>OX451740.1:1290401077-1292801077 GCA_948472305.1 Vicia faba
TGGACTTAGGTCCATTCATTTTCATAACATTTTCATAAATAAACTTCAATCAACTTAATAATATCTTGACATTTTTTGTGAGAAGACTAAAAGTCAATCAATCTCATTTCAAACCATTTTTCCACATTGGCTTTTTACTTTAAAACTTTTTCTCAAAAGATTGGACTCTTGTCAATCCTTTTAGTGATGTAAACAACTATACTTCTACAATATATAGTGAAGTGAGATATTTTCCACTTGGGTGTTGAGTGAGGCATTGTTGATTTTAAAATCCAAGCCATATCCTCCACTTTGAGATGATGCAAATTCTCCTTTTTCATGATTGTGGGTAGTAAGTATGTTTTCCATACGGACAATAAGGATGATGTCTGATCTCATAAAATTAACGAACACATTTGTGTTTTAAATTTTTAAAGATGAACTACGTGTACCCTGATCCCCTATTGCACGGAAGGTGGTACGTAGGCACTAAAGGTTCACAACCGCGTCGGGTGCAAAAATCATAAAAAAAATACTTCTTTTCTCACCTCCACCATCTATTTTACCTACAATATTTTATAGCCAAAATATACAGATTTACAAAGAGGTTCCTGCGGAGTACTGTAGATGTTTAGGATGCTAATGCCTTTCCTTTTCATAACCAACCCCCTTACCTTGAATCTTTCCCCATCTTTTTGGGTTATTCGCTCTTTTCCCATTCCTTTAGAAACAATAAAGCGTGGTGGCGATTTTATTTTTGATATGTACAAGTCTAGTCAATCCAATGGCTTAGTCTTAAACATTTCTATCGCTATAGAGAAAAAATGGCGACTTCATTGGGGAAAGATTGACCTCTTGCTGGTCCATCCCTAAATGGGTTGAGCCTATCTTTTTTTATATCTGTATATGTGTTATTGTTGTTTATGTGTTATATGTTGTATATATGTTTGCTTGGATTTTCCTGGTTTTCAGGGTGCTTGGTGATTACTTATAAGTCCTATACCCGGACTTGGGAAAACTTTAAGATAGGACGGGCGGTATAGTCATGTTAACTTTGAGGGAGTAATCCAAAAAATGGAGGAATGAGATCCCCCACTCAGTGGAGGCCCCTTTGAATGTAGTGTCATTTACCGAGTAACCGGGAAGACGTACTACTTTAGACCTGGGAGCCTGCTGAAGCTGAGGACCGTAGAATACCTAACCCATCTTGGCCTTTTAGGTTTAGTACGGAAGCTATGACAGAGTAATTCAGAAATAGTTGTCACGCGATACTATGCTCGGACGAGTTTTTCTTGAGAATATTACTAATTACCGAGTTAATCGAGAAGTTAGTAATATCCGAAGGAAGGATGTAGACTCTGGGAACCTCTAGAACCTTGTTCAGTAGGTGATAACTTTTAGACCATACCTTATGGGTAGTACCTTCAACCTCATGCTCGTGGAATTGAACCTACGAACCCTATGTTTGTAATCTTGTGTGTGATTGTTGCATCATGCATCCATGCATTCATAAGCATCTTCTGAAGAAAGTTTTATTTAATGGGACTTGAAAGTTAACCATTTGTGAATATCTCAGGTACCTTTTAACCATGGATTCTGGAAAAAGAAATACCAGAAAATACAGTTTCAAAGATCCCAAGATAGATGAGTTGATCAGTCTAATTCCCGAGATTGAGTGTTCTGCAGATTTTGGGAAGAAGTATGGATCCATCATTCCTATCATGAAGCTTAGGATGAAGGAGGGTATTCTCTCTACCTTGGTTCAGTTCCATGATCCGATGTATCATTTATTTACTTTCCCCGACTATCAGTTGATGCCTACACTGGAGGAGTATTCTTATCTGTTGGATTTACCTATTATGGATCGTGTTCCTTTTACTGGTTTAGAGGGTGAGCCAAAATCCCATGAGATTGCTGCTTTGATTCATCTAGGGAAGTATGAGGTTGAAGCCCATATGACTACTAAAGGAGGGATTAGAGGATTACCAGCTCAGTTCTTATTGGAGAAAGCTTGTTACTTTTCCAGGATGAAGAGTACAGTCGCTTTTGAGGCCATATTTGCTCTACTTGCTTACGGGTTGTTCTTATTTCCTAATGTGGACATGTTTGTTGACGTTAATGCTATCAAGATTTTCATGATTGGAAACCCAGTTCCTACATTGTTGGGTGATGCTTATTACTTTATTCATCTTCAGAATTCTTATCATGGGGGGATGATTTTCTATTGCACGCCTCTGTTGTACCAGTGGTTTATCTCTCATATGCCTTAGTCTGATGCTTTCTGGGATGTCAGAAAGGAACCTCGGTGGGCTCCTAAGGTCATGGCACTTACTCACTCAAATATTGATTGGTATCATCGAGCTTACCAGGATATAGAGATTGTTGACAGTTGTGGTAGATTCCCCAATGTACCTCTTCTTGGTACAAAGGGAGGAATTAACTACAACCCTGTTCTTGCACGATGACAGCTTGGTTATTCGATGAGGGATAAACCAAATAGTATTCATTTAAGTAGTTTATTTATGAAGGAGGGAGAAGACCATAAGGAATCTAGGGAGAAGATTGCAAAGGCCTGGCGTCACATTCATAGGAAAAGTAGGAAAGACTTGGGACCTAAAGGAGTTATTTCCTTGGAGCCTTATCTTCACTGGGTCCAAACAAGAGCTATTTAGTTGAAGATGTCGTATTCCTGGGAAGCACTTATGCCTAATTTATTTGTGAAGACCACTCCTTCTCTATTGGATGATGTGGAAGACCTACAACTTGCTTTAGTCAGGATGCAATAGGAAAAGGATGCTTGGAAGAATAAGTGCCAAACTTTAGAGATTTCCTATAAAGAAGACTTGAAGGAGAAAGACGACTTGATTGAGATTCTTGAGAGTCGGGCTGTAGAGATGATTGAGAGGCAATGGGATTTATTTTCTCCTAAGCCTCAGTCAGATGCTAGTTGCTCACTTCCTGATTCAGGTGATTGGAAGGAGGTTGCCACCAGATATGCGGAATAAAACTAGAGGTTGAAGGCTCAGATTTCCAGGCTTACAGGGAAGCGCCAGCGTATAGAGTGATCTCCATCAGCTTTTCTTCTTATGGTTTTAGACTTTATTTTTATCTCGTACTTGGGATTATTGAAATTTGTAATCCATTTTGAAGTTATCATAATAATTTTTTTCCAGTATTTTAAATATGTTATTACTTTGATATTTGCAACGTGTCTATAAATCTTTAAGTCCCTTGAAATATTAAAATAAATCATGTGCATTTCACATTATGCATCATGTTGCACATATTCCTTGCATTTCTTGGCATATCCAGGTATCTTACCAAGCTTCTTTACTTCGTTCAGCAAGCTTTCTCACCACTACAACACTCGAGCTAATTTCAGAAGGAAGATGGACAACTTAGAACAAGAGAATCGCGAGCTTCCCAAGGAAGTTTCTACTTTGAAGGCCGGCAGGGCCAATCTTACTGCTCTGATGGAATCTCTGGTGGCTACTCAGAATCAGCCACCGAGTGTTCAGCCTCAACAAACAAGGGTTACTACTGAAGCTCCGACTATTCCTGTGTTTGCTACTCCAGCTGTTGTTCAGAATCACATGCCTCAAAGTTATCCATGGGGAATGCCAGAGAACTTTGCGCCTGAAGGTTTCAATATTGGTCCTCAAGAAGCTCCAGTTGTTCAGACTACTGTTACTCCTGCACCTCCTGCACCTCCTGTGGTGCATATTGCTCCTGCTGCACCTCTTTCGGTGAATATGGTCCCATTTGCTAATGATGATATGCATCATCCTTTTCCTCCACCAAGTGAAGACTTGGGTCTCTATGATAGAATGTATGATTTTCAAGAACAGTTTGACAAGATGCAGAGGGAGATGAAGGCCCTCAGGGGAAAGGAATTGTTCAGGCAAAATGTGAACGATTTATGATTGGTCCAGAATGTCAAGATACATGAGAAGTTTAAAGTTCTGGAATTCGAGAAGTAAAAGGGAAACACATGTCCTCGTTCTCATCAAGTGATGTATGTAAGGAGAATGTCTACCCATACTGATGATCAGCGTCTGCTGATTCACTTTTTTTAGGATAGTTTGACTGGTGCTGCGCTGAAGTGGTATATGAGTTTGGACATTGTCAATATCCATACTTTCAATTACTTGGGAGAAGCATTTATAAGACAATACAAATACAACGTGGACATGGCGCCTGATCGTTATCAACTCAAGACCATGGTCCAGAAAGACAGGGAATCATTCAAAGAATATGCACAGAGATGGCTTGAGGTAGCCGCCCAAGTGATTCCTTCCATGGAAGAGAAGGAGATGGCTAAGATTTTCTTGGATATTCTAGGTTCTTTCTACTATGATAGGATGGTAGTGAGTGCGCCAAGTGACTTTACTAAAATGGTAGGCATGGGTATCCACTTAGAAGAGGCTGTAAGAGAGGGCCGTCTAACAAAGGGTGAATGTTCCGGAAGTGCGAAGAAGCCATCCTATGGGTTTTCCAAAAAGAAAGAAGGAGATACAAACACTGTCATGCAAGAAATGAGAGTTAAACCACCTAGAATAAATTATCAGCGTCATCAGCAAGTCTCCTCAGTTACTCCGGTTGTTGGTGTAGCTCCAACCACCGTTGCTTATCAGAGACCACCCCAGTATGGGAATCAAGGGTATAATCAGAGAATGGAGAGTTATGACCCTATCCCTATGAGTTATATAGAGTTACTCCCGGCGTTAATTCATAAGAAGTTGGTTCAGACCCGACCACCTCCCGTTGTACCATCACCATTGCCTTGGTATTACAAGGCAGATAAAACATGTGCTTTTCATCAGGGAGCACCAGGGAATAATGTTGAGAATTTCTATCCTTTGAAGACTGAGGTACAAAAATTGTTGAAGTCCGATATTCTATCTTTCAAGGATGTAGGCCCTAATGTGAAAGATAATCCCCTACCAAAGCATGGAGGAGAAAATGATGTGAACATGGTGGCCGATTGTTCAGGTGACTTCTGGATTTTTGATGTTAATTTGGTTAGAGGAGATTTGGTGAAAATGCATACAGACCTCTGTGAATTTAGCTACTATACACATGACCATGCCGGTTGTGCTATTTGTAGTATAAATATACATGGTTGCGACAAGATAAAGGCTGATTTGCAGGAGATAATGGATGAGGGTCTCATCCACATAATCAGGCCTAGGGCAGAGTATGAAGAGGAAGTAAACATGGTTTCTGGATGTCCTAGAGAGTTCATAATATTTTATGAGGAACGTATGAATGAGAATCTTGTACAAGTGGATGCTACTTTTTGCCACATGGCTGGTCAGATGGAACATCAGTATGGATCTTACCAAACTTGCTGTCGGGACTCCCGAGGATGTTCAATTGTAAGGAAAGGTGTTCAGCTGTTGTTGGATAATGGAACCATCAAGGTTACAGGTCAAAGGGATGATTACCATGAAGTTGATGTGATTGAGGTCTGTTTGGCTGAAGAAGAGTCGGATGAGGAGTATGCCTATGTAGATGAGTATTTCTCCTCAGATGAGGATTTTTTTTCCAGAGATGACTCTGTAATGACAGATTATGTTGAAGAGGGAGTAAACATTATTGTGCCTTGTTTTGGTGCACCCGCCCATTTTGAAGTTGAATATCATAGCAAGCCAGCTATTACTCCATTGGTAATTAGTTTTCCAGGTATTATCCCCTACAAGTCATATAAGGCTGTAGCCTACAAATATAATGCTACAATTTTAGAGGATGGTGTGGAAATTCCCATCTAGCGAATGCCTAATGTTGTAAATATTGCTGAGACTAGCAGAGTGACCCACAATTGTCGTGTATTTGCACCAGTTCTTCGTGGAGATGATACCGCTGGAAAGAAAATTGTTGAAAATGTTGAACCCAGGATGGCTACGGGTGAATCTAGTGGAGCTATGCTAGAAAAAGAAGTGGATGATATTTTGAATATAATCAAGATGAGCGACTATATAATTGTGGATCATCTACTGCAGAATCCTTCAAAAAATATCTATCTTGGCTTTATTGATGAACTCCTCTGCTCACAGAGAATCTTTGATGAGGGTATTGGACCAAGCTTTTGTGGAGAGTGATATGCAAGTAGACCAATTCACTAGTGTGGTAGGGAACATTACGTCATGTAATAACCTGAGTTTTTGCGATGATATATTTCCAGATGAAGGAAGGAATCACAACCTGGCCCTCCACATCTCTATGAACTGCAAGAATAATTCACTATCCAGTGTGTTGATTGATAATGGATCCGCATTGACCGTTATATCGAGGAGCACACTTAAGAAGTTGAAATATCAAGGAATGCCCATGCGCCCAAGTGGCATTATTGTGAAAGCGTTTGATGGATAAGGAAATCTGTTATTGGTGAAGTGGAGTTGCCTATTCATATAGGCCCACATTTGTTTAAGATCACTTTCCAGGTTATGGGTATTGTACCCGCTTATAGTTGCTTGCTGGGCCGGTCGTGGATACATGAGGCAGGGGCTGTCACTTCGACTTTACATTAGAAGCTGAAGTTTGTACGTGAAGGAAAAATGGTAATTATAAATGGAGAATAGGCACTATTGATATCTCATTTGTCCTCTTTCAATATTGTAGAGGCGGATAAAGCTGTTGTTGGAACCTAGTTCCAAGCTTTATCCATTGACAACATAAGAGAAAATGGGAACTCTATAGCTTCATTTAAGGATGCACAGTAGGTTGTGCGTCATGGCCATAACAACGTTTGGGGACAAATTGTGGACCCACCCGTGAACAAGAATAGAGCTGGCTTGGGCTTTTCCATGAAGAATGATGAGGATAAGAGCATGAAGTCGAAGGCTGCTGCAGGTAAGTATTAAGACATCTTTCGTAGTGGGGGTTATCTACATCTAACTGTTTCTGGGATTAATGCCATTGTGGAAGATGAATCAGAGCCAGAAATGCCGAATTATGTGACGCACAAAGTTAGGATTCAGAACTGGATCACCATTGATGTTCCCTCTTGTATACATGTTTCAAAGTGATTTGTTTGTTAACTTTTTGAAAAAAAAAGCTTTCACTTTGTCCAAGGTGAAATTATTGATATTGTATGGGCTTATCTGTTTGCTGTGACTTTTAAAATCAATAATAAAAGTTGTCTTTGTTTCCCAAATTATGTTTTTTTTTTCTTTTTTCTTTGAAAATTTTAATCAGAAAAATCCTTCCAAAATAAATAATAACTGAAATTCAATCTGCATGATCACTTGTTATATGTCTCAGTTTCTAAAAGCAATCGCAAATCATATGTGCAGATTAATTAAAAAACCCGTTGAATACAATGACCCTGCACCCTCTTCCAAATTTGAATATCCTGTGTATGGGGACGAAGAAGAAGACTATGATGAGATTCTAGAAGAAGTCTCACGGTTGCTTGAGCGCGAGGAGAATGTCATTCAGCCATATAAAGAGCCATTGGAAGTAATCAATTTACGTTCAGAAGAAGATCCGAAGGAAGTTAAGATTGGATATTGCTACATCCTAATGTTAAGAGAAGGTTGATTGAGATGTTGAAAGAGTATGTGGATATTTTTGCTTGGTCTTACCAAGATATGCCTGGTCTAGATACAAATATTGTAAAGCACCGTTTGCCGCTGAAGCCAGAGTGCCCGCCAATCAAACAGGAGTTGCGAAGAACTCACCCAGATATGGCAGTGAAGATCAAAGAAGAAGTTCTAAATCAGATTAATGGTGGTTTTCTTGTGACATCAGTGTACCCTTAGTGGATTGCCAATATTGTCCCAGTATCAAAGAAAGACGTAAAAATTCGCATGTGCGTAGATTACACAGATCTAAATAAAGCTAGTCCAAAAGATGATTTTCCATTGGCACACATTGATATGTTAGTGGATAGCACAACAAAACAAAAAGTTTTATCGTTCATGGACGGATCTTCCGGGTATAATCAAATAAGGATGGCTCCTGATTACATGGAAAAAACAACGTTTATCACACCCTGGGGAATATTCTGTTACATAGTGATGCCCTTCGGGTTGAAGAACGCTGGTGCAACGTACCAGAGGGCTATGACAACCCTATTCCATGATCTGATGCACAAGGAAATTGAGGTATATATTGATGATATGATTGCTAAATCCCAGACTGAAGAAGGGTATGTAGAATATTTTTAAATTTGTTTCAGCGTTTGAGGAAGTACCGTCTCCGCTTGAATCCAAATAAGTGTACCTTCGGTGTTCGATCAGGGAAATTGTCAAGTTTCATTGTTATCGAGAAAGGGATTGAAGTTGACCATGATAAAGTCAAAGCAATTCAAGAGATGCTAGCATCGAGAACTGAAAAGCAAGTCAGAGGGTTCCTCGGGCGTTTGAATTATATTTCCAAATTCATTTCCCACATAACTGTAACGTGTGAATCGATCTTTAAGTTGTTAAAGAAAGACCAAGGTTGTGTGTGTACAGATGACTGCCAAAGGGCATTTGAAAGTATTAAAGAATATTTGCTTGAACCTCCTATCTTGCTCCCTCCAGTTGAAGGAAGACCATTCATTATGTATCTGACAGTGTTAGATAATTCTATGGGTTGTATTCTGGGACAACAAGATGAAACAGGGAAGAAAGAGTATGCCATTTATTATCTCAGTAAAAAGTTTACTGATTATGCATCGCGGTATTCCATGCTGGAAAAGACATGCTGTGCTCTGGTTTGGGCGGAAAAACGTTTGCAGCAGTATATGTTGAATCACACTACTTGGTTTATCTCCAAAATGGATCCAATAAAGTACATTTTTGAAAAGCCTGCTCTTACTGGGAGAATTGCCCGCTGGCAGATGCTGTTATCTGAATATGATATCGAATACCGCACTCAAAAAGCTATTAAAAGCAACGTGTTGGCAGATTATCTTGCTCACCAACCAGTCAATGATTATCAGTCTGTGAAGTATGATTTCCCTGATGAGGATGTGATGTTTCTGAAAGTGAAAGATTGTGATGAACCATTGCCTGAGGAAGGTCCTGATCCTGAATATCGTTGGAGTATGATATTTGATGGAGCTGTGAATGCTTATGGTAAAGGAATTGGTGTTGTGATTGTCACTCCACATGGATTGCACATTCCTTTCACTGCAAGGTTGACATTTGATTGTACTAATAATATGGCAGAATACGAGGCTTGAATCATGGGTCTCGAGGAAGCTATCGATCTCATAATTAAAATTTTAGATGTGTATGGCGATTCTGCTTTGGTAATAAATCAGATTAAAGGAGAGTGGGATTCTCGTCACCCTGGCTTGATCCCTTACAAAGATAATGCTAGAAGATTGTTACCCTTCTTTAATAAAGTTGAATTCCATCATATCCCTAAAGACGAAAATCAAATGGCGGATGCTCTGGCAACTCTGGCTTCTATGTATCAAGTGAATACTTGGAATGATATACCTCGAATTATAGTTCAGCGATTGGATAAGCCCGCTCATGTGTTTACAACAGAAGAGCTAGAAGATGAGAAACCTTGGTAATATGATATCAAGCATTTCCTTCAGACTCAAGAATACTCGATTGGTGCTTCGAATAAAGATAGAAAGACATTGAGAAGATTGGCTGGCAGTTTCTTCCACAGTGAAAACGTGTTGTACAAGAGAAATTATGACATGGTCCTGCTCAGATGCGTGGATAGACACGAAGCAGACATGTTGATGCATGAGGTTCCTGAAGGTTCATTTGACACTCATTCCAATGGATATTCGATGGCTAAAAAGATGCTAAGGGCATGTTACTATTGGATAACAATGGAATCTGACTGTTTGAAATTTGAAAAGAAGTGCCATAAATGCCAGATTTATGCGGACAAGATTTATGTGCCTTCGACACTTATCAATGTTATTTGTTCCCCGTGGCCTTTCTCTATGTGGGGTATTAACATGATTGGAATGATAGAACCCAAAGATTCGAATGGACACCGTTTTATCTTGGTAGAAACTGATTACTTCACCAAATGGGTGGAAGCTGCTTCATATGCTAATGTTACTAAGCAGGTGGTTATGCGCTTCATTAAGAACAATCTTATATGTCAGTATGGTGCGCCAAGCATAATTATCACTGACAATGACTCGAATCTAAACAACAAGATGATGATAGAACTTTGTGAAGAATTCAAGATTGTCCATCACAGCTCATCTCCGTACAGGCCAAAGATGAATGGGGTTGTTGAAGTTGCTAATAAGAATATCAAGAAGATCATCCAAAAGATGGTTGTTACTTATAAAGATTGGCATGAAATGCTTCCCTTTGCTTTACATGGATATCAGACATCTGTCCGCACTTCAACATGAGCAACCCCATTCTCCCTTGTGTATGGAATGGAAGCGGTACTCCCAATCGAGGTTTGACTAGTCGAATTTAATAGAAGATAAAAGAATGATGGCCTTATGTCATGGGCAGTTATATTAAAAGAGAATGAAGAAAGCTTTTGATAAGAAGGTCAAACCTCGTGAATTCAGAGAAGGCGACCTCGTGCTCAGGAAGATCATGTCTTTTAACGCTGATTCTAGGGGAAAATGGACTCCCAATTTTTGAATCTATGGATGGCGGTGCATTAATTCTTGAATCTATGGATGGCGAGGAGTTCCTATGTCCCATGAATGCTGATGCTGTCAAGAAATACTTCGCCTAAAGAAATAAAAGAGCAACTCGCTAAGCTGAAAACCCGAAAGGGCGGCTTAGGCAAAAAAAGAGCGTGTCGGTAGGCCGAAAACTCGAAAGGGCGGTCTAGGAAAAAATTAGAGACATAATAGAACAAAATTTCCCTCTAAGTTGAAAACCCGCAAGGCCATCTTAGGAAAAAGTTAGGGACTTTCTTGGCAAGTAACTACATCAGATAAAACTTGATCATGGAAGCAACAATATTCTTAGATCCTCACCATACTTCAACAGAAGCTTCTTCTCAGAAATTCAAAGTTGTTAGAGGGAATAATGGTCATTTTATTTCAATGTATCTTTTCCATTATATATTACCATTTTCCAAACTTTATAGTTATCCATGGAGTCTCGCGATTCACAGACTACCATTATATCAATAAAATTTGAGCTTTTACCCAATTCTTTGTAGTTCTTATTTTTATTCAACTTACAAAGACTCCATTTATTATTGATAATAATTTTCAAAGCAAAAAGGATTAAATAGAAAAATTGTTTTTTTTCAAAAAAAGAATTTACAACTTACTTTTACTTTAGATTTTGTGATTCAAGAGGAAAATAAAAGTGGTGATCCCAGGAATGGACGAACTCCAGTAATTTTGGGAAGTTGTGTTTCCCCGAGAAGGTTTTCTTAGGACGTTTTCGCTGGTATGCGTGTGATTTTTGTATATTGAAGATGATACTAATTGGCGTAAGGTGAAGTATTGGGTTTTTGATCCCAGTGTTCCCAGTCAAGTCTTGATTCATTTTTCATTTTGGGTTTGCATGGTCTGAAGTCTCTATCCCAGATTCCCCAGAAAAATCTTCCCTCATATGATGAAAGGTCTTGTTCCCTTGGTATGCTAAGATCAAACCATTTGCAGAATGTTGTTCTTTTTGGCAGTAATTGGCATTTTTATTGGTAGTTATTTCCCGAGAAGGCTATCCTAGGGAATCTTTTGTGGAATAAGTTTGCATGATATGAAGACTCAATCCAAGATTCTCCAGTGAAGGCCTCGTTTATTTGATAGAAGTTCTTTCTCCCCAGAGAAGTTGGTGCAATAATTACCCTCAAAGAAGAATGTATCTCCGGTTTCCCCAGAGAAGAACATATATTGGTTTCCCCTCGATGATATGGTGTTGACCTCCCCAATGAAGTCAGCACGAAGTCCCACGTTGATGTCTCGATGATGAAGCATTATCTCCCTTAGTGAAGTCTGTATGATTTTTCTCCTTTAAAGTTGGCCTGAATTCCCTAGTGGATGTTTTGACAATTTGTTTTCTATCTGCCTTATTTGAAATCAGTTTTTCAATCCCCAATAGAAGTGCTACACATGAAAACATATATTTCCCAGTTAAAGTATGAGTGTTATTCCCTTGTAAAGCCTGGAGAAGGATGTTATATCCCTGTATCTGTATTGTTTTGTCGCTATGTTATGTTTCTCCCCGGTAAAGTTAAGCCATGCAGTAGGACTTTGTTTCCTCAATTGGTGCTTATTTTCTTTTGGAATGATCGTCTTGGATGTGATTTATCCGAGTGTTGTATGCGCCCGAGTTGGTTTTGTTTGTTTATCCCCAGTATTATATGTCTATTTTGTCAGCATATCCACGATAACACTCATACATTCATACATATATCATGCATAGCTAAACTTAGCAAATCATTGCTCATTCCTATCCATTAATATGTTTTTGACATATTACCCTGTTTTGCAGAGTTGTGTTATCCTCTCCCTAAAGAGTGTCAGCCATAAGCAGAAAGTGTATATTCTTTCAATTTCCCCACTGAGTTATCCCTCGTGGAAGATTTTTGCTTTAGCCTTCTTACACAGCTCTTTGTCTGGATGATTTGGGTTTCCCTCTTGAGTTTATTTCTCAAAGAATGTATTTTGGAAGACCGTTATATTCCAGTTTATTTCAGGTTTAAATCCTTGACCCTCAGCAATATTAATACTTTAGATTTATGCAAGCTTCAAGTTTTGGTTTACGAATGTGCATTTATTTTGCACAAGAAGACTTTATCTCCTCAGCAGGAGTATATTGGCATTTCCCCAGGAAGTCACGATTCATTCCCCAGGAATTCATATTTCTTTCCCCAGGAGGTCATGTTGCTTTCCCCAAAAGTCATTTTTACAATCCTTCCTATAACAACAAGTATCATGTCTCTTTATTTGAGCAACTTATACTTCCCAATAAAAGTCGAAGTTACCTTTTTTGCTATCTTCTCTATAAGTGGATAGTTTGTAGTTCATTGTCAAATTACTCCCGTGGATGGCAAGTCCTTCAATAACAAAAATAGTTCATTGTGAAATCTTTACAAGTGGTAGTCTCTTTATTTGAGACAACTTATTACCCTTTCCAGGAAGAACGCCTTGGTTAAAGAAGAAGTTGAGACCCGTTCTAGGTGAAATGCCGGAATGTTGAAATTTTTTTAAATCTTTTTGCTGCCTTCAGTGAACGTTGGTAGTTCATCGTCAGTGAACGACGGTGCTATGATATATTCTCTCTCTACCTTCAGTGAAAGTTGGTAGGTCACCATCAGTGAAAGTTGGTGATTGTTATCATTTTGCTACCTCCAGTGAACATTGGTAGTTCATCATCAATGAACGACAATGCTAAGATATATTCTATCTCTACCTTAAGTGAAAGTTTTTAGGTCACCATCAGTGAAAGTTGGCTATTGTTATCTTTTTTATACCTTCAACGAACGTTGATAGTTCATCGTCAGTGAACGACAATGCTATGATATTTCTTTTCCTTCTACCATCAGTGAAAGTTGGTAGTTCATCGTCAATGAACATCGATGATTCTTTCTCTCTACCTTCAGTAAATGTTGGTAGCTCACCGTTAGTAAACGTCAGTGTTGTTATTTCTTTCCTCTTTCTACCTTCAGTGAACGTTGGTAGTTTCGCCTTTAGTAGAAGTTGGTGTATCCTTTGACTTTTTATCATCCTCTATGAGTCGAGTCTTTTGATCCAACAGTGATTTTTTTCTTGGTCGAGTTTCTCTTTTTTTTCCTCTTTATTTCCTTTGTTAAATCCCCAGTGGTGTTTTGCGTCTCTTTGATTTTTCTCATATGCATTCATGTTCATAAGAATTGCATGGCATCTTAGGGCCAAAAATAGGGTTTGCTTTATATTTAAGTATCTTCGATCGCATCGAAACGAAGATTTTTAACCTTCATGTCTCCGGATAGAAGAAACTTAAATAAGGGCAGCTGTTGTACCCCAATTTTCCCCCTAAGATCCCTTCATCATACCATGTTTATTCAATCACAACAAGATCACATTAGGGCTTTTGGTTCTCCTCCCTAAATTTAGCTTTTCTCTTTGAGGAATCACCAAGAACCTTGACTTTTTTTCTTTTGTGATCATGAATATTTTTTCTTGATTTTATTTTAATTAATAAAATGCAATGTTAGTTTGTCTTACTTGTTAATAATGTAGGTAAAGGCAATGAGGCTTAGCAAGTTGCTCCATGGGTTCATGAGTTTATTTCCACGCCCTAGTCAATAAATCATGAAAAGTCAAAACATCACCATTGAAGTTGTTTTGGAAGAAATGGCATGGCAAGGGTTATGTTGGTTCACCATATTCAAAAGTTATCAAGTTTGATTCAAAAGCACAAGGGGGTTGATTGAAGAAGTAGTCATGTTTGCACAAGACTTTGTTCCCCTTGGTCACAAGTGCATATTTCTCTCAATTCTCAAGATATGTAAGTGGTTTTGGTGGATATGAGTTATCATTATCATCCTCAACAACTTCTATTTACAAAGAAAAAGTGTTGGTACAAGAAGGTTGTTCAAAACTGTCAAAGTTCCTCAAAGAATTTTCTTGATCTAGGAGCTAGGGTTTTGAACTTCAAAGAAGTATATCTTTCTCATATTTTGGTGTTTTTGAGTTATTCCAAAGACATCCTTATCTTCAAATGGTTATTAACAAATCACTTCAAAATTTTCAAGGAGTTTTCATGTGGAAGAAACTTGATGATGAAGAAAGAGTACAAGTCCTCCAGATGAACCCCCATTTTCCCATGTGTGACTTCAAATGATCATAACTTGGACAATTTTTATCACCTTGAGCCCATTATTTTTCCATAATGATCTTGAGGATGTGAAATTTATGCCTTCTTTTTTGTGCAAAGTGAGAAAATGGATGGAAGATGCCCTAAGGATGCAAAAGAATATAGGCCATTTCATGATTTGTATCCAACTTGAACAACTCATAACTCTCTCAATTTTTGGAGATTTTCCATGGCTCAAGTTTCAAAATGTAATTCAAGAGGTCTATTTCATGCCATCTTTTTTGGTCAAGAGGAAATTCCAAGTGGAAGGCCATGTTTGGATGCAAAACATTATAGGTCACTTTTGAAGAAAAATTTGAAATATTTCTATGGAAACTCAACATTTTCCCCAACTTTGACTCAATGCAACTTTCAACTCAAGCATCCATTTGATTCCATTATTTTTCCATTTCAAAGATTGTAACCTTATCTTTCTAACGCATCAATAATCTCGCCTTAAGACCCCTTGAGCAGTGAATGCCATTGGATTGAACTTGGTAACTTTGAACTAAAGTTTCTTCATAAGTCACAATTTGAAATTCATGTTTTGGCCTCTAAACATCAAATTAGCATGCATTTGTGATATAAACATGTTTAACCAAGTTACCAAAGTGGATTATAGCCTTAAAACACAAGGATAAGATGAGTTTTGATGCAAATCAGATCACACTTTGCTCGTGCATCAGGTTCACACAATTTCCCTCCAAACTTCATCATTTCACACATTTGAACATTCCATTTGATTCCCTATAAGTAGAGGGTCATCCCCATTCAATTCCATTTTGAGAGACAAAAACACTCTGTCAAAACCTCACACGAACTTCAAATTTTTAAAATCAGTTTTTGAGATTCCAGCCTTTTCTTCCAAAATTCTTTTCACATTCATCTTCCTTAAGCATCATACAAACTCTCCAGCACTTAAACCAAGCGAAACGAGCTATAATTCAAACTAATAAAGTCCAGTTTCAGAGCTTCTTTCTTGAACTTCGAAATGGTAGAATTCTCCACCATTTGGATCCAAATAAAGCACTAACTTGTTCTACTCCTTCTCCTGATTCTAGTGCTTCTTACAATTTTTAAATCAATTTATAATTGAGAGAGCAATCTCAAATTAAAGGTGCTCGCTATTTTCTAGGTTTATGATTCATATCTATTTGTATACCTTATATAAATTTGGTGCGATGGTGGTGTTAGGATCGTCTTGAAGAGACAAATCCAATGATACTGGTCTGGGATCCTAATTTTTCCATTTGAAAGATATCACAAAATCTCCATTACAGGGTGATTGGAGGTTGAAGACGATGACATGTCTCGTCTCAGCCAATGATAGCGTGCCAAACATTTTAATATCATTGGTTGTCCTTTTTTTGATCCCATGCGCATCTTACTAAGGTCCATATCAAGCACAACGCATATGGTCTATTGGATTAACTTACTAACGCGTTTTGACTATGATCTGATGATCCATATCTTTTTGGTTTTATTTTATTTTCTGATTTTATATTTTAATTGATTTAATTTTCAAAAATTCATAACTCTTTTATGTTTTATCCAAAAATTATGAAAAAATTCACAAAAATACTTTGAATTAATTCTGATCTCATGACTATTTTTTCACATTTTTATTTTGATATTTGATATTTTTTATATTTTATGCATTGTTTGCTTTGTTTTAATTACCTTAAAAATACTTCCTGACAATTTTTAATTCTAAAAAATTTCATAAATATCATTTTGCATATTTCTGACTTTTTGAAATTTTTTTGGGATTTTATATTGATGTTTACTGTTTCTGATCTATTTTCTATTTTTTTCAGCAATTTTAATTAGCTTAAAAATGGTTTCCGACTTTAAAAAATTACCAAAAATTTTATAAAAATATTTGAGTCCATTTCTGATTTTTCAATGGTCCTACTTATTTTTTCTTCATTTATTTGAACATAGTTGATATTTTTCTTTCTTATTTCCTATTTAAAACCTTTTTAAAACCTTTTTTTAATGTATATATTAAATGCAATATTATTTTGTGATTATTTTCTGGTTGATCTTGGGTTGAATTTTTTATCATGAACATTGTTAACATCATTGGATCCATGGTGTTGAATTTAACTCCATAAAAATGGATGAATAATTTTAATAATAGTTTGATTAAAATTTAATTCAAATGTGGTTTGTATTCTTTCCCACCCATTATCATCTCATCCCTTTCTTATTGCACTAAGTGTTATTGGAGCATGATCTCTATATCATGTCTCAAAACAAATGGTGCATAGATTGCTATTGACCGGCCTCAAAATAGGTGCGACTTCTATATAAGCCCACTTACGATTGCTTAACATAGCGCTAAATTTTGTCTCGATTCGAATAAATGATCATTCGTGGCCCAAACCTATGTTTGCAAGCCCAAGTATGTTAATTTGATCTCTTTGAACCAATAATTTTGAGATTCATTGTGTGGAGGCTTTGGTTCTACGAATCCTCTAATGGATCTACAACACTTTTGGTCAACGCGGATCACTTTAAACATCGTTGATCATTAAATGGTATTTGTGAGAATTTCAAATGGATGATATACTTGACAAAAAGCAAGTGCAACTTATTGTGTGGAGGCTTTGGTTCTACCAATCCTCTAATGAGTTCCAAATGTAAGTTTCAAGATGGTCATCCAACTAACCACTAATTATTAAATTGTTCTACTTTATGCTTTTATTTTTTATGCTTTATGTACCATTTACTTTAAGCATTACATCTCATGCCATTTTTATTTTTGCTCACTTGAGAATTTACTATTCTTGTTATTTTTATTTTGCTTACTTGAGATTTTCTTTTTTTAAGACACCTAATAATCAACATGAACCATAAAACGCTTTAATGATACTTGGACTATTTGGTTACTATCCTTGGCATTGTGGAGTATTGGACTTCTTGGACATAGAATTAGAAACCTTGGCCTATGTTGGAGACCTTGTGACCTTAATTGATATTTTTTCTGGAGTTCTTGGGGTTTACCTCAAGGCATTGGTTATTTGTTTGTTTGTTTGTTTTGCAGGTTATTGTGATTACATACTCTGTTTGTAATATGGAATTCACCCGTATACAGCCGTTACTCTGCCCAACTTTTGTGAAGACTTAATACACTTGAAGTTTGGTTCTCTCAAGAGGTCTAGTATCTTTGCTTGCTTGGTTTTAATTAAAGGTATGTGAATTTTATCTTAACTCATAATTTCAAGTATTGGCTTCTTGTTGGTTAGATGATTCTTATCCCTAGCGTTTACCTTATGCTTTAGGATAGTCTCTTCTTCTCCTCCCATCTTCTTTAATTTCAAAAATCTTCCTCCTCCTTTTGAAAACTCTTCTTGTTTCTAAACTTGAACCACTTTCATAATAAACTTGGACTTAATTACATGCATTTTCAAAACATTTTCATAAATAAACTTCAATCAACTTAATAATACCTTGACATTTTTTATGAGAAGACTAAAAGTATATCATTCTCATTTCAAACCATTTTGCCACTATGGCTTTTTACTTTAAAACTTTTTCTCAAAAGATTAGACTCTTGTCAAGCCTTGTAGTAATACAAACAACTATACTTCTACAATATGTAGTGAAGTGAGATATTTTCCACTTGGGTGCTGAGTGAGGCATTGTTGGTTTTAAAATCCAAGCCATATCCTCCACTTTGAGATATGCAAATTCTCCTTTCTCATGATTGTGGGTAGTATGTATGTTTTTCACACGGACGATGACGATGATGTCTCATCTCATAAAATTAACCAACACATTTGTGTTTTAAATTTTTAAAGATGAACTATGTGTACCCTGATCCCCTATTACACGGAAGGTGGTACGTAGGCACTAAAGCTTCGCAACCGCGGCGGGTGCAAAAATCATAAAAAAACACTTCTTTTCTCACCTCCACCATCTATTTTACCTACAACATTTTATAGCCAAAATATACAGATTTACAAACAGGTTCCTGCGGAGTACTGTAGATGTTTAGGGTGCTACTACCTTCCCTTTTCATAACCAACCCCCTTACCTTGAATCTTTCCACATCTTTTTGGGTTATTCGCTCTTTTCCCATTCCTTTGGAAACAATAAAGCGTGGTGCCAATTTTATTTTTGATCTGTACAAGTCTAGTTAATCTAATGGCTTAGTCTTAAAAATTTCTACCGCTACAGCATGTCCGCCATCCCTGACTTAAAGGTAGAAGGTGATTGAACACTTAAGTGCCTAGAAATTTGCACTCTCCTGTTCAAGAGGTGACATTGTTTGTTGATTATATCAGGAATGAGCTTATAGATGCCATTTGGAGAGCTGACTAAGAGTTGTCGGAGATGGGCTTATAGATGTCATCCAAAATATTTGTTGACTTCAAATAGAAGAAGTATCAGAATAAATCTTTGGTTGATTTAAACTGAACCAACAAAGGTCTTTAGTTATCTTTAACTGGATAAGAATCAGAATAAATCATTAATTCGAGTTAAACTGAAAAAGAGAAAGAGTCCACCGGAAAAGAATCAGGATAAATCATTGGTCGATTTAAACTGAACCAGTAGAGGTCTTTAATCATCTTTAATTGGATAAGAACCAGAATAAATCTTTGGGCGATTTAAACTGAACCAGAGAAAGAGTTCACCAGAAAAGAATCAGGATAAATCATTGGTCGATTTAAACTGAACCAACATAGGTCTTTAATTTTCTTTAACTGGATAAGAATAAGAATAAATCATTGAGTCGAATTAAATTGAACTAGAGAAAGAGTCCACCGAAAGAGAATCAGGATAAATCATTTGTTGATTTAAACTGAACCAGCTGAGGTCTTTAATTGTATTTAACTGGATAAGAATCAGAATAAATCATTGAGTCGATTTAAACTGAAACAGAGAAAGTGTCCACCGGAAAAGAATCAGGACAAATCATTGGTCGGTTTAAACTGAACCAACTGAGGTCTTTAATTGTATTTAACTGGATAAGAATCAGAATAAATCATTGAGTCGAT
Organism: Vicia faba; assembly: GCA_948472305.1. Classification (NCBI taxonomy): domain Eukaryota; kingdom Viridiplantae; phylum Streptophyta; class Magnoliopsida; order Fabales; family Fabaceae; genus Vicia; species Vicia faba. The sequence continues at coordinate 1,290,420,795 of OX451740.1, forward strand.
TTAAACTGAAACATAGAAAGTGTCCACCGGAAAAGAATCAGGACAAATCATTGGTCGGTTTAAACTGAACCAGTAGAGGTCTTTAATTGTCTTTAATTGGATAGAATCAGAATAAATCTTTGGGAGATTTAAATTGAACCAGAGAAAGAGTCTATCGGAAAAGAATCAGGATAAACCATTGGTCGATTTAAACTGAACCAATAGAGGTCTTGATTTAGCTTTAACTGGATAAGAATCAGAATAAGTCTTTGAGTCGATTTAAACTGGACCAGAAAAAAGTGTCTACTGGAAAAGAATCAGGATAAATCATTGGTCGATTTAAACCGAACCAACAGATGTCTATACTTGTCTTTAACTGGATAAGAATCAGAATAAATCTTCGGGCGATTTAAACTGAACCAGAAAAGTGTCTACTGGAAAAGAACCAGGATAAATCATTGGTAGATTTAAACTGAACAAGCTGATGTCTATAATTGTCTTTAACTGGATAAGAATCAGAATAAATCTTTGGGCGATTTAAACTGAACCAGAGAAAGATGCCTACTGGAAAAGCATTAGGATAAATCACTGGTCGATTTAAACTGAACTAGATGATGTATATTTGAGAATGACTTTCTGAGGAAAATGCTGAAATAGCCCTTCGTCAGATGTAGCCTTTGAGAAGACTTCCATGTCATATAAGTAGTTGATGATGTTTGTTGATTGGTTTTTCCTGAAAAGGTGAAGAGTTAGTTGATGATGTCTATGCGGGTCGTATGCGTATGCTATGACGTTTGTAAATGTTGTATGAACATGACATGTTATTGAAGTGTATTTGTAAACTCGAGCAACATCTTTGTCTGGGGAAAATAAATCCCTGACTATTGCTGGGGATGAAGAGTATGTGTATCTTCAATCTTCTGGGGATTGTTTTCGCTGGGGACTCCTGCTTTATTATTTGAGGAAAATCCGCTAGGGAACATTGATTTCTGCTTTTTTCTTGAGGAAACTCTGCTGGAGAATGTTAATTCTTGCTTGGGAAGAAAAGTTCAATAACATTGTTTGTTCATTGCTCTGTTGGGGAGTTTATACCCTGGCCAGGGATATAAGAGATGGATAATCTTTCGGATCATCTGAGGAGGATAAAGTTGACTGACATCTGATCTGGTTTTAGATTCAGTAGCAACTCTCCGGGGATAGTGATGACTTCACTAGAGAGAGGAATTTTTCTGGTGATTTGTGATAGAAGAAACACTCAATCTAGGGAGTGTCAGAATGAATTTGTGCCTTGATTGTATCTGAAGATGTACTGAATGAGTATCATAACAAATCTATATCTAGATCGTATCTGAAATATATCCAAAATATGCATTTGAATGAGTATCAGAATGACATTCGTATCTGGATCATATCTGAACCGTATCTGCAAGTGCTTACGCGTAAATTTGGTAAACAACCGCTAGTCCTCCAAACTAAATACTTTGGTAACTTGCAGGATCGACTAGATTGGTCCTAGGACACGTGTCTAAGTTTCTAAAATTAAGCTTGTAATGAGATTCATGTTTAACATTATTTTGTTAATGACAATATAAAGATTAGGGTTATAATTCAGAGTAAATCTGAATAAAAGGGATTCGAATGAGAAATGCGAAGGCTTTGACTGGAAATGTAAAGAAATGTAAAGCAAATGCAGAATAAATGTAAATGACTAAAAAAGAAATAAAAGTTTTTGACAAAAGAAAATACTGGAAATGTTAAAATGGATTGATATTGAGAAAGTAAGATGATTCGAAAAAGAACAATGATGGTGTCTATACGTACATTTTCTGCAACTCTTTTCTCTAACACTTGATACTTCGAGTATATTGAGTAGTTTGTACAAAATGAACACCTTGAATCCTAACATTAAGACCTCTATTTATACTAATTTGACCGTAATGGTCTTTCTATAATAGAATGCCACGTCCGAAAATTGCATGTCTTTCGAACCCATCAAACTTCCACGCATCTCTTAGGATAAGATCAAACTTTCAAATTCAAAATCTATTTCTTTTTTGAAATGCCAAATAAACCAATGTGACGGTCGAAATATCCTTTGTTATGATGCTTCAAATAACATGATTTCCAATGGTCCGCAGATGAATCTTTCGATAATGCTTGATAAAAAGAAACTTTACTAGCTTTTTATCTATCGTAACCTTCATAGAAACTCCTTCATACATTCCTTTGAATTATCTTTCTTCCAAAATGTACTAATTTATTTAAGAAATCATGTAATCGAAATTCCCAGTCAACAAATTACCCCTAAAAATGTGTATTTCGTTACATCTAGAAATAGTCATTTTTGAACAATAATCCTGAATTTCGAAAAACAATATACTCATAATAGCCTTTCACTATTGTGGCGTCATGAAAACATAATCACCTTTTTCCAAACGTATTTTTAGACGTGCATATAGCATTTCATCATTACCACTTATGAAAAAGCAGTTCCCAAGAGAAAATAACTTAACCTCTTCTTCTTCTTATAATAAAAGCACACGTGTCCCACTAATTTTATATAGTATAAACTTCTCAATCACTATTAAGTCTCTTTATAAAAACTTCATCTTCTTTATCTTCACTCTTTCATTTCTGCAACTTTTCAACTTCCAAAAATTCAAAAAACAAAACCCATTTTTTCAAATTTCAATCCCACTTTTATCTCAACAATGTCGTCATCTAAAAAACAACAATCATCCAAGAACACCAAAGGAACAGGAAATTCAAAGAACGTTGCTCTTCAACCTGGGCTTCTTAGTGAACTTATAACTACCGAGAATCAAGAATTCATCTCTACTCCCAGATTTACTCTAGAACAAAAAGCTATTTATGCTTCTCAGGTACTCATTCCTTCTTCTCTCATTGATAAAACCCTATGTTTTATGGGACCTTTGATTTCTGCTGAAAATTTGGAAAAGTCTGTAGAGTTTTTTTCCGTTTATCATGAGACCAAAACAATAGCTAATAAAGCCAAGACTCCTAAGAAAAATGGTGACGATTCTGCTAAGAAACCCATAAAAACTTCCAAAGAGAAAATTTCCGAGGAGACCTCAATTTCTTAGATAAAGAAGGAAGTTTTTCAATTATATTATACAACTGAAAACTTTAAGCCCTTTCGACCATGCCCTTCCTTGGATAAAATTTATTTGTCTTGGCTTTCTAAAATCGAAAAGAAAAAATCTCAAGACTGGAAAGATCTGGGTATCTTCGACTTAATCCAAATGTCAAAATTAGGGTTCAGTTATTGTCAACCTTTGCTATTAGTGTCTTTATATTTTTGGGATAGCACTTATAATACTTTCCACCTTCCTTGTGGGATGATGACTCCCACTCTTTTCGACATAGCTGCAATAAATGGACTTCCTCCAATTGGAGAAACCTTAGACCCTTACTTGCAATTAGACAACACCATTAACTTCCAAGTTAAAAATGCTAGTTTCACTGCTTATATGATCTTTATCATACTGAGGGGGATGAAGTCACAACTGTTGAACACATAGCTTTCCTGACCTTATGGTTTTCAAAGTACATTTTCTACTGCAAATCGCTACAAGTTTCTAGAATATTTTTAACCATAGCAAACCAATTGCATTATGGTCTAAAGATATGTTTGAGTGAATTGATCTTAGCTGGTCTTTATGAGAGTTCAGGGTCCGCTATTTCCAAATTAAAAAGCTATGAAACTGGAAGTAACCTGCTCCTTGCTGGCCCATACTGGCTTCTTCAACTGTGGCTAAATGCCACTTTCTAGCCATCACTTAGTACCTTCAAGACCATAGATGAAGAAGATCTTGATATTTCCAATCGGACCATAGAAAGAACCAGACTTCTGCAATTAACCCCAAACAAAGAGGAAGAAAATCTCCAGAAAAGCTTTACCAATTATATGATGATGTTTTTAAATTGTCATGATTTTGTCCCAACCATGGCTCCCTTTTCTCATTGAACCCATGGTCCTGCGTGGTTTACCTCATCTATCAAAAATGCTTTGAAGAATGCTAACTCAGAAATCAAAGAGATATGGCGTGCATTCCTATTACCAAGGCTTCTAATATTCAGGGTCATGCTAGTGAAGAGTCATGTTTTTCTATTGGCCTATCAACCCAATTTAGTATCTCGCCAGTTTGGGTTATGTCAGCTTGTTCTTGAACTTATCTTTAATCGAAAGAGAGAGATTTGCGTAGCAGGAGTGGACTATGTCTTTCAGGATATTGTAAAATATTAGAACTATCATGTCAACTTTGCTAAATTTGAACTTGCTTTGTTTCAACCAGCTTTCTACACAACTAAAAGTTTTTACTCTTGGTGGACTGAATTTTATACCAAGAACATGTTCAATACTACCCATATAAACAAACATTTAATGAAATCTTTTTCATTTGTGCAGGAAAACATTTAAAAGGTAAGTTCACACACATCAAAGAAATCCATGCGTTCCAGAGATACTTTGAAACTGTCTATGATCCAACTAATATTAGTCGAACTGTTTTTGACGCAGTAAAAACTTTGAAAGAGAAATTTACTAAAAAAGATCCAAGCCTAAAAATTCCCTGTTCTATAAAGCCTTGACATAGGTATGAGCTAGCTTTTCAATTACAACCACCAAAATTTCCAAAACTACCAAATGCTGAGTTTGGTTAAGCGTCTTTTCCGCCTTATCCAAGTTGGTTTACTTGTGGAAATACTTTTAACATCCTAAAAAATGATGCTAAATAACCTGCTAAGAGAGTGGTTTCTACTAAGCATACTCTGGACAGTTTCAAAGGTTTCCATCACTATAACCTATCAGCAGTCTCTATTGTATCTGATACATATGAAGGTGTGGAACCAAAGGATTCCTTGATCCTTTCGATTATCCTTTCAAAGCTTACTCAATATTATTCATTTAACCAACTTTCAAATGCATGTCTATTGTTAGCTGTCAAGAGGAAAATAATCAAGAAAGAAAAACCTGGATTGAAGGCAAGTTTGACTTCCAATCAAACTACTACTACAACCACCAAAGAGCCTTCTTCCGCACAACACAAATCCTCAGACAAGCCACAGTCGAACAAAATTAAGGTATTATTTTCAGAAATAGACTTCCTCAAAATCCCCTACATAATGCCTAATTATGACATTTTTCAGGTTAGTGGTCTCCCACCAAAATCTCCAGGAAAAAGGAAGGCTGATGACAAAGATCTGGTGACTGTTTAAGACGAAGAAGACATCAATGAAAATATTCCTCCCACTCCTTTCAAAACCAATAAGAAAAAGAAGAAGACCAAGAAATCTATTGACAGTCCCAAACAATCCAATCAACAAGATCTTGAAATAACAACCTCGCCCCTAATCCAAAAAGAACTTCAAACTCAACCTATTGTTCAAGTTGCTCTAGAACATATTGGGAGCAATGCTTCAAATGATGATGATCCAAAGGTATGATTTAAATTCCAAAGCTTTTTTTGTATGACTTACTATTCGAAACTAACTATATTTATTTGCAGAGTAAGCAAACATCTGCTCCAGATTCTTTTGCAAATTTTGAAATTCCACCTCAAACTAGCAATGCTTCGCCTCAACTCAACCCTAGTGGTTCAGCCCTAAACAAAGGTTCTTCCACTGCTGCTCCTCAACTCGAAACTGGTGATGTTCAAAGCGAACAAGAAATTTCTTCTCCTGATGACAATGTCTTGAAGGAATCTCAAGGAGTTGGCAAGAGGAAACAAGGACAAATTGAGGATAGCCCTAGCGATTCTTCCCCCAAAAGGGCTAAATTTTATGAAGATTTTCTTGATGATGAGGAACACTTTTCAGAAGATGTTTCCCATCATTTTTCCAATGAAGGCGAAGGTGACGTGGAGCAGACCAATGATCAATAAAATAGGAGCAATCAAGAGACAATTCCTACTGTTATTGAGGTACAAACTTCTGCTCGTCCAAAAATCCAAATTGCTTCATCTCAACTTCCAATGCCTCTCACCGAAGAAGAGAAAGAAACTTTGAAGAAAAATGATCCTTTGGTATTTGTAACGATGATGATGGAAAATAGAGGACCGTCCTCTAAAAAGGGGAATTCTAATGTTTCCACCCATTCCAATGGAGGTACCAATGAGGCTTCTTATGATGAACTCCTTTGATAGGTGAAAGAAACTGTTTTTGAAGTTGATTTTTTTTATGTATTAAAGAGAGACATCACTTCTTGCTATTAAATGAAGAAATTGATAGGCCAAATTAATATCACTGCTTACCCCTCGAACATAGGCGAGGCTCTGATTGATACTCATCATCTGATTCGCCATATTAGCACTGGGCACAGAAGGGAAATGGATATTTTATTAAAGATCCAAACAAAGTAGCAATCTAAAGAAAATTAATTTGATAATGCTCTAAAGACTTCGCAGGAAGATGATCCATTGGAGGCTTCATATCAGGAAGTTAAAGCAGAGTATGATGGACATAAAAAATTAATTTCGCTTTGGGAGGCTCAAATTAAGGAATTAAAAAAAAATCGCTGAAGATAAAACTAAGCAAGCTTCTATCAAAGGGATGGACAAAACTAGAATCAAAGAGTTTGAGGCAAAGAGTGTGGATCACGTTGAGAAATCCACTTCCATGACTAACGAAATTGCCGCTCTCGAGAGTCTCAAATATGTTGTTGATTATAAGTTGAATTTGGCCAAGATCAAATATGATAGGCTAAAGAGAAAAACACCATTTTGATTTGTCATGTAAAATTAAACTTGTTTCTATTGTGCTTTGTTTAAAGTTTGTAATTCTTTTGAACAACATCCATTTTGACAACTTTACTTTTATTGGTACCATTCGGCTTAAGATAAAGCACTTCACATTATTTTGTTAAAATTTTAACTTCTTGAAGATATGGTATATAATTCTTTAATTATATACCCTTTACTTTCAGGCTCCTTGATCCTCTGCTAGCTCTTCGATCTCATAAGCGTTATTTGAAAATACTCGTAAGATTCGAAAAGGACCTTCCCAATCTGGAGACCATTTACCTAATGACTTATTATTTCGATCCATAGGCAAAATTACTTTCCATACTAAATCATTGGTTACGAACATTTTACCTTTAACTCTTTTGTTATATGCTCTAGTTATTCTTTCTTTTTGTCTTCTCAAAGTTTCCAACGCATGCATCCTTTGTTCGTCCAGATATACTAATTCATTCATCATCATTTCCCAATAATGTTCAGAAGGAATTTCTCCTTGCCTATGAATTCTTACTGACTGTAAGTGAATTTTGACTGGAAAAACTGCATCATGTCCAAACGTGAGTTGATATGGTGTGGTGTTAGTGTTGTACCCCAATTTTCCCCCCTAAGATTCGTTCATCATATCATATCAATTCAATCACAACAAAGTCACATACTAGGGTTTGTTTGCTCTCCCTATCTTTAGTCTTGCTCTATGGGGAATCCCCAAGAACCTTGACTTGTATTTTGTGATCATCTATGTTTGGTTACTCTTTAACTAACAAATACAATGTATGTGTATCCTAATTGTTAATTATTGAGGTGAAAGCACAATTCATTCCATCAAAGTCAGCTTTTGGATTCATGAGTTCCTTCTTTGTACCTTCCTCAACAAAGCTTCATTGATATTCAAGCCTCTATGAAAGATAGTTTGAAGTAACATCATGAAAAAGTCTTTCATTATTTATTATGCCTTAAGTTGTCAAGTTATCTTAAAAGCACAAGGGTTGACCAGAGGAGTTTGACTCAATTGGACAAGTCTTTGTCTCCATTGATCACAAGTGAATATCTCCTTCAATTCTCAAGATGTGGAAGTGATGTTGGTTGCTTCGACTTCTCATAATCATTCTCAACAACCTCTATTTGCAATATAAAATTATTTGTGCAAGAAGGTTGATTAAAATTGCAAAGTTCTCCCCAAGGTATTTTCTTGCTCTATAGTTAGGGTTTTGAACTTCAAAGGGGTATATCTTGCTCATCTTTTGGTATTTTTGAGTGATTCCAAATACATCTTTCTCTTCAAAGGGTTATTAATAAATCACTTCAAAGGTCTCAAGGAAATTTTGCATGCAAGAAACTTGATGATGAAGAAAGATTACAAGTCCTCCAGATGAAGCCTCAAATCCCTTCATGTGACTTCAAATAATCATAAATTGATCAATTTTTATCACCTTGAACCCATTATTATTCCATAATTATCTTGAATGTGTGAACTTAAAACCATCATCAAAGTGCAAAGTGTTAAAATGGATGGAAGATGCCCTAAGGATGCAAAAGATTACAGGTCGTTTCATGAATTTTTGCCAACTTCCACAAGTCATAAATTTATCAATTTTTGGAGATTTAGAATGGTTCAAGTCTCAAAATGTCATTAAAGAGATCTACTTCATTCCATATTTTTTGGTCAAGAGCAAATTTTAAGTGGAAGTCCATGTTTGAATACCAGAGATTATAAGTCATTTTTGAAGAAAAACTTATAAATTTTCTAAGTATAAAAAGTCAACCTTTTTTTCTCAAATTGAACTCATTGCAATTTTAAGCACAAACATCTATTTGATCCAATTATTTGCAAATTGTAAAGCTTGTAACCTCATCTTTCTAAAGCTTTAAGAATCATGCCCTAAGACCCCTTGAGTTGAAAATGCCATTGTTTTCAAATTGGTAACTTGAAACTGAATTTCTCATTAAGTCAAAATTTTGAAATCCATAACGTGGGCTCTAATCACATGATTTGTGCGCATTTTTGATTTAAACTTGATTAACAAACTTTCTAGAATTGTTTAGCACCTCAAAATGCATCATTTGGATGAGTTTTGATGCACATGTGACCACACTTTCTTCATGATCACAAGTGTGCATGAATTCCCTTCAAATTGCATCATCCACCCCTATCCTTAATCCCATTCACTTCTCCTATAAATAAAGGATCTATTCTACTCATTTTCTCAAGCTTGAACAACCAAAATCACTCTTCCAAACTCTCTCCATAGCTCACTTTTCTGCAACTTAGAAATCAGTGTTCTAGATTTCTTCAATCCATTTTCTTTATCAGTTCACCTTCCGTGAACCTAACTGAAGCTAACAGAAGAAGAATCAAGTCCTAAAACTCCCTGAATTGTGCTAGTCAAGTCCAGTTTCAGAGCTCTGCAACTTAACTTCAGTAGGTAGATACCTCCATCAATTCTCTCAAACTTTGATACTATTGTGAAGATCTTGTCATCATAGTTCTAGTCGCAACAGTTGCTTTTAACTGGAAACACGTTTTGACCATGAAATTTCAAATCCTTTTTCAAAATTTCTCTTCCAAATTGTTTGAGTTACAGTTTATATAAATTTTTCGCGAAGGTGTGGTTGTCTTCTTCTTGATGAGACAAAGCGAATGGCATAGGTCTGAGCTTCTGATTTTACAGTTTGAGGGACATGTGTTTCACATTGGCTGGAGGTTGAAGATGACCAACGTGTCATCTTCCAACCAACGATGGCGTGCCATTTGTATTTTTTGAAAATTTGATTTTATATGTGATTCAATGCTTTATTCAGTAATGACCATGATATGCACAACGCGCCAGATCCCTTGGATTTGATTACTAATGCGTTTTGACTCTCATCCAATGGTCCACATATTTTTACTTTATTTTTTATTTCTGATTTATATAATTATTTGTTTTAAATTTCAAAATTTCAAAGAAAATTAATTTTAACTCCAAAAAATCTAAAAAATTTATGGAAAATACTTTTGATTTTTCTATTTCTGATTTTAATTTTTTCACAATTTTATTATGTGTTTTGATATTTTTTATAAATTTTCACTTTATTTGATTTGTTTTAAATGTTTAAAAATACTTTTATTCATTTTTAAATTCTGAAAAAAATTGGGAAGGATCCAATGATATTTTGGCAAATATTGGTGACCTCATTTATTTTTTATTTCTGACTTTTTTATCTTTTATCATTTTTTATTTATTTTACCTATTTCTTTTAATTTAAAAAATAGTTGATGACTTTAAAAAATTACAAAAAAAAATTATAAAAATATTTGAGTTCATTTCTGATTTTTCTACGGCCTTATCATACTTTTCTTGATTAATTTAAACATAGTTAACATTTTTCTCTCTTATTTTCATTTTTAATCATTTTTTAAATCTTTATTTTTATACGTTAAATTCAATTTTATTTTTGTATATTTTCTGGCTGATCTTGGGTTGAAATTTTTATCATGAACTTTTTTAACATCATTGGATCCATGGTGTTGAGTTTAACTCCATAAAAATGGATGAATGATTTTAATAATAGTTTAATTGAAATTTTGGTTCAAATGTGGTTTGTTCATTTTCCCCATCCCTATTCATCTTACCCCATTATTATTGTATTACATGTTATGGGATGATGCTCTATATATCATTTATTCAAACATGAAGTACATAGATTACTATTGACTGACCCCAAAATAGGAGCAACTTCTATATAAGTCCACTTACGATTGCTTAACATAGCGCTAAATTTTGTACCGATTTGAGAAAATGATCATTCGTGACCCAAACCTATGTTTGCAAGCCCAAGTATGTTAATTTGAGGCCTTTGATCCAGTAACTTTGAGATCCATTATTAGGAGGCTTTGGTTCTACCAATACTCTAATGGAACTATATCAATTTTGGTCAAAGTGGATCACTTAAACATCATTGATCATTAAGTGTTACTTTGGGATTCTTAAAATGAATGATATACTTGACAAAAAGAAAATGCAACCTATTGTTGAGAGGTTTTGGTTCTACCAATCCTCTAATGAGTTCATAATGCAAGTTTCAAGATGGTCATCCAACTAACCATTAAGTTCTAACAGTTAATTTTATTTTTTGCTTTTACTTTATGTACCATTTACTTTATCATTTATATTTCATGCTATTTTCATCTTTGCTCACTTGAGCCTTTATATTCATGTCATATCATTTTTCTCACTTGAGCTTTTCATTTCTTTTTGAAGATACCTAATAATCAACTTAAACCCTAAAAAACTTTAATGTTACTTGGACTACTTGGTTACTATCCTTGGCATTATGGAGTGATGGACTTCTTGGACCTAGGAATAGAAACCTCAACCTATGTTGGAGACCTTGTGACCTTAATTGATATTTTGTCTGGAGTTCTTGGGGTTTACCTCAAGACATTGGGTTGTTTGTTTTTTTGTGTGCAAGTTATTGTGATTACATACTTTGTCTGTAATCTGAAATTCATCTGTATACAATTGTTACTCTGCCTAATTTTTGTGAGGACTCAATATAATTGAAGCTTGGTATTCTTCAAAAGTTTATTAATTGTATGCTTGGTTTCAAATCCAAAGGATGGAATTATTCATTGACTCATCATGTCACGTGTTGGTTTCTTGTTGACTAGACAGTTCTTTTCCTTATCTTTTACCTTATGCTTTAGGATAGTCTCTTCATCTCCTCCCACCTTCTTTAATTTCAAAAATCTTCTCCCTCCTTTTGAAAGCACTTCTTGTTTTAAAAACTTGAACCACTTTCATAATAAACTTGGACTTAGGTCCATGCATTTTTAAATCTTTTCTTAATCAAACTTTAATCAATTTAACAATACTTAGACATTTTATGAAAAGACTAAAGCCAATCAATCTCATTTAAACCATTTTTGCCAATTTGGTTTTTACTTTAAAACTTTTTCTCAAAAAAGATTGGACTCTTGTCAATCCTTGTAGTGATGCAAATAACTATAATTTTACAATATGCAGTGAAGAGAGATAATTTCCACTTGGGTGTTGAGTGAAGTTTTGTTGATTTTAAAAATACAAGCCATATACTCCACTTTGAGATGATGAAAATTCTCCTTTCTCATGATTGTGGGTAGTAAGTATGTTTTCCACACGGACAATGACGATGATGTATTATCTCATAAAATTAACCAACACACTTGTGTTTCAAATTTTTTTAAAGAAGAACTATGTGTACTCTGATCCCTTATTGCACGGAAGGTGGTATATAAGAACTAAAAGTTTGCAACCGCAACGGGTGCAAAAATCATAATATATATATATATATATATATATATATATATATATATATATATATATATATATATATATATATATATATATATATATTTCTTTTTCTCATCCCCATAATCTATTTTACACCATGCAACATTTTGTAAGTTCCTTCTGGAGTTTGATTTATATGAATGCCAAGAAAAAATTTTAGTTCCCCCATTAGGCTCATCTCAAACTCTGCCTGCATACATTTAGCAAACTCTCTTCCCAGAGAGGGTTTAGTGGATCCAAATATGATGTCATCAACATAAATTTGACACACTAATATCTCATTCTTAACTGTCTTACAGAACAAGGTTGTGTCCACTTTCCCTCTGGTGAATTCCTTTTCTAACAGGAAGTTATATAGTCTTTCATACCATGCTCTGGGAGCTTGTTTCAGACCATAGAGTGACTTTTTTAGTTTGAAAACATATTCTGGATTTTTGGAACTTTCAAAACCATGGGGTTGGTGCACATATACCTCTTCTTCTATATAGCCATTTAAGAATGCACGTTTGACATCCATCTGATACAGAGTGATGCCTTTATTAACAACAAATGATATTAATAGTCTGATAGATTCTAACCTGGCGACTGGAGAAAGGTTTCTGTATAGTCTATCCCCTCTGGCTGACTATAACCATGTGCTACCAATCGTGTTTTATTTCTGATGACTTCACCTTGCTTGTTCAGTTTTTTTCTGAACACCCATTTTGTACCAATGACGTTAAATCCTTTTGGTTTGGGAACCAGATCCCATACGTCATTTCTGGTGAATTGATTTAGCTCCTCTTGCATTGCCAGAATCTAGTCTTTTTCCAGAAGTGCTTCATCAATTATTGTTGGTTCAATTAGAGAAACTAGTCCCATGAGGGATTCTTCAGAGTTTCTGAAAGTAGATCTTGTTCTGATTGAATCTTCCTTCCTTCCCAAAATTGTATCTTCTGGGTGATCAATGCTGCTTCTGGATAGTCTTTTCTGGAGTTGATCAATAAAAGGTACTGGATAGCTTGAATTGACTCTTTCTGATGTTGAGGGAGTGTCTCTATTGAGAGCCTCTGATGAGTTGTCTTCAGTACCTGTGAGTTCAACTTCCATACCTGCAAGGAATTCATTCTGCTTTGACTTTTGAGAGTCAAGCTTATCATCAAACCTAACACTGATTGACTCTTCAACAATCTATGTTTTTGTATTGTATACTTTGTACCCTCTTGAGCATTCAGAGTAACCTAACATAATACACTTTTTGTGCTTTGGAGTCAAACTTGCTCAAATAATTTTTTGTATTCAGAATAAAACATGTACATCCAAATGGGTGAAAATAAGAAATGTTGGGCTTTCTGTTCTTCCACAATTCATATGGAGTCTTTTCCAGAATAGGTCCTATGGAGATTCTATTCTGAATGTGACACGCTGTGTTTATTGCCTCTGCCCAGAATATATTAGCAATGTTAGTCTCGTTAATCATGGTTCTGGCCATTTCTTGCAATGTTTTGTTCTTTCTTTATACAACTCCATTTTGCTGGGGAGTTCTATGACAAGAGAAATCATGCAGAATGCCTTTTTCATTAAAGAATAATTTAAAGTCTTTATTTTAAAATTCTCCACCATGATCACATCTGACTTTGACGATTCTAAGATCCTTTTTATTCTGAACTTGGTTGCAGAAAGTAACAAACACAATGTCAATCGTCCTTGTGTCTTAAGAACTTTACCCATGTCCATATGCTATAGTCATCTACGATTACTAACCCATACTTCTTGCCACTGACTGAAGCAGTTTTTACTGGTCCAAATAAGTCAATGTGAAGAAGTTATAATGGCTTAGAGGTGGAAACAACATTTTTGATTTTGAAAGCAGGTTTCGCAAACTTGCCTTTATGACATGCTTAACACAGAGCATCTGAATGGAACTTCAGGTTAGGAAGTCCTCTGACCAGATTGAGTTTGTTAGTCTGAGATATTCTTCTCATACTAACATGCCCCAATCTTTTGTGCCAGATCCATTGCTCGTTGTTAACAGACAGTAGACATTTTACATTCTGACTTTTTAGTTCAGAAAGTTTGATTTTATAAATGTTGTTTTTCCTCTTTCCATTAAATAGGATAGTCCCATATTTCTGAATAACAACTTTGCATGAATTTTGATTGAAGATTATATCATAACCGTTATCACTTAATTGACTTATGGATAACAGGTTATGCATTAATCCATCAACTAATAAAACATTACTTATAGAGGGAAGATTTCCATTACCTACTGTTCCAGAGCCAATGATCTTTCCTCTCTGATTGCCTCCAAAGCCCATGTGGCCTCCAGGCTTAAGTTCCAGGCTTTGGAACATATGCCTTCTTCCCATCATGTGTCGTGAGCAACCAGAGTCCAGGTACCATGATTGGCGTCTTTGCTTTGCTTCTAAAGATATCTGCCACATATATGATTTTATCCTTAGGTACCCACATTTTCTTGGGTCCTGTTTGTTAGTTTTACCAAAATTCTGATTGAATTTTGGTTTGATAGAATAATCACTACTTGTGTATTTTATGTCATGTGTGTGCCCATATATAAAGTGTGAATCAAGTGGAGTGCGTTTTATAACTAAGTACATGGCATTTTTTGGTGTAGGTACCTTACCTTGATTTCCTATCCCTTTTCTGCCATTTCTGCTAACTCCATAGATAATTGAAGCCATCTTGCTTCTGTCTATGTTTTTAGCTAGAAACTTCTGAAAGCTGTGATCATACTCTTTGATGATCTCATCAGCATTGCTGGGAGTTTCAGGGATTGTTTCCTTCTGAGAGTTCTGTAACTGGTTTTCTAATTTTGAAATTTTTTCTTTTAACTCAGAATTCTCCAATTTGAGACTCTCAGTCTTATCAGAGTCAGAAGCAAGATTCCTTTTTAGGTTTCTAAATTTGACTCTGATCTGCTGATACCTTTCCAGAATTTCATTAAGGCTTTCAGCAAGTTCAGCCTTAGTTAATTTTATAGTAAAGTCAGGGAATACCTCTTCAGTGTCTGATTCTGAGTCTGAACCAGAAGCTTCACTGTCTTCAGATACGTTTTCCATGAGAGCTATGTTTTTTCTTTCATCATCTGATTCTGAGTCAGCTTCAGATGTGTCAGAATCAACCCATGTATCCATGAGGCTTTTCTTCTTTTCCTTGATAAACTTCTTTTTGGGCTTCTTCTTATGAAGATTTGGGCAGTCACTTTTGTAGTACCCTTTCTCGTTACATTCATAGAAGATGATCTCTTTGTTGTTTGGATTTCTGTATCCTGAAGAACCTTCATATCTTCTGTGTCCAGAGGAGGATTCTGACCTTCTGTATCTGGAGGAAGATTCATTATGATTTTCTGATCTTCTAGGATTCCTGAACTTCCTTTGCCTCTGCTTCCACAGTTGGTTCACCCTTCCGGAGAGGAGAGATAGTTCATCTTCTTCTGATGAGGATCCATTAGAGGTTTCTTCCACAGCCTGCAAAACTTTGGAGTCAGATTTTCTGTTAGATTTTAGAGCTAATGGCTTACCTTGCTTTTCAGGTTCATCTGCTTCTAGATCTATCTCGTGACTTCTGAGGGAGCTAACAAGTTCCTCTAGAGAGATTTTGTTGAGATCTTTGGCTAGCTTAAGCGCTGTGACCATTGGCCTCCACTATTTTGGCAAGCTTCTGATGATCTTCTTAACATGATCAGCAGTAGAATACCCTTTGTCAAGAACTTTTAGACCAGCAACAAGAATTTGAAATCTTGAAAACATAGTTTCTATTGATTCACTATCTTCCATCTTGAATGCCTCATACTTCTGAATGAGCGTAAGGGCTTTGGTTTCTTTGAATTGAATGTTGCCTTCATGCGTCATTCTCAGAGAATCAAACGTGTTCTTGGCAGTTTCTATGTTTGATATTTTCTCATATTATGAATATGAGATGGCGCTGAGGAGAATTGTTATGGCCTTGTGGTGATTTCTGAATTCACGCTTTTGCTGATCAGACATCATTTTCCTGTCTATCTTCTGACCACGTCCATCCACTGGGTGCGTGTATCCATCAATCACCATGTCCCACAGATCAACACCATGGGCCAGAAAGAAACTCTTAATTTTGTCTTTCCATTAGTCAAAGTTCTCTCCATCAAATACTGGATGTTTGCGACTGAATCTGTCCCTTTCTTCATTGTTGTCATTGCTGATGTTTTGACTTGGTCCTGCCATAATGTTTTTCTGACGCTGGATCTTGTATTGACACGGTTAAGTGTTTAAGCTCAGAACCAGGCGCTCTGATACCAATTGAAGATGTGAAAAACACAAGAAGGGGGGGTTGAATTGAAAACTTGGATAAAAAACAGCTTAATGACACAGTATTTTTATCCTGGTTCATTTGATCTCAAACTACTCCAGTCCACCCGTCAAGGTGATTTCTCCTCTCTCCAACGAGGTCTTAATCCAATAATCTCAAAAGATTACAACAGCAACTTTAACAATTGTTAAAGTCTTCTTGAGTACAACCACAAACCGGTTAATCTCAAGGAAATATTTTACAAATAATTGAACAAGAATGCGTTGTTGTTTTCTACCAAAATAGTTTATCACAATTGTGATAATTACACATGTTAAGCTTAGAATAGAATAAATTTGCTAGATTCTTGCATATGCGTGGTTTGGAATTCTCTGCAAATTGATGTGTGCGTACGTGCGTGCTTCTTTTTTCAAGCAGACTTGTTTATATAGGCAAGGAAAAGACGTTGTCCATAAAGCAAGTTTAATGTTAATAACACACTTTCCTTTTGGAGAAGATCTTGTCTGAAGAAAGCCGTTGGCATTAATTCTGTCTTGAATGTTTAGTAACACTTCAGAGTCTTCTTTCCTTAACTACTGATGACGCTTCAGAATGTTGATGACTTGGTTTGATATGTCTTTGTTCAAAATCAGAGTTTGTTGTAATTAAGCGCAGGTTCTAGTCACCAATCTTCAGCGTATAATCTGATTGCTTTAGCATGTAATACTTTATAGCTTATCTTCTGATGCTGATCCCATCAGAACTTCTGCATATACAAAACATATTTTTAAGGAGCATATTTGTTTTGTGTATATATACTTTGTATTTATTTATTCTTTGTATTTGTTATCATCAAAACTCTAACCAAGGGTTGTAGAATCAAACTATGTTCTAACACTCCTATCATATCATGGTTACTATCATCTATTTGTTGCCTGAATGCTGCCTGATTGTTCATTGTCAGTATAGGCCTTTGGGTAAAAGACCCCTAATTTTGGGTATTTCGACCTATGTTATTTATCCCAGAACCAGACCCTTGCACCAAGGATTGTGTTGTTATTGTACTATTATGAAGTCCTTCCATGGAGGAAGTTGGCATTCCATATGGTGTTGGTTCCATAAATGGCCTAAATGTTTCAAATCCTGGAGGCCTACAGGTTGAAAATTGGGCTTGGTTTTCAACATGTTCAAAAACCGAACCAGTTTGGGCATTCGACGGAATGCCCGTTGCACTCGAAGAAAGAGGCATGGTTATTGAATTATTAATGGACCCTGAACCTATAGATGTAGGTATGGCCTGTGTGTAAGGGATTGTAGTTGATGTATCCATCGAACTTGCAACAATTGTGCTTGTTCCCTGTGGGGGATTTTGTTCCCCGTCATGGCTCGTTGTGTTAGCCATATTTCTTGTATATTTTCTTTTGGGTTTTGGTTGGTTACTGTTCATTATTTTTCCACTTCTAAGGTTCATACAACAATAACGAAAACAGACTCAAAAGATGAACAACGAAAGATAGACGCTAAAAAAAACAAGTTTTAAAAACTTCGACACTGTCCCACTGGGCGTGCCAATTTGTTTACGCATAAATTTGGTAAACAACTGCTAGTCCTCCAAAATAAATACTTTGGTAACTTGCAGGATCGACTAGATTGATCCTAGGACATGTGTATAAGTTTATAAAATTAAGCTTTTAATGAGATTCATGTTTAACATTATTTTGTTAATGACAATATAAAGATTAGGGTTATAATTCAGAGTAAATTCCAATAAAAGGGTTTCGAATGAGAAATGCGAAGGCTTCGACTCGAAATGTAAATAAATGTAAATGAAACGAAGAATTAATGTAAATGTCTAAAAAGGAAATAAATTTTTTGTTTAAAGAAAATACTGGAAATGTTAAAAAGGCTTGATATTGAGAAAGCAAGATGATTCAAAAAAGAAGAATGATGGTGTCTATACGTACATTTTCTACAACTCTTTTCTCTAACACTTTATACTTCGAGTATGTTGAGTAGTTTGTACAAAATGAACACCTTGAATCTTAACATTAAGACCCCTATTTATACTAATTTGACCCTAACGGTATTTCTATAATAGAATGCCACGTTCGAAACTTGCATGTCTTTCGAACACATCAAACTTCCACGCGTCTCTTTGGATAAGATCAAAATTTCGAATTCAAAATCTCTTTCTTTTTTGAAACGCCAAATCAACCAATGTGATTGTAGAAATATCCTTTCTTATGATGCTTCTGATAACTTAATTTCCAATGGTTCACAGATGAATCTTTCGACAATGTTTGATAAAAAGAAACTCGTACTAGCTTTTTATCTATCGAAACCTTCACAGAAACTCCTTCATACTTTCTTTTGAATTTCCTTTCTTCCAAAATGTACAAATTTATTTAAGAACTCATGTAATCGAAATTCCCAGTCAAAAGTAAGAGAATATGGAATGAGTGTCAGAATGAATCTATATCTAGATTGTATATGAACTGTATCTAGAAGATGCATTTGAATGGGTATCAGAATGACATCTGTGATACAGTGGGAGAACTGACTTTGAGGTTTTGCGTTTGTGTTTGCAAATGTTGCAGTTTAGCAAGAGTCGCCACCGACTTTTCTTTTATCCAATAAGGAAAGGTGAAAAAGCATAGGAAAGACCTTTCGAGATGTTTTCTTGAGTTCGGAGGGTAGATTATGAAAAGGGAAGGTATTAGCACCCTTTTCATCCATGGTTTTCCATGGGCTCTTAGTTTCTTGCTAGATCACTTGCTTTTGTTTGAAAAATGTGATTTTGTGTGGTTTTGAAAGTATTTTGAAAAGGTGCCATCGTTTGACAAACTTTGTAATAGTTCTTGTTCGTAAGAACGTATACAAAGTGTTGAGCTTTGAAAATGTTTCAAGTTTGGAAAGATGTTTGAAAGTGTATGTGATTGTTTTGAAAGTAGCAAGGATATTTGTTTTTAAATTGAGCAAGCAACTAAAAGTAATCTACCTACTCAAAAAGGTTTTAGATGTGCTTTTCCTGCTCTTTTAGATGTTGCTACCTTACCATTGATTTGGTAAGAAGCCCCATCATTGGATGTGAATGGACGGGCATTGGGTCATAGTATGACCATGATAGAAATGTTGTGAGATGACTTAGAATTTTTCTTTAGGGACTAAGATCATTTTGAAAGGCAACTTTGATAGCGTCATCGAGGGACTATGATCTTGTATTTGTTTGTGCTAAGACATCCCACATACATAACATGGCCATTTTTAGGCAACAAGTGGAGTTAACCTTAAGGGTGCATGTGTGAATAGTGTGTTTGATTTGCATGCATTTAATCTTTGGTTAGGGTTATCTGCTTGTTGATTTTATCTTGCCATACACACGTAATTACTATATAGTATAAGGAAAACAGTAAATTGCAGAAACTGAAATTCTACGCTATTACAATATTTAGGGGATGGGGATACATATGTACGAATGGGGATTGCAAAGAAAATAAGCCCTAAATTACTATTACAACCATATTGAAATGTATAAGAATGTACAAGAAAATGGGAAAACGAACTTGTTTTGTTTTAAGAAAATATTTTTGGTCTTTTGTTTTAAGAAACCAAAATAAAGTGTGAAGGAAATACTTTTGATGTTTGCTGATTAATGGAATGGAGAGTGATAGAAAAATAAAAAAATAAAAAAAAAGGAATCAGTGTGTTGCTGATAAAAATGAATTCAGAGGTTCTGACCCTGGAACGCTGCAAAATAGAAACCTGTTAGTGAAAATGTATAAGGTCATAAGTTCTGAACCCACTGGGAACATAATAGTTTTCAGAAGTTCTGATATAACTGGTAACAAAACATACTCCAGAAATGCTGGTGCCACTGACAGAACTTGGTCTCTCTCTCTATGCTAGTCAGAACATCTGTAATTTGATTATTTCTCCACAAAACAGAAGACATGCATAGAACAGTTATAGCAGGTGTCATGGTGTTTCAAAAAATAAGAAATATCATAATTATAAGTCAGAGGCAAGCATGTATTTTCTAATCCTAACTCTGAGTTCTAGTTTCTTCAAGAAGCTTTGAACTGATTTATTCTCTACTTAAAAAGGCAGGTGCATGAAATCTCAGAATATGTACAACATTAGAAACATGATATCTACATTGTATTTTTGAGCCTGTAAATCTGGTAAAGCTTTAAGTAACATGATAAGAGTCAGCAGAAGCTTACCTTACAACTGAAAAGATTCTATGGGACAGAGGTTGATCCTGAATTCTGGTGAGGTTCTGAGCAACTTCTTCATGTACTCAGCAGGATGGAGGTTCTCAACTTCTGGAACAGCAAAGAGGTGATTCTCTAATTTCTTTGAGTAGATGGATGGAGAATGTGAGGTAGTATGAATACAGAAGTTTAGGCAGTTTCCAATGTGTAGATCAGAAACTGTGTGAATGGTTTTTAGTCAAGAAATATTTGAGAACAAGTGGAGTTTTGAATGCAAGGAATCAAAAGTTAACAAGGTTTTATGTGTTGTGTTTACAGTTCTTGGAACTCTTGGAATTTTGGCATGGGTTCAAGGCTTTTCTTTCTCAATTTTTTTGACCACTTTTCAATGTCCAAAGGTGCTCTATTTATAGGCAAAGATTTTGTAGTTTTGGAGAGGTCAAGTAGCGCCAACATCATACGCTAGATGCTGACTTGTTCTTGAAGCAAGTTAAAAAAAGGTGTGATAGTTGATAGTTTTTTAGCCTAGAATGGATTAGCAAGCAGGGATTAAGGAAAAGTAAACTCACATGCGAAAAGTAACGCATGGACCCTCCCATACTTCTGTATAAAAGTTTGCTTTTAAGGATAACAAGGGAATTTATATGCCACACGTGGAGAGGTCCTTTGGACAAAGACTCAAAAGTGGTTGTGATCATTAATGAGCATTAAATGATGATGAGATTTGTCAAAAATCAGAAATCCTATAATTTGAGATTTTGCATCATTGCTTAATTCTGGATCAGAAGTTCTATCTAGGACAAACATCCAGCTTCTGATCTTTGTACCTTGTTGCCTTAGCACGTTCTGAAGGATTCCCCAGATTTTCCGATAAGCTTGCAGTATGCTTTGTAACCTTCTTTGACTTACCTTTGCAAACTCTGGATTAGGAGTTCTGCTTCAATGTAGCATCCAAACTTCTGATCCTCCTACCTTCTGGCTCCAGCGTGTTCTGAAGGAGCTTTCAGGCTCCGTATTACGCTTTTATTACCTTCTTTGCCTTATCGTAACAAACTCTGACTAAACTTGCGTAGATGTTGAAGATCCATGTTCTGACTAAAGATTATGTGTTGAACGATGTTTACAACTTCTGACTGCTCCTTCCTGTTGGCTGGCTCAGAAGTTCTGAAGTGTCATTTTTCTTAAATACTTAGAAAAAATCCCAAGTATTTAGAAATTTGGCTTTTTCCGAAGTAAATTTGACTTTTGAACTTTTTGATGATACAAACTTCATATTCCAACATGTCTTGATGATATATGATTCTTGAAACTTGGTTTTGGTTCAAAAGTCAAAGTTAGACTTCTCAGGGCACAAATGACCATTTTTCCCCTGTGAATGGTTTACTTGGAAAGAAATGATAATTCAAGGCTTTGAATTCTATGAGAGAAAACTTGAGAATCCAGGGTGATTCCTTGAGAAATGAGAGGGAAAATTTTGGGATACAACAACATCCATATATGGATCGTATCTGAACCGTATCTACAAGAGAAACTGGAATTAAGGTTAGAATGAATCTATAACTAGATAGTATCTGAACTGTATATGAGGCGAATCTAGAATTAGTGACATAATGAATCTATATTTAGATTGTATCTGAACTATATCTAAAAATTGTTGGCATTCTCTATCTGTTTGGGAACTGGCATGATGTGAGTAATGTATTGGTGCGTTTGTCGGGAGAAGATCAATACTCCTTTGTCTGCTAGAGAGATCTACTAGAGATATTATGGTGATAATCCATGGAAGTGATTCTGTGGGGATTTGTGGACAACTTAAAACTTTGTCCTAACTCCCAAAGTCTTAAGTAAATGCTGACCAGGGTGATAAGTCTCCTACTAATAGACAGGTGACGAGATGCCGAGACATAGTTGTCTTACCCCAAATTTTTCCTACCTTTATTTTTCAAGATTAAAATAGAAGATAAATGCTTATTTAAGGATGGTCCAACAATATCTGATGGACCACTCTTAAATCTAAGCCAACAAGGAGGGGTTTATTTTAACTCAGGAGAGTGGGGTTTTCTATATCAGAAAGACTCATGTATCTGTAGGCCCATTTACGAAGCGTGTTGGCCAATGGCCCATGAGTTTCAAATATGGAAAATTATTTCATTTTTTTTAATTAATAAGGCCCATTTAAAAATTGTTGTTGTTAGCAAGAAGGAATGGTTAAATTGAAATTTAAAGCCCATTAGAATTTGGTCCATTTTGTTTGGTTATTAAATAGAAAAAAGGAGGGGTATGGTTATAGATCACAAGCCCATTCAAAATTGTTAGTTTGCCCATTTTACATATTTTGTTTTATCTTAGGAAAGAACATTACTTATCTTTACAAATTATTAATAGATTTGGGTAAAATGTATATAATTAAGAGTTTTTTGTTTAGAAAGAGAGATTTGATAGATCAATGTTTTTAAATAAAGGACTTAAGCCTAAACCTGTTGTTCAAAATTATGGGCAAAAGAAGAATTAACGCAGACCCATTGAGTTTCTAAAGTCAAGCCCATTGAATGTTTTTTTATTTATTTATTGTTTTAGCTCCAAAAAAAGTTTATTGTTATTAAGAAATTATGGAAAAAGAATATGTTGGACGTTTACAATAATAGCCCAGTTCAAAATCAGTACAAGGCCGAAACTCAAATGCTGACAGCTTATTCATTGTAACGCAGGGCCCATGTTAAACTAATTGGTACTGTTTCAATCAAGCTAGAACAAGGTACACATTTTTATCAAATAAACTAATACTATACAAATCTTATTACAGTCCAAACACTAAAATAATATAGAATCTTTTTACAAAACTAAATCTTCTAAACTTAAATCCAAAGCCCAGAACTTAAAACAAATATATTTTAAAATCAAAATCCCGGTTTTCTTGTTACAACAAGAATAGAATGAATCAAATCTTTTTGTAGTCCAGGAACAGAATTACATTACAACAGATCAAATCTCAATCAAAATCTAAAAAACATATAGAATCTCGAAGCCTCAAATGTACAAAACATGTCCAGTGCAAATATCTATTACATATTGAAATACGTAGATTACAGAAGATGGAATCAATTTTAATAAAAGCTAAATCCCATGATTCCTGAATCAAATCCCTAACTCTAAATTCGTAACGACCCTAATTAACCCTATAAATATAGAAAGAAAATACAGTAGAAGGGTTGGGAAGAATACAGAAGGATTGAGAAAAGAGATTGAAGAATTTAGAAGGGGCATTGAAGAATTCGGATACAAAATGAAAAAAAGAAGAACGCAAGACCCGGTTTGTTGTTGAATAAGAAGAAGAGGCGATTAAGGTTTCAACATATGAAACCCAAATTGTTGTGATCGTTTCTACTCGCTGTAGTCTCCTTAATCATCACCAGAAGTAAACTTTAAAACTTGCAAGTTGAAGAAGAAAGCTTAGCAAACAGATACTCGAGATTCACAACAGAAAATTCGTGGAGGGTAATGAACTTAGCTTCTTTCTTTTTGTCTCGTATTTGTTTAATCGCGATAGAGGGTTAAGTTTACTGTTGCGCCACTACAATGATTGGCGTTAAGGTTAATGGGTTTTGGGGGATTTAGGGTTCGTAAGGATAGAAAGAGGGAGAAGATTGTAGGCTGTAATTGAATAATCAAGAAATGGAAATGAAAATAAAACTTATTTTTCAGTTTCTATCCCATATGCGCGTGTCCGTGATAATTATCATGCACCCTTTAATCATGTCTGTATGATCATGATTGGACGACCATAAAGCTAAGTCTACCTTAAGTCTGTAGGCCCTCACACACTTAATCCATCAGACTCCCTCCTAAACGCGTTGGGCCTAGGCCCAATAACTTATCACACCTCCCTTTTGCCCAATTGCTAAAACAAGACCTGTAAATCACCCCCCAGGCTTGTTGGGCGTGAATTGAACTCAGGCCCTTACTCTTTGCACCCCACTATTTTACTACTTCGCTAAAAAACACCCCCCCCCCCCTTTAATTAAATATTTTCTGTTTTTATATATTTCTTATATTTTCTAATTTTCTTTTTAATTCTTATAATTTCTTTTTCTTATATTTCCTATTTATATTTTATAATTATTACATTTTTCTTATTATTTTATTCTTTTCTTTATTTTATATAATAATAATTATTTTTGTTTTATTATTATTTATTATCATGTTATTAGTTATCACATGTAAATAATTTATTTTCATTCAAAAATTTATATATTATTTTCTATATACTGCATTAAAATATTTTTAGTCATGCATTAATTAAGATTTTTGCAATTTATATGATTAAAAAATACTAACAAACATCAAATTCTTTTTCGAAATAAACTAAGCTAAACAACTATTTTTGCTAAAGGGTTCCAAAGAAATTTTGACTAATCGTGCATTTAGTCCAAATCTCCACAATCACTACACCCGGTAAAATGCGAGGTGATTCAAAGTACGCTTGCAACCCCTAAAAAACACAAACCCATACGAACTACGAATTAGGACTCTGATTCCTCCTAAGAGGATACGTAGGCATACAATAAAAAATCGTGGCGAGTTTCACTATTAAAATTTAAAACCCTATTTTACCCGAAACCTAAACCTTAAACCTAATATCCTTAAGAATAAGGTAGATGGAAGGTGCCTAACACCTTCCTTTCGTCTAATGAAATCCGGACCTTAGAATCTCTGTTTTACAATTTAGGGTTTCCTATTAGATGCCCTTCCTTAAGATAAAAACTAGTAGTGGTGACTCTGATTAAAAAAATCAATCACAACAATAGTCGTACACTTTAATCCCTAACTTTTGCCTGGACTGTCCTTTCAGATTTTCAGTCCACCGGAATACGCCTTTTTTCCCAAGCTGCCTTTTCAGGTTTTCGACTTGCCGAGTGTAATGTTTTATTTACATATCCCTAATTTTAGCTCAAACTTTTTTGGTTCGTCGGGATGGACTTATTTTTCCTAGGCTAGTCAACCTAGCGAGTCTTTTTTTTCATGTGTAGTATTTTCCGACTATGTCCATGTTCACAGGGTGCGGGGAATTGTCACTGTCCATAGTAGTAAGTGTTGCACCACTGCCAGAAAATGTTTTCTTGATCGTACGTGGCCCTTTACTGGAACTCATGTTCAATTCCCCAAGTGATTCAGATGGAGGTTTTCCCCTGGCTATTAGGCACTTGTGAGAGATTCCTTGAATTTTGACTCGATTGCCCCCAGATCAGTTAGACACCATGTCATGCCCCTTAATTATGAAAGGCATGGTACTGGAAATATCTTTCCATCTGAGGTGATTCTGTTTATTGAGAAGATTTCCGTTCGTTGAATATCCATCATGCGAATTTCTATGTTGTTGAACAATTAGTCATATGCAAACAATGGAATTTAAAAACGCAAATCTTATGTCTGTCTTGAAGTTTTAAAAATGCATTTTTATTAAACAAACAGAATTTTGTAAGAATATGAATTCAACTTAGGATTTATAGTAAGCCTCACAGGAGTCAGGATACCTTTTTTAACAATATGCTTTCAAACTAACCCATGTTTCAGCTAGGACTTTTAAGGGTTGTAGGGTGATCTGGTTCACGATTTAAGAAACAAAGGATAAAGGCTCGAAACTTATTTGTACCCACCCGTTATCGATAATGTTCTTCAGTCCTATACTCAGTTAATTATGCATTTATATATTCCAATTGAGTCTGGAATCTTTGTCCTGATATTCTGGTGATGGTTCAGATACTGAAAGTTTATTTGAGAAGGCAGTAATCATTTTTTGTAATATTTTTTTTTGTTGAGGATTCTTAGCGACCTCTTTTTTTGACTTTATTATCCCTACCTTTTTCCTGAACTGTTTCTTCTGTGATTACATTCAGCGGAATGACCCATTTTTTTCTTAAGTCTCCTTCACAGGTTTTGACTTAGCAGGCTTTTCTTCTGAGAGGTAATGACTGTCTGATTTAATGATTACGCGGAACCTATCATTGCCTTTGGATTTGGAAGGATGTATTCGATACCATTCGTTATGTACGAAGTGAAAGCTTGCGACTGAATGTGTATCTGAATTAATTGAGAAACTACCCCACCCCAGGTTAGGATTAAAGGTTTCAATTTGTGTGAAAAAGAAAACTCCTACTTCTTAGGATCAAAGGGGTTGACTAGGGATTATCTTCCTTATAACTCTACTATTTAGGATTTGAAACAACACATGTACATCGTCAACAAGGTCTGTTCAAAAGCATATTGTATGATATTATGGTATTGTTTTTGTCATACTCCCTCTAAAGGCTTATAGTTTTTAATCGAGATTTGAATATCACAAAAGGAAGTAAAAACATAGTATAGTGAAAACAAATGGATTAACTCAAGACAAACATGTGCAATGAATTAATAGGGACAACCAAAGTATAACTTAAAGATAAGCGTTTGAACAAACAAAGAAATTACAAATGAATATTTGAATGAACAAAAGATCGCAATCTTATCCATGATTTGGCATGGGAGAAGTGGTTACATTGGGGGTCTCAGGAGGCTCGAACTCAACCTCCTTAGCATCAATCAAATCTTGGTATTTAATTTTCAAAGCTCAGCAGCAATTTGTGTCATGTCCGGGACTATTGGAATGATAGGCGCATCTCACATTAGGATTGTACCAAGGAGAGGAGGTGTTGGGTGTTATGAGGAGGATCTTTCAATGTAACCAGGTTGGACTTCAACATGTGTTGCAATGCTTAAGCCGATGACATGTTGGTTTCGGTAAATCGTCTTTTGGATGTATTATGCTTACGCTGATTACCCTGTCGTTGTTGTTGCACCGGTGCTGGATTAGAGATTCGCATTGCTCCCACAGATTGGTTGAGATCATTCTTATTACGACCCTTCTAGTCGTACACAGTACTACACTCCTTCTTTCCATTATATGATCTCTTCTGAGTACTTGAAGATGCAGTCCCCTGAATTTCATCGCTTTTGAGTTTATTTTCAACATGTTCCCTCATTAACATGTCACCCAATTCCCTGTCTGCCAAGAGAGGTTGATCATTGGTTAGACCCCAAATTCTAGCAGTTTGTCCCATACGGTCGTATCTGTCTTGATGAAGCTTGCTGATGAGAATCCTTAACTCTTCTTGTCCCTGAGCTAAATTTTGGATAAGAGCCATCTGAACCATCATCTGGATTCTCATCATCGCCATCTCAGTTGCAATTGTTCCAACTGATCATCCATGTTGTCTTCAGGATTCTTCTTGGTAATGCTCTCAGTGAGGAGTGCTTTCAATTCCTCTTGCCCCCTGGATATGTTCAGGAACATATCTTAGAACTGAGCATTATTATCTGAAGATCATTGACGGTCTGTGATAGAGCCATCTTTACTGAAATAAATAGTAAGCAGATGAGAAATATGTATGGGAAAACCTGTTATGATATGCTGCATGATATGTGGATGCAATATTTTCAAGGATCTCGCAGGGTAAACCCAAGAAAATGCTAAAAACTGAATCCGACTGCAGTTTGATGGAAGAACTTCATATCATTGAATCTTCTTGTACGAGAATAAAGCTCACCATGCCGAGTGGGTCCTATCCTTAGACTCAAGATAATGCACTTCTATCTTTGACGGAATTTGGTTAGAGGAAAATAAATCCTCTTTCCCCTTTCTAGACATCTCGTTCATAATAAAACTGCATCACATGCCCTTGAGATCCTTGAAATGGCTAATGGAAATGCTATGGCATGATGTCATGATGTGTATGCTATGCACCAAGAAAAAGTGTAAGGTGACATAAACAAGTAAGTCTTGCAAGAAGTCCAGGTTATTGGATAATGACTACAAACAAGTCCTGCAAGGAACTCACATCGTTAGATAATGAATACAAACAAGCCCTGCAAGGAGTTAGATAATGAAAACAAATAAGTTACACAAGTAGCCTTAGGTTCAGGCTTTTATGGAGTTTATAGGTAAGTACCCTCTTGAAGTTTAGTTGGTTCAACCTATCCTAGAGAAATTAAATTGGTTCTAAGGAATCTCAATATCACTGATCTTTCTTCATCGGGCATTGTTTTAGCTCAAGCATCCAAATTGCGGCCAAAATATCCCGAAAGTCCAATATTAATTAGTGTAGTATCGAGTATCAACTAACTGTAGTATTGAACCAAAGCCATCTATCTAACTAATTTATAATGGCCAAGTTGTTCAACTAAGGTTCTACGGTCGGTTTGTGCTTTTTGACACCACACAGCGGCACCGTATTCTCCTTGATTGTACTCAAGGTACACCGATACCAACAAATGTGTCACAATAACGTAGCCATCACTTCAACCATGTCGGTATTACACCGCATAGTGCCCACGATCTACTGCTACTTACCTAATATACCCTAGATCCAGGTATATGATCTTTACAAGAATACCCAAACAACCCTTCAAGAATAAATCAAGCAAGTCAAACAAGGAAAGAATTTAAAATATGAACTATCTCTAAGGTAACCTCAATTTTAGTTTTCCCCAGTAGAGTATCTAGTTCGGTAATACGGTGGGAGAACTGACTTTACTGGTTTTGCATTTTATTGTAAATGTTGCGGTTTAGAAAGAGTTTCCACCGACTTTTGTTTTATCCAACAAAGGAAAGGGTGAAAAGAACAAGAAAGACCTTTCGAGAATTTTTCTGAGTAAGGGGGTAGATTATGAAAAGGGAAGGTATTAGCACCCTTTTCATCTGTAGTTATCTAAGGGCTCTTTGTTGCTAGCTCACTTTAAAAAATCTTCTTTTGTGTAAGTGTATTTGAAAATATTTTCGAAAAGACGCCTAAGTGTGACGAACTTTGTAATGATTCTCGTATCGTTGAGAATGCATATAAAGTGTTTTTATCTTTGAAAAATATTTCGAAAAGAGAGTGTATGTGTGAGAAATTTGTTTCGTTTTGTGAGCAAGCAACTACGAGCTGTCTACCTACTCAAAAGATCTTTGTTCTTTTCCTCTTTTCCTTTAGATAGTGCTATCCTACCATTAGTTAGTAGGTAGGCCTATCATTGGATGTTTTGAGGGACATGCGAGGGTTATCGTACAATCATAAAGGAAACTTGTAGGATGCTTTAGCAATTTATCGTAAGGGACTAGATCATTTACCGAAAGGCAACATCGAAGGGTTATCGAGGGACTATGATATTTGTATCGAGGGACTTTTCTAAACTGTCCCACGTTCGAGGGACATGACTGTTATTTATCTGAGGCAACAAGTGAGGATAATCCTAGAGGTGCGCATGTTCGAAGTGTGTTGTGTTTCAATTATTAGTCTTGAGGTTAGGTTGTCTAGTGTTTGCTTTTAATCTTCCCATACAAGCGTATTAGCATACATCTAGCAGTTAAATATATACAAGTGCAGAAAGTAAAAATGCGGAAATTAAACTACACTATTACATCGCTTAGGGGATGGGGAGTACGAACCAAAAATTGGGGAATAAAAAGGTAAAGGTCCTAATTAGCTATTACAAACATTGGACAATTACAATATTGAAAAAAAAAGCGAAAAAGTAAATAAGCGCGTGGAAACTGAAGAGAGTAAGATATCTAAAAAAAATCTAAAAAATTCTAATTATATTTTAATTAGTAAAATAAACTTAAAAAGTGATTAAATTAATTAATTTTTATTATGAAAATAAAGTTAATTAATTAAAATCTATATCTAATTTTTTTTTATGATTTTAGTAAAAAAATGTTATTAAAAGAAAATAATTAAATTAAATTAAAACAAAATAAAAAGAAGAAAGAGTTATGGGTCTTCTTGTAAGAAATTTGAGGGGTGTGGAAAGAAGGAGCTAAGCCCAAAAATATGAGCCTTGGAGCTGGTGGTGGTTCTGCCTGACCGGTTCCCTGGGGTTCACCATGGGGACTCCATCAGGGGCGTTGAATCTGAATCTTTCAAGATATGAAGGTCAAAGCATTATGTATACCATGCTTATATGTAAAACGTTAGAAAAATTCAGGAAATACATATGAATAAAATAAGCATGCTTACAAGGATTTAAACCATGAAAATCTTGAGAAAATTAAACTTACCAATCTTACCAATCAAGGTTGATGTGAGGGTAGTTTCTGGGGTTGATTTGCTAATGGTAATGGTTGATTAGGACTCCTGGCAACGTTAAGAGGACAATGGAAGGTTTGGATCAGTTTGAAAACCGCTGGAGATGTGAGATATGATTTTCACAATTTCTTTGAATTTGGAGAACTTTTTGGAGAGCTTTGGTGCAAAATTTCATGGTCCTTTTGAACTTGCATTGCTTGAGTATTTATAGGGAAGTGAAAAAGGTAGATATATATGGTAATGAATCAAGCCATGAAGGAATTTTTCAAACCAATATCAAACACCTTAATTTGTTTCCAAACTTGCCATATTCTTGCCATTTTCATTTTTAGCATGAACCTAGACACATTGCTGGTTTGCATGAGTTTGTTGGGCTTGCAAAAGGTTTAAAATCCAAAGGCCCGAGTCTTCACACTCTATTTTCATCTTTTATTCAATTTTATTCATTTTTAAGTGAATAAAAAATCAAATAAAAGTAATAAAAACCATGAGCAGATGTGAATGTTTTTTAGAGGTCCTACCACATCTTATAAATATTTTTGAATATAAAAAACTAGACCCATTAGTTAAAAATTGCAATTTTGCTCAATTTATATTTCATGAATTTCTTCAAAATCTCCCAACTTGTTCAACTCATAACTTGCTAAAATTTTCAAATTTTGAAGATGATCTTTGACTTTTTGGAAATCTCAAGATGTCCTCTACAATCTCTATGTTGATCATTTTTGCTTTTGAAGACTTTATCTTGATGTAAGTTTCCTTGACAAAAAGTATCTTTTGTTGACTTTTTGAAAATGACCTATAATGTATTAGATCATATCTTTCAAATGAAGCATTTTTTGGACTTGAGAATAAAATATAAAAGTTGTAGAGAATTGAATTTTCCTCAAAATTAGATTTGGTTGGGGAAAAGTTGATGAAGTATGTGAATGTTATGCCTGGTCAAAGTTCAGTTGACTTCTCCTAAGGAGACCCTAATTTGACAATTCTTGACTTTTGATGATTTGAGAGATTTCCTTGGGGAATCATGATCAACCATTTATCAAATGATTAATGTCACTTCAAAATGTTTATGTTGATAAAAAATATTGAAGTTTGACTGTATGTTGACCATATTGGACTTTTTGATCAATACAATTGATTTTCAATCATCTGAGACATTGACAAAGCAAACTTGTGATGTAGGACTTGAAAATTGACCTGAACCTTATTGAGGACCTAAGGAGAACCATGGAAGCCACTTGATATCTTTGCAAACCAAATTTCCTTGAGAAACTCCAAACCCTAGTTGTAGGCCTTTGGCTTAGGAGGAGCATCTTGACTAGTCAACCCTTGAGTGTCTTGAATATCTGAGAAGCCTTGAAAGAATGTCTTGAGAATTAAAGGGGAGGGAAAATTTTGGGGTACAATAGAACCTTCAAGAACTCTTCTCACTCCCATTGAATCTCAGGAAGTTCTATGTGAACTCATAGTGGATTTTGAAAGTATGAATGAAATGGGTACGACCTAATGCCTGATGTTGAGTTTCAAGGGTGGAAGAAATACTTTTATCGTCTAATTAGTCTAGTTTTCCTCAAATTAGTTAAAGAATTTTGTATTCATTCTACTGTTTCAAATCATCAAGTAACCTTTTATGTTATGGGAAAGAAGATCACCATCACCGAGGATCTTATTTGAAAGCTTATTGGTCACGACGGAAGCGGTATAAGATGTAGTGAAATTGCAGAAAAAGGTTATGACCTAACCATCGTATCAAAAGAAATCTTCTCCTCTGGACAACCCTTAAACAAGATCAAAGATCTGAAGGACTATCTCATGATTTAGTCAAGAATAATTCTGGGGTGCATCAATCATAAAAACCAACCAGTTCTCCTGACTACATCAATATTGATCAACAGTACCTATTGTACTTCATTGCATCTAAAGCCAAAGTTCACCTTCCTCATATTATATTTGTTAGACGGTGTGGCAAGTGATTGAGAGGGGGGGTGAATAGATCACCTTATTATTTATCAAGGATTTAAAATATTTTATCAATGTTTGTTAAAAGTAGCATAAAAGTAAGGTCCAGAATCAACTTTCGTCTATTTTAAACCAAATAATAGAAAACCAAACATATGATAAACTTGCTAGATTTTATTAGTCAGAAATAGATGAATCTTAAACACATATTGATTAACATTTTTAACGCACTTATCATTAGAACAATGTTTCCAATGAATTAAAACTTGCAAGCAATTTTGTCAAACGGTTGGCGTATGCTTGTTTGATGATTAATAATGGTGATTTGATGAAAGTATTTGAACCACTATTTTATCATTAAACAGAAAATTCAGCAAGTCAATTGAATCACAAAATTGTAGAAAATGTAAAGAGATATAGAGAAAGAAAAATAACATGCTGGCAGTTTGGTAATGAAGTTCCCTACTGTCGTCCTCACGTGTGGGTATGTCTCCCTCTCAATACCAAAATTGAAATTGAGAGTTCTTATATCAATTTTTCTGAAAGTTTGTATACAAGGTTACACAACAAAGACATAATGAAATCCCTATGATCTTCTTCTTCTTGTAAGAACCTCCACTTGATATGAGCCTATCAAGATTCCCTGCAAGATCCACAATCAATCCTCCGCTTCCACGACCTATTTACAAAAAACCCTCTGATTTCCAAACCCCTCGCTATGGATGAATCTGACTTGTGCGACCATGACTAACAAACCCTCAGTAACACACATCTTCTTGAAGGACAAACCCTTGGTTTTTCCTTGAAGCCCCCTTCTGAATCTTCAACCCAACTTAGATCCCTTGAATGAACAGTTGAATGTTATCTCTTGATCTCTTCATCCAATTGAACAAAGATGTTTGACTTTCGTTGTTGTTGTTGAATTAAGATGATTGAGAAGATGATGAAGATGAAGTATCTTTTAGGCTTCTTGTTGCTCAGTAATTGATGCTCATAATTGTAATAATGTGTCACACCGGATTTCTTGCTAAAAACTTACTTATATATGTAACAAAAAACAGTTAGAGACATGAATTCGCATTATAAGTCGATACATGTTAGCATGAGTCGACTCATGTTAGCTACACAACACAAAATGAGTCAATGCAAGTTGTTATGAGTCGATTCAAACTGATACTACAACATATTACAGAGCCAACCATTTTACATGGGTTGATACATAACACGTATGTGTCGACACATACTGAATTAAATTTTGATTTTTGAAGATAAAAAGTGTTATGTGTCGATGCATGAAGTTATGTATCGATGCATAAAAGTTGAAACTTATTTTCCAGGGACATCAACATATCATTTTTCGATGCATGAAGTTATGTATTGATGCATAAAGGTTGAAAATTGTATTCCAGGAGCATCAACATGTTATGAGTCGATGCATGACATGGATGTGTCGACTCATACTGAAGCATTATCGTTTTTATGATTCTTTGCTTAAGTATGTGTCGATGCAAAGCTCTTTTTGTCGACTCATAACAGTATTTTATGTGTAAAACACATTCTTAACTCTTTTTAAACATGTTATACTATATTTTCACAATGCACACATATAGGTAAAGCATTTTCAACATTTCATTAATTATTTCACACATATTTGCTATCATTCAAAACTAATTATATGAAGGGGTTGCTCACAAATTCCCCCTTTTTGATGATGGAAAATATGTGATGATGTGTGATAATACAGTATGGATGAATGAGCTACTCCCCTTGAGTTTGTGCATATTAAGAATCCTTTTCTAACACCATCTTCTTCTCCCCCTTTGACAACATCAAAAAGAGAATAAGATAGTTTTTCAGCAATTTCATCACACATATTAATTGAGATGCAATCTCAGAAAACTTGTAACAAAAGGAACCAATGTCATTCACACATAATAAGTCTTGGTATAAGAATGGTAATAGATAAATGTAATAACCAAGTAAATAGAAAATAATTACGATGAAAGCATTTAACGCATAAATATTCAATTACATAAGCTTATAACAATAATTGTTTGAATAGAACATTAAAACAAATTTCAGAATAAAAGTCATAAGGATAAATGTTATGATATGTATGACATGATATGTTTAAGGATTGTTTCCACCACAAGATTCATCATAGTTGTAGGGTGGAGGGGCGGAGGATTTGGGTTGATATTAGGGTTATGGGTCATGAATTGATATCGTCAAAATCTGTTTTGGACATCGACGTTTCTGATGTTGTTCATTATTCAAGGATTGTCACAACAATCATCCATAAAGCCTTCCATTTCATTGTTGAAGACTTGATGCCATTTGATTAAATCCAAGTGCCATGAATTCTAGTTATGGTACATTCACGTATGCTCCTCATTCCATTCTTGATGCTGCTTGTGCCATTCACTTTGTTGATTATGGCAACCTCTCACTTCCTTATGTCGAGATTCATTGGCAACCACTATCTGTTGAAACATGGCAAGGAGATAAGCAAGAGCTTCCAAGGAAGAGCCTGCAATAGTAGTGGAAGCATCATGAGGTGGTATAGCTTGATCAAATTGATGGTTTTTCGGAGACCACCAGTTTGGAACCTAATCACCCTAACCAGTTACAGCCTGATTTCCTCAGGTTGGGCATCCTCATTTATATCCTGCATGTCCTCATCAACAGGATCCTCATCCTCATAAATTTGTTCAGAGGGTATATCAAAATTATATACCCTTATATTGGATCCTTTTTCCTTGTAATAAAGACACTGTCTATTTTTATCCCATCTGTATCCCGTATGCGACAGGGTTTCCCGAATGAACTCTTGTGCAGTAGTAGGGGAGACAAGTGGGACAGGAGGAATTTCAAGATTCCAAAACTTGATGATTCTCATAATTTATGCATTATATACCATAGTGGTATTCCTTTGACTATTATGCATAATAAACATGCACTTGACGATGTAATTTGGCCAGTTTAGGGGTACCTTATTTAGCAGAATATGCAAAATATGAATGGATGTCTGTCTAGTCTAGAGTGGCAACCGGATCTAGGATGAAATATATGAGAAATTATCTAGTGAAGCATTCTAGGAATTCTTTTGGTTGCACCAGTGGTTATAGGATCATACTCACCAAGAGGTTTATCAAGTTTCAAAATTGAAGCTATGAAGGCTTCCTCACCATAATCAGTGTCAAAGCTTTGGTCATGACAACTCTTCAGTGGTGTCCTCCCAAATGGAATGCCAAAAATAGTTTTCCAGTCATTGGCTTCAAATACATACCTTCTTGTTCTAATTTTAACCATAAAACACCAACCTTTACTCTTTTCTAAGCCAGCATAGAAGGCCCTTATAAAATCTTTATGATAATATTCTCTAACATTTAAAAAGGACCCTAATTGTTGAGCAGCTAAAATATCACATACATTTGTGATATGAAGAGACAAAACCTCATCCTTGTTAAAGACACGAGGCTTCATGACTAAACTCATTTTGAAAGGTTGCTCAAATTCTTCAGCAGTGGCAGGATGCATGATGGAAAAAGCACTAGGAAGAATTTCTGCAGCAGATCCAGATGGTCCTGCACCAAGTTTTCCCTTGCCTTTTGTCTTTGGAGGCATTTTCTTTGTTGAAGAAGAGTAGGCAAGTATTTGGAGATAAGGGTATTGGAAGATGAACTGAATGATGAGAATGACAAATGATGACTAGGGTTAGCCGATGTATGTAACGAACGAGATGATTGAAAAGAGTTTAAAACATAAAATTGGGTAGATGGGTCGACCCAACCCAAAATAAAGGCATTAATTAAACTTATGTGTCGACACGAAACACGAATGTGTCGACGCATCCTGTATTGAAAAACTGATTTTAAGATTTCGTATTGATGCAAGAATTGAATGTGTCGACCAGGAGTAGCATGTGTCAACTCAAACCACTATGCATTGACCTAAAATAGATGTTAATTAAACATGTGTCGACTCAAGCCTCTATGTATCAACTGGAAAAAAGTTTTGGTTTCTATTTTTACATTTTTATTTAGTATGAGTCGACTCATAACTGTATGAGCTGACTCATAATAGTAAATTTAAACAAAAATGCAGTTTTCTACAAGTTTCTGTGAACAGTTGGATATGAGACCCATTTGCAATTATATGATTATGAAAAATGAACTATCTAAAGATGATTATGCATACATAATGATGAAATGCAATTTGCATATGTCAAGTTAAAATAATTTATGTAAAATAAATATATAGACAATATTAATGGAACAATTAAGGTTAATTTACAAGTAATCATAGAATTCTTAGAGAGAAAGTAGAGAGGAACGATATTACCTCAGTTGATGAGATGTTAAGACACACGTACGAAGTCTAAAAACACATCTCAACAACATGGTGATATATATATATATATATATATATATATATATATATATATATATATATATATATATATATATATATATATATATATATATATATATATATATATATATATATATATATATATATATATATATATATATATATATATATATATATATATATATATATATATATATATATATATATATATATATATATATATATATATATATATATATATATATATATATATATATATATATATATATATATATATAATTTAAGTACATGTATGCTTAAGACATCAAGTAAGAGAGATCTAAAATCCCTAGCTCACAATAAACATTGAAGAAAGGTTCTGTTGCTAGTGTTTTTGTAAAAATATCAGCAAGTTGTTTTTTAGTATCAACATGCTCAAACACAACATCCTCCTTTTCAACACGATCGCGAAGAAGGTGATCCCTAATCTCTATGTGTTTAGTGCGTGAATGTAAGACATGATTCTTAGTAAGATATATAGCACTTGTGTTGTCACAATTTATTGGAATGTGTTTTAATTGGATATCATAGTCTTGTAATTGTTTCTTCAGCCATAAAATCTAAGCATAATAACTACCGACTGCAACGTATTCAGCCTCAGCAGTTGACAATGCAACAGAAACCTGCTTTTTTCTATGCCAACTCACTAAAGAATCTGAAAACAAATGACATTTTCCACTAGTGCTTTTCCTATCTGACTTGCAGCCACCAAAATCAGAATCAGAGTAACCTACCAAATTGCAATCGCTTCCCTTAGAATACCATAGCCCATACTTAGATTTACAATTGAGATACCTAAGTATACGCTTGATAGCTTTCAAGTGGGATTCCTTAGGATCCGATTGATATCGTGCACACATACAAACACTAAATATGATGTCAGGCCTAGATGTCGTAAGATACAAAAGGGATCCAACCATACCTCTATGTTTCTTGACATCTACACTCTTACCATGTTCATCCTTATCTAAGTTTCCGTTGGTAGGCATAGGGGTGTCAATTGATTTTGAGTCATTCATTCAAAAGAGTTTAAGCAACTCTTTGAAATATTTTGTTTGACATACAATTGTGCCCTCATTAAGCTTCTTTATTTGAAGACCGAGGAAGTAGTTTAGCTCCCCCATGAGACGCATCTCAAATTCACCATGCATAACCTTAGAAAATTCTTCGACCAAATGTAGGTTAGTTGAACCAAAAATAATATCATCTACATATATTTAAACTAAAAGAATGTGATTTCTTTTATGTTTAATTAAAAGAGTGGTATCCACTTTACCTCTTGAATATCCATGATCAAGTAAAAATTTACTAAGTCTTTCATACCAAACCCGAGGGGTTTGATTAAGACCGTATAATTCTCGTTTTAATTTGAAAACATATTCTAGACAATCATTACTCTCAAAACCGGGAGGTTGTGAGATGTATACCTCTTCATTTATGACACCGTTTAGAAAAGCACTCTTTACGTCC
This sequence comes from Vicia faba, assembly GCA_948472305.1. Classification (NCBI taxonomy): domain Eukaryota; kingdom Viridiplantae; phylum Streptophyta; class Magnoliopsida; order Fabales; family Fabaceae; genus Vicia; species Vicia faba. The sequence goes on from OX451740.1 coordinate 1,290,459,272, forward strand.
ATTTGATAAAGCTTAAAATTTTTAGCACACGCATAAGAGAGCAAGAGACGTATAGCCTCAAGGCGAGCAACTAGAGAATAAGTCTCCTCATAATCAATGCCCTCCTCTTGGTTATACCCTTATGAAACTAAACGTGCTTTATTGCGGGTTATCACTCTGTTTTCATCAAGTTTATTTCTCAAAACTCACTTAGTGCCTATGATATGATGGTCTCGTGGATGAGGGACAAGTTCCCAAATGTCATTTCTTTTAAATTGATTAAGCTCTTATTGCATGGCCATTAGCCAAAATTCATCAATCAAGGTCTCTTTGGCAATTTTAGGCTCTACTTGTGAAACAAAAGCGAAGTGATAACATAAATTACTTATCTTAGAGCGAGTCATCACTCCTTTTGAAATATCTCCCAATATGTTATCAATAGGATGGTCTTTTGAGGATTTCCAAGCTAGTGGAAGATCGTTTACTTCCATTGGCTCTTCTTCCTCTTCTTTTGCATGGCTTGTATCTTCTTCCTCCTCATCGTCAACTGTTTTGGACTGATCAATTTCCTCAACAGTTTCCTTGAGTATGTCTTCTGTAGATACACCTGCACCATCAAGAGAAATACCTTTTCCAACATTTCTCGGATAAGATTCATCAAAAGAAACATGAAATGACTCCTCAACAGTAAGTAAACGCTTAGTATATACTCTATATGCTTTACTTGATTGTGAGTAACCGAGAAAGATACCTTCATATGCTTTTGCATCGAATTTCCCAAGATTTTCTTTACCATTATTAAAAAAAAAACTTTTTCAACCGAATACGTGAAGGTGTGACAAGTTTGGCTTTCTTCCTTTTAAAAGTTCATAAGGTGTTTTATCCAAAATAGGACGGATTAATATTTTGATTAAAACATAACAAGATGTTCTAATTGCATCAGCCCAAAAGTATTTTGGTAATCCACCCTTATTGAGCATTGTTCTTGCAACTCCTCTAAAATGCAATATTTGCGTTCCACAACTCCATTCTACTATGGAGTTCGAGGTGCTAAAAAATTATGCATAATACCATGCCTGTCACAATACTTATCAAAGAGATGGTTTTAAAATTCACCTCCACGATCACTTCGAGTTGTAATTATTTTTAATTCCATTTTGTTTTGGGATAGTTTTGCTAAACTCTTAAAAGCAGAAAATTTTCATCTTTTCTACGAAGGAATATAGTCCAAGTAAGTCTAGAGTAGTCGTCAACAATTACAAAACCATAATAATTTCCACCTAGACTCTTTATTCTAGAATGTTCAAAGAGGTCCATATGGAGAAGCTCAAGGGGTCGTGAAGTGGAAATCATATTTTTATATTTGAAAGAGACCCTTGTTTGCTTTCCCATTTGGAACGCATCACATAGGTGATCTTTTGAAAATTTTATTTTTGGATGACCGACTACTAGATTCTTAGATACAACCTTATCAAGTAAATCAAAGTTAACGTTCGCTAGACGTCTATGCCAAAGCCAAAAATCATCATTTAAGGTGACTAAACATTTAGTTCTTATTAATGATACATCAAAAAGGTCAAGCATATAGACGTTGTTTACTCTAATACCCTTAAACACAATATTCTGTTTAGTATTTTCAATTATGCAGCAAGTGTTTATGAAAGTAACTTTATAACCCTAGTCACACAATTGGCTAATACTTAACAAATTTTGTTTAAGCCCCTCTACTAAATGGACATCAGAAATAGTAGTGGTAGGGGGATTACCTACACTACCTTTACCGAGTATTTCTCATTTCTTATTGTCTCCATAAGTAACATATCCTTTCTTATTTGCTTTGAAGTCAATGAAAAGAGATATGTCACCTATCATGTGCCTTGAACACCCACTGTCTAGACACCATCTTCTATCTACGAATGTAAGACACTTTTCCTGCAATATCCAAAGAGAGAGGTAGGTACCCAATTTTTATTGGGTCCATGTGGGTAAGTGGTAACATGGTTGCCTTTAGGCCTCCATTGGTAAATGCCTTTAGGAACAAGAAATCTCTTAAACTTGCATTTTTAAATGGTATGACCAAAACGACAACAATAATGACATAAACCATGATGATGATGTATTTTCTTACCTTTTCTCATTGAATCCTTTGGAATCTTTTCTACAAAAGAATATTTTGCATATGGTGGATTCAACATTTTCTTAAAAAGTCTAGTATCAACGGTAAAAGTAACCTTGGGCTGTAAAGCTTTTTCCAATTTGGCATTAAGACTTCTAACCTCTTGTTGCCAAATATGACAAACTTCACATTCCCTTCTAGGAATACATCCTCTAACATCATTATCCTTTGAACTTTCTGCAATACAAGTTTTTTTGACATTTTATGTCTTTTTCAACTTTATAGACTTAAACCTCCAAGAATGAAGATATTTGTTTATCGGAGGATAATCTCTTAAAAGCATCTTCAGCTTTGTTTTGCAGTTTTTCAAAAGCTATTTTCAGTTCAGAAAAAGACATAGACGAAAAGTTGTTATGATAGACTTGTCTTACTTGCTTGTCGTGGTTGTTTTTCTTATGGTAGGACTAGTTTCTATTATGTGCCATGAGACATAAATTTGCAGTCTCATCACTATCACTGGAACTGTCATCGTTTGATAAATCACTATTGCTTTCCCACGCAATTTAAGCTCTTCTTTGTTTATTGAACTTCTTTGGTGGAGCTTTTCCTTTGTCCTTTTTCATCTTTGGACACTCCGGTTTTTAGTTTCCAAATTTACCACAATTGTATCAAGGTCCTTTACTTCTTTGATTCTTATTCTCTTCTTGTCTTGGCTCTTTGGACTGTTTTCAAAAATTTATGAGATTATTATCGGAGTGTTGATTCCATTCTTTCGAATAAACCTATTATATCTCCGAACAAATAGTCTCATTTCTTCATCATCAGAATTTTCATCACTACTTGAGTCATTATCATTTTTCTCTTTGTTTGAGGAGTTAGAGATAGAAGCCATTAGAGCTATTGACTTCTTCTCACCCTCCTTTTCTTTATTCTTCTCCTTCTTAATCTTGTTTTCATATTTCTCAAGACTTTCCAGTTCTTATTGATGTTCTTTTAGCATGCCAAAAAGACTTGTAATGGTAAGTGTAGTGAGGTCGTTGGCTTCCTTTATAGCTGTTACTTTAGTTTTCCATTCCCTGCTAAGACATCTTAGAATTTTATTAGTAGCAATTTGATTGGAAATAGGTTTTCCAAGTGCATTTAAATGGCTTACAAGATGAACGAATCTCCTTTGCATGTCGGAGACAGATTCTCCTTGTTTCATGCGAAAGAGCTCGAACTATTGATTGAGTGTGTTGATGCGGGACTGTTTAACTTCAGAAGTGCCCTCATGGGCAATTTCTAAAGCATCCCACATTTCTTTAGCAAACGTGCAATGAGATACCCTATAATACTCATCAACACCAAATGCTGAGATTATCATATTTCTACCTCTCCAATTGTACGACCACTTATTTACATCTATTTCATTCCATTCATCCTTAGGTTTAGGTACTATTTCACCTCCATCATTCCTCATGGGAATTTGAAAAGCACCATTCTGAATGGCAGTCCATACATTCCTATCAATGGAATTTATGTGTACTCGCATGTAGTCTTTCCAGTAGCCATAGTTTTCACCATTGAAAACAAGAGCTCTATTATACACCCATTTGGTTCAAAAGCCATAACATTACTAGTAGACACAAAGCACCAGCGAACCGGCACTCTGATACCACTTGTTAGACAGTGTGGCAAGTGATCTAGAGGGGGTAAATAGATCACCTCCTTATTTATCAAGGATTTAAAATCTTTTATCAAAGTTTGTTAAAAGCAGCGGAAAAGTAAGGTCCAGAATCAACTTCCGTCTATTTTGAACCAACTACTAGAAAACCGGACATACGATAAACTTGTTGGATTTTATTAGTATGAAATAGATGAAACTTAAACATAGATTGATTAACATTTTTAATGCACTTATTACTAGAACAATGTTTCCAATGAATTAAAACTTCTAAGGAATTTTGTCAAACGGTTGGTGTATGCTTGTTTGATGATTAATAATGGTGATTTGATGAAAGTATTTGAACCACTATTTTATCATTAAACAGAAAACTCAGCAATCCAATTGAATCACAAAATTGCGGAAAATGTAAAGAGATAGAGAGAAAGAAAAATAATACGCAGGAAGTTTGGTAACGAAGTTCCCTACTGTCAGCCTCGCGTGTGGATATGTCTCCCTCTCAATTCTAAAGTTGAAATAGAGAACTCTTTTAACAATTTTACTTAAAGTTTGTATACAAGGTTACACTACAAAGACATAATGAAATCCCTGTGATCTTCTTCTTCTTGTAAGAACCTCCACTTGATATGAGCCTATCAAGATTTCCTGCAAGGTCCACAATCAATCCTACGCTTCCACGACCTGTTTGCAAAAATCCCTCTGATATCCAAACCCTTCGCTACGGCTGAATCTGACTTGCGCAATCATGACTAACAAACCCTCAAGAACACACCCATTCTTGAAGGACAAACCCTTGGTTTTTCCTTGAAGCCCCCTTCTGAATCTTCAACCCAGCTGAGTTCTCTTGAATGAACAGCTGCACATTATCCCTTGATCCCTTGATCCAATTGAACAAAGATTTTGACTTTTGTTGTTGTTGTTGAATTAAGATGAATGAAAATATTATGAAGATGAAGTATCTTTTAGGCTTCTTGTTGCTCATTAATTGATGCTCATAATTGTAATAATGTGTCACACCTGATTTGCTGTTGAGAACTTACTTATATATAATAGAAAATAGTTAGAGACAAGAATTTGCATTATGAGTCGATACATGTTAGCATGAGTTGACTCATGTTTGTTATACAACACAAAATGAGTCTATGCAAGTTATTATGAGTCGATGCAAATTGATACTACAACATATTACAGAGCCAACCATTTTACATGAGTCGATACATAACACGTATGTGTCAACACGTAATAAATTGAATTTTGATTTTTGAAGATAACACATGTTATGTGTCGATGCATGGAGTTATGTATCGATGCATAAAAGTTGAAACTTGTTTTCCAGGGACATCAACATATCATGTGTCGATGCATGAAGTTATGTATCGATGCTTAAAGGTTTAAAATTGTATTCTAGGAGCATCAAGATGTTATGAGTTGATGCATGGCATAGATGTGTCAACTCATACTGAAGCATAATCGTTTTTATGTTCTTTTCTTAAGTATGTGTCAATACAAAGCTCTTTGTATCGGCTCATAACAGTGTTTTATGTGTAAAACACATTCTTAACTCTTTTTAAACATATTATATTGTATTTTTACAATGCCCACATATAGGTAAATCATTTTCAACATTCATTGATTACTTCACACATATTTGCTTTCATTCAAAACTGATTATATGAAGGGGTTGCCCATAATATTCAACCATCTGAAGACAGTTTCAAGGAAACAAGGGAAGAAGAAAGAACCAAAAGAGATTGGATCCCATTGGGAAGGCTTGTCTCAGATATTCTGACAGAAAATAAACTGATAGAACATCTGAATAAGGATCAACAAGCAAACATTCTAAAACCATGTGCAGGAAATCCTCTCAATACCAAGAACCTGAAGAAAATTAAGATAATAGAAACCATTAAGAATGATCCCACATTTACTATAAAGGAAGTCATCACTACCAGTAGAGTTCCTATGAAGGAATTTCCTCTCTTCACTCAAGCAGACTCATCTCCATAAATTATCCTCAAATATATGGAAGCCTACAAGAGTGATGGAACAATTCCAGATGTGAATATCATTGATCTAAGGCACTAACCTCTAGAAGTTTCTACCCGAAAGACCATAAAAAGGAAAGCTGCTGGAGAAGGAACTTCTCAGAAAACTCCAAAAGCTACTAAAAAGAAAGGTAACCCCTCTTTTGTCTCTGATATTGAATTAGTTTTTTTATCAACATCTGAAACCCCCTCATCTCCACAAGCTACTGAAAATCCATCACCTCAAACCCTTGACGACTTTGACATATAAATTTATAACTTAAATCATCCTTTTATTAACCCGCATTCTACCCAATTTGCTCAAACTCAACCAAAACTTGCACAAGTTCTTTCTGATATTGATCAATTTGATCCATTTTTTGAAGCTCCCCAAACAAAAAATCCAAATACTGCCTCTGATACCACATCAACCATTCCATGCATCACTTTCCCCCTAAACACCTCTCAACCCCCAAATATATCCACTATATCACAAGACTTCCCCCTTCTAGATATTTCATCTCCCTATAATTTAACACCACTTATTTCTCCTATAAATCTTTCCGACTCTCCAACTCCCACTGACTGCTCAGAAGATCCCCTAAGAACAATAATTGATCTAGAAGCATGGGATAATCTTGTCACAACTTCTCAGAAAATAGCCATTCTAAAACTAACATAAAAACTTTACAAATCAAATGTTGGTAAGTCTCTGTTGGTTTTTGAAACAGAAATACAGGAATGGATTAACTCCTTAAAGCAAGCTTGCATGGAGAATCTTAACCCAGTTGCTTCTGATTCTCTCTAGACTCAGTTCAGAAAATGGTTTAATTCTGAATTTCTGAAGCTAGAGGAACTTAGTTATGAAATCGCTCATAATAACTTCTGTGATCACCTAAATTTTTTCAAGGATCAAGTTCTACATCACTTGGTAAGGAAACCCCTTCTTCTTCTGGACAACACTACTTGGGAAGCCTCATAGGTATCAGAATGTAATGAACCATATCTTGAACCTCAACCTCTTCCTCTAGTTATTTTTAAAGATAAAGACAACACATTTGAAGAATCTCTTTAGCAAGAATTTGCTGCAGTGACTTCTGAGAATATGGGTTCTTCTATTGAAACAACCTCATCCACTCTTGTGTTGAAAATTCTGAAGGAGTTGAAGAAAGAGAATGCAGTTGTTAAGGAAAGGTTAGACAAATAGAATGAAACAAATAAAGAAATTAAGGACATGCTAGGGAAGCAAGAGGAATCAAACAATTAGATCAAAAGTATATTTGAAGCCTTGTTCACACGATTTCCACCTCCTCCACAATCTTAGTTCTAATATTTTGTTTGTTTCAACTATGTTATTTTCTTTTTTAAAAACTTCTGTTTATCTGGTTCTATCTGTATCAATCTATTTTGAATTCATAATCCATTTTGTTCTCTTTGCGTGTTTTTATTGCTTTTTGATTTATGACAAAAAGGGGGAGAACATAAGATATTTTGAATATAACAGTGTCGAGACTTAGTCTCAAAAATTTTGAATATCATAACCTCTATTTCATATTTTTAAAGCAAACAAGAAAATTGTCTTGTAAGCAACTTTTGTATCAGAACTTCCATCACAAGCTCTGATCAAAAACTTCTTCTAGGAAGTATCTATTTTTTCTTTATCTGAGTATTCAACTCAGGGGGAGACCCCATGTTCTTACATGATGTATCAAAATATACAAGTTTTTGTCATCATCGAAAAGGGTGAGATTGTTAGAACATAGTATGGTTCTACATCTTAGTAATAATTTTGATGATAACAAATACATGATATATAAAGAACAAATATGCCATCTAATAAAGTATTTGAATATGCAGAGAAGTTTTAATAAAAGATAGAAGATGATTTGAGAATTTATTTTTAAAACTTTGATTAGACGAAGCATACAGACTTAGAAGCAAATACGTGTAACACACTCAACAAAAGAAGTTATGCTGTTATATCTTCTAAAGCACTAAAGCTGCAAGATAAATTCGGATACTCTGATAAGTGATGTTCTGGAAGAACAAAGGAAGTCTCAATAGACTTGTCTATACTAAAGTTCTAAAAGACTCAGCACTTAAGCTCAAGATATACTCTGATAAGTAAATATTCTAAAAGTGTAAAGAAGCTTCAACGTGTCTGTCTCATCCAAGTTCTAATCATATGAATATTAAGAAACTCTGAGGATCCAAAGTATCAATGATAATATTCTCATTCTGATAAGATTTCAAAGAAGCAAAGATTTGATGTGTTACAATTGATTCATTACAAATCAAAGAGTAACGGCTGGAACAAAACAAGATCTGTATTTTTGGAAAGTGCATTAACAACTCTTTATCAACCTTCCAAATTCATCTTCTCATGTCTCATATGTTTCGCCTATATAAAGGAGTCTTGAAGATATGATGAAACACCTTTTTTGGGCATACAAAGATATATCTTCACTAGCTCTCTTGTGCTTTATTCTTGAGTGTAAATCATAGTTGTGATATAGTTTTTCTAGAAACACCACTGTACACATTTTTAATTTATATTTTATAATATCTTGAGAAACCAAGTTGTGGTTTAGTCTCAAGAAGACGTTGACGGTAGTCATTGTGCTTGTGTAATCAAAAAAATTTATTAGTGGATTAAGACCTCGTTTGAGAGAGGCGAAATCATCTTGGCGGGTGGACTGTAGTAGTTTGAATTCAAACAAACCAGGATAACCAAACGTGTCTTATTGTTTTAATTATTTATAACACTAATTCAAACCCCCTTTCTTGTGTTTTTATATCCTTCAATTGGCATCAGAGCGCCTGGTTCTGGATGCTAACACTTAACCGTGTCAGAAAAAGATCTTAGGAAGAAAAACACTATGGTGGGACCAAGTCAGGTTATCAACAATGATAACTATGATGAGAAAGATAGAACCAGCGGTAAACCTCCAATATTTAATTGTGAGAACTTCAATTACTGGAAATACAAAATCGAAAGCTTTTTTCTAGCTCGTGACGCTAATCTCTGGGATATGGTAACTGGTGGATACATTCATCTAGTTAGCGAAATTAGTCAGAAGATCGACAAAAAGAAAATGACAGATCAACAAAAGAAAGAATTTCAAAATCATCACAAGGCCAGAACAATTCTCTTGAGTGTTATCTTGTACACTGAGTATGAGAAGGTCACGAACAGAGAATAAGCTAAGAGCATGTTTGACTCTCTGAAAATGGCGCATTAAGGCAACACGCAAGTCAAAGATCCCAAAGGTCTTACGCTCATTCAGAAGTATAAGGCCTTCAAAATGGAAGAAGATGAAACAGTTGAGTCAATGTTCTCAAGATTTCAAATTCTGGTTGTTGGGCTAAAAATTCTCGACAAATGGTACTCAACATCAGATCATGTAAATAAAATCATCAGAAGCTTACCCAAGAAATGGAGACCCATGGTCTCAACCTTAAAACTAACCAAAGATCTGGATAAAATATCTCTTGAAGAACTTATCAACTCTTTTAGAAGTCATGAGATAGAACTAGAAGAAGATGGGACCCAAAAGGAAGGTAAGTCTCTTGCTCTTAAATCTAATAAAAAATATGAAACTAAAGGTTTTCAGGAAAAAGAAGAAAACTATGGTGGATCCTCGTCAGAAGAAGATGAAATATCTCTTCTCTCCAGAAGAGTACATCAGTTATAGAAGCACAGACAGAGGAAATTTAGAAATCCAGAAGAACATGAAATCACTCTGAATCATCCTCTGGATACAAAAAATATAGTAACAAAGATGTTGTATGATACGAATGCAAAGAGCCAGGTCACTACAAAAGCGATTGCCCAAATCTTCAGAAACAAAGCCTAATAATAAGTTCTCCAAAGAAAAGAAGAAAAGTCTAATGGCAACGTAGGATGACTCGGATTCTTCTGAAGCTATAACAAATCAGAAGATGAATGAGCCAACATAGATTTAATGGCCAACATACCAGAAGACACAAATACATCAAAATTTGAATCAGATTCAGAAGAGGTATTTTCAAACTTCTCTAGATCATAATTAGAAGAAAGTCTGTCTGAAATTCTTGAAAGATATCAGCAACTTCGAGTCAAATACAAGAACCAGTAACACACTCTTGTATATGAAACTGAAGAATCTAGAAAACAAAAAATAGAAAAACTCTGGGCTAAAAGAAATTAATTTTAAACTTAAAAAATGAATTACAAAAAGCTCAAAAAGAAATTGTTCCAGAAGTTTCAAATAGTTCTGATAACATCATAAAAGAATATGATCACAACTTTCAAAAATTTCTAGCTAAAAACATAGATAGAAGCAAGATGGCTTCAATGATCTATGGAGTTAGCAGAAATGATAGAAAAGGCATGGGACATGTGAAACCAAGAGGATAAGTATCATATCAACCAAATAAAGTTGACGACATAGTTATAAAACACACACCTTTAAACTCACACTTTACATATGGACACTCACACGATATAAAATATACTAGTAATTCTTCCTCTGCGAAACCAAAATTCAAACATAATTTTGGAAACTCTAACAAACAAGGACCCAAAAAGATATGGGTGAAACAACCGGCTGAAAATCATCAAACAATGAAATCGCCATCGAATGTTTTTTATCTCACAAGGGGAAAGGTAAGCATCGAAAAAACCTGAGAAGGGAGAAGTCACGGTCTTGCGACCGAGAGATCGGGTAAGGGAGTCTGTTACGCGAGGCAAAGGTATTAGCACCACACACGCCCGTGGTACTCTATGGTATCCACTCTTGTTGTCTATCTTATGGGTGTGTTTAATCTATGCTTATTGTTTACTATACTACTTAAGGGAGAATGCATGTAAAAGAAAAGAGAAAAGGATGTAGGGAAAATAAAAGTTGTGCTCGTTCGGGCCCTACCCCGATGCCTACGTATCCCTTTTAAGGAATCAGAGCAGCTGCAGTTCATATGTTTTTGTTGTTTTACATTTTTTAATGAACAATATTAATTTCGCTTTCTGCCGCAACTCGACCTTTGGAGACTTACGCGTCAGCACAGAAGTGAATTAACATGCTCTTTTGAAAAAGTTTTGAAAGAAAAGCCCATAGGAAAAAGGAGTTTGTGTTTGTTGGTTTTTTTGCTTGTGGATAACAGCTAGTTAATCTCAAGAGAGAGATATTAGCCATTTTTCTACTTATTTATGAAATAATTCTTTGAGACTTGAACCATACCAAAGCTTAGAATAAGAGAACAATAAGGTCGAGAAGAAACCCGCTTATCATCTCTCATACTTAACAAAGATATGATTCTCATTAGTAATTTTTTAAGTATTTTTAAGTTTGTAAGGAAAAGAAGTCTTTGTTTTAAATGCATATGCAAAAGGGGAAAGAAAAGTCAAAGGGAGACTAGCCTATTTCTAAACCTAATGTTATCATACAATGGTATCCCTAAGTCCATGATGAATGAAAGGGAAACATCTACCTAATGTTAGCATGCATGGTTTAACAAAACTATCCTATAGGGAACATGCAATGAGAGCAAAGTCGTGATCTCAATTTCTAAATTGATTGACTCATCGATCGTAAGGAAATAAAAGAAAGAAACAAAGTCCTATAGGGAGCATGCATTGAGAGCGAAGTCGTGATCTCAATTTCTAAATTGAGTGACTCATCGAACGACAACCACATAAAAAAACGCCAGCACAACACATATAGCAAATGAAGTGTGGAATGCCTGCTACAGGTCTTTAAATAGAGACTTCGAGCACACACTCTTTATTTCCTACTTCTCATGTTATCTATAAAGCTATAAAATGCCGAAATGAAATAAACAAGGGAAAATACCAAGTGGATATCAATCCGTAGCAAAGCGTATCGAAAAAAAGAAACCCGACGATCTTCACGAAAGCTTCACCATTCAAAGAAAAGAGTTAGAAATCAAATTCCTGGAATAAGTATCGATGCATCATCGATTGTGAAATAAATTAGATATAATCGCGAATTTCAAATATAATCGGATAATCGGAATTTGATTCCTAAAACTAAAATAAAAAAAATCTATAAATTTTTATTGATTTTATCGTTTTTATCATGTAAAGAAGAAAGTTCAACAAAACTAAACAACTATCAAAAGGAAAACATTAAAAGAATGAATTCATGGGTGCAAGACAAAATCCAGGAGTGTAGAAGCAATCTGGGCGCTAGGCCTAGCCAAACAGAGTCCATGAGGCAGTTTTTTTGTTGCAAGGCCAAGGCTACCAAAAAGATTAATACAAGCCTAAGGAAGTTCGGCCCAGCTGAAGCTCTCACCCTGTTTCTCTATTTTCAACAATATTATTTTTATAATTATCAGTATCTATAATTTAAGGAAAAGAAAAATAAAATAATGAATTAAAGAGAAAGGATAAAATGATGCAGTGTGGTTAATTTAGGGTTCACAAAGTTGTGCCCCTTGAACTTCCACGAGGTGATCCGCGGCATCTTATAGCTCATTCCTTTCCTCCGGCGAGATGACACTGCCACATACTCCATGGATCCATCTCACTCCCCGTCTCATTTATTTTTCGTCTTCTAAAATTAACATCCTTAACCCCTTTGTCATAACCTCTTTGTCCGTTCAATCGCTCCTTCATCAATTCGTCTTCCCCGTTCACCTTCCACGACCGTGAAATTAACTTCTTCTCGCTCTCTCTATTTCTAAAGTGGCCAGAGACCTCTCACTATTCATCATCACGACGAAACATCCATCACCTCCCTTCCGACTCATCTTCACCTCATTCTCCAATTTGATTATGGTGCGCTCCATCTCTGCCGCGAAACAAATCTTCTCACGCTTTGTTTTGTTTTATCATATCCGTGGAGTTTCGGTTTTGTATCGTCTGAGATCTCTCAGCAATCCATGATTGTTTCGAAATGCACACAGAAACTCACAATAATGAAAAAGCATGCACAAAGTAGAAAAATTCGATTTCATGCACACAAACTCAAAATAACAAAATTATAGAGGTGACAATGACTTACTTGCGGCGATCTTGAAAATGGAAAGACCAGAAACCAGAGAGGAGATTCTGATGTTGCTATCAGGTATCAATTTCCTCTACTTTTTTCTTTTTCTTCCTTTAATACACTTCATCTTCATCTACATTCCACATCTTCTTGTTTCTTGATCTTCTGAGTATGTTGTTGTGTTGTAGATTGCCATTAAAATTCAATGCGGAATCGTTGGTGCTGCAACATGATGCGATTCAATGAACTTATCTCATTTTTGATGTAGAGAATGAGAGTTTAAAGAAGTTAGATTTGTTATTGTTGATGTGCGATGAATGGTTGAAGAATCAATGGTGATGAAAGTTTTGCAGAGGAAATCCTGTTACAAAGTGAATCTGTGGTTGAAGATGGAGGAAGAGAGTAGAGAGAAGATGCAAGAGTTTTTTTCTGCAATTTTTAGAGTATGAAGATGAAGATAGAGAATGAAGAAGAATCCATGTAAAGAGAGAAGTTTTGAGGGAGAAAGAGAGAGTTTTGGAGAGTCGCTTTTCTGCATAATCCAGAATATCCTCTAACTGGTGAGTTTTGCTCTCTTTTTATAATTCTGTTAGAAGGTTCGAAGGGTTAGAGATTGTTATGAAAGTTTGTTAAATTCGGTTATTGGTCAAACTGTTAGTTACTGATCTGTTAAATGTTAATTAATTGATTATGGGTTATGGAATCTGTTAGCAGTCAGTTTTTTTTCCGTTATCTTCTGTTACATTTAGTTGGTTATGAAATCAGTTGGAATTCTGTTAAGAGAAAACAGTTAGGGGTTATTTAAATTCTGTTAGAAAGTTGGTTAGAGATTTAGTTATTTTGTTAATGAAATTCTTTTTGGTTAGAATTTTTTGGCCAATTTTGTATTATATTTGATTTTTGTTAGAACAGTTAAGAAGTTTTTAGAAGTTGGTTGAAAGTTTGTTGGACTGTTAAAGGTTGATGGAGAATAGTTATGAATAGTTATTTATAAATCAGTTACAAAAGAGGTTAGGGGATTGAGTTCTATTAGGATAGAAACTCTTAGTTAGTAGTAGTTAGAAGGTGGTTAAACTCAGTTGACGGTTTTGTTACGAAAGTATTAGTGAAAGTTTTTTGAAGTTGTTTTAGAAAATTTTCTAGAGGGAAAAAACAAGATGGTTTTAAACTGGAAGTAGAGGGAAGAGAGGTTAGCTTTAGGGTGGCTGTTATACAGGGCAGTTAGTTAGTTATTTTTCAGTTTTCTGCTTTCTGATATTTTCTTTGTATTTTCTTATCATTCCCTCTGTTTTATTGAGTTGGCTTATTACTTCTGACTTTTTATTTTTCTTCTTTTTTTGTTGCAACCTTTCCTCTTGGGACTTATTGGTGAGAAGATAAAAAAACACAGCAAGAACTGGTTTTGAAACCATTTCCTAAAGCTCTTCATTCAATCCATAAACATCATCGCACCTAGCTTGATCCTCTGGAAGAACAAGACCAGAAAGGCATTGATTCATGGTATCAGGTTTAGCTTCAATAGAAAACCATCTTTTTGAAGAAGAAGTAGCCATTATTTCCGTTTATCTTATTTCCAATTGACAATTTCCTTTCTCATTTCAGTTTCATCTGACTTTTGGATTATTTTATGGAATAAGCCTTGGTGTTGGTAGCTGGCGATGATGAACACATACACTCCTTGTGCTGAGCTGAATTTTATTGATCTAATACTGCATTGAACCATTATTGGACTTGGCTTTGACATTCGGTCATGCCAGTTAATGCAACAATTGTTCTTGTTATGTAGTAAGCATCAGCTAGCCTTTTTTAGACAGATATGGCCGGTGGCTGCTTGATGAGATACAGGCTGTAGATTCGTAAAGCTCGCGATAGAATACCAATGGCTGAGGCTCTTCTCGGTAATACATTTCTGAATCTAATATTTCTCTCGCAAACTTCTTTTTCCTCTCGTTTTTCTCCATATTCTGAAGAGCCTCTGAGCAAGAAAATGATGATATTCTGTTAGGATATCTTATTCTTAATAACTCCTTCTTCTGTGATATTTTATGATCTTGGTTACACTTCCATTTACGGAGCTTGGCCTCATGATTTTTTTGCACTTGCTGATTTCCTACGAGAATCCAATATTGCATTAGCTTTACTTAGCTGGGATGCGAAATTTATGTTGGCCTGTTTACTATTGCTGTGCACCGTGATATTTTAACAGGTCTTGACTGAGTTTGCACGTAAATAAAATCTCCTTCTTGAGTTTGTCCCATTGTGAACCAAACATTCATTTTGTACTTTGTTTGAGATTTACAGCAGGATGAACTTAGGCCAATGATTGAACTTGCATCTGATTTTTTCCCGTTACGAAACCAAAGGATATGAGGCCTTATTGTTTTCTTTATGAATATAACTTGCAAGAGAATTCCTTAATCCACAAGATGATTCAATTTCTCAAGCCCTAATGATGAGACCCGAAAAAATTCTTTAAAACTGTCTTGCTCATACTCAAACTTTACTTGCTAACCACCTTCTTTTTCTTGTTTCATGAGACGGTGATAGCGATGAAGTCATGGAGAATACATGGAGAATGACGAGTAGCCGTTATGGATGAAGTGACTCAAACTGTAGGTCATTTGCAAAGTTAAATATAAGATAGAGGGTGAGGACACTGCAGCTTTGGAGAGTTTGAAATTTGTCATGAAAGACAGGTAATCAGTTTTCTGTCGTACATTAATAGAAGTTCCATAATTTTGACAAATTATAGCAGGTTATGTGAACACATTCAAGCTATAGTCTGTTTGGTATTGAATTCATTCCTGAAAATTGAAGGAGCTTTCCCACCATAGCAGGTTGGACCATGAAGAACCAGATTTCAGAGAATTGGCTAGAGATCTGGAACAAATTTGAATGGACTTTGGCAGCCAGCTTCTTGATAAGCTATAACATCCTAAGGAAGACTTGGGCTCATGATAGATACATAACCCTTTCTTTATAATTTTTTTCAAAATGTAATGGCAATACAACTTGCTGTTTGTAATCCTAAAGAGCAATATAGACGAGTTTTGTATGATATTGAAACCTTTTGGATGACTATGAAATAACTTTGGAATGATGATTAGCATGAAAATCTTTTATTTGCGTACAATGATTGAATTTAGAACTACTTTGAGTGTATTCTTCAATGATAACCCTACCTTGATTACAAGCCTACTTGTATTGCAATCCAAAACGACACATGAAAGAACTATTCGTATCTTTAGTGACCCTCTAATTCAATTCAATCTTGTATGAAAAATGACAAACATTTGAAGGAGTGATGATGCCTCTTAAGGATTTGGATCGCATTGAATCTATGGCATGAAAGTAATAATCTAAATGAATCCAAATCAAATGGAATTCTAAATTACTCCTAACTTAAATTCTTAAATTCATATCACAAATAAAAGAAGTAATAATATCTCGCCTGCATTGGATCCCTAAGTTCAACATTTTATACCACAACTTAGCGTCTTTGCAATTCAAATCATAAGTCATTGACTTCAAGGCTAATGACCTCAACGCCACATCAACCTTTCTTGAAGAAACTCCTTGACTCACATGAAACTAGAAGCATAACCGGACGTCCACGTGATACAACCTTAATTTCACGAAATATATAGGGAAATGAACCCTAATTTCACATTTCTCGGTTTGAAGGATAACCAGAAGAATCAAACTTCACTGGATGAATACACCTTAGTCAGTCATAAAAACAACTAACTGATCAAATGATAAGTACATTCGCATGAGAAGGTGCATTGATTCACAGAGTAAGTACGCTAGGTCACACCCCTGAATTCTTGACAAGAAAACAAATCTGTAACCTGTTGTTCAGTGGAGGATAATAGCCCTGTAGCTTAATGAGGAAGAGATCCAAACTGAACATGAATCAAACCCCTAATTCCACAGCCTTGTTCACCACGAAGACCCGGAATAACCAATCTTGCCCAACATATACACCTTAAATCAGTTGTAAATCCCAGCTTCATAACTACTAATCTTCTGAACCTCCGATGATCTATTTTTGTGAGAATGTATGCCACGCACATGACCTATTGGAATGAGGCAGTGAATGCAAAGCCTAAACCAGAATAAGAGAAATCAGGAGGGCAAATTTTGGGTGCAACAGCTGCCCCTATTTAATCGCCTTTAACCTGAAGGAGAGATTGGCACCAGCCATACGAAACATCAAGGTGGAAGAAGATTAAATACTTAAAAGAACCCGAAAATTTGCACTCCGAAGCCAATTAGGTATACATTATATTTAGGTTTTTTGTGTTTTCTATATTTATTTTGTTTTTTGGGTTAAAGGGGTTATCAGGGATAAATGTATGTCGGACCAGGGTTAGACATATAGAAGAAAGATATCAAAAGACATATGCCCGAAGTTAGTAGCATACATATGACAAGGTATCAAAGATTCATATCCGAGGTCGGTAGCGAATACGTACGAAAGAGACAGATCGAAGAAAGCTCTTACAAAGATATCAAGAACACATGTCTGGGGTTGGTAGCATACATACGAAAAAGTTATCAAAGATACATATCCGGGGTCGGTAGCGGATAAGTACGAAAGAGACAGACCGAAGAAAGCTATTACAAAGATATCAAGAACACATGTCTGGGTTTGGTAGCATACATATGAAAAAGGTATCAAAGATACATATCCGGGGTCGGTAGCGGATACGTATGAAAGAGATAGACGGAAGAAAGCTCTTACAGAGATATCAAGAACACATGTATGGGGTTGGTAGTAGTCATATGAAAAAGGTATCAAATATACATATCCGGGGTCGGTAGCGGATACATACGAAAGAGACAGACCGAAGAAAGCTCTTACAAAGATATCAAGAACACATGTATGGGGTTGGTAGCAAACATATGAAAAAAGGTATCAAAGATACATATCCGGGGTCGGTAGTGGATACGTACGAAAGAGATAGACCGAAGAAAGCTGTTACAAAGATATCAAGAACACATGTCTGGGGTTGGTAGTAGACATATGAATAAGGTATCAAAGATACATATCTGGGGTCGGTAGCGGATACGTACGAAAGAGACAGACCAAAGAAAGCTCTTACAAAGATATCAAGAACACATGTATGGGGTTGGTAGCAGACATATAAAAAAGGTATCAAAGATACATATCCGGGGTCGGTACCATATACGTACGAAAGAGACAGACCGAAGAAAGCTCTTACAAAGATATCAAGAACGCATGTCTGGGGTTGGTAGCTGACATATAACAGGAAAGAGACTAGAGGAAAGGAATCTAACCAAGGATATCAGGAATATACATCCGGAGGAAAGGGCTTATAACCAAGGATATCAAAAAATACGTTAAGCTTTAAAAGTTGCAAATATGCAAGAACTACAAAATCCATCAGGCCAAAGGAGGGGTGTAATTCCTCAAGAATGGAAATTATCTGAATTACCACACACCAAGTATGGATACTCAATTATTTGAGAAGCAAGAAAGGCTATACACAGACTCTTACTCGCACTCTAACGGCAAAGGAAAACATGGGAAAAATAACCAAAGACTTGCAAGGGAAAGAGAAAACTACGACTTACTGGGGTAATGGGAAATATCAAAGACTCGACTGGTGGTAAGTCAAATAGACTCCGCCAGGGAAACAAAATAGAATCACCCTAGGCTTCTTGTAGGGGTGATTCAAATCTGAATGCATAACAAACTGGTTACTGCAAGTAAACATAATTAGCTTATACTCATGCATGTTTGAATTTTTTTATAGCTTAATGCTCCATACAATGGAAATGCTACGTGTTTTGGTAGATGCAATGTAATGATGCATGTTTAGTAATGCACTAGGAAAACAAATCAATAATCGGCTGCTGAGAAGGCAATGAACTTCCGAGCGATTATTCTTGCACATCTGATCTTCTGTTGAGAAAAGGCAATTTATACTTCAATGGGGAACCGAGATTTAAAACCACCAACCTCTAAAGATCGATATCATTGGGGAAGTAACTTCCTGGGAAGAATATTGCAAACATAAATTGAAGTTCATAGAAAATCTTGAATTCCGATCAAACTCTCCACTTCACGGGGAATAAATTCTTTATCCTTTATTGGAAATAGGAAAGCTTTGTTGGGAATGGAAACTTCTGGCATAGAAATACTTTGACGAAGATAACTTCTGTTGGGGAGTATAGAAATTCTTAAATAAAAATAATTCTACTCAGACCAAACTGGGGATAACATAGCTAGGAGGTAAAAGATCCTCACTTGGGGAAGAAACAAACATCCCGGGATAGAAACTCCACTAGGGATATCTCAACAAAATCTTCTATCCCTGGTAATCAAAGAGTTGTGACTAGAATTCCACTGTACACCTCACTTGATAGATAGGAAACTTGCTCCATTAGGGAAAGAAGAATAGTTCCACGTGGGAAATTGGATCTCATTATACGAAAATCCTCATGTTACCCTTATTGATTCATTTGTTGGTATGCATCTTGTCATACAAGACCAACAGTACTTGAAAAACAGAAATTGGGGTAACATGCCCCTGTTTGGAATGGAAAACCTTACTGAAGAATATACAACTTGAACTATCAATCACTGGGTAAAAACCGCGATGCAAGATTGCAACTTCAACATGTCGACTCCGAGGAGAAATGCCACTAAAAAGTGGACTTTAGAGAAGATGCTGCAAAAATAAATTGCAGTCCAACGAAAAGGAATCATCTTGACTTAAAACAACTCCCAATTTCATTAGAAGAAGGACCATTCTCCTCCTTCAGAGAAATGTGGATGCTTCACTGGGGAGAAAATATCTTAGGAGAGAAACCCCTTGCTAGACAGATCTTTTTCTAGTAGCAACAGGTCTTTTACTGGGAGGAGGCATCCCCCTCGGAAGCAATGTTTCCATCGCATTTTGTACGAGTAAACAACCCCAAATGCTCTTTGCGTTACTGCTCATATCCTATTTAGGATAACAATCCAAACTTCAATTGGGGATAATAACCTTGACTTAGGACAAAGGATATCAGTAAATGGACCTGAGTCTATGATAATTCGAAGATAACAATCCTAACTTCTCGACATGATTTTCAAATTCATAGGTCATTTAGCCTGCGCATGGACTTGGTCTGATCAACCACTGAAGAAGAGAGAAATCCCTTACCTAAATTCTTGCCCCAGTCTGTAAGGCTTTGGCAGAAAATTTCCTCGAGAGGACTTTTTGAGATTTATACTGTTGAAGACAATCTGCCCCAGTGTTATGAACTTTGGAACATGATGTTTAGATAACCAAAATTGGAGATGATTCCAACTATGCTTGAATGAATTCCCATACAACTTCAAATTCTGGGAAGACTCTCCTCTGATCAACGCATTCTCAGAGAGATTTGTCAAATATTAGTATAACTGCCCCAGTTTGACTGCACTTTGAGGGATAAAATCCCGACTTGAATTCCTCAGATTGGCTGAATACTTACTCGACGGAATATTCGACATGCTTGCCTCTGCTCAATAGAATCTCGACAAACCTTTTCCTTTACCTCATTCTCACAGAGGGATGATAAACTTGAGTATTTTTGAAGGAAACATAACCTTAGAGTGGTTGGCTTATGTCTTAAAAGTAGGTTACTTCACAACCATACTAATCGACTTGAACTGCTTCATTCTCGAGCAAATACTTGAAGCAATATGTCCCTCGGGACCAACTGAAGGCAATGCACCACTGCTTGACAGAGACTCTGGGCAATCAACTTTTTTAATCTACTTCTGATTATTTCTCAAACTAGTATTCTTTCACTCTAACGGAGTCAATAGAAGTTTTACCCCAGATTAAGATCATTCTCACAAATGATTTACCTTTCAAAGGTATCCTGAAGCAATTTGTCCCTTAAGATGATCAAATTTTCATCTGATGTTCATTATGCAAGCTTACCTAATGTTTAATAACTTGCTCATATGCAAAGAATGCTTATTCTCAGAATGATAATTATAATACAAAGCTCATGTTTGTCTTGAAGTTCTAAAAACCTTTATCGGAAAGAAAAAAAAAACAAAATTTTTGTACGAAAGAAATTAAAAAGATAGTGTGATACCAACTCATGCTTTGAAATTAAACCATGCTTTAGTTAGGACTTTTAAGGGTTGTAACGTGGCCTGGTTCACGGTTTTAGAAAAAAGGATTTAAGGCTCAAAATATTTGGTGCCCACCCATTCTCCGTGATGTTCTCCGGTCCTAAATCCAGTTAAACCAATATGAGCACTCATCCCTAAAAAGGAGTTTACCATGGTTGAGGAGGATATGGCAGTCACTCATCTCTTTCATTCTTGCTGTTTGATCACACGAATTAGTTCCTTGTTGAGGATTTTTATTTGGTAATCCCCTTTTTCTCTTTGGGCGCTTTTGCTTTCTTTTTGTATTCCCTAACTTTTTCCTGGACAAATTCCTTTTGAATTTGACTTTGAAGTCCAGCGGGGTGCCCTGACTTTTGCCTAAGCGACTTGTTTTTTCAAGTTTCGGCTTAGCGGGTCTCTTTGTCTCTTTCTTTCATCATTTCCTTTAGTTTGAACCAGTCGTGTGATTTTGAGTCGTTTTTGACTTCCCGAGAAAGTGTAACTACCTTACTGCTTGGTCGACGAGGAATAACCATTACGGTATCGTCATCTTTTGACCTCTTTATGTGCGAGAGATATCTATTGGGATATCATTCTCATTGATGCACGCTGCTGATAGATGAGAGTTAACCATTGTGGTTTTGTTCTTTCTCAACCTTCTGAAGGATAACCATTGTTGTATCCTTTGATGCGTACTCCTAATGAGTTTTGAATGATCATTCAGATTAACTGAAATCTACCCTGACCCGGGTTAAATGTGAGGGTTTTTATGAACAGAAAAGAAACTCATACTTCAAAGCTCAAAGGGGTTGATGAGGGTTTCACTCCCTTATATCTCCAGTGTTTGGGAATTTGAAACAAGGCCTGTACATCGTCAGCATGGTCCTATTCAAAAGCACATTGTTTGAACTTTTTGGCATATTACTCATCATCCTCCCTTCAGGAGGTACCTTGCTTTATTTAAGCATCAAAAGGCAAAGAAAAATACATTTAAGAATAAATACGAATGGATTAATTCAAGACAAACATGTCCAATACATTGTGATTAATATTCAAAAATCAGCAAGCTTTGCATACAAGAAAGTACTGAACCAAAATAAGAAAAATTACAAATGAGAATGAAAACGTAATTTGAATTTACCATGTTGAGGAGACCAGTCTCCGTAAGGACTGGTTGCTTCAGAGATTATGCTTGGTAATCTTACTTTTTATCTATGGATGATTTACATTTTTGAGTTGAAAACGAGTACCCACCACATTTTCAATAAGAATATCTTTAGGCCGTGAGTACGAGATTCTATTCTGATAGGAAATTTATGTTGGTAATGTGTAGGTCTTTAGCTCGTTTATTGGCATCCTTCCTGTTATCAGAGATCTATAATACCTGCGAAGGTGAGAGTTACAACAACATGCCCCGGGCATGGGATGGTTACCTCACCTGATACTTCGAGTAATTTGATGTCATGTGATGTAAAGCTTTAACGTTTTAAAATGCAACGTTTATTGAAAATGTTGAATGTCTTTTGTTATCAAAACGGAAAGAATGAAAACAACTTGGCACAATTCGAAAACACTTTTTTTGAATGATTGGCCTGTAAATAGGAATTTACATAGAAAAGCAATTCTCGAAAATAAATAATTGCATGTGGAACACATGGAGAGGACACTAAGAAAAACAACGTGAGTGTAGATTTATCAAGTACAAATCTGCTACAACTCTCATGACCTCCTAATTCTTCAATACTTGCCTTCCGAATGACTGATTGGACTAATGCTCTGTCCTGAGCCGATCAAACCAACGACCTTTCACGCGAAATATTTCTTTACTACATCTGCGTTGACAGGGTGAGGGAAATCCTCTCCATCCATAGTTGTGAGCATCATAGATCCTCCCGAGAATACTTTCTTCACAATAAAAGTTCCTTCATAGTTGGGAGCCCATTTACCCCTAGCATCTGTGTTATTAGGAGGCAAGATCCTCTTTAGCACGAGATCACCAACTTGAAAATTCTGCGGACGTACCTTCTTGTCGAAAGCTTTCTTCATCCTCTTTTGGTATAGTTGTCCATGGCAAATAGATGTAAATCTCTTCTCATCAATGAGATTCAGCTGGTCGAATCTATTCTGGACCTATTCAGTCTCATCCAATCGTACATCTGTCATTATCTTCAAAGAAGGGATTTCTACTTCCACCGGTAGGACTGCTTCCATGCCGTAAACAAGAGAGAATGGGGTTTCCCCAGTCGAGGTGCGCATGGTGGTATGATAACCATGTAAAGCGAATGGTAGCATCTCATGCCAATCTTTATAAGTGATGACCATTTTCTGCATAATCTTCTTAATATTCTTGTTGGCTGCCTCAACTGCGCCATTCATATTAGGACGGCAAGGAGAAGAATTGTGATGTTTTATCTTAAAGTTTTCACACAACTCTTTCATCATCTTATTATTGAGGTTCGACCCGTTGTCGATAATAATCTTCTTGGGGATGTCGTATCGACATATTATGTTATGCTTGATGAAACACGCTACCACCTGTTTAGTGACATTGGCATAAGATGCTGCTTCGACCCGCTTAGTAAAGTAGTTGATGGCCACCAAGATGAAACGGTGCCTGTTGGAAGCGGTCGGCTCAATCCGGCCAATCATATCAATACCCCACATCATGAAAGGCCAAGGTGAAGTTAGGACATTCAGAGGATTGGGCGGAACATGCATCTTGTCAGCGTAGATCTGAAACTTGTAGCAGATCCTGGAGTGCTCGTAGCAATCGTTTTCCATTGTTGACCAATAATAACCTGCCCTCAAGATTTTCTTGGCCGTAGTATGCCCGGTAGAATGTGTCCCAAAAGAACCTTCGTGCACTTCTTCTATGATCCTACTCGCTTCATGTCTATCCATGCATATGAGCAGAATGGAGTCATAAATCCTCTTATACAGAACATCACCGTCGAGGAAAAACTTGGTGGCAAACCTCCGTAAAGTCTTCTTATCTGTGACAGAAGCACCTTCTGGATATTCTTGGGTCTTAAGATACCTTTTGATATCATAAAACCATGGATTCTCGTCAACAACATCTTCTCCTATTTTATAACAGAATGCTGGTTCATCCAACCTTATGATAGTGATAGAGGGAGCCTCATTTGCCCATCTAACTTTAAGCATGGATGAAAGAGTAGCCAAGGCGTCTTCCAAGTTATTCTCCTCCCTTGGAATGTGATTTAAATTAATCTCATTAAAATAAGGGGTTAGCTTCAACACATTCTCGCGATATAGAATCAAATTTGGGTGACGAGTCTCCCAATCTTCGTTGATTTGGCTAATTACCAGAGCAGAATCTCCATATACTTCTAAGATCTTGATTCGCAAATCAATGGCAGCTTCTAACCCAAAAATACAAGCTTTATACTCAGCCATATTGTTCGTACAATCAAATCAAATCCTGGCAATAAGGGGAGTATGAAAACCTTCAGGAGAAGTAATCACCGCACTGATACCATTACCTAACTCATTGGAGGTACCATCGAACACCATCGTCCATCGCGATCTTGGTTCGGGTCCTTCCTTTGGGTCTGGGATGTTACAATCCCGTATGTACATGATGTCTTCATCAGGAAACTCAAACTTCATTGGCAGATAGTCATCTTTCATGGGTTGGTGAGCAAGATGATCTGCCAATATAATACCCTTGATAGCCTTTTGGGTAGTATATTGGATGTCATATTCAGTTAAAATCATTTTCCAACGAGCTATCCTTCCCGTGAGGGCTGGTTTTTCAAAGATGTAATTGATTGGGTCCATCTTAGGGATCAATAAGGTGGTATGAGTCAACATGTACTATCTTAGTCGGCGAGCAACCCATACCAAAGTGCAACAAGTTTTCTCAAGCAGTGAGTATCTTACCTCAGAGTCGGTAAACCTTTTGCAAAGGTAATATATTGCGTGCTCTTTTCGATCAGCCGCGTCATGCTGCCATAATACACACCCCATTGAGTTCTCTAACACCATTAGATACATTATTAAGGGTCTACCTTCTACCCGAGGCGAGAGAATTGGAGGTTCCATCAAATATTCTTTAATCTTATCAAATGCCATCTGGAAATCATTATTCCACCTGTCCGTCTGGATTTTCTTTAACAATCTAAAGATTGGTTGTAAAGTGGCTGTAAGGTGGGAGATGAATCTAGAAATGTAGTTCAATCTCCCGAGAAAGCCGCGAACCTCTTTTTCTGTTTCCGATACCGGCATTTCTTGTATAGCTTTTATCTTACTAGGGTCAACTTTAATTCCCTTCTCGCTTACAATGAACCCTAATAGTTTCCCTGATCTCACTCCGAAGGTGCACTTATTTGGATTCAGCCTTAGTCTGAACTTCCTTAATCTTTCAAATAATTTCAACAAATGAACGAGATGTTCCTCTTCTGTCTGGAATTTGACAATCATATCATCAACATATACTTCAAGCTCTTTATGCATCATGTCATGGAAGAGAGTGACCATAGCACATTGATAAGTCGCCCAGACATTCTTCAGACTAAAGGGCATCCCTTTATAACAAAATGTGCCGTGAACCATTTGTAAATTATTGGTATGCAGCATACCACTACTCCTTTCTTTCCATGCCTAGAGTGGATGGCATGGTAGGTATCAGCTAATAGTGTAGGTATCATATTCTTGTTCATGAAGACGCATAGAGAAGCTAAGTCTACTATCTCTTTAATCTCAGGGAATAAGATAATTCTGTAAATGGTAGCAGCCAACATAGCATAATAAGCATCCCAGTTTCCTATGTTTTCCATTTCCTTAGCCTTACTTACCAAGAAATCTACAGGAAGACCACAAGTGACTTTGTTACGTCTCCATTTCCCTTTTACATCGTTAAGGCTCAAATAAAGAACCTTAGCTATGGCCTCATAGTCAGGCTCAATAGGAACTCGAACAAATGGAACATGACTAGTGAGCTTAATGTGGAGAAGATGAGCGTACTCCTCAAGAGTAGTTGCTAACTGGTAGTCCTGAAATTTGAAACAACGCAACTCTGGATCATAAAACTGTAACAGGGTCTGTACAGCCTTATCATCAACCCGAGCATCCAACAAAGATAGGAGATTCCCATATCTTTCACCAAAAACACGCATTTGTTGAGAATTCATGAGGTCCCTGAGTTCTTCAAGAGAGGGCCAAATACTAGGACGAAACTGATAGCTGAAGTTATCCCTCTTTGTCTTTAGGACGATATCAATGTTGTTTTCCATTCTTTAGAGGAAAAGGAAACTCTAGGGAGATCCTTGAAATGACAATGCACATGCGAATTAATCATCAACATATATATATATATATATATATATATATATATATATATATATATATATATATATATATATATATATATATATATATATATATATATATATATATATATATATATATATATATATATATATATATATATATATATATATATATATATATATATATATATATATATATATATATATATATATATATATATATATATATATATATATATATATATATATATATATATATATATATATATATATATATATATATATATTGAAAAGTAAATATGCTATGATGTGCGTGCAAATGATCATGGGGTTACTACTTCCATGATACTGATTTCTGTTGTACTGTCTCTTTATAGTCTATTATTACCAGGATCACAGGTCTGAAACATAACCGGGAGAATTCCATGAAGATCATAGTCAGAACCTCAGAAAATAAATCTGAGAACCTCATAATTACCGGCAGAAATCTAGGACATAACCATAAGTAACCGTCTGAATATAGTCACCAACTGTACATGTGATAAGAGTTCCCTCCCCACTTAAGGGTGAAGACTAGGTTAGGGTAAGGCAAGGGTAACTCAAAAATCACGGGTTCATTTGAAAGTAAAATCATCGCAACACTGACGTGCATGATGAAAATACCTTCAATTGAACCTCATCCGAGCACGGTATATTACACGACTGCACTAGTCGGACCACGTCCTATAGACGTCATGCCCCCACTCTATTCCTACTATCTTAGTACACTCTGGCCTGGGTACTGAGCCTTTTACCTCAATAGTAACATTCCCACCCAATCAAGAAGCAGATCCAGTACAACAACAGTATATGGAAGACATTAAAATGTAATGCATACATATGCTCAGGTATATACAAAATGAATGAATAAACTAAAAGCATAAAAATAAAGACCCAAAGAAAGGAACCAAGAGCTAGGAGCGACTCTGGGATGAACCAACATTTGGTCGACATGTTCCCTAGTGAAGTCGCCAGCTGAAACAACTGGCTGAAAATCATCAAACAATGAAGTCGCCATCGAAAGTTTATTATCTCACAAGGGGGAAAGGTAAACATCAAAAAAACCTGAGAAGGGAGAAGTCACAGTCTTGCAACCGAGAGATCGGGTAAGGGAGTCTGTTACGCGAGGGGAAGGTATTAGCACCCCACACGCCTGTAGTACTCTACGGTATCCACTCTTGTTATCTATCTCATTGGGTGTGTTTAATCTATGCTTACTGTTTACTATACTACTGAAGGGAGAATGCACGTAATAGAAAAGAGAAAATGATGTAGGGAAAATAAAAGTTGTTCTCGTTCGGGCCCTACCCCGATGCCTACGTATCCATTTGAAGGAATCATAGAAGTCGTAGTTCATATGTTTTTGTTTGTTTGTATTTTTTTAATAAACAATATTAATTTCGCCTTCTGCCGCAACTCGACCTTTGGAGACTTACGCGTCAGCACATAAGTGAATTAACATGCTCTTTTGAAAAATTATTGAAAGAAAAGCCCATAGGAAAAAGGAGTTTGTGTTTGTTGGTGTTTTTGCTTGTGGATAACAGCTAGTTAATCTCAACAGAGAGATAATAGCCATTTTTCTACTTATTCATGAAATAAGTCTTTGAGACTTGAACCATACCAAAGCTTAGAATAAGAGAACAATAAGGTCGAGAAGAAACCCGCTTATCATCTCTCATACTTAACAAAGGTATGATTCTCATTAGTAATTTTTTAAGTATTTTGAAGTTTGTAAGAAAAAGAAGTTTTTGTTTTAAATGCATATGCAAAAGGGGAAAGAAAAGTCAAAGGGAGACTAGCCTATTTCTAAACCTAATGTTATCATACAATGGTAACCCTAACTCCAGGATGAATGAAAGGGAAACATCTACCTAATGTTAGCATGCATGGTTTAACAAAACTATCCTATAGGGAACATGCAATGAGAGCGAAGTCGTGATCTCAATTTCTAAATTGAGTGACCCATCGATCGTCAAGAAATAAAAGAAAGCAACAAAGTCCTATAGGGAGCATGCATTCAGAGTGAAGTCGTGATCTAAATTTTTAAATTGAGTGACTCATCGATCGACAACCACATAAACAAACGCCAGCACAACATATATATCAAATGAAGTGTGGAATGCCTGCTACGGGTCTTTAAACAGCGACTTCGAGCGCACACTCTTTATTTCCTACTTCTCATGATATCTAGAAAGCAATAAAATGCCGAAATGAAATAAACAAGGGAAAATACCAAGTGGATATAAATCCGTAGCAAAGCGTATCAAAACAAAGAAACCCGACGATCTTCGCGAAAGCTTCACCATTCAAAGAAAAGAGTTAGAAATCAAATTCCTGGAATAAGTATCGACACATCATCGATTGTGAAAATAAATCACAAACAAAGTCTCAAGCGCATCCGCATAATAAATCTGCATAAGACTCAAATCTCACCAAGCAAAGGTGAATCGCGAATTTCAAATATAATCGGAATTTAATTCCTAAAACTAAAATAAAAAAATCTACAAATTTTTATTGATTTTATCGTTTTTATCATGTAAAGAAGAAAGTTCAACAAAACTAAACAACTATCAAAAGGAAAACATTAAAAGAAATAATTCAGGGGTGCAAGTCAAAATCCAATGGTGTAGAAGCAATCTGGGCGCTAGGCCCAACCAAACAGAGTCCATGAGGCCGTTTTTTTGTTGCAAGGCCAAGGCTACCAAAAAGATTAATACAAGCCTAAGGAAGTTCGGCCCAACTCAAGCTCTCACCCTATTTCTCTATTTTCAACAATATTATTTTTATTATTATCAGTATCTAGAATTTAAGGAAAAGAAAAATAAAAAAATGAATTAAATAGAAAGGATAAAATGATGCATTATGGTTGATTTAGGGTTCACAAAGTTGTGCCCCTTGAACTTCCACGAGGTTACCCGCGGCGGCTTCAAGCTCATTCCTTTCCTCCGGCGAGATAACACCGCCACATACTCCATGGCTCCGTCTCAATCCCCGTCTCATTTCTTGTTCGTCTTCTAAAATGAACATCCTTAACTCCTTTGACATAACCTTTCCGTCCGTTCAATCGCTCCTTCATCAATTCATCTTCTCCGCTCACCTTCTTCGGCCGTGAAATTAACTTCTTCTCACTCTCTCTGTCTCCAACGTGGACAGACACCTCTCACTATTCATCATCACAACAAAACATCCAATACCTCCCTTCCGACTCAGCTTTACCTCATTCTACAATTTGATTACGGTGCGCTCCATCTCAGCCGCGAAACAAATCTTCTCACGCTTCATTTTGTTTCATCATATCCGTGGAGTTTCAGTTTCGTATCGTCTGAGATATCTCAACAATCCATGATTGTTTCGAAATTCACATAGACACTGACGATAAGGACGAAGCATGCACAGAGTAGAAAAATTCGATTTCACGCACATAAACTCAAAACAACAAAATTATAGAGGTGATGATGACTTGCTTGCAGCGATCTTGAAAATGGAAAGAACAGAAACCAGAGAGGAGATGCTGATGCTGCTATCAGGTATCAATTTCCTCTACTTTCTTATTTTTCTTCGTTTAATAAACTTCTTTTTCATCTGCTTTCAGCGTCTTCTCGTTGCTTGATCTTCTGAGTGTGTTGTTGTGTTGCAGATTGCCGTTAAAATTCAGTGCAGAATCGTTGGTGCTGCAACACGATGTGATTCAATGAACTTATCTCGTTTTTGATGTAGATAATGTGAGTTTAAAGAAGTTAGAGTTGTTATTTTTTATGTGCTATGAATTGTTGAAGAATCAATGGTGATGAAAGTTTTACAGAGGAAATCCAATTACAAAGTGAGTTTGTGGTTGAAGATGGAGGAAGAGACTAGAGAGAAGATGCGAGAGTTTTTTTTCCTGCGATTTTTAAAGGATGAAGGTGAAGATAGAGAATTAAGAAGAATCCATGGAAAGAGAGAATTTTAGAGGGAGAAAGAGAGAGTTTTGGAGAGTCACTTTTCTGCAGAATCCAAAATCTCCTCTATCTGGTGAGTTTTGCTCTCTTTTTATAATTCTGTTAGAAGGTTCGAAGGGTTAGAGATTGTTATGAAAGTTTGTTAAATTCTGTTATTGGTCGAACTGTCAGTTATTGATCTATTAAATGTTAATGAATTGGTTAGGGGTTATGGAATTTGTTAGCAATCGGTTTTGTTTTCCGTTATCTTCTGTTACAGTTAGTTGGTTATGAAATCATTTGGAATTATGTTAAGAGAAAACAGTTAGGGGTTATTTAAATTCTGTTAGATAGTTGGTTAGAGATTTAGTTATTTTGTTAATGAAATTCTTTTTGTTTAGAATTCGTTGGCCAGTTTTGAATTATGATTGATTTCTATTAGAATAGTTAAGAAGTTGTTAGAAGTTGGTTGAAAGTTTGTTGGATTGTTAATGGTTGATGGAGATTAGTTGTGAACAGTTAGTTAGAAATCAGTTACAAAAGATGTTAGGGGATTAAGTTCTATTAGGATAGAAACTCTTAGTTAGTAGTAGTTAGAAGGTGGTTAAACTGAGTTGACGGTTCTGTTACGAAAGTATTAGTGAAAGTTTTTTGAAGTTGTTTTAGAAAATTTTCTAGAGGGAAAAAACAAGATGGTTTTAAACTGACAGTAGAGGGAAGAGAGGTTAGCTTTAGGGTGGCTGTTATATAGGGAAATTAGTTGGTTATTTTTCGGTTTTCTGCTTTCTGATATTTCCTTTGTATTTTCTGATCATTCCCTCTGTTTTATTTAGTTGGCTTATTACTTTTGACTTCTGATTTTTCCTTTTTTTGTTGCAAACTTTCCTCTTCGGACTTATTGGTGAGAAGATAAAAAAACACAGCAAGAACTGGTTTTGGAACCATTTCCTAAAGCTCTTCATTCAATCCATAAACATCATCGCACCTAGCTTGATCCTCTGGAAGAATAAGACTAGAAAGGCATTGATTCATGATATCAGGTTTAGCTTCAAGAGAAAACCATCTTTTTAAAGAAGCAGTATCCATTCTTTCCGTTTATCCTATTTCCAATTTAAAATTTCCTTTCTCATTTCAGTTTCATCTGACATTTGGATTATTTTATGGAATAGGCCTTGGTGTTGGTAGCTGGCGATGATGAACACATACACTCCTTGTGCTGAGCTGAATTTTATTGATCTAATACTGCATTGAACCATTATTGGACTTGGCTTTGACATTCGATCATGCCAGTTAATGCAACAATTGTTCTGGTTATGTAGTAAGCATCAGCTAGCCTTTTTTAGAAAGATATGGTCGGTGGTTGCTTGATGAAATACAGGCTGTAGATTCGTCAAGATCGCGATAGAATACCAATGGCTGAGGCTCTTCCCGGTAATACCTTTCTGACTTTAATATTTTTCTCGCAAACTTCTTTTCCTCTCGTTTTTCTCCATATTCTGAAGAGCCTCTGAGCAAGAAAATGATGACATCCTGTTAGGATCTCTTATGCTTAATAACTCCTTCTTCTGTGATATTTTATGATCTTGGTTACACTTCCATTTACTGAGCTTAGACTTATGATTTTTTTGCACTTGCTGATTTCCTGCGAGAAACCATTATTGCATTAGCTTTACTTAGCTGGGATGCGAAATTTATGTTGGCCTATTTACTATTGCTGTGCACCGTGATATTTTGACAGGTCTTGACTCAGTTTGCACATAAACAAAATCTCCTTCTTGAGTTTTTCCCATTGTGAACCAAACATTCTTTTTGTACTTTGTTTGAGATTTGCAGCAGGATGGACTTAGGCCAATGATTGAACTTGTATCTGCTTTTTTTCCGTTACGAAACCAAAGGATATGAGGCCTTATTGTTTGCTTTATGAATATAAATTGCAAGAAAATTCCTTAATCCACAAGCTGATTCCATTGCTTAAGCCCTAATGATGAGACCAGAAAAAATTCTTTAAAACGGTCTTGCTCATACTCAAACTTTACTCGCTAACCACCTTCTTTTTCTTGTTTCATGAGACGGTGATAACGATGAAGTCATGGAGAATACATGGAGAATGACGAGGAGCCGTTATGGATGAAGTGACTCAAACTGTAGGTCATTTGTGAAGTTAAATATAAGATAGAGGGTGAGGACACTACAACTTTGGAGAGTTTGAAATTTGTCATGAAAGACAGGTAATCAGTTTTCCATCGTACATTAATAGAAGTTCCATAATTTTGACAAATTACAGCAGGTTATGTGAACACATTCAAGTTATAGTCTATTTGGTATTGAATTCATTCCTGAAAATTGCAGGAGCTTTCCCACCATAGCAGGTTGGACCTGAAGAATCAGATTTCAGAGAATTGGCTAGAGATCTGGAACAAATTTGAATGGACTTTAGAAGCCAACTTCTTGATAAGCTATAACATCCTAAGGAAGACTTGGGCTCATGATAGATACATAAACCTTTCTTTATAATTTTTTTCAAAATGTAATGGCAATACAACTTTCTGTTTTTAATCCTAAAGAGCAATATAGACGAGTTTTGTATGATATTGAAACCTTTTGGATGACTTTGAAATAAATTTGGAATGATGATTAGCATAAAAATCTTTGATTTGTGCATAATGATTGAATTTAGAACTAATTTGAGTGAATTCTTCAATGATAACCCTCCCTTGATTACAAACCTACTTGTATTGCAATCCAAAATGACACATGAAAGAACTATTCGTATCTTTAACGGCCCTCTAATTCAATTCACTCTTGTATGAAAAATGAAAAACATTTTAAGGAGTGATGATGCCTCTTAATGATTTAGATCGCATTGAATCTATGGCATGAAAGTGATCATCTAAATGAATCCAAATCAAATGGAATTCTCAATTACTCCTAACTTCGATTCTTAAATTCATATCACAAATAAAAGAAGTAATAATATCTTGCCTGTATTGGATCCCCAAGTTCAAGATTTTATACCATAACTTAGCGTCTTTGCAAGTCAAATCACAAGTCATTGACTTTAAGGCTAATGACCTCAACGCCACATCAACCTTTCTTGAAGAAACTCCTTGACTCACATGAAACTAGAAGCATAACCAGGCGTCCATGTTATACAACCCTAATTTCATGAAATATATAGGGAAATGAACCCTAATTTCACATTTCTCTGTTTGAAGGATAACCAGAAGAATCAAACTTTACTGGACGAATACACCTTAGTGAGTCATAAAAAACCCTAACTGATCAAATGATAAGTACATTCGCATGAGAAGGTGCATTGATTCACTGAGTAAGTACGCTAGGTCACACCCCTGAATTCTTGACAAGAAAAAAAATTTGTAACCTGTTGTTCAGTGGACCATAATAGCCCTATAGCTTAATGAAGAAGAGATCCAAACTAAACATGAATCAAACCCCTAATTCCACAGCCTTGTTCACCACGAAGACCTGGAATAACCAATCTTGCCCAACATATAGACCTCAAATCAGTTGTAAATCCCAACTTCATAACTACTAATCTTTTAAACCTCTGATGATCTATTTTTTGTGAGAATGTATGCCAAGCACATGACCTATTGGAATGAGGCAGATGAATGCAAAGCCTAAACCAGAATAAGAGAAATCAGGAGGGAAAATTTTGGGGTGCAACAATGGGTACCTAAGGATAAAATCATCTATATTGCAGATAACTTTAACAAAAAAGTTGAAACACCAATCTTGGTACTTGGACTCTGGATGCTCTCGACACATGACAGGAAGAAAGAATATGTTCTAAAGCCTGGAACTTAAATCTGGAGGATACGTAGGTTTCAGAGGAAATCAGAAAGGAAATATTATTGGCTATTGAACCATTGGTAACGGTACACTTCCCTATATAACTAATGTTCTTTTAGTAGATGGATTAATGCATAACCTGTTATCCATAAGTCAATTAAGTTATAACGGTTATGCTATAATCTTTAATAAAAAGTCTTGTAAAGTAGTTAGTCATAAAGATGGAACTATACTTTTTAATGGCAAGAGAAAGAACAACATTTATAAAATAAAACTTCCTGAACTAAAAAGTCAGAATGTAAAATTCCTAATGCCTGTTAACGATGAGAAACTGGCCTGGCACAGAAGATTGACACAAATTAGTATGAGAAGAATATCTTAGATTAACAAACTCAATCTGGTCAGAGGACTTCCAAACTTAAAGTTCAACTCAGATGCTTTGTGTGAAGCATGTCAAAAATGAAAGTTTGCCAAACCTTCTTTCAAATTAAAAAATGTTGTTTTTACCTCTAGACCATTAGAGCTTCTGCATATAGATCTGTTTGGACCAGTGAGAGTTGCATCCATCATCCGCAAGAAGTATCGATTAGTGATTGTAGATGACTATAATAAATGGACATGGGTAAAGTTCTTAAGACACAAGGACGAGTCACAATCTGTACTCACTACCTTCTGTAAGAAAGTTCTAAATGAAAAAAAAGTTAAGAATTGTTAAAGTCTTAAGTGATCATGGTGGGGAATTGAAAACAAAAGCTTTGAATTTTTTTTAATGAGAATGGAATTTCTGATGATTTATCTTGTCCTAGAACTCCTCAACAAAATGGAGTTGTAGAACGAAAGAATAGAACTTTTCAAGAAATGGCCAGAACCATGATCAATGAGACTAACATAGCTAAAAACTTTTGGGCAGAAACAGTTAACACATCGTGTTATATTCAGAAGAAAATATCAATAAGACCTATTCTGGAAAAGACTCCATATAAACTGTGGAAGAACATAAATCCCATCATATCTTATTTCCATCCATTTGGATGTACTTGTTTTATATTGAACATTAAAGAACATCTGAACAAGTTTGATTCTAAGGCACAAAAGTGTTTCATGTTAGGATACTCTGAATTCTCAAAAGGTTATATAGTATATAACACAGAAACAAGAATTGAGGAAGAATATATTAGTGCCAAATTTGACGATAAGCTTGGCTGTCAAAAGTCAGAGCCGAGTAAATATTTTGTAGATATAGAAGGTAAAATTACTAGTACTGAAGACATATCTTCTGAAAATAAAAGTTTAGAACTTCATCCAAATATAGAAGAAGACATTACAGTTACTACATCAGCTTCCGAAGAATCCATCCAGAAAAGACAATCCCGAAGCAGCTTAGCATATCCTTAAAATATGATTATGGGAAAGAAAGATGATCCAATCAGAATAAGATCTACATATAGAAATACTAAAGAATATCTTATGGGATTAATGTCATTGATCGAGCCAACTTCCATAGACGGAACACTTCTAGACAATGATTGGATCCTTGCAATGTAGGAAGAACTAAATCAATTTACCAGAAACGATGTGTGGGATCTAGTCCCTAAACCAAAAGGCTTTAACATCATCAGAACCAAATGGGTCTTCAGAAACAAGCTAAGTGAACAAGGAGAAGTTAACAGAAACAAAGCACGACTAGGTGCACAAGGTTATAGTCAGCAAGAAGGGATAGACTATATAGAAACCTTTGCTTAAGTCGCCAGGTTAGAATATATTATACTCGTAATTTCATTTGTTGTAAATAATGGAATCACTCTTTATCAGATGGATGTTAAAAGTGTTTTTTTAAATGGTTACATTGATGAAGAAGTTTATGTGCACCAACCCCCATGGTTTTGAAAATAAAACACACCCCGAGTATGTTTATAAACTTAAAAAATTGTTATATGGTCTGAAACAAGCTCCCAGAGCTTGGTATGAAAGACTAAGTAACTTTATATTAGGAAATGAGTTTACCAGAGGGAAAGTGGACACAACTCTATTCTGTAAACCATTTAAAAATGACATTCTGGTTTGCCAAATTTGTGTAGATGATATAATTTTTAGATCTATTAAAACCTCATGAGGGAATGAATTTGCTAATTCTATGCAGGTAGAATTTTAAACGAGCTTTATGGGTGAACTCAAGTTCTTTCTGGGAATTCAAATCAATCAAACTCCAGAAGGAACCTACATATATTAAAGCTGGTATGTTAAATAACTTCTGAAGAAATTTGATTTGTTAGAAAGTAAGCCATCCAAAACTCCTATGCACCCTACATGCATTCTGGAAAGGGAAGAGGTAAGTAAGAAAGTAGAACAGAAGTTCTATAGAAGTATGATTGGTTCTCTCTTATATTTAACAGCTTCAAGACCTGATATTCTATATAACGTGTGTCTTTATGCCAGATTCCAATCACATCCTAGAGAAACTCACTTAACAGTAGTTAAGCGAATTTTCAAGTATTTGAAATGTACTACTAATCTTGGTCTTTGTTATAGAAAATCCAGAGAATATAAATTAGTAGGGTACTGTGAAGCTGACTTTGCTGGAGATAGAATAAAAAGAAAAATTTACTTCTGGAAGCTACCGGTTTTTTGAGTGGTGTAATACGGTGGGAGAACTAACTTTTGGTTTTGCGTTTTATCTAAAATGTTGCAGATAGATAGAGTCGCCACCAGCTTTTCTTTTATCCAATAAGGAATGGGTGAAAAGAACAGGAAAGACCTTCGAGAAATTTCTGAGTTCGGGGGGGTAGGTTATGAAAAGGGAAGGTGTTAGCACCCTTTTCATCTGTAGTTATCTACAGGCTCTTAATCGCTAGCTCACTTTTGAAAATGCTTTGTGAATGTGTAAGATTGAAAATATTTTGAAAAATGCCTAAGTTCGGAAAACTTTGTAATGATTTCCGTATCGTTGAGAACGCATACAAAGTGTTTGTTTTGAAAATATTTCAGAAGAGACGTGTATTATGTGAAAAATGTTTTGAAATGTTCGCGAGCAAGTGATTAAGAACTATCTACCTACTCAAAAAGTATTTTGTTCTTTTCCTCTTCTTTTATGTAGTGTTATCCTACCATCGGTTAGTAGGAAGCCTTATCGTTGGATGTTTGAGGGACAGGCATGGGTCATCATAAAGTCATAAAGGTAAAACATAGTGATACCTTTAGCAATTCGAATGGACTATCATCATGTATTCATAGGCAACATCGAGAGACAAGATCATTTACTGAAGGTAGCATTGAAGGGTCATGAGGGACTATGATCTTTATGATGATTTTTAAACGAGGGTGTCGTATCCCAAAATTTTCCCTCTCAATTTTTCAAGAATTTCCTCACAAGATTTCAACTGAGCCAAAATTGCACAAGGCTTGATCAACTCAAGTTTCCATGTATTGGATTTCTAAGAATCAGGTCAAGGAGGAAACTATTGAAAGAGAAAAGAAGATAAATTTGACTTTTCTGACAA
Organism: Vicia faba; assembly: GCA_948472305.1. Taxonomy (NCBI): domain Eukaryota; kingdom Viridiplantae; phylum Streptophyta; class Magnoliopsida; order Fabales; family Fabaceae; genus Vicia; species Vicia faba. Next base: position 1,290,496,728 of record OX451740.1, read on the forward strand.
AATTGAGGAAAAAAAGGTTGCTTCGATTCATGCTTAGCTTCAACTGAACTTTTTCCTCCATGTTAGCTTCGACTGGGTTTGGTTTCCCTTTGAAACAATTTCCTTCGATTCAAAAGGAAATGACCTTTTAATATCTTCCTTCGATTCATAAGGTAGTGGCTTCATATTGGATTCCTTTAATTCAGAAGGAAATGACCTTCTAAAAGCTTCCTTCGATTCAGAAGGAAATGGCCTTCTGAAGGTTTCCTTCAATTCACCAAGTAGGGACTTCCTGCATGCAATCCTCATTTAGGCATTTAGGTTCCCTACATACCTCCTTCTATTGCACCATTTGACTTACATGTTTTCTTGATTCACAATGCAATGGTTACCTGCATGCAAGCTTCGATTGGGCATTTAGTCTCCTAAATACATCCTTCAATTGATCTTTAGTCCCTGACATGCTTGCTTTGATTCACAAATTAATGGCTATCTGCATGAAGCTTTCGATTGAGAAATGGCCTCTTTCTTTCATGCTTCTATTCATAAAGAAAGGGGGCTCCCACCATGCTAGCATGCACAAGGAAATAGTTTCCATATGGCTAGCATTCATTGGGCTCATATTAACACCCACAAAGCATTAACTATTGTCATGCTAGCTTCGACTGGGTAGTATCTCCCTTGGAAAGTTTGTTTCAACATGCATAGTTTCTACATTATGGTGGCACATTCGAAGGACATGCAAGAAATACCTAGATGTCCATTCGAAGGATATATTTTGGTGGCCCATTCAAGGGACATACGTTTGTCCCCTTCGATGGATGCACAAAAAGGGCCCATTCGAAAGACACATACTGTTTGGAAACAAATATTTTTGTCTAAAGAAAGGACCTGGTCGAAGGTTGGATTTAAGAAGTCAAAACAAAAGGTTCGAAATATTCAAAAATGCTTGTGCTTCCAAGTCCAAGCCTGTTGTACTGGCCACAATGCTCAAAAACTGCTACACGGCAACCCTACTATGCGGCTCCTATATTTGCACTAATTTGGCATGCAAGTACTGCACCTCAAAAGCTACAAGAATAGTATACTCAATTTGTTCAAACTCTTTTGTTTTCCCTCTTAAATCTCAGCTAACTTCATCTATAAATAAGATATTCCACAACACATCTTAAGGGGATGGATAGCACACACATAGGGCTTTTGGTAGTTGGAGAAACTTTGATTGTGTGAAAATCATCAAACACTTAACACACTCTAAAACCCAGAATCAAAAGACCACACCCTTGTTTCTGTTCCTTTCGAATCCAAAACTAGAAACACAACATCTGCTTCTTTTCCCTTTCGAATCCAGGAGCAACCCCACACTTATTTATCTCCTTCGAATCTAGTCAAAGAAACACCACACTTGTTTCTTTCCTTCGAATCCAGGAGCACCCAGGGAAGCAACTCAAGGTCCAGCACGCACCTTCCAGCTTCAAGCAAGGTAAGCCACCCTGACCTTAACCCTTTCATTTCAAGCATGTAAATGACATTTGTTTACTTTTCATTTTTTCCCTTTTCGTTTGTTTTTCTTGTCCAAATAAATGGTAGAACTAACTTGAACATACTCAAACAAAAAGAAAACAAAAGAAGTTTATTGAATCGAAGCCTTAGGCTTCGCCACTGGCTGCTTCACAGTTGCAAACAAAACAAAGAGTGTGGTGTGAATCGAAGCCTTAGGTGAAACAACGCGGCCGGAACCTGTCATCTGGATGTAATGAAACATCAATAAAGTCGCCACCGAACGTCTTTTATTCCATATGGAGGGAAAGGTAAACATCGAGAAAACCTGAAAAGGGAGAAATCACGTTCTTTCGAACGAGAGATCGGGTAAGGGAGTCTGTTACACGAGGGGAAGGTATTAGCACCCCACGCGCCCATAGTACTCTACAGTATCCACTCTTGTTGTCTAATCTAAATGGGTGTGGTCAAATCCTATGTCTATGGCTTACAACTGAAAAGGGAATGCATGCAAAAGAAAAGAAAAATAACATAGGGAAAATAAAAGTTATGCTCGGTTGGGCCCTACCCTAATGCCTACGTATCCCTTTTAAGGAATCAGAGTAGCCGTAGTTCGGCTTAAGTGTTTTGGTTGGTTTGTGTTTTTTAGTTAGAACAAACAAAGATAATCAAGATGGCAAAACATCAAGTAAAACAACAAACAAATGAGATGGTAAAACATCGGCTAAATAATAACAAGATAACATGTCAAAAATGGCGAAACATCAAATGAAACAAACGACAAAACAAACACACCTAACAATGATATTGAGAATCAAAGTAGGATAATAAACATGTGCGATGGAGAAACATCGGCTTCAAACAAATGTGTGATGGAGAAACATCGATTAAAGGATAACAAGATATCATGGTAAAATATGGCGAAACATCGATAAAATAGATGACAAAACATCATACCTAACAATGATATTGAGAATCAAAGTAGGATAACAAACATGTGCGATGGTGAAACATAAGCTTAAAGATAACAAGATATCATGGCAAAATATGACGAAACATTGATAAAATAGATGACAAAACATCACACCTAACAATGATATTGAGAATCAAAGTAGGATAACAAACATGTGGGATGGCGAAACATCGGCTTCAAGATAACAAGATATCATGGCAAAAGATGATGAAACATCGATAAAATAGATGACAAAACATCACACCTAACAATGATATTGGGAATAAAAGTAGGATAACAAACATGTGCGATGGCGAAACATCGGCTTCAACATAAACAAAGTAAGACTGGTTTGTATCTTTTACTTTGAAGAAGAGTTTGGGTTCATTAGAGGTGTCTTATGATTTGCCAAGAAAACATGTTTTGTTTTAAGATGCAAGATGCAAAGAGAGAAAACTAACTAAGGGAAACTATCCTAGTACTATCCCTAGTGTTATCATACAATGATTGATCCTAAGGTTGAGGATAAAGGAAAATCCTATCCTATGTTAGCATACAAGAAAGCTTAACAAAACTATCCTATAGGGAACATGCAATGAGAGTGAAGTCGTGATCTCAATTTCTAAATTGAGTGACTCATCGATCAACAATTTAAAGAAAAAAAGCAATAAACATCCTATAGGAAACATGCAATGAGAGCGAAGTCGTGATCCTAATTTCTAAATTGAGTGACTCATCGTTCAATAATTAAAGAAGAAAAGCAATAAACATCCTATAGGGAACATGCAATGAGAGCGAAGTCGTGATCTCAATTTCTAAATTAAGTGACTCATTGATCAACACAAACACAACATAGGTATTAGACAAAAAAAACAGAGGGCCTCCTGACATATATCAGCAACAGAAGTCCCATCATGCAATCAGAGAACTATGCAAAATAAAAATGGAAGAAAGGAGATAGTGCAATACCAGATAGATAACTATCTGTAGCAACCGAGCAAGAATAAAAATAAACCAAGAGAACTTCAAGCAAGCTGGCATCATTAGACGAATCAAGTCAGAAAATACGCCATGAAGATGTAAGTAATGAGATTATCAGATATGAACAGATCCCCATGGGCAATGTATAGTATTCACAATATCATGTATATCCTGCATGGAATATCAAACATGCCAAATACAAAAGCAGTGTCAGTGTAATAAGTTGTGTTCCACAAATAAAGTGGAACACAGTAGCCTTAGGCCAAAAGTGAGATGCTATACATTGTCACAAATTCTCCAAGATATGCCAAGGTCTCTAATCCTAAGTCCAAGAAAAAGTCTCATGCTCCATAATGCCAATGATAGTGACCAAATAGTCCAAGTATTATTAAAGCTTTTTTTTATGGTTCATGTTGATTATTAGGTGTCTTTAAAAGGAAAAGAAAAGCTCAAGTGAGCAAAAAAATGACATAAAAAATGCTCAAGTGAGCAAAGATGAAAATAGCATGAAATGTAAAATGCTAAAAGTAAATGGCACATAAAGCATAAAGCATAAGGTAAAGTCAATTGTTAGAAATTAGTGGTTAGTTGGATGATCATCTTGAAACTTGCATTTGGAAATCATTAGAGGATTGGTAGAACCAAAGCCTCCACACAACAAGTTGCATTTGCTTTACGTCAAGTATATCATCCATTTTGGAATTCTCAAAAGGTAACATTTAATGATCAACGATGTTTAAGTGATCCGCGTTGACCAAAGGTGTTGTAGATCCATTAGAGGATTGGTAGAACCAAAGCCTCCACACAATGAATCTCAAGGTTATTGGATCAAAGAGATCAAATTAACATACTTGGGCTTGCAATAATAAGTTTGGGCCACGAATGATCATTTATTCGAATCGGGACAAAATTTAGCGTTATGTTAAGCAATCGTAAGTGAACTTATGTAGAATTCGCACCTATTTTGAGGCCGGTCAATAGCAATATATGTACTTCATGTTTGGATAAATGATATAGAGATCACCATCCTTTAACATGTAGCACAATTAAAATAGAAAGGGATAAGATGAAGAGGGAGGGGGATGATAAGCTAATTAGGATCACCATTTCAAAATTCTTTCATCTTTAAATTCAACCACTCCTCTAGATGGATTAAAGCACTAAACATATCATTAATCCAAAACACCAAAAATGAATTAAATAATTCATTCTTAGGTATATTTGCATTGATGAACATTTATCCAAATTCATCTACATTACAAAGTCCATTGAGTTTAAAAACAAATTGAACATTTAAAATTGCAATCCAAATTATCCATCAAAGAGAGTGTGCAGAAAAATATTTGAGTCAAAACAGCCCCAAAATAAGGCAGCAAAAGTATTTTTGGCACGGTTACAATCAATTGTGCTTAGGCAGCAACCTATTGCATCAGTACAGTTTTTTTATCAAATCAATTTTATGTGACAATCAATTGCAATGTTACAACAATTGATTGCAACCTGTTAAAAATCAGTAGAAAAACAACAATTCAAGGATCAAATTCTTGTTCCAACTTTTCATCAAACACCTTATGATCATGGATCCAAATGAGCATGAAAATTCCAGCAAATTTTGAGAAAATAACATTAATGGAGTCATAAAAGTAGTGCACAATGAATCAAAACCATAAATCCACAAGAGATCACATTGTGAAAGATGATGATTCAACTTACCAAAGGTAGAATTTGAGAATTATCAAACAACTTCAAAATTTGCTCCAATTCAACCACTAGAATCAATTAATCAAGCTTGGATGTAGAGAATTGATGGAGAAAAAGTGTTTGGATGAAGGTTTAGCTCAAAGATTGGTAAGCTTCAATGCAAAGCTCACTATCTTTTTGAAAATGGAGCTTTGAGTGAATTTGGTAGATGGAGAGAATTGAGAGATTTTTTAGCAAAGTGATTTTGACTATCAAAAGCTTCAAATTTGAATGAAATGAGGGCTCTATTTATAGAGTTTTAGGATTAGGATTAGTGGTAATTTGGTAATTGATTCTTGGAGCCAAATTTGAATTAATGATATGATTTCAAATTATGCAGAAAAAATTGGAGCCAAAATGATAAAAGTTTGAATTTGCTGGCTTATTTTCAAAAAAACACGTGCATTTTTTTGTTATGTGCCGATACATAGGTGGTATGTGTCGTTACATACTGGCTGTATAACACAACATGTGTCGATACATGCCTCTATGTGTCGATACATATTGTTAATCCAACTCATTACAGAACCACACAAACTACATGAGTCGATACATAACACGTATGTGTCGACACATGCAAGTTATTCAAACAGGATGAGTCGATGCATACATGCATGTGTCGACACATGCTAGTTTTTCAAGAAGGATGAGTTGATACATACATGCATGTGTCGACACATGCTAGTTATGCACAACAAAATGAGTCGATACATAGGTTTATGGGTCGATGCATACCTTCTTTTGCCACAAACAGAATCAAATCCACTTTGCATGAGCTTATTTGTTGGATACTTGGTACCTAAAACACAATTTTGAAAAGACAAAGACCAATATTTATTTTATTTTGATTAGAAGTTAGTCAACAACACACAAACAAAATACAAAACCAAGGCGCTTGGAGAAAGCTGATCAAGCTTCAAAACCCCAATATGACTGGTGAATTAAAGGAGTGGTTCCTTCACATATTCAAACACAAACTCCAATCCTTTGAAGATCCAAAGAGATAGATGAAACATCTTGAGATATGCAATAACTTTGAGCTTGAAAGATCCAGAGGTTTAGATGATAAGATTCTTCTTGGGAAACTTGTCAAAGAAACCAACCTTCAAAGCTTAAGGAAGATTTGATAACCAAAGTACTTTGACCCCATCACAATGTATGAATGCAATGCAATATGATATTCGTGATGAAACATAAGCCTAAATCAAGAGGGTAAATTTTGGGGTGCAACAGCTGCCCCTATTCAAATATCTTCAACATGATAAGTGAGAAAAGTGACAACTTTCGAGCGTACAAGGTTGAAGATGTTTGAATACGAAAGAACCCGAAAATTTACACTCTTGAATAAAAAAGAAACAGAAACAGAAAACTCCCAAGACATGCGTCAGAATGAAGCTGTAACGCAGGTTGAAACAGAATAAAATAGAGAATAGTAGACACGACTAAACTTCTGGACAGATGTGCCAGGGAAAAATTGGGCTTCAAAAGGGACGAGACAAAACTCAAACCATAGAGTATAGGAAAAACAAAGCTCTGGAAAAGAAAACGTACGCGGGTGAGGAGGCGAAAATATGAGCTCAGCCCAAAGAAAAAGTGGCTAGCGTGCGCGATTCTAGGAGCACTTGCTAATCTCGACTAAGATAGACAATATGAAGGAACTGAAATAATCTTAGAAATGAGGAACAAAAGTGATACGAAACTCGAATCAATAACCGGTTAGACGAAACTAAACCAGATGAGTACAAGGACGAAACTGGATTTCACACACAGGTAACGAGGCAAAACTCGACCCATAGAAAAGTGATGAGAGTGCACGTTTAACAGAGCACCTGCATGATCTCGGATCAATGGATAAACAGTGACGAAAACTGATAGAAGAATCCAAGGAAAAGAAGAGACTGATTTCAAACCAGGGATGCAGTACGAACACTGCACTTGGTAAACGAACACCGTCAAAGGGTCCAAGGTATGAAAGCAAAAATAAGACGAAACTCGACTCAATAACTAGTTAGGCGAAACTAAACTAGATGTGTACCAGGACGAAACTGGATTTCATACACAGGCGACGAGGCGAAACTCGACCCAAAGCGAGAGTGATGAGAGCGCATGTTTCTCAGAGCACCTGCTGGTCTCAGATTAATGGATAGACAATGACCAAACTGATAGAAGAATCCAAGGAACAAAAGAGACTGATTTCAAACCAGGGACGCAATACGAACACTGCACTCGGTAAACGAACACCGTCAAAGGGTCCAAGGTATGAAAGCAAAAACGAGACACAACTCGACTCAATAACTAGTTAGGTGAAACTAAACTAGATGAGTACCAGGACAAAAATGGATTTCATGCGCAAAGTGAGGAGACGAAACTCCGAGCTCAACCCAAAGCAAGGAGATTAGGGCGTACACCAAAAAACCTGCTGAAAGCGAATATCAGAACGAAACTGGTGTTCGAAAGGTGCATCAATAGACATTGGAATGGACCAGAGAGGGTAGTAAAGACTAAACCCAAGAAGACTGAGCCAGGGAGAAACTAAACTACAGTCAAGGGTAGACACTTATAAAAAAGATGATTGACGTCAAAAGGGTATTGGTATAGGGAGGAAACTGAGATTATGAGGATGAAGACCTCGCTGGAGATTTAATCTAAAGTATTAGCCGAATCACAGGGGATGACAGAAATGAAAATGGCTTATGTTCCAATGCATGTTTGAATTCTTTTTTATAGCGCAATGCTCCATATAATGGAAATGCTACGCGTTTTGGTAGATGCAAATGTAATGATGCATGTTTAAAAGTTCCACTGGGGAATGGCCAATTGAGAAGCCAATAACCAAGAAGTCAGGATCTGACATGACTTGCAAAAATAAATTGCAAAATCCAAAGGAGAGGAGAAAATATGGGGAACCACTAGAGAGGGAACCTTGAAGAGATGAAGCTTCGCGGGGAATAACAACCGAGCAACCAACAGAAATGGGCAACACACATTGAGGGGAGCTGCAAAAATAAATTGCAAACTCCGGGGAAAATCTGGTCGACACTGCAACTTCCGGAAAAGGACGAAAGCTTTTTGCTGGGGGAACAAAACTCTGCTGAAGAGGTGGGACTTCACCGGAGAGATAGAACCTCGTTGAAGATAATATTACTGTAGAGATACTCTCTTGGAATGCAACCAAAGGACGAATCACGCAGATAGTCACATGGTATCAAGACCTTACTGGGGAATAAAAGCAGACCCTTAACAAAGGATGCACCGGTCAACAAATCGGCTGGGAAATGAGAGGTCAAAGTGAGGGCTCCCGGATTAACGACTCTATTGGGGATAGGCGACACATCCAAACATGGAGTCCTGGGGCAAGGCTTTTAAAAGAAGATTCCTAGGGTAACAAAATTTCGTTGTAGAAACGAAACTTCACCGGGGATAGGAAATTTCACTGGGGAAACGAAACTTCACTGGGAATACGAAACTTCACTGGGGATAAGAAACTTCACAGGGGATATGAAACTTCACTTCGGATAAGTAAAGTTCTGAACATACATGGGTCCTGTCTAGCAGAAGAAAATCGAATTTCCTTTCTTGACAATCATTAAGCTCTTTACAAGTGTTCAACGTGTAAACTCTCTTTTGATGTCAAACAAATGTTTTTCATGCAAGAAGATGTTTATTTTGAAAACGACAGACCTGATGTGATGATTATTTAAGCCTTGAAGTTGAAAATTTTAACAAAAATGTCGCATCTCTGTTGTGAACGAATCACTGGCTATAGTGCAAAAAGGTTTTAAAAATTTTCTTATTCTTTTGAAAAACAAGTCAAGATATGGGTGACAAGATACCAACACGGCCATGCAAGACATATTCGGAGAGTTTAGGAAATACTATCCCGTTGCAGTATGCTTTCGAGCTAAACCCTTGTTTCAATTAGGACTTTTAGAGGTTGTAATGTGGCCTGGTTCAAGGTTTTTTAGAAAAAAGTTTTTCAAGGCTCAAGTTATTTGGTTCCCACCCCCTTCGTGATATTCTCCTGTCCTAAGTTCAGTTGACTTATCACAAGCATTCATATTTCAAAAGGATTTATAATGGTAGAGTGATCACGACAAATTCTCCAACATGCTTGTCATTTAACTTTTGCTGCTTTTGTTTTTTTTGATATTATCGTTCCTCTTATTTTGATGAAAATTTTATTGGATAATCTTTTGGCCTTTTAGGCTCTCTTTTCCCTAACTTTTTCCTGGACAAAAATCTCTTGAATTTCCATTTTTTTTGGGAGTCCAGCGGGATGCCCTAACTTTTTCCTAAGCGACTTATTTCATGTTTTGACTTAGCGGGGCTTTTTGTTTCTTTTTTTTATGCTTTTCACCTTTAAAAAAGTCAACATGACTTTAGGTCTTTAAACTTTTTCTTTCTTTATCTTTTTTTGTTTGAAGAAAATAAATGCCTCATTCCTTGGTCGGCGAGGGATAGCCTTTATTGTATCGATTCGATCTTGACCTTAGGATTTTGTGAGGAGATGAACAACGTGGTTTAGACACGCATTTCCCCATTTTTCATGATTTGAAAGACGAAATGTAGTGATCCTCAGATGGGACATTCCTTATGAAATTTGAATGCTTGGGCAAATCAACTGAACATCTACCCTGCCCCTAGTTAAAAGGTTTTGTTTTATTTTTCGAACGGAAAAGAAACTTCTACTTCAAAGGCTCAGAGGGGTTAAAGAGGGTCTAACTCCCTTATATCTCCGGTGTTTGGGGGATTGAAACAATGCATGTACATCGTCAACAGGGTTCTACTCAAAAGCATACCACTAAAGTCATTGTCTTTTAGCTAAACTCCTTCCTCCAAACTTTTGGCTAAGCAAAAGAATTGGCGCAACTGGTATCAACATGCCTGAAAAACAATTGAAGAGTGATTTTGTATGAAAAATTCTTTCAAGACAAAAACATTCAATGCATCAAGGCTGACATTCAGCTATAAACAAAATCCTATATGCAAACGATGCCAAAACAATCAATCAAGATGACACATGAAAGTGCAGCAAAGAAACGTAATAAAAGCCATTATGGGGAAGCAGTGTCTTCAGCCAGGTTCACCGGTCCTACCGACCTGCTGTAACCTTGATATTTACCCTGACTCATGACCTTTACCGACAACACGGAGTTGTAAAACAAAACGGCACAACACCCTCCAGTAAAGTGAAAGAGAAGTCCATCAAACAGAGAAACAAACATGCCCCTTGTGCAGTGGATATTGCATTTGTTATCCATATTTCAAGCGATCAACCAATTGTGACTTAGATTATCATATCTATGTAAGGGCCATGAAGTTTATATGCACATGTTTATCAAAAATATTGGACGTTATTGCAAACAAAATAGTAAAAAGGGAGCACAGAAATGCATACGCATACTTGAAAGAAGATATTTTATTGATTTTGAGAGATCAACCTGTGAAAAAGGCATTTACATTTGGAAGCGAGTAATTTCAAAATCAAAACAAACAAGTGTTTACAAATGGAAATGTGAATGTGAATATCCATCGAGTCCCAACTTTGTTATGACTCTGATGACTCTCATCTTCCTGTTTTCAGGCAAATCATTCTTGGATTAGCCTCGAGGTTATGCCAGGTGAAGGAGCAAAGGAAAGAAACAAAGGATCCCATGCTGAGCGTAGTCATTTGTCTTAAGTCCCTAACTTTTTCCTGAATCGCCCTTTCAGGTTTTCGATTCACCAGGACACCCTCTTTTTGCCTAAACCGCCCTTTCGGGTTTTCAGTTTAGTGGGTTTTTATTATATTTTATGCAAAGTATTTTTTAACTACGTCAGCATTCACAGGGAGAGGGAAGTACTCTCCATCCATAGTCGTGAGCATCATCGCCCATCCAGAGAAAACTTTTCGGACCACGAAAGAACCTTCATAAGTCGGAACCCACTTGCCCATGGGATCTCCCTGGGGAAGAATTATCCTTTTGAGCACAAGGTCGCCTGGTTTGTAACACTAAGGTTACACCCTTTTATCGAAAGCTTTTCTCATCCTCTGCTGATATACCTGACCGTGGCAAACGGCTGTCAATCTCTTTTCATCAATGAGTTCCAGCTAATCCATCTGATTCTGCACCCATTCACTTTCATCCAGCTCAACATCTCTCATGACCCTAAGAGAAGGAATCTCGACTTCTACCGGCAGTACCGCTTCCATGCCATAGACCAATGAAAATGGGGTTTCCCCAGTTGAAGTACGCACCGTGGTGCGATAACCATGCAAAGCGAAAGGCAGCATCTCATGCCAATCTTTATAGGTTACCACCATTTTCTGCATAATTTTCTTAATATTTTTATTGGCCGCTTTGACAGCGCCGTTCATCTTTGGTCTATATGGAGAAGAGTTATGATGCTTGATTTTGAAGGACTCACAAAGCTCCTTCATCATCTTATTGTTCAAGGTAGACCCATTATCGGTAATAATCTTTTCAGGCACCCCGTAGCGACAGATAATGTTATGCTTAATGAACCGAGTTACCACTTACTTGGTGACATTGGCATAGGATGCTACTTCGACCCATTTGGTAAAATAATCAATGGAAACCAGAATGAAACGGTGCCCGTTGGATGTAGTCGGTTCAATCATGCCGATCATATCAATTCCCCACATCGTAAACAGCCAAGGGGAGGTCAAGACATTCAAAGACACTGGCGGCACATGCACCTTATCAACATAGACTTGACATTTGTGACAAACTCGTGCATGATTGTAACAGTCAGTCTCCATGGTGGACCAATAATAACCTGCTCGCAAGATCTTTTTAGCAATGGTGTGCCCGTTGGAATGGGTCCCGAAATCACCTTCATGTATCTCCTCAATGATTCTAGCCGCTTCTTTCTTGTCAACAAATATGAGCAGTAGACCATCATGATGCCTTCTGTACAACACACCACTACTGAGAAAGAACTTGGCTGAAAATCTTCTCAAGAACTTCTTATTTGTGACGGATGCCCCTTTAGGGTACTCTTGCCTCTCCAGATATCGCTTAACGTCATAAAACCAAGGATTACCATCTGACTCCAAACTGGCCTCAAAACAGAAAGATGGATCACTCAAACTCCTGATAGTAATGGAAGGTGCCTCATTAGCCCACTTAACCTTGAACATGGATGACAAAGTTGCTAGTGCATCAACTAGATTGTTTTCTTCTATGGGAATGTGTTTAAACGTGATCTCTTCGAAGTACGAAATCAGCTTCATAACATGCTTACAATATGGAATTAGGTTCTGATGGCAAGTCTCCCAATCTCCATTGATCTGGTTGATAACAAGATTGGAATCCCCGTAAACTTTCAAGAATTTGATGCGCAGGTCGATCGCTGCTTCAATGCCATAAATGCAAGCCTCATACTCGGCCATGTTGTTAGTGCAATCGAAACAAATACGAGCCGTGAAAGGAATGTGGTATCCCTCAGGGGAAGTGATAATAGCCCCGACGCCGTTGCCCATGGCATTAGAGGCACCATCAAAAACAAGCGTCCAACGTGATCCCGGCTCGTGTCCTTCGTCTGGGTCTGGTATGTTACAATCACGAATATACACAATTTCCTCATCTGGAAAATCAAACTTCATTGGTTCGTAATCATTCATGGGCTGATGAGCAAGATGGTCAGCCAGTACACTACCCTTAATTGACTTTTGAGTAGTGTATTGGATATCATATTCAGCGAGTATCATCTGCCAACGGGCTACCCTGCCTGTAAGAGCTGGCTTCTCAAAAATGTACTTGATAGGATCCATTTTGGATATCAAGTAGGTGGTATGAGTTAACATGTATTGCCTTAAACGTTTAGCGGTCCAGGAAAGTGCACAACAAGTCTTTTCCAGCAATGAGTACCTTGACTCGCATTCCATAAACTTCTTACTCAAGTAGTAAATGGCCTGCTCTTTCTTCCCTGTTTCATCGTGTTGACCGAGGACACAACCCATTGAGGTTTCCAACACGGTTAGGTACATGATTAGTGGCCTTCCTTCCACTGGCGGCATGAGTATCAGAGGTTCTTGCAAGTATTCCTTTATCTTGTCAAAGGCCTTCTGACAGTCCTCATTCCATTTCACTGTCTGACTTTTCTTCAACAACTTGATCATAGGTTCACAGATGGCTGTGGGATGAGAAATAAACCTGGAAATATAGTTTAACCTCCCCAAGAAACCACGTACTTCCTTCTCTGTCCTAGGTTCAGGCATATCCTGTATCGCTTTGACTTTGGCCGGGTCCACCTCGACACCTTTCTCACTTAAAATAAAGCCTAAAATCTTGTCAGATCTCACCCCGAAGGTGCACTTATTCGGATTTAACCTTAGTAAGAACTGCCTTAGTCTCTCGAATAATTTCTCCAGCTGAACAAGATGTTTCTCTTCTGTGTCAGACTTAGCAATCATATCGTCTACATATACCTCAATCTGTTTGTGAATCAAATCATGAAAGAGAGTGACCATGGCGCGCTGATATGTTGCCCCAAAATTTTTCAAACCAAACGACATCACTTTATAACAGAAAGTTCCCCAAGATGTGATGAATGTCGTCTTCACCATATCCTTTGGAGCCATCTTAATTTGATTATAACCCGAGAAACCATCCATGAACGAGAACACTTTGGAATGAGTAGTATTATCAACCAACACATTAATATGCGGAAGAGGGAAATCGTCTTTAGGGCTGGCCCTGTTCAAATCCCTATAATCCACGCACATCCTGACTTTACCATCTTTCTTGGGCACAGGCACAATATTTGCGATCCATGGTGAATAATTGATAACTTTTAAGAAATTTGCGTCCAACTGCTTCTGGATCTCCTCCTTGATCTTCTTGGACATCTCAGGATTAGTTCTTCGGAGCTTCTGCTTCACAGGAGAACAACCTTCTTTGAGAGGTAGCCAATGCACCACTATGTTTGTATCCAACCCAGGCATATCCTCATAAGACCAGGCGAAGATATCAGAATACTTACGGAGTAACTCAATCAATCTGGCTTTTGCACTGTCTTCGAGATCGGCCCCTATCTTGACTTCTCTTCTTACCTCTTCTGTACCAATATTCACCACCTCAATCGAGTCCTGATTCGGTTGGATAACCTTCTCCTCTTGTTTCAACAGTCTTGCTAATTCCTCAGGAAGATCACAATCCTCATATGCTTCTTCTTCAACTTGATAAATAGGAGTATCAAAGTCATAATGAGCCATAGCAAAGTCGTTATCAGTAGAATCGGGGGTGGAAGTGAATCTGCATGAATGACATTTTTTTGTTTTTTAGTGAATGTGTGTGGAAAGATAAACATTGCCTTTTAAAAAGAAAAAAGAAAAAATAAAAAAGATTTTGAATGCAAAAATGTCCTTTATTTCATGATAAACTTTCAAAATAAACATGGTGGCCCTACATAAATGATCCACTACGCCTTAGGCAAAGCGTAGGAATTATGATATGATAACAAAAGAAACAAGAAAATTACTCCTCAGCGCTTGAAACTTGGATAACATCCACAAAGTCCAATTGTTGAGTTTCTGGCCTGGAACGCTCGAACGAATCCAATCTTCAACATTGCGGCAATAAGCCTTATCATCGCCAACTACATTGGCGTGTCCTTCTTGAGTAGCACAAGGGCGGGAAAACTTCACAGGAGTAGATAAACCAGATGCTCTGGGAGCTGCACTTTACTGACCTGGGAGCTGCACTTTAGGATTAGGATTAGTGGTAATTTGGTAATTGATTCATGGAGCCAAATTTGAATTAATGATATAATTTCAAATTATGCAGAAAAAATTGGAGCCAAAATGATAAAAGTTTAAATTTGCTGGCTTTTTTCAAAAAAACTCGTGCATTTTCTGTTATGTGTCGATACATAGGTGGTATGTGTCGATACATCCTAGCTGTATAACATAGCATGTGTCGATACATGCCTCTATGTGTCGATACATATTGTTAATCCAACTCATTACAGAACCACACAAACTGCATGAGTCGATACATAACACGTATGTGTCGACACATGCAAGTTATTCAAATAGGATAAGTCGATGCATACATGCATGTGTCGACACATGCTATTTTTTCAAGCAGGATGAGTCGATTCATACATGCATGTGTCGACACATGCTAGTTATGAACAAAAAAATGAGTCGATACATAGGTTTATGGGTCGTTGCATACCTTCTTTTTCCACAAACAGGATCAAATCCACTTTCCATGAGCTTATTTGTTGGATACTTGGTACCTAAAACACAATTTTGAAAAGACAAAGACCAATATTTTTTTTATTTTGATTAGAAGTTAGTCAACAAGACATAAACAAAATACATAACTAAGGCGCTTGGAGAAAGCTGATCAAGCTTCAAAATCCCAATATGACTGGTGAATCAAAGGAGTGTTTCCTTCACATATTCAAACACAAACTCCAATCCTCTGAAGATCCAAAGAGATGGATGAAACATCTTGAGATATGCAATACATTTGAGCTTGAAAGATCCATAGGTTTAGATGATAAGATTCTTCTTGGGCAACTTGTCAAAGCAACCAACCTTCAAATCTTAAGGAAGATTTGATAACCAAAGTACTTTGACCCCATCACAATGTATGAATGCAATGAAATATGATATTCATGATGAAACATAAGCCTAAATCAAGAGGGTAAATTTTGGGGTGCAACATTAGGCTTCGCCACACACTGACTTCCAGGCCAATCGAAGGAAGCAGAAAATGACATAATTGAAGGATATACTCACACTGACTTCCAGGCCCAATCGAAAGAAGCAGAAAAAAGGTGATTCGAAGGGTGCATCTCACGCTGATTTCCAGGGTCAAATCGAAAGAAGCCAGGAAGAGCAAAATCGAAGGGTGTATACTTCCTGGATAGTAGAACCTGTTTCCCTTCTTTTATTTTGTTTTTTTTACATTTTCTTGTTCTTCAATATGGTTGTAATAGGGTAGGACCTTATTTTTCTCATTTTTACCGCTTTATATAAAATGCTAGTAATTGGAGTGTGTATGGCAAGATAAAACCAACAAGTAGACAACCCTAATCAAAGACTAAATGCATGCAATCAAACAGACTTTGCACACATGCACCTCTAGGATAATCTCACATGTTGCCTATTAAAATAGTCATGTCACTCTAATATGGGTGTTTTAGAAAAGACCCTCAATAAAAGATCATAGTCCCTCGATGTCCCTCGATGTTGCCTTTGGTAAACAATCTAGTCCCTAACGAAATTGCTAAAATGTATGATAGGTTTCCTTTTATGACTATAAAATTGACCCACGCCTGTTCCTTCACATCCAATGATGGGGCTTCTTACCAAATAAATGGTAAGGTAGCAATATATAAAGGAGGAGGAAAAGAACATAAGACCTTTTGAGTAGGTAAGAAGCTCGTAGTTGCTCACTTGCTCACAACTAAAAAACATTTTTTTCACACCAACACTTTCAATTGAAATTTTTTCAAAATTTAAAACACTTTGTACGCGTTCTTATAGAGAAGAGAATCATTATAAAGGCACTTTTTAGAATCCCTTTCAAAAACATATTCTACAAACAACTCTTTGAACTATTTTCAAAACGAACACTTTGTACGCATTCTTATAGAGACGAGAATCACTACAAAGACGTTTTTTCAAAATATTTTCAAAACCCACACCACAAATCACATTTTCAAACAAAAGCAAGTGATCTAGGAAGCAACTAAGAGCCCGTAGATAACTACGGATGAAAAGGGTGCTAACACCTTCCCTTTTCATAACCTACCCACTGAACTCAAGAAAATAATCTCAAAGGTCTTTCCTGTTCTTTTCACCCTTTCCTTATTAGATAAAAGAAAAGTCAGTGGCGACTCTTACTATCCGCAACAATTGCGATCAAATTCAAAACACCCAAGTCAGTTCTTCCATCGTGTTACAAAATTGGCGACTCTACTGGGGACTAAAAACTTAAAAGTGGGGTTACCTTAGGGCTAGATCACCTTTACTTGCTTTCCTTGTTTGACTTGCTTGCTTTACATCATGGTTCATTGTTTGGGATTTATTTTGATCCTACACCCGGATTTGGGGCACCTTTTAGGTAAGTAGCAATAGATTGTGGAAACTGAATGGGGTATACCAACATGGTTGAAGCGATAACTATGTTAGTGTGACACATTTATTAGTACCGGTAGCCCATAAGTAGTCAAGGAGAATATGGGGCGGCTGTGTGGTGTCATGAAGCACTAACTGACCTTAGAACCTTAATTGAACAACTTGGCCATTAGGAAGTAGTGAGATATCCGGCTTTGGTGCAATTCGAAGTTAGTTGATACTTGATGCTACACTCATTGAGATCTGACTTTTGGGATATTTTGGTCGCCAATAAAGAGGCTTGCGCCGAAACAATTCCTAATGAAGAAATATCAATGATATTGAGATCCCCTAGAAACCATTTACTTTCTAGGACAGGTTAAGCCAACTAAACTTCAAGATGGTACTTACCTACAAACTCCATGCAAGCCTAAACCTAAGGACTTGTTTGCTTTGTGTGTATATGATTATTTGTACATAACGACTTGCTTGCTTTGCATACTTGTACATAACATCATGACATCATACCACAACATTTTTCAATAACCATTTCAAGGATCTCAAAGGGCCTATGATGTAGGGTCATGTTGAACTGGATGCTTATCAAGGGGAAAAAGGATTCATTCTCTTATAATCGAACACCGTTAAAGACAAAAGTCAAGGGCTATGACCCACTTGACATGGTGAGCTTGATTCTCGTGGAAGGACATCCACCGATACGAAGTTCTCCAATCAAAGTTGTTGATCAAAATTCAACTTCTAACATCTTCTTGTGTTTACCGTGCGAGATCCTTGAAAACATGCATCCACATACCATGCATTATATCATGATAGGTTTCTCCCACAAAGGTTTCCTTATCTTCCTACTGTTTATTTCAATAGGATGGATATGGAACAAACAATGAAGGATCTTCAAGCACAAAATGCTCAATTCCGATAGATGTTCCTGACTTTTGCTAAAGGGAAAGAGGACCTGGAGACTCTTCTTCTCAAAGACAAGAAGAAAAAGACAAAGAAGTCAGTAGGCATCCTGAATTTTGGAAGGAGGTTCAAAGGACCAACAGAGTGAGGGGGACAATCAGACAAAAGAAGGGGATCACATCTTGTGGTCTAACAAAGAAGAGGCTGACTACGCTGAAGAATAGTATCCTCACATAGACGACAAATACAAACAATTAGAGGATCGTCTCAACGCCATGGAAATTTAGAGGGTGACTGGTCTGGATTTTGAAGATTTGGGTTTTGTTTCTGGAGTGGTCATCCCACCAAAATTCAAGATTCCTGCTTTTTCCAAGTAAGATGGGGTATCTTGTCCTAAGATGCATCTGAGATCTTATGTCTGCAAGATTCAGCCTCACACTACTGACCGGAAGCTATGGGTCTGTTTCTTCCAAGAAAGTTTGGCTGGCACTCAATTGGAGTGGTTCTATCAGTTAGAAGGAACCTACATTCATACCTAGGAGGACTTGGTTGCTGCTTTCTACAAGCAGTACCAATATAATGTTGATCTGGCACCAACTTGTGTGCAGTTGCAGAATATGACCATGGGTTCCAACGAGGGCTTCAAAGAGTACGCCTAAAAGTGGAGAGACCTGGATGGCAGGGTGCAACCACCCTTAACTTATAGAGAGATGATTGACATCTTTATGGGAACTTTGACTGGACCTTTCTTCAATCACATAATCAGAAGCACCTCGGCCGGGTTCACCGAGCTAACACTGTTTGGCGAAAGAGTCAAGGCTGGCATCAAAAGCGATAAAATCCAAAGGGATGCATCTTCAATTGCAGGGAAACTACCTTTCAATGGTGAGAAAGAGTCTGATGCTATGTATGATCAAAAAGGTCATAACCAGAGTAACCACGACCAACACATGGGGGTAACCCTGATCTCTAATCCTACACCTGTTCAACAACGGCATGGCAATAGGTGTTGGGTAAAGTACCAAGAAAGAAAGTATGCTAAGATTAATATGCCATTGTCAAAAGCGTTACAACATTTGATGAAAGCGGAGCTGATCAAACTAAGGGATCCTCCTCAAAACCCTAATACCTCCTCTCCTAAGTAAAATCCAAATGTAAGATGTGTCTACCATTCTGATAGTCCTGGACACGACATCAACAATTGTTGCACTTTGAAGAACAAGATTTAAGATTTGATTGACAACAAGGAGATCGAATTTTACCCTCCTAAGGCTCCTAATGTGATCACTACTCCCATGCCAAATCATGGCCAAAATTGAGAGCGTTTATTTCATTTTTTAATTTTCAATTGTAATCCCTTTTGTTGTTCAAACACTTATCTATAATTTCAAACTTTTTTTCATTAATGCATTGCATATGTTTGTCTTGAATTAATCCATTTGTTTTCATTTAAACTATGCTTTTTAATCCATTTATGATATTCAACTCTTGTTTTAAAAGTTGCAAGCCTTTAGAGGGAGGATGATGAAAACAATGCCATAATCTCATACAGTATGCTTTTCGGAAGACCTTACTGACGATGTACGGCCGTTTCTTTCAAACCCTAAATATTGGAGTTATAAGGAAGATAATCCCTAGTCAACCCATTTTAGCCAAAGAAGTAGGAGTTTTATTTTTCACACAAATTGAAAGCTTTAATCAAAACCTTGGGCAGGGTAGTTTCTCAGTTAACTCAAATACGAGTTCAGTCGCAAACTTTCACCTCGTATACAACGAGTAATATCAAAAATATCCTTTTGAACCAAAAGATGGTGATGGTTCCCCGCAAATAGACAATCATTATCTCTTAAAAGAAAAGCCCCTGAGTCAAAACCTACGAAGGAGACTTAAGGAAACTAGGGCATCCCATTGGCTGTAATCTCTAAACGAGAACAATCGGGAAAAACTCATGGATGATAAATCAAATAAAAGAGGGCACTACAATTCCTCGACAACATGAAAAATGTTGCAAAAATGATTGCCTTCCAACAAACTTAACTTGTCCGAACCATCACCAAAACGTCATTCCAGACTCAATTGGAGTTCAAACATACAATTAATTGAGTTTAGGACTGAAGAACATCACGAAGAGCGGGGGGGGGGGGGGGGGGGGGGTCAAAATACACTTTGAACCTTATCCTTTGTTTCTTAAACCATGAACCAAGCCACGATACAACCCTCTCAAAAGTCCTAATTGAAGCATGGGTTAGTTCGAAATCATAATGTTACTAAAGGTATCCTTACTCCTGTAAGGCTTATTGCAAATCCTGAGTTGAATCCATACTCTTACAAAACTCTTTATTTGTTAAAACTGCATTCTCAAAACTTCAATACAAGCATAAACTTTGCATTATTCGAATATCGATGTTTGCATATGGCTAATTGTTTGACATTGGAGAAATTCACACGACGAATATCTAGTGAACAAAAACTCTCTCAATGAACATAACCACTTAAAATAGGATGACACTTCCAATGAAAAATCTCCTATAAGCAAGGAGGCATGACATGCCACTGCCCAACTCGTCTAGGGGCAGTCAAGTCGAGATTCCAAGAAATCCCTCAAGAAATACTGAATAACCAGGGGCAGGTCTGCATTAGAACCACTTGGGGCATGGAACATGAATTCCAGCAAAGGGTTACGTACGGCCAAGCAAAAATTTTCTGGAAATACTACAACACTTACCACTAGGGGCAATGACAAATTCCCACAAAGTCCTTTTCATAGGCTGATCCTCAATCAAGCCCCTATGAAGTCATCTCTATAAGGTTATTCCTATAGAATAATCTTCATAGACGAGGGTCCAAAACCCTCAAAGCCAAATTCATGGATATCCCCATAAAATTGTATCCAGGCAATCCCCATCCAGAGTTTCAATCTTTGGAAAACCTTCTTCCCAGCTGAGTTGGTCTCAAGAAGAATCCTCGAGGAGTTCCGCCAAAAGAAAACCCCTCTCCAGCAGATTGGTAATAGGGTTTATTTCCCCCAACAAACTACAGATTCCCCAGCTTGAATTTTCCCCTCAGGCTATCACAAATCAAGGGACCACAACCCCTCTTCCCCAGTAGACTTTCCTACAATCCCGAGTGAGTTTCTACAAGGCCTGGGAGACAACCAGATAACAGGTAACTTCTTTATCCCTAAAAAGTTGTTAACTTCCTTTCTCTTCCATCAAGGGATAACTCCCCATTAGAGCAACGGATAACTAAAACTCCTGAACTCTTTTCCCCAAGCAGAAATTAACATTCTCCACAAAGATCTCTCAACCCAAAGCCAATCTTCCCCAGCGGATTTCTCCTCAAACAAACAAATGGGAATCCCCAGTGGAAACATTCTAAAAAAGGTCTGAAGATGTGTGTACTCTTCATCCGTAACAGCAGTCCGGGATTTAACTTCCTGAAGCTCCCCAGCATTTGTCAAGGATATATTTTCCAAGAGAGAGATAGACTTCAACAACATGCATGGCATATGCATACAAAATACATATAACACAAATCTCATTTATTTCGAGAACATCATTATGCAATGCATATGTCATGACATTGCATACAACTAACTCTTTACCTTTTTAGGAAAAGATCAATCAACAGGTAAGTGTCATTAATTATCTGTAAACTTCTCCAAGACAAAATCAAGCTTGGATTTCTTCATTACATTTTGGAGTAGTAATCATCCAAGATTTCTTCATTATCTGTTGAGGTAGTAATTATCCAAGATTCCTTCATTATCTGTTGAGGTAGTAATCTTCCAAGATTCTTTCATTATCTGTTGAGGTAGTAATCGTCCCAGATTCCTTCATTATCTATTGAGGTAGTAATCGTCCAAGATTACTTCATTATGTGTTGAGGTAGTAATCGTCCAAGATTCCTTCATTATCTGTTGAGGTAGTCATCGTCCAAGATCCCTTCATTATCTGTTAAGGTAGTAATCATCCAAGATTCCTTCATTATCTATTGAGGTAGTAATCATCCAAGATTCCTTCATTATCTGTTGAGGTAGTAATCTTCCAAGATTCCTTCATTATCTATTGAGGTAGTAATCGTCACAGATTCCTTCATTTTATGTTGAGGTAGTAATCATCCAAGATTCCTTCATTATCTATTGAGGTAGTAATCATCCAAGATTCCTTCATTATCTGTTGAGGTAGTAATCATCCAAGATTACTTCATTATCTGTTGAGGTAGTAATCTTCACAGATTCCTTCATTTTCTGTTGAGGTAGTAATCGTCCAAGATTCCTTCATTATCTCTTGAGGTAGTAATCATCCAAGATCCCTTCATTATCTGTTGAGGTAGTGATCGTCCAAGATTCCTTCATTATCTGCTGAGGTTGTAATCGTCCCAGATTCCTTCATTATCTGTTGAGGTAGTAATTGTCCAAGATTCCTTCACTATCTGTCACAGTCAAGCTTCATACTTACCAACAAAAAACAAGTTCCAGATTAATACCTGAAACAAGACAAGACAACTATCTGTGAACAAATTGATTGTAGATCAATTCCTGAAATAGGACGGGGTATCTATCTACGCGATAAACACTTTATTTAGACCTCTGCTGGTTCAGTTTAAATTGATCAATGGTTTATCCTGATTCCGTTTCCGTAGACACTTTCTCTGGTTCAGTTTAAATCACTCCAAAGATTTATTCTGATTATTTTCCCGTTAAAGTCAAGCTTAGATTGAGTCTAATTCTTGTCAACAATTACTTTTGGGTGGCATCTATAAGCCCATCTCCGAAAACTCTCCATCACCTCTCCAAATGGCATCTTTCATCCCATTCTTTACATAATCAATCACCACATCATCGAGTGCAAATTTTTGGGCACTCTAGTGTTCAATCATATTCCACCTTCAAGTCACAAATGGCAGACTCGCCAATCTAACTCTTCAAGTTTAAGAAGATTGAACAGGGCAGCTGTCGTACCCCAAAAGTTTCCCTCTCAATTTTTCAAGAATTTCATCACAAGATTTCTACTGGGCCAAAACTGCAAAAGGCTTGATCAGCTCAAGTTGCCATGGATCATATTGGATTTCCAAGCATCAGGTCAAGGAGGAAACTATTGAAATAACAAAGCATATAAATTTGACTTTTTTGACAAAATTGAAGAAAAATAAGCTTGCTTCGATTCATGCTTAGCTTCGACTGAACTTTATCCTCCATGTTAGCTTCGACTGGGTTTGGTTTCCCTTTGAAACAGTTTCCTTCGATTAAAAAGGCAATGACCTTTTACTAGATTCCTTCAATTCATAAGGAAATGACCTTCTGAAAGCTTCCTTCGATTCAGAAGGCAATGGCCTTCAGAAGGTTTCCTTCGATTCACCAAGTAAGGACTTCCTGCGTGCAAGCCTTGTATGGGAATTTAGGTTCCTTGCATACCTCATTTGATTGCACCATTGGCCTTACATGTTTTCTTGAATCACAATGCAATAGTTACCTGCATGCTAGCTTCTATTGGGCATTTAGTCTCCTAAATATATCCTTCGATTGAGCGTTGGTCCCTGACATGCTTGTTTTGATTCACAAAGTAATGGCTATCTACATGTAGCCTTAGATTGAGTAATGGCCTCTTTTTGCATGCTTCGATTCATAAAGCAAGGGGGCTCCCACCATGCTAGCGTGCACAAGGAAAAAGCTTCCCTATGGCTAGCATTCACTGGGTTCATATTAACACCCACAAAGCATTAACTATTTTCACCCTAGCTTCGACTAGGAAGTATCTCCTTTGGAAAGTTTGTTTCTACACTATGGTGGCACATTCTAAGGACATGCAAGACATGCCTGAATGTCCCATTCAAAGGACATATTTTAATGGCCCATTCAAGGGACATAAGTTTGTCCCCTTCAAAGGATGCACAAAAAGGTCCCATTCAAAAGACACATATTGTTTGGAAACAAATATTATTGTTTAAAGAAAGGACCTAGTCGAAGGTTGGACTTATGAAGTCAAAACGAAAGGTTATAAATATTCAAAGATGCTTGTGCTGCCAATTTCAAGCCTGCTGTACTGGCCACAACGCTCCAAAACTACTGCACAGTAGTCCTGCTACGCTGCTTCTATATTTGGACCAATTTGGCATGCAAATACTGCACCTCGAAAGCTACAAGAACAATATACTCAATTTGTTCAAACTTTTTTGTTTTCCCTCTCAAATCTCATCTAACTTCATATATAAATAAGATGTTCCACATCACATCTTAAGGGGCTGGACAACACATCCATCGGGCTTTCGGTAGCTGGAGAAACTTTGATTGTGTGAAAATCATTAAACACTTAACACACACTTAAACCCAGAATCAAAAGACCACATCTTTGTTTCTGTTCCTTTCGAATCCAACACTAGAAACACAACACCTGCTTCTTTTCCTTTCGAATCCAGGAGCAACCCCACACTTTGTTCTCTCCTTTGAATCCAGTCAAAGAAACACCACACTTGTTTCTTTCCTTCGAATCCAGCAGCACCCAAGGCAGCAACTCAAGGTTCAACACACACCTTCCAGCTTCAAGCAAGGTAAGTTACCCTGACCTTAACCCTTTCGTTTCAAGCATGTAAATGAAATTTGTTTACTTTTTGTTTCTGCCCTTTTTGCTTGTTTTTCTTGTCCAAATATATGGTAGAACTAACATATATAGACTCAAACAAAAAGAAAACAAAAGAAGTTTATTGAATCGAAGCCTTAGGCTTCGCCCCTGGCTGCTTCACAATTGCAAATAGAACAAAGAGTATGGTGTGAATAGAAGCCTTAGGCTTCGCCACACACTGACTTCTAGGCAATTCAAAGGAAGCAGAAAAGGACGTAATTGAAGGATACACTCACATTGACTTCTAGGCCTAATCGAAAGAAGCAGAAAAAGGGTGAGTTGAAGGGTGCATCTCACGCTGATTTCCAGGCTGAAATCGAAAGAAGCTAGGAAGTGCAGAATCGAAGGGTGTATACTTCCTGGATCGAAGAACCTATTTCCCTTATTTTATTTTGTTTTTGTTTTTACATTTTCTTGCTGTTCAATATGGTTGTAATAGCGCATGACCTTATTTTTATCATTTTTACCGCTTTATATAAAATGCTAGTAATTAGAGTGTGTATGGCAAGATAAAACCAACATATAGACAACCCTAATCAAATAAATGCATGCAATCAAATACACTTTGCACACATGCACCTCTAGGATAATCCCACTTGTCGCCTCGGAAAATAGTCATGTCCTTCGAATATGGGCATTTTAGCAAAGGCCCTCGATAAAAGATCGTAGTCCCTCGATGTTTCCTTCGGTAAACGATCTAGTCCCTAATGAAATTGCTAAAATTTCTCATAGGTTACCCTCTATGAGTATACAATTGACCCACTCCCGTCCCTTCATATCCAACGATGGGGCTTCTTACCAAATCAATGGTAAGGTAGCAACATATAAAGGAAGAGGAAAAGATCATAAGACCTTTTGAGTAGGTAGGACGCTCGTATTTTCTTGCTTGCTGATAAGTAAAAAAAATTTTTTAACACCAACAACTTCAATTGAAATATATTCAAAAGTTAAAACACTCTGTACGCGTTCTTATAGAGACGAGAATCATTACAAAGGCACTTTTTAAAATCCCTTTCAAAAACATTTTCCACAAACACCTCTTTGAACCATTTTCAAAACCAACCCTTTGTACGCATTCTAATAGAGACGAGAATCATTACAAAGATGTTTTTTCAAAATATTTTCAAAACCCACACCACAAAGTACATTTTCAAACAAAAGTAAGTGATTTAGCAAGCAACTAAGAGCTCGTAGATAAATACGGATGAAAAGGGTGCTAACACCTTCCCTTTTCATAACCTACCCCCCAAACTCAAGAAAATAATCTCAAAGGTATTTCCTTTTTTTTCCACCCTTTCCTTATTGGATAAAATAAAATTCAGTGGTGACTCTTGCTATCCGCAATAATTGCAATCAAACGCAAGAGACCCAAGTCATTTCTCTCAGCGTGTTACAGAGGGTCTTTGCTAAAGGTATCCCTACGTTCGAGAAACATGACTGTATTTTTTCCGAGGAAACAAGTGGAATCACCCTAGAGGTGTGCGTGTGAAAAGTGATTTATTTTCAGTTAATTTATCTTGATTAGGTTTTCTAGAATTTGTTTTAGATCTTGTCATACAAACCTATTAGCATACATCTAGCAATTATAACGAAAGCGGTAAAATGCAGAAAAGAAATCTAAACTATTATAGGGCTTCGGGGAAGGGGGTACAAAACCACAAAAAATGGGGAAATATAGTAAACCCTAGTTTAAGCTATTACAAACCATCACCAGTTACATAATTATAAGAAAACAACTAATGCGAGAAAAAAAGAGCGCGCAGAGATTGTACAAAGGGAAAGATGTCGAAAAAACATCTTGATAAAAAATGATGATTAATCTAACCTAATTGATTTTAATTTATAAAAATAATTTGATTATAAAAATAAAAATAAAAAACCTAAAGAAACTAATTTAATTATTTCAATTAAAATGAATTGAATTAATTTAATTAAAAAAGTTAAGTTGATTTAATTTATTTAATCAAAGAAAAAAAACCTAAATCTAAGTTAATTTTAAATTTATTTTAAAAAAAATTAAAACAAAATATAAATATAAATAAATGCAATGGGATCTGAAGAAGAACATTAGGTGGTGTTAAAAATAATCCACTAGACCCAAAAAGACAAGGCCCAGGGAGGCTGTCCTGGATCTAGCGAGGATGGCTTCAACGGTCTCATGATGCACCTTCAAATCTGGGTGATGGATCTGGCAGCATGAAGATCTGATGGTGATGAATTGAGGTGTATGATGCACATGCTAGACTGGTAAGCATTAGATCTACAAAAATCACAAAACATAAAAATGTCTCACGCCTGGATCGAACCCAGGTACATGCATAATACTTTCTTAAGGGAAAGCACACCACCACTGGGGTGGTCTTTTCATCCGTTAGCATAATCAAATAATAACAATAAACATAAAACTTGATTTTAATGGTCGGAGAAGCGCCGGAGCCCTAGCTCTGGTCGTCTTCTCCGGCGACCTGTAAAGAGAAAAATCTGCAAATTCAATATGTTAGTGATCAAAAAGATCCTAGTACCCCTAATTCGACCCCCTGAGTTTAAATATTGGCTTAGTTTTGGCCAAAAGTTCCTGTATTGTGAGATTCAAACCACACGAAACCAATCGGAGCAACTATGGCATCTCATAGTTTTGACTGCATGGGATCGCAATAGTGATCAAAACATGTTCAGAGGGACCTCATAAACACATTAGTAGTAACAGCAAGATTTAAAATGATGCAAAACTTAAGATATGAATTTCACAACATTATGTGATCGGAGATGCATGGTATGTCGTCTTCATGCGCTTTGGGTCATGGTAACTGATCCAAACATATCTTTTAATGCTCCAGGAAGTGAATATGATCGAAAGTTTGGAATGAAATTGGTTGGATCGTGTGATACAACTTTGCACTTTTTCTTGAGAGTTTTGTGAATTTTAGAGGTGTGGTTGAGGCAATATTTTCGTGTCTTTGTCATAGGTATTATTTGTGCTTATATAGAGGAGGAAATATGTCAAATAAACATGGAAAGAATATTGTACCATCATGGCATGAATTATTTCCAAAAACCATTTGAAAACTTTCCAAAATAATGAAGATATGCTTCCATATAGGTCTCTTATAGTTTTGGCATGTTTGTCATGTGTTCTTGGGCCTCCATGTGATTGAAATCAAAATCCCATGCGGCTTGGCCCAATGATTTTATATTTTATTTGATTTTCTTGCATTTAAATGAATAAAAATTCAAATAAAAGAAATAAAAATCATAAAAAATATGTGCATGTATTTAGAGGTCCTCTAACACATTGTGAATATGTTTGAACATTAAAAGTTAGTCCCATTAGTCTAAAATTTCAAGTTTGATCAATTTGATTTTCATCTTTTGAAGGTGATCTTGGACTTTTTGGAAAGCTCAAGACATCATCTTAAATTTCTCTTTTGATTAGTTTTGTATTTGGAGAATTTATCTTGATGTAAGTTGCCTTGATAAAAAGTGTCTTTTTGTTGACTTTTGAATGACCTATAATGTATGGGCTCATATCTCTCAAATGAAGTACTTTTTGGACTTGAGCATACAAATACAAAGTTGTAGAGAATTGGATTTCATTCAAAATGGGTTTTTATTGGGGAAAAGTTGATGAAGCATGTGAAAGTTATGCTTGGTCAAAGTTCAGTTGACTTCACCTAAAGAAACCCTAATTTGGCAACTTTTGACTTTTGATGATTTAAGGGCTTTCCTTGAGGAATCATGATCAACCCTTCATAAAATGATGAACATTACTTCAAAATGTTGATGTTGACCAAAAACCTTGAAGTTTGACTGTATGTTGACCATAGTTGACTTTTTACCCAATATAGTTATTTTTCAATCATCTGAGCCATTGACTGAGCAAACTTGTGATGCAAGACTTGAAAATTGACATGAACATTTTTGAAGACCTATGGAGAACCATGTTAACCACTTGAGACCTTTGCAAACCAAACTTCCTTGAAAAACCCAAAACGCTAGTTGTGAACCCATTACTTAGGAGGAGAATTGACTGGCCAACCCTTGAGTAAAATGGGAGGGAAAATTTTGGGGTACAACAGATGCCCCTGTTCAATCTTCACAAACATGAAGAGTTAGATTGGCATGTCCTCCATTCGTGGCTTGAAAGTAGAAGACGAATGAACACTTAAGTGCTCCGAAATTTGCACTCGCATGTGCACCAAGTAACATTGTTTTTTAATTATACTGGAAATGGGATTAAATATGCCATTTAGAGAGGTGACAAAGATGGGCTTATAGATGCCATCCAGGATAACTATTGATAAGAAAATCAGACTAAGTCTACGCCCGACTTTGTCCAAGAGAATAATCAGAATAAATCTACACTCGATTGTTTCTGAACCAGAAGATGTTTATGCCCGACTTCAACTAGGAAAGGTACCAGAAAGAGTCTACGTCTGACTTTTTCCAAAAAGAGCATCAGATAGAAATCTATGCCTGATTTCATCCAAACTAGAAGATGACTACGCCTGATTTCAACTAGGAAAGGTACCAAGAAGAGTCTACGCAAGACTTTTCTAAAAAAGAGCATCAGAAAGTAATCTACGCCTGATTTCCATCTGAACTAGAAGATGTCTACGCCCGACTTCAACTAGAAAAGGTACCGAAAAGAGTCTACGCCTGGCTTTTCAAAGAAATAGCATCAGAAAGAAATCTACGCTTGATTTTATCCGAACTAGAAGATGTCTAGGCCTGACTTCAACTAGGAAAGGTACCGGAAAGAGTCTACCTCAGACTTTTCCAAGAAATAGCATCAGAAAGAAATCTACACCTGATTTCATCCGAGATAGAAGATGTCTACGTCTGACTTCAACTAGAAAAGGTATCGGAAAGAGTCTACGTCTGACTTTTCCAAAAAGAGCATCAGAAATAAGTTTGTGCCTGATTTCATCCAAACTAGAAGATGTCTACGCCCGACTTCAACTAGAAGAAGTACCGAAAAGAGTCTACGTCTGACCTTTTCCAAAAAGAGTATTACAAAGAAATCTACGCTTGTCTTCATCCAAACTAGAAGATTACTACGCCCGACTTCAACTAGAAGAGGTACCAGAAAGAGTCTACACCTGACCTTTTCCAAAAATAGTATTAGAAAGAAATCTATGCTTGATTTCATCTGAACTAGAAGATGTCTACGCCCGACTTTAACTAGAAGAGGTATCGGAAAGAGCCTACGCCAGACCTTTTCCAAAAAGAGCATTAGAAAGAAATCTACATTTGATTTCATCCAAAATAGAAGATGTCTACGCCCGACTTCAACAAGAAGAAGTACTAGAAAGAGTTTATGCCTGACCTTTTCCAAAAAGAGTATCAGAAGGAAATCTATGTCTGAGTTCATCTGAGTGATATGCTGGAGTGGGCCTGTGTTAAGTCGCGTCCGAAAATCTATTAGAAGGCAATCGTGTAAGGATGATTTAGGATGAGCCTATGTTAAACTGCATCTGGAAATATACTTAGAAGGAGCCTGGGTAGGGCTGTTTCAGGATGAGCCCGTGTGAAGCTGCATTTGGAAGTTTTTAGAAGTAACCCGTGTAAAGCTGCTTCAGGATGAGCCCGTGTTAAACTTCATCTGGAAATATATTAGAAGGAGCCTGGGTAGGGCTGCTTCAGGATGAGCCCGTGTGAAGCTGAATTTGGAAATATATTAGAAGAAACCCGTGTAAGATTGTTTCAGGATGAGCCCGTGTGAAGCTACATATGGAAATTTTTAGAAGTAACATATGTATAGATGCTTCAGGATGAGCCCGTGTTAAACTCCATCTGGAAATATATTAGAAGGAGCCTGGGTAAGGCTGCTTCAGGATGAGCCTGTGTGAAGCTGCATCTGGAAATATATGAGAAGGAGCCTGGGTAAGGCTTCATCAGGATGAGCCCGTGTGAAGCTGCATCTGGAAATTTTTAGAAGTAACATGTCTAAAGCTGCTTCAAGATGAGCCCGTGTTAAACTTCATCTGGAAATATATTAGAAGGAGCCTGGGTAGGGCTTATTCAGGATGAGCCAGTGT
Organism: Vicia faba; assembly: GCA_948472305.1. Taxonomy (NCBI): domain Eukaryota; kingdom Viridiplantae; phylum Streptophyta; class Magnoliopsida; order Fabales; family Fabaceae; genus Vicia; species Vicia faba. The sequence continues at coordinate 1,290,527,538 of OX451740.1, forward strand.
GAAGCTACATCTAGAAATATATGAGAAGGAGTTTGGGTAGGGCTGCTTCAAGATGAGCCCGTGTGAAGCTGCATCTCGAAATTTTTAGAAGTAACCCATGTAAAGTTGCTTCATCCTGTTTCGAGAATTCACGCCATATGGTCATTAAGATAGTTGCCCCGTCCTGTTTAGGGAATTAATCTGTGACCTGTTTGAAAGTTGCTGATGATATTCGTCTGTTTGCAAACTTTACCTGAAAAGACAAAATTTTCTTTATGCAATGTCATAATGTATGTAACGCATTGCATGATGATGCTCTCAAAATAAATGACAATGTTATATGCGTTAATATGCATGTGTTATGATAAATGATGTATGAATATTAGATGTCATTGAAGTCTGTCGGTAGCTTCGTATAACATTTTTGATCAGAAAATAAATCCCTGATTGCTGTTGGGGATGTAGAATATATGTGATCTTCAATCTTGTCATATAATGCCTCCACCGAGGATTCCTACTTCCTGTTTAAGGAAACTCTGCTGGGGAATATTGATTTCTGTTTGGGGAGAAGAGTTCAAGAACATTGGTCTTTCATCACTCTACTGGGGAATTTAATTCCTATACACCTCGACCGGGGATAAGAGAGATGGATAACCTTTCGAGGTGCTTCCTGACCGGGTTTTTGATATGGATGTCGTCTCGTCTGGAGAGGATAAGTTTGAATGTTACCTAGTCCGGTTTCAGATTTGGTAGCAACTCTCTAAGGATAGTAGCCTGGACTGTCCTTTGCTGGAGAAAGGAGTTTTGCCGGTGATTTGCAGAAGCTGAAGGAATAGACTTAGGCTGGGGAGGCTAAATTTTGTTAGGGAATAAACCCTGTTGGGGAAATAAACCATGTTGGGGAAATAAACCCTGCTAGGGAAATAAACCCTACGGGAGAAATAAATCCTGCTGGAGAAATAAACCCTACTGGAGAAATAAACCTTGTTGGGGAAACACTCTTTTGAAGAATATGCTCTGCAAAGAGATTTGAATCCGACTGAAGAAGAGAATTATACGGGGAATTTTATAGTGCTGGAGAAATAAACTCAGCTTGTGAATAGAATTCTTATGAATTATGCTGATGACCTAATCTCTGATGAGGGTTGGGACTCCGTAAGTTGGCGACATTATCGGGGAGACAATCACACTCGTTTATCCGTTACGGGGATCTACTAGTGAGTACGATTATTTTAATAGCTGGAAGATGCCTTACTTTCTGTCAGAAAGGAATAATAGACTTGCGGGGAAAGTATCTCTTGTTGAAGATGAGCTTGTGTAGAAAGCTCTATAGGGATAATTTTGTGGAAACTGCTCTATGGAGCTTTATTGATGACTTGGACATTATCTCAACTTCTAGAGCCCTCGATAAATGATGATCAAGGTGATGAGTCTTCTACTGATAGACAAGAGATAACGGAACATAGTCATACACTTTAATCCCTAACTTTTTCCCAGACCGTCTTTTATGATTTTCAGTCCACCAGGATACCCTTTCATTTCCCAAGCCGCCTTTTCAGGTTTTCGACTTACCGGGTGTATAATTTTATTTATACATCCCTAACTTTTTCCCGAACTCTTTGGTTCATTGGGATGCCCTTATTTTTGCCTAGGCCAGTTAACCTAGCGGGTCTTTTTTTCATGCATAGTATTTTCCGACTATGTCCGCGTCACAGGGTGCAAAGAATTTTCACTGTCCATAGTAGTAAGTGTTGTAGCACTGCAAGAAAAAGTTTTCTTGATTTTACATGACCGTTTGATGGAATTCATGTTTAATTCCCAAGTGATTTATATGGAGATCTGCCACTGGCTATTCGAAACTTTTGAGAGATTCTTTGAATCTTGACTCGACTGCCACAAATGATTTGGATAATAATATGTCATGCCACTTGATTATGGAAGGCTTATTATTGGAAGTGTCTTTCCATTTGAAGTGATTCTGTTCATTGAGAGGATTTTCGTTCATTGACTATTTTTTGTGTGAATTTCTCTGTTGTCGAACAATTAGTTATATGCAAACAGTGGTATTAAAAATGCAAAGCTAATGTCTGTCTTGAAGTTTTGAAAATGCATTTTTAGTAAACAAACAAAATTTTGTAAGAATATGAATTCAACTCAGGATTTATAGTAAGACTTACAATAATCAGGATACTTTTTGTAACAGAATGCTTCTGAACTAACCTATACTTCAGTTAGGACTTTCAAGGGTTATAACTTGGCCTGTTTCATGATTTAAGAAACAAAGGATAAAGGCTTAAACTTTATTTGTACCCAACCCATTCTCCGTGATGTTCTTCATACCTATACTCAGTTAACTGTGTGTAATATGGTGGGAGAAATGACATTGGGTTTTGCGTTTTATCGCAAATGTTGCGGATAGCAAGAGTTGCCATCGACTTTACTTTTATCCAATAGGAAAGGCTGAAAATAATAGGAAAGACCTTTGAGATTATTTCTTGAGTTCAGGGGGTAGATTATGAAAAGGGAAGGTGTTAGCACCCTTTTCATCCATAGTTATCTAAGGGCTCTTAGTTTCTTGCTAGATCACTTGCTTTTGTTTGAAAAATGTGTTTTGTGTGGTTTTGAAAGTATTTTGAAAAGGCGCCATCGTTTAGGCAAACTTTGTAATAGTTCTCATTCTAAGAACGTATACAAAGTGTTGAGCTTTTGAAAATGTTTCATGTTTGGAAAATGTTTTGAAAGTGTTTTTGAAAGTGTTGGTGCTTGTTTTGAAAATAAGCAAGGATGTTTGATTTGAAAATGAGCAAGCAACTAGGAACAATCTACCTACTCAAAAGTATTAGTTCATTTCTTCCTTTCCTTTGATATTGCTATCTTACCATTGATTTGGTAAGAAGTCGTATCTTTGGACGTAAATGGACGGGCGTGGGTCATCGTATAACCATGATAGCAATGTTGTAAGATGTCTTGGAATTTCTTTTTTAGGGACTAAGATCATTTTGAAAGGCAACATTGATAACGTCATCGAGGGACTATGATCTTGTATTTTTTATTGCTTTTTGCTAAGACATCTCACAGGCATAACATGGCCATATTTGTAAGGCAACAAAGTGGAATCACCCTAAGGGTACAAGTGTGTAAATGTGTTGATGAGATAGAGCTAGAAGCATGGTTAAGCTATCACACTTAGTGACATAAACAAACTAGCACCACAGGGAAGAATCTTGGTCAAACCCGAAAGGAAAGCTACTTTAAGATAAGAAGAAAATCAAGGGGTTTCGTCTGTCGAATAGTTCCCGAGGAAAGCAAGATGCTATGGAAGGAGGGAAACCAGCTAACTACAATTTGATAGTTACCTTAGCCTGGTAAACCCGACACCTACGTTTATCTTGAATTAGGGTTTGCTATTTGTTGATTTTAGTCTTGCCATACAAACCCTAATTACTAGCATTTATATAAAGAGATAAATTGCAGAAAATAGAATTACTACGCTATTACATTATTAGGGGAAGGGTTATACAAATTTACAAATGGGGGTTTTCAAGAAAAGTAAACCTAATTATCTATTACAACCATATTGAATATTGTACAAGAATTGAAAAGAAAATAATGCAAGAATGTAAAAGGAAAAAGAAATGATTTTTGTTTGATTTTTGTTAAGGTTTTTATCTTGACCTAATTAAGAAAATGATTAGTTAAATATAAACAAAATTAAATTTAAACTAAATAAGAAAGAAATTAAGTTAAAAAGTATTTTTAGGGTTTTTATGAAAAAAAGGTTTTAACTTAATAAAAATAAAATGAGAATAAAATTAATTAAAATAAATCTAAGTTATAAATTAATTTGAAATAAAAAATAAAATAAAATAATAATTAAGCCTAAGTCTAAATATTAATTATTTAAGAAAACGAAATTAATTATTAAGAAAAATGTTTTTAGTCTTTTTGTTTTATAAGAAAATAAAATAAAAAAGTGTAAATAATAAAAATATTTTTATTTTTTTATTAATAAAAATAATAATAATAATGATAATAGTAATAATAAAAAAATATTAAAGATAACTGAAATAAAATAAAATAAGAAAAGAAAATAAAATGATAAAAGAAAATAATTGGGTCAGGGGTGCAAAAGTAGGCAGGGGGTTAGAGGCCAGCAAAAAAAAGATAAAAGCCCAAAGAAGGGGCCCAGGCGCTATTGTGTGACAAAAAAGAGAGAAAATGTGAGAAATAAGGAAAAAAAGGTAGCGCTGGGTGTTGAACTCCTGACTTCCAATACAAAGGCGTGCTACCTTTGCCACTGGGGTGGCTGTACATCCGGTAAATATGTAACATAAGTTATGACCTGAATATAACTTCATCTTCAACCTCCAACCATGGATCCTGTAAATTCACCATTTCTCAACAAAAATGAAAGATACAAACATGAAAGTTGCTCCTTTTTCCACACGAATCCAACCATATAAATATCATAAGCTATAAATCAAAGATGAATGAGAATTTCTGAAAGTACCAAATTCTGACCTAATTATTTCAGCAAGTTCAAACTCAAAATTCTCACTACTCAAGCAATATAAATGAAATCTATGGACATGTACAATTTCAGGGAAATGATGTCTACATTTTATCTTCACAAATGCAAGCCTAACAATGCCTAAATGAGAAGATAGAAGTTTAAAAAATATACTTCAAAATTGGAAATCGTGAAATGAGTTTGAGCTTCTTTCAAGGAATTGTGATGATCAGGTTAGCTTCCTCAAGTTCCCAGGAAGCTAATGCAATGATTAGCTTGAGCAATGGATGGCCGGAATCGCTAGGAAAAGTCAATGTGCAGACTCTGTTTTTTGGTTATAGAGGTTATGGTAAATGGTGTTATAGTTCTGTAATAAGGATGGGGATGAGTTGAATTTTATGTAAGGAAGCTTTAGGAAGTGAAAATCCAAGAAACGCACGAGGGAAATATGTGTTGCAAGTTCAAGGTCAGAACTTGTGCAACAATGGTGTTTTTGAGAAATTTTTTGCTTAAGGTAGTTTGGGAGTGTTTTAAGGTGTTAATGCTCATGTGTTAGCTCACAAATAGTGCCTCTATTTATAAGCAACAACTTTGGAATCTTGTTGTTGATCAGAATTCAAAAACAAATGTTTAAACTCAACATGTGATTTTTTGAGAAATCCAAGTTTCAATGCCTTGTGTACTTGCGAATGTAGAATGGTTATGCTTTAAACAAGTTTGCTTCTTACTTTGTAGATGGAGTGTGATCATAGGGAACAAATTAGAGGTTCAAGAATTGACTTTGTGCATAAAGCTTGCTTTTCAAGAATGGCATTCTTCACTTTCTTCCCAAAATGGCAATGTGAATTGGATAAAGCTTAAACCACTTAGATTATAGCTTAAAAGTTTGTGTAATCCATTAATGATGGATAGATACACAAGTTAGAAGACCTGCAAAGCAAGATTATGCAGCCTAACATTGAAATTGCATTATGTGTTCATCAAGAAATGACTTGTAATTCAAGAATGAAACCCTAACTTTTGGCCTTCGATTCATCTTGCTCAAGTATGATCTACAACCTCTATGTTGGACATTTTTTAAAATTCATCTTGGAACTTTGAGAAATATTTCCATGAAGTTAGGTCAAAATCCTACCTAAACTAGGGAAAAATTTCACTAAGTTTTCAAGTTTCATGAACATGTCTTCACAAAATCATAACTTGAAATCCATAAATTTAGAGAAAAAGTTTTGTTCTACAATATTTTAGATGTCATTGAGATCTATAACTTTCATGTTGGAAGTTTCCTTTGAATCATCTTGCATCATGGTGGAAATTTGGCTCAAAGTTATGAAGAAAACATGAATTTCCAACACAGAAAAATTTCTAAGTTTAGAAATTTTGACTTTTCAAAATGAAATCTTGACTTTTTGATTTATTGATGAACAAGTTTCATATTTTGACATGTCTTGATGAATTGTGATCTTTGGAACTTGATTTTGACCCAAAGGTCAAAGTTTGACTTTTCAGTGTACAGTTGACTTTTCCTCAGTTGACTGAAATTCATCTGTCAATCAATTGATCTTGAGCAATCTTTTGAGCCATGACATCTGGTCAAAATGTTTCATTTGAATCCTTGGGATCATGTCTCAAACCAATCAATCATTTTCTAGGTCAAAAATAAGAAATTGCCCCTTCTTAGTCAAAACCCTAATTTTGACCATTTTGCCCTTTTGATGATCTGATCAAATTTCTTGAGCAATTATGATACAAACTTGATCAAATGACATATATGAGTACATAATGTTGATATGGACCAAAAATTATGAAGTTTGACTGTAAATTGACCACAGTTGACTTTTTCTCTAATACAACTAATTTTAGGTCAACTGATCAATTGACTGAGCAAAAATGTGATCCAAGACTTGAAACTTAACATGAGCAATCTTGAGGGTCCAAAATTATCCAATAAAGTCATATGGGGAATTAAAAGTTAATTTATCTTTGCAAACTCAAACCCTAATTTTCATTCAACAGTGCTAGAGGAAGTGTCTTGAACTGATCAACACTTGTGCAGTCTTGAACCAAAGGAGATCTTGTGAGAGATTACTTGAGAGATGAGAGGGAAAATTTTGGGGTACAACAACTGCCCCTGTTCAATCTTCTTAAACCTGAAGAGATAGATTGGCAGATCCGTCATTCGTGACTTGAAGGTGGAAGATGATTGAACACTTAGAGTGCCCAGAAATTTGCACTCAAAGATGGATTGGGAATTGGCTTATAGATTCCATTTGGAGGAATGAAGGTAAACACTGGAAGAAGTATCAGCACAAATCTTTGGTTGATTTAGACTAAAACTTGATGTTCTACCTGTGGAAAAAGAAGTTAGTTAAATGCAGATGTATGCATGATGTTTGCAATATGTGGTGTTATGCTAAATGTGTTTCGTATGTATGTGTTATGATGTATGAATGTGAGATGCATGCTTTTGTCTAAGAAAATAAATCCCTGATTGCTGCTTAGGAATTCATGGGAAGCTAAGTCCTGAATCACTATTGGGGATGAAGAGTATATATATATATATATATATATATATATATATATATATATATATATATATATATATATATATATATATATATATATATATATATATATATATATATATATATATATATATATATATATATATATATATATATATATATATATATATATATATATATATATATATATATATATATATATATATATATATATATATATATCTTCAAACATATATATATATATATATATATATATATATATATATATATATATATATATATCTTCAAACTTGTTGAAAGGATGCTTCCGTTGGGTAATATCTTTTGCATGTTAGCTGTTATCTGGTTAGATCCAGGCTTCCTATTTTGCTGAGGATGAGGAAGTCAACTGCTATCTGGACGGATCCAGGCTTCACGGTAACTTTCTAGGGAAGGATAAATTAACTATTATCTGGTCGGATCTAGGCTTTGTAGAAAATTTCTTGAAATCGAACTGTTATCTGGTCGGGTCCAGGCTTCACAACAACTTGTTGGGGGTAAGGGAGTTAATTGTTATCTGGTCGGATCCAGGTTTCATAGTAACTTGAAGTGGTAACTACTATCTGGACGGGTCCGGGCTTTATAGTTTTTTTGAAAAGTTATACTATTATCTGGTCGGGTCTAGGCTTCATAGTGTCTTGCTGATATTGTAGCTAGTTGTTATTTGGTCGGATTCCAAGCTTCACAATAACTTTCTTGAATAGATGAAATTAAACACTGATATCTGGTCGGATCCAGGCTTCACATATTTTGAGGTGGATGAATTTAATTATTATTTGGCCGGGTCCAGGCTTCACAATAAACTTATCTGAAGAGATACAGTTGAACTGGTATCTGGTCGGGTCCAGGTTTTAAAATAACTTGCTTGGGTAGAGGCAAACTTATTGGGGAAAAGAAGTTAAACCTTGGTCTTGTTGAGTCCAGGTTCCTCTATATCTTGAAGAGTTAAACTAATATCTGGTTAGGTCCAGGTTTCATAGTATTCTTTAGATATAGTAAAGGTCTTATTGATGACCTTTCTGGGGATTAGGGGTTGTGGCCCTAGGATTTGTAATAGTCTGAAAGGAAAAATCAAGCTGGGGAGTATGGACTCAGTGGGGGAAAACACACTCAGCTTCGGGAATATACTCAACTTGGGAAGGATATACTCAGCTTGGGAAAGATATACTCAGCTGGGGATAATAGATTCAGCTGGGGAAGATAGACTATGTCGTGGGAATTTGAACTCGGCTGGGGAGTTATACTACTCGTTGTTTGTTGGGGAAATAAACCCTGTTGGGGAAATAAACCCTATTGATGAATATTTGATGAACTGCTGACGAGGTGAGTTCTTTGAGAAAAAGATCCACAAGGTTTCTACTTGTAGGATTAACTTAGCTGTGGAGAGAGATATGTCAAGAGGTTGAGACTCTGGCTGGAGATCAACCTATGCAAAGAGACTTCACGGGTAACTTTTTTTAGGAATGATTTATTGTAGTTGTCTTGTGGAGATAATGTTAATGAAATAACTCTATGGGGATATTCCATATACATTAAAAATATGCTTGTTGATGCTTAGCAAGACACATGTGCCAAACAGTTTTAATTATGTTCATATACATTTGTTCGTTCAATTTTAGTCATTGGACAACTTTGCGTTCAAAACAAAAACAGAAAGTTTGCAATTCAAAGTATATTTGTATTTATATTTTGCCCATGAATAAGCATTTTTTGTCCAAAGAGACGGAGATCCTAGTAAGAGGAAATCGTCGAAAGGAAAACAAATATTGAAAAGAAAACAAATAGACATGTGAAATGATCTTATTGCATTCCAAATCTATTATTGCCCCAATGTCTTCGAATGCCCCCTTGCTGTTGACATAAGTTGATTAGATTGATCTTAGACCATTTGAACTCGGACCTTGGTGATAAAGTTGACTGTGGTGATTCTACGGGACATAGTCATACGCTTTTAACCCTTAACTTTTTCCTGGACCGCCCTTTCGGGTTTTCAGCCCACCAGGATACCCATTTTTTCCCAAGTCGCCCTTTCGGGATTTCAACTTGTCGGGTGTATACTCTTTTGCATATATCCCTAATTTTTGCCCAAACCTTTTGGTTACTGGGATGCCCTTGTTTTGCCTAGGTGTGTCAACCTAGCGGGTCTCTTATGCGTAGTATTTTTTAACTATGTCTGCATTTATAGGATGTGGGAAGGCTTCACCATCCATGGTAGTCAGCATCATGGCACCGCCAGAGAACACTCTCTTGACAATAAATGGCCCTTCGTAGGTGGGAGTCCATTTGCCTCTGGGGTCGCCTTGTGGCAGAATGATACATTTTATCACCAAGTTACCATCTTGATATATCAAGGCTTGATCTTTTTGTTGAAAGCCTTGATCATCCATTTTTGTACGTCTGACCATGACAAACAGCAGCCAGTCGCTATTCATCGATCAAGTTCAGCTGATCCAATCTTGTCTGAATCCACTCGTCTTTGCCTAGGCCTGCCCCATTCATAATCCTTAGTGAGTGAATCTGAACTTCCACTGGAAAAACAACTTCCATTCTATAGACTGAAGAAAAGGGAGTTGCCCCAGTTGATGTTCTAGATGAAGTGCGGTAGCCGTGAAGAGAAAACGGCAACATCTCATGCTAGTCCTTATAGGTTACTACCATCTTCTGCATAATCTTCTTGATGTTTTTGTTGGCCGCTTCGACTCCGCCATTCATTTTAGGTCTATAAGGAGAAGAATTGTTATGCTTGATCTTAAACTGAGTGCAAAGTTCGGTAATCATAGCATTGTTGAGGTTAGTCCCATTGTCGGTGATGATCCTTTCTGGGATACCATAACGGCAGATAAGGTTGTGTTTGATGAATCTGGCTACCACATTCTTTGTGATTGAGGCAAACAAGGAGGCTTCGACCCATTTGATGAAATAGTCGATAGTGACGAAAGTGAAGCAATGTCCATTGGAAGCGGTGGGCTTGATCTCTCCAATCATGTTAATGCCCCACAGTGCAAATGGCCATGGAGCGGTCATGATGTTCAGAGGTATAGGAGGTACATGGACCTTGTCAGCATAGATTTTGCATTTATGAAAAGTTGTTGAATGTCTTCCATAATTTCTTATGCCTCCTTCTTGTCCACACACCAGAGTGGAGTAGAGTCATGGTTGCGCTTGTATAATATTCCGTTACATAGGAAGAATTTGGAAGAAAATATTCGTAAGAACTTTCTGTCATTGGTGGATGCTCCCGCATGATACTCTTATGCTTCAAGGTATCTCCTCACCTCATGGTACCATGGATTTTCTGTATCAGTGTCAAGCTCACAGTAGTGCGCAGGTTCGTCAAATCTCTCAATCGTAATCATAGGGGCTTTGTTTTCCCATCTGACCTTGAACATTGAAGACATGGTTTCCAAGGCGTCAGCCAGCTGATTTTCTTCCCTGGGGAAGTGCTCAAAGGTGATCTCTTCAAAGTGAGGAATAAAGGATAGAACAAGTTCCTTGTAATGGATGAGATTAGGGGTTTTAGTGTCCTAATCTTATTTTACTTGGCTAACCACTAGAGCGGAATCGCCAAACATATTCAAATGCTTGATCCTCAAGTCAATGGCAGCTTTCAGACCCAAAATGCATGCTTCGTACTCAGCCATATTGTTTGTGCAATCAAAGCATAGTCTCGCGGTGAAAGGAGTGTTGAAACCTTCAGGGGAGATGATCACAGCACCAATTCTGTTACCCAAGGCATTGGAAGCCCCGTCGACGACCATAGTCCATCGGGATCCTTGTTCAGGTCCGTCATACGATCCAAGTTTTGCACAGTCGGTTACCAGCCTGATGTTCTCATCAGGGAAGTCGAAGTTCATAGATTGATAATCATCAACAACTTGGTGGGATAAATGATCTGCTAATATGCTCCTTTGATGGCATTTTGCGTCATGTATTGAATGTCGTACTCAGTCAAGGTCAATTGCCACCTTGCTATCCGTCCAGAAAGAGCAGGTTTCTCGAAGATGTACTTGATTGGGTCCATCTTAGAAATCAACAGAGTGGTATGAGTCAACATATATTGTCTTAGCCGGCGGGCATCCCATGGCAGAGTGTAGCAAGTTTTCTCAAGCAGTGAATATCTGGTTTCACAGTCGGTAAACTTTTTTCTCATGTAATAAATAGCATGCTCTTTTCGGCCAGACTCATCATGTTGGCCCAAAACACACCCCATAGAATTCTCTAGTAGTATCAAGTACATGATCATGGGTCTTCCTTCAACTGGAGGCATGAGAATAAGAGGTTCTTGTAGATACTTTTTTATTTTGTCAAAGGAAACTTGGCATTCATCATTCCATCTGACTAATTGATCTTTCTTCAAGAGCTTGAAGATTTGCTCACAAGTAGCAGTTAAGGGAGATATGAAGCGGGCGATGTAATTGAGACGACCCAAGAATCCTCTGACCTCCTTTTCAGAGTGTGGGACTGGAATTTCTTGGATGGCCTTTACCTTGGCAGGGTCAACTTCAATGCCTTTATTGCTGACAATAAAACCTAGAAGCTTTCCAGATCGTACTCCAAATGTGCACTTGTTAGGGTTTAACCTCAACTTGTACTTTTTCAACCTTTCGAATAGCTTGTACAGGTGATTGAGATGTTCCTCTTCAGTTTGCGATCTGGAAATCATATCATCTACATATACCTCTATTTCATAATGGATCATATCATGAAATAGAGCTACAATAGCTCTTTGATATGTTGCCCCTACATTCTTTAATCCAAACGACATGACCTTATAGCAAAAGGTGCCCCATTGCGTAACAAAATTTGTCTTCTCCATGTCTTTGTAAGTCATCCTTATTTGATTATAGCCGGAGAAACCATCCATGAAAGAGAAGACTTTATGTTGAGCAGTGTTATCGACTAAGACATCAATGTATGGTAGAGGGAAGTTATCCTTGGGGCTTGCCCTATTCAGATCCCTATAGTCTACGCACATGTAAACTTTTCTATCATTCTTTGGTATTGGCACCACATTGGCAACCCATTAGGTTTAAGATGTTACAACTTGGAACCCTCCATCAAACTATTTCATCACTTCAGATTTTATCTTCTCAAACATATCAGGCCTCATGCGACGAACCTTTTGTTTCACAGGAGGACAATCTTCTTTTGTCGGCAAACGATGAACTATGATGTCGGTATCCAATCCTGGCATATCTTCATAAGACCAAGAAAATACTTCCACATAATCATGCAACATCTGAACCAACCTGATTTTGACACTGCTTTCCAAGTTAGTGTCGATCTTGATTTCCTTCTTGTCTGTCTCGGTACCTAGATTGATGACTTCAATTGACTCTTCGTGCGGATGAATAGATTTTTCCTCTTATAACAGAAGTATGGCTAGTTCTCCTGGTATTTCACAATCTTCCCCACCTTCGTCTTTAGCTTAGTTAAATGGACATTTGAAGTCATAGTCGGCAATAGTAGAGTCATTGGATATAAGATCCAGAGTGGATGAGGACCTGCAAGAGTGTGTGTGTGTGTGGGGGGGGGGGGGTATGTAAGATACATGGCTATTTTGAAAAATGTATTTGAAGAAAAGAAAGACAATGAACACAAATATTTGAATGCAAAAGAGTCCAATGATTTGTATTGAATGATCATATGATTAGATGAACATAAATAAAACCCTTGACAAATGGACCATAGTTCCCTGGGCCAGGCACATGGCTTAAAAGTCATTGTTAAATATTACAGACAAAATGTTATTGAATTAAAAGAAAAGTAATAACAAGTAGATTACTCCTCAAGGAAGGATATGGGCACGAAGTCCTTTGCATGCCAATTCTTCAGCTCCATTGTAGTAGGATACACCCAATCTCCAAGTGCACACTCTTCATCAGAATCACCTACAGTGTTAACTTTATTGACACCCTTGTCATGTTTCGGCATAGGCGTGGTGATCATATTCGGAGTTGGAGGAGGATCAAATTCAACCGTCTTATTATTGATCAAATCCTAAATTTTGTTCTTCAAGGCCAAGAATTGGTCAGTCTCATGCCCAGGGCTGCTTGAGTGGTAAGCACATTTAGCGTTTGGGTTGTACTTTGGTGAAGAGGTATCTGGGTTGGCAGGAGGATCGCACAATGTCACCAAAATAGCCTTTAGTAAGTGTTTTAAGGCTTGAGACAGTGACATGCCTAACCTCGTAAATCGTCTTCTCGGAGTTTCAAAATGTTGATGATTAGCATATGGTCTTTAAGTAAGAGTTGGATTGGAGATTCAGACGGTGTTAATAGACGAATGATCATTCTTCTTGGTATGGGCCCTTGCCCCTTACACAACATTGATTTCCTTCATTGCAACAAAAGGTTTCTTTACAGGATTTGAAGTGGAGGCAGATGCCATGGAAATCTTCCCACTTTTTATGTCGCTTTCAACTCTTTCACCAGTTAAGATTAACTCGGTGAATCTGGAAGAGGAACAACCAACCAACAAGTTAAAGAATGGACCAGATAAAGTGCCCATAAACATGTCAATATTCTCCGTATCAGTCAAAGGTGGTTGAACCCTACTAGCAAGGTCTCTCCAGTTTTGTGCGTATTCCTTAAATCCTTCATTCTTCCCCATTGTCATATCTTGAAATTGTACTCTTGTTGGCTCTAAGTCGGCGTTATACTGGTACTGATGGTAGAAGGAGGTAGCTAAATCCTCCAATTATTGATACGGAAACCATCCAACTGGTAGAACCATTCTAGTTGCATTCCGGTCAAGCTCTCTTGAATAAGTGAACCCATAATTTCTTATCAGCAGTGTGCGGCTGTATCTTACGCACATAAGATTTCAGGTGGAGTTTTGGGAAATAAAATCCATCGTACTTTTCAAAAACTGATATTTTGAATTTGTGGGGAATAACAACCCCAGAGATCAAGCCCAAATCATCAAAATCTAAACCGGGGATGGCTTGGATCTCGACGGCCTTCAATTTGTCTTCTAACTGTTTATATTTGACATCGACGAGTGGATACTGCTCGTCAAAATAATCATCATCAGACGCTTCATCATTAATACAGTCAGCCTGGGTACTCTTAACCTCACCAATCTGATTCTCGTCTTCTTCAGATGAATCTTCCACTACCGGGATCTGACGAACTGACTCCTTGCACCTTCTGCCCATGTTGACCAGGGCTCTCTTCTTGGGTTTCTTCTTAACTGCCAGTAATGCCATCATATCTTGCTTCCCCTTGGCTAGGTCCAGTAGAGTCTCTTGGAATTGAGAGTTTTGTTCCTGAAGATCCTTCACAGTTTTCTCTAGATCCATCTTGCTGAAATAAACAACAAAAAGATAAGGAAACATGTTATGTGAAAACCTGTCATGTTATGATGCATGGAAGATGTATATGCAAATGATTTCAAGGATTAATGAAATTTAAATTTGTATAGACAAAAGAATGAACAAACGTCAATTTTCATTAATTAGTTCAAAAGGACTACATCATGCCTCTTGGGCTTACAAAATAACTTTCTAAGATAAAAAGACTGAACGCATCCTCTTCGGTGCGAGATAGGCGATCACACTTTGCTCTTCTTGTAGCTTCTTTGTAAGCTCCAAGACCCTCTTCTTGCTATCATATAATTGAGCTTCAAAGGTATCTCGTTCTTCCTTTAGCTGAATCTAACCTTTTTGCAAGTCTTCAAGAGAAGTTGGCATGTTGGGATGGAGGACACTGTATGGGACACCTCCTTCAACCACAGGTTCTATGATAACTGGTAAGATGGAGGGATAAGGCATCACAAGTTTCTGAGCTCGAGTTCGTACCAACTTAAGGTAAGGCTCGAGGGGAATGGAATTCTTGTGTCCTGGCGTCTTACTATCCACTTTGCTTACCATCCTCCATGCTCGGATAAACCTCTGATAGTAGCTTTGATCGCTACTCTCGTAGTCGAATACCACTCCTTGGATGAGCATCTCATGAGGGTCGTACCTTCGGTAATAACCAAACTATCGTAAGGCTAAGCAAGGGTTGTAAGTGATACCCCCTCTAATGCCAAGCAAAGGGACATCATGTAATTCCCCACAACGGTCAATGCTAGTAACGTTCTCTAAGAATTGGGAACACCAATGAACATCTGAATGTCTGAGCGTCATCAACCTATGGGACCACCTCAAACCTTGCTTGTTCTTCAATACAGATCGGGGAAGATGTGAAATAAATCATCTTTCCAAGAGAGGAGTGCAACACATGAGGATCCCTCTCTTCCTCATAGTGCAGAATGAAAAGAATGAAGGATATCTCCTAACAAAGTAGGCACCGGATTGCGAGACATGAAGATTTTGATAGCATTTACATCTATGAGATGGTCAGGATTTGGAAACAAAACCATCCCATAGATGAGAAGGGACAATATTTCTTCAAAATCTTGTAAGTCAAAAGAGTTCCAACAATCTTGAGCTTTCTCGAACAAGAACTTGGCTAAGAAACCTTTGACACCACTCCTTGTTTCCAAATTAGTTGTGATATCAGATTATCGCAAGTGTAATGCTTGGGAAATCTCTTCAGGTTTTGGATCTCTTTCCATACCGTTGAAGGGTAGTTGATTGAGAATGGGAATCCTCAAGAGTTGAGAGAATTCCTCCAAAGTTGGTAGAAGTTTATAATCGGGAAAAGTGAAGCAATGGTGTAGAGGATCAAAGAATTAGAAAACCACCTTCATCATATCTTCATCAGTGTTGAAGGTAACCAAGCTTAGGAGGTGACTGTGTCTTTTGGTGAATGGACAATTCTCAGGAACCCTTGATTCTAACTCTTTGAGTTGAGGAGGAATTCTTACGAGATTGACTTGGATAGTATTCCTACAGATAGAAGCCATGTCCTATAAAACAGAATAAAGATAAATCCCAATAATCCTTGAAATGGTTAGTGAAAATGAGTATGGTGTTATGATTTTTATGATGTTATGATTTTTATGATGTTATGTGCAAGTAAGTATATAAAAACAAGGCAAATAAGTCCTTAGGTTTAGGCTTTCATGAAGTTTTATAGGTAAGTACCCTCTTGAAGTTTAGTTGGCTCAAACCTGTCCTAGAAATAGTAACCGGGTTCTAAGGGATCTCAATATCACGGATCTATCTTCTCAGACATTGTTTCAGTGCAAACCTCTTTCACGTGACCAAAATATCTCAAAAAGTTAAATCTCAATGAGTGTAGTATCGAGTATCAACCAACTTCGGACTGCACCAAAGCTGGTTATCTCACTACGTCCTAATGGCCAAGTTGGTCAAGTAAAGGTTCTAAAAGTCAATTAGTGCTTCATGACATCACACAGCGGCCCCGTGTTCTCCTTGACTACTCAAGGGCTACCGCTACCTACAAATATGTCACACTAACGTAGCTATTGCTTAGACCATGTCGGTATACCCCACACAATTTTCACAATGTATTGCTACTTCCCTATAAGGTATCCCAAATTCGGGTAGAGGATTAGAACAAGCCCAAATAAGGAACCAAAATGTAAAGCAAACAAATCAAAAAATGAAAGAAAATAAAGGTGATATAGCCCTAAGGTAACCCTACTTTTAAAAATTCCCCAACAAAGTCTCCAGTTCTATGATACAGTGGGAGAACTGACTTGGGTGTTTTACGTTTTATCCCAAATGTTGCGCTTAGCAAGCGTCGCCACGGAATTTTCTTTTATCATAAAGGAAAGGCTGAAAAGAACAGGAAAGACCTTTGAGATTATTTCTTGAATTCAGGGGGTAGATTATGAAAAGGGAAGGTGTTAGCACACTTTTCATTCATAGTTATCTATGGCTCTTAGTTGCTTGCTAGATCACTTGCTTTTGTTTGAAAAATGTGCTTTGTGTGGTTTTGAAAGTATTTTGAAAAGGCGCCATCGTTTAGGAAAACTTTGTAATAATTCTCGTTCTTAAGAACGTATATAAAGTGTTAAGCTTTTGAAAATGTTTCAAGTTTGGAAAATGTTTTGAAAGTGTTTTTGAAAGTGTTGGTGTTTGTTTTGAAAATAAGCAAGGATGTTTGATTTGAAAATGAGCAAGCAACTAGGAACAATCTACCTACTCAAAAGGCTTAGCTCATTTCTTCCTTTCCTTTGATATTGCTATCTTACCATTGATTTGGTAAGAAGCCTTATATTTGGATATAAATGGATGGGCGTGGGTCATCGTATAGCCATGATAGAAATATTGTAAGATGTCTTGGCATTTCTTTTTGAGGGACTAAGATCATTTTGAAAGGCAACATTAATAGCGTCAACGAGGGACTATGATCTTGTATTTTTTATTGATTTTTGCTAAGACATCTCACATGCATAACATGGCCATTTTTGTAAGGCAACAAAGTGGAATCACCCTAAGGGCGCAAGTGTGTAAGTGTGTTGATTTACATGCATTGTTTATCTTGAATTAGGGTTTGCTATTTGTTGATTTTAGTCTTGCCATACAAACCCTAATTACTAGCATTTATATAAAGCGATAAATTGCAGAAAATAAAATTACTACGCTATTACATCATTAGGTGATGGGGTATACAAATTTATAAATGAGGGTTTGCAAGAAAATTAAACCTAATTATCTATTACAACCATGTTGAATATTGTACAACAATTGAAAAGAAAATAATGCAAGAATGTAAATGGAAAACGAAATGATTTTTGTTTGATTTTTGTTAAGGGTTTTATCTTGACCTAATTAAGAAAATGATTAGTTAACAATGAACAAAATTAAATTTAAACTAAATAAGAAAGAAATTAAGTTAAAAAGTATTTTTAGGGTTTTTATGAAAAAAATGTTTTAACTTAATAAAAATAAAATGAGAAATAAATTAATTAAAAGAAACCTAAGTTCTAAATTAATTTTAAATAAAAAATAAAATAAAATAATAATTAATCCAAAGTCTAAATATTAATTATTTAAGAAAAAGAAATTAATTATTAAGAAAAATGTTCTTAGTCTTTTTGTTTTATAAGAAAATAAAATAAATAAGTGTAAATAATAAAAATATTTTTATATTTTTTTATTAATAAAAATAATAATAATAATAATAATAATATTATTAATAATAAAAAAAATATTAAAGAAAACAAAAATAATATAAAATAAAAAAATAAAATAAAATGATAAAAGAAAATAATTGGGTCAGGGGTGCAAAAGTAGGCAGGGGGTTAGAGGCTAGCAAAAAAAAGACAAAAGCCCAAAGGAGAGGCCCAGGTGCTGCTGGGTGATAAAAAAGAGAGAGAAAATGTGAGAAATAAGGAAAAAAGGTAGCGTTGGGTGTTGAACCCCTGACCTCCCATACATACGTGCGCTACCTTTGCCACTGGGGTGGTTGTACATCCGTTAACATAAACAAAACAATAAATATGTAACATAAGTTATGCCCTGAATATAACTTCATCTTCAAACTCCAGCCATGGATCCTGTAAATTCACCATTTTTCAACAAAAATGAAAGATACAAACATGAAAGTTGCTCCTTTTTCCACACGAATCCAACCATATAAATATCATAAGCTATAAATCAAAGATGAATGAGAATTTCTGAAAGTACCAAATTATGACCTAATTATTTCAGCAAGTTCAAACTCAAAATTCTCACTACTCAAGCAATATAAATGAAATCTATGGACATGTACAATTTCAGGGCAATGATGTCTACATTTTATCTTCACAAATGCAAGCCTAACAATGCCTAAATGAGAAGATAGAATTTTAAAAAATATACTTCAAAATTGGAAATCATGAAATGAGTTTGAGCTGCTTTCAAGGAGTTGTGATGATCAAGTTAGCTTCCTCAAGTTCCCAGGAAACTAATGCAATGATTAGCTTGAGCATTGGATGGTTGGAATGGCTTGGAGAAGTCAATGTGCAAACTCTGTTTTTTGGTTATGGAGGTTATGGTAAATGATGTCACAATTCAGGAATAAGGATGGGGATGAGTTGTATTTTATGTAAGGAAGCTTTAGGATGTGAAACGACAAGAAACCTACGAGGGAAATATGAGTTGCAAGTTCATGGTCAGAACATCTGCAATAATGGTGTTTTTGAGAAATTTCTGGCTTGAGGGAGTTTGGTAGTATTTCAGGGTGTTAATGCTCGTGTGTTAGCTTACAAATAGTGCCTCTATTTATAAGAAACAAGTTTGGAAGTTTGTTGTTAATCAGAATTCAAAAACATATGTTTAAACTCAACATGTGATTTTTTGAGAAATCCAAGTTTCAATGCCTTGTGTACTTGCTAATGTAGAGTGGTTATGCTTTAAACAAGTTTGCTTCTGACTTTGTAGATGGAGTGTGATCATAGGGAACAAGTTAGAGGCTCAATAATTGACTTTGTGGATAAAGTTTGCTTTTCAAGAATGGCATTCTTCACTTTCTTCCCAAAATGGCAATGTGAATTGGATAAAGCTTAAACCAATTGGATTATAGCTCAAACGTTTTTGTAATCCATTAATGATGGATAGATACACAAGTTAGAAGGCCTTCAAATCAAGATTATGCTTCCTAACATTGAAATTGCATTATGTGTTCCTCGAGAAATGACTTGTAATTCAAGAATGAAAGTCTAACTTCTTCCCTTCGATTCTCCTTGCTCAAGTATGATCTCAATGAGTTCTTTGACATTTTGGAAAGCTTGTAATATCCTATAAAACCTCTATGTTCTACATTTTTGAAAATTCATCTTGGAACTATGTGAAAAAATTCCATGAAGTTAGGTCAAAATCCAGCCTAAAACTAGGGCAAAATTTCACTAAGTTTTCAAGTTTCATGAACATGTCTTCACAAAATCATAACTTTAAAACCATACATTTCTAGAAAAAATTGTGTTACACAATTTTTTAGATATTATTGAGATATATAACTTTCATGTTGGAAGTTCCCTTTGAATCATCTTGCATCATGGTGGAAATTTAGCTCAAAGTTATGAAAAAAACATGAATTTCCAACACTTAGAAAAATTTCTAAGTTTAGAAATTTTGACTTTTCAAAATGAAATCTTGACTTTTTGATTTATTTATGAACAAGTTTCATATTTTTACATGTCTTGATGAATTGTCATCTTTGGAACTTGATTTTCCCAAAAAGTCAAAGTTTGACTTTTCAGTGTACAATTGACTTTTCATTAGTTGACTAAAATTCATCTGTCAATCAATTGATCTTGAGAAATATTTTGAGCCATTCCATTAGGTCAAAATGATGCATTTGAATCCTTGATATCATTTTTCAAACCAATCAATCATTTTCTAGGTCAAAAATCAGAAATTGCCCCTTCTCAGTCAAAACCCTAATTTTGACCATTTTGCCCTTTTGATGATCTGATCAAATTTCTTAAGGAATTATGATCCAAACTAGATAAAATGACATATATGAGTTCATAATGTTGATATGAACAAAAATTATGAAGTTTGACTGTAAATTGAACACAGTTGACTTTTTCCCCAATACAGTTGATTTTAGGTCAACTGATCAATTGATTGAGCAAAAATGTGATTCAAGACTTGAAACTTGACATGAGGAATCTTTAGGGTCCAAAATGATCCAATAAAGTTATATGGGGCATTAAAAGTCAATTTGTCTTTGTGCAAACTCAAACCCTAATTTCCAGTCATCAGTGCTAGAGGAAGTGTCTTGAGCTGATCAACCCTTGTGTAGTCTTGAACCAAAGGAGATCTTGTGAGAGATTACTTGAGAGATGAGAGGGAAAATTTTGGGTTACAACATTTGCCCATGTTCAATCTTCTTAAACCTGAAGAGTTAGATTGGCGGATCCGTCATTCGTGACTTGAAGGTGGAAGATGATTGAACACTTAGAGTGCCCAGAAATTTGCACTCGAAGATGGATTTGGAATGGGCTTATAGATGCCATTTGGAGGAATGATGGTAAACACTGGAAGAAGTATCAGCATAAATCTTTGGTTGATTTAGAATAAAACTTGATGTTCTACTTGTGGAAAAAGAAGTTACTTAAATGCAGATGTATGCATGATGTTTGCAAGATGTGGTGTTATGCTAAATGTGTTTTGTATGTATGTGTTATGATGTATGAATGTGAGATGCATGTTTTTGTCTAAGAAAATAAATCCCTGACTGCTGCTGAGGAATTCATGGGAAGCTAAGTCCTGAATCACTGTTGGGGATGACGAGTATATATATATATATATATATATATATATATATATATATATATATATATATATATATATATATATCTTCAAACTTGTTGAAAGGATGCTTCCGTTGGGCAATATCTCTTGCATGTTAGCTGATATCTGGTTAGATCCAGGCTTCATATTTTGCTGAGGAGGAGGAAGTCAGCTGCTATCTGGTCGGATCCAGGCTTCACGGTAACTTTATGCGGAAGGATAAATGAACTATTATCTGGTCTGATCCAGGCTTTGTAGAAAGTTTCTTGAAATTAAACTGTTATTTGGTCGGGTCTAGGCTTTACAACAACTTGCTGGGGGTAAGGGAGTTAATTATTATCTGGTCGGATCCAGGCTTCATAGTAACTTTAAGTGGTAACTACTATCTGGTCGGGTCCAGGCTTCATAGTTTTTTTTTGAAAAGTTATACTATTATCTGGTCGGGTCCAGGCTTCATAGTGTCTTGCTGACATTGTAGCTAGTTGTTATTTGGTCGGATTCCAAGCTTCACAATAACTTTCTTGAATTGATGAAATTGAACACTGATATCTGGTCGGATCCAGGCTTCATATATTTTGAGGTGGATGAGTTTAATTGTTATTTGGTCGGGTCCAGGCTTCACAATAAACTTGTCTGAAGAGATAGAGTTGAACTGGTATCTGGTCGGGTCCAGGTTTTACAGTAACTTGCTTGGGTAGAAGAAAACTTACTCGGGAAAAGACGTTAAACCCTGGTCTGGTTGAGTCCAGGTTTCTCTATATCTTGAAGAGTTAAACTAATATCCGGTCGGGTCCAGGTTTCATAGCATTCTTTGGATATAATAAAGGTTTTATTGATGACCTTACTGGGGATTAAGGGTTGTGGCCCTATGATTTGTAATAGTCTGAAAGGAAAACTCAAGCTGGGGAGTGTGGACTCATTCGGGGAAGATAGACTCAACTTAGGGAATATACTCAGCTTGGGAAGGATATACTCATCTTGGGAAGGATATACTCAGCTGTGGAAGATAGACTATGCTGGGGGAATTTGAACTCGACTGGGGAGTTATGCTACTCGTTATTTGTTGGGGAAATAAACCTTGTTGGGGAAATAAACCATATTGATGAATATTTGATGAACTGCTGACGAGGTGAGTTCTTTGATAAAGAGATCCACAAAAGGCTTCTACTTGTAGGATCAACTTAGCTATGGAGAGAGATCTCTCAAGAGATTGAGACTCTGGCTGGAGATCAACCTATGCAAAGAGACTTCATGGGTAACTATGTAGAGGAATGATTTATTGTAGTCGTCTTGTGGAGATAATGTTAATGAAATAACTCTGTGGGGATATTCCATATACATTAAAAAGACGCTTGCTGCTGCTTAGCAAGACACATGTTCCAAACAGTTTTAATTATGTTCATATGCATATGTTCGTTCAATTTTAGTCATTGGACAACTTTTCATTCAAAACAAAAACAGAAAGTTTGCAATTCAAAGTATATTTGTATTGATATTTTGCCCATGAATAGGCGTTTTTTGTACAAAGAGACGGAGATCCTAGTAAGAGGAAATCTCGAAAGGAAAAAAAAGATTGAAAACAAAACAAATAGACATGTGAAATGATGTCATTGCATTCCAACTCTATTATTGCCCCAATGTCTTCGAATGCCCCTTGTCGTTGACAGAAGTTGAATAGATTGATCTTGGACCGTTTGAACTCGGACCTTGGTGATAAAGTTGATTGTGGTGATTCTACGGGACATAGTCATACGCTTTTAATCCTTAACTTTTGCCTGGACCGCCCTTTCGGGTTTTCATCCCACCAGGATACCCATTTTTGTCCAAGTCGCCCTTTCGGGCTTTCAACTTTTCGGGTGTATAATCTTTTGCATATATCCCAAATTTTTTACCAAACCTTTTGGTTTGCTGGGACGCCCTTGTTTTGCCTAGGTGTGTCAACCTAACAGGTCTCTTATGCGTAGTATTTTTTAACTATGTCTGCGTTTATAGGATATGGGAAGTCTTCACCCTCCATGGTAGTCAGCATCTTGGTACCGCCAGAGAACATTCTCTTGACAACAAATGGCCCTTCGTAGGTGGGAGTCCATTTGCCTCTGGGGTCGTGTTGTGGCAGAATGATTCATTTTATCACCAAGTTATCAACTTGATATACTCGAGGCTTAATCTTTTTGTTGAAAGCCTTGATCATCCGTTTTTGGTACGTCTGACCATGACAAACACCAGCCAGTCGCTTTTCATCGATCAAGTTCAGCTGATCCAATCTTGTTTGAATCCATTCATCTTCGCCTAGGCCTGCCTCATTCATAAACCTTAGTGAGGAAATCTGAACTTCCACTGGCAAAACAACTTCCATTCTATAGACTAAAGAAAATGGAGTTTCCCTAGTTGATGTTCTAGCTGAAGTGCGGTAGCCGTGAAGAGCAAACGGTAACATCTCATGCCAGTCCTTATAGGTTACTACCATCTTCTGCACAATCTTGATGTTTTTGTTGGCAACTTCGATTGCACCATTCATTTTAGGTCTATAAGGAGAAGAATTGTTATGCTTGATCTTGAACTGAGTGCAAAGTTCGGTAATCATAGCATTGTAGAGGTTAGTCCCATTGTCGGTGATGATCCTTTCGGGGATACCATAGCGGCAGATGAGGTTGTGTTTGATAAGTCTAGCTACCACATTCTTTGTGACTGAGGCAAACGAGGCGGCTTCAACCCATTTGATGAAATAGTCGATAGCGACCAAAATGAAGCGTTGTCCATTGGAAGTTGTGGGCTTGATCTCTCCAATCATGTTAATGCCCCACATTGCAAATGGCCACGGAGCAGTCATGACGTTCAAAGGGGTAGGAGGTACATGGACCTTGTCAGCATAGATTTGGCATTTATGACAAGTTGTTGAATGTTATTGGCAATCAGTCTCCAATGTTGACCAATAATAACCAGCTCTTAGGATTTTCTTTGCCATCGTATGTCTACTCTAGTGAGTCCCAAAGAGACCATTGTGCATGTCTTCCATAATTTACTCTGCCTCCTTATTGTCCACACACTGTAGTAGAGTAGAGTCATGGTTACACTTGTACAATATTCCGTTACTTAGGAAGAATTTGGCTGAAAATCTTCGTAAGAACTTTCTGTCATTGGTGGATGCTCCCTCAGGATACTCTTGTGCTTCAAGGTATCTCCTCACCTCATGGTACCATGGATTTTCTGTATCAGTGTCAAGCTTACAGTAGTGCGCAGGTTCTTCGAATCTCTCAATCGTAATCATATGGGCTTCGTTGTCCCATCTGACCTTGAACATTGAAGACATGGTTGCAAAGGCGTCATCCAACTGATTTTCTTCCCTAGGGAAGTGCTCAAAGGTGATCTCTTCAAAGTGTGGAATCAAGGATAGCACAAGTTCCTAGTAATGGATGAGATTAGGGTGTTTAGTGTCCCAATCTTCTTTTACTTGGCTAACCACTAGAGCGGAATCGCAAAACACATTCAAATGCTTGATCCTCAAGTCAATGGAAGCTTTCAGACCCAAAATGCACACTTCGTACTCAGTCATATTGTTTGTGCAATCAAAGCATTGTCTGGCGATGAAAGGAGTGTGGAAACCTTCAGGGGATATGATCACAACACCAATTCTATTACCCAAGGCATTGGAAGCCCCGTCGATGACCATAGTCCATCGGGATCCTTGTTCAGGTCCGTCATACGGTCCAGGTTTCGCACAGTCGGTTACTAGTATAATTTTCTCATCAGGGAAGTTGAAGTTCATAGATTGATAATCATCCACATCTTGGTGGGATAAATGATCTACTGATACACTTCCATTGATGGCCTTTTGTGTCATGTATTGAATGTCGTACTCAGTCAAGATCAATTTCCACCTTGCTATCTGTGATACAGTGGGAGAACTGACTTGAGGTTTTGCGTTTGTGTTTGCAAATGTTTCGGTTTAGCAAGAGTCGCCACCGACTTTTCATTTTATCCTAAGGAAAGGTCAAAAAGCACAGGAAAGACCTTTGAGATGTTTTCTTGGGTTCGGGGAGTAGATTATGAAAAGGGAAGGTGCAAGCACCCTTTTCATCCATGGTTATCCATGGGCTCTTAGTTACTAGTTTAGATCACTTGCTTTTGCTTTTCAATTGTTTAAAATGGTACTTTGTGTGTGGTTTTGAAAGATATTTTGAAAAGAGCCCATCGTTGTGGCAACCTTTGTAATGGTTCTTGTTTGAATGTATACAAAGATGTATTGTCTTTTGAAAATATTTCAATGTTTGAAAGTTTATTTTTGGGAAATGTTTTGAAATTGTGTTGTGAAGTGTGTTTGAAAATAGCAAGGATGTTTTGCAAGTTTTGATCAAGTAACTAAGAGTTTTCTACCCTATTTTACTCAAAGATCTTTCCTATATGTTTTTAACCCTTTTAACAGTGTTGTTTTACCATTACATTTGGTAAATAACCTTGTATTAGGATGTTAAACGGGACAGGCGCGGGTCATCGTATAGACCATGATAGCAATTGTGTTAAGTATTTTTAGCAATTTTCCGAGGGACTAGATCATTTCTTTAGGCAACCAAGATAGTGTCATCGAGGGAATATGATCTTTTGTTTTTTTTTTGTTTTGCCAAAGTACCCAACATGCATAACATGGCCCATTTTTAAAGAAACAAGTGGATGTAACCCTAGGGGGTGCAAGTGTGCATTGTGTATTGATTTTCATGCATTTAGGTCTTGTATTAGGTCAAGCTACTTGTTGATTTTGGAATTTTGCATACAAACCCTAATCTCTAATCATGGCATAATTGAAAGCGTAAATGCGTAAAATAAATCTATCACTATTAAAACATGATTATGGGGAGGGGGTACAATTTTGAATGAGAAATATTTGACAAGAAATTAAAAACCTAGTTTTACTATTACATCTAAATTGAATCAAATGGCATAAATAACAAATGAATACTATTTAAATAAACAAATTAAATAAATATATAAAATAATATGAATATACAAAAAGGTTTATGTTTATTTTTATGTATGTAAAAATATTTAATGTAAAAAGAAAGAAATAAATAAAAAGATTAATTTTATTTGGTTAAGGGTAAAACCCTAATTTTCTTTAAGAAAATAAATATATTAATCATATTATTTATATACAATAAAATAAAATGGTGTATATACAAAAAATAAAATATATTTAGAAAAGGTATTTTTTAAGTATAAATAATAATAAAAATAAAAGTATAGTATTTTTATGTTTTTATTCTAAAGTGTCTATTAAATAAATTAAAAGTATGTATATATATTAATTATGTTAATTATATAATAAAAATAAAATAAAATATATACAAAAATAAAAATATATTTAGAATAATATTTTCATTGTGAATAAAAATAAAGAATAAAATAAAAGTATAATTTATATATAATTTTTTAAGTTTTCAATAAATAAAGCATATACTAATTAAATTGCTTTCATGTTAGAAAAAATAAAAATAAAATACAAAATAAATGTAAAAAATTTATTAAAATATTTTTGGGTATTTTTTTATATTTAGAAATAATAAAATAAAATCAGAAATGAAAATAAAATACCAAAATATAAAATATAAAGAAATTGGGCCAGGGGGTGCATTCAGCAAAAGGGGGGTGTCAATAGTGAGCCAGGACCAAGCCCAACCCAACAAGCTTCATCTTCAACCTTTGTTCAAAATTCGCGCGCGCCCTGTACACAAATGCTAGATCCTGCATACGAGCTCTATTGCAAAAACACATAACATCAAAGTTGTAGCATTTTTCAAGACGAATCCAACCATATAAAAAACTTGTCCTAACTCTCAAAGACCAGAGAGAATTTCTCTGGCCCCAAATCCTAACCTAATTTTTTTCAGTATGTTCATGGATCAAATTCTCTTAGCATGCTTAACTAAAATGAAAACTGAGCATATGTACAGCTTCATGGCAATGAATACTACATTTCTTATTCACAAACCTAAGTCTAAATGTTCCTAAATAGAGAGATAGGAAGTTGATAAAAACCTGTTTTAGCTGACTTCGTGTATGGCAATGTGGAGCTTTTCAACAAGGCCTGAGATGTCTGGGAGCTTGCTTGAACTTCACTTGACCTTCTCCAATGCCTAGCTTGCCTTGAAGGTGCTTGAACAAGCCTACAGAACTCAACCTACACAAGCTCAAATTGAAAATGGCAAACCCTGTAAATGGAGTTACAGTTAGTGTTTAAGGTTTGGGATAACTTGGATGGATTGAATGGAAGGTGTTTGAACAGGTTTGGGGCAAAACGCACGAGCAAATTGTGCTATGGATGTCAAGATGCAGATGTTGCCC
This sequence comes from Vicia faba, assembly GCA_948472305.1. Taxonomy (NCBI): domain Eukaryota; kingdom Viridiplantae; phylum Streptophyta; class Magnoliopsida; order Fabales; family Fabaceae; genus Vicia; species Vicia faba. The sequence continues at coordinate 1,290,555,067 of OX451740.1, forward strand.
TGTTTTGCCAATGGAAGGTGATTTTGAGCTATGGGATGTTTGATGGATCAAAGGGTCGTGTTTCTGGTTCAAGGGGATGTGAGAAAGATGTTTCAAAAGCTTGCACAAGTTAGTTCTAGCGGATGTTCTAGTTTTTGTGTTTTGGATATCTTTCTTGTATATGAAGCAAAAGTGGACAAAATGTGAAGCAGGCTTGTACAGGCCATCTTATCACTTTGCATACTATCCTCTTGGCCCCTCTAATTTTTTGAATTGATTTGCTGCATAAGATATGGACCAATGCTCAAGGGATTAAGTTTTGACATAAAGCACATTTTGGCAAAAATGGTAATGTTGCTTTTTCTATTTAGGGATTAATTTAATGTGCAATGCTCTAATGAAAAAAACAATGCTTTATACCAATGGTTTTGAACTTAATTATTGAGTGTGGAATGGTTTTGAGGCATGTAATCTAGTGCAAAGCAAGCTGATTTGAATTTGCAACTTGAATCACAATGAACATGCCATTGATGAAAAGTGAGTTTTTGCCAACTTCAAGCCTTCGATTCTCCCTAACCATAAATGAGTTTGGAGAGTTCTTGGACATTTTGGAAAGCTTGAAACATGCTCTACAATCCATATTTGAAATTAAATTTGATATTCCAAGTGTAACTATGTGAAAAATGGTCATGAAGATAGGTCAAAATCCTGCCTAAACTAGGGAAAATTTCACTAAGTTAAAAGTTTTTTGGACCCTTATTCCAAATATCATAACTTGAGATATAAGTTTCTTTTGGGAAAACTTTGTGATTAAAAGTTTTAGATTTTATGGAGGAATACAACTTTTATGTTGGAGGTTTTTATTGAATCCAAATGCATCATGGTGAAAATGTTGGACAAAGTTAGGAAAAATTAAGAAAATTTCATAACTTAAAAAAATTCTAAGTTATGAAAATTTTCAACTTTAAACCCTAATTTGCAAAAATGGGTTTCTTGATGAACAAGTTTCATGTTTTGACACATTTTGATGAAAGATGACCCTTGGCACTTGATTTTGACCAAAAAGTCAAAGTTTGACTTTTCAGTGTATAGTCAAATTTTGATCAGTTGACTGAAAAATTCATTTGTCAATCCAATGTACTTGAGATCTTTTGAACCTTGTGAATAGGTCAAGATGATTCCATTGAGTCCTTGAATCCATGCTTGAACCCAATTTGCCATTGGCTAGGTGAAAAGTCAGAAATTGCCCTTGTGCAGTCAAAACCCTAAAAATGACCATTTTGCCCTTTTGATGATTTGATCAAATTTCTTGTGGAGTTGTGGTCCAAAATTGATCAAATGGTTCATATGAGTTCATAATGTTTATGTGGATAAAAAATTTTGAGGTTTGACTGTAAATTGGCCATAGTTGACTTTTTCCCCAATACAGTTGATTTCTAGGTCAACTGTCCAATTGACTGGGCAAAACTTTGATTCAAGGCTTGAAACTTGGTAGAGGTAATCTTGTAAGTCCAACATGAAGTATGAAAGCCAATTTGAGCATTAGAAATCCAAAAATACCTATGCAAACTCAAACCCTAATTTAGGTCAACAGTACAAGGAGATTTCTTGAGCAGAGCAAACCCTAGCTTGGTCTTGAGTTCAAAGAGCCTTGTGATGAGAAATGTTGATAAAATGAGAGGGAAAATTTTGGGGTACAACACTATCCATCCGGAAAGAAAATGTTTCTAGAAGGTGTACTTGATTGGGTCCATCTTAGAAATCAATAGAGTGGTATGAGTCAACATATACTATCTTAGCCGGCGGACAGCATATGCCAGAGTGCAGCAAGTTTTCTCGAGCAATGAATATCTGGTTTCACAGTAGGTAAACTTTTTGCTTAGGTAATAAATAACATGCTCTTTTCGGCCAGACTCGTCATGTTGGCCCAAAACACACCCCATAGAATTCTCTAGTACTGTCAAGTACATGATACAGGGTCTTCCTTCAACTGGAGGCATGAGAATAGGAGGTTCTTGTAGATATTCTTTGATTTTGTTGAAGGTAGCTTAGCATTCATCATTTTATCTGACTACTTGATCTTTCTTCAAGAGCTTGAAGATTGGCTCACAAGTACCAGATAAGGGAGATATGAAGCAAGCGATGTAATTGAGACGACCCAAGAATCCTCTAACCTCCTTTTCAGAGTGGGGGCTAGAATTTCTTGGATGGCATTTACCTTGGCAGGGTCGACTTCAATGCCTTTATTGCTGACAACAAAACCTAGAAGCTTTCCAGATTGTACTCCAAATGCGCACTTTTTAGGGTTTAACCTCAACTTGTACTTTTTCAACCTTTCGAATAGCTTGTACAAGTGATCGAGATGTTCCTCTTCAGTTTGAGATCTGGAAATAATATCATCCACATATACCTTTATTTCATGATGGATCATATCATGAAACAAAGCTACCATAGCCCTTTGATATGTTGCCCCTGTATTCTTCAATCCAAACGGCATGACCTTATAGCAAAAGGTGCCCCATTGCGTAACGAAATTTGTCTTCTCCATGTCTTCGGGAGTCATCCTTATTTGATTATAGTCGTTGAAACCATCCATGAAAGAGAAGACTTTTTGTTGAGCAGTGTTATTGACCAAGACATCAATGTATGGTAGAGGGAAGTTATCCTTGGGGCTTGTCTTATTCAGATCCCTATAGTCTACGCACATGCGAACTTTTCCGTCTCTCTTCGGTACTGGAACCACATTGGTAACCCATTGGGGGTAAGATGTTACAGCTTGGAACCCTCCATCAAACTGTTTCATCACTTCAGATTTTATCTCCTCAAACATATTAGGCCTCATGCGACGAACCTTTTGTTTCACAGGAGGACAATCTTCTTTTGTCGGCAGACGATGAACTATGATGTCGGTATCCAATCCTGGCATATCTTTATAAGACCAAGCAAATACTTCCACATAATCATGCAACATCTGAACCAACCTGCTTTTGACATTGCTATCCAAGTTAGCGCCGATCTTGATTTCCTTCTTGTCTGTCTCAATACCTAGATTGATGACTTCAACTGACTCTTCGTGCGGCTGAATAGCTTTTTCCTCTTATAACAGAAGTATGGCTAGTTCTCCCGGTATTTCACAATCTTCCCCACCTTCGTCTATGGCTTGGTTAATTGGACATTCAAAGTCATAGTCGACAATAGTAGAGTCATTGGCAATAAGATCCAGAGTGGATGAGGACCTGCAAGAGTGTGTGTGTGTGTGTGTGTGTGTGTGTGTGTGTGTGTATGTAAGATACATGGCTATTTTGAAAAATGTATTTGAAGAAAAGAAAGACAATGAACACAAAGATTTGAATGCAAAAGAGTCCAATGATTTGTATTGAATGATCATATGATTAGATGAACATAAATAAAACCCTTGACAAATGAACCATAGTGCCCCGGGCCAGGCACATGGCTTAAAAGTCATTGTTAAATATTACAGAAAAAATGTTCTTGAATTGAAAGAAAAGTAATAATAAGTAGATTACTCCTCAAGGAAAGAGATGGGCATGAAGTCCTTTGCATGCCAATTCTTCATCTCCATTGTAATAGGATACACCCAATCTTCAAGTGCACACTCTTCATCAGAATCACCTACAGTGTTGACTTCATTGACACCCTTGTCCTGTTTCGGCATAGATGTGGTGATCATATTCGGAGTTGGAGGAGGATCAAATTCAATCATCTTGTTATTGATCAAATCTTGAATTTTGTTCTTCAAGGCCCATCACTGGTCAGTCTCATGCCCAGGGCTGCTTGAGTGGTAAGCACATTTAGCGTTCGAGTTATACTTTGGTGAAGAGGTATCTGGGTTGGCAGGAGGATCGCACAAAGTCACAAAATTAGCCTTTAGCAAGTGTTGTAAGGCTTGAGACAGTGACATGCCTAACCTCGTAAGTTGTCTTCTCGGAGTTTCAAAACATTGATGATTAGCAGATGGTCTTTGAGTAGGAGTTGGATTGGAGATTCAGACGGTGTTAACAGACGGATGATCATTCTTCTTGGTACGGGCCCTTTCCCCGTACACAACATTGATTTCCTTCTTTGTAGCAAAAGGTTTCTTTACAGGATTTGAAGTGGAGGCAGATTCCATGGAAATCTTCCCACTTTTGATGCTGCTTTCAACTCTTTAACCGGTTAAGATTAACTCGGTGAATCTGGAAGAGGAACAGCCAAGCAACAAGTTAAAGAATGGACTAGATAAAGTGCCCACAAACATGTCAATGTTCTCCCTATCAATCAAAGGTGGTTGAACCCTACTTGCAAGGTCTCTCCACTTTTGTGCGTATTCCATAAATCCTTCATTCTTCCCCATTGTCATATCTTGCAACTGTACTCTTGTTGGCGCCAAGTCGGCGTTATACTGGTACTGATGGTAGATGGTGTAACGCCCGTAATTTAATTAATTATTTAAATAAATTATTTTTAGAATAATTGTGAAGAAGTGTTATTAAATTGGATTTATTTTATTAAGTGGAGAAATAATAATATATTTGAGGTATTATATTATTATGTGAAATAATGTTAGAAGCTAATAAGGAATAATATAATAATATTAGGTTATTTTATTACTTGTTGTTAGAATAGAAGGAAGAAGCAGTAAGAAGAGAAAATAAGGATTGTGAGGAACGTGAAGTTGCTGGGAAAAGTGGAAAACGGAAAGAACAAATATTCAACCCGGAAATTGTAGAGCGACCTTCGATCCAAGGTAAGCGTGGGGTTCTGGCTTTATAATTGGGTTCATGATGTTGGATATATGGGGTTAGATGTAATTGTTGTTCGTTCTTGCATAAATTTCATTATGAATGATGTATGATTAAGTTTTGATGAGTTTGTGATGAATAAGAATGTTATGTTGTTTGATCAATGGAGGGATAAAGTGCAATATTAGGTGATGAATTATCATGATCATAAATAAGGTTTTTAGGACTGTAGTATGATTCCCGTAGTGAAATTACAGTAAAAAAATGCAGAAAATTATGCAGAAAATCGCAGGATGCGTCGACCTCAAACTGGATGAGTCGATGCAAGGAGGTTGTTGGACTCAGGATAAGTCGATGCATGCAGAGGATGTGTCGATACATGAGCGCGTGAGACTCAGGATGAGTCGACCAGTGCGATGCATATGTCGATACATGATGCGTTTTGAAGCCAGGATGAGTCGATCAGTAAGTGCATGTGTCGATACATGCTGTGATTTAAAGCAGAATGAGTCGATCCATAAGGAGGATGCATCGACTCATAGTGAGTAGATGAAGCAGGATGTGTCGATCCAAGGAGTTTTGTGTCGATACATAATGCTGGATTTTTGACAGAATTGACTTCTAATTGATGTAACTTGAGTTTTAGGATGCTGTTTGAGATGCCGTTTGAAGCGTTGATTAGCGAACGCGATAAACTCTATCCTAGAGAATTAAAATGATGATGAAGAAGTGTAATCCTAGTAACTAATTTAGTATTTAGAATTAATTCCTATAGATGACCGTTGTGCTGTTTTTGGGACAGATGGATGAATATGAGATGTTAGAGGCTGCTGTTAGAATTATGATAGTAGGATTAGTGACTATAATGATGTACAGTAGTAGAATAACAGCATGGCTTACTATATTATTGATATACAGCTGAGTTATTAATAAGACGTGATTATTAAATTTGTGTTTGATAATTTATGATGAACAAATGATGTTGATAAATAATGATGTTTACTAAATTATTTTGAGATGTTTATGAGATGTTGTTCTGAGATGATTGAGATGTTGTTGTTTGAGATGACTGAAATGTTGTCGTTTTGAGATGATTGAGATGTTGTTATTTTGATATGTGTTTTGAGATGTTGTTAACTGAGTGTGTTATTGCATTCATGTTGAGTCGCATACATTGCATTTTTTTTGAGATGGAGCTTATGCTCGTTGAGATGGCCTGGATTGGAAAATTTTGAGATGAAGGCTATGCCTTATTGATGCCTCTAATAATTGGCATATTAGATTTTTGAGATGGGAGTTCTTCTCCAATGGTACCACATGTATTTGCATAGTTTTGAATCGCATTATATGAATGAATAATGAGATGTATTTGATGTTGACGAATGAATATATATGTTGTAATTATTGTTGATTATGAGATGAGAAGTGGTGATATGATTGATCTAATTTAATATATTGATTATCATGCGCTTTATTATATTGTTAGATATCTTACCCCTTCTGTTTGAATGTTGCCCTTATGTTGGTAACGTGCAGGTAATCGAGAGTGAAGGTTGTATACCTTCAATAGATCGAGTCGATGTTATTGCTCCGATATGTAACACTCGGGGGGGTGAACGCTTGCTGATTTTTGATTGCTGATTTTTAGTTGTTGAACCTTAAATTGTTTATTTATTAAACACGAGATGTTTCGAAGTTGCTATTTGATTTAAAGATGTTATTGAAGAATTCCGCTGCGTAGTTGTTGAATATTTAATGAAAGATGTTATGTTGTTAGTTCATCCGATGTTTTATTAAAAGTGTTATATATCCATGATGAATGTAATGAATTTCGTTAGAAGAATTTGTGACGTCCCGATTCCTTTGTATGATTGAAATTTTATAACTCTGATTTAATTGCAAATTTGCTTGGGATAGAATTGGGGTGTTACAAAGTTGGTATCAAAGAAAAAGGTTGGTCCGACCTTGTCATCGAGTCGTAGTTGTCTAACAATCGAGTATTGTTATTTTGATGTTCTAATCGTTGTTTAGGTTTGTAAGACCAAGTGTATCGCCGTTGGGAGCTCCAGTGTTGTTAGTGAAGAAGAAAGATGGGAGTATGAGGCTTTGTATTGATTATAGACAGTTGAACAAGGTGACGATTAAGAACAAGTATCCGCTTCCAAGAATAGATGACTTGATGGACCAATTGGTGGATGCCCGTGTGTTTAGTAAGAATGATTTGAGGTGGGGTTATCATCAGATTAAAGTGAAGAATGAGGATATTCAGAAGACGGCTTTCAGAACGCGTTATGGACATTACGAGTATTCGGTGATGCCTTTCGGTGTTACTAATGCGCCGGGATTATTCATGGAATATATGAATCGTATCTTTCATACTTATTTGGATCGGTTTGTAGTTGTGTTCATTGATGATATTTTGATTTACTCTAAGTCAGAAGAAGAGCATGTTGAACATTTAAGAGTAGTATTGCAGATTTTGAAAGAAAAGAAGTTGTATGCAAAGTTTTCCAAGTGTGAATTTTGGTTAAAAGAGGTTAGTTTTCTTGGTCATGTGATTTCAGGTAGTGGCATTGTTGTAGATCCATCGAAGGTTGATGCTGTGTTGCAATGGGAAACTCCAAAGTCAGCTACTGAGATTAGAAGCTTCTTGGGATTAGCTGGTTATTATAGAAGGTTTAATGAAGGGTTTTCTAAGTTTTCACTTTCGTTGACTAAGTTGAATTGTAAAGGTAGAGCTTTTGTATGGGATGTTCAGTGCGAAGAAAGTTTTATGAAATTGAAGAAGAGGTTGACGTCGGCTCCGATTTTGACGTTGCCTAATCCAGGAGAGCCTTTTGTGGTGTATTGTGATGCTTCCAAGATGGGTTTAGGAGGTGTGCTTATGCAGAGTGGTAAGGTAGTTGCTTATGCGTCAAGGAAGTTGAGGACTCATGAGAAGAACTATCCTACGCATGATTTAGAACTTGCTGTAGTTGTTTTTGTGTTGAAGATTTGGAGGTATTATCTTTATGGTTCTAGATTTGAAGTGTTTAGTGACCATAAGAGCTTAAAGTATTTGTTTGATCAGAAAGAGTTGAATATGAGAAAACGAAGATGGTTGGAATTGTTAAAGGATTATGATTTTGGTTTGAATTATCATCCAGGAAAGGTGAATGTGGTAGCTGATGTGTTGAGTTGAAAGACTTTACATATGTCAGCAATGATGATTAAAGAGTTGGAATTGATCGAGCAGTTCAGAGATATGAGCTTAGTTTGCGAGGTTACTCCGCAGAGTGTTTTGTTAGGTATGTTGAAGATTAATAATGAATTTTTAGACAGTATCAGAGAAGCTCAGAAGTTGGATGTGAAACTGGTAGATTTGATGGTTGGGATTGATCAAGCTAAGAATTGTGATTTTAAGCTAGATGAGCAAGGTGTGTTGAGATTTCATAGCTGGATTTGTATTCCTAATGATGCAGAGATGAAGAAAGTGATACTTGAAGAGAGTCATAGAATTAAGTTGAGTATTCATCCAGGAGCTACGAAGATGTATCAAGATTTGAAAGTTTGTTTTGGTGGCCTGGGATGAAGAGTGATGTGGCTCGGTTTGTGTATGCATGTTTGACTTGTCAGATGTTGAAAGTTGAACATCAGAAGCCTGCAGGATTGATGCAACCGTTGGAAGTTCCAGAATGGAAATGGGATAGCATTTCAATGGACTTTGTGACGGGGTTGCCTAGTATTTCAAGAGGACATGATCCGATTTGGGTGATTGTTAGTCAGCTCATTTTATTTCTATTAACATCAGTTTTCCAGTGTCGAAGTTGGCTGAGATTTATGTTAGGGTGATTGTGAAACTGCATGGTGTTCCTTTGTGTATTGTGTCAGATAGAGACCCAAGATTTACTTCTGATTTTTGGAAGAGTTTGCAAGAAGCGTTGGGTTCTAAGTTGAGGTAGATTTCAGCGTATCATCCTCAGATAGATGGTCAGACTGAACGGACGATTCAATCGTTGAAAGACTTGTTGAGGGCATGTGTTCTTAAGCAGGGTGGTTTTTGGGATACTTATCTTCCGTTGATAGAGTTCACATATAATAACAGTTACCATTCTAGTATTGGGAGGGTACCTTTTGAAGCGTTGTATGGTCGGAGATGTAGAACTCTGTTATGTTGGCATGAATCTGGTGAAAGTGTAGTACTTGGACCTGAACTTGTTCGTGAGACTACTGAGAAGGTGAAGTTGATTCGAGAAAAGATGAAAGCTTCACAAAGTAGACATAAGAGTTATCATGACAAGCGAAGGAAAGATTTAGAATTTCAAGCTGGTGATCATGTGTTTTTAAGAGTTACACCTGTGACTTGTGTTGGACGAGCGTTGAAGTCTAAGAAGCTCAGTTCTCGTTTTATTGGACCGTATCAGATTTCAGAGAGAGTGGGGAATGTTGCTTATAGAGTGGCTTTACCGCCTAATCTTTCGAATTTGCATGATCTGTTTCATGTGTCACAACTTCAGAAGTATATTTCAGATCCATCTCATGTGATTCATATGGATGATGTGCAAGTACGGGATAATCTTACGGTGGAGATGATGCCTGTACGGATCTCGGATCATGAAATGAAAACTATGAGGGGCAAAGTGATTTCCTTGGTTAAAGTGGTTTGGCTAGGAGCTGCAGGAGAAAGCATGACTTGGGAATTGGAGAGCAAGATGCGAGACTCCTATCCAGAATTGTTTGATTGAGGTAAATTTTCGAGGACGAAAATATTCTAAGTGGGGGAGAGTTGTAACGCCCGTAATTTAATTAATTATTTAATTAAATTATTTTTAAAATAATTGTGAAGAAGTGTTATTAAATTGGATTTATTTTATTAAGTGGAGAAATAATAATATATTTGAGATATTATATTATTATGTGAAATAATGTTAGAAGCTAATATTATTTAATGTGGGCCTGTATGGTGTGAGTGGAAGTAATAAGGGGGTGTAGGTTTTGATCCCAATAAGGAATAATATAATAATATAAGGTTATTTTATTATTTGTTGTTAGAATAGAAGGAAGAAGTAGTAAGAAGAGAAAATAAGGACTGTGAAGAACGTGAAGTTGCTGGAAAAAGTGGAAAACGACAAGAACAAAGATTCAACCCTGGAAATAGTAGAGCGACCTTCGATCCAAGGTAAGGGTGGGGTTTTGGCTTTATAATTGGGTTCATGATGTTGGATATATGGGGTTAGATGTAATTGTTGTTCGTTCTTGCATAAATTGCATTATGAATGATGTATGATGAAGTTTTGATGAGTTTGTGATGAATAAGAATGTTATTATGTTGTTTGATCAATGGAGGGATAAGGTGTAATATTAGGTGATGAATTATCATGATCAGAAGTAAAGTTTTTAGGACTGTAGTATGATTCCCATAGTGAAATTACAGTAAAAAACGCAGAAAATTATGCAGAAAATCGCAGGATGTGTCGACCTCAAATTGGATGAGTCGATGCAAGGAGGCTGTTGGACTCAGGATGAGTCGATGCATGCCGAGGATGTTGAAGAAGTAAAAAACACAAGAAGGGGGTTGAATTGTAAAAACTTGAAATCAATTGCAGTCAACACGATATTTTTATCCTGGTTCGTTTGATCTCAAACTACTCCAGTCCACCCGTCAAGGTGATTTCGCCTCTCTCCAACGAGGTCTTAATCCACTATATTCAACTGAATATTACAACTGCTTTAACAACTGCTAAAGCCTTCTTGAGTCAAACCACAAACCGGTTTCTCAAGGAAATACTTTCTTATAGATAAATGAAATCTAAGTGTGTTGAATGTTTTCTACAAAAACTGTTTATCACAACTGTGATACTACACACGTTAAGCTTATGAGAACTAGAGTGCTAAAATAATTGAGTAAAGAATTTGAGAGCTTTAGCAAACTGAGAGTGAGGAAGATGATGAATAGCTTTAGGCATGTAGAGGGTTGTAGAGCATTAGCCAATTCAATCTTCACTGACTTGTTTATATAGCATTGGAAAATGGTACGTTGGAGTCAGTTAATTCCGTTTCAATACCAATAACATTATTTCCAAATTGAGAAGATCTTTGTCTGGAATAATTCCATTGATAATAAAGTATCTTGAATGCACAGTACCGTTGCCACTTAAGCGTGTTCTGGCTTTGGCTTATTCTGACGCTGCTAGGTGCTAATGAGTTGTTGTTTTCTTGATCAGAGTTCAAATTGTTACGCGCAGATCTGTTCATCAAGCTTCAGCGTAAGCACATGTTGATCTTCTGATTCTGGCATCTGATATAACATCCTCTGATGCTGATGTTGATATTTCATCTTCTGATGCTGATGATGATATTCTCTTGCTGATACCCATCAGAGTTTCTGTAAAACAGAATGTAATTTTTAGGTAGCATATATGTCTTACATGAATCATACAATTAATATATCTTTGCATTTTGTTATCATCAAAACTTAAACTTAGGGTAGTAGATTCAAACTTTGTTCTAACAATCTCTCCCTTTTTGATGATGACAAAAACTAGATTTTTTTCAATTGAAAATCATCGTAAAAAGTATCAGAGATAACCAAATAGTAAAGAGTATCAGAATTAAATAGGAACTTATCAAAGATAAGAGGATAAGGGATAAAGAGATATCAGAGTTTAGATCGGAGATATTCCCCCTGAATCTATTACTTCCCTTTTTAATTCCATGAGTCCTTCAGGATCAGATCTTTATTGACTTTCTTTGAACATCAGAACATCAGAGCTTCAGTGTATCAGAGATGATTAACTTCTTGTACCTGTAAGCTTATGCAAAACAAAAACATTCAAGTATATCAGAGTGTTAGAATGTTTGAGACTTTTTGTCTCAGTAGTCCGTTATTGAAAAATATCATTCTTCTTCTCCCCCTTTTTGTCAGCAATCAAAAAGTGCAAGTAATCGAAGATAAAGCAATCAGTGCAGAAAAACTGTTATATTTAATTCAAAGCTTAGAAGATAGTACATAAAACATGGAAAGGAAACAATGAAAATATCAAGAATGAAAATCTAAGGTTGGGGTGGAAAGCGTGTGAGCAGAGCTTCTAGCATGTTCTTAATCTGATCAGCAGTTTCCTTCTGCTGATGCACCATGCTGACAACTGTATCAATCTTGCCATCTTGCACATCCATCCTTTCCTTCATCCTTTGATCATTCTCATCCATTCTTTGCTGCAGACGAATATCATTCTGCTTCAGCTCTTCAAGAGTCTGCCTGTCTAAAGCAGCTTGAGAAACGTCAGAAACAGGATGCTTCTGAGAGCTTTCTGCAACGTCTTCTACTTGACTAACATCTTCAGCTGGTTGAACGGTTGATGCTGGACGCTTGAATCCAGAATTCTTTGACCAATACAGGGAACGTTGGACCCACCAACCTATCAAAGTATCTCTCCCATCCTTGTGCCCTAACTTCTTCTGTCAAATCGAATCCATTTTCTTTCAGACTGGTGAAATCAACAATCAGTTCAGACAGAACTTCCAAGTTCTTCACTGGTGTAAGTAGAGTTCTGAAGGGAATTTGGTATTGTTCAGATGAAGCCTCCTTCTGAGAACCTGCAGAAACAATGCTAGAAGTTGCCATGTTGACACTAGGGTTTTCTGAGAAAAAGTTTTTGAGAAAAGGGTTTCTTTTGAGAAAGATGAATACACAAGTGAGAATGCAGAAAATATTTGTATGAATGTAAGAGACGGTAAAAATTTAATGAATGATGTTAAGGTGCTTAAATAGATTTCAAAAAGTGTTTTGAAAATGTAAATGATTTTAAGAAGGATAATTAATTAATGATTACAGTTTAACTCATGATTACACGCATTTAATGCTTGCTGATTTTGGGGGATTTGAGAAAGATACTTGGAACGGTTACCAGACATGTGTCTCAATGCATCCAATCAGCGTTTTGCCTTCTCAGAAGCGTGCACGCATGTTCTGCTTCAGAGATTTGCTGATGATTGGATGACACTTGTTTGATTTAGTGAGCAGCACGTCTATCCTTGAGCTGAAACGCTCAGATCTTTAAGAATAGAATCTGATACAATCTGCATGTCTATCTTTATGAAAGAAGATTGATGAGAAGTTCACAGTAAAAAGAAAACACATTCTGAAGGTTAATATATAAAATTAAAACATTTTTCACTCTGGGCAGAGCTTCATGCTGAGATGTTTCAGAATGAAGTTGAACCTATCTTCAGAAAGTGGTTTAGTGAAGATATCAGCCCATTGATGGTCTGTATCAATAAATTTTAAGTTCAAAATTCCTTTCTGAATATAGTCCCTAATGAAGTGATGTTTTATTTCTATATGCTTAGCCCTAGAATGCAAAATAGGATTTTTACTTAAGCAAATGGCAGAAGTATTGCCATAGAGTATAGGGATGTTACTCTCAAAAATCTGGAAGTCTTCAAGCTGACTTTTCATCCAGAGCATTTGTGTGCTGCATCCAGCTACTGCTATGTACTCAGCTTCTGCTGTTGATAGCACAATTGTGGATTGCCTTATATTGGACCAAGAGATCAGATTTTCTCCCAGAAACTGGCAGCTTCCAGAAGTACTTTTATGCTCTACTCTGTCTCCAGCAAAGTCAGCATCGCAGTAACCTACTAAGCTATAATCATTAGATTTTCTATAAAATAAACCCAGATTAGTAGTACCTTTCAGATACTTGAAAATTCGCTTAACAGCTATTAAGTGAGATTCTCTAGGATCTGATTGGAATCTAGCACAAATACATATGCTGAATAAGATATCAGGCCTTGAAGCCGTCATATAAAGGAGAGAACCAATCATACCTCTATAGACCTTCTGTTCTACCTTTTTGCTTACCTCTTCTCTTTCTAGAATGCACGTGGGATGCATTGGAATCTTTGATGACTTACATTCTGAGAGGTCAAATTTCTTCAGAAGTTCTCTGACATATTTGCTCTGATGAATGTAAGTTCCCTCTGGATTTTGATTGATCTGAATTCCCAGAAAGAATTTCAGCTCTCCCATGAGGCTCATCTCAAATTCTGCCTGCATACACTTAGCAAATTTTCTTCCAAGAGAAGGATTAGTGGATCCAAAAATAATATCATCAACATAAATTTGACATACTAAGATGTCATTCTTAACTGACTTATAGAATAAGGTAGTGTCCACCTTCCCTCTGGTGAATTCTTTTTCTAACAGAAAGTTACTTAGTTTTTCATACCAAGCTCTGGGAGCTTGTTTCAGACCATATAGTGACTTCTTTAGTTTGAAAACATATTCTGGATTTTTTGTACTTTCAAAACCAGGGGGTTGGTGCACATAAACCTCTTCTTCTATATAACCATTTAAGAATTCACTCTTGACATCCATCTGATACAGAGTGATGCCTTTATTAACAGCAAACGAAATTAAAAGTCTGATAGAATCTAACCTGGCGACTGGAGCAAAGGTTTCTGTATAGTCTATTACCTCTTGCTGACTATAACCTTGTGCTACCAGTCGTGCTTTATTTCTGATAACTTCACCTTGTTCGTTCAGCTTGTTTCTGAACACCCATCTTGTTCCAATGATGTTGAATCCTTTTGGTCTGGGAACAAGATCCCATACGTCATTTCTGGTGAATTGATTCAGCTCTTCTTGCATTGCTAGAATCCAGTCTTTTTCCAGAAGTGCTTCATCAATTGAGGAAGGTTTAATCAGAGAAACAAGTCCCATGAGGGATTCTTCAGAGTTTCTGAAGCTGGCTCTTGTTCTGATTGGATCTTCTTTTCTTCCTAAGATGGTTTCTTCTGGGTGATCCAAGCTACTTCTGGGTAGTCTTTTCTGAGGTTGATCAACAGGTGTTTCTGAATTGCTCGCAGTGCCTCTTTCTGATGTTGAAGAGTGTCGTTGTTGAGAGCTTCTAATGACTTGTCTTCAGAACCTGTGAATTCAACTTCCATACCTGCAAAGACTTCATTCTGCTTTGACTTTTCAGAGTCAAGCTTATCATCAAAACAAATACTGATTGATTCTTCCACAATCTGTGTTTCTGTATTGTATACTCTGTACCCTCTTGAGCGTTCAGAGTATCCTAACATAATACACTTCTGTGCTTTAGAGTCAAACTTGTTCAAATAATTTTTTGTATTTAACATAAAACAAGTACATCCAAATGGATGAAAATATGAAATGTTGGGCTTTCTGTTCTTCCACAATTCATATGGAGTCTTTTCCATAATAGGTCTTATGGAGATTCTATTCTTATTGTAGCACGCTGTGTTTATTGCCTCTGCCCAGAAGATCTTAGCAACGTTTGTCTCATTGATCATGGTTCTGGCCATTTCTTGCAATGTTATGTTCTTTCGTTCTACAACTCCATTTTGTTGGGGAGTTCTAGGACAAGAGAAATCATGAATAATGCCTCTGTCATTAAAGAATGACTCAAAATCTTTGTTTTCAAACTCTCCACCATGATCACTTCTGACTTTAACGATTCTAAGATCCTTTTCATTCTGAACTTGGTTACAGAAGGTAACAAACATAGAGTGTGACTCGTACTTGTGTCTTAAGAACTTTACCCATGTCCATCTGTTATAGTCATCTACGATTACTAACCCATACTTCTTGCCACTGACTGAAGCAGTTTTAACTGGTCCAAATAAGTCAATGTGCAGAAGTTCTAATGGCTTAGAGGTAGAAACAACATTTTTAGATTTGAAAGAAGGTTTTGCAAACTTGCCTTTCTGACATGCTTCACACAGAGCATCTGAATTGAACTTCAGATTAGGAAGTCCTCTGACCAGATTGAGTTTGTTAATCTGAGATATTTTTCTCATACTAACATGCCCCAATCTTCTGTGCCAGATCCATTGCTCGTTGTTAACAGACAGAAGACACTTTACATTCTGACTTTTCAGTTTAGAAAGTTTGATTTTATAAATGTTGTTTTTCCTCTTTCCATTAAATAGGATAGTCCCATCTTTCTGACTAACAGCTTTACATGATTTTTGATTAAAGATTATATCATAACCGTTATCACTTAATTGACTTATGGATAACAGATTATGCATTAATCCTTCTACTAACAGAACATTATTTATAGAGGGAAGATTTCCATTACCTACAGTTCCAGAGCCAATGATCTTTCCCCTCTGATTGCCCCCAAAGCCAATGTGGCCTCCAGGCTTAAGTTCCAGGCTTTGGAACATATGCCTTCTTCCCGTCATGTGTCGCGAGCAGCCAGAGTCCAGGTACCATGGCTGGTGTTTCTGATTTGCTGCTAAAGATATCTGCAACATGTATTATTTTATCCTTAGGTACCCAGATTTTCTTGGGTCCTGATTTGTTAGATTTACCAAAACTCTGGTTGAATTTTGGTTTCACAGAATACTTGCTACTAGTATATTTAATATCATGTGTGTGACCATACACAAAATGTGAGTTCAAAGGAGTGTGTTTAATAGTTAAATCCATGGCATTCTTTGGTATAGGAACCTTACCTTGGTATCTTATTCCCTTTCTGCCGTTTCTGCTAACTCCATAGATCATTGAAGCCATTTTGCTTCTATCTATGCTTTTAGCAAGGAACTTCTGAAAGCTATGATCATACTCCTTGATGATCTCATCAGCGCTGCTGGGAGTTTCAGAAATTGTTTCCTTCTGAGAGTTTTGTAAAACATTTTCTAACTTTGAAATTTTATTTTTCAGCTTAGAATTTTCCAATTTAAGACTCTCAGTCTTATCAGAGTCAGATTCAAGATTCCTTTTCAGGTTTCTGAATTTAACTTAATCTGCTGGTACCTTTCCAGAATTTCGTTAAGGCTTTCAGCAAGTTCAGCCTTAGTAAAATTAATTGCAAAGTCAGGAAATACCTCTTCAGTGTCTGATTCTGAGTCTGATTCAGAAGCTTCACTGTCTTCTGAAATGTTGGCCATGAGAGCTATGTTTGCTCTCTCATCATCTGATTCTGAGTCAGCTTCAGACGAGTCAGAGTCATCCCATGTAGCCATGAGACTTTTCTTCTTTTCTCTTCCAAACTTCTTTTTGGGTTTTTCCCTCTGAAGCTTTGGGCAGTCACTCTTATAGTGTCCTTGATCATTGCATTCATAGCAGATGATGTCCTTGGTGTTTGGCTTTCTGCTTCCTGAGGAGCCTTCAGATCTTCTGTATCCAGAGGAAGAATCTGACCTTCTGTATCTGGAAGAGAACTCATTCTGATCAGATCTTCTGGGATTCCTGAACTTCCTTTGCCTCTGCTTCCATAGTTGGTTCACTCTTCTGGAGAAGAGGGAAAGTTCGTCTTCTTCTGATGAGGATCCATCAGATGTTTCTTCAACTGCCTGCAAAACTTTAGACTCAGATTTTTTGTTAGATTTTAATGCTAATGGCTTACCTTGCTTCTGAGGTTCATCAGCTTCCAGCTCTATCTCGTGACTTCTGAGGGAGCTGATAAGTTCCTCCAGAGAAATTTTGTTGAGATCTTTAGCTAGCTTCAGCGCTGTAACCATTGGCCTCCACTGTTTTGGAAAGCTTCTGATGATCTTCTTGACATGATCAGTAGTAGAGTATCCTTTGTCCAGAACCTTGAGACCAGCCACCAGAATTTGGAATCTTGAGAACATTGTTTCAATGGATTCACTTTCTTCCATTTTGAATGCCTCATACTTCTGAATGAGCGCAAGAGCTTTAGTTTCTTTGACCTGAATGTTTCCTTCATGCATAATTCTGAGTGAGTCAAACATGTTCTTTGTTGTGTCTCTGTTAGAGATCTTTTCATATTCAGCGTAAGAGATGGCGCTGAGAAGAATGGTTCTAGCCTTGTGGTGATTTTTGAAGTCACTCTTTTGTTGATCAGACATTGCTTTCTTGTCAATCTTCTGACCGCTTGCATTCACTGGGTGCGTGTATCCATCTGTCACCATGCCCCACAGATCAACATCATGTGCCAGAAAGAAGCTTTCAATTCTGTCTTTCCAGTAATCAAAATTTTCTCCATCAAAGACTGGAGGTTTGTCGCTGAATCTGTCTTTGTCTTCATTGTTGTCATTGCTGGTGTGTTGATATGTTCCTGCCATTGTGTTTTTCTGACGCTGGATCTTGTACTGACACGGTTAAGTGTTTTAGCTCAGAACTAGGCACTCTGATGCCAATTGAAGAAGTAAAAAACACAAGAAGGGGGGTTGAATTGTAAAAACTTGAAATCGATTGCAGTCAACACGGTATTTTTATCCTGGTTCGTTTGATCTCAAACTACTCCAGTCCACCCGTCAAGGTGATTTCGCCTCTCTCCAACGAGGTCTTAATCCACTATATTCAACTGAATATTACAACTGCTTTAACAACTGCTAAAGCCTTCTTGAGTCAAACCACAAACCGGTTTCTCAAGGAAATACTTTCTTACAGATAAATGAAATCTAAGTGTGTTGAATGTTTTCTACAAAAACTATTTATCACAACTGTGATACTACACACGTTAAGCTTATGAGAACTAGAGTGCTAAAATAATTGAGTAAAGAATTTGAGAGCTTTAGCAAACTGAGAGTGAGGAAGATGATGAATAGCTTTAGGCGTGCAAAGAGTTGTAGAGCATTAGCCAATTCAATCTTCACTGACTTGTTTATATAGCATTGGAAAATGGTACGTTGGAGTCAGTTAATTCTGTTTCAATGCCAATAACATTCTTTCCAAATTGAGAAGATCTTTGTCTAGAATAATGTCGTTGATAATAAAGTATCTTGAATGCACAGTACCGTTTCCACTTAAGCGTGTTCTGGCTTTGGCTTATTCTGACGCTGCTAGGTGCTGATGAGTTGTTGTTTTCTTGATCAGAGTTCAGATTGTTACGTGCAGATCTGTTCATCAAGCTTCAGCGTAAGCACATGTTGATCATCTGATTCTGGCATCTGATATAACATCCTCTGATGCTGATGTTGATATTTCATCTTTTGATGTTGATGATGATATTCTCTTGCTGATACCAATCAGAGTTTTTGTAAAACAGAATGTAATTTTTAGGTAGCATATATGTCTTACATGAATCATACAATTAATATATCTTTTCATTTTGTTATCATCAAAACTTAAACTTAGGGTAGTAGATTCAAACTTTCTTCTAACAGATGTGTCGATACATGAGTGTGTGAGACTCAGGATGAGTCGACCGGTGCGATGTATGTGTCGATGCATGCTGCGTTTTGAAGTCAGGATAAGTCGATCGGTAAGTGCATGTGTCGATACATGCTGTGATTTGAAGCAGAATGAGTCGATCCATAAGGAGGATGCGTCGACTCATAGTGAGTAGATGAAGCAGGATGTGTTGATCCAAGGAGTTTTGTGTCGATACATAATGCTGGATTTTTGACAAAATTGACTTCTAATTACTGTAACTTGAGTTTTAGGATGCTGATTGAGATGTCGTTCGAAGCGTTGATTAGCTAATGCGATGAACTCTATTCTAGAGAATTAAAATGATGATGAAGAAGTGTAATCCTAGTAAATAATTTAGGATTTAGAATTAATTCCCGTAGATGACCGTTGTGTTGTTTTTGACACAGATGGATGAATATGAGATGTTAGAGGCTGCTGTTAGAATTATGATAGTAGGATTAGTGACTATAATGATGTACAGTAGCAGAATAACAGTATGGCTTACTGTACTATTGATATACAATTGAGTTATTAATAAGACGTGATTATTAAAGCTGTGTTTGATAATTTATGATGAACAAATGATGTTGATAAATAATGATGTTTAATAAATTATTTTGAGATGTTTATGAGATGTTGTTCTGAGATGATTGAGATGTTATTGTTTGAGATGACTGAAATGTTGTCATTTTGAGATGATTGAGATGTTGTTGTTTTGAGATGTGTTATGAGATGTTGTTAACTAAGTGTGTTATTGCATTCATGTTGAGTCGTATACATTGCATTTTTTTATAGATGGAGCTTATGCTCGTTGAGATGGCCTGGATTGACAAATTTTGAGATGAAGGCTATGCCTTATTGATGCCTCTAATAATTGGCAGATTAGATTTTTGAGATGGGAGTTCTGCTCCAATGGTACCACATGCATTTGCATAGTTTTGAGTCGCATTATATGAATGAATAATGAGATCTATTTGATGTTGATGAATGAATATATATGCTGTAATTATTGTTGATTATGAGATGAGAAGTGGTGATATGATTGATCTAATTTAATATATTGATTATCATGCGCTTTATTATATTGTTAGATATCTCACCCCTTTTGTTTGAATGGTGCCCTTATGTTGGTAACGTGCAGGTAATCGAGAGTGAAGGTTGTATAGCTTCAATAGATCGAGTCGGTGTCATTGCTCTGATATGTAACACTCAGGAGGATGAACGCTTGCTGATTTTTGTTTGTTGATTTTTAGTTGTTGAACCTTAAATTGTTTATTTATTAAACACGAGATGTTTCGAAGTTGCTATTTGATTTAAAGATGTTATTGAAGAATTTCGCTGCGTAGTTGTTGAATAAATAATGAAAGATGTTATGTTGTTAGTTCATCCGATGTTTTATTAAAAGTGTTATATATCCATGATGAATGCAGTGAATTTTGTTAGAAGAATTTGTGACGTCCCGATTCATTTGTATGATTGAAATTTTATAACTCTGATTTAATTGAAAATTTTCTTGGGGTAGAATTAGGGTGTTACAGAAGGAGGTAGCTAAATCCTCCCAAGTATTGATACGGGAACCATCCAACAGGTAGAACCATTCTAGTTGCGTTTCGGTCAAGCTCTCTTGAAAAATTGAACCCAGAGTTTCTTATCAGAAGTGTGCGGCTGTATCTTGTGCACATAAGATTTCAGGTGGAGTTTTGGGCAAGAAAATCCATCGTACTTTTCAAAAACTGATATTTTGAATTTGTGGGGAATAACAACCCCAGAGATCAAGCCCAAATCATCAAAATCTAAATCGGGGACGGCTTGGATCTCGACGGCCTTCAATTTGTCTTCTAACTGTTTGTATTTGACATCGGCGGGTGGATACTACTCGTCAAAATAATCATTATCAGACGCTTAATCGTTAATATAGTTAGCCTGCGTACTCTTAACCTCACCAATCTGATTCTCGTCTTCTTCAGATGAGTCTTCCACTACCGGGATCTGACGAACTGACTCCTTGCACCTTCTGCCCATGTTGACCAGGGCTCTCTTCTTGGGTTTTTTCTTAACTTCCAGTAATGCCATCATATCTTGCTGCCCCTTGGCTAAGTCCATTAGAGTGTCTTGGAATTGAGAGTTTTGTGCGTGAAGATCCTTCACAGTTTTCTCTAGATCCATCTTTCCGAAATAAACAGCAGAAAGATAAGGAAACATGTTTTGTGAAAACCTGTCATGTTATGATGCATGGAAGATGTATATGCAAATGATTTCAAGGATTTATGAAATTTAAATTTGTATAGACAAAAGAATGAACAAACATCAATTTTCATTAATTAGTTTAAAATGACTACATCATGCCTCTTGGGCTTACAAAATAACTTTCTAAGATAAAAAGACTAAACGCATCCTCTTCGTTGCGAGATAGGCGTTCACACTTTGCTCTTCTTGTAGCTTCTTTGTAAGCGCCAATACCCTTTTCTTGCTAGCATAGAATTGAGCTTCAAAGGTATCTCGTTCTTCCTTTAGCTGAATCCAACCTTTTTGCAAGTCTTCAATAGAAGTTGGCATGTCGGGATGGAGGACAGTGTACGGGACATCTCCTTCAACCATAATTTCTATGATAACTGGTAAGATGGAGGGATAAGGCATCACAAGTTTCTGAGCTCGAGTTTGTACCCACTTAAGGTAAGACTCGAGGGGAATGGAATTCTTGTGTCACAACGTCTTACTATCCACTTTTCTTACCATCCTCCATGCTCGGATAAACCTCTGACGGTAGCTTTGATCGCCACTCTCGTAGCCGAATACCACTCCTTGGATGAGCATCTCATGAGGGACATCCCTTCGGGAATAACCAAACTGTCGTAAGGCTAAGAAAGGGGTGTAAGTGATACCCCCTCTAATGCCAAGCAAAGGGACATTAGGGAATTCCCCACAACGGTCGATGCTAGTTACGTTCTCCAAGAATTGGGAACACCAATGAACATCTGAATGTCTGAGCGACATCAGTCTATGGGACCACCTCAAACTTTGCTTGTTCTTCAATACAGATCGGGGAAGATGCGAAACAAATCATCTTGCCAAGAGAGAAGTGCAACACATGAGGGTCCCTCTCTTCCTCATAGTGTGAGAATAAAAATAATGAAGGATATCTCCCAACAAAGTAGGCACCAGATTGCGAGACATGATGATTTTGACAGCATTTACATCTATGAGATGGTCAGGATTTGGAAACAAAACCATCCCATAGATGAGAAGGGACAATATTTCTTCAAAAGCTTGTAAGTCCAAAGAGTTCCAACAATCTTGAGCTTTCTCGAACAAGAACTTGGCTAATAAACCTTTGACACCACTCCTTGTTTCCCAATTAGTTGTGATATCAGATTATTGCAAGTGTAATGCTTGGGAAATCTCTTCAGGTTTTGGATCTATTTCTGTATCGTTGAAGGGTAGTTGATTGAGAATGGGAATCCTCAAGAGTTGAGAGAATTTCTCCAAAGTTGGTACAAGTTGATAATCGGGAAAAGTGACGCAATGGTGTAGAGGATCAAAGAATTGGAAAAGCACCTTCATCATATCTTCATCAGTGTTAAAGGTAACCAAGCTTAGGAGGCGACCGTGTCTTTCGGTGAATGGAGAATTCTCAGGAACCCTTGATGCTAACTCTTTTAGTTGAGGAGGAACTCTTATGAGATTGACTTGGATAGTATTCCTGCAGATAAAAGCCATGTCCTACAAAACAGAACAAAGATAAATCCAAATAATCCTTGAAATGGTTAGTGAGAATGAGTATGATGTTATGATGTTTATGCTGTTATGTAGAAGTAAGTATATACAAACAACACAAATTATTCCTTAGGTTTAGGCCTTCATGGAGTTTTATAGGTAAGTACCCTCTTGAAGTTTAGTTGGCTTAAACTTGTCTTAGAATTAGTAACCGGGTTCTAAGGGATCTCAATATCCCGGATCTGTCTTCTCAGACATTGTTTCAGCACAAGCCTTTTTCACGGTGACCAAAATATCCCGAAAAGTCAAATCTCAATGAGTGTAGTATCGAGTATCAACCAACTTCGAACTGCACCAAAGCTGGTTATCTCACTACGTCCTAATGGCCAAGTTGGTCAAGTAAAGGTTCTAAAAGTCAGTTAGTGCTTCATGACATCACACCCCGTGTTCTCCTTGACTACTCAAGGGCTACCGGTACCTACAAATATGTCACACTAATGTAGCTATTGCTTAGACCATGTCGGTATACCCCGCACAGTTTCAACAATGTATTGCTACTTACCTATAAGTTATCCCAAATCCGGGTAGAGGATTTAAACAAGCCCAAACAAAGAACCAAAATGTAAAGCAAACAAATCAAACAATGAAAGAAAATAAATGTGATCTAGCCCTAAGGTAACCCTACTTTTAAAAATTCCCCAACAAAGTCGCCATTTTTGTGATACGGTGGGAGAACTGACTTGGGTGTTTTGCGCTTTATTGAAAATGTTGCACTTAGCAAGAGTCGCCACAGACTTTTCTTTTATCCAAAAGGAAAGGTTGAAAAGAACAAGAAAGACCTTTGAGATTATTTCTTGAGTTCAGGGGGTAGAATATAAAAAGGGAAGGTGTTAGCACCCTTTTCATCCATAGTTATCTATGGCTCTTAGTTGCTTGCTAGATCACTTGCTTTTGTTTGAAAAATGTGTTTTGTGTGGTTTTGAAAGTATTTTGAAAAGGCACCATCTTTTAGGAAAACTTTGTAATAGTTCTCATTCATAAGAACGTATACAAAGTGTTGAGCTTTTGAAAATGTTTCAAGTTTGGAAAATGTTTTGAAAGTGTTTTTGAAAGTGTTGGTGTTTGTTTTGAAAATAAGCAAGGATGTTTGATTTAAAAATGAGCAAGCAACTAGGAACAATCTACCTAAGCTCATTTCTTCCTTTCCTTTGATATTGCTATCTTACCATTGAATTGGTAAGAAGACTTATATTTGGATGTAAAGGGACGGGCGTGGGTCATCATATAGCCATGATAGAAATATTGTAAGATGTCTTGGCATTTCTTTTTGAGGGACTAAGATCATTTTGAAAGGCAACATTGATAGCGCCATCGAGGGACTATGATCTTGTATTTTTGATTGCTTTTTGCTAAGACATCTCACATGCATAACATGACCATTTTTGTAAGACAACAAAGTGGAATCACCCTAAGGGCGCAAGTGTGTAAGTGTGTTGATTTACATGCATTGTTTATCTTGAATTAGAGTTTGCTATTTGTTGATTTTAGTCTTGCCATACAAACCCTAATTACTAGCATTTATATAAAGCGATAAATTGCAGAAAATAAAATTACTACGCTATTACATCATTAGGGGAGGGGGTATACAAATTTATAAATGGGGGTTTGCAAGAAAATTAAACCTAATTATCTATTACAACCATATTACATATTTTACAAGAATTGAAAAGAAAATAATGCAAGAATGTAAATGGAAAAAGAAATGATTTTTGTTTGATTTTTGTTAAGGGTTTTATCTTGACCTAATTAAGAAAATGATTAGTTAAAAATAAACAAAATTAAATTTAAAATAAATAAGAAAGAAATTAAGTTAAAAAGTATTTTTAGGGTTTTTATGAAAAAAAGGTTTTAACTTAATAAAAATAAAATGAGAAATAAATTAATTAAAAGAAACCTAAGTTCTAAATTAATTTTAAATAAAAAATAAAATAAAATAATAATTAATCCAAAGTCTAAATACTTATTATTTAAGAAAAAGAAATTAATTATTAAGAAAAATGTTCTTAGTCTTTTTGTTTTATAAGAAAATAAAATAAATAAGTGTAAATAATAAAAATATTTTTTTATTTTTTTATTAATAAAAATAGTAATAATAATAATAATAATAATAATAAAAAAAATATTAAAGAAAACATAAATAAAATAAAATAAGAAAATAAAATAAAATGATAAAAGAAAATAATTGGATCAGGGGTGCAAAAGTAGGCAGGGGGTTATAGGCTAGCAAAAAAAAGACAAAAGCCCAAAGGAGAGGCCCAGGCTCTACTGGGTGATAAAAAAGAGAGAGAAAATATGAGAAATAAGGAAAAAAGGTAGCGCTGGGTGTTGAACCCCTGACCTCCCATACATACGCGCGCTACCTTTGCCATTGGGGTGGCTGTACATCCGGTAACATAAACAACACAATAAATATGTAACATAAGTTATGCCCTAAATATAACTTCATCTTCAACCTCCAGCCATGGATCATGTAAATTCACCATTTCTCAACAAAAATGAAAGATACAAACATGAAAGTTGCTCCATTTTTCCACACGAATCAAACCATATAAATATCATAAGCTATAAATCAAAGATGAATGAGAATTTCTTAAAGTACCAAATTCTGACTTAATTATTTCAGCAAGTTCAAACTCAAAATTCTCACTACACAAGCAATATAAGTAAAATCTATGGACATGTACAGTTTCAGGGCGATGATGTCTATATTTTATCTTGACAAATGCAAGCTTAACAATGCCTAAATGAGAGGATAGAAGTTCAAAAAATATACCTCAATATTGGAAATCATGAAATGAGTTTGAGCTTCTTTCAAGGAGTTGTGATGATCAGGTTAGCTTCCTCAAGTTCCCAAGAAACTAATGCAATGATTAGCTTGAGCAATGGATGGCTGGAATGGCTTGGAGAAGTCAATGTGCAAACTCTGTTTTTTTGTTATGGAGGTTATGGTAAATGGTGTTACAGTTCTGGAATAAGGATGAGGATGAGTTGTATTTGATCTAAGGAAGCTTTAGGAAGTGAAAAGACAAGAAACCCACGAGGTAAATATGAGTTGCAAGTTCAAGGTCATAACCTGTGCAAAAATGGTATTTTTGAGAAATTTCTGGCTTGAGGGAGTTTGGTAGTATTTCAGGGTGTTAATGCTCGTGTGTTAGCTCACAAATAGTGCCTCTATTCATAAGAAACAAGTTTGGAAGCTTGTTCTTGATCAGAATTCAAAAATAAATGTTTAAACTCAACATGTGATTTTTTGAGAAATCCAAGTTTCAATGCCTTGTGTACTTGCTAATGTATAGTGGTTATGCTTTAAACAAGTTTGCTTCTGACTTTGTAGATGAAGTGTGATCAGAGGGAACATGTTAGAGGCTCAAGAATTGACTTTATGGATAAAGCTTATTTTTAAAGAATGAAGTTCTTCACTTTCTTCCCAAAATGGCAATGTGAATTAGATAAAGCTTAAACCACTTGGATTATAGCTCAAAAGTTTGTGTAATCCATTATGTGTTCATAAAGAAATGACTTGTAATTCAAGAATGAAACCCTAACTTCTTCCCTTCGATTCTCCTTGCTCAAGTATGATCTCAATGAGTTATTGGACATTTTGGAAAGCTTGTAACATCCTATACAACCTCTATGTTGGAAATTTTTGAAAATTCATCTTGGAACTATGTGAAAAATTTCCATGAAGTTAGGTCAAAATCCTGCCTAAAACTAGGGTAAAATTTCACTAAGTTTTCAAGTTTCATGAACATATCTTCACAAAATCATAACTTGAAAACCATACATTTCTAGAAAAAGTTATGTTCTACAATGTTTTAGATCTCATTTATATATATAACTTTCATGTTGGAAGTTTCCTTTGAATCATCTTGTATCATGGTGGAAATTTAGCTCAAAGTTATGAAAAAAACATGAATTTCCAACACTTGAAAAATTTCTAAGTTTAGAAATTTTGACTTTTCAAAATGAAATCTTGACTTTTTGATTTCTTGATGAACAAGTTTCATATTTTGACATGTCTTGATGAATTGTCATCTTTGGATCTTGATTTTGACCAAAAAGTCAAAGTTTAACTTTTCAGTGTACAATTGACTTTTCATTAGTTGACTAAAATTCATCTGTCAATCAATTGATCTTAAGTAATGTTTTGAACCATTCCATTAGGTCAAAATGATGCATTTTAATCCTTTAGATCATGTCTCAAACCAATCAATCATTTGCTAGGTCAAAAATCAAAAATTGCCCCTTCTCAGTCAAAACCCTAATTTTGACCATTTTGCCCTTTTGATGATCTGATCAAATTTCTTGAGGAATTATGATCCAAACTTGATGAAATTGACATATATGAGTTCATAATGTTGATATGGACCAAAAATTATAAAGTTTGACTATAAATTGACCACAATTGACTTTTCCCCCAATACAACTGATTTTAGGTCAACTGATCAATTGATTGAGCAAAAATGTGATCCAAGACTTGAAACTTGACATGAGCAATCTTGAGGGTCTAAAATGATCCATGAAAGTCATATGGGGCATTAAAAGTCCATTTGTCCTTGTGCAAACTTAAACCCTAATTTTCAGTCATCAGTGCTAAAGGAAGTGTCTTGAGCTAATCAACCCTTGTGCAGTCTTGAACCAAAGGAGATCTTGTGAGAGATTACTTGAGAGATGAGAGGGAAAACTTTGGGGTACAACAATAGTGTTATCCTACCATTAGTTAGTAAGAATCCCTATCGTTGGATGTTTGAGGGACATGCATGGGTCATCGCACAGTCAGAAAGGTAACATATAAGGATACCTTTAGCAATTCGAAGGGACAATCATCATGTATTCGTAAGCAACATCGAGGGACAACATCATTTCTCGTAGGAAACTTCGAGGGACATCGCAAGACTATGATCTTTATGATAATTTTTTTAACCGAGGGTCTTTGCTAATGGTATCCCTACATTCGAGGGACATGACTATTTTCCGAAGGCAACAAGTGGAGTCACCCTAAAGGTGCGTGTGTGAAAATTGATTTGTTTTTCGTTAATTTGTCTTGATTAGGTTTTATAGAGTTTTATTATTATCTTGGCATACAATCCAATTTAGCTAAGAATTATATATAGATACAAGGCATACAAAACATAGGCGCAAGAAAATAAAATGCGAGAAAGTATAGACCTACGACTATTACATGGCTTTGGTAGATTTACAATATTTACAACTTTGCGGAAATTTAAATGCTAAACTATTACAAGAAAATGTATGCGACCTATACATTTGTTTCTAATAAAATAAATAGAAAAAGTAAATACAAAATATTTGCAAAATTATTTGTAAAAATCTTAGTAACTAAAAGATTAGAAATTAAATTTTTTTGTGCATTTTTTGTTTGATTTGAATTATAAAATAAATAGACTTTAAACCTAAATTAAATATTTAATTAATTATAAAAGAAACTTATGTCTAATTAATTAATTAAGAAAAATATTGTCTAGAAGTAAAATTAACCTATTAAAAGTCTAGTTCTGATTCTATTATATTTTTTTTTATGATTTTATTGATTAAAGAAAATGATTAAAAAAAATATTAAATTAATTAGACAAAATGAAAAATAAAAATATAAAAGGGTTAAAAGGTATTGAAAAGAAGAAAATAAAGGTGCATGCTCTGGGGTTTGAACCCACACCCTTCTATTTACAGTCTCCATCCTTTGCCATCTGAACCATGCGCGCTTGGTGTTTGAAAAACGGGATTTGATCATTATATGATAAACCTGCAAAGATTGGGAAATAATAGCAAAAATATATCCTACATTGTTGTACCTTAGAAGATCATTGGTGGTGGTAGTATGCAATAAAACAAAATGAAAACATAAAAATGAATTTGCAAGAAATTAAGAAAAACGGCGTAGCATGTATGCTCATTTCATGCTCTTTGGATCATTACAAATGATCCAAACTTACCCAATAATGCTTCTGGAAGTGAATGGAAAGGCTGGTTTGTTTTGATCGTGGCTGCAACTAGAGTTTACAACTTACCCTGGTATTGAGAATTTTGGAAATTTTGGAGTGTTTTTTTTTCGGGGCAGATTTTGTGTCCTTTGCACTTGAGTATTGCATGCATTTATATAGGAATGAAATGGAACAAGAACAAGACAGGAATCTTGTACCATTATGTCACAATTCATTGCAAAAAAAAACATTGAAATCTTTCCAAATTTTTTAAAAATATTCCAAACTTGAAGATTCTTGTTCCCAACATGTTTTCACGGTTTTGGCAAGCTCTTATAAGGCCTTGGGCCTTCTAGAAGGTACCCAAATGAAGCCCACACGCCCTTTGGTCCATTAACTCGTATTTTATTTGATTTATTTTAAATTAATTTGAATAAAATCAAAATAAATAAAATAAAAAATCAAAGTAATGTATAAATGGGCTTAGATGTCCGCTAACATGTTGTGAACATGTTGAACATCAAAAGTTAGGTCCACTAGTTCAAAATTTCAAGTTTGCTCACTTTGCACTTCATGCATTTCCTCAAAATTTCCCAACTTGCACTGCTCATAACTCTCTCAATTTTCATCTTTTGAATGTGATCTTTGAATTTTTATAAATCTCAAGATGTACTCTTCAATTTCAATATTGATGATTTTTGCATTTGGAGACTTTATCTTGACGTAAGTTCCCTTGACAAAAAGTGTCTTTTTGTTGACTTTTGAAATGACCTGTAATGTATTGGCTCATATCTCTCAAATGAAGCACTTTTTGGACTTGAGCATAAATACAAAGTTGTAGATAATTGAATTTACTTCAAAATGGGATTTTTTGGCGAAAAGTTGATGAAGCATGTGAAAGTTATGCTTGGTCAAAGTTCAGTTGACTTTTCCTAAGGAAACCCTAATTTGGCAACTTTTGAATTTTGATGATTTGAGGGATTTCCTTGAGGAATCATGATCAAACCTTGACAAAATGATGAATATCACTTCAAAATGTTTATGTGGACCAAAAATCTTAAAGTTTGACTATATGTTGACCAAAGTTGACTTTTTACCCAATACAGTTGATTTTCAATCATCTGAGCTATTGACTGAGCAAACTTCTGATACAAGGCTTGAAACTTGATATGAGTATTGTTGAAAACCTACAGAGAATCACGGAAACCATTTGAGACCTTTGTAATCCAATCTTCCTTGAGAATCTCAAAACCCTAATTGTAGACCCCTGCTTAGGAGGAGCATTGACTGGTAAACCCTTGAGTAGCCTTCAGTACTTGAGAGCCTTAGAAGAATGTCTTGGAGAAAATGGGAGGGAAACTTTTAGGGTGCAACAGTTGCCCCTGTTCAATCTTCTTAAACTTTAAGAGTTAGATTGGCATGTCCGCCATTTGTAACTTGAAGGTAGAAGATGATTAAACACTTAAGTGCCCAAAAATTTGCATTCGCATGTGGAGAAGATAACGTTGTAGGTTGATAATATCATGAATGGGCTTACAAATGACATTTGGAGATGTGACGGAGAGTCATCGGAGATGGGCTTATAGATGCCATCCAAAGTGAATGTTGATAGAAGTATCAAAAGGAGTTTATGCTTGACTGAATCTGAGGAATGCTTTTCAGGATGAACCTATTCGATCCTGTCCAAAGGAGCTGCTTCTCAGAATGAATTTCTGAAGGAAAGTGACTTTTAGAATGAATATCCTGAAGGAAACTATTTTCCATGTAGATAGTCGCCCCGTCCTATTTTTGGAATTGATCCACAGTATGATTGTTGTTAAACCCGTCTTGTTCTGGGAGTTCATACCACTTGGTGATAAAGATAGTCCCACGGTCCTGTTTCGTGAATTGATATTTATTTGGCCATAAATAAAGAAACATAGTTTCTCCGTCTTGTTTCGGGAGTTAATCTTTGATCTGTTCATGTAGATAGTCGCCCTGTCCTGTTTCGGGAATTTATCCATAATCAGTTTGTTGGTAAACCCGTCCTATTTCGAGAGTTCATACCGTTGGTGATAAAGATAGTTGCCCTGTCCTATTTCGGGAATTGATCTTTATCTGATCATTAATAAAGAAACATAGTTTCCACACCTATTTCGGGAGTTATTCTTTGATTTGTTTATGTAGAGAGAATCCACGTCCTATTTCGGGAATTGATGTACAATGAGTTTGTTGGTCAAGCCATCATGTTTCAGAAGTTCATACCATTGGGGATAAAGATAGTCGCCATATCCTATTTCAGGAGATATCCTTTATATGATCATAAAGAAAGAAAGATAGTTTCCACGTCCTGTTTCGGGAGTTAATCTTTGAGTAGTTTATGTATATAGTCGCCCCGTCCTATTTCGGGAATTGATCTACAATCAGTTTGTTGGTAAACCCAACCTGTTTCAGGATTTCATACCATTGGCGATAAAGATAGTAGCCCCATCCTATTTTGGGAATTGATCTTTATTTGGCCATAAAGAAAGAAAGAGAGTTTCCCTATCGTGTTTCAGGAGGTAATATTTGATCTATTTATGTAGATAGTCGCACCGTCCTATTTCCGGAATTGATCTCTAATCAATTTTTGGTAAACTCGTCCTGTTTCGGGAGTTCATACCATTGGTGATAAAGATAGTTGCCCCGTCCTGTTTTGGGAAATGGTCTTTATCTGATCATAAAGAAAGAAAGATATTTTCCCTGTCTTATTTCGGGAGTTAATCTTTGATATGATCATTTAGATAGACGCCCCGTCTTGTTTTGGGAATTGATCTATAATCAGTTTGTTGGTAAACCCGTCCTATTTCGGGAGTTCATACCATTGGTGATAAAGATAGCCGCCCCTTCATGTTTCTGGAATTGATATTTATCTGATCATAAAGAAATAAAGATAGTTTCCCCTTCCTGTTTCAGGAGTTAATCTTCGATCTATTTATGTAGATAGTCGCCCCGTCCTATTTTTGGAATTGATCTACAATCAATTTATTGGTAAACTCGTCCTGTTTCGGGAGTTCATACTATTGGTGATAAAGATAGTCGCCCCATCCTGTTTCGGGAATTGATCTTTATCTGGCCATAAAGAAAGAAAGATAGTTTCCCCGTCCTGTTTCAGGAATTGATCTACAATCAGTTTATTGGTAAAACTGTCATGTTTCAGAAGTCCATATCGTTGGTGATAAAGATAGTCGCCCTATCCTGTTTCGGGAATTGTTCTTTATCTGATCATAAAGAAAGAAAGATAGTTTCACTGTCCTATTTCGGGAGTTAATCTTTGATTTGTTCATGTAGATAGTCGCCCCATCACTTTTCGGGAATAGATCTACAATCAGTTTGTTGGTAAACCCATCCTATTATGGGAGTTCATACCATTGGCGATAAAGATAGTCGCCCCGTCCTGTTTTGGGAATTAATATTTATATGGACATAAAGAAACAAAGATAGTTTCTCCGTCCTGTTTCGGGAGGTAATATTCGATTTGTTTATGTAGATAGTCGCCCCGTCCTGTTTTCGGAATTGATCTATAACCAATTTGTTGGTAAATACGTCCTTTTTCAGGAGTTCATACTATTAGTGATAAAGATAGTCGCCCCGTCCTGTTTCGGGAATTTATCTTTATTTGGCCAAAAAGAAAGAAAGATAGTTTCCCCGTCATGTTTCTGTAGTTAATCTTCGATTTGTTTAGGTAGATAGTCTCCCCGTCCTATTTTGGGAATTGATTTACAATCAGTTTGTGGGTAAACTCGTCCAGTTTCGGGTGTTGATATTATTGGTGATAAAGATAGTCGCCCCGTCCTGTTTCGGGAATTGATCTTTATATGGCCATAAAGAAAGAAAGATAGTTTCCCATCCCATTTCGGGAGTTAATCTTTTATTTGTTTATGTAGATAGTCTCCCCGTCTTGTATCGAGAATTGATCTACAATCAGTTTGTTGGTAAACCCGTTCTATTTCGGTAGTTCATATTATTGGTGATAAATATAGTCGCTCGGTCCTGGTTCGGGAATTGATCTTTATCTGGCCATAAAGAAAGAAAGAGAGTTTCCACGTCTTGTTTCAGAAGGTAATCTTCAATCTGTTTATGTAGATAGTTGCCCCGTCCTGTTTCCGGAATTGATCTACGATCCATTTGTTGGTAAACCCCTCCTGTTTCGGGAGTTCATACCATTGGTGATAAAGATAGTCTCCCCGTCTTGTGTTGGGAAATGGTCTTTATCTGATCATAAAGAAAGAAAGATAGTTTCTCTGTCCTGTTTCGGGAGTTAATCTTTGATATGTACATGTAGATAGACGCACCGTCCTGTTTCGGGAATTGATCTACTATCAGTTTGTTGGTAAACCCGTCCTATTTCGGGAGTTCATACCATTGGTGAAATGATAGTCTCCCCGTCATATTTCAGGAATTGATGTTTATCTGGCCAGAAAGAAAGAACGATAGTTTCTTCCTCTTGTCTCGGGAGTTAATCTTTGATTTTTTCATATAGATAGTCGCCTCATCCTATTTCAGGAATTGATCTATAATCAGTTTAATGGTAAACCCGTCTTGATTCGGGAGTTCATAACGTTGGTGATAAATATAGTCGCCCTGTCCTGTTTCGGGAATTGATCTTTATCTGATCATAAATAAAGAAAGATAGTTTTTGCGTCCTATCTCGAGAGTTAATCTTTATCCTATTCATGTAGATTGTCTCTCTGTATTGTTTCGGGAATTGATATACAATCAGCTTGTTGGTAAACATGTCCTATTTCGGGAGTTCATACCGTTGGTGATAAAGATAGTCGCTTCGTCCTGTTTCTGGATATGATCTTTATCTGGCCATAAAGAAAGAAAGATAGTTTCCTCATCCTGTTTCGGGAGTTAATCTTCGATTTGTTCATGTAGATAGTCTCCCCGTCCTGTCTCGAGAATTGATCTACAATCATTTTGTTGGTAAACCCGTCCTGTTACTGGATTTCATACCATTGGTGATAAACATAGTTGCCCCGTCCTGTTTTGGGAATTAACATTTACCTGGTCATAAAGCAAGAAAGATAGTTTCTTCGTCCTGTTTCTGAAGTTAATCTTTGATTTGTTTATGTAGATAGTCACCCCGTCCTGTTTCCGGAATTGATCTATAACCAATTTGTTGGTAAACAAGTCCTGTTTCAGGAGTTCATACCATTGGTGATAAAGATAGTCTCCCAGTCCTGTTTCGGGAATTGATTTGTATTTGGCCTTAAAGAAAGAAAGATAGTTTCCCTGTCATGTTTCTGGAGTTAATCTTCGATTTGTTTACGTAGATAGTCTCCTAGTCCTGTTTCGGGAATTGATCTACAATCAGTTTGTGGGTAAACTCGTCCTGTTTCGGGAGTTTATATTATTGGTGATAAAGATAGTTGGCCCGTCTTGTTTTGTGAATTGATCTTCATCTGTCCATAACGAAAGAAACATAGTTTCCCCGTCCCATTTCGGGAGTTAATCTTCTATCTGTTTATGTAGATAGTCTCCCCGATCTGTTTCGAGAATTGATCTACAATCAGTTTGTTGGTAACTCATTCTGTTTCGATAGTTCATATTATTGGTGATAAATATAGTCGCCCTGTCCTGTTTCGGGAATTGATCTTTATCTGGCCATAAAGAAAGAAAGAGAGTTTCCACGTCATGTTTCAGGAGGTAATCTTCGTTCTGTTTATGTAGATAGTCACCCCGTCCTGTTTCTGGAATTGATCTATAATCCGTTTGTTGGTAAACCCGTCCTGTTTTGGGAGTTCATACCATTGGTGATAAAGATAGTCGCCCCATCTTTTTTTGGGAAATGGTCTTTATCTGATCATAAAGAAAGAAAGGTAGTTTCCCTGTACTATTTCGGAAGTTAATCTTTGATATGTTCATGTATATAAACGCCCCGTCGTATTTCGAGAATTGATCTACTATCAGTTTGTTGGTAAACCCGTCCTATTTCGGGAGTTCATACCATTGGTGATAAAGATAGTCGCCCCGTCATATTTCTGGAATTGATATTTATCTGATCATAAAGAAATAAAGATAATTTCCCCATCCTATTTCGGGAGTTAATCTTCGATCTGTTTATGTATATAGTCGCCCCTATCCTATTTCGGGAATAGATCTACAATCAGTTTATTGGTAAACCCGTCCTATTTTGGTAGCTCATACCACTTTGTATTAAAGATAGTCGCAACATCCTGTTTCAGAAATTGATGTTTATCTGGCCATAAAGAAAGAAAGATAGTTTCTTCGTCCTCTCTCGGGAGTTAATCTCTGATTTGTTCATGTAGATAGTCGCCTCGTCCTATTTCGGGAATTGATCTACGATCAGTTTATTAGTAAACCTGTCTTGTTTCAGGAGTTCATAATGTTGGTGATAAATAAAGATAGATAGTTTTTAGGTCCTATTTTGAGAGTTATTCTTCGACCTGTTCATGTAGATAGTCGCCCTGTACTGTTTCGGGAATTGATTTACAATTAGCTTGTTGGTAAACATGTCCTATTTTGGGAGTTCATATCGTTGGTGATAAAGATAGCCGCCCCGTCCTGTTTCGGGAATTGATCTTTATCTGGCAATAAAGAAAGAAAGATAGTTTCCTCGTCCTGATTCGGGAGGTAATCTTCGATCTTTTTAGGTAGATAGTCGCCCCGTCTTGTTTCGAGAATTAATCTACAATCAATTTGTTGGAAAACCCGTCCTGTTTCGTGAGATCATACCATTGGTGATAAAGATAGTCGCGCCATCCTATTTCAGGAATTGATCTTTATCTGGATATAAAGAAAGAAAGATAGTTTCCCCGCCCTCTTTCGGGAGGTAATCTTTGATATGTTTATGTAGATTTTCTCCTCGTCCTGTTTCGGGAATTGATCTACAATCAGTTTGTTGGTAAACCTGTCATGTTTCAGAAGTTAATACTGTTGGTGATAAAGATAGTCGCCATATCCTGTTTCGAGAATTATTCTTTATCTGATCATAAAGAAAGAAAGATAGTTTCACTGTCCTATTTCGGGAGTTAATCTTTGATTTTTCATGTAGAAAGTCGCCCAGTCCTATTTTGGGAATTGATCTACAATCAGTTTGTTGGTAAACCCGTCCTGTTTCAGGATTTCATACCATTGGGGATAAAGATAGTCGCTCCGTCCTGTTTTGGGAATTGATCTTTATCTGGCCATAAAGAAACAAATATAGTTTCCCCGTCCTGTTTCGGGAGGTAATCTTCGATCTGTTTATGTAGATAGTCGCCCCGTCCTGTTTCGAGAATTGATCTACAATCAATTTGTCGGTAAACCCGTCCTGTTTCGGGAGTTCACACCATTGGTGATAAAGATAGTCGCCCCATCCTGTTTCGGGAATTGATCTTTGTATGGCATAAAGAAAGAAAGATAGTTTCCTTATCTTGTTTCAGGAGTTAATCTTCAATTTGTTCAGGTAGATAGTCGCCCCGTCCTGTTTCAGGAGTTGATCTACAATCAGTTTGTTGGTAAATGCATCATGTTTCTGAAGTTCATACCGTTGGTAATAAACATAGTCTCCATGTCCTGTTTTGGGAATTGTTCTTTACTTGATCATAAAGAAATAAAGACAGTCGCCCCATCCTTTTTCTAGAATTGATCTACAATCAGTTTGTTGCTAAACCCGTCCTACTTTGGGAATTAATCTTTATCTGGCCATAAAGAAAGAAAGATATTTTCCCCGCCCTGTTTCGGGAGGTAATCTTTGATCTGTTAATGTAGATAGTCACCTTGTCCTATTTCAGGAATTGATCTACAATCGGTTTGTTGGTCAACCCATCATGTTTCGGAAGTTCATACCGTTGGTGATAAAGATAGTCAGTCACCTTGTCCTATTTCAGGAATTGTTCTTTATCTGATCATAAAGAAAGAAAGATAGTTTCCTCGTCCATTTTCGGGAGTTAATCTTTGATTAGTTTATGTAGATAGTTGCCCCGTCCTATTTCGGGAATTGATCTACAATCAGTTTATTGGTAAACCCATCCTGTTTCAGGATTTCATACCGTTGGGGATAAAGATAGTCGCCCCGTCCTATTTTAGGAATTGATCTTTATCTGGCCATAAAGAAAGAAAGATAGTATCCTCGTCCTGTTTTGGGAGTTAATCTTCGATCTGTTTATCAAGATAGTCTCCCCGTCTCATTTCTGGAATTGTTCTACAATCAATTTGTTGGTATACTCGTCCTGTTTCGGGATTTCATACCATGCGTGATAAAGATAGTCGTCCAGTCTTGTTTCGGGAATTGATCTTTTTTTGGCCATAAAGAAAGAAAGATAGTTTCCCCGTCCTGTTTCGGGAGTTAATCTTCGATCTATTTAGGTAGATAGTCTCCCTGTCCTGTTTCGGGAATTGATCTACAATAAGTTTGTGGGTAAACTCGTCCTGTTTCGGGAGTTCATATTATTGGTGATAAAGATAGTTGCCCCGTCTTGTTTCGTGAATAGATATTTATCCGGCCATAAAGAAAGAAAGATAGTTTCCCTGTCCCATTTCGGGAGTTAATATTCTATCTGTTTATGCAGATAGTCTCCCTGTCCTGTTTCGAAAATTGATCTACAATCAGTTTGTTGGTAAACCCGTTCTGTTTCGGTAGTTCATATTATTGGTGATAAATATAGTCGCCCCGTCCTGTTTCAGGAATTGATCTATAATACATTTGTTGTTAAACCCGTCCTGTTTCGGGAGTTCATACCATTGGTGATAAAGATTGTCGCCTCATCAAGTTTTGGGAAATGGTCTTTATCTGAACATAAAGAAAGAAACATAGTTTCCATGTCTTGTTTTGGGAGTTAATCTTTGATATGTTCATGTACAAAGACACCCCGTCCTATTTCAGGAATTGATCTACTATCAGTTTGTTGGTAAACCCGTCCTATTTCCGGAGTTCATACCTTTGGTGATAAAGATAATCGCCCCGTCATATTTCTGGAATTGATACTTATCTCATCATAAAGAAATAAAGATAATTTCGTTGTCCTGTTTCGGGAGTTAATCTTCGACCTGTTTATGTAGATAGTCGCCCCCATCTTATTTCAGGAATAGATCTACAATCAGTTTGTTGGTAAACCCGTCCTATTTTGGGAGTTCATACCACTTGGTAATAAAGATAGTCGCTCTATCCTGTTTCAGGAATTGATGTTTATCTGGCCATAAAGAAAGAAAGATAGTTTCTTCGTCCTGTCTCGAGAGTTAATCTCTGATTTTTTCATGTAGATAGTCGCCTTGTCCGGTTTTGGGAATTGATCTACAATCAATTTGTTGGTAAACCCGTCTTGTTTCGGGAGTTCATAACGTTTATGATAAATATAGTCGCTCTGTCCTGTTTCGGGAATTTATCTTTATCTGATCATAAATAAAGAAAGATAGTTTTTGCGTCCTATTTCGAGAGTTAATCTTCGACCTATTCATGTAGATAGTCTCCATGTACTGTTTTGGGATTTTATCTACAATCAGCTTGTTGGTAAACATGTCCTATTTTAGGAGGTCATACCGTTGGTCATAAAGATAGTCGCACTGTCCTATTTCGGGATTTGATCTTTATATGGCCATAAAGGAAGAAAGAAAGCTTCCCCGTCCTGTTTCGGGAGTTAATCTTCAATTTATTCATGTAGATAGTCGCCCCGTCCTGTTTCGAGAATTGATCTACAATCAGTTTGTTGGTAAACCCGTCCTGTTACAGGATTTCATACCATTGGTGATAAACATAGTTGCCCCGTCCTGTTTTGGGAATTGATCTTTATCTGGATATAAAGAAAGAAAGAGAGTTTCCCCGCCCAATTTTGGGAGGTAATCTTTGATCTGTTTATGTAGATAGTCACCCCGTCCTATTTCAGGAATTGATCTACAATCAGTTTGGTGGTCAACCCATCATGTTTCGTAAGTTCATACCGTTGGTGATAAAGATAGTCGCCTTGTACTGTTTCGAGAATTGTTCTTTATCTGATCATAAAGAAAGAAAGATAGTTTCCTCGTCCTGTTTCGGGAGTTAATCTTTGATTAGTTTATGTAGATAGTCGCCCCATACTGTTTCATGAATAAATCTATAATCAGTTTATTGGTAAACCCATCTTGTTTCAGTATTTCATACCATTCGGGATAAAGATAGTCTCCCCATCCTATTTTGGGAATTGATCTTTATTTGGCCATAAAGAAAGAAAGATAGTTTCCCCGTCCTGTTTCAGAAGGTAATCTTTGATATGTTTATGTAGATAGTCACCCCGTCCTGTTTCCGGAATTGATCTACAATCAATTTGTTGGTAAACCCGTCATGTTTCGGGAGTTCATACCATTGGTGATAAAGATAGTCGCCCCATCCTGTTTCGGGAAATGATAATTATCTGGCCATACAGAAAAAAGATAGTTTCCCCGTCCTGTTTCGAGAGTTAATCTTCCATCTGTTTATATAGATAGTCTCCCCGTCCTATTTCGGGAATTGGTCTACAATCAGTTTATTGGTAAACCCGTCATGTTTCAGAAGTTCATACTATTGGTGATAAAGATAGCCGCCCTATCCTGTTTCTAGAATTGTTCTTTATCTGATCATAAAGAAAGAAAGATAGTTTCACTATCCTATTTCTGGATTTAATCTTTGGGTTTTCATGTAGATAGTTGCCTAGTCCTGTTTCGGGAATTGATCTACAATCAGTTTGTTGGTTAACCCGTCCTGTTGTGGGAGTTCATACCATTGGTGATAAAGATAGTCGCCCCGTCCTATTTTGGGAATTGATCTTTATCTGGCCATAAAGAAAGAAAGATAGTTTCCCCATCCTGTTTCGGGAGGTAATCTTCGATCTGTTTATGTAGATAGTCGCCCCGTCTTGTTTCGAGAATTAATCTACAATCAATTTATTGGTAAACCCATTATGTTTCGGAATTTCATACCGTTTGTAATAAATATAGTCTCCATGTCCTGTTTTGGGAATTATTCTTTACTTGATCATAAAGAAAGATAGTATCCTCGTTCTTTTTCGGGAGTTAATATTTGATTTATTCATGTAGATAGTCGCCCCGTCCTGTTTCGATAATTGATCAACAATCAGTTTGTTGGTAAACCCGTCATGTTACGGGATTTCATACCATTGGTGATAAACATAATCGCCCCGTCCTGTTTTGGGAATTGATCTTTATATGGCCATAAAGAAAGAAATATAATTTACTTTTCCTGTTTCGGGAGTTAATCTTCGTTTTGCTCATGTAGATAGTCACCCCGTCCTGTTTCGGGAATTGATCTACAATCAGTTTGTTGGTAAACCCATTATATTTCGGAATTTCGTACCGTTTTAAATAAATATAGTCTCTATGTCCTGTTTTGGGAATAGTTCTTTATCTGATCGTAAATAAAGAAAGATAGTTTTTGCGTCTTATTTCGAGAGTTAATCTTCGAACTATTCATGTAGATAGTCGCCATGTACTATTTCGGGATTTGATCTACAATCAGCTTGTTGGTAAACATGTCCTATTTCGGGAGGTCATACCATTGGTGATAAAGATAGTCGCCCCATCCTGTTTCAGGAATTGATCTTTATCTGGCCATAAAGGAAGAAATATAGTATCCCCGTCCTGTTTTGGGAGTTAATCTTTGATTTGTTCACGTAGATAGTCGCCCCATCCTGTTTCGAGAATTGATCTACAATCAGTTTGTTGGTAAACCCGTCCTGTTACAGGATTTCATACCATTGGTGATAAAGATAGTCGCCTTGTCCTGTTTCGAGAATTGTTCTTTATCTGATCATAAAGAAAGAAAGATAGTTTCCTCATCTCATTACGGGAGTTAATCTTTGATTAGTTTATGTAGATAGTCGCCACGTCCTGTTTTGGGAATTGATCTACAATTACTTTTTTGGTAAACCCATCATGTTTCACAATTTCATACCATTGGGGATAAAGATAGTCACCCCGTCCTATTTTGGGAATTGATCTTTATCTAGCCATAAAGAAAGAAAGATAGTTTCTCCGTCCTATTTCAGGAGGTAATCTTCGATTTGTTTATGTAGATAGTCGCCCCGTCCTGTTTCTGGAATTGATCTACAATCAATTTGTTGGTAAACCCGTCCTGTTTCGGGAGTTCGTACCATTGGTGATAAAGATAGTTGCCCCATCCTGTTTCGGAATTGATCTTTATCTGGCCATAAATAAAGAAAGATAGTTTCACAGTTCTGTTTCGAGAGTTAATCTTCCATCTATTTATGTAGATAGTCTCCCTGTCCTGTTTCGGGAATTGGTCTACAATCAGTTTATTATTAAACTCGTCATGTTTCGGAAGTTCATACCGTTGGTGATAAAGATAGTCACCCTATCTTGTTTCAAGAATTGTTATTTATCTGATCATAAAGAAAGAAAGATAGTTTCACTGTCCTATTTCGGGAGTTAATCTTTGATTTTTCATGTAGATAGTCTCCCCATCCTGTTTCAGGAATTGATCTACAATCAGTTTGTTGGTAAACCCGTCCTGTTACATGAGCTCATACCATTGGTGATAAAGATAGTTGCGCCGTCTTATTTTGGGAATTGATCTTTATTTGTCCATAAAGAAAGAAAGATAGTTTCCCTGTCCTGTTTTGGGAGGTAATCTTCGATCTATTTATGTAGATAGTCACCCCGTCTTGTTGCGAGAATTGATCTACAATCAATTTGCTGGTAAACCCGTCCTGTTTCAGGAATTGATCTTTATGTGGCCGTAAAGAAAGAAAGATAGTTTCCCCTTCCTGTTTCAGGAGTTAATCTTCATTTTGCTCATGTAGATAGTGGCCCCGTCCTATTTCGGGAATTGATCTACAATCAATTTACTGGTAAACCCATTATATTTCAGAATTTCATACCGTTTGTAATAAATATAGTCTTTATGTCCTGTTTTGGGAACTGTTCTTTATCTGATCGTAAATAAAGAAAGATATTTTTTGCGTCTTATTTCGAGAGTTAATCTTCGACCTATTCATGTAGATAGTCTCCATGTACTGTTTCGGGATTTGATCTACAATCAGCTTGTTGGTAAACATGTCCTATTTTGGGAGGTCATACCATTGGTGATAAAGATAGTCGCCCCGTCCTGTTTCGAGAATTGATCTTTATCTGGCCATAAAGGAAGAAAGATAGTTTCCCCGTCCTGTTTTGGGAGTTAATCTTGGATTTGTTCATGTAGATAGTCGCCCCATCCTGTTTCGAGAATTGATCTACAATCAATTTATTGGTAAACTCGTCCTGTTACGGGATTTCATACCATTGGTAATAAACACAGTCGCCCCATCCTGTTTTGGGAATTTATCTTTATCTGGATATAAAGAAAGAAAGATAGTTTCCCCGCCCTTTTTTGGGAGGTAATCTTTGATCTATTTATGTAGATATTCGCCCCGTCCTATTTCGGGAATTGATCTACAATCAGTTTGTTGGTAAACCCATCATGTTTCGTAAGTTCATACCATTGGTGATAAAGATAGTCTCCTTGTCCTGTTTCGAGAATTGTTCTTTATCTGATCATAAAGAAAGAAAGATAGTGTCCTCGTCATGTTTCGGGAGTTAATCTTTGATTAGTTTATGTAGATAGTCGACCTGTCCTGTTTCGGGAATTGATATACAATTAGTTTATTAGTAAACCCAACCTGTTTCAGAATTTCATACCATTGGTGATAAAGATAGTCTCCCCGTCCTATTTTTGGAATTGATCTTTATCTGGACATAAAGAAAGAAAGATAGTTTCCCTGTCCTGTTTCTGGATTTGATCTACAATCAATTAGTTAGTAAACCCTTCATGTTTTGGGAGTTCATACCATTGGTGATAATGATAGTCGCCCCATCCTGTTTCGAGAATTGATCTTTATCTGGCCATAAAGAAAAAAAGATAGTTTCCCCGTCCAGTTTCGAGAGTTACTCTTCCATCTGTTTATGTAGATAGTCTCCCTGTCCTGTTTCGGGAATTGGTCTACAATCAGTTTATTGGTAAACCCGTCATGTTTCGGAAGTTCATATTGTTGGTGATAAAGATAGTCGCCTTATCCTGTTTCTAGCATTGTTCTTTATCTGATCATAAAGAAATAAAGATAGTTTCACTGTCCTATTTCGGGAGTTAATCTTTGATTTTTCATGTAGATAGTCGCCCAGTCCTGTTTCGGGAATTGATCTACAATCAGTTTGTTGGTAAACCCGTCTTGTTGTGGGAGTTCATATCATTGGTGATAAACATATTCGCCCCGTCCTGTTTTGGGAATTGATCTTTATCTGGCCATAAAGAAAGAAAAATAGTTTCCCCGTCCTGTTTCGGGAGGTAATCTTTGATCTGTTTATGTAGATAGTCGCCTCGTCCTATTTCGAGAGTTAATCTTCTATCTGTTTATGTAGATAGTCTCCCCGTCCTGTTTCGGGAATTGGTCTACAATCAGTTTATTGGTAAACCTGTCATGTTTTGGAAGTTCATATTGTTGGTGATAAAGATAGTCGCCCTATCCTGTTTCTAGAATTGTTCTTTATCTGATCATAAAGAAATAAAGATAGTTTGACTGTCTTATTTCGGGAGTTAATCTTTGATTTTTCATGTAGATAGTCGCCCAGTCCTGTTTCGGGAATTGATCTACAATCAGTTTGTTGGTAAACCCGTCTTGTTGCGGGAGTTCATATCATTGGTGATAAAAATAGTCGCCTCGTCCTGTTTTGGGTATTGATCTTTATCTGGCCATAAAGAATGAAAAATAGTTTCCCCGTCCTGTTTCGGGAGGTAATCTTCGATCTGTTTATGTAGATAGTCGCCCCGTCCTGTTTCGATAATTAATCTACAATTAATTTGTTTGTAAACCTGTCCTATTTCGGGAGTTCATACCATTGGTGATAAAGATAGTCTCCCCATCCTATTTCGGGAATTTATCTTTATATGGCCATAAAGAAAGAAAGATAGTTTCCCTTTCCTGTTTCAGGAGTTAATCTTCGATTTGTTCATGTAGATAGTCTCCCTGTCCTGTTTCAGGAATTGATCTATAATCAGTTTGTTGGTAAACCCATTATGTTTCGGAATTTCATACCGTTTGTAATAAATATAGTCTCCATGTCCTGTTTTCGGAATTGTTCTTTACTTGATCATAAAGAAAGAAAGATAGTATCCTCATCCTATTTCGGGAGTTAATCTTCGATCTGTTTATGTAGATAGTCTCCCCGCCTCGTTTCTGGAATTGATCTACAATCAATTTGTTGGTAAACTCGTCCTGTTTCGGGAGTTCATACCATTGGTGATAAAGATAGTCGCCCGGTCTTGTTTCGGGAATTGATCTTTTTTTGGCCATAAAGAAAGAAAGATAGTTTCCCCGTCCTGTTTCGGGAGTTAATCTTCGATCTATTTAGGTAGAGAGTCTCCCTGTCCTGTTTCGAGAATTGATCTACAATCAGTTTGTGGGTAAACTCGTCCTGTTTCAGGAGTTCATATTATTGGTGATAAAGATAGTTTCGTTGTTTTGTTTAATGAATTGATCATTATCTGGCCATAGAGAAAGAAAGATAGTTTCCCCGTCCTGTTTCAGGAGTTAATCTTCTATCTGTTTATGTAGATAGTCTCCTTGTCCTGTTTAGATAATTGATCTACAATCAGTTTGTTGGTAAACCTGTTCTGTTTCGGTAGTTCATATCATTGGTGATAAATATAGTTGCCCTGTCCTTTTTTGGGAATTGATCTTTAACTGGCCATAAAGAAAGAAAGATAGTTTCCCTGTCCTGTTTTGGGAGTTAATCTTTGATCTGTTCATGTAGACAGTCGCCCCGACTTGTTTCGGGAATTGATCTACGATCAGTTTGTTATTAAACTCGTCCTGTTTCAGAAGGACATATCATTGGTGATAAAGATTATCGCCCCGTCATGTTCCTGGAATTGATATTAATCTGATCATAAAGAAATAAAGATACTTTCCCCATCCTGTTTCAGGAGGAAATCTTTGATCTGTTTATGTAGATATTCGCCCCGTCCTGTTTCTTGAATTTATTTACAATCAATTTGTTGGTAAACCCGTCCTGTTTCGGGAGTTCATAACATTGGTGATAAAGATAGTCGCCCCATCGTGTTTCGGGAATTGATCTTTATCTGGCCATAAAGAAAGAAACATAGTTTCCCCATCCTGTTCCGGGAATTTATCTTTGATCTATTTATGTAGATAGTCGCCCCCATCCTATTTCGGGAATAGATCTACAATCAGTTTGTTGGTAAACCCGTCCTATTTTGGGAGTTCATACCACTTGGTGATAAAGATAGTCAACCCATCCTGTTTCCGGAATTGATGTTTATCTGGCCATAAAGTGAAAAAGATAGTTTCTTCATCCTGTCTTGGGAGTTAATCTTTGATTTGTTTATGTAGGTAGGTGCCTCGTCCTGTTTTGGGAATTGATCTACAATCAGTTTGTTGGAAAACCC
The DNA here is from genome assembly GCA_948472305.1 of Vicia faba. Taxonomy (NCBI): domain Eukaryota; kingdom Viridiplantae; phylum Streptophyta; class Magnoliopsida; order Fabales; family Fabaceae; genus Vicia; species Vicia faba. The sequence goes on from OX451740.1 coordinate 1,290,600,013, forward strand.
GTCTTGTTTCGAGAGTTCATAACATTGGTGATAAATATAGTCGCCCTGTCCTGTTTCAGGAATTGATCTAGAATCAGCTTGTTGGTAAACATGTCCTATTTCGGGATTTCATACCATTGGTGATAAAGATAGTCGCCCCGTCCTGTTTCAGGAATTGATCATTATCTGGCCTTAAAGAAATAAAGATAGTTTTCTTGTCCTGTTTCAGGAGTTAATCTTCGATTTGTTCATGTAGATAGTTGCCCCGTCCTATTTCGGGAATTGATCTACAATCAGTTTGTTGGTAAACCCATCACGTTTCGGAAGTTCATACCGTTGTTGATAAAGATAGTCGCCCTGTCCTGTTTTGGGAATTGTTCTTTACATGATCGTAAAGAAAGAAAGATAGTTTCCACGTCCTATTTTGGGAGTTAATCCTTGATTTGTTCATGTAGATAGTCGTCCTGTCCTGTTTCGAGAATTGATCTACAATCAGTTTATTGGTAAACACGTCCTGTTACGGGATTTCATACCATTGGTGATAAACATAGTCGCCCCGTCCTATTTTGAGAATTGATCTTTATCTGGATATAAAGAAAGAAAGATAGTTTCCCCGCCCTATTTCGGGAGGTAATCGTTGATATGTTTATGTAGATAGTCGCCCCGTCCTATTTCGGGAATTGATCTACAATCATTTTGTTGGTCATCCCATCATGTTTCGGAAGTTCATACCGTTGGTGATAAAGATAGTCGCCTTGTCCTGTTTCCGGAATTGTTCTTTATCTGATCATAAAGAAAGAAAGATAGTTTCCTCATCTTGTTACGGGAGTTAATCTTTGATTAGTTTATGTAGATAGTCGCCCCGTCCTGTTTCGGGAATTGATCTACAATAACTTTTTTGGTAAACCCATCATGTTTCAGAATTTCACACCATTGGGGATAAAGATAGTCGCCCCGTCCTATTTTGGGAATTGATCTTTATCTATCCATAAAGAAAGAAAGATAGTTTCTTTGTCCTATTTCAGGAGGTAATCTTCGATTTGTTTATGTAGATAGTCGCCCCGTCCTGTTTCTGGAATTGATCTACAATCAATTTGTTGGTAAACCCGTCCTGTTTCGGGAGTTCGTACCATTGGTGATAAAGATAGTCGCCCAATCCTGTTTCGGAATTGATCTTTATCCGGCCATAAAGAAAGAAAGATAGTTTCCCCGTCCTATTTCAGGAGTTAATCTTTGATTTTTCATGTAGATAGTCGCCCCGTCCTGTTTCGGGAATTGATCTATAATCAGTTTGTTGGTAAACCCGTCCTGTTACATGAACTCATACCATTGGTGATAAAGATATTTGCGTCGTCTTATTTTGGGAATTGATCTTTATCTGTCCATAAAGAAAGAAAGATAGTTTCCCTGTCCTATTTTAGGAGGTAATCTTCGATCTGTTTAAGTAGATAGTCACCCCGTCTTGTTTCGAGAATTGATCTACAATCAATTTACTGGTAAACCCGTCCTGTTTCGGGAGTTCATATCGCCCCATCCTGTTTCAGGAATTGATCTTTATCTGGCCATAGAGAAAGAAAGATAGTTTCCCTATCCTGTTTTAGGAGTTAATCTTTGATTTGTTCATGTAGATAGTCGCCCCGTCCTGTTTCAGGAATTGATCTGCAATAAGTTTTTTAGTAAACCCATCATGTTTCGGAAGTTCATACCGTTGGTAATAAATATAGTCTCCTGTCCTGTTTTAAAAATTGTTCTTTACGTGATCATAAAGAAAGAATGATAGTTTCCTCGTCCTGTTTCGGGATTTAATCTTTGATTTGTTCATGTAGATAGTCGCCCCGTCCTGTTTCAAGAATTGATCTAATATCAATTTGTTGGTAAACCCGTCCTGTTACGGGATTTCATACCGTTGGTGATAACCATAGTCGCCCCGTCCTGTTTTGGGAATTGACATTTATCTGGCCATAAAGAAAGAAAAATTGTTCCCCCGTCCTGTTTCGGGAGTTAATCTTCGATCTGTTTAGGTAGATAGTCTCCCCGTCTTATTTCAGGAATTATTCTACAATCAGTTTGCGGGTAAATTGGTCCTGTTACGGGAGTTCATACCATTGGTGATAAAGATAGTTGCCCCATTTTATTTCGTGAATTGATCTTTATCTGGCCATAGATAAAGAAAGATAGTTTCCCCGTCCTGTTTCAGGAGTTAATCTTCTATCTGTTTATGTAGATAGTCTCCCTTTCCTGTTTCGAGAATTGATCTACAATCAGTTTGTTTGTAAACTCGTTTTGTTTCGGTAGTTCATATTATTGATGATAAATATAGTCTCCATGTCCTGTTTCGAGAATTTATCTTTATCTGGCCATAAAGAAAGAAAGATAGTTTCATTGTCCTGTTTCGGGTGTTAATCTTCGATCTGTTTATGTAGGTAGTCACACCATTTTGTTTCAGGAATTAATCTACGATCAGTTTGTTGTTAAACCCGTCTTGTTTCAGAAGGTCATATCGTTATTGATAAAGATTGTCGCCCCGTCATGTTTCTGGAATTGATATTTATCTCATCATAAAGAAATAAAGATAGTTTCCCTGTCCTGTTTTAGTAGGTAATCTTCGATCTGTTTATTTAGATATTCTCCCCATCCTGTTTTTTGAATTGATCTACAATCAATTTGTTTGTAAATCCGTCCAGTTTTGGGAGATCATACCATTGGTGATAAAGATAGTTTCCCCATCATATTTTTGGAATTTATCTTTATCTAGCCATAAAGAAATAAAGATAGTTTCCCTGTCCTATTTCAGGAGTTAATCTTTGATTTGTTCATGTAGATAGTCTCCCCGTCCTGTTTCATGAATTGATCTACAATCAGTTTGTTGGTAAACCCATCATGTTTTAGAAGTTCATACCGTTGGTGATAAAGATAGTCTCCCTGTCTTGTTTTGGGAATTGTTCTTTACATGATCATAAAGAAAGAAAGATAGTTTCCCCGTCCTGGTTCGAAAGTTTATATTTGATTGGTTCATGTATATAGTCGCCCTGTCCTGTTTCGAGATTGATCTACAACAAGTTTGTTGGTAAACCCGTCCTGTTACAGGATTTCATACCATTGGTGATAATCATAGTCGCCCCTTCATGTTTTGGGAATTGATCTTTATCTGGCCATAAAGAGAGAAAGATAGTTTCCCCGCCCTCTTTCGGGAGGTAATCTTTGATCTTTTTATGTAGATAGTCGCCCGGTCCTATTTCGGGAATTGATCTACAATCAGTTTGTTGGTCAACCCATCATGTTTCGGAAGTTCATTCGTTGGTGACAAAGATAGTCGCCTTGTCCTGTTTCAGGAATTGTTCTTTATATGATCATAAAGAAAGAAAGATAGTTTCCTCATCCTATTTCAGGAGTTAATCCTTCATTAGTTTATGTAGATAGTCGCCCCGTCCTGTTTCGAGAATTAATCTACAATCAGTTTATTGGTAAACCCATCATGTTTCAGGATTTCATACCAATGGGAATAAAGATAGTTTCCCCGTCCTATTTTGGGAATTGATCTTTATCTGGCCATAAATTAAGAAATATAGTTTCCATGTCCTATTTCAGGAGGTAATCTTCGACTTGTTTATGTAGATAGTCACCCTTTCCTGTTTCTGGAATCGATCTACAATCAATTTGTTGGTAAACCCGTCCTGTTTCGGGAGTCCATACCATTAGTGATAAAGATAGTCGCCCCATTCTTTTTCGGGAATTGATCTTTATCTGGCCTTAAAGAAAGAAATATAGTTTCCCTGTCCTGTTTCGAGAGTTAATCTTCCATCTGTTTATGTAGATAGTCTCCCCGTCCTGTTTCGGGAATTGGGCTACAATCAGTTTATTGGTAAACCAGTCATGCTTCGGAAGTTCATCTTGTTGGTGATAAAGATAGTCGCCCTATCCTGTTTTGAGAATTGTTCTTTATCTGATCATAAAGAAAGAAAGATAGTTTCACTATCGTATTTCGGGAGTTAATCTATGATTTGTTCATGTAGATAGTCGCCTCGTCCTGTTTCGGGAATTGATCTACAATCAGTTTGTTGGTAAACCCGTCCTGTTACGAGAGTTCATACCATTGGTGATAAACATAGTCGCTCCGTCATGTTTTAGGAATTGATCTTTATCTGGCCATAAAGAAAGAAAGATAGTTTCCCCGCCCTGTTTCGGGAGGTAATCTTTGATTTGTTTATTTAGATAGTTGCCCCATCCTATTTCAGGAATTGATCTACAATCAGTTTGTTGGTCAACACATCATGTTTCAGAAGTTCATACCATTGGTGACAAAGATAGTCGCCTTGTCATGTTTCTGGAATTGTTCTTTATCTGATCATAAAGAAAGAAAGATAGTTTCCTCATCCTATTTCGGGAGTTAATCTCTTATTAGTTTATGTAGATAGTCGCCCCATCCTGTTTTGGGAATTGATCTACAATCAGTTTATTGGTAAACCTATGCTGTTTTAGGATTTCATACCATTGGGTATAAAGATAGTTTCCCCGCCCTATTTTGGGAATTGATCTTTATCTGGCCAAAAATAAATAGATAGTTTCCACGTCCTGTTTCAGGAGGTAATCTTCGATCTGTTTATGTAGATAGTCGCCCCTTCCTGTTTCTGGAATTGATCTACAATCAATTTTTTGGTAAACCTGTCCTGTTTCGGGAGTTCATACCATTGGTGATAAAGATATTCGCCCCATCCTTTTTCCGGAATTGATCTTTATCTGGCCATAAAGAAAGAAAGATAGTTTCCTCGTCCTATTTCGAGAGTTAATCTTCCATCTGTTTATGTAGATAGTCTTCCCGTCCTGTTCCGGGAATTGGTCTGCAGTCAGTTTATTGGTAAACTCGTCATGTTTCGGAAGTTCATATAGTTGGTGATAAATATAGTCGCCCTATCTTGTTTCGAGAATTGTTCTTTATTTGATCATAAAGAAAGAAACATAGTTTCACTGTCGTATTTCATGAATTGTTATACAATCAGTTTGTTGGTAAACCCGTCCTGTTACGGGAGTTCATACCATTGGTGATAAACATAGTCGCTCCGTCCTATTTTGGGAATTGATCTTTATCTGGCCATAAAGAAAGAAAGATAGTTTCCCCGCCCTGTTTCGGGAGGTAATTGTTGATCTGTTTATGTAGATAGTCTCCCCGTCCTATTTCGGGAATTGATCTACAATCAGTTTGTTGGTCAACCCTTCATGTTTCAGAAGTTCATACCATTGGTGACAAAGATAGTCGCCTTGTCCTGTTTCGGGAATTGTTCTTTAACTGATCATAAAGAAAGAAAGATACTTTCCTCGTCCTATTTCAGGAGTTAATCTCTGATTAGTTTATGTAGATAGTCGCCCCGTCCGGTTTCGGGAATTGATCTATAATCAGTTTATTGGTAAACCTATGCTGTTTCAGGATTTCATACCATTGGGGATAAAGATAGTTTCCCCGTCCTATTTTGGGAATTGATATTTATCTGGCCATAAAGAAAGAAAGATAGTTTCCACGTCCTGTTTCAGGAGGTAATCTTCTATCTGTTTATGTAGATAGTCGCCCCTTCCTGTTTCTGGAATTGATCTACAATCAATTTGTTGGTAAACCCGTCCTATTTCAGGATTTCATACCATTGGTGATAAAGATATTCGCCCCGTCCTTTTTCGGGAATTGATCTTTATCTGGCCATAAAGAAAGAAAGATAGTTTCCCCGTCCTATTTCGAGAGTTAATCTTCCATTTGTTTATGTAGATAGTCTCCCCGTCCTGTTTCGGGAATTGGTCTACAATTAGTTTGTTGGTAAACCCGTTCTGTTTCGGTATTTCATATTATTGGTGATAAATGTATCGCCCTGTACTATTTCTGGAATTGATCTTTATCTGGCCATAAAGAAAGAAAGATAGTTTCCACGTCCTGTTTCAGGAGGTAATCTTCTATCTGTTTATGTAGATAGTCGCCCCTTCCCGTTTCTGGAATTGATCTACAATCAATTTGTTGGTAAACCCGTCCTATTTTAGGATTTCATACCATTGGTGATAAAGATATTCGCCCCATCCTTTTTCGGGAATTGATCTTTATCTGGCCATAAAGAAAGAAAGATAGTTTCCCCGTCCTATTTCAAGAGTTAATCTTCCATTTGTTTATGTAGATAGTCTCCCCGTCCTGTTTCGAGAATTGGTCTACAATTAGTTTGTTCGTAAACCCGTTCTGTTTCGGTATTTCATATTATTGGTGATAAATGTATCGCCCTGTACTATTTCTGGAATTGATCTTTATCTGGCCATAAAGAAAGAAAGATAGTTTCCCTGTCCTGTTTCGAGAGTTATCTTCGATCTGTTCATGTAGATAGGTGCCCTGTCGTATTTCAGGAATTGATCTATGATCAGTTTGTTGTTAAACCCGTCCTGTTTCAGAAGGTCATATCGTTGGTGATAAAGATAGTCGTCTTGTCCTGTTTCGGGAATTATTCTTTATCTGATCATAAAGAAATAAAGATAGTTTCCCCGTCCTGTTTCAGGAGTTAATCTTTGATTAGTTTATGTAGATAGTCGCCCTGTCCTGTTTCTAGAATTGATCTACAATTAGTTTACTGGTAAACCCTTCCTGTTTCAGGATTTCATACCATTGGGGATAAAGATAGTCGCCCCGTCCTATTTTGGGAATTGATCTTTAACTGACCATGAAGAAAGAAAGATAGTTTCCTTGTCCTATTTCAGGAGTTAATCTTCGATTTGTTCATCTAGATAGTCACCCCGTCCTGTTTGGGGAATTGATATACAATCAGTTTGTTGGTAAACCCATCATGTTTCGGAAGTTCATACCGTTGGTGATAAAGATAGTCTCCCTGTTCTGTTTTGGGAATTGTTCTTTACGTGACCATAAAGAAAGAAAGATAGTTTCCCCGCCCTGTTTTGGGAGTTAATCTTTAATATGTTCTTGTAGATAGTCACCCCGTACTGTTTTGAGAATTAATCTATAATCAGTTTGTTGGTAAACCCGTCCTGTTATGGGATTTCATACCATTGGTGATTAACATAGTCGCCCCGTCCTGTTTTGGGAATTGATCTTTATCTGGCCATAAAGAAAGAAAGATAGTTTCCTCGCCCTGTTTCGGGAGGTAATCTTTGATTTGTTTATGTAGATAGTCTCCCCGTCCTATTTCGGGAATTGATCTACAATCCGTTTGTTGGTCAACCCATCATGTTTCAGAAGTTCATACCATTGGTGAAAAAGATAGTCGCCTTGTCTTGTTTCAGGAATTGTTCTTTAACTGATCATAAAGAAAGAAAGATACTTTCCTCGTCCTATTTCAGGAGTTAATCTCTGATTAGTTTATGTAGATAGTCGCCCCGTCCTATTTCGGGAATTGATCTATAATCAGTTTATTGGTAAACCTATGCTGTTTCAGGATTTCATACCATTGGGGATAAAGATAGTTTCCCCGTCCTATTTTGGGAATTTATCTTTATCTGGCCATAAAGAAAGAAAGATAGTTTCCACGTCCTGTTTCAGTAGGTAATCTTCTATCTGTTTATGTAGATAGTCGCCCCTTCCTGTTTCTGGAATTGATCTACAATCAATTTGTTGGTAAACCCGTCCTGTTTCGGGATTTCATACCATTGGTGATAAAGATATTCGCCCCATCCTTTTTTGGGAATTGATCTTTATCTGGCCATAAAGAAAGAAAGATAGTTTCCCCGTCCTATTTCAAGAGTTAATCTTCCATTTGTTTATGTAGATAGTCTCCCCGTCCTGTTTCGGGAATTGGTCTATAATTAATTTGTTGGTAAACCCGTTCTGTTTCGGTATTTCATATTATTGGTGATAAATATATCGCCCTGTACTGTTTCTGGAATTGATCTTTATCTGGCCATAAAGAAAGAAAGATAGTTTCCCTGTCCTGTTTCGGGAGTTATCTTTGATATGTTCAAGTAGATAGTTGCCCCGTTGTATTTCAGGAATTTATCTATGATCAGTTTATTGTTAAACCCGTCCTGTTTCAGAAGGTCTTATCGTTGGTGATAAAGATAGTCGCCTTGTCCTGTTTCGGGAATTGTTCTTTATCTGATCATAAAGAAATAAAGATAGTTTCCCTGTCCTGTTTCGGGAGTTAATCTTTGATTAGTTTATGTAGATAGTCGCCCCGTCCTGTTTCTGGAATTGATCTACAATTAGTTTTTTGGTAAACCCTTCCTGTTTCAGGATTCCATACCATTGGGGATAAAGATAGTCGCCCCATCCTATTTTGGGAATTGATCTTTATCTGACCATAAAGAAAGAAAGATAGTTTTCCTGTCCTATTTCAGGAGTTAATCTTCGATTTGTTCATGTAGATAGTCACCCCGTCCTGTTTGGGGAATTGATATACAATCAGTTTATTGGTAAACCCATCATGTTTCAGAAGTTCATACCGTTGGTGATAAAGATAGTCTCCCTGTTCTGTTTTGGGAATTGTTCTTTACGTGATCATAAAGAAAGAAATATAGTTTCATTGTCTTCTTTCCGAAGTTAATCTTTGATTTGTTCATGTAGATAATCGCCCCGTCCTATTTCCGGAATTGATCTACAATCAGGTTGTTGGTAAACCCGTCCTGTTACGGGAGTTTATACCATTGGTGATAAAGATAGTAGCCCCGTATTGTTTTGGGAATTGATCTTTATTTGGACATAAAGAAAGAAAGATAGTTTCCCCGTCCTGTCTCGGGAGGTAATCTTCGATCTGTTTATGTAGATAGTCTCCCCGTCCTGTTTCCGGAATTGATCTATAAACAATTTGTGGGTAAACACGTCTAGTTACAGGAGTTCATACCATTGGTGAAAAAGATAGTCGCCCCATCTTGTTTCAGGAATTGATCTTTATTTGGCAATAAAGAAAGAAATATAAATTCCCCGTTCTATTTTGAGAGGTAATCTTCGATCTGTTTATGTAGATAGTCGCCCCGTCCTATTTCCGGAATTGATCTATAACCAATTTGGTGGTAAACATGTCCAGTTTTAGAAGTTCATACCATTGGTGATAAAAATAGTCGCCCCGTCCTATTTTAGGAATTGATCTTTATTTGGCCATAAAGAAAGAAAGATAAATTCCCCGTCCTGTTTCAGGAGTTAATCTTCGATCTGTTTTGGTAGATAGTTTCCCCTTCCTGTTTCGGGAATTGATCTACAATCCGTTTGGGGGTAAACTCGTCCTATTTCAGGAGTTCATATTATTGGTGATAAAGAAATTTTTCCCGTCTTGTTTCATGAATTGATCTTTATCTGGCCATAAAGAAAGAAAAGATAGTTTCCCTATCCTGTTTTAGGAGTTAATCTTCTATCTTTTTATGTAGATAGTCTCCCCGTCCTATTTCGAAAATTGATCTTTAATTAGTTTGTTGGTAAACCCATTCTGTTTTGGTAGTTTATATTAATGGTGATAAATATAGTCGCCCTGTCCTTTTTTGGGAAATGATCTTTATCTGGCCATAAAGGAAAAAAAGATAGTTTCCCTGTCCTGTTTCGGGAGTTAATCTTCGATCTGTTCATGTAGATAGTCGCCCCATATTGTTTCGGAAATTGATATACAATCAGTTGGTGGTTAAACCAGTCTATTTTGGAAGGTCATATCGTTGGTGATAAAGATTGTCGCCCCGTCCTCTTTTGGGAAATGGTCTTTATCTGATCATAAAGAACGAAAGATAGTTTCTCTATCCTATTTCGGGAGTTAATCTTTGATCTGTTCATGTAGATAGTTGCCCCGTCCTATTTCGGGAATTGATCTACAATCAGTTTGTTGGTAAACCCGTCCTATTTTAGGAGTTCATACCATTGATGATCAAGATAGTCGCCCCGTCATGTTTCTGGAATTAATATTTATTTAATCATAATGTAATAAAGATAGTTTCCCCTTCCTGTTTCTGGAGGTAATCTTTGATCTGTTTATGTAGATAGTCTCCCCGTTCTGTTTCTGGAATTAATCTACAATAAATTTGTTGGTAAACCAGTCCTATTTCGGGAGTTGATACCATGGGTGATAAAGATAGTCGCCCCATCTTGTTTCAGGAATTGATCTTTATCTGGCCATAAAGAAATAAAGATAGTTTCTCCGTCCTGTTTCGAGAGTTAATCTTCCATCTGTTTATGTAGATAGTCTTCCCGTCCTGTTTCCAGAATTGATCTACAATCAGTTTATTGGTAAACCCATCATGTTTTGGAAGTTCATACCGTTGGTGATAAAGATAGTGGCCCTATCTTGTTTTGGGAATTGTTCTTTACCTGATCAAAAAGAAAGAAAGATAGTTTCATTGTCCTATTTCGGGAGTTAATCTTTGATTTGTTCATGTAGATAGTCTCCCTGTCCTATTTCCGGAATTGATCTATAATCAGTTTGTTGGTAAACCCGTCCTGTTACGAGAGTTTATACCATTGGTGATAAAGATAGTCGCCCCGTACTGTTTTGGGAATTGATCTTTATCTGGCCATAAAGAAAGAAAGATAGTTTCCCCGTACTGTTTTGGGAGGTAATCTTCGATCTGTTTATGTAGATAGCTCCCCGTCTTGTTTCCGGAATTGATCTATAAACAATTTGTTGGTAAACACGTCTAGTTACAGGAGTTCATACCATTGGTGAAAAAGATAGTCGCCCCGTCCTGTTTCAGGAATTGATCTTTATTTCGCCATAAAGAAAGAAATATAAATTCCTCATTCTGTTTCGGGAGTTAATCTTCGATCTGTTTAGGTAGATAGTCTCCCGTCCTGTTTCGGGAATTGATCTACAATCATTTTATGGGTAAACTCGTCCTGTTTCAGGAGTTCATATTATTGGTGATAAAGATAGTTTTTCGGTCTTGTTTCGTGAAATGATCTTTATCTGGCCATAAAGAAAGCAAGATATTTTCCCTATCCTATTTTAGGAGTTGATCTTATATCTTTTTATGTAGATAGTCTCCCCGTCCTATTTCAAGAATTGATCTACAATCAGTTTATTGGTAAACCCGTTCTGTTTCGGTAGTTCATATTAATCGTGATAAATATAGCCACCCTGTCCTGTTTCGGGAATTGATCTTTATCTGGCCTAAAGAAAGAAAGATAGTTTCCTTGTCCTATTTTGGGAGTTAATCTTCGATCTATTCATGTAGATAGTCGCCCCGTCTTGTTTCCGGAATTGATCTTCGATCAGTTTGTTGTTAAACCTGCCCTGTTTTGGAAGGTCATATCATTGGTGATAAAGATTGTCGCCCCGTCCTCTTTTGGGAAATGGTCTTTATCTGATCATAAAGAAATAAAGATAGTTTCCCTGTCAAGTTTCGGGAGTTAATCTTTGATCTGTTCATGTAGATAGTTTCTCCGTCCTGTTTCGGGAATTGATCTACAATCAGTTTGTTGGTAAACCCGTCCTATTTTGAGAGTTCATATCATTGGTGATAAAGATAGTCGCCCCGTCATGTTTCTGGAGGTAATCTTTGATTTGATTATGTAGATAGTTGCCCCGTTCTGTTTCTGGAATTAATCTACAATCAATTTGTTGGTAAACCCGTCCTGTTTAGGGAGTTCATACCATTGGTGATAAAGATAGTCGCCCCATCCTGTTTCGGGAGTTGATCTTTATCTGGCCATAAAGAAAGAAAGATAGTTTCTCCTTCCTGTTTCGAGAGTTAATCTTCCATCTGTTTATGTATATAGTCTCCCAGTCCTGTTTCCGGAATTGATCTACAATCAGTTTATTAGTTAACCCGTCATGTTTCGGAAGTTCATACCGTTGGTGATAAAGGTAGTCGCCCTATCCTGTTACGGGAATTGTTCTTTATCTGATCATAAAGAAAGAAAGATATTTTCATTGTCCTATTTCGGGAGTTAATATTTGATTTGTTCATGTAGATAGTCGCCCTGTCCTATTTCGGGAATTGATCTACAATCAGTTTGTTGGTAAACCCGTCCTGTTACAGGAGTTCATACCATTGGTGATAAAGATAGTCGCCTCTTCCTGTTTTGGGAATTGATCTTTATCTGGCCATAAAGAAAGAAAGATAGTTTCCATGTCCTGTTTCGGGAGGAAATCTTCGATCTGTTTATGTAGATAGTCGCCCCATCTTGTTTCCATAATTGATTTATAACCAATTTGTTGGTAAACACGACCAGTTTCAGGAGTTCATACCATTGGTGATAAAGATAGCCGCCCCGTCCTGTTTTGGGAATTGAACCTTATTTGGCCATAAGGAAAGAAATATAGTTTCCACGACCTATTTTAGGAGTTAATCTTTGATCTTTCTATGTAGATAGTCGCCCCGTCCTATTTCTGGAATTGATCTATAACCAATTTGTTGGTAAACATGTCCAGCTTCAAGAGTTCATACCATTGGTGATAAAGACAATCGCCCCGTCCTATTTCGGGAAATGATCTTTATTTGGCCATAAAGAAAGAAAGATAGTTTCCCTGTCCTGTTTCAGGATTTAATCTTGTATCTGTTTATGTAGATAGTCTCCCCATCATGTTTCAAGAATTGATCTATAATATGTTTGTTGGTAAACTCGTTCTGCTTCGGTAGTTCATATTATTGGTAATAAATATAGTCTCCCTGTCCTGTTTTGGAAATTGAGCTTTATCTGAGCATAAAGAAAGAAAGATAGATTCCCTGTCTTGTTTCGGGAGTTAATCTAAGATCAGTTCATGTAGATAGTCGCTCCGTCCTGTTTCTGGAATTGATCTATAATCAGTTTACGGGTAAACTCGTCCTGTTTAGAGAGTTCATATTATTGGTGATAAAGATAGTTGCCCCGTCTTGTTTCGTGAATTGATCTTTATATGGCCATAAAGAAAGAAAGATAGTTTCCCCATCCTATTTCAGGTGTTAATCTTCTATCTGTTTCTGTAGATAGTCTCCCCGTCCTGTTTCAAGAATTGATCTATAATCAGTTTGTTGGTAAACCCGTCATGTTTCGGAAGTTCATACCGTTGGTGATAAAGATAGTCGCCCTATCATGTTAAGAGAATTATACTTTATCTGATCATAAAGAAAGAAAGATAGTTTCTTTGTCCTATTTTGGGGAGTTAATCTTTGATTTGTTCATGTAGATAGTCATCCCATCCTATTTCGATAATTGATCTACAATCAGTTTCTTGGTAAACCCGTCCTGTTACGGGAGTTCATACCACTTGGTGTTAAAGATAGTCGCCCCATCCTGTTTCGGGAATTGATATTTATTTGGCCATAAAGAAAGAAAGATAGTTTCTTCGTCCTGTCTCGGGAGTAAATCTTTCATTTGTTCATGTAGATAGTCACCCTGTCCTGTTTCGGGAATTGATCTACAATCAGTTTTTTGGTAAACCCGTCTTGTTTCGGGAGTTCATAACGTTGGTGATAAAGATATTCGCCCCGTCCTGTTTCGAAAATTGATCATTATCTGGCCATAAAGAAAGAAAGATATTTTCCCTGTCCTGTTTCGGGAGTTAATCTTTAATTTTTACATGTAGATAGTCGCCCCGTCTTGTTTCAGGAATTGATCTACAATCAGTTTGTTGGTAAACCCGTCATGTTTCAGAAGTTCATACCGTTGGTGATAAAGATAGCCGCCCTGTCCTGTTTAGGGAATTTTTATTTACGTGATCATAAAGAAATACATATAAATTCCCCGTCCTGATTCGGGAGTTAATCTTTGATTTGTTCATGTACATAGTTGCCCCGTCCTTTTTCGAGTATTGATCTACAATCAGTTTGTTGGTAAACCCGTCCTGTTACAGGATTTCATACCATTGGTGATAAAGATAGTCGCCTCATCCTGTTTTGGGTATTAATCTTTATATGGCCATAAAAAAAGAAAGTTAGTTTCCCCGTAATGTTTCGGGAGGTAATCTTCGATCTGTTTATGTAGATAGTCGCCCCGTCCTGTTTACAGAATTGATCTATAACCAATTTGTTGGTAAACCTGTCCTTTTTTAGAAGTTCATACCATTGGTGATAAAGATAGTCGCCCCGTCCTGTTTTTGGAATTTACCTTTATCTGGCCATAAAGAAAGAAAGATAGTTTTCTTGTCCTATTTCGGGAGGTAATCTTCGATCTGTTTATGTAGACAGTCGCCCCGTCCTGTTTCCAGAATTGATCTACAATTAGATAGTTGGTAAACCCGTCTTCTTACGGGATTTCATACCATTGGTGATAAAGATAGTCGCCCCGTCCTATTTTACGAATTGATCTTTATCTGGCCATAAAGAAAGAAAGATAGTTTCCTTATCCTGTTTCGTGAGGCAATCTTCGATCTATTTATGAAGATAGTCGCCCCTTCCCGTTTCCAGAATAGAACTACAATCAGTTTCTTGGTAAACCTGTCCTGTTACAGGATTTCATACCATTGGTGATAAAGATAGTCACCCCGTCCTGTTTTTGGAATTGATCTTTGTCTGGCCAAAAGAAAGAAATATAGTTTCCCCGTCCTTTTTCGGGAGGTAATCTTTGATCTGTTTATGTAGATAGTCGACCCGTCCTGTTTCCAGAATTAATCTACAATTAGATTGTTGGTAAACCCGTCTTGTTACGGGATTTCATACCATTGGTGATAAAGATAGTCGCCCCGTCCTGTTTTGGGAATTGATCTTTATCTGGCCATAAAGAAAGAAAGATAGTTTCCCCGTCCTGTTTCAAGAGGTAATCTTCTATCTGTTTATGTAGATAGTCGCCCCGTCCCGTTTCCAGAATTGAACTACAATCAGTTTGTCGGTAAACCCCTCCTGTTACTGCATTTCATACCATTGGTGATAAAGATAGTCTCCTCGTCCTGTTTTGGGAATTGATCTTAATCTGGCCATAAAGAAAGAAATATAATTTCCCCGTCCTATTTCGGGAGGTAATCTTTGATCTTTTTAATTAGATAGTCGCCCCATCTTGTTTCCGGAATTGATCTATAACCAATTTGGTTGTAAACACGTACTGTTTCAAGAGTTCATACCATTGGTGATAAAGATAGTCGCCCCGTCCTGTTTCGAGAATTGATCTTTATTTGGCCATAAATAAAGAAAGATAGTTTCCCCGTCATGTTTCGAGAGTTAATCTTCGATCTGTTTAGGTAGATAGTCACCCCGTCCTGTTTCGGGAATTGATCTACAATCAGTTTGTGGGTAAACTCGTCTTGTTTCGGGAGTTCATATTATTGGTGATAAAGATAGTTTCCCCATCCTGTTTCGTGAATTGATCTTTATCTGGCCATAAAGAAAGAAAGATAGTTTCTTCGTCCTGTCTTGTTTCGAGAATTGATCTACAATCAGTTTGTTGGTAAACCCGTCTTATTTTGGAAGTTCATACTGTTGGTGATAAAGATAGTCGCCCCGTCCTTTTTCGAGAATTGATATTTATCTGGCCATAAAGAAAGAAAGATATATTCCCTGTCCTGTTTCAGGAGTTAATCTTCAATTTGTCCATGTAGATAGTCACCCCGTCCTGTTTCGGAAATTGATCTACAATCATTTTGTTGGTAAACCCGTCATGTTTCAGAAGTTTATACCGTTGGTGATAAAGATAGCCGCCATGTCCTATTTCGGGAGTTGTTCTTCATGTGATCACAAAGAAAGAAAGATAAATTCCCCGTCTTGATTCGGGAATTGAACTTTGATTTGTTCATGTAGATACTCGCCTCGTCCTTTTTCGAGAATTGATCTACAATCAGTTTGTTGGTAAACCCGTCCTGTTACAGGATTTCATACCATTGGTGATAAAGATAGTCGCCTCGTCCTGTTTTGGGTATTAATCTTTATATGGCCATAAAGAAAGAAAGTTAGTTTCCCCATCCTGTTTCGGGAGGTAATCTTCAATCTGTTTGTGTAGATAGTCACCCTGTCCTATTTCCGTAATTGATCTAGAATCAATTTTTTGGTAAACATGTCCTTTTTTTGGGAGTTCATACCATTGGTGATAAAGATAGTTGTCCCGTCCTGTTTTTGGAATTGATCTTTATCTGGCCATAAAGAACGAAAGATAGTTTTCTCGTCCTATTTCGGGAGGTAATCTTTGATCTATTTATGTATATAGTCGCCCCGTCCTGTTTCTAGAATTGATCTACAATTAGATTGTTGGTAAACCCGTCTTGTTACGGGATTTCATACAATTGGTGATAAAGATTGTCACCCCGTCCTGTTTTAGGAATTGAACTTTATCTGGCCATAAAGAAATAAAGATAGTTTCCTCATCCTGTTTCGAGAGGTAATCTTTGATCTATTTATGTAGATAGTCGCCCCGTCCCATTTCCAGAATTGAACTACAATCAGTTTGTTGGTAAACCCGTCCTGTTATGGGATTTTATACCATTGGTGATAAAGATAGTCGTCCCGTCCTATTTTGGGAATTGATCTTTATCTGGCCATAAAGAAATAAATATAGTTTCCCCGTCCTATTTCGGGAGGTACTCTTCGATCTGTTTATGTAGATAGTCGCCCCGTCCAGTTTCTTGAATTGATCTACAATTAGATTGTTGGTAAACCCCACTTGTTACGGGATTTCATACCATTGGTGATAAAGAATTCGCCCCGTCTTGTTTTGGGAATTGATCTTTATCTGACCATAAAGAAAGAAAAATAGTTTCCCGGTCCTGTTTCGGGAGGTAATCTTCGATTTGTTTATGTAGATTGTCGCCCCGTCCCGTTTCCATAATTGAACTACAATCAGTTTGTTGGTAAACCCGTCCTGTTACGGGATTTCATACCATTGGTGATAAAGATATTCGCCCCGTCCTATTTTGGGAATTGATCTTTATCTGGCCATAAAGAAAGAAATATAGTTTCCCCGTCCTGTTTCGGGATGTAATCTTTGTTCTTTTTATGTAGAAAGTCGCCCCGTCTTGTTTCCGGAATTGTTCTATAACCAATTTGGTTGTAAACACGTACTGTTTCAAGAGTTCATACCATTGGTGATAAAGATAGTCGCCACGTCCTGTTTCGAAATTTAATCTTCGATCTGTTTAGGTAGATAATCTCCCCTTCCTGTTTCAAAAATTGAACTACAATCAGTTTATGGGTAAACTCGTCCTGTTTCGGGAGTTCATATTATTGGTGATAAAGATAGTTGCCCCGATCTGTTTCGTGAATTGATCTTTATCTGGCCATAAAGAAAGAAAGATAGTTTCCCCGTCCTGTTTCGGAAGTTAATCTTCGATCTGTTTATGTAGATAGTCTCCCCGTCCTATTTCTAGAATTGATCTACAATCAGTTTGTTGGTAAACCCATTCTATTTCGGTAGTTCATATTATTTGTGATAAAGATAGTCTCCCTGTCCTGTTTCGTGAATTGATCTTTATCTGGCCATAAAGAAAGAAAGATAGTTTCCCTGTCGTTTTTCGGGAGTTAATCTTTGATATGTTCATGTAGATAGTCGCCCCGTCCTGTTTCGGGAATTGATCTACAATCAGTTTGTTGGTAAACCCGTCCTATTTCGGAAGTTCATATCGTTGGTGATAAAGATTGTAGCCCCGTCCTGTTTTGGGAAATGGTCTTTATCTGATCATAAAGAAAGAAATATACTTTCCCAGTCCTATTTTGGGAGTTAATCTTTGATATGTTCATGTAGATAATCGCTCGGTCCTGTTTCGGGAATTGATCTACAATCAGTTTGTTGGTAAACCCATCCTATTTCGGGAGTTCATACCATTGGTGATAAAGATAGTCGCCCCGTCATGTTTATGGAATTGATATTTATCTGATCATAAAAAAATAAAGATAGTTTCCTCGTCCTGTTTCAGGAGTTAATCTTCGATCTGTTTATGTAGATGGTTGCCCCCATCCTATTTCGAGAATTGATGTACAATCAGTTTGTTAGTAAACCCGTCCTATTTTGGGAGTTCATACCACTTGGTGATAAAGATAGTCGCCCCATCCTATTTTGGGAATTGATATTTATCTGGCCATAAAGAAAGAAAGGTAGTTTCTCCGTCATGTTTCGAGAGTTAATCTTCGATCTGTTTAGGTAGATAGTCTCCCCGTCCTGTTTCAAAAATTGAACTACAATCAGTTTATGGGTAAACTCGTCCTATTTCGGGAGTTCATATTATTGGTGATAAAGATAGTTGCCCCGATCTGTTTCGTGAATTGATCTTTATCTGGCCATAAAGAAAGAAAGATAGTTTCCCCGTCCTGTTTCGGGAGTTAATCTTCGATCTGTTTATGTAGATAGTCTCCCCGTCCTATTTCTAGAATTGATCTACAATCAGTTTGTTTGTAAACCCATTCTATTTCGGTAGTTCATATTATTTGTGATAAATATAGTCTCCCTGTCCTGTTTCGGGAATTGATCTTTATCTGGCCATAAAGAAAGAAAGATAGTTTCCCTGTCGTTTTTCGGGAGTTAATCTTTGATATGTTCATGTAGATAGTCGCCTCGTCCTGTTTCAGGAATTGATCTACAATCAGTTTGTTGGTAAACCCGTCCTATTTCGGAAGTTCATATCGTTGGTGATAAGATTGCAGCCCCGTCCTGTTTTGGGAAATGGTCTTTATCTGATCATAAAGAAAGAAATATAGTTTCCCAGTCCTATTTTGGGAGTTAATCTTTGATATGTTCAAGTAGATAATCGCCCGGTCCT
Source organism: Vicia faba (assembly GCA_948472305.1). Classification (NCBI taxonomy): domain Eukaryota; kingdom Viridiplantae; phylum Streptophyta; class Magnoliopsida; order Fabales; family Fabaceae; genus Vicia; species Vicia faba. The sequence continues at coordinate 1,290,618,531 of OX451740.1, forward strand.
GTTTGGGGAATTGATCTACAATCAGTTTGTTGGTAAACCCATCCTATTTCGGAAGTTCATACCATTGGTGATAAAGATAGTCGCCCCGTCATGTTTATGGAATTGATATTTATCTGATCATAAAAAAATAAAGATAGTTTCCTCGTCCTGTTTCAGGAGTTAATCTTCGATCTGTTTATGTAGATGGTTGCCCCCATCCTATTTCGAGAATTGATGTACAATCAGTTTGTTGGTAAACCTGTCCTATTTTGGGAGTTCATACCACTTGGTGATAAAGATAGTCGCCCCATCCTATTTTGGGAATTGATATTTATCTGGCCATAAAGAAAGAAAGGTAGTTTATCCGTCCTGTCTCAGGAGTTAATCTTTGATTTGTTCATTTAGATAGTCGCTCGTCCTGTTTCGAGAATTAATCTACAATCAGTTTGTTGGTAAACCCGTCATGTTTTGGAAGTTCATACCGTTGTTGATAAAGATAGCCACCCTGTCCTATTTCGGGAATTGTTCTTTACGTGATCATAAAGAAATAAAGATAGTTTCCCTGTCCTGTTTTGGGAGTTAATCTTTGATTTGTCCATGTAGATAGTCGCCCCGTCTCGTTTCGGGAATTGATCTATAATCAGTTTGTTGGTAAACCCGTCATGTTTCAGAAGTTCATACCGTTGGTAATAAAGATAGCCGCCCGGTCCTGTTTCAGGAATTGTTCTTTACGTGATCATAAAGAAATAAATATAATTTCCCTGTCCTGATTCTGGAGTTAATCTTTGATTTGTTCATGTAGATATTCGCCCCGTCCTTTTCGATAATTGATCTACAATCAGTTTGTTGGTAAACCCGTCCTGTTACAGGATTTCATACCATTGGTGATAAAGATAGTCGCCTCGTCCTGTTTTGGGTATTAATCTTTATATGGCCATAAAGAAAGAAAGTTAGTTTCCCTGTAATGTTTCGGGAGGTAATCTTCGATCTGTTTTTGTAGATAGTCGCCCCGTCCTGTTTTCAAAATTCATCTATAATCAATTTGTTGGTAAACCTGTCCTTTTTTGAGAGTTCATACCATTGGTGATAAAGATAGTTGCTCCGTCCTATTTTTGGAATTGATCTTTATCTGGCCATAAAGAAAGAAAGATAGTTTTCTCGTCCTATTTCGGGAGGTAATCTTCGATCTGTATATGTAGACAGTCGCCCCGTCCTGTTTCCATAATTGATCTACAATTAGATTGTTGGTAAACCCGTCTTGTTACGGGATTTCATACCATTGGTGATAAACATAGTCGCCCCGTCCTGTTTTAGGAATTGATCTTTATCTGGCCATAAAGAAAGAAAGATAGTTTCCCCGTCCTGTTTTGGGAGGTAATCTTCGATCTATTTATGTAGATAGTCGCCCCGTCCCGTTTCCAGAATTGAACTACAATCAGTTTGTTGGTAAACCCGTCCTATTACGGGATTTCATACCATTGGTGATAAAGATAGTCTCCCCGTCCTGTTTTTGGAATTGATCTTTATCTGGCCATAAAGAAAGAAAGATAGTTTTCTCGTCCTATTTCGGTAGGTAATCCTCAATCTGTTTATGTAGACAGTCGCCCCGTCCTGTTTCCAGAATTGATCTACAATTAGATTGTTGGTAAACCCGTCTTATTACGGGATTTCATACCATTGGTGATAAAGATAGTCGCCCCGTCCTGTTTTAGGAATTGATCATTATCTGGCCATAAAGAAAGAAAGATAGTGTTCCCGTCCTATTTCGGGAGGCAATCTTCGATCTATTTATATAGATAGTCGCCCCGTCCCATTTCCAGAATTGAACTACAATCATTTTGTTGGTAAACCCGTCCTGTTACGGGATTTCATACCATTGGTGATAAAGATAGTCACTCGGTCCTGTTTTGGGAATTGATCTTTATCTGGCCAAAAGAAAGAAATATAGTTTCCCCGTCCTGTTTCAGGAGGTAATCTTCGATCTGTTTATGTATACAATCGCCCCGTCCTGTTTCCAGAATTGATCTAGAATTAGATTGTTGGTAAACCAGTCTTGTTATGGGATTTCATACCATTGGTGATAAAGATAGTCGCCCCGTCCGGTTTAGGGAATTGATCTTTATCTGGCCATAAAGAAAGAGTGATAGTTTCCCCGTCCTATTTCGGGAGGTAATCTTCGATCTGTTTATGTAGATAGTCGCCCCGTCCCGTTTTCAAAATCGAACTATAATTAGTTAGTCGGTAAACGCGTCCTGTTACGGGATTTCATACCATTGGTGATAAAGATAGTCTCCTCATCCTGTTTTGGGAATTGATCTTAATTTGGCCATAATGAAAGAAATATAGTGTCCCCATCCTGTTTCGGGAGGTAATCTTCGATCTTTTTATGTAGATAGTCGCCCCGTCTTGTTTCCAGAATTTATCTATAACCAATTTGGCTGTAGACACGTACTGTTTCAAGAGTTCATACCATTGGTGATAAAGATAGTCGCCCTGTCCTGTTTCGGCAATTGATCTTTATTTGGCCATAAAGAAAGAAAGATAGTTCTTGCGTCCTGTTTCGGAAGTTAATCTCCGATCTGTTTAGGTAGATAGTCTCCCCGTCCTATTTTGGGAATTGATCTACAATCAGTTTGAGGGTAAACTCGTCATGTTTCAGGAGTTCATATTATTGGTGATAAAGATAGTTGTCCCGTCTTGTTTCGTGAATTGATCTTTATTTGGCCATAAAGAAAGAAAGATTATTTCCCCGTCCTGTTTCAGGAGTTAATCTTCTATCTGTTTATGTAGATAGTCTCCCCGTCCTGTTTCGAGAATTGATCTACAAATAGTTTATTATCAAAGTCGTTATGTTTCGGTATTTCATATTATTGGTGATAAATATAGTCGCCTTGTCCTGTTTCCGGAATTGATCTTTATCTGGCCATAAAGAAAGAAAGATAGTTTCCCTGTCATGTTTCGAATGTTAATCTTCGATCTGTTCATGTAGATAGTCGCCCCTTCTTGTTTCCGGAATTGATCTATGATCAGTTTGTTGTTAAACCCGTCCTGTTTCGAAAGTCATATTGTTGGTGAAAAAGATTGTCTCCTCGTCCTCCTTTGGGAAATAATCTTTATCTCATCATAAAGAAAGAAAGATAGTTTCCCTGTCTTGTTTCGGGAGTTAATCTTTGATCTGTTCATATAGATAGTCACCCCGTCCTGTTTCGGGAATTGATCTAAAATCATTTAGTTGGTAAACCCGTCCTATTTTGGGAGTTCATACCATTGGTGATAAAGATAGTCGCCCCGTCATGTTTCTGGAATTGATATTTATCTGATAACAAAGAAATTAAGATAGTTTCCTCGTATTGTTTCGGTAGTTAATCTTCGATATGTTTATGTATATAGTCTCCCCCATCTTATTTCTGGAATTGATCTACAATCAGTTTGTCAGTAAACCCGTCCTATTTTTGGAGTTCATACAACTTGGTGATAAAGATAGTCGCCCCATCCTGTTTCGAGAATTGAAATTTATCTAGCCATAAAGAAAGAAAGATAGTTTCTTCGTCCTATCTCGGGAGTTAATCTTTGATTTGTTCATGTAGATAGTCACACTGTCCTGTTTCAGGAATTGATCTGCAATCAGTTTATTGGTAAACACGTTTTGTTTCGGGAGTTCATAACGTTGGTGATAAAGATAGCCGCCCTCGTCCTGTTTAGAAAATTGATCTTTATCTGGCCATAAAGAAGGAAAGATATTTTCCCTGTCCTGTTTCGGGAGTTAATCTTCAATTTGTCCATGTAGATAGTCTCCCCGTCCTGTTTTAGGAATTGATCTATAATCAGTTTGTTGGTAAACCCGTCATATTTCGGAAGTTCATACCGTTGGTGATAAAGATAGCCGCCTTGTCCTGTTTCGGGAATTGTTCTTTAAGTGATCATAAAGAAAGAAAGATAAATTTCCCGTCCTGATTCGGGAGTTAATCTTTGATTTGTTCAAGTAGATAGTCGCCCCGTCCTTTTTTGAGAATTGATTTACAATCAGTTTGTTGGTAAACCCGTCCTGTTACAGGATTTCATACCATTGGTGATAAAGATAGTCGCCTCGTCCTATTTTGGGTATTAATCTTTAAATGTCCATAAATAAAGAAAGTTAGTTTCCCCGTAATGTTACGGGAGGTAATCTTCGATTTGTTTATTTAGATAATCGTCCCGCCTATTTCCAGAATTGATCTACAATTAGATTCTTGGTAAACCCGTCTTGTTACGAGATTTCATACCATTGGTGATAAAGATAGTTGCCCCGTCCTGTTTTAGGAATTGATCTTTATCTGGCCATAAAGAAAGAAAGATAGTTTCCCTGTCCTGTTTCGGGAGGTAATCTTCGATCTATTTATGTAGATAGTCCACCCGTCCTGTTTCCAGAATCAATCTACAATTAGATTGTTGGTAAACCCGTCTTGTTACAGGATTTCATACCATTAGTGATAAAGATAGTCGCCCCGTCCTGTTTTAGGAATTGATCTTTATCTGGCCATAAAGAAAGAAAGATAGTTTCCCCATCCTGTTTTGGGAGGTAATCTTCGATCTGTTTATGTAGATAGTCACCCCGTCCCATTTCCACAATTGAACTACAATCAGTTTGTTGGTAAACCCTTCCTGTTACGGGATTTCATACCATTGGTGATAAAGATAGTCGCCGCGTCCTGTTTTGGAAATTGATCTTTATCTGGCCATGAATAAAGAAATATAGTTTCCCCGTCCTGTTTCGGGAGGTAATCTTCATCTTTTTTATGTAGATAGTCGCCTCGTCTTGTTTTCGGAATTGTTCTATAACCAATTTGGTTGTAAACACATACTGTTTCAAGAGTTCATACCATTGGTGATAAAGATAGTCGCCACGTCCTGTTTCGGGAATTGATCTTTATTTGGCCATAAAGAAAGAAAAATAGTTTCATCGTCATGTTTCGAGAGTTAATCTTTGATCTGTTTAGGTAGATAGTCTCCCCGTCCTGTTTCAGAAATTGATCTACAATCAGTTTGTGGTAAACTCGTCCTGTTTCGGGAGTTCATAATATTGGTGATAAAGATAGTTTCCCCAATCTGTTTCGTGAATTGATCTTTATCTGGCCATAAAGAAAGAAAGATAGTTTCTGCATCCTATTTCGGGAGTTAATCTTCGATCTGTTTATGTAGATAGTCTCTCCGTCCAATTTCGAGAATTGATCTACAATCAGTTTGTTGGTAAACCCGTTCTATTTCGGTAGTTCATATTATTGGTGATAAAGATAATCTCCCTGTCCTGTTTCGTGAATTGATCTTTATTTGGCCATAAAGAAAGAAAGATAGTTTCCCTGTCCTTTTTCAGAAATTGATCTACGATCAGTTTGTTGGTAAACCCGTCCCATTTCGGAAGTTCATATCGTTGGTGATAAAGATTGTCGCCCCATCCTGTTTTGGGAAATGGTCTTTATATGATCATAAAAATAGAAAGATAGTTTCAAAGTCCTACTTTGGGAGTTAATCTTTGATCTATTCATGTAGATAGTCTCCCCGTCCTATTTCGGGAAATGATCTACAATTAGTTTGTTGGTAAACCAATCCTATTTCGGGAGTTCATACCATTGGTGATAAAGATAGTCTCCCCGTCATGTTTATGGAATTGATATTTATCTGATCATAAAGAAATAAAGATAGTTTCCTCGTCCTGTTTCGGGAGTTAATATTCGATCTGTTTATGTAGATAGTCGCCTCCATCCTATTCCAAGAAAGGATGTACAGTCAGTTTGTTGGTAAACCCGTCCTATTTTGGGAGTTCATACCACTTGGTGATAAAGATAGCCGCCCCATCCTATTTTGGGAATTGATATTTTTTTGGAGATAAAGAAAGAAAGGAAGTTTCTCCGTCCTGTCTCAGGAGTTAATCTTTGATTTGTTCATGTAGATAGTCGCTCGTCCTGTTTCGAGAATTGATCTACAATCAGTTTGTTGGTAAACCCGTCATGTTTTGGAAGTTCATATCGTTGGTGATAAAGATAGCCACCATGTCCTATTTCGGAAATTGTTCTTTACGTGATCATAAAGAAAGAAAGATAGTTTTCCCGTCCTGTTTTGGGAGTTAATCTTTGATTTGTTCATGTAGATAGTCCCTTCGTCCTATTTCGAGAATTGATCTACAATCAGTTTGTTGGTAAACCCGTCCTATTTTTGGAGTTCATACCACTTGGTGATATTTATCTGGCCATAAAGAAAGAAAGATAATTTCTTCGTCCTTTCCCGGGAGTTAAATATTGATTTGTTCATGTAGATAGTCACCCCGTCCTGTTTCGGGAATTGATCTACAATCATTTTGTTGGTAAACCCGTCATGTTTCAGAAGTTCATACTGTTGGTGATAAAGATAGCCGCCCTGTCTTGTTTTGGGAATTTTTCTTTACGTGATCATAAAGAAAGAAAGATAAGTTCCCCGTCCTGATTGGGAGTTAATCTTTGATTTTTCCTTGTAGATAGTCGCCCCGTCCTTTTTCGAGAATTGATCTACAATTAGTTTGTTGGTAAACCCGTCCTGTTACAGGATTTCATACCATTGGTGATAAAGATAGTCGCCTCGTCCTATTTTGGGTATTAATCTTTATATGGCCATAAAGAAAGAAAGTTAGTTTCCCCATCCTGTTTCGGGATGTAATCTTCGATCTGTTTATGTAGATAGTCGCCCTGTCATATTTCCGGAATTAATCTATAATCAATTTGTTGGTAAACCTGTCCTTTCTTCGGGAGTTCATACCATTGGTGATCAAGATAGTCGCCCTGTCCTGTTTTTGGAATTGATCTTTATCTAGCCATAAAGAAAGAAATATAGTTTTCTCCTCCTATTTCGGGAGGTAATATTCGATCTATTTATGTAGATAGTCGCCCCTTCTTATTTCCAGAATTGATCTACAATTAGATTGTTGGTAAACCCGTCTTGTTACAGTATTTCATACCATTAGTGATAAAGATAGTCGCCCCGTCCTGTTTTAGGAATTGATCTTTATTTGGCCATAAAAGAAAGAAAGATAGTTTCCCCCTCTTGTTTCGAGAGGTAATATTTGATCTATTTATGTAAATAGTCACCCCATCCTGTTTCTAGAATTAAACTACAATCAGTTTGTTGGTAAACCCGTCCTGTTATGAGATTTCATACCATTGGTGATAAAGATAGTCGCCCCGTCCTATTTTAGGAATTGATCTTTATCTGGCCATAAAGAAAGAAATATAGTTTCCCTGTCCTGTTTCGGGAGGTAATCTTCGATCTGTTTATGTAGATAGTCGCCCCATCTTGTTTCCAAAATTGATCTATAACCAATTTGGTTGTAAACACGTCCTGTTTCAAGAGTTCATACCATTGGTGATAAAGATAGTCGCCCTGTCCTGTTTCGGGAATTTATCTTTATTTGGCCATAAAGAAAGAAAGATAGTTTCCCCGTTATGTTTCGGGAGTTAATCTTTAAAATGTTAGGGTAGATAGTCTCCCCGTCCTGTTTCGGGTATTGATCTACAATCAGTTTATGGGTAAACTCGTCCTGTTTTGGGAGTTCATATTATTGGTGATAAAGATAGTTGCCCCGTCCTGTTTCGTGAATTGATCTTTATCTGGCCATAAAGAAAGAGAGATAGTTTCCCCGTCCTATTTTGGGAGTTAATCTTTGATCTGTTTATGTATATAGTCTCCCCGTTCCATTTCGAGAATTAATCTATAATCAATTTGTTGGTAAACCCGTCCTGTTTCGGAAGTTCATATCGTAGGTGATAAATATTGTCGCCCCGTCATGTTTATGGAATTGATATTTATCTGATCATAAAGAAATAAAGATAGTTTCCTCGTCCTGTTTCGGGAGTTAATCTTCGATCTGATTATGTAGATAGTCGCCCCCATCATATTTCGGGAATTGATGTACAATCAGTTTGTTGGTAAACACGTCCTATTTTTGGAGTTCATACCACTTGGTGATAAAGATAGTCGCCCCTTCCTGTTTCGGGAATTGATATTTATCTGGCCATAAAGAAAGAAAGATAGTTTATTCGTCCAGTCTCGGGAGTTAATCTTTGATTTGTTCATGTAGATAGTCGCCCTGTCCTGTTTCGGGAATTGATCTACAATCAGTTTGTTGATAAACCCGTCTTGTTTCGGGAGTTCATAACATTGGTGATAAATATAGTTGCCCTGTCTTGTTTTGGGAGTTAATCTTTGACCTGTTCATGTAGATAGTCGCCCTGTCATGTTTAGGAAATTGATCTACAATCAGCTTGTTGGTAAACAAGTCCTGTTTCGGGAGTTCATACCATTTGTGATATAGATAGTCGCCCCGTCCTGTTTCGAGAATTGATCTTTATCTGGAAATAAAGAAAGAAAGATATTTTCCCTGTCCTGTTTCGAGAGTTAATCTTCAATTTATCCATGTAGATAGTCACCCCATCCTGTTTCGAGAATTGATCTACAATCAGTTTGTTGGTAAACCCTTCATGTTTCGGAACTTCATACTGTTAATGATAAAGATAGCCGCCCTGTCCTGTTTCGGGAATTGTTCTTTACGTGATCATAAAGAAAGAAAGATAAATTCCCCGTCCTGATTCGCGAGTTAATCATTGATTTGTTCATGTAGATAGTCGCCTCGTCCTTTTTCGAGAATCGATCTACAATCAGTTTGTTGGTAAACCCGCCCTGTTACATGATTTCATACCATTGGTGATAAACATAACCGCCTCGTCCGGTTTTGGGAATTAATCTTTATATGGCCATAAAGAAAGAAAGTTAGTTTCCCCGTCCTGTTTCGGGAGGTAATCTTAGATCTGTTTATGTAGATAGTCGCCTCGTCCTGTTTCCATAATTGATCTACAATTAGATTGTTGTAAACCCGTCTTGTTACGGGATTTCATACCATTGGTGATAAAGATAGTCGCCTTGTCCTGTTTTAGGAATTAATCTTTATTTGGCCATAAAAGAAAGAAAGATAGTTTCCCCGTCATGTTTCGGGAGGTAATCTTCGATCTTTTTAGGTAGATAGTAGCCCCGTCCCGTTTCCAGAATTGAACTACAATCAGTTTGTTGGTAAACCCGTCCTGTTACGGGATTTCATACCATTGGTGATAAAGATAGTCGCCCTGTCCTGTTTTGGGAATTGATCTTTATCTGGCCATAAAGAAAGAAATATAGTTTCCCCGTCCTGTTTCGGGAGGTAATCTTCGATTTGTTTATGTAGATAGTCGCCCCGTCTTGTTTCCGTAATTGATCTATAAACAATTTGGTTGTAAACACGTCCTGTTTCAAGGGTTCATACCATTGGTGATAAAGATAGTCGCCCCATCCTGTTTCGGGAATTGATCTTTATTTGGCCATAAAGAAAGAAAGATAGTTTCCCCGTAATGTTTCGGGAGTTAATCTTCGATCTGTGTAGGTAGATAGTCTCCTCGTCCTGTTTCGAGAATTGATCTACAATCAGTTTGTAAGTAAACTAGTCCTGTTTTGGGAGTTCATATTATTGGTGATAAATATAGTTGCCCCGTCCTGTTTCGTGAATTGATCTATACTTGGCCATAAAGAAAGAAAGATAGTTTCCCTGTCCTGTTTCGGTAGTTAATCTTCGATCAGTTTATGTAGATAGTCTCCCCGTCCTATTTCGAGAATTGATCTACAATCAGTTTCTTGGTAAACCCATCCTATTTTGGAAGTTCATAGCATTGGTGATAAAGATAGTCGCCCCGTCATGTTTATGGAATTGATATTTATCTGATCATAAAGAAATAAAGATAGTTTCCTCGTCCTGTTTCGGAAGTTAATCTTCGATCTATTTATGTAGATAGTCGCCCCCCATTATATTTCGGGAATTCATGTACAATCAGTTTGTTGGTAATCCCGTCCTATTTTTGGAGTTTATACCACTTGGTTTTAAAGATAGTCGCCCCATCCTATTTCGGGAATTGATATTTATCTGGCCATAAAGAAAGAAAGATAGTTTATTCGTCTTGTCTCGGGAGTTAATCTTTGATTTGTTCATGTAGATAGTCGCCCTGTCCTGTTTCGGGAATTGATCTACAATAAGTTTGTTGGTAAACCCGTCTTGTTTAGGGAGTTCATAACATTGGTGATAAATATAGTTGCCCTGTCTTGTTTTGGGAGTTAATCTTTGACTTTTTCATGTAGATAGTCGCCCTGTCCTGTTTCAGAAATTGATCTATAATCAGCTTGTTGGTAAACAAGTCCTGTTTCGAGAGTTCATACCATTGGTGATATAGATAGTCGCCCCGTCCTATTTCGAGAATTGATCTTTATCTGGCCATAAAGAAAGAAAGATATTTTCCCTGTCCTGTTTCGAGAGTTAATCTTCAATTTGTCCATGTAGATAGTCGCCCCGTCTTGTTTCAGGAATTGATCTACAATCAGTTTGTTGGTAAACCCGTCATGTTTCAGAAGTTCATACCGTTAATGATAAAGATAGTCGCCCTGTCCTGTTTAGGGAATTGTTCTTTACGTGATCATAAAGAAAGAAAGATAAATTCCCCATCCTGATTCGCGAGTTAATCATTGATTTGTTCATGTAGATAGTCGCCCCGTCCTTTTTCGAGAATCGATCTACAATCAGTTTGTTGGTTAACCCGCCCTGTTACATGATTTCATACCATTGGTGATAAAGATAACTGCCTCGTCCTGTTTTGGGAATTAATCTTTATATGGCCATAAAGAAAGAAAGATAGTTTCCCCGTCCTGTTTCGGGAGGTAATCTTCGATCTTTTTAGGTAGATAGTCGCCCCGTCCCGTTTCCAGAATTGAACTACAATCAGTTTGTTGGTAAACCCGTCCTGTTACGGGATTTCATACCATTGGTGATAAAGATAGTCGCCCTGTCCTGTTTTGGGAATTGATCTTTATCTGGCCATAAAGAAAGAAATATAGTTTCCCCGTCCTGTTTCGGGAGGTAATCTTCGATTTGTTTATGTAGATAGTCGCCCCGTCTTGTTTCCAAAATTGAACTACAATCAGTTTGTTGGTAAACCCTTCCTGTTACGGGATTTCATACCATTGGTGAGAAAGATAGTCGCCCTGTCCTGTTTTGGGAATTGATCTTTATCTGGCCATAAAGAAAGAAATATAGTTTCCCCGTCCTGTTTCGGGAGGTAATCTTCGATTTGTTTATGTAGATAGTCGCCCCGTCTTGTTTCCGTAATTGATCTATAAACAATTTGGTTGTAAACACGTCCTGTTTCAAGGGTTCATACCATTGGTGATAAAGATAGTCGCCCCATCCTGTTTCGGGAATTGATCTTTATTTGGCCATAAAGAAAGAAAGATAGTTTCCCCGTAATGTTTCGGGAGTTAATCTTCGATCTGTGTAGGTAGATAGTCTCCTCGTCCTGTTTCGAGAATTGATCTACAATCAGTTTGTAAGTAAACTAGTCCTGTTTTGGGAGTTCATATTATTGGTGATAAATATAGTTGCCCCGTCCTGTTTCGTGAATTGATCTATACTTGGCCATAAAGAAAGAAAGATAGTTTCCCTGTCCTGTTTCGGTAGTTAATCTTCGATCAGTTTATGTAGATAGTCTCCCCGTCCTATTTCGAGAATTGATCTACAATCAGTTTCTTGGTAAACCCATCCTATTTTGGAAGTTCATAGCATTGGTGATAAAGATAGTCGCCCCGTCATGTTTATGGAATTGATATTTATCTGATCATAAAGAAATAAAGATAGTTTCCTCGTCCTGTTTCGGAAGTTAATCTTCGATCTATTTATGTAGATAGTCGCCCCCCATTATATTTCGGGAATTCATGTACAATCAGTTTGTTGGTAATCCCGTCCTATTTTTGGAGTTTATACCACTTGGTTTTAAAGATAGTCGCCCCATCCTATTTCGGGAATTGATATTTATCTGGCCATAAAGAAAGAAAGATAGTTTATTCGTCTTGTCTCGGGAGTTAATCTTTGATTTGTTCATGTAGATAGTCGCCCTGTCCTGTTTCGGGAATTGATCTACAATAAGTTTGTTGGTAAACCCGTCTTGTTTAGGGAGTTCATAACATTGGTGATAAATATAGTTGCCCTGTCTTGTTTTGGGAGTTAATCTTTGACTTTTTCATGTAGATAGTCGCCCTGTCCTGTTTCAGAAATTGATCTATAATCAGCTTGTTGGTAAACAAGTCCTGTTTCGAGAGTTCATACCATTGGTGATATAGATAGTCGCCCCGTCCTATTTCGAGAATTGATCTTTATCTGGCCATAAAGAAAGAAAGATATTTTCCCTGTCCTGTTTCGAGAGTTAATCTTCAATTTGTCCATGTAGATAGTCGCCCCGTCTTGTTTCAGGAATTGATCTACAATCAGTTTGTTGGTAAACCCGTCATGTTTCAGAAGTTCATACCGTTAATGATAAAGATAGTCGCCCTGTCCTGTTTAGGGAATTGTTCTTTACGTGATCATAAAGAAAGAAAGATAAATTCCCCATCCTGATTCGCGAGTTAATCATTGATTTGTTCATGTAGATAGTCGCCCCGTCCTTTTTCGAGAATCGATCTACAATCAGTTTGTTGGTTAACCCGCCCTGTTACATGATTTCATACCATTGGTGATAAAGATAACTGCCTCGTCCTGTTTTGGGAATTAATCTTTATATGGCCATAAAGAAAGAAAGATAGTTTCCCCGTCCTGTTTCGGGAGGTAATCTTCGATCTTTTTAGGTAGATAGTCGCCCCGTCCCGTTTCCAGAATTGAACTACAATCAGTTTGTTGGTAAACCCGTCCTGTTACGGGATTTCATACCATTGGTGATAAAGATAGTCGCCCTGTCCTGTTTTGGGAATTGATCTTTATCTGGCCATAAAGAAAGAAATATAGTTTCCCCGTCCTGTTTCGGGAGGTAATCTTCGATTTGTTTATGTAGATAGTCGCCCCGTCTTGTTTCCAAAATTGAACTACAATCAGTTTGTTGGTAAACCCTTCCTGTTACGGGATTTCATACCATTGGTGAGAAAGATAGTCGCCCTGTCCTGTTTTGGGAATTGATCTTTATCTGGCCATAAAGAAAGAAATATAGTTTCCCCGTCCTGTTTCGGGAGGTAATCTTCGATTTGTTTATGTAGATAGTCGCCCCGTCTTGTTTCCGTAATTGATCTATAACCAATTTGGTTGTAAACACGTCCTGTTTCAAGGGTTCATACCATTGGTGATAAAGATAGTCGCCCCATCCTGTTTCGAGAATTGATCTTTATTTGGCCATAAAGAAAGAAAGATAGTTTCCCCGTAATGTTTCGGGAGTTAATCTTCGATCTGTGTAGGTAGATAGTCTCCTCGTCCTGTTTCGAGAATTGATCTACAATCAGTTTGTGAGTAAACTAGTCCTGTTTTGGGAGTTCATATTATTGGTGATAAATATAGTTGCCCCATCCTGTTTCGTGAATTGATCTTTACCTGGCCATAAAGAAAGAAAGATAGTTTCCCTGTCCTGTTTCGGTAGTTAATCTTCGATCAGTTTATGTAGATAGTCTCCCCGTCCTATTTCGAGAATTGATCTACAATCAGTTTCTTGGTAAACCCATCCTATTTTGGAAGTTCATAGCATTGGTGATAAAGATAGTCGCCCCGTCATGTTTATGGAATTGATATATATCTGATCATAAAGAAATAAAGATAGTTTCCTCGTCCTGTTTCGGAAGTTAATCTTCGATCTATTTATGTAGATAGTCGCCCCCCATTATATTTCGGGAATTCATGTACAATCAGTTTGTTGGTAAACCCGTCCTATTTTTGGAGTTCATACCACTTGGTTTTAAAGATAGTCACCCCATCCTATTTCGGGAATTGATATTTATCTGGCCATAAAGAAAGAAAGATAGTTTATTCGTCCTGTCTCGGGAGTTAATCTTTGATTTGTTCATGTAGATAGTCGCCCTGTCCTGTTTAGGGAATTGATCTACAATAAGTTTGTTGGTAAACCCGTCTTGTTTAGGGAGTTCATAACATTGGTGATAAATATAGTTGCCCTGTCTTGTTTTGGGAGTTAATCTTTGAATTTTTCATGTAGATAGTCGCCCTGTCCTGTTTCAGAAATTGATCTATAATCAGCTTGTTGGTAAATAAGTCCTGTTTCGAGAGTTCATACCATTGGTGATATAGATAGTCGCCTCGTCCTATTTCGAGAATTGATCTTTATCTGGCCATAAAGAAAGAAAGATATTTTCCCTGTCCTGTTTCGAGAGTTAATCTTTAATTTGTCCATGTAGATAGTCACCCCGCCCTGTTTCGAGAATTGATCTACAATCAGTTTGTTGGTAAACCCGTCATGTTTCAGAAGTTCATACCGTTAATGATAAAGATAGCCGCCCTGTCCTGTTTCGGGAATTGTTCTTTATGTGATCATAAAGAAAGAAAGATAAATTCCCTGTCCTGATTCTCGAGTTAATCATTGATTCGTTCATGTAGATAGTCGCCCCGTCCTTTTTCGAGAATCGATCTACAATCAGTTTGTTGGTAAACACGCCCTGTTACATAATTTCATACCATTGGTGATAAAGATAATCGCCTCGTCCTGTTTTGAGAATTAATCTGTATATGGCCATAAAGAAAGAAAGATAGTTTCCCCGTCCTGTTTCGGGAGGTAATCTTAGATCTGTTTATGTAGATAATCGCCTCGTCCTGTTTCCATAATTGATCTATAATAAGATTGTTGTAAACCCGTCTTGTTACGGGATTTCATACCATTGGTGATAAAGATAGTCGCCTTGTCCTGTTTTAGGAATTGATCTTTATTTGGCCATAAAAGAAAGAAAGATAGTTTCCCCGTCTTTTTTCGGGAGGTAATCTTCGATCTGTTTAGGTAGATAGTCGCCCCGTCCCGTTTCCAGAATTGAACTAGAATTAGTTTGTTGGTAAACCCGTCCTGTTACGGGATTTCATACCATTGGTGATAAAGAGAGTCGCCCTGTCCTGTTTTGGGAATTGATCTTTATCTGGCCATAAAGAAAGAAATATAGTTTCTCCGTCCTGTTTCGGGAGGTAATCTTCGATCTGTTTATGTAGATAGTCGCCCTGTCTTGTTTCCATAATTGATCTATAACCAATTTGGTTGTAAACCCGTCTTGTTTCAAGGGTTCATACCATTGGTGTTAAAGATAGTCGCCCTGTCCTGTTTCGGGAATTAATATTTATTTGGCCATAAAGAAAGAAAGATAGTTTCCCTGTAATGTTTCGGGAGTTAATATTCGATCTGTTTAGGTAGATAGTCTCCTCGTCCTGTTTCGAGAATTGATCTACAATCAGTTTGTGAGTAAACTAGTCCTGTTTTAGGAGTTCATATTATTGGTGATAAAGATAGTTGCCCCGTCCTGTTTCGTGAATTGATCTTTACCTGGCCATAAAGAAAGAAAGATAGTTTCCCTGTCCTGTTTCGGTAGTTAATCTTCGATCTGTTTATGTAGATAGTCTCCCCGTCCTATTTCGAGAATTGATCTACAATCAGTTTGTTGGTAAACCCATCCTATTTCGGAAGTTCATACCATTGGTGATAAAGATAGTCGCCCCGTCATGTTTATGGAATTGATATTTATCTCATCATAAAGAAATAAAGATAGTTTCCTCGTCGTGTTTCGGGAGTTAATCTTCGATCTGTTTATGTAGATAGTCGCCCCCCATTATATTTCGGGAATTGATGTACAATCAGTTTGTTGGTAAACCCGTCCTATTTTTGGAGTTCATACCACTTGAAGATAAAGATAGTCGCCCCATCCTATTTCGGGAATTGATATTTATCTGGCCATAAAGAAAGAAAGATAGTTTATTCGTCCTGTCTCAGGAGTTAATCTTTGATTTGTTCATGTAGATAGACGCCCTGTCCTGTTTCGGGAATTGATCTACAATAAGTTTATTGGTAAACCCGTCTTGTTTCGGGAGTTCATAACATTGGTGATAAATATAGTTGCCCTATCTTGTTTTGGGAGTTAATCTTCGACCTGTTCATGTAGATAGTCGCCCTGTCCTGTTTCGGAAATTGATCTATAATCAGCTTGTTGGTAAACAAGTCCTGTTTTGGGAGTTCATACCATTGGTGACATAGATAGTCGCCCCATCCTGTTACGAGAATTGATCTTTATCTGGCCATAAAGAAAGAAAGATTTTTTCCCTGTCCTGTTTCGAGAGTTAATCTTCAAATTGTCCATGTAGATAGTCACCCCGTCCTGTTTCGAGAATTGATCTACATTCAGTTTGTTGGTAAACCCGTCATGTTTCGGAAGTTCATACCGTTAATGATAAAGATAGCCGCCCTGTCATGTTTCGGGAATTGTTCTTTACGTGATCATAAAGAAAGAAAGATAAATTCGCCATCCTGATTCGCGAGTTAATCATTGATTTGTTCATGTAGATAGTCGCCCCGTCCTGTTTCCATAATTGATCTACAATTAGATTGTTGTAAACCAGTCTTGTTACGGGATTTCATACCATTGGTGATAAAGATAGTCGCCTTGTCCTGTTTTAGGAATTAATCTTTATTTGGCCATAAAAGAAAGAAAGATAGTTTCCCCGTCCTGTTTCGGGAGGTAATCTTCGATCTGTTTAGGTAGATAGTCGCCCCGTCCCGTTTCCAGAATTGAACTACAATCAGTTTGTTGGTAAACCCGTCCTGTTACGGGATTTCATACCATTGGTGATAAAGATAGTCGCCCTGTCCTGTTTTGGGAATTGATCTTTATCTGGCCATAAAGAAAGAAATAGAGTTTCCCCGTCCTGTTTCGGGAGGTAATCTTCGATTTGTTTATGTAGATAGTCGCCCCCACTTGTTTCCGTAATTTATCTATAACGAATTTGGTTGTAAACACGTCCTGTTTCAAGGGTTCATACCATTGGTGATAAAGATAGTCGCCCTGTCCTGTTTCGGGAATTGATCTTTATTTGGCCTTAAACAAAGAAAGATAGTTTCCCCGTAATGTTTCGGGAGTTAATCTTTGATCTGTGTAGGTAGATAGTCTCCTCGTCCTGTTTCGAGAATTGATCTACAATCAGTTTGTGAGTAAAGTAGTCCTGTTTTGGGAGTTCATATTATTGGTGATAAAGATAGTTGCCCCGTCCTGTTTCGTGAATTGATCTTTACCTGGCCATAAAGAAAGAAAGATAGTTTCCCTGTCCTATTTCGGTATTTAATCTTCGATCAGTTTATGTAGATAGTCTCCCCGTCCTATTTCGATAATTGATCTACAATCAGTTTCTTGGTAAACCCATCCTATTTTGGAAGTTCATAGCATTGGTGATAAAGATAGTCGCCCCGTCATGTTTATGGAATTGATATTTATCTGATCATAAAGAAATAAAGATAGTTTCCTCGTCCTGTTTCGGAAGTTAATCTTCGATCTATTTATGTAGATAGTCGCCCCCCATTATATTTCGGGAATTCATGTACAATCAGTTTGTTGGTAAACCCGTCCTATTTTTGGAGTTCATACCACTTGGTTTTAAAGATAGTCACCCCATCCTATTTCGGGAATTGATATTTATCTGGCCATAAAGAAAGAAAGATAGTTTATTCGTCCTGTCTCGGGAGTTAATCTTTGATTTGTTCATGTAGATAGTCGCCCTGTCCTGTTTCGGGAATTGATCTACAATAAGTTTGTTGGTAAACCCGTCTTGTTTAGGGAGTTCATAACATTGTTGATAAATATAGTTGCCCTGTCTTGTTTTGGGGGTTAATCTTTGAATTTTTCATGTAGATAGTCGCCCTGTCCTGTTTCAGATATTGATCTATAATCAGCTTGTTGGTAAATAAGTCCTGTTTCGAGAGTTCATACCATTGGTGATATAGATAGTCGCCCCGTCCTATTTCGAGAATTGATCTTTATCTGGCCATAAAGAAAGAAAGATATTTTCCCTGTCCTGTTTCGAGAGTTAATCTTCAATTTGTCCATGTAGATAGTCACCCTGCCCTGTTTCGAGAATTGATCTACAATCAGTTTGTTGGTAAACCCGTCATGTTTCAGAAGTTCATACCGTTAATGATAAAGATAGCCGCCCTGTCCTGTTTCAGGAATTGTTCTTTATGTGATCATAAAGAAAGAAAGATAAATTCCCTGTCCTGATTCTCGAGTTAATCATTGATTCGTTCATGTAGATAGTCGCCCCGTCCTTTTTCGAGAATCGATCTACAATCAGTTTGTTGGTAAACACGCCCTGTTACATAATTTCATACCATTGGTGATAAAGATAATCGCCTCGTCCTGTTTTGAGAATTAATCTGTATATGGCCATAAAGAAAGAAAGATAGTTTCCCCGTCCTGTTTCGGGAGGTAATCTTAGATCTGTTTATGTAGATAGTCGCCTCGTCCTGTTTCCATAATTGATCTATAATAAGATTGTTGTAAACCCGTCTTGTTACGGGATTTCATACCATTGGTGATAAAGATAGTCGCCTTGTCCTGTTTTAGGAATTGATCTTTATTTGGCCATAAAAGAAAGAAAGATAGTTTCCCCGTCTTGTTTCGGGAGGTAATCTTCGATCTGTTTAGGTAGATAGTCGCCCCATCCCGTTTCCAGAATTGAACTAGAATTAGTTTGTTGGTAAACCCGTCCTGTTACGGGATTTCATACCATTGGTGATAAAGAGAGTCGCCCTGTCCTGTTTTGGGAATTGATCTTTATCTGGCCATAAAGAAAGAAATATAGTTTCTCCGTCCTGTTTCGGGAGGTAATCTTCGATCTGTTTATGTAGATAGTCGCCCCGTCTTGTTTCCATAATTGATCTATAACCAATTTGGTTGTAAACCCGTCTTGTTTCAAGGGTTCATACCATTGGTGTTAAAGATAGTCGCCCCGTCCTGTTTCGGGAATTAATATTTATTTGGCTATAAAGAAAGAAAGATAGTTTCGCTGTAATGTTTCGGGAGTTAATATTCGATCTGTTTAGGTAGATAGTCTCCTCGTCCTGTTTCGAGAATTGATCTACAATCAGTTTGTGAGTAAACTAGTCCTGTTTTAGGAGTTCATATTATTGGTGATAAAGATAGTTGCCCCGTCCTGTTTCGTGAATTGATCTTTACCTGGCCATAAAGAAAGAAAGATAGTTTCCCTGTCCTGTTTCGGTAGTTAATCTTCGATCTGTTTATGTAGATAGTCTCCCCGTCCTATTTCGAGAATTGATCTACAATCAGTTTGTTGGTAAACCCATCCTATTTCGGAAGTTCATACCATTGGTGATAAAGATAGTCGCCCCGTCATGTTTATGGAATTGATATTTATCTCATCATAAAGAAATAAAGATAGTTTCCTCGTCGTGTTTCGGGAGTTAATCTTCGATCTGTTTATGTAGATAGTCGCCCCCCTTTATATTTCGGGAATTGATGTACAATCAGTTTGTTGGTAAACCCGTCCTAATTTTGGAGTTCATACCACTTGAAGATAAAGATAGTCGCCCCATCCTATTTCGGGAATTGATATTTATCTGGCCATAAAGAAAGAAAGATAGTTTATTCGTCCTGTCTCAGGAGTTAATCTTTGATTTGTTCATGTAGATAGACGCCCTGTCCTGTTTCGGGAATTGATCTACAATAATTTTATTGGTAAACCCGTCTTGTTTCGGGAGTTCATAACATTGGTGATAAATATAGTTGCCCTGTCTTGTTTTGGGAGTTAATCTTCGACCTGTTCATGTAGATAGTCGCCCTGTCCTGTTTCGGAAATTGATCTATAATCAGCTTGTTGGTAAACAAGTCCTGTTTCGGGAGTTCATACCATTGGTGACATAGATAGTCGCCCCATCCTGTTACGAGAATTGATCTTTATCTGGCCATAAAGAAAGAAAGATTTTTTCCCTGTCCTGTTTCGAGAGTTAATCTTCAAATTGTCCATGTAGATAGTCACCCCGTCCTGTTTCGAGAATTAATCTACATTCAGTTTGTTGGTAAACCCGTCATGTTTCGGAAGTTCATACCGTTAATGATAAAGATAGCCGCCCTGTCATGTTTCGGGAATTGTTCTTTACGTGATCATAAAGAAAGAAAGATAAATTCGCCATCCTGATTCGCGAGTTAATCATTGATTTGTTCATGTAGATAGTCGCCCCGTCCTGTTTCCATAATTGATCTACAATTAGATTGTTGTAAACCCGTCTTGTTACGGGATTTCATACCATTGGTGATAAAGATAGTCGCCTTGTCCTGTTTTAGGAATTAATCTTTATTTGGCCATAAAAGAAAGAAAGATAGTTTCCCCGTCCTGTTTCGGGAGGTAATCTTCGATCTGTTTAGGTAGATAGTCGCCCCGTCCCGTTTCCAGAATTGAACTACAATCAGTTTGTTGGTAAACCCGTCCTGTTACGGGATTTCATACCATTGGTGATAAAGATAGTCGCCCTGTCCTGTTTTGGGAATTGATCTTTATCTGGCCATAAAGAAAGAAATAGAGTTTCCCCGTCCTGTTTCGGGAGGTAATCTTCGATTTGTTTATGTAGATAGTCGCCCCCACTTGTTTCCGTAATTGATCTATAACGAATTTGGTTGTAAACACGTCCTGTTTCAAGGGTTCATACCATTGGTGATAAAGATAGTCGCCCTGTCCTGTTTCGGGAATTGATCTTTATTTGGCCTTAAACAAAGAAAGATAGTTTCCCCGTAATGTTTCGGGAGTTAATCTTTGATCTGTGTAGGTAGATAGTCTCCTCGTCCTGTTTCGAGAATTGATCTACAATCAGTTTGTGAGTAAACTAGTCCTGTTTTGGGAGTTCATATTATTGGTGATAAAGATAGTTGCCCCGTCCTGTTTCGTGAATTGATCTTTACCTGGCCATAAAGAAAGAAAGATAGTTTCCCTGTCCTGTTTCGGTAGTTAATCTTCGATCAGTTTATGTAGATAGTCTCCCCGTCCTATTTCGAGAATTGATCTACAATCAGTTTCTTGGTAAACCCATCCTATTTTGGAAGTTCATAGCATTGGTGATAAAGATAGTCGTCCCGTCGTGTTTATGGAATTGATATTTATCTGATCATAAAGAAATAAAGATAGTTTCCTCGTCCTGTTTCGGGAGTTAATCTTCGATCTATTTATGTAGATAGTCGCCCCCCATTATATTTCGGGAATTCATGTACAATCAGTTTGTTGGTAAACCTGTCCTATTTTTGGAGTTCATACCACTTGGTGATAAAGATAGTCGCCCCATCCTATTTCGGGAATTGATATTTATCTGGCCATAAAGAAAGAAAGATAGTTTATTCGTCCTGTCTCGGGAGTTAATCTTTGATTTGTTCATGTAGATAGTCGCCCTGTCCTGTTTCGGGAATTGATCTACAATAAGTTTGTTGGTAAACCCGTCTTGTTTAGGGAGTTCATAACATTGGTGATAAATATAGTTGCCCTGTCTTGTTTTGGGAGTTAATCTTTGACTTTTTCATTTAGATAGTCGCCCTGTCCTGTTTTAGAAATTGATCTATAATCAGCTTGTTGGTAAACAAGTCCTGTTTCCAGAGTTCATACCATTGGTGATATAGATAGTCGCCCCGTCCTATTTCGAGAATTGATCTTTATCTGGCCATAAAGAAAGAAAGCTATTTTCCCTGTCCTGTTTCGAGAGTTAATCTTCAATTTGTCCATGTAGATAGTCACCCCGTCCTGTTTCGAGAATTGATCTACAATCAGTTTGTTGGTAAACCCGTCATGTTTCAGAAGTTCATACCGTTAATGATAAAGATAGCCGCCCTGTGCTGTTTCGGGAATTGTTCTTTATGTGATCATAAAGAAAGAAAGATAAATTCCCCGTCCTGATTCGCGAGTTACTCATTGATTTGTTCATGTAGATAGTCGCCCCGTACTTTTTCGAGAATCGATCTACAATCAGTTTGTTGGTAAACATTCTCTGTTACATGATTTCATACCATTGGTGATAAAGATAATCGCCTCGTCTTGTTTTGAGAATTAATCTGTATATGGCCATAAAGAAAGAAAGATAGTTTACCCGTCCTGTTTCGGGAGGTAATCTTCGATCTGTTTATGTAGATAGTCGCCTCGTCCTGTTTCCATAATTGATCTATAATAAGATTGTTGTAAACCCGTCTTGTTACGGGATTTCATACCATTGGTGATAAAGATAGTCGCCTTGTCCTGTTTTAGGAATTGATCTTTATTTGGCCATGAAAGAAAGAAAGATAGTTTCCCTGTCTTGTTTCGGGAGGTAATCTTCGATCTGTTTTGGTAGATAGTCGCCCCGTCCCGTTTCCAGAATTGAACTAGAATTAGTTTGTTGGTAAACCCGTCCTGTTACGGGATTTCATACCATTGGTGATAAAGAGATTCGCCCTGTCCTGTTTTGGGAATTGATCTTTATCTGGCCATAAAGAAAGAAATATAGTTTCCCCCACCTGTTTCGGGAGGTAATCTTCGATCTGTTTATGTAGATAGTCGCCCCGTCTTGTTTCCATAATTGATCTATAACCAATTTGGTTGTAAACCCTTCTTGTTTCAAGGGTTCATACCATTGGTGTTAAAGATAGTCGCCCCATCCTGTTTTGGGAATTAATCTTTATTTGACTATAAAGAAAGAAAGATAGTTTCACTGTAATGTTTCGGGAGTTAATATTCGATCTGTTTAGGTAGATAGTCTCCTCGTCCTGTTTCGAGAATTGATCTACAATCAGTTTGTGAGTAAACTAGTCCTGTTTTGGGAGTTCATATTATTGGTGATAAAGATAGTTGCCCCGTCCTATTTCGTGAATTGATCTTTACTTGGTCATAAAGAAAGAAAGATAGTTTCCCTGTCCTGTTTTGGTAGTTAATCTTCGATCTGTTTATGTAGATAGTCTCCCCGTCCTATTTCGAGAATTGATGTACAATCAGTTTGTTGGTAAACCCACCCTATTTCGGAAGTTCATACCATTGGTGATAAAGATAGTCGCCCCGTCATGTTTATGGAATTGATATTTATCTGATCATAAAGAAATAAAGATAGTTTCCTCGTCGTGTTTCGGGAGTTAATCTTCGATCTGTTTATGTAGATAGTCGCCCCCCATTATATTTCGGGAATTGATGTTCAATCAGTTTGTTGGTAAACCCGTCCTATTTTTGGAGTTCATACCACTTGGTGATAAAGATAGTCGCCCCATCCTATTTCGTGAATTGATATTTATCTGGCCATAAAGAAAGAAAGATATTTTATTCGTCCTGTCTCGGGAGTTAATCTTTGATTTGTTCATGTAGATAGACGCCCTGTCCTGTTTCGGGAATTGATCTACAATAAGTTTATTGGTAAACCCGTCTAGTTTCGGGAGTTCATAACATTGGTGATAAATATAGTTGCCCTGTCTTGTTTTGGGAGTTAATCTTCGACCTGTTCATGTAGATAGTCGCCCTGTCCTGTTTCGGAAATTGATCTATAATAAGCTTGTTGGTAAACAAGTCCTGTTTCCGGAGTTCATACCATTGGTGATATAGATACTCGCCCCATCCTGTTACGAGAATTGATCTTTATCTGGCCATAAAGAAAGAAAGATATTTTCCCTGTCCTGTTTCGAGAGTTAATCTTCAATTTGTCCATGTAGATAGTCACCCCGTCCTGTTTCGAGAATTGATCTACAATCAGTTTGAGGGTAAACCCGTCATGTTTCAGAAGTTCATACCGTTAATGATAAAGATAGCCGCCCTGTCATGTTTCGGGAATTTTTCTTTACGTGATCATAAAGAAACAAAGATAAATTCGCCATCCTGATTCGCAGGTTAATCATTGATTTGTTCATGTAGATAGTCGCCCCGTCCTGTTTCCATAATTGATCTACAATTAGATTGTTGTAAACCCGTCTTGTTACGGGATTTCATACCATTGGTGATAAAGATAGTTGCCCCGTCCTGTTTTAGGAATTGATCTTTATTTGGCCATAAATAAAGAAAGATAGTTTCCCCGTCCTGTTTCGGGAGGTAATCTTCGATCTGTTTATGTAGATAGTCGCCCCCATCATATTTCGGGAATTGATGTACAATCAGTTTGTTGGTAAACCCGTCCTATTTTTGGAGTTCATACCACTTGGTGATAAAGATAGTCACCCCTTCCTGTTTCGGGAATTGATATTTATCTGGCCATAAAGAAAGAAAGATAGTTTATTCGTCCTGTCTCGGGAGTTAATCTTTGATTTGTTCATGTAGATAGTCGCCCTATCCTGTTTCGGGAATTGATCTACAATCAGTTTGTTGGTAAACCCGTCTTGTTTCGGGAGTTCATAACATTGGTGATAAATATAGTTGCCCTGTCTTGTTTTGGGAGTTAATCTTTGACCTGTTCATGTAGATAGTCGCTCTGTCCTGTTTAGGAAATTGATCTACAATCACTTGTTGGTAAATTAGTCTTGTTTCGGGAGTTCATACCATTGGTGATATAGATAGTCGCCCCGTCCTGTTTCTAGAATTGATCTTTATCTGGCAATAAAGAAAGAAAGATATTTTCCCTGTCCTGTTTCGAGAGTTAATCTTCAATTTATCCATGTAGATAGTCACCCCATCCTGTTTCGAGAATTGATCTACAATCAGTTGTTGGTAAACCCGTCATGTTTCGGAACTTCATACCGTTAATGATAAAGATAGCCGCCCTGTCCTGTTTCGGAAATTGTTCTTTACGTGATCATAAAGAAAGAAAGATAAATTTCCCGTCCTGATTCGCGAGTTAATCATTGATTTGTTCATGTAGATAGTCACCCCGTCCTTTTTCGAGAATCGATCTACAATCAGTTTGTTGGTAAACCCGCCCTGTTACATGATTTCATACCATTGGTGATAAAGATAATCGCCTCGTCCTGTTTTGGGAATTAATCTTTATATGGCCATAAAGAAAGAAAGATAGTTTCCCCGTCTTGTTTCGGGAGGTAATCTTAGATCTGTTTATGTAGATAGTCGCCTCGTCCTGTTTCCATAATTGATCTACAATTAGATTGTTGTAAACCCGTCTTGTTACGGGATTTCATACCATTGGTGATAAAGATAGTCGCCTTATCCTGTTTTAGGAATTAATCTTTATTTGGCCATAAAAGAAAGAAAGATAGTTTCCCCGTCCTGTTTCGGGAGGTAATCTTCGATCTATTTAGGTAGATAGTCGCCCCGTCCCGTTTCCAGAATTGAACTACAATCAGTTTGTTGGTAAACTCGTCCTGTTACGGGATTTCATACCATTGGTGATAAAGATAGTCGCCTTGTCCTGTTTTGGGAATTGATCTTTATCTGGCCATAAAGAAAGAAATATAGTTTCCCCGTCCTGTTTCGGGAGGTAATCTTCAATTTGTTTATGTAGATAGTTGCCCCGTCTTGTTTCCGTAATTGATCTATAACCAATTTGGTTGTAAACACGTCCTGTTTCAAGGGTTCATACCATTGGTGATAAAAATAGTCTCCTCGTCCTGTTTCGGGAATTGGTCTTTATTTGGCCATAAAGAAAGAAAGATAGTTTCCCCGTAATGTTTCGGGAGTTAATCTTCGATCTGTGTAGGTAGATAGTCTCCTCGTCCTGTTTCGAGAATTGATCTACAATCAGTTTGTGAGTAAACTAGTCCTGTTTTGGGAGTTCATATTATTGGTGATAAAGATAGTTGCCCCGTCCTATTTCGTGAATTGATCTTTACTTGGTCATAAAGAAAGAAAGATAGTTTCCCTGTCCTGTTTTGGTAGTTAATCTTCGATCTGTTTATGTAGATAGTCTCCCCGTCCTATTTCGAGAATTGATGTACAATCAGTTTGTTGGTAAACCCACCCTATTTCGGAAGTTCATACCATTGGTGATAAAGATAGTCGCCCCGTCATGTTTATGGAATTGATATTTATCTGATCATAAAGAAATAAAGATAGTTTCCTCGTCGTGTTTCGGGAGTTAATCTTCGATCTGTTTATGTAGATAGTCGCCCCCCATTATATTTCGGGAATTGATGTTCAATCAGTTTGTTGGTAAACCCGTCCTATTTTTGGAGTTCATACCACTTGGTGATAAAGATAGTCGCCCCATCCTATTTCGTGAATTGATATTTATCTGGCCATAAAGAAAGAAAGATATTTTATTCGTCCTGTCTCGGGAGTTAATCTTTGATTTGTTCATGTAGATAGACGCCCTGTCCTGTTTCGGGAATTGATCTACAATAAGTTTATTGGTAAACCCGTCTAGTTTCGGGAGTTCATAACATTGGTGATAAATATAGTTGCCCTGTCTTGTTTTGGGAGTTAATCTTCGACCTGTTCATGTAGATAGTCGCCCTGTCCTGTTTCGGAAATTGATCTATAATAAGCTTGTTGGTAAACAAGTCCTGTTTCCGGAGTTCATACCATTGGTGATATAGATACTCGCCCCATCCTGTTACGAGAATTGATCTTTATCTGGCCATAAAGAAAGAAAGATATTTTCCCTGTCCTGTTTCGAGAGTTAATCTTCAATTTGTCCATGTAGATAGTCACCCCGTCCTGTTTCGAGAATTGATCTACAATCAGTTTGAGGGTAAACCCGTCATGTTTCAGAAGTTCATACCGTTAATGATAAAGATAGCCGCCCTGTCATGTTTCGGGAATTTTTCTTTACGTGATCATAAAGAAACAAAGATAAATTCGCCATCCTGATTCGCAGGTTAATCATTGATTTGTTCATGTAGATAGTCGCCCCGTCCTGTTTCCATAATTGATCTACAATTAGATTGTTGTAAACCCGTCTTGTTACGGGATTTCATACCATTGGTGATAAAGATAGTTGCCCCGTCCTGTTTTAGGAATTGATCTTTATTTGGCCATAAATAAAGAAAGATAGTTTCCCCGTCCTGTTTCGGGAGGTAATCTTCGATCTGTTTATGTAGATAGTCGCCCCCATCATATTTCGGGAATTGATGTACAATCAGTTTGTTGGTAAACCCGTCCTATTTTTGGAGTTCATACCACTTGGTGATAAAGATAGTCACCCCTTCCTGTTTCGGGAATTGATATTTATCTGGCCATAAAGAAAGAAAGATAGTTTATTCGTCCTGTCTCGGGAGTTAATCTTTGATTTGTTCATGTAGATAGTCGCCCTATCCTGTTTCGGGAATTGATCTACAATCAGTTTGTTGGTAAACCCGTCTTGTTTCGGGAGTTCATAACATTGGTGATAAATATAGTTGCCCTGTCTTGTTTTGGGAGTTAATCTTTGACCTGTTCATGTAGATAGTCGCTCTGTCCTGTTTAGGAAATTGATCTACAATCACTTGTTGGTAAATTAGTCTTGTTTCGGGAGTTCATACCATTGGTGATATAGATAGTCGCCCCGTCCTGTTTCTAGAATTGATCTTTATCTGGCAATAAAGAAAGAAAGATATTTTCCCTGTCCTGTTTCGAGAGTTAATCTTCAATTTATCCATGTAGATAGTCACCCCATCCTGTTTCGAGAATTGATCTACAATCAGTTGTTGGTAAACCCGTCATGTTTCGGAACTTCATACCGTTAATGATAAAGATAGCCGCCCTGTCCTGTTTCGGAAATTGTTCTTTACGTGATCATAAAGAAAGAAAGATAAATTTCCCGTCCTGATTCGCGAGTTAATCATTGATTTGTTCATGTAGATAGTCACCCCGTCCTTTTTCGAGAATCGATCTACAATCAGTTTGTTGGTAAACCCGCCCTGTTACATGATTTCATACCATTGGTGATAAAGATAATCGCCTCGTCCTGTTTTGGGAATTAATCTTTATATGGCCATAAAGAAAGAAAGATAGTTTCCCCGTCTTGTTTCGGGAGGTAATCTTAGATCTGTTTATGTAGATAGTCGCCTCGTCCTGTTTCCATAATTGATCTACAATTAGATTGTTGTAAACCCGTCTTGTTACGGGATTTCATACCATTGGTGATAAAGATAGTCGCCTTATCCTGTTTTAGGAATTAATCTTTATTTGGCCATAAAAGAAAGAAAGATAGTTTCCCCGTCCTGTTTCGGGAGGTAATCTTCGATCTATTTAGGTAGATAGTCGCCCCGTCCCGTTTCCAGAATTGAACTACAATCAGTTTGTTGGTAAACTCGTCCTGTTACGGGATTTCATACCATTGGTGATAAAGATAGTCGCCTTGTCCTGTTTTGGGAATTGATCTTTATCTGGCCATAAAGAAAGAAATATAGTTTCCCCGTCCTGTTTCGGGAGGTAATCTTCAATTTGTTTATGTAGATAGTTGCCCCGTCTTGTTTCCGTAATTGATCTATAACCAATTTGGTTGTAAACACGTCCTGTTTCAAGGGTTCATACCATTGGTGATAAAAATAGTCTCCTCGTCCTGTTTCGGGAATTGGTCTTTATTTGGCCATAAAGAAAGAAAGATAGTTTCCCCGTAATGTTTCGGGAGTTAATCTTCGATCTGTGTAGGTAGATAGTCTCCTCGTCCTGTTTCGAGAATTGATCTACAATCAGTTTGTGAGTAAACTAGTCCTGTTTTGGGAGTTCATATTATTGGTGATAAAGATAGTTGCCCCGTCCTGTTTCGTGGATTGATCTTTACCTGGCCATAAAGAAAGAAAGATAGTTTCCCTGTCCTGTTTTGGTAGTTAATCTTCGATCAGTTTATGTAGATAGTCTCCCCGTCCTATTTCGAGAATTGATCTACAATCAGTTTCTTGGTAAACCCATCCTATTTTGGAAGTTCATAGCATTGGTGATAAAGATAGTCGCCCCGTCATGTTTATGGAATTGATATTTATCTGATCATAAAGAAATAAAGATAGTTTCCTCGTCCTGTTTCGGGAGTTAATCTTCGATCTATTTATGTAGATAGTCGCCCCTCATTATATTTCGGGAATTCATGTACAATCAGTTTGTTGGTAAACCCGTCCTATTTTTGTAGTTCATACCACTTGGTGATAAAGATAGTCGCCCCATCCTATTTCGGGAATTGATATTTATCTGGCCATAAAGAAAGAAAGATAGTTTATTCGTCCTGTCTCGGGAGTTATTCTTTGATTTGTTCATGTAGATAGTCGCCCTGTCCTGTTTCGGGAATTGATCTACAATCAGTTTGTTGGTAAACCCGTCTTATTTAAGGAGTTCATAACATTGGTGATAAATATAGTTGCCCTGTCTTATTTTGGGAGTTAATCTTTGACCTGTTCATGTAGATAGTCGCCCTGTCCTGTTTAGGAAATTGATCTACAATCAGCTTGTTGGTAAACAAGTCCTATTTCGGGAGTTCATACCATTGGTGATATAGATAGTCGCCCCGTCCTGTTTCGAGAATTGATCTTTATCTGGCAATAAAGAAAGAAAGATATTTTCCCTGTCCTGTTTCGAGAGTTAATCTTCAATTTATCCATGTAGATAGTCACCCCATCCTGTTTCGAGAAATGTATCTACAATCAGTTTGTTGGTAAACCCGTCATGTTTCGGAACTTCATACCGTTAATGATAAAGATAGTCGCCCTGTCCTGTTTCGGGAATTGTTCTTTACGTGATCATAAAGAAAGAAAGATAAATTCCCCGTCCTGATTCGCGAGTTAATCATTGATTTGTTCATGTAGATAGTCGCCCCGTCCTTTTTCGAGAATCGATCTACAATCAGTTTGTTGGTAAACCCGCCCTGTTACATGATTTCATACCATTGGTGATAAAGATAACCGCCTCGTCCTGTTTTGGGAATTAATCTTTATATGGCCATAAAGAAAGAAAGATAGTTTCCCCGTCCTGTTTCGGGAGG
Source organism: Vicia faba (assembly GCA_948472305.1). Classification (NCBI taxonomy): domain Eukaryota; kingdom Viridiplantae; phylum Streptophyta; class Magnoliopsida; order Fabales; family Fabaceae; genus Vicia; species Vicia faba. The sequence goes on from OX451740.1 coordinate 1,290,648,146, forward strand.
TAATCTTAGATCTGTTTATGTAGATAGTCGCCTCGTCCTGTTTACATAATTGATCTACAATTAGATTGTTGTAAACCCTTCTTGTTACGGGATTTCATACCATTGGTGATAAAGATAGTCGCCTTGTCCTGTTTTAGGAATTAATCTTTATTTGGCCATAAAAGAAAGAAAGATAGTTTCCCCGTCCTGTTTCCGGAGGTAATCTTCGATCTATTTAGGTAGATAGTCGCCCCGTCCCGTTTCCAGAATTGAACTACAATCAGTTTGTTGGTAAACCTGTCCTGTTACGGGATTTCATACCATTGGTGATAAAGATAATCGCCCTGTCCTGTTTTGGGAATTGATCTTTATCTGGCCATAAAGAAAGAAATATAGTTTCCCCGTCCTGTTTCGGGAGGTAATCTTCGATTTGTTTATGTAGATAGTCGCCCCGTCTTGTTTCCGTAACTGATCTATAACCAATTTGGTTATAAACACGTCATGTTTCAAGGGTTCATACCATTGGTGATAAAGATAGTCGCCCCGTCCTGTTTCGGGAATTGATCTTTATTTGGCCATAAAGAAAGAAAGATAGTTTCCCTATAATGTTTCGGGAGTTAATATTCGATCTGTTTAGGTAGATAGTCTCCTCGTCCTGTTTCGAGAATTGATCTACAATCAGTTTGTGAGTAAACTAGTCCTGTTTTGAGAGTTCATATTATTGGTGATAAAGATAGTTGCCCCGTCCTGTTTCGTGAATTGATCTTTACCTGGCCATAAAGAAAGAAAGATAGTTTCCCTGTCCTGTTTCGGTAGTTAATCTTCGATCTGTTTATGTAGATAGTCTCCCCGTCCTATTTCGAGAATTTATCTACAATCAGTTTGTTGGTAAACCCATCCTATTTCGTAAGTTCATACCATTGGTGATAAAGATAGTCGCCCCGTCATGTTTATGGAATTGATATTTATCTGATCATAAAGAAATAAAGATAGTTTCCTCGTCGTGTTTCGGGAGTTAATCTTCGATCTGTTTATGTAGATAGTCGCCCCCATTATATTTCGGGAAAAGATGTACAATCAGTTTGTTGGTAAACCCGTCCTATTTTTGGAGTTCATACCACTTGGTGATAAAGATAGTCGCCCCATCCTATTTCGGGAATTGATATTTATCTGGCCATAAAGAAAGAAAGATAGTTTATTCGTCCTGTCTCGGGAGTTAATCTTTGATTTGTTCATGTAGATAGACGCTCTGTCCTGTTTCGGGAATTGATCTAGAATAAGTTTATTGGTAAACCCGTCTTGTTTCGGGAGTTCATAACATTGGTGATAAATATAGTTGCCCTGTTTCGAGAGTTAATCTTCAATTTGTCCATGTAGATAGTCACCCCGTCCCGTTTCGAGAATTGATCTACAATCAGTTTGTTGGTAAACCCGTCATGTTTCAGAAGTTCATACCGTTAATGATAAAGATAGCCGCCCTGTCATGTTTCGGGAATTGTTCTATACGTGATCATAAAGAAAGAAAGATAAATTCGACGTCCTGATTCGCGAGTTAATCATTGATTTGTTCATGTAGATAGTCGCCCCGTCCTGTTTCCATAATTGATCTACAATTAGATTGTTGTAAACCCGTCTTGTTACGGGATTTCATACCATTGGTGATAAAGATAGTTGCCCCGTCCTGTTTTAGGAATTGATCTTTATTTGGCCATAAATAAAGAAAGATAGTTTCCCCGTCCTGTTTCGGGAGGTAATCTTCGATCTGTTTATGTAGATTGTTGCCCCGTCCCGTTTCCAGAATTGAACTACAATCAGTTTGTTGGTAAACCCGTCCTGTTACGGGATTTCATACCATTGGTGATAAAGATAGTCGCCATGTCCTGTTTCTGGAATTGATCTTTATTTGGCCATAAAGAAAGAAAGATAGTTTCCCCGTCATGTTTCAGGAGTTAATCTTCGACCTGTTTAGGTAGATAGTCTCCCCGTCCTGTTTCGGGAATGGATCTACAATCAGTTTGTGAGTAAACTAGTCCTGTTTTGGGAGTTCATATTATTGGTGATAAAGATAGTTGCCCCGTCCTGTTTCGTGAATTGATCTTTATCTGGCCATAAAGAAAGAAAGATAGTTTCCCTGTCCTGTTTCGGGAGTTAATCTTCGATCTGTTTATGTAGATAGTCTCCCAGTCCTATTTCGAGAATTGATCTACAATCAGTTTGTTGGTAAACCCATTATGTTTCGGTAGTTCATATTATTGGTGATAAAGATAGTCGCTCTGTCCTGTTTCGTGAATTGATCTTTATCTGGCCATAAAGAAAGAAAGATAGTTTCTCTGTCCTGTTTCGAAAGTTAATCTTCGATTTGTTCATGTAGATAGTCTCCCCGTCTTGTTTCGGTAATTAATCTACGATCAGTTTGTTTGTAAACTCGTCCTGTTTCAGAAGTTCATATTGTTGGTGATAAAGATTATCGCCTCGTCCTGTTTTGGGAAATGGTCTTTATCTGATCATAAAGAAATAAAGATAGTTTCCTCGTCCTTTTTCGGGAGTTAATCTTTGATCAGTTTATATAGATAGTCGCCCCCATCCTATTTCGGGAATTGATGTACAATCAGTTTGTTGGTAAACCCGTCCTATTTTGGGAGTTCATACCACTTGGTGATAAAGATAGTCGCCCCATGCTATTTTGGGGATTTATATTTATCTGACCATAAAGAAAGAAAGATAGTTTCTCCGTCCTGTCTCAGGAGTTAATCTTTGATTTGTTCATGTACATAGTCGTTAGTCCTGTTTCGAGAATTGATCTATAATCAGTTTGTTGGTAAACCCGTCCTATTTTTGGAGTTCATACCACTTGGTGATAAAGATAGTCGCTCCATCCTGTTCCGGGAATTGATATTTATCTGGCCATAAAGAAAGAAAGATAGTTTCTTCGTCCTGTCTCGGGAGTTAATCTTTGATTTTTTCATGTAGATAGTCGCCCTGTCCTGTTTCGGGAATTGATCTACAAACAGTTTGATGGTAAACCCGTCTTGTTTCGGGTCTTCATAACATTGGTGATAAAGATAATCGCCTTGTCCTATTTTGAGAATTGATCTTTATCTGGCCATAAAGAAAGAAAGATATTTTCCCTGTCCTATTTTGGGAGTTAATGTTCAATTTGTCTATGTAGATAGTCACCCCGTTTTGTTTCGGGAATTGATCTACAATCAGTTTTTTGGTAAACCCGTCATGTTTCGGAAGTTCATACTGTTGGTGATAAAGTTAGCCGCCCTGTCCTGGTTTGGGAATTGTTCTTTATGTGATCATAAAGAAAGAAAGATAAATTCCCCGTCCTAAATCGCGAGTTAATCATTGATTTGTTCATGTAGATAGTCGCCCCTTCCTTTTTCGAGAATCGATCTAAAATCAATTTGTTGGTAAACCCGCCCTGTTACAGGATTTCATTCCATTGGTGATAAAGATAGTCGTCTCGTCCTTTTTTCGAAATTAATCCTTATATGGCAATAAAGAAAGAAAGATAGTTTCCCCGTCCTGTTTCGGTAGGTAAGCTTCGATCTGTTTATGTAGATGGTCGCCCCGTCCTGTTTCCGGAATTGATCTATAATCAATTTGTTGGTAAACCTGTCCTTTTTTTGGGATTTCATACCATTGGTTATAAAGATAGTCGTCCCGTCCTGTTTTGGGAATTGATCCTTATCTGGCTATAAAGAAAGAAAGATAGTTTTCTTATCCTATTTTGGGAAGTAATCTTCGATCTGTTTATGTAGATAGTCGCCCCGTCCTGTTTCTAGAATTGATCTACAATTAGATTGTTGTTAAACCCGTCTTGTTACGGGATTTCATACCATTGGTGATAAAGATAGTCGCCCCGTCCTGTTTTAGGAATTGATCTTTATCTTGCCATAGAGAAAGAAAGATAGTTTCCCTGTTCTGTTTCGGGAGGTAATCCTCGATCTGTTTATGTAGATAGTCGCCCCGTCCTGTTTCCAGAATTGAAATACAATCAGTTTGTTGGTAAACCTGTCCTGTTACGGGATTTCATACCATTGGTGATAAAGATAGTCGCCCTGTCCTGTTTTAGGAATTGATCTTTATCTGGCCATAAAGAAAGAAATAAAGTTTCCCCATCCTGTTTCGGGAGGTAATCTTCAATTTGTTTCTGTAGATAGTCGCCCCGTCTTGTTTCTAAAATTGATCTATAACCAATTTGGTTGTAAACACGTCCTGTTTCAAGAGTTCATACCATTGGGGATAAAGATAGTCGCCCCATCTTGTTTCGAGAATTGACCTATAATCAGTTTGTTGGTAAACCTGTTCTGTTTCGGTAGTTCATATTATTGGTGATAAAGATAGTCTCCCCGTCTTGTTTCATGAATTGATCTTTATCTGGCCATAAAGAAAGAAAGATAGTTTCCCCGTCATGTTTCGGGAGTTAATCTTTGATCTGTTTAGGTAGATAGTCTCCCCGTCCTGTTTTGGGAATTGATCTACAATCAGTTTGTGAGTAAACTAGTCCTTGTTTTGGGAGTTCATATTATTGGTGATAAAGATAGTTGCCCCGTCCTGTTTCGTGAATTAATCTTCATCTGGCCATAAAGAAAGAAAGATAGTTTCCACGTCCTGTTTCGGGAGTTAATCTTCGATCTGTTTATCTAGATAGTCTCCCTGTACTATTTCGAGAATTGATTTATAATCAGTTTGTTGGTAAACCCATTCTGTTTCGGTAGTTCATATTATTGGGGATAAATATAGTCTCTCTGTCCTGTTTCGTGAATTGATCTTTATCTGGCCATACAAAAAGAAAGATAGTTTCCCTGTCCTATTTCGGGAATTAATCTACGATCATTTTGGTGGTAAACCTGTCCTGTTTAGGAAGTTCATAATGTTGGTGATAGAGATTATCACCCCGTCCTGTTTTGGGAAATGGTCTTTATCTGATCATAAAGAAAGAAAGATAGTTTCCATGTCCTGTTTCGGGAGTTAATCTGTGATCTGGTCATGTAGATTGTCGCCCCGTCCTGTTTTGGGAATTGATCTACAATCAGTTTGTTGGTAAACCCATCCTATTTCGGAAGTTCATACCATTGGTGATAAAGATAGTCTCCCTGTCATGTTTATGGAATTGATATTTATCTGATCATAAAGAAATAAAGATAGTTTCCTCGTCCTGTTTTGGGAGTTATTCTTCGATCTGATTATGTAGATAGTCGCCCCCATCCTATTTCGGAAATTGATGTACAATCAGTTTGTTGGTAAACCCGTCCTATTTTGGGAGTTCATACCACTTGGTGATAAAGATAGTCGCCCCATCCTGTTTTGGGAATTGATATTTATCTGGCCTTAAAGAAAGAAAGATAGTTTCTCCGTCCTGTCTCAGGAGTTAATCTTTGATTTGTTCATGTACATAGTCGTTAGTCCTGTTTCGAGAATTGATCTATAATCAGTTTGTTGGTAAACCCGTCATGTTTTGGAAGTTCATACCGTTGGTGATAAAGATAGCCACCCTGTCCTTCTTCCGGAATTGTTCTTTACGTGATCATAAAGAAAGAAAGATAGTTTCCCCGTCCTGTTTTGGGAGTTAATCTTTGATTTGTTCATGTAGATAGTCGATCCGTCCTGTTTCGAGAATTGATCTACAATCAGTTTGTTGGTAAACACATCTTGTTTCGGGTCTTCATAACATTGGTGATAAAGATAATTGCCCTGTCCTGTTTCGAGAATTGATTTTTATCTGGCCATAAAGAAAGAATGATATTTTCCCTGTCCTGTTTTGGGAGTTAATCTTCATTTTGCCTATGTAGATAGTCACCCTGTCCTGTTTCGGGAATTGATCTTCAATCAGTTTTTTGGTAAACCCGTCATGTTTTGGAAGTTCATACTGTTGGTGATAAATATAGCCGCCCTGTCCTGTTTCGGGAATTGTTCTTTACGTGATCATAAAGAAAGAAAGATAAATTTCCCGTCCTAATTCGCAAGTTAATCATTGATTTGTTCATATAGATAGCCGCCCTGTCCTTTTTCGAGAATCGATCTAAAATCAGTTTGTTGGTAAACCCGCCCTGTTACAGGATTTCATACCATTGGTGATAAAGATAGTCGTCTCGTCTTGTTTTGGGAATTAATCTTTATATGGAAATAAAGAAAGAAAGATAGTTTCCCCGTCCTGTTTCAGGAGGTAAGCTTTGATCTGTTTAAGTAGATAGTCGCCCTGTCCTGTTTCCGGAATTGATCTATAATCAATTTGTTGGTAAACCTGTCCTTTTTTTGGGATTTCATACCATTGGTGATAAAGATAGTCGCCCCATCCTATTTTGGGAATTGATCTTTATCTGGCTATAAAGAAAGAAAGATAGTTTTCTCGTCCTATTTCAGGAGGTAATCTTCGATCTGTTTATGTAGATAGTCGCCCCGTCATGTTTCCATAATTGAACTACAATTAGATTGTTGTTAAACCCGTCTTGTTACGGGATTTCATACCATTGTGATAAAGATAGTCTCCCCGTCCTGTTTTAGGAATTGATCTTTATCTGGCCATAGAGAAAGAAAGATAGTTTCACCGCTCTGTTTCGGGAGGTAATATTCGATTTGTTTATGTAGATAGTCGCCCCGTCCTGTTTCCAGAATTGAAATACAATCAGTTTGTTGGTAAACCCGTCCTGTTACGGGATTTCATACCATTGGTGATAAAGATAGTCTCCCCGTCCTATTTGGGGAACTGATCTTTATCTGGCCATAAAGAAAGAAATATAGTTTCCCCGTCCTATTTCTGGAGGTAATCTTCGATCTGTTTATGTAGATAGTCGCCCCGTCTTGTTTCTGTAATTGAACTACAATCAGTTAGTGTGTAAACCCGTCCTGTTACGGGATTTCATACCATTGGTGATAAAGATAGTCGCCCCGTCCTGTTTTAGGAATTGATCTTTATCTGGCCATAAAGAAAGAAATATAGTTTCCCCATCCTGTTTCAGGAGGTAATCTTTGATTTGTTTCTATAGATGGTCGCCTTCTCTTGTTTCTGAAATTGATCTATAACCAATTTGGTTGTAAACACGTCCTGTTTCAAGAGTTCATACCATTGGTGATAAAGATAGTCGTCCGGTCCTGTTTCAGGAATTGATCTTTATCTAGCCATAAAGAAAGAAAGATAGTTTCCCCGTCATGTTTCGGGAGTTAATCTTTGATCTGTTTATGTAGATAGTCTCCTCGTCCTATTTCGAGAATTGATCTACAATCAGTTTGTTGGTAAACTCGTTCTGTTTCGGTAGTTCATTTATTGGTGATAAAGATAGTCGCCCCGTCCTGTTTCGTGAATTGATCTTTATCTGGCCATAAAGAAAGAATGATAGTTTCCCCGTCATGTTTTGGGAGTTAATCTTCGATATGTTTAGGTAAATAGTGTCCCCGTCCTGTTTCGGGAATCGATCTACAATCAGTTTGTGAGTAAACTAGTCCTGTTTTGGGAGTTCATATTATTGGTGATAAAGATAGTTGCCCCGTCCTGTTTCGTGAATTGATCTGTATCTGGCCATAAAGAAAGAAAGATAGTTTCCCCTTCCTGTCTCAGGAGTTAATCTTTGATTTGTTCATGTACATATTCGCTCGTGTTGTTTCGGGAATTGATCTATAATCAGTTTGTTGGTATAGCCGTCATGTTTTGGAGTTCATACCGTTGGTGATAAAGATAGCCACCCTGTTCTGTTTCCGGAATTGTGCTTTACGTGATCATAAAGAAAGAAAGATAGTTTCGCCGTCCTAATTTGGGATTTATTCTTTGATTTGTTCATGTACATAGTCGCTTCTTCCTGTTTCGAGAATTGATTTACAATCAGTTTGTTGGTAAACACGTCATATTTTTGGAGTTCATACCACTTGGTGATAAAGATAGTCGCCTCATCCTGTTTCGGGAATTGATATTTATATGGCCATAAAGAAATAAAGATAGTTTCTTTGTCTTGTCTCGGGAGTTAATCTTTGATTTGTTCATGTAGATAGTCGCCCTGTCCTGTTTCGAAATTGATCTACAATCAGTTTGTTGGTAAACCTATCTTGTTTCCGGTCTTCATAACGTTGGTGATGAAGATAATCGCCGTGTCCTGTTTTGGGAATTGATCTTTATCTGGACATAAAGAAAGAAAGATATTTTCCCTGTCCTGTTTTGGGAGTTAATCATTGATTTGTTTATGTAGATAGTCGCCCCGTCCTTTTTCGAGAATCCATCTACAATCAGATTGTTTGTAAACCCGCACTGTTACAGGATTTCATACCGTTGGTGATAAAGATAGTCGTCACGTCCTGTTTTGGGAATTAATCTTTATATGGCAATAATGAAAAAAATATAGTTTCCCCGTCCTGTTTCGGGAGATAAGCTTCGATCTGTTTATCTAGATAGTTGCCCCGTCTTGTTTCCGGAATTGATCTATAATCAATTTGTTGGTAAACCTGTCCTTTTTTTGGGAGTTCATACCATTGGTGATAAAGATAGTCGCCCTGTCATGTTTTGGGAATTTATCTTTATCTGGCCAAAAAGAAAGAAAGATAGTTTTCTCGTCCTATCTCGGGAGGTAATCTTCGATCTGTTTATGTAGATAGTCGCCCCGTCCTGTTTCCAGAATTAATCTACAATTAGATTGTTGGTAAACCATTCTTGTTACGGGATTTCATACCATTGGTGATAAAGATAGTCACCCCGTCATGTTTTGGGAATTGATCTTTATCTGGCCATAAAGAAAGAAAGATAGTTTCCCTGTCATGTTTCTGGAGTTAATCTTTGATCTGTTTATGTAGATAGTCTCCTCGTCCTATTTCGAGAATTGATCTATAATCAGTTTGTTGGTAAACCCATTCTGTTTCGGTAGTTCATATTATTGGTGATAAAGATAGTCTCCCCGTCCTGTTTCATGAATTGATCTTTATCTGGCCATAAAGAAAGAAAGATAGTTTCCCTGTCATGTTTCGGGAGTTAATCTTCGATCTGTTTAGGTAGATAGTCTCCCCGTCCTGTTTCGGGAATTGATCTACAATCAGTTTGTTAGTAAACTAGTCCTGTTTTGGGAGTTCATATTATTGGTGATAAAGATAGTTGCCCCGTCCTGTTTCGTGAATTGATCTTTATCTGGCCATAAAGAAAGAAAGATAGTTTCCCTGTCCTCTTTCGGGAGTTAATCTTCGATCTGTTTATGTAGATAGTCTCCCGTCCTATTACGAGAATTGATCTACAATCAGTTTGTTTGTAAACCAATTCTGTTTCGGTAGTTCATATTATTGGTGATAAAGATAGTCGCCCTGTCCTATTTCGTGAATTGATCTTTATCTGGCCATAAAGAAAGAAAGATAGTTTCCCTGTCTTGTTTTGGGAGTTAATTTTTGATTTGTTCATGTAGATAGTCGCCCCGTCTTGTTTCGGGAATTGATCTACGATCAGTTTGTTGGTAAACCCAACCTGTTTCGGAAGTTCATAATGTTGGTGATAAAGATTTTTGCCCCGTCCTATTTTGGGAAATGGTCTTTATCTGATCATAAAGAAAGAAAGATAGTTTCCATGTCCTGTTTCGGGAGTTAATCTTTGATTGGTTCATGTAGATAGTCGCCCCGTCCTGTTTCGGGAATTGATCTACAATCAATTTGTTGGTAAACCCATCCTATTTCAGAAGTTCATACCATTGGTGATAAAGATGGTCGCCCTGTCATGTTTATGGAATTGATATTTATCTGATCATAAAGAAATAAAGATAGTTTCCTCATCCTGTTTTGGGAGTTAATCTTCAATCTGTTTATGTAGATAGTCTCCCCCATCCTATTTCGGGAATTGATGTACAATCAGTTTGTTGGTAAACCCGTCCTATTTTGGGAGTTCATACCACTTGGTGATAAAGATAGTCGACCCGTCCTGTTTCAGGAAATGATATTTATCTGGCCATAAAGAAAGAAAGATAGTTTCTCCGTCCTGTCTCATGAGTTAATCTTTGATTTGTTTATGTACATAGTCGCTCATCCTATTTCGTGAATTGATCTATAATCAGTTTGTTGGTATACCCGTCATGTTTTGGAAGTTCATACCTATGGTGATAAAGATAGCCACCCTGTCCTGTTTCCGGAATTGTGCTTTACGTGATCATAAATAAAGAAAGATAGTTTCCCCGTCCTGTTTTGGGAGTTAATCTTTGATTTGTTCATGTAGATAGTCGCTCCATCCTGTTTCGGGAATTGATATTTATATGGCCATAAAGAAAGAAAGATAGTTTCTTCGTCCTGTCTCGGGAGTTAATCTTTGATTTGTTCATGTAGATAGTCGCCCTGTCCTGTTTCGGGAATTGATCTACAATCACTTTGTTGGTAAACCAGTCTTGTTTCGGGTCTTCATAACGTTGGTGATAAAGATAATCGCCCCGTCCTGTTTCGAGAATTGATCTTTATCTGGCCATAAAGAAAGAAAGAAAGATATTTTCCCTGTCCTGTTTTAGGAGTTAATCTTCATTTTATCTATGTAGATAGTCACCCTCTCCTGTTTCGGGAATTGAGCTACAATCAGTTTGTTGGTAAACCCGTCATGTTTCGGAAGTTCATACTGTTGGTGATAAAGATTGCCTCCCTGTCCTGTTTCGGGAATCGTTCATTACGTGATCATAAAGAAACAAAGATAAATTCCTCGTCCTGATTCGCGAGTTAATCATTGATTTGTTCATGTAGATAGTCGCCCCGTCCTTTTTCGAGAATCCATCTACAATCAGATTATTTGTAAACCCGCCCTGTTACAGGATTTCATACCGTTGGTGATAAAAATAGTCGTCATGTCCTGTTTTGGGAATTAATCTATATATGGCAATAAAGAAAGAAAGATAGTTTCCCCGTCCTGTTTCGGGAGATAAGCTTCGATCTCTTTATCTAGATTGTCGCCCCGTCCTGTTTGCGGAATTGATCTATAATCAATTTGTTGGTAAACCTGTCCTTTTTTGGGGGTTCATACCATTGGTGATAAAGATAGTCGCCCTGTCATGTTTTGGGAATTGATCTTTATCTGGCCATAAAGAAAGAAAGATAGTTTTCTCATCCTATTTCTGGAGGTAATCTTCGATCTGTTTATGTAGATAGTCGCCCCGTCATGTTTCCAGAATTGATCTACAATTAGATTGTTGGTAAACCCGTCTTGTTATGGGATTTCATACCATTGGTGATAAAGATAGTCACCTCGTCCTGTTTTGGGAATTGATCTTTATCTGGCCATAAAGAAAGAGAGATTGTTTTGAAGATGTGGAAAACACAAGAAGGGGGGTTGAATTGTAAACTTGAAATCAAATGCAGACAACACGTTATTTTTATCCTGGTTCGTTTGATCTCAAACTACTCCAGTCCACCCGTCAAGGTGATTTCGCCTCTCTCCAACGAGGTCTTAATCCACTATATTCAACTGAATACACAGCTGCTTTAACAACTGCTAAGCCTTCTTAAGTCTAACCACAGACCAGTTTATCTCAAGGAAATTCTCTTATAGATAAATGAACAAATGTGTGTTTGATGTTTTCTAAGAAAAACTATATATCACAATTGTGATAATACATAATATGAAGCTTAGATGAAACTAGATTGCTAGAGCTATAGAGTAAGAGCTTGAGAACTTTACCAAACTGGATGAGTGAGAACGTAAAAATGATTGGCTTATGCGTATGTGTGTATATGAGAATTAGCCATTTCTTTTCTCACTGATTTGTTTAAATAGCCTTGGAATAGATACGTTGTTGTCCATAATTCCATTTCAATGCTCATAACATTCTTTCCTTTTAGAGAAAATCTTTGTCTTGGAATAAAGCCGTTGGTAATTAATCTGCCTTGAATGCAGTAACGTTGACACTTCAGAGTGTTCTGCTAATTATAATCAGAGTGTTCTTGGCTTTAGCTTATTCTGGCGTTTCTGAGTGTTGATGACATGGTTAGAATCTTGATCAGAGTCAGAGTATGTTTTGCACAGATTCTGTTCATCAGGCTTCAGTGTAGCACATGTTTGATCTTCTGATGTGACATATCTTCTGATGCTGATGTTGATATTCTGATGTTGATTCCATCAGAGTTTCTGTAAATACACAACATGATTTTGAGTAGCATATATGTCTTATATAAATCTCATAATTCATTTAATCTTGTATTTTGTTATCATCAAAACTCTAACTGAGGGTTGTAGAATCAAACTATGTTCTAACAATCTCCCCCTTTTTTATGATGACAAAAACCAGATTTTTTTTCAATTAAAATAAAATGATGAAAGGTATCAGAGTTTAAGGATAGAGAGGAAACAGTATCAGAGATAATCAATTAATGAATAGAAGGTATCAGTGATAAGAAGATAAGGAATAAAAAGTATCAGAGTAATAAAGAGAAAAACTCCCCCTGAGTTGATTATTCCCTTTGATTCCTTGAGACCTTGAGCATCAGAACTTTACTGAACTTTCTTTGAGCATCATAACTTTACTTTATCAGAGTTCATCAGAATCTTGTACCTGTAAGCTTTTCAGAACAAAGAAATTCAAATATTTAAGAATGTTAGAATGTTTGAGACTTATGTCTCAGTAATCCGTTATTGAAAAATATCATTCGTTCTCCCCCTTTTGTCAGTTATCAAAAAGCACGAATAATCAGAGTTAAAATGATCAGAGCAAAAACCTTTGTATTCAAAACAGAAGCAATGATAGTTTAGAACAAGTAAAAATATTACAGACAAACATGTAAAGAAAACAGGGAAAACACAGGAAAATTTTAAGAAGAAGAAGGAAGTCGTGTGAACAGAGCTTCCAACATGCTCTTGATTTGCTCGCTGGTTTCCTATTGCTTAGATACCATGTTTGCTATAGAATCAATCTTGATATCCTTCTTGTCCATCCTTTCATTCATCAGCATATCAGATCTCTTCAAATCTTCCAGAGCCTGCCTGTCAAGAGATGAGGTTTGAGGATCTTCAGATACAGGCTGCTTCTCAGAGCTTTCTGTAGTTTCTTCTGCTTGACCCAAATCTTCAGCTTGAATTATCTATTCTTCTGCAGGTTGAACTTTAGATGTTGGACGCTTTTCAGACCAAGGCGCAATGTCCAGATGGAGAACTTCTTCCTTCAGCAGCTTGCTCAGAACTGGACCTTCCATTTCCTTCAGCAGATTGCTGAAGTTCTGTTGAGCCTGTCCATAGCTCTGGTCTCGTAACTTAAAGGTTTCAGCGCATACCCATCTTCTGAATTGAGTCCAGAGGAGGTCTGATATATCAGGATCAACCACTTCCAGACTTACTTGTTTCAAATAAGTGATCCACTTCTACATATTTGTTTCAAAGTTCAATATGCTGGAACCAACATCTGGTTGTTTTGGTTTAGGGATGGCAGTTTTGTGGTGTAAAGCAGCAAGGCGTTCAAAGACTGTTAGATCAATGACTGTCTTGCTGTGGTTTTCTGTATTTTTCTTAGGTGAGGGAGTGGGAGAGTCAGAAATTACGATTGGACTTTATGGGGTGTTTGGTGGAGTTGTTTCTGGTGAAGAGGGAAGTTCAGACATATTCACAGTGGTACCACAGGGCAATTGAATGGCCAAAGGTTGTGGTTCAGGAGATTTAGAGGCTTGAGCCTCAGAAGTTTGAGAGGGTGGATTAATTTCTGGTTGAGGAGAGGAAGGTTGTGGGATTTCTGGTTCTGGTATTGGAGAGAGTGGAGTTTTTGGTATTGGTGAGATGGAAATTTCTGGTTGTGGATTTGGATTGTCTGTTTCGGGAGCAGAAGAGTGTTGGTCTATATCAGAAAGAACTTGTGCAAGTTCTGGTTCTGGTATGGTTGTAGTGTTTGGATTTCATGGTTTGGAGCGGGATCTTCTGAGGGTTAATGACTCAGAAGGGTCAAAGTCTATGTCAAACTCATCAAAGGTTTGGGGTGTTGGGATTTCAGATGGAGTTGGAGTTGGAGTAGGAGTAGATGTGGAAACAGCAGTTGAATCTAAAATAGTTACAGAAACAAGATTACCTCTTTTCTTTGGAGTCTGTTGAGATGATCCTTCTGGAGCAGCTTTTCTCTTCTTTGTCTTCTTCAGAACAACCTTTGGTGCCTTCTGCTGGAGATCATGAATATTCAAATTAGGAGCTGTACCATCAGCTTTACAAGCATCCAAATATCTCAGAATTATTTGAGGCTTAGAGTCAATCTCTGAGAACATAGGGAAGTCGTCCAGAGGGACTCTTCTTTTGGAGATTTTAGCAAAAGGAGTGACGCTTGGCTCCTTCTTAATGTTCTCTATCAGCTTCATTTTCTTCAGATTTTTGGCATTCAGCTGCTTGCCAACAGAAGGTTCCAGAGTGTTGATTTCTTGTGCCTCTATCAAGTGTTCAATCATCCTATTCTCTGTTAGAATATCTGATATCAGTCTTCCCAAGGGTATCCAATCCCTTTTAGTACGTTCATCTTCTCTTGTTTCCTTCACGCTTGTTCTGAGATGGTTGAACAGAAGATGAGCTAGATTAATCTTGACCTTCTGGGAGATAAAATAGATCAGAAACTGCTGATCTATGTTTATGTAATCAGGAGAGATGGTAGGCTTCCTGTGGTTGAAACAGCCCAGAATAATCTTTTCCCAAATTATGTGCTTATCTTTCAAGTCCCTTATCTTGCTGGAGGGAAGCCCCAGCGTGAAAATTTCCCTTGCTATGACAGTAACATCTGCACACCTCTCTGCCATATCAATACAGCGAATACCACCACCATTGTACCTTATCAGTCTTGCAATCAGGTCTTCAGTAATCACAATATTCTTCTCCATGATGTAAGAAGTGACCTGATGGTTGGAAGAAGAAGCGTGAATCAAAAATTCCTTTACCAGAATAGGAAAAGTTGGACCCACCAGCCTGTCGAAGTACATTTCCCAACCTTGATATTGAATCTCTTCTGATAAATCAAAACCATTTTCCTTGAGACTGTTGAAATCCACTATTATCTTTGACAGAACTTCAAGGTTCTTGACTGGAGTGAGAAGCGTTCTGAGAGGAACTTCATATTGTTCAGATGATGCATCTTTCTGGGAACCTGAAGAAGGATTGCTGGAAGAAGCCATGTTCACACGAGGTTTTTGAAAGAAAAATTGAAAGGGTTTTCTTGAGAGGGAAGAACACAGAAATCAGAAATGTTGATAGAAAACGAAAGTAAGGGTAAAAGGTGTGAATGGTGTGAAGTGTTTAAATAGATTTCTAAAAAGTTTTTGAAAACATAAACGTTTAAGAGAGAGAAATAAATCATGATTATTAGCATTTAATGATAGCTAATTTTAGGGGATTCAGAAAGATACTTAAACGGTTACCCATGACATGTGTCTCAATGCATCCAATCAGCACTTTGCCTTTTCAGAAGCGTGAACGCGTGTTCAGCCTCAGGAAAAAGCTGATGACTGGATGACACTTGTTTTCTTGAGTGAACAACATATCTATCCTTGAACTGAAGCTCTCAGATCTTCATGGATAGATTCTGATACAATCTGCATTTCTAAAATTCTGAAAGAGGATTGATCAGAAGTTCACAAAGAAATAAACGCAATTATGAAGGTTAATATATAAAATTAAAACAGTTTTATTCTGGACAGAGCTTCATGCTGAGATGTTTCAGAATGAAGTTGAACCTATCTTCAGAAAGTGGTTTTGTGAAAATGTCAGCCCATTGATGGTCTGTGTCAATAAATTTAAAATTTAAAATCCCTTTCTTAATATAGTCCCTAATAAAATGATGTTTTATTTCTATATGCTTAGCCCTAGAATTCAAAATTGGATTTTTACTTAAGCAAATAGCAGAAGTATTGTCACAGAGTATAGGAATGTTACTCTCAAATATCTGGAAGTCCTCAAGTTGACTTTTCATCCAGAGCATTTGTGTGTTGCATCCAGCTGCTGCTATGTATTCAGCTTCTGCTGTTGATAGAGCAATTGTGGATTGTCTTTTGCTGGACCATGAGATCATATTTTCTCCCAGAAACTGGCAGCTTCCAGAAGTACTTTTACGCTCTACTCTGTCTCCAGCAAAGTCAGCATCACAATATCCTACTAAGCTGTAATCACTTGATTTTCTATAAAACATACCCAGATTAGTAGTACCTTTCAGATACTTGAAAATTCGCTTAACAGCTGTTAAGTGAGATTCTCTAGGATCTGATTGGAATCTTGCACAAATGCATACACTGAATAAAATATCAGGCCTTGAAGCTATCAGATAAAGAAGAGAACCAATCATACCTCTGTAGACCTTCTGTTCTACATTTTTGCTTACCTCTTCTCTTTCCAGAATGCACGTGGGATGCATTGGAATCTTTGATGGCTTACATTCTGAGAGATCAAATTTCTTCAGAAATTCTCTGACATATTTGCTCTGATGAATGTAAGTTCCTTCTGGGGTTTGATTGATCTGAATACCCAGAAAGAAATTCAGTTCCCCCATTAGGCTCATCTTAAATTCTGCCTACATACACTTAGCAAACTTTCTTCCCAGAGAGGGTTTAGTAGATCCAAAAATGATATCATCAACATAAATCTGACATACTAAAATGTCATTCTTAACTGTCTTACAGAATAAGGTTGTGTCCACTTTCCCTCTGATGAATTCCTTTTCTAACAGGAAGTTACTTAGTCTTTCATACCAAGCTCTGGGAGCTTGTTTCAGACCATACAGTGACTTCTTTAGTTTGAAAACATATTCTGGATTTTTTGAACTTTCAAAACCAGGGGGTTGGTGCACATATACCTCTTCTTCTATATAGACATTTAAGAATGCACTTTTAACATCCATCTGATACAGAGTGATGCCTTTATTAACAGCAAAAGAAATTAAAAGTCTGATAGATTCTAACCTGGCGACTGGAGCAAAGGTTTCTGTATAGTCTATCCCCTCTTGCTGACTATAACTTTGTGCTACCAATCGTGCCTTGTTTCTGATGACTTCACCTTGTTCATTCAGTTTGTTTCTGAACACCCATTTTGTTCCAATGACGTTGAATCCTTTTGATTTAGGAACAAGATCCCATACGTCATTTCTTGTGAATTGATTCAGCTCCTCTTGCATTGCTAGAATCCAGTCATTGTCCATAAGTGCTTCATTAATTGTTGATGGTTCAATCAGAGAAACAAGTCCCATGAGGGATTCTACAGAGTTTCTGAAGCTGGCTCTTGTTCTGATTGGATCTTCCTTTCTTCCTAAGATTGTTTCTTCTGGGTGATCCATACTGCTTCTGGATGGTCTTTTCTGAGGTAGATCAACAGAAGATGCTGGATTGCTTGCAGTGCCTCTTTCTGATGTTGAGGGAGTGTCTCTGTTAAGAGCTTCTGATGACTTGTCTTCAGTACCTGTGAATTCAACTTCCATACCTGCAAGTAATTCATTCTTCTTTGACTTTTGAGAGTCAAGCTTATCATCAAAACAAACACTGATTGATTCTTCCACAATCTGTGTTTTTGTATTGTATACTTTGTACCCTCTTGAGCATTCAGAGTATCCTAACATAATACACTTTTGTGCTTTAGAGTCAAACTTGTTCAAGTAATTTTTAGTATTCAAAATAAAACAGGTACATCCAAATGGATGAAAATATGAAATGTTGGGCTTTCTGTTCTTCCACAATTCATATGGAGTCTTTTCCAGAATAGGTCTTATAGAGATTCTATTATGAATGTAGCACGCTGTGTTTATTGCCTCTTCCCAGAAGATCTTAGCAACGTTAGTCTCGTTAATCATGGTTCTGGCCATTTCTTGCAATGTTCTGTTCTTTCGTTCTACAACTCCATTTTGCTGGGGAGTTCTAGGACAGGAGAAATCATGCAGAATGCCTTTGTCATTAAAAAATGATTCAAAATCTTTGTTTTCAAACTCTCCACCATGATCACTTCTGACTTTGACGATTCTAAGATCCTTTTCATTCTGAACTTGGTTGCAGAAGGTGATAAACACAGAGTGTGACTCGTCCTTGTGTCTTAAGAACTTTACCCATGTCCATCTGCTATAGTCATCTACGATTACTAACCCATACTTCTTGCCACTGACTGAAGCAGTTTTAACTGGTCCAAATAAGTCAATGTGCAGAAGTTCTAATGGCTTAGAGGTGGAAACAACATTTTTAGATTTGAAAGCTGGTTTTGCAAACTTGCCTTTCTGACATGCTTCACACAGAGCATCTGAATTGAACTTCAGGTTAGGAAGTCCTCTGACCAGATTGAGTTTGTTATTCTGAGATATTCTTCCCATACTAACATGCCCCAATCTTCTGTGCCAGATCCATTGCTCGTTGTTAACAGACAGAAGACACTTTACATTCTGACTTTTCAGTTCAGAAAGTTTGATTTTATAAATGTTGTTTCTCCTCTTTCCATTAAACAGGATATTCCCATCTTTCTGACTAACAACTTTACATGAATTTTGATTAAAGATTATATCATAATCGTTATCACTTAATTGACTTATGGATAACAGGTTATGCATTAATCCATCTACTAATAAAACATTACTTATAGAGGGAAGATTTCCATTACCTACAGTTACAGAGCTAATGATCTTTCCCCTCTGATTGCCTCCAAAGCCTACGTGGCCTCCAGGCTTTGGAACATATGCCTTCTTCCCGTCATGTGTCGTGAGCAGCCAGAGTCCAGGTACCATGACTGGTGTTTCTGCTTCGCTGCTAAAGATATCTGCAACATGTATTATTTTATCCTTAGGTACCCATATTTTCTTGGGACCTGATTTGTTAGTTTTACCAAAACTCTGGTTGAATTTTGGTTTGACAGAATAGTTACTACTAGTATATTTGATGTCATGTGTGTGCCCATATACAAAGTTTGAGTTAAATGGAGTTCGTTTAATAACTAAATCCATGACATTCTTTGGTGTAGGTACCTTTTCTTGGTATCCTATTCCTTTTCTGCCATTTATGCTAACTCCATAGATCATTGAAGCCATTTTGCTTTTATCTATGTTTTTAGCTAGAAACTTCTGAAAGCTGTGATCATACTCCTTGATGATCTCATCAGCACTGCTGGGAGTTTCAGGAATTGTTTCATTCTGAGAGTTTTGCAATAGATTTTCTAATTTTGAAACTTTATCTTTCAACTCAGAATTTTCCAATTTGAGACTCACAGTTTTATCAGAGTCAGAAGCAAGATTCCTTTTCAGGTTTCTGAATATGACTCTGATCTGCTGATATCTTTCCAGAATTTCATTAAGGATTTCAGCTAGTTCAGCCTTAGTAAAGTTAATAGCAAAGTCAGGAAATACCTCTTTTGTGTCTGATTCAGAGTCTGATTCAGAAGCTTCACTGTCTTCTGTTATGTTTTCCATGAGAGCTATGTTTGCTCTCTCATCATCTGATTCTGAGTCAGCTTCAGATGTGTCAGAGTCATCCCATGTAGCCATGAGACTTTTCTTCCTTTCCTTGCCAAACTTCTTTTTGGGCTTTTCCCTCTGAAGCTTTGGGAAATCACTCTTGTAGTGTCCATGCTCGTTACATTCATAGCAGATGATGTCTTTGTTGTTTGGTTTTCTGCTTCCTGAAGAGCCTTCGGATCTTCTGTGTTCAGAGGAGGATTCTGACCTTCTGTATCTGGAGGAAGATTCATTCTGATTTTCTGATATTCTTGGATTCTTGAACTTTCTTTGCCTCTGCTTCCACAGTTAGTTCACCCTTCTGGAGAGGAGAGACAGTTCATCTTCTTCTGATGAGGACCCATCAGAGATTTCTTCTAGAGCCTGCAAAACTTTGGAATCAGATTTTCTGTTAGATTTTAAAGCTAATGGCTTACCTTGCTTTTGAGGTTCATCAGCTTCTAGCTCTATCTCGTGACTTCTGAGGGAGCTGACAAGTTCCTCCAGAGAGATTTTGTTGAGATCCTTAGCTAGCTTCAGCGCTGTGACCATTGGCCTCCACTATTTTGGCAAGTTTCTGATGATCTTCTTAACATGATCAGCAGTAGAATACCCTTTGTCCAGAACTTTGAGACCAGCAACCAGAATTTGAAATCTTGAGAACATCGTTTCAATTGATTCACTTTCTTCCATCTTGAATGCCTCATACTTCTGAATGAGCGCAAGAACTTTAGTTTCTTTAACTTGAATGTTGCCTTCATGCGTCATTCTCAGAGAGTCAAACATATTCTTTGCAGTGTCTCTGTTTGATATCTTTTCATATTCAGAGTAAGATATGGCGTTGAGAAGAATTGTTCTGGCTTTGTGATGATTTCTGAAGTCACACTTTTGTTGATCAAACATTACTTTCCTGTCAATCTTCTGACCACTTGCATTCATTGGGTGCGTGTATCCATCAGTCACCATATCCCACAGATCAGCATCGTGGGCCAAAAAGAAGCTTTCAATTCTGTCTTTCCAGTAATCAAAGTTCTCTCCATCAAGGACTGGAGGTTTGCCACTGAATCTGTCTCTTTCTTCATTGTTGTCATTGTTGATTGTTGTACCCCAAAATTTGCCCTCCCATATTTCTCAAAACATTTCAAAAAAAATTCACAAGTCCAACCTGGCGCGTCATATTCAGGTATTCTTTCGCCAAGATATCTCTGATAACGTATTCTCAAATTCAGGTTCGGCTCAAGAGTCAATTCTTTAAAGAAGGTATCCGAATGTGTGAGTTTTCTCGAAGAAATATGGTGAAAAAGTGTGCTGAAAGTGCAGTTTTTACGCGCTAAAAAATTCATAACTTGAAGATCGTGACTCGTTTTGAACCCGTTCCGGTGGCCAAAATTCCGTCTTGACATTATCTACGTTTTCATCTCTCACGGCTGGAAGCCAATTTCGACCAGAAGGTCTTCAAAAATGTGGATTTATCAAGTATTTCCGTGCAGAAAATTTGTGACAGAAGTTTATTTGCGTCATGTTCAAAAAATCATAACTTGGTCGATTTTCATCATATCGAGCTGGTTCTGGTGCCAAAATTTCACAAATTGAGTTGGCTACATTTTCACAGAAGGTATTGAGTTCAAACGGTATTCAAAAGGCCTTCGTTTTTTGCTCAGAGTGCGTGACACGCTGAAAATCCTAAATGCTGAATATTATTTCATCTGAGCCGAAACTTCGAAAATTCATAACTCGGTCAATTTTTATCGGATTGGACTCATATTTTTACACAAGGTCACTGACTCATAGATCTACAACTTTGCTTCAAAAGTCGAGACCAAATTATGCGCCGATCAATACCAGTTTTTAATTGAAGAACGTGTCAGAGTCGACACTGGAGCCCAAAATAAGGTTGTCTGAGCTGAAACTTCAAAAATTCATAACTAATTCACCGTTTATCCGATTGAGTCGATTTTCGGACAGGAGTTAGTTCTCGATGCCGGCTACATTTTGTTTTCACATTTCAACTTCAAAAAATTCACTTAAGTCCCTGCGATTTAGCCTGGAAAGTGACGAATTCAAGTGAATATTGGAGGCCCAATTGCACATTCAAAGCCCATTTGCTTTACCCTAATTTCCATTATATAATCACCTTCTTTTCACACAAACCAGAGAGGAAAAAAAAAGAGGAAAAGAGAGAAAAAACCTTGCCACAACACTGTTAGAATATCAAATTCTTTCAAGAACCCTAAAACCTTGAAATCCTTATTACAAATCCCTCTCTCACTACAAACAAGCCATCACAGTTATAAACCAATACCTCACTACTTCTTCAGTAAGGATAAGGCTGGCTTGATCTCCATGATCCTAATTTTCCAGTAAGGCATAAAAGCATTCAGATCACTAATCTTCCAGTAAGGGTAAGATTGATTTGATCTCCATGATCAAAAGGGTATAATCATTCATACGTGCCATATTGTGCCTAAACGTTAAATTTCTTCATATGTTGGTTTTATTTGAATTTTTATGATTTTATTTAATGTGTTCATGAGGTTCAACTCTGCAGATTTAGACAGGATCCCATGCAGGTTCATTAAGGAACGTTGAGGCCAAAAGTCAAATGGCCAAAAGGCCAAAAGCCAAATGGCCAAAACAGAACATTTTATGCATGACACCAATACATGGCGAGGCAGACATTAAGCCAGACATTAAGGAACGTTGAAGCCAGAACACAAATGGCCAAAAGGCAAAACGCAAATGGCCAAAAGCCAAAAGCCAAATGGCCAAAGTAGAACAACTTATGTATGATGAGGCCAGAACACAAATGGCCAAACCACTCCAATTCACCTCCAAAAATGGGACAGAAGCCCCCCAAGGTATTGTATTTTCTTTCTTTTCCTTATTTTATTTATTTCAATTATTTCTTTTTTTAATTAATTCCTTTAATTTAACTTATTTTCATAAAATATAAAAATAGTAAAAAACAGAAAAGTCATAAAAATCAAAATATACTTATTTAATTAATATTTTTTTGTAAATAAATATCACTAATTAATTTTAGCTTTGTAAAATTAGGTTTAATTCAAACATTTTTCTTAATAAACTTAAAATTGGTAGAATTAGGTTTTAATCAATTTTTATCCTTTTTTTCTTTTCTTTCACAATAATTAATTATTAAATATTATTTTTGTAATTAAATTACCATGTAATTAATTAGGTTAATTTAGGTTTAATTTTAACATGTTTTCTTAATAAACTAAAAAACAACTAGAAATAGGGTTAGATTTCATTTAATTCTCTCATAAAAAACCATAAATACAAAAATCTCAAAATAATTTCTTTTTTCATTCTTATTTCATTAATTTAATTATCATAATTTAATTTCCTTAAAAAGGGTCCAACGCCCTCGCTTGCGATTTTTTTATTCAATTCACGCATCTTATTTTATTTCTTGTAAATATTAATGTAATTCTCCCAAAGCCTTGTAAACTCGGACATTTTATTTCTCGCACTTTATTTACTTTCTGTCAAATCGGGTCCTGGATTTTAATTTGGCGATGTGGACCCGCGCCTTTGTAATAGTTTAAGAACTTTACCTTTCTCGCATTTTTTTAATTGTTAATAATGACATGCAAGAATGAATGACTAAAATAAAAACAAGCGTAGAACACCAATAACATGACAAGATAAATGCAAATGAAAACGACACACGAATCGCACACACCACCCCTAGGGTACGCCTCACTGTTGCCTTGCCTCGAAAGGTGGTCGTCGAGTAGAGGATGTCTTAGTAAGTCCTCATGATCCGGGAACCTGGCATGAGGGTAGCTTCTAAGGTGTCTTCCCATTGCTCTGGTGATCACCATGTCCCGAACCTCGAATTGACCCGAACACCTCCAATGGTGGTGCTACCTACCTCTCAATGGTGGGATGGCACTACTTTAAAGGACATTTACACAGACGAATTCCTTAGGGTAGGTAGACGACTCTAGATACTTGCTCTAAATTTTAAAACAAATCAAAAATACTTTTCACACCGACACCTTTTCAAAAAGCTTTCGAAAGCAATTTTTCAAACACTCTTGAGGACCGATACAAGAGTCGAACTGAAATTTTCAAAGAGACTTTTTAAAACCCACAGTTGAAAAGCAAACAAACCATTTTTGAAAACACAAATGAGCAAGTATCTAAGAGCCCATGGATAACCATGGATAGAAAGGGTGCTAACACCTTCCCTTTCTATAACCTACCTCCCGAACCGAGAGCAATCTCTTTAAGGAATTTTTCTGTGCTTTTGTCCTTTCCATTTGGAGAAAATAAAAGACGGTGGCGACTCTTGCTTCCGCGACATTTCGCGAACCAGCGTTAAACAGTCAGTTCCAGATCCACCGATCACAGAACTAGAGACTCTGCTGGGGACCAAACTTAAAGTGAGGTGTACCTTAGGGTAGTTCATAACGGTGTTTTCAATTGTATTGACTTGCTTGCTTTATTATTGTGGGACTGTCTTGGGAGTTCTATAGATCCTAACCCGGATCTGGGGGATACCTTCTTAGAAAGTAGCAACAAGGCTGTGAGGGAACTGTGCGGGGTATACCGACATGGTTGAAACAGTATGCTACGTTGATGCGGCACTTTGGTGTGTACCGGTAACCCTTGAGTTCAGTCAAGGAGAGTACGGGGCCTCCGCGTGGTGTCATGAAGCATCAACAGACCTTAGGAACCTTAATTGAACTATCTTGGCCTCTTTAGGGTAGTGAGATAACTGACTTTGGTGCAGTCCGATGTTGGTTGATACTCGATACTACACTCAATTGAGGGTTGCTTTCCTGGAATATTTCGGTCGCCAGTTCAGTGGCTAAATCGAAACGATGAACAATGAAAGCAATCCCGTGATATTGGGACCCTTAGATCCTGGTTACTTCTAATAGGACAGGTTGAACCCACCAACTTCAAGAGGGTACTACCCAGACCCCATGCTGGCCTTAAACCCTAAGGGCTCCTCTTGTGTGACTTGTGTGCCTTCGTACTTGACCATTTGCATGCTTGTTGTCTGACACTTGAGCTTCTTGCAGGTTTTGTTTGTAGTCCTTAATTAGGACTCATAACAAAGTTTACTAAGTTTCTTGCAGGTTTTTGTTTCAGTCCTTAACTAGGACTCACAACAGGGCTTACTAAGTTTCTTGCAGGTTTTTTTTTCAGTCCTTAACTAGGACTCATAACAGGGTTACTAAGTTCTTGCAGGTTTTGGTTTGCAGTCCTTAATTGGGACTCATAACAGGGTTCACTCATATTACCCCATGCATCATGACATCATGCCATTGCATACATCCTAACCCATTTCAAGGATCTCAAGGGCTTGTGATGCAGGTCATGATGAATCAAACATCTAGCAAGGGGCAAAGAGGATTTATTTTCCTCTAGCCAAAGTTGTCAGGGGCTATGACCCACTGGATATGGTGAGCCTTTGACCCTTGAAGAAGAATTCTCAACAACATGGGTGTCCCTTCAATCAAGCTATAAATTCCAATGCTAACAATTTCCTTGTTTACCCCGCGAGGTCCTTGAAAACATTACATGCATGTCATACACATCATTACATAACATGTATCTTTGTTGCAGGTCACTTACCTTTCTCGCTGTTTATTTCAGCAATGGCTTCCCAACAAGACAACCAGGACTCCCATGCTCAAGAGACCCGGTTCGGGGAAATCCTCCTGAATCTATCCAAGGGGCAGGAGGAGTTGAGGACACTTCTCATGGAGACTTTTGTCAGGAACAGTGCTGAGGATGAAAGGCTGAAACACCTGCAAGCTGAGGTGGATGCCTTGAAAGTCCAGATGCTGGGGCAGGTGACTGCCATTCAAGGGTTAACTCAAAGACAAGATGAGCTCCGGTTTCTCGTCAACCAACTGCTTCAGGGTAACCAACTGGGACAAACGTCTAAGGGTAAAAAGCCAGTCGTCGTTCGACCATCCTTGAGACAAAGAGGCAAGGAGAAAGCTCCTCATGTGGCTTCAGTATCACCAATTCAGTATCAACCTCACCAGCTTCAGCCAGACAAGCCCAAAAGTCAATTCATCAAGCTCAACGTGTCGCTGCCTCAAGCCTTACAACAACTGCTGAGGTTGAACTTGGTAACTCTAAAGGATCCTCCTAAGAATCCCAACAGGACACCTTCAAGGTATGACCCCAACGCTCACTGCGCTTATCATTCTGACAGCCCGGGGCATGCTACAGAGGATTGTTGGACTTTGAAGAATAAAATCCAGGACCTGATTGAGGAAGGAGCTGTGGAATTCACCCAAGATGGCCAGGCTGAGTGCTTCTACCATCCCTACAGGAGGCACCATTTGAAGTGACAACCCCCGAGACTAGAAAATTTTTGTCCATTCAAATGTTCAAGATTGCAATTTTCTTTTGTTCAAACATTTATTCATGTTAAACATTGTTATCACATTAATGCATCGCTTATGTCTATTTTGAAGCAATATATTCGTATTCACTAGACGCAAATTATTTTCATATTTTTTTCTGATGTCAGCTCTTGATCTAAAAATCTAAGCCTCTTGAGGGAGGATGACGAAAACGATACCTCTATCTTTACGGTATGCTTTTGAACAGACCCCGCTGATGAAGTACAGGCATTGTTTCAAATCCCTAAACACTGGAGTTATAAGGATGATAATCCCTCGTCAACCCATCTGAGCCAAAGAAGTAGGAGTTTTTCTTTTCGAAATTCAAAACCCTTAATCATAACCTGGGGCAGGGTAGTCTCTCAGTTGATCCAAGTGCATAACGAATGGCACCCAAAAAAAAGTCCTTACAAAACGAAGAAAGACAGTGATGGTCCAGAACAATCGTAAAGACAGGCAGTCATTACCAAAATCAAAAAGCCCATTAAGTCAAAACCTACGAAGGAGACTTACAAAACTGGGGCATCCCGCTGACTGTAATTCCAAAAAAGGGAAACAGTTCAGGCAAAAAAAGGGATAACAAAATCAATCAAGAAAGAGGTCTTACAAACCCTCAACAAAAAAGGAATGACTGCCTATGCAAAATAAACGTTCAATATCTGAATCATCACCGGAACATCAGGACAAAGAGTCAATCAAGGTCTAATGCACGATCAACTGAGCTTAGGTTTGAAGAACATCACGAAGAGCGGGTGGGTACAAATAATTTGAGCCTTTATCCTTTGTTTCTTAAACCGTGAGCCAGGCCACGTTATAACCCTTAAAAAGTCCTAGCTGAAGCATGGGTTAGTTCGAAAGCATACTGTTACGAAAGGTATCCTGACTCCTTAAGGCTTACGGTAAATACGGAGTTGACATCACGTTTTACAAACAGTCATTTGTTTTATGAAAAAAGAATGCATTTTCAAAATCTTCAAGACAGACATGAGCTTTGCATTTTTAACATAACTTTGTTTGCATATGACCTTTTGTTTGAACAGTAGGGAAATTCGCACGATGAATGCCTAATGAACAGAAGTACTTCCAATCAAGGGGGAGACATGACCATGGTCCATTATCTGGGGCAGTCCAATCAAGATTCGGAGAATCTCTCAAAGGCCTAATAGCCTGGGGCAAATTTCTGCCTGAGTCACTTGGGGCATTTCAATAATAAATCTTGCCTGATCAAACATCTTCTGGTGGCATGACAAAACACTTCTAACAGGGGCAACTCCCTGCATTCTAAGAGAACGGACATAGTCGAAAAAATACTACGCACAATCAAAGACCCGCTAGGTTGACATACCTAGGCAAAAATTAGGGCTTCCCGGCGAACCAAAAGGGTTCGGGCAAAATGAAGGGATGAAATGGAAAAACCTGTACACTCGGCAAGTCGAAAACCTGAAAAGGCGGCTTGGGCAAAAATGGGTATCCCGGTGGACTGAAAACCCGAAAGGGCGGTCCAGGCAAAATTTAAGGATCAAAAGCGTACGACTATGTCCTGTCACCTTGTCACCTGCCTACCAGAAGAAGGTTTGACCATCAACAACTATCAGTACCTCACATGTCTTCATCTCCCATAGAAACAGGGGCAATAAAGAGTTGTCTAAGCAATCTAATTGTTCTATACTCCAAGGTATCAAGGAAGATTCAACCAGTACATCTCAATTCCCCAGAGAGTAAGTCAGCAGTCAGTGCATTCTTCTCCAAGCAGAGTTATCAAATCTCAAGGAAGTTGGGTATCCTCCAGCAGATCTCAACATACCCAGCAGCATACATATTCTTAACAAGCATCCCCGACAGTCTTGGTCTAAAGATTGTTCCCCGGCGGCAGACCAACATTCAGTGGAGTCACTTCCCCGCAGTTCAAAACCTCCCCAGGAGAATCCAATTCCCTCAGGAAAGTTGGAATTCATACCCCCAATCAATAAGCTTATCCCCAGTAGATTCTGGAAGCTTATCCTCGCAGAGCACGAACGCGTCGCCCGACT
The DNA here is from genome assembly GCA_948472305.1 of Vicia faba. NCBI lineage: Eukaryota > Viridiplantae > Streptophyta > Magnoliopsida > Fabales > Fabaceae > Vicia > Vicia faba. Next base: position 1,290,675,893 of record OX451740.1, read on the forward strand.
TTATTTAAAGAGTTATTTCCTTAACCGGATATAACTGGGTTATCATCAGCCAAAAGCCACGGAAAGAGCGTCCTCGACGAAGTCTTCTTATCCCCAGCAAGTTACTATCAACAATTCAGCAAAAGCATCCCTCTCCCCACAGAGTATCGTCCCCAGCATGGTCGCTAGAGTATTTTTCTCCCCGCAGAATCTTCCACCCGCCAAGTTTATTCCGCAACAGAGTCATCTTCTCCTACCGGTATTCTTGCAGTTATCATCCCCAGCGGAAGCAAAATCTATTCTTCAACATCCACCCAGGATATGACTTCCCGGCACCCGTCAAGGATTTACTTTCCTAGACGAAAACATACATTCATAAAATATCACATACATCATTATAGCATGCATAGACGCATTATATCATACAAATCTCATTTATGTTGAGAACATCATTGCTTGATCCATATCATGCATTGCATATGACTGACCTTTACCTTTCAGGAAAGATGCAGTTGAAATTCTCAATCATATCCAAAGACCTAGACTGGTTCAGTTAATCATCTCCAAAGATTTCTTATCCAGTCCAAGGCCTTCTCTAGTCCAGCTAAATCGACTCCCAACAGATTTCTCTGATAAAGACTCAGTAGAAGTTATTCCTTTTCATATGGTTCCCTCTCCGACGGTGAGTGAGGTGATAATTCCTTTTCAGATGGTTCCCTCTCCGACGGTGAGTGAGGTGATAATTCCTTTTCAGATGGTTCCCTCTCCGATGGTGAGTGAGGTGATAATTCCTTTTCCGATGGTTCCCTCTCCGACGGTGAGTGAGGTGATAATTCCTTTTCCTATGGTTCCCTCTCCGACGGTGAGTGAGGTGATAATTCCTTTTCAGATGGTTCCCTCTCCGACGGTGAGTGAGGTGATAATTCCTTTTCCTATGGTTCCCTTTCCGACAGTGAGTGAGGTGATAATTCCTTTTTAGATGGTTCCCTCTCCGACGGTGAGTGAGGTGATAATTCCTTTTCAGATGGTTCCCTCTCTGACGGTGAGTGAGGTGATAATTCCTTTTCAGATGGTTCCTTCTCCGACGGTGAGTGAGGTGATAATTCCTTTTCAGATGGTTCCCTCTCTGACGGTGAGTGAGGTGATAATTCCTTTTCCTATGGTTCCCTCTCTGACAGTGAGTGAGGTGATAATTCCTTTTCAGATGGTTCCCTCTCCGACGGTGAGTGAGGTGATAATTCCTTTTCAGATGGTTCCCTATCCGACGGTGAGTGAGGTGATAATTCCTTTTCAGATGGTTCCCTCTCCGACGGTGAGTGAGGTGATAATTCCTTTACAGATGGTTCCCTCTCCGACGGTGAGTGAGGTGATAATTCCTTTTCAGATGGTTCCCTCTCCGACGGTGAGTGAGGTGATAATTCCTTTTCAGATGGTTCCCTCTCCGACGGTGAGTGAGGTGATAATTCCTTTTCAGATGGTTCCCTCTCCGACGGTGAGTGAGGTGATAATTCCTTTTCCTATGGTTCCCTCTCCGACGGTGAGTGAGGTGATAATTCCTTTACAGATGGTTCCCTCTCCGACGGTGAGTGAGGTGATAATTCCTTTTCAGATGGTTCCCTCTCCGACGGTGAGTGAGGTGATAATTCCTTTTCAGATGGTTCCCTCTCCGACGGTGAGTGAGGTGATAATTCCTTTTCAGATGGTTCCCTCTCCGACGGTGAGTGAGGTGATAATTCCTTTTCCTATGGTTCCCTCTCCGACGGTGAGTGAGGTGATAATTCCTTTTCAGATGGTTCCCTCTCCGACGGTGAGTGAGGTGATAATTCCTTTTCAGATGGTTCCCTCTTCGACGGTGAGTGAGGTGATAATTCCTTTTCAGATGGTTCCCTCTCCGACGGTGAGTGAGGTGATAATTCCTTTTCAGATGGTTCCCTCTCCGACGGTGAGTGAGGTGATAATTCCTTTTCAGATGGTTCCCTCTCCGACGGTGAGTGAGGTGATAATTCCTTTTCAGATGGTTCCCTCTCCGACGGTGAGTGAGGCGATAATTCCTTTTCAGGTTATAATTTCCTATGGTTCCCTCTCCGACGGTGAGTGAGGTGATAGTTCCTTTTCAGATTATAATTTCCTATGGTTCCCTCTCCGACGGTGAGTGAGGTGATAATTCCTTTCAGATTATAATTGCCTATGGTTCTCTTCCCGATACTGCGAAGATGGTAATTCCCACCAAGATTTTTCTCAACGAGCGTTGTTGAAGTTAAAGTCACCCAAGGTTCTCTTACCATTCATGCTAAAGTAGTAACCATCCCTGGTTCATTCATCGCCGTTTGAAGCTCCAGACTCAGCTCCTGTAACCAGTCAGGACATATCTATGCCAAGCATCTGAAATCAACTCCTGCAACGTGTCAGGTACTCATTTTTCTTTTGCAGATATGCAGGTTCTCGCTAAGGAATCTCTTATGCGATCAACATCCAGATGGCATCTATAAGCCCATCATCCTATCCAGCAACATCTAAATGGCATCTATAAGCCCATTCCACCATCACTGCTACTATGTGAGCGCAAATTTCTGGGCACTCTAGTGTTCAATCATCTTCTACCCTCGGATTACGAAAGGCACGTCAGTCAATCTGCATCCTCAGGTCTAAGAAGATTGAACAGGGGCAACTGTTGTACCCCAAAATTTGCCCTCCCATATTTCTCAAAACATTTCAAGAAAAATTCACAAGTCCAACCTGGCGCGTCATATTCAGGTATTCTTTCGCCAAGATATCTCTGATAACGTATTCTCAAATTCAGGTTCGGCTCAAGAGTCAATTCTTTAAAGAAGGTATCCGAATGTGTGAGTTTTCTCGAAGAAATATGGTGAAAAAGTGTGCTGAAAGTGCAGTTTTTACGCGCTAAAAAATTCATAACTTGAAGATCGTGACTCGTTTTGAACCCGTTCCGGTGGCCAAAATTCCGTCTTGACATTATCTAAGTTTTCATCTCTCACGGCTGGAAGCCAATTTCGACCAGAAGGTCTTCAAAAATGTGGATTTATCAAGTATTTTCGTGCAGAAAATTTGTGACAGAAGTTTATTTGCGTCATGTTCAAAAAATCATAACTTGGTCGATTTTCATCATATCGAGCTGGTTCTGGCGCCAAAATTTCACAAATTGAGTTGGCTACATTTTCACAAAAGGTATTGAGTTCAAACGGTATTCAAAAGGCCTTCGTTGTTTGCTCAGAGTGCGTGACCCACTGAAAATCCTGAATGCTGAATATTATTTCATCTGAGCCGAAACTTCGAAAATTCATAACTCGGTCAATTTTTATCGGATTGGACTCATATTTTTACACAAGGTCACTGACTCATAGATCTACAACTTTGCTTCAAAAGTCGAGACCAAATTATGCGCCGATCAATACCAGTTTTTTATTGAAGAACGTGTCAGAGTCGACACTGGAGCCCAAAATAAGGTTGTCTGAGCTGAAACTTCAAAAATTCATAACTACTTCACCGTTTATCTGATTGAGTCGATTTTCGGACAGGAGTTAGTTCTCGATGCCGGCTACATTTTTTTTTCACATTTCAACTTCAAAAAATGCACTTAAGTCCCTGCGATTTAGCCTGGAAAGTGACGAATTCAAGTGAATATTGGAGGCCCAATTGCACATTCAAAGCCCATTTGCTTTACCCTAATTTCCATTATATAATCACCTTCTTTTCACACAAACCAGAGAGGAAAAAAAAAGAGGAAAAGAGAGAAAAAACCTTGCCACAACACTGTTAGAATATCAAATTCTTTCAAGAACCCTAAAACCTTGAAATCCTTATTACAAATCCCTCTCTCACTACAAACAAGCCATCACAGTTATAAACCAATACCTCACTACTTCTTCAGTAAGATAAGGCTGGCTTGATCTCCATGATCCTAATTTTCCAGTAAGGCATAAAAGCATTCAGATCACTAATCTTCCAGTAAGGGTAAGATTGATTTGATCTCCATGATCAAAAGGGTATAATCATTCATACGTGCCATATTGTGCCTAAACGTTAAATTTCTTCATATGTTGGTTTTATTTGAATTTTTATGATTTTATTTAATGTGTTCACGAGGTTCAACTCTGCAGATTTAGACAGGATCCCATGCAGGTTCATTAAGGAACGTTGAGGCCAAAAGTCAAATGGCCAAATGGCCAAAACAGAACATTTTATGCATGACACCAATACATGGCGAGGCAGACATTAAGCCAGACATTAAGGAACGTTGAAGCCAGAACACAAATGGCCAAAAGGCAAAACGCAAATGGCCAAAAGCCAAAAGCCAAATGGCCAAAGTAGAACAACTTATGTATGATGAGGCCAGAACACAAATGGCCAAACCACTCCAATTCACCTCCAAAAAGGGGACAGAAGCCCCCCAAGGTATTGTATTTTCTTTCTTTTCCTTATTTTATTTATTTCAATTATTACTTTTTTTAATTAATTCCTTTAATTTAACTTGTTTTCATAAAATATAAAAATAGTAAAAAACAGAAAAGTCATAAAAATCAAAATATATTTATTTAATTAATATTTTTTTGTAAATAAATATCACTAATTAATTTTAGCTTTGTAAAATTAGGTTTAATTCAAACATTTTTCTTAATAAACTTAAAATTGGTAGAATTAGGTTTTAATCAATTTTTATCCTTTTTTTCTTTTCTTTCACAATAATTAATTATTAAATATTATTTTTGTAATTAAATTACCATGTAATTAATTAGGTTAATTTAGGTTTAATTTTAACATGTTTTCTTAATAAACTAAAAAACAACTAGAAATAGGGTTAGATTTCATTTAATTCTCTCATAAAAAACCATAAATACAAAAATCTCAAAATAATTTCTTTTTTCATTCTTATTTCATTAATTTAATTATCATAATTTAATTTCCTTAAAAAGGGTCCAACGCCCTCGCTTGCGATTTTTTTATTCAATTCACACATCTTATTTTATTTCTTGTAAATATTAATGTAATTCTCCCAAAGCCTTGTAAACTCTGACATTTTATTTCTCGCACTTTATTTACTTTCTGTCAAATCGGGTCCTGGATTTTAATTTGGCGATGTGGACCCGCGCCTTTGTAATAGTTTAAGAACTTTACCTTTCTCGCATTTTTTTAATTGTTAATAATGACATGCAAGAATGAATGACTAAAATAAAAACAAGCGTAGAACACCAATAACATGACAAGATAAATGCAAATGAAAACGACACACGAATCGCACACACCACCCCTAGGGTACGCCTCATTGTTGCCTTGCCTCGAAAGGTGGTCGTCGAGTAGAGGATGTCTTAGTAAGTCCTCATGATCCGGGAACCTGGCATGAGGGTAGCTTCTAAGGTGTCTTCCCATTGCTCTGGTGATCACCATGTCCCGAACCTCGAATTGACCCGAACACCTCCAATGGTGGTGCTACCTACCTCTCAATGGTGGGATGACACTACTTTAAAGGACATTTACACAGACGAATTCCTTAGGGTAGGTAGACGACTCTAGATACTTGCTCTAAATTTTAAAACAAATCAAAAATACTTTTCACACCGACACCTTTTCAAAAAGCTTTCGAAAGCAATTTTTCAAACACTCTTGAGGACCGATACAAGAGTCGAACTGAAATTTTCAAAGAGACTTTTTAAAACCCACAGTTGAAAAGCAAACAAACCATTTTTGAAAACACAAATGAGCAAGTATCTAAGAGCCCATGGATAACCATGGATGGAAAGGATGCTAACACCTTCCCTTTCTATAACCTACCTCCCGAACCGAGAGCAATCTCTTTAAGGAATTTTTCTGTGCTTTTGTCCTTTCCATTTGGAGAAAATAAAAGACGGTGGCGACTCTTGCTTCCGCGACATTTCGCGAACCAGCGTTAAACAGTCAGTTCCAGATCCACCGATCACAGAACTGGAGACTCTGCTGGGGACCAAACTTAAAGTGAGGTGTACCTTAGGGTAGTTCATAACGGTGTTTTCAATTGTATTGACTTGCTTGCTTTATTATTGTGGGACTGTCTTGGGAGTTCTATAGATCCTAACCCGGATCTGGGGGATACCTTCTTAGAAAGTAGCAACAAGGCTGTGAGGGAACTGTGTGGGGTATACCGACATGGTTGAAACAGTCTGCTATGTTGATGCGGCACTTTGGTGTGTATCGGTAACCCTTGAGTTCAGTCAAGGAGAGTACGGGGCCTCCGCGTGGTGTCATGAAGCATCAACAGACCTTAGGAACCTTAATTGAACTATCTTGGCCTCTTTAGGGTAGTGAGATAACTGACTTTGGTGCAGTCCGATGTTGGTTGATACTCGATACTACACTCAATTGAGGGTTGCTTTCCTGGAATATTTCGGTCGCCAGTTCAGTGGCTAAATCGAAACGATGAACAATGAAAGCAATCCCGTGATATTGGGATCCTTAGATCCTTGTTTTGGGAGTTCATATTATTGGGGAGAAAGATAGTTGCCCTATCCTGTTTTGTTAATTGATCTTTATCTGGCCATAAAGAAAGAAAGATAGTTTCTCTGTCATGTTTCGGGAGTTAATCTTTGATCTTTTTAGGTAGATAGTCTCCGCGTCCTATTTCAAGAATTGATCTACAATCAGTTTGTTGGTAAACCCGTTCTGTTTCGGTAGTTCATATTATTGGTGATAAAGATAGTCGCCCTGTCCTGTTTCATGAATTGATCTATATCTGGCCATAAAGAAAGAAAGATAGTTTCCCTGTCCTGTTTCGGGAGTTAATCTTCGATATGTTCATGTAGATAGTTGCCCCATCTTGTTTCGAGAATTGATCTACGATCAGTTTGGTTGGAAACTCGTCCTGTTTCAGAAGTTCATATCGTTGGTGATAAAGATATTCGCCAAGGCCTATTTTGGGAAATTGTGTTTATCTGATCATAAAGAAAGAAAGATAGTTTCAATGTCTTGTTTCGGGTGTTAATCTTTGATTTGTTCATGTAGATAGTCTCCCTGTCCTGTTTCGGGAATTGATCTACAATCAGTTTTTGGTAAACCCGTCCTATTTCGGGAGTTCAAACCATTGGTGATAAAGATAGTCGCCCCGTCATGTTTATGGAATTGATATTTATCTGATCATAAACAAATAAAGATTGTTTCCTCGTCCTGTTTCGAGAGTTAATCATTGATTTGTTTATGTAGATAGTCGCCCCTATCCTATTTCAGTAATTGATGTACAATCAGTTTGTTGGCAAACCCGTCCTATTTTGGGAGTTCATACCACTTGGTGATAAAGATATTCGCCCCATCCAGTTTTGGGAATTGATATTTATCTGGCCATAAAGAAAGAAATATAGTTTCTCCGTCCTATCTCAGGAGTTAATCTTTGATTTGTTCATGTAGATAATCGCTCGTCCTGTTTTGAGAATTGATCTACAATCAGTTTGTTGGTAAACCCGTCATGTTTTGGAAGTTCATACCGTTGGTGATAAAGATAGCTTCATGTCCTATTTCGGGAATTGTTCTTTACGTGATCATAAAGAAAGCAAGATAGTTTCCTCGTCCTGTTTTGGGAGGTAATCTTTGATCTGTTTATGTAGATAGTCGCCCCGTCCTATTTCCGGAATTGATCTATAATCAATTTGTTGGTAATACAGTCCTTTTTTCGGGAGTTCATACCATTGGTGATAAAGATAGTCGCCCCGTCCTGTTTTGGGAATTGATATTTATATGTCCATAAAGAAAGAAAGATAGTTTTCCCGTCCTATTTCGGGAGGTAATCTTCGATCTGTTTATGTAGATAGTCGCCCCGTCCTGTTTTGGGAATTGATATTTATCTGGCCATAAAGAAAGAAAGATAGTTTCTTCGTCCTGTCTCGGGAGTTAATCTTTGATTTGTTCATGTAGATAGTCGCCATGTCCTGTTTCGGGAATTGATCTACAATCAGTTTGTTAGTAAACCCGTCTTGTTTCGGGAGTTCATAACGTTGGTGATAAAGATAGTCGCCCCGTCTTGTTTCGAGAATTGATCTTTATCTGGCCATAAAGAAAGAAAGATATTTTCCCTATCCTGTTTCGGGAGTTAATCTTCAATTTGTCCATGTAGATAGTCACCCCGCCCTGTTTCAGGAATTGATCTACAATCAGTTTGTTGGTAAACTCGTCATGTTTGGGAAGTTCATACCGTTAGTGATAAAGATAGCCGCTTTGTCCTGTTTCAGGAATTGTTCTTTATGTGATCATAAAGAAAGAAAGATAAATTCCTCGTCCTGATTCGGGAGTTAATCTTTGATTTATTTATGTAGATAGTCGCCCAGTCCTTTTTCGAGAATTGATCTACAATCAGTTTGTTGGTAAACCCGTCCTGTTACATGATTTCATACCATTGATGATAAAGATAGTCGCCTCGCCCTGTTTTTGGAATTAATCTTTATATGGGCATAAAGAAAGAAAGATAGTTTCCCCATCCTGTTTCGGGAGGTAATCTTATATCTGTTTATGTAGATAGTCGCCCCGTCCTATTTCCGGAATTGATCTATAATCAATTTGTTGGTAAAATTGTCCTTTTTTCAGAAGTTCATACCATTGGTGATAAAGATAGTCGCCCCGTCTTATTTTTGGAATTTATCTATATCTGGCCATAAAGGAAGAAAGATAGTTTTTTCATCCTATTTCGGAAGGTAATCTTTGATCTGTTTATGTAGATAGTTCCCCCGTCGTATTTCCATATTTAATCTACAATTAGATTGTTGTTAAACCCGTGTTATTATGGGATTTCATACCATTGGTGATAAAGATAGTAGCCCCGTCCTGTTTTAGGAATTAATCTTTATCTGGCCATAGAGAAAGAAAGATAGTTTCCCCGTCCTGTTTTGGGAGGTAATCTTCGATCTGTTTATGAAGATAGTTGCCCCTTCCCATTTCCAGAATTGGACTACAATCAGTTTGTTGGTAAACCCATCCTGTTACGGGAACTCATACCATTGGTGATAAAGATAGTTGTCCCGTCCTGTTTTGGGAATTAATCTTTATTTGTCCATAAAAAAAGAAATATAGTTTCCCCGTCCTATTTCGGGAGGTAATCTTCGATCTGTTTATGTAGATAGTCTCCCCGTCTTGTTTCCGGAATTGATCTATAACCAATTTGGTTGTAAACACGTCCTGTTTCAAGAGTTTAGACCATTGGTGATAAAGATAGTCGCCCCGTCTTGTTTCAGGAATTGATCTTTATTTGGCCATAAAGAAAGAAAGATAGTTTCCCTGTCCTGTTTCCGGAGTTAATCTTTGATCTGTTTATGTAGATAGTCTCCCCGTCCTATTTTGAGAATTGATCTACAATCAATTTGTTGGTAAACCCATTGTGTTTCGGTAGTTCATATTATTGGTGATAAAGATAGTCGCCCTGTCCTGTTTTGTAAATTTATCTTTATCTGGCCATAAAGAAAGAAAGATAGTTTCCCTGTCCTGTTTTGGGAGTTAATCTTCGATATGTTCATGTAGATAGTCGCCCCGTCTTGTTTCGGGAATTGATCTATGATCAGTTTGTTGGTAAACCCGTCCTATTTCAGAAGTTCATATCGTTGGTGATAAAGATTGTTGCCCCGTCCTGTTTTGGGAAATGGTCTTTATCTGATCATAAAGAAAAAAAGATAGTTTCCATGTCTTGTTTCGGGAGATAATCTTTGATATGTTCATGTATATAGTCACCCCGTCCTGTTTCGGGAATTGATCTACAATCAGTTTATTAGTAAACCCGTCCTATTTCGGCATTCATACCATTGGTGCTAAAGATAGTCGCCCCGTCATGTTTATGGAATTGATATTTATCTGATCATAAAGAAATAAAGATAGTTTCCTCGTCCTGTTTCGGGAGTTAATCTTGGATCTGTTTATGTAGATATTCGCCCCCATCTTATTTCATGAATTGATGTACAATCAGTTTGTTGGTAAACCCGTCCTATTTTGGGAGTTCGTACCACTTTGTGATAAAGATAGTCGCCCCATCCTGTTTTGGGAATTGATATTTATCTGGCCATGGAGAAAGAAAGATAGTTTCTTGGTCCTGTCTCAGGAGTTAATCTTTGATTTGTTCATGTAGATAGCCGCTCGTCCTGTTTTGAGAATTGATCTATAATCAATTTGTTGGTAAACCTGTCATGTTTTGGAAGTTCATACCGTTGGTGATAATGATAGCCACCCTGTCCTTTTTCGGGAATTGTTCTTTACCTGATCATAAAAAAAGAAAGATAGTTTCCTCGTCCTGTTTTGGGAGTTAATCTTTGATTTGTTCATGTAGATAGTCGCTCCGTCCTGTTTCAAGAATTGATCTACAATCAGTTTGTTGGTAAACCCGTCCTATTTTTGGTGTTCATTCCACTTGGTGATAGAGATAGTCGCCCAATCCTGTTTCGGGAATTGATATTTATCTGTCCATAAAGAAAGAAAGATAGTTTCTTCGTCTTGTCTTGGGAGTTAATCTTTGATTTGTTCATGTAGATAGTCGCCCCACCCTGTTTCGGGAATTGATATTTATCTGGCCATAAAGAAAGAAAGATAGTTTCTTCGTCCTGTCTCGGGAGTTAATATTTGATTTGTTCATGTAGATAGTCGCCATGTCCTGTTTCGGGAATTGATCTACAATCAGTTTGTTAGTAAACCCGTCTTGTTTCGGGAGTTCATAACGTTGGTGATAAAGATAGTCGCCCCGTCTTGTTTCGAGATTTGATCTTTATCTGGCCATAAAGAAAGAAAGATATTTTCCCTGTCCTGTTTCGGGAGTTAATCTTCAATTTGTCCATGTAGATAGTCACCCCACTCTGTTTCAGGAATTGATCTACAATCAGTTTGTTGGTAAACTCGTCATGTTTGGGAAGTTCATACTGTTAGTGATAAAGATAGCCGCTTTGTCCTGTTTCAGGAATTGTTCTTTATGTGATCATAAAGAAAGAAAGATAAATTCCTCGTCCTGATTCGGGAGTTAATATTTGATTTGTTTATGTAGATAGTCGCCCAGTCCTTTTTCGAGAATTGATCTACAATCAGTTTGGTTGTAAACCCGTCCTGTTACATGATTTCATACCATTGGTGATAAAGATAGTCGCCTCGCCCTGTTTTTGGAATTAATCTTTATATGGGCATAAAGAAAGAAAGATAGTTTCCCCATCCTGTTTCGGGAGGTAATCTTATATCTTTTTATGTAGATAGTCGCCCCGTCCTATTTCCGGAATTGATCTATAATCAATTTGTTGGTAAAATTGTCCTTTTTTCAGGAGTTCATACCATTGGTGATAAAGATAGTCGCCCCGTCTTATTTTTGGAATTTATCTATATCTGGCCATAAAGGAAGAAAGATAGTTTTTTCATCCTATTTCGGAAGGTAATCTTTGATCTGTTTATGTAGATAGTTCCCCCGTCGTATTTCCAGATTTAATCTACAATTAGATTGTTGTTAAACCCGTGTTATTATGGGATTTCATACCATTGGTGATAAAGATAGTAGCCCCGTCCTGTTTTAGGAATTAATCTTTATCTGGCCATAGAGAAAGAAAGATAGTTTCCCCGTCCTATTTCGGGAGGTAATCTTTGATCTGTTTATGAAGATAGTTGCCCCTTCCCATTTCCAGAATTGGACTACAATCAGTTTGTTGGTAAACCCGTCCTGTTACGGGAACTCATACCATTGGTGATAAAGATAGTTGTCCCGTCCTGTTTTGGGAATTAATCTTTATTTGTCCATAAAAAAAGAAATATAGTTTCCCCGTCCTATTTCGGGAGGTAATCTTCGATCTGTTTATGTAGATAGTCTCCCCGTCTTGTTTCCGGAATTGATCTATAACCAATTTGGTTGTAAACACGTCATGTTTCAAGAGTTTATACCATTGGTGATAAAGATAGTCGCCTCGTCCTGTTTCGGGAATTGATCTTTATTTGGCCATAAAGAAAGAAAGATAGTTTCCCCATTATGTTTTGGGAGTTAATCTTCGATCTGTTTAGGTAGATAGTCTCCCCGTCCTGTTTCGGGAATTGACCTACAATCAGTTTTTGGGTAAACTAGTCCTGTTTTGGGAGTTCATATTATTGGTGATAAAGATAGTTGCCCTGTCCTGTTTCGTGAATTGATATTTATCTGGCCATAAAGAAAGAAAGATAGTTTCCCCGTCATGTTTCGGGAGTTAATCTTTGATCTGTTTAGGTAGATAGTCTCACCGTCCTTTTTCGAGAATTGATCTACAATCAGTTAGTTGGTAAACCCGTTATGTTTCGGTAGTTCATATTATTGGTGATCAAGATAGTCGCCCTGTCCTGTTTCGTGAATTGATCTTTATCTGGCCATAAAGAAAGAAAGATAGTTTCCCTGTCCTGTTCCCGGAGTTAATCTTCGATATGTTCATGTAGATAGTCACCCCGTCTTGTTTCGGGAATTAATCTATGACCAGTTGGGTTGTAAACCGGTCCTGTTTCGGAAGTTCATATTGTTGGTGATAAAGATTGTCGCCCTATCCTGTTTTGGGAAATGGTCTTTATCTGATCATAAAGAAATAAAGATAGTTGCCATGTCTTGTTTTAGGAGTTAATGTTTGATCTGTTCATGTAGATAGTTGCCCCGTCCTATTTCGGGAATTGATCTACAATCAGTTTGTTGCTAAACCCATCCTATTTCGGGAGTTCAAACCATTGGTGATAAACATAGTCGCCCCATCATGTTTATGGAATTGATATTTATCTGATCATAAACAAATAAAGATACTTTCCTCGTCCAGTTTCGGGTGTTAATCTTCGATCTGTTTATGTAGATAGTCGCCCCCATCCTATTTCGGGAATTGATGTACAATCAGTTTGTTGGTAAACTCGTCCTATTTTTGGAGTTCATACCACTTAGTGATAAAGATAGTTGCCCCGTCCTGCTTCGTGAATTGATCTTTATCTGGCCATAAAGAAAGAAAGATAGTTTTCCCGTCCTGTCTCGGGAGTTAATCTTCGATTTGTTCATGTAGATAATCGCTCGTCCTTTTTCGAGAATTGTTATACAATAAGTTTGTTGGTAAACACGTCATGTTTTAGAAGTTCATACCGGGTGTGATAAACATAGCCACACTGTCCTGTTTCTGGAATTGTTCTTTACGTGAACATAAAGAAAGAAAGATAGTTTCCCCGTCCTGTTTTGGGAGTTAATCTTCGATTTGTTCATGTAGAGAGACGCTCTGAACTGTTTCGAGAATTGATCTACAATCAGTTTGTTGGTAAACCTGTCCTATTTTTGGAGTTCATACCACTTGGTGATAAAGATAGTCGTCCCATCCTGTTTCGGGAATTGATATTTATCTGGCCATAAGGAAAGAAAGATAGTTTCTTCGTCCTTTCTTGGGAGTTAATCTTTAATTTGTTCATGTAGATAGTCGCCCTGTCCTGTTTCGGGAATTGATCTACAATCAGTTTGTTGGTAAACCCGTCTTGTTTCAGGAATTCATAACGTTGGTGATAAAGATAGTCGCCCCGTCCTATTTCGAGAATTGATCTTTATCTTGCCATAAAGAAAGAAAGATATTTTCCCTTTCCTGTTTTGGGAGTTAATCTTCAATTTGTCCATGTAGATAGTCGCCCCGTCCTGTTTCAGGAATTGATCTACAATCAGTTTGTTGGTAAACCCGTCATGTTTCAGAAGTTCATACCGTTGGTGATAAAGATAGCCGCCCTGTCATGTTTCGGGGAGGTAATCTTCGATCTATTTATGTAGATAGTTGCCCCGTCCTATTTCCGGAATTGATCTATAATCACTTTGTAGGTAAACCTGTCCTTTTTTCAGGAGTTAATACCGTTGGTGATAAAGATAGTCGCCCCGTCCTATTTTGGGAATTAATCTTTATCAGGCCATAGAGAAAGAAAGATAGTTTTCTCTTCCTATTTCGGGAGGTAATATTCGATCTGTTTATGTAGATAGTCGCCCCGTTCTGTTTCCAGAATTGATCTAAAATTAGATTGTTGGTAAACCCGTCTTGTTACGGGATTTCATACCATTGGTGATAAAGATAGTCGCCCCGTCCTGTTTTGGGTATTGATCTTTATCTGGCCATAAAGAAAGAAAGATAGTTTTCCCGTCCTATTTTGGGAGGTAATCTTTGATCTGTTTATGTAGATAGTCGCCCCTTCCAGTATCTAGAATTGAACTACAATCAGTTTGTTGGTAAACCCATTCTGTTACGGGATTTCATACCATTGGTGATAAAGATAATCTCTCCGTCCTATTTTGGGAATTGATCTTTATCTGGCCATAAAGAAAGAAATATAGTTTCCCCGTCCTTTTTGGGGAGGTAATGTTCGATTTATTTATGTAGATAGTCGCCCCGTCTTGTTTCCGGAATTGATCTATAACCAATTTGGTTGTAAACACGTCATGTTTCAAGAGTTCATACCATTGGTGATAAAGATTGTCGCCCAGTCCTGTTTCTGGAATTGATCTTTATTTGGCCATAAAGAAAGAAAGATAGTTTCCCCATCATGTTTCGGGAGTTAATCTTTGATCTGTTTAGGTAGATAGTCTCCCGTCCTATTTCGGGAATTGATCTATAATTAATTTGTGGATAAACTCGTCCTGTTTCGGGAGTTCATATTATTGGTGATAAAGATATTTACCCCGTCCTATTTCGTGAATTGATCTTTATCTGGCCATAAAGAAAGAAAGATAGTTTCCCCGTCCTGTTTCGGGATGTAATCTTCGATCTATTTATGTAGATTGTCGCCCCGCCCCATTTCCAGAATTGAACTACAATCAGTTTGTTGGTAAACCTGTCCTGTTACGGGATTTCATACTTTTGGTGATAAAGATAGCCACCTTGTCATGTTTAAGGAATTGTTCTTTACGTGATCATAAAGAAAGAAAGATAGTTTCCCTGTCCGGTTTTGGGAATTAATCTTCGATTTGTTCATGTAGATAGTCGCTCCGTCCTGTTTCGAGAATTGATCTACAATCAGTTTGTTGGTAAACCGGTCCTATTTATTGAGTTCATACCACTTGGTGATATAGATAGTCGCACCATCCTGTTTCGAGAATTGATATTTATCTGGCCATAAAGAAAGAAAGATAGTTTCTTCGTCCTGTCTCGGGAGTTAATCTTTGATTTGTTCATGTAGATAGTCGCCCTGTCCAGTTTCGGGAATTGATCTACAATTAGTTTGTTGGTAAACCCGTCTTATTTCGGGAGTTCATAACGTTGGTGATAAAGATAGTCACCCCGTCCTGTTTCAAGAATTGATCTTTATCTGGCCATAAAGAAAGAAACATATTTTCCCTGTCTTGTTTCGGGAGTTAATCTTCAATTTTTCCATGTAGATAGTCGCCCCGTTCTGTTTCAGGTATTGATCTACATTCAGTTTATTGGTAAACCCGTCATGTTTTGGAAGTTCATATCATTGGTGATAAAGATAGCCGCCCTGTCCTGTTTCGGGAATTGTTCTTTACGTGATCATAAAGAAAGAAAGATAAATTTCCCGTCCTGATTCGGGAGTTAATCTTTGATTTGTTCATGTAGATAGTCGCCCCATCCTTTTTCAAAAATTGATCTACAATCAGTTTGTTGGTAAACCCCTCATGTTACAGGATTTCATACCTTTGGTGATAAAGATAGTCGCCTCGTCCTATTTTGGGAATTAATCTTTATATGGCCATAAAGAAAGAAAGATAGTTTCCCCGTCCTATTTCGTGAGGTAATCTTCGATTTGTTTATGTAGATAGTCTCCCCGTCCTGTTTCCGGAATTGATCTATAATCAATTGGTTGGTAAACCTGTCCTTTTTCCGGGAGTTAATACCATTGGTGATAAAGATAGTCGCGCCGTCCTGTTTTGGGAATTGATCTTTATCTGGCCATAAAGAAATAAAGATAGTTTTCTCGTCCTATTTCGAGAGGTAATCTTCGATCTGTTTATGTAGATAGTCGCCCCGTCCTGTTTCCAGAATTGATCTACAATTAGATTGTTGGTAAACCCGTCTTGTTACGGGATTTCATACCATTGATGATAAAGATAGTCGCCCCGTCCTGTTTTGGGTATTGATCTTTATCTGGTCATAAAGAAAGAAAGATAGATTCCCCGTCCTGTTTCGGGAGGTAATCTTCGATCTGTTTATGTAGATAGTCGCCCCGTTCCATTTCCAGAATTGAACTACAATCAGTTTATTGGTAAACCCGTCCTGTTACGGGATTTCATACCATTGGTGATAAAGATAGTCGCCCTGTCCTGTTTTGGGAATTGATCTTTATCTGGCCATAAAGAAAGAAATATAGTTTCCCCGTCCTGTTTGGGGAGGTAATCTTTGATCTGTTTATGTAGATAGTTGCCCCGTCTTGTTTCCGAAATTGATTTATAACCAATTTGGTTGTAAACACGTCATGTTTCAAGAGTTCATACCATTGGTAAAAAAAGATAAGTGCCCCTTCCTGTTTCGAGAATTGATCTTTATTTGGCCATAAAGAAAGAAAGATAGTTTCCTCATCATGTTTCGGGAGTTAATCTTCGATCTGTTTAGGTAGATAGTCTCCCCGTCCTATTTCAGGAATTGATCTACAATCAGTTTGTGGGTAAGCTCGTCCTGTTTCGGGATTTCATATTATTGATGATAAAGATAGTTGCCCCGTCCTGTTTCGTGAACTGATCTTTATCTAGCCATAAAGAAAGAAAGATAGTTTCCCCGTCTTATTTAGGGAGTTAATCTTTGATCTATTTTTGTAGATAGTATTCTCGTCCTATTTCGAGAATTGATCTAGAATCAGTTTGTTGGTAAACCCGTCATGTTTTGGAAGTTCATACCGTTGGTGATAAAGATAGCCACCCTTTCCTGTTTCAGGAATTGTTCTTTACGTGATCATAAAGAAAGAAAGATAGTTTCCATGCCCTGTTTTGGGAGTTAATCTTTGATATGTTCATGTAGATAGTCGCTCCTTCCTGTTTCTGGAATTGATCTCTGATCAGTTTGTTGGTAAACCCGTCCTGTTTCGGAAGTTCATATCATTGGTGATAAAGATTGTCGCCTCGTCCTGTTTTGGGAAGTGTTCTATATCTGATCATAAAGAAAGAATGATAGTTTCCCAATCCTGTTTCGGGAGTTAATCTTTGATCTGTTCATGTAGATAGTCTCCCCATCCTATTTCGGGAATTGATCTACAATCAATTTGTTGGTAAACCCATCCTATTTAGGGAGTTCATACCGTTGGTGATAAAGATAGCAACCCTATCCTGTTTCGGGAATTGATATTTATCTGATCATAAAGAAATAAAAATAGTTTCCTCGTCCTGTTTCGGGAGTTAATGTTTGATTTGTTTATGTAGATATTCGCCCCCATCCTATTTCGGGAATTGGTCTACAATAAGTTTGTTGGTAAACCCGTCCTATTTTGGGATTTCATACCACTTGGTGATAAAGATAGTCGCCCCGTCCCGTTTTGGGAATTGATATTTATCTGGCCATAAAGAAAGAAAGATAGTTTCTTCGTCCTGTCTCAGGAGTTAATCTTTGATTTGTTCATGTAGATAGTCGCCCCGTCCTATTTCGAGAATTGATCTACAATCAGTTTGTTGGTAAACCCGTCATGTTTTGGAAGTTCTTACCGTTGGTGATAAAGATAGACACCCTGTCCTGTTTCGGGAATTGTTCTTTACGTGATCATAAAGAAAGAAAGATAGTTTCCTCGTCCTGTTTTGGGAGTTAATCTTTGATTTTTTTCATGTAGATAGTCACTCTGTCCTGTTTCGAGAATTGATATACAATCAGTTTGTTGGTAAACCCGTCCTGTTACAGGATTTCATACTATTTGTGATAAAGATAGTTGCCTCATCCTGTTTTAGGAATTAATCTTTATCTGGCCATAAAGAAAGAAAGATAGTTTCCTCGTCCTGTTTTGGGAGGTAATCTTCTATCTTTTTATGTAGATAGTCGCCCCCATCCTATTTCGGGAGATGATCTACAATCAGTTTGTTGGTAAACCCGTCCTATTTTGGTAGTTCATACTACTTGGTGATAAAGATAGTCGCCCCATCTTATTTCGGAATTTGATATTTATCTGGCCATAAAGAAAGAAAGATAGTTTCTTCGTCCTGTCTCAGGAGTTAAACTTTGATTTGTTCATGTAGATAGTCGCCCCGTCATGTTTCCAGAATTGATCTATAATCAATTTGTTGCTAAACCTGCCTTGTTTCGGGTGTTCATACCTTTGGTTATAATGATAGTCGTCCCGTCCTATTTTTTGAATTGATCTTTATCTGGCCATAAACAAAGAAAGATAATTTCCCCTTCCTGTTTTGGGAGGTAATCTTTGATCTGTTTATGTAGATAGTCGTCACGTCCTGTTTCCAGAATTGATCTACAATCAGTTTGTTGGTAAACCCGTTCTGTTACGGGATTTCATATCATTGGTGATAAAGATAGTCCCCCCGTCCTATTTTGGGAATTGATCGTCATCTGGCCATAAATAAAGAAATATAGTTTCCCCGTCCTGTTTCTGGAGGTAATCTTCGATCTGTTTATGTAGATAGTCGCCCCATCCTGTTTCTGGAATTAATCTATAACCAATTTAATTGTAAACACGTCATGTTTCAGGAGTTTATACAATTGGTGATAAAGATAGTCGCCCCGTCCTGTTTCAGAATTGATCTTTATTTGGCCATAAAGAATGAAAGATAGTTTCCCCGTCCTGTTTCGGGAATTAATCTTTGATCTGTTTAGGTAGATTGTCTCCCCTGTCCTATTTCGGGAATTGATCTACAATCAGTTTGTGGGTAAACTCGTCCTATTTCGGGAGTTCATATTATTGGTGATAATGATAGTTACCCCATCTTGTTTCATGAATTGATCTTTATCTGGCCATAAAGAAAGAAAGATAGTTTCCCCATCCTGTTTCAGGAGTTAATCTTTTATCTGTTTATGTAGATAGTCTCCCCGTCCTTTTTCGAGAATTGATCTACAATCAGTTTGTTGGTAAACCCGTTATGTTTCGGTAGTTCATATTATTGGTGATAAATATAGTCGCCATATCCTGTTTCGGGAATTGATCTTTATCTGGACATAAAGAAAGAAAGATAGTTTCCTTGTCCTATTTCGGGAGGTAATCTTCGATTTGTTCATGTAGATAGTCGCCCCGTCTTGTTTCCGGAATTGATCTAAGATCGGTTTGTTGTTAAACCCGTCCTGTTTCGGAAGGTCATATCATTGGTGATAAATATTGTTGCTCTGTCCTCTTTTGGGAAATGGTCTTTATCTAATCATAAATAAAGAAAGATAGTTTCCCTTTCCTGTTTCAGGAGTTAATCTTTTATCTGTTCATGTAGATAGTCGCCCCATCCTGTTTCGGGAATTGATCTACAATCAGTTTGTTGGTAAACTCGTCCTATTTAGGGAGTTCATACCATTGGTGATAAAGATAGTCGCCATGTAATGTTTTTGGATATGATATTTATCTGATCATAAAGAAATTAAGATAGTTTCCCCATCCTGTTTCATGAGGTAATCTTCGATTTGTTTATGTAGATAGTCGCCGCGTCCTGTTTCTGGAATTGATCTACAAACAATTTGTTGGTAAAGCCGTCCTGGTTTGGGAGTTCATACCATTGGTGATAAAGATAATCGCCCCATCCTGTTTTGGGAATTGACCTTTATTTGTCCATAAAGAAAGAAAGATAGTTTCCCCGTCCTGTTTCAAGAGTTAATCTTCCATCTGATTATGTAGATAGTCGCCCCGTCCTGTTTTGGGAATTGATCTACAATAAGTTTATTTGTAATCCCGTCATGTTTCAGAAGTTCATAACGTTGGTGATAAAGATAGTTTCCCTATCCTATTTCGGGAATTGTTCTTTATCGGATCATAAAGATAGAAAGATAGTTTCACTTTCCTATTTCGGGAGTTAATCTTTGATTTGTTCATGTAGATAGTCTCCCCGTCCTATTTCAAGAATTGATCTACAATCAATTTGTTAGTAAACTCGTCTTGTTACGGGAGTTCATACCATTGGTGATAAAGATAGTCGCCCCGTCCTATTTTGGAAATTGATATTTATTTGGCCATAAATAAAGAAAGATAATTTCCCTATTTTGTTTCGGGAGTTAATCTTCAATCTGTTTAGGTAGATAGTCGCCCCGTCCTGTTTCCGGAGTTGATCTATAACCAATTTAATGGTAAACACGTCCTGTTTCGGGAGTTCATACCATTGGTGATAAAGATAGTTACGCTGTCTTGTTTCGTGAATTGATCTTTACCTGGCCATAAAGAAAGAAAGATAGTTTCCTCGTCCTGTTTCAGGAGTTAATCTTCTATCTGTTTATGTAGATAGTCTCCTCTTCCTGTTTCAAGAATTGATCAATAATCAGTTTATTGGTAAACCCGTTCTGTTTCGGTAGTTCATATTATTGGTGATAAATATAGTCGCCATGTCCTGTTTCGGAAATTGATATTTATCTGGCCATAAAGAAAGAAAGATAGTTTCCTTGTCCTGTTTTGGGAGTTAATCTTCAATCTGTTCATGTAGATAGTCGCCCCGTCTTGTTTCCGGAATTGATCTACGATCAGTTTGTTGTTAAACTCCTCCTGTTTCGGAAGGTCATATCGTTGGTGATAAAGATTGTCGCCCCGTCCTCTTTTGGGAAATGGTCTTTATCTCATCATAAAGAAAGAAAGATAGTTTGTATATCTAGTTTCAGTATTTAATCTTTGATCTGTTCATGTAGATATTCGCCCCTTCCTGTTTCGGGAATTGATCTACAATCAGCTTGTTGGTAAACCCGTCCAATTTTGGGAATTCATACCATTGGTGATAAAGATAGTCGCCTCATCATGTTTTCGGAATTGATATTTATTTGATCATAAAGAAATAAAGATAGTTTCCCCGTCCTATTTTGGGAGTTAATCTTTGATATGTTTATGTAGATAGTCGCCCCTATCCTATTTCGGGAATTGATCTACAATCAGTTTGTTGGTAAACCCATCATGTTTCGGAAGTTCATAATGTTGGTAATAAAGATAGCCGCCATGTCCTTTTTCGTGAATTGTTATTTACGTGATCATAAAGAAAGAAAGATAGTTTCACTGTCCTATTTCGGGAGTTAATCTTTGATTTGTTCATGTAGATAGTTACCCCGTCCTATTTCGGGAATTGATCTACAATCAATTTGTTAGTAAACCCGTCCTGTTTCGGGAGTTAATCTTCGATCTGTTTAGGTAGATAGCTTCCCCGTCCTGTTTCGGGAATTGATCTACAATCAGTTCGTGGGTAAACTCGTCCTGTTTTGGGAGTTCATATTATTGGTTACAAAGATAGTTGTGTCATCTTGTTTCGTGAATTGATCTTTACCTGGCCATAAAGAAAGAAAGATAGTTTCCACATCCTGTTTCAGGAGTTAATCTTTTATCTGTTTATATAGATAGTCTCCCCGTCCTGTTTTAAGAATTGATCTATAATAAGTTTGTTGGTAAACCTGTTCTGTTTCGGTAGTTCATATTATTGTGATAAATATAGTCGCCATGTCCTGTTTCGGGAATTGATCTTTATCTGTCCATAAAGAAAGAAAGATAGTTTCCCTGTCCTGTTTCGGGTGTTAATCTTCAATCTGTTCATGTAGATAGTCGCCCTGTCTTGTTTCCTGAATTGATCTACGATAAGTTTGTTATTAAACCCCTCTTGTTTCGGAAGGTCATATCGTTGGTGATAAAGATTGTCGCCCCGTCCTCTTTTGGGAAATGGTCTTTATCTCATCATAAAGAAAGAAAGATAGTTTCCTTGTCCTGTTTCGGGAGTTAATCTTTGAACTATTCATGTAGATACTCGCTCCGTCCTGTTTCATGAATAGATCTACAATCAGTTTTTTGGTAAACCCGTCATGTTTCGGAAGTTCCTACCGTTGGTGATAAAGATAGCCGCCCTGTCCTTTTTCGGGAATTGTTCTTTACGTGATCATAAAGAAAGAAAGATAATTTTCCCGTCCTGTTTCGGGAGTTAATCTTTGATTTGTTCATGTAGATAGTCGCCCCGTCCTATTTCGAGAATTGATCTACAATCAGTTTGTTGGTAAACTTATTCTGTTTTTGTAGTTCATATTATTGGTGATAAATATAGTTGCCATGTCCTGTTTCGAGAATTGATCTTTATCTGGCCATAAAGAAAGAAAGATAGTTTCCATGTCCTGTTTCGGGAGTTAATCTTCGATCTGTTCATGTAGATATTTGCCCCGTCTTATTTCCGGAATTGATCTATGATCAGTTTGTTGTTAAACTCGTCCTGTTTTGGAAGGTCATATCGTTGGTGACTAATATTGTCGCCCCGTCCTCTTTTGGGAAATGGTCTTTATCTCATCATAAAGAAAGAAAGATAGTTTCCCTGTCCTGTTTCAGGAGTTAATCTTTGATCTGTTCATGTAGATAGTCTCGCCGTCCTGTTTCTGGAATTAATCTAAAATCAGTTTGTTAGTAAACCCGTCCATTTTTGGGAGTCCATACCATTGGTGATAAAGATAGTCGCCCCGTCATGTTTCTGTAATTGATATTTATCTGATCATAAATAAATAAAGATAGTTTACCCATCCTGTTTTGTGAAGTAATCTTGGATTTGTTTATGTAGATAGTCGCCCCTTCCTATTTCTGGAATAGATATACAATCAATATGTTGGTAAACCCGTCCTGTTTCGGGAGTTCATACCATTGATGATATAGATATTCACCCCATCCTGTTTTGGGAATTGATCTTTATCTCTCCATAAAGAAAGAAAGATAGTTTTCCGTCCTGTTTCGAGAGTTAATCTTCCATTTTTTTATGTAGATAGTCGCCCCGTCCTATTTCAGGAATTGATCTACAATCGGTTTATCTGTAAACCCGTCATGTTTTGGAAGTTCATACCGTTGGTGATAAAGATAGTCGCCCTATCCTATTTCTGGAATTGATATTTATCTGATCATAAAGAAATAAAGATAGTTTCCCAGTCCTGTATCGGGAGTTAATCTTTGATATGTTTATGTAGATAGTCGCCCCCATCCTGGTTTGGGAATTGATCTACGATCAGTTTGTTGGTAAACCCGTCCTATTATGGGATTTCGTACTACTTTGTGATAAAGATAGTCGCCCCATCCTGTTTCGGGAATTGATATTTATCTGGCCATAAAGAAAGAAAGATAGTTTCTTCGTCCTGCCTCGGGAGTTCTTCTTTGATTTGCTCATGTAGATAGTCTCCCTGTCCTGTTTCGGGAATTGATCTACAATCAGTTTGTTGGTAAACCCGTCATGTTTTGGAAGTTCCTACCGTTGGTGATAAAGATAGCCGCCCTGTCCTTTTTCAGGAATTGTTCTTTACGTGATCATAAAGAAAGAAAGATAGTTTCCCCGCCCTGTTTCGGGAGTTAAACTTTGATTTGTTCATGTAGATAGTCGCCTCGTCCTATTTCGAGAATTGATCTACAATCAGTTTGTTGGTAAACTTATTCTGTTTTTGAAGTTCATATTATTGGTGATAAATATAGTCGCTTTGTCCTGTTTCAGTAATTGATCTTTATCTGGCCATAAAGAAAGAAAGATAGTTTCCCTGTCCTGTTTCGGGAGTTAATCTTCGATCTGTTCAAGTAGATATTTACCCTGTCTTATTTCCGGAATTGATCTATGATCAGTTTGTTGTTAAACCCGTCCTGTTTTGAAAGATCATATCGTTGGTGATAAAGATTGTCGCCCGGTCCTCTTTTGGGAAATGGTCTTTATCTCGTCATAAAGAAAGAAAGATAGTTTCCATGTCCTGTTTCAGGAGTTAATCTTTGATCTGTTCATGTAGATAGTCTCCCCGTCCTGTTTCAGGAATTAATCTAAAATCAGTTTGTTGGTAAACCCGTCCTATTTTGGGAGTTCATACCATTGGTGATAAAGATAGTCGCCCCGTCATGTTTCTGGAATTGATATTCATCTGATCATAAAGAAATAAAGATAGTTTTCACGTCCTGTTTCGTGAGGTAATCTTCGATTTGTTTATGTAGATAGTCGCCCCGTCCTATTTCTGGAATAGATCTACAATCAATTTGTTGGTAAACCCGTCCTGTTTCGGGAGTTCATACCATTGATGATAAAGATAGTCTCCCCATCCTATTTCCGGAATTGATCTTTATCTCGCCATAAAGAAAGAAAGATAGTTCCCTGTCCTGTTTCGAGAGTTAATCTTTGATATGTTTATGTAGATAGTCGCCCCCATCCTATTTCGGGAATTGATCTACAATCAGTGTGTTGGTAAACCCGTCCTATTTTGGGATTTCATACTACTTGGTGATGAAGATAGTCTCCCCATCCTGTTTCGGGAATTGATATTTATCTGGCCATAAAGAAAGAAAGATAGTTTCTTCGTCCTGTCTCGGGATTTCATCTTTGATTTGTTCATGTAGATAGTCGCCCTGTCCTATTTTGGGAATTGATCTACAATCTGTTTGTTGGTAAACCCGTCTTTTTTCCGGAGTTCATAACGTTGGTGATAAATATAGTTGCCCTGTCTTGTTTTGGGAGGTAATCTTCGACCTGTTCATGTAGATAGTCGCCCTGTCCTGTAACGGGAGTTAATACCATTGGTGATATAGATAGTCGCCCTGTCCTGTTTCCGGAATTGATCATTATCTGGCCATAAAGAAAGATATTTTCCATCTCCTGTTTCAGGAGTTAATCTTAGATTTGTTCATGTATATAGTTGCCCCGTCCTGTTTCGAGAATTGATCTACATTCAGTGTTTTGGTAAACCCGTCATGTTTCAGAAGTTCATACCGTTGGTGATAAAGATATCTGCTCTGTCCTGTTTCGGGAATTGTTCTTTACGTGATCATAAAGAAAGAAAGATAATTTCCCTGTCCTGTTTCAGGACTTAATCTTTGAATTGTTCATGTAGATAGTCGCCCCGTCCTGTTTCGAGAATTGATCTACAATCAGTTTGTTGGTAAACCCATTTTGTTTTGGTAGTTCATACTATTGGTGATAAATATAGTCACCTTGTCCTGAAACGGGAATTGATCTTTATCTAGCCATAAAGAAAGAAAGATAGTTTCCTTGACCTGTTTCGGGAGTTAATCTTCTATCCGTTCATGTAGATATTTGCCTCGTCTTGTTTCTGGAATTGATCTATGATCAGTTTGTTGTTAAACTCGTCCTGTTTCGGAAGGTCAAATCTTTGGTGATAAAGATTGTCGCCCCATCCTCTTTTGGGAAATGGTCTTTATCTCATCATAAAGAAAGAAAGATAGTTTTCATGTCCTGTTTCAGGAGATAATCTTTGATTTGTTCATGTAGATAGTCGCCCCGTCCTGTTTCGGGAATTAATCTACAATCAGTTTGTTGGTAAACCCGTCCTATTTTGGGAGTTCATACCATTGGTGATAAAGATAGTCTCCCTGTCATTTTTCTGGAATTGATATTTATCTGATCATAAAGAAATAAAGATAGTTTCCACGTCCTGTTTCGTGAGGTAATCTTCGATTTGTTTATGTAGATAGTTGCCCCGTCCTATTTGTGGAATAGATCTATAATGAATTTGTTGGTAAACCCGTCCTGTTTCGGGAGTTCATACCATTGATGATAAAGATAGTTGCCCCATCTTGTTTCAGAAATTGATCTTTATCTCGCCATAAAGAAAAAAAGATAGTTCCCCGTCCTGTTTCGAGAGATAATCTTCCATCTGTTTATGTAGATTGTCGCCCCGTCCTGTTTTGGGAATTGATCTACAATCCGTTTATCTGTAAACCCGTCATGTTTCGGAAGTTTATATCGTTGGTGATAAAGATAGTCGCCCTATCCAGTTTCGGGAATTGTTCTTTATATTATCATTAAGAAAGAAAGATAATTTCACTGTCCTATTTCGGGAGTTAATCTTTGATTTGTTCATGTATATAGTCGCCCCTTCCTAATTCGGGAATTGATCTACAATCAATTTGTTGGTAAACCCGTCCTGTTACGGGAGTTCATACCTTTGGTGATAAAGATAGTCGCCCCGTCCTTTTTTGGGAATTGATCTTTATCTGGCCAAAAAGAAAAAAATATAGTTTCCCCGTTTTGTTTCGGGAGGTAATCTCCGATCTGTTTATGTAGATAGTCTCCCCGTCTTGTTTCTGGAATTGATCTATAACCAATTTGTTGGTAAACACATCCTGTTTTATGAGTTCATTCAATTGGTGATAAAGATAGTCGCCCCGTCCTATTTCTGGAATTGATCTTTATTTAGACATAAAGAAAGATAGATATTTCCCCGTCCTATTTCGGGAGTTAATCTTCGATCTGTTTAGGTAGATATTCTCCCTGTCCTGTTTCGAGAATTGATCTACAATCAGTTTATGGGTAAACTTGTCCTATTTTGGGAGTTCATATTATTGGTTATAACAATAGTTGCCTTGTCTTGTTTCATGAATTGATCTTTACCTGGCCGTAAAGAAAGAAAGATAGTTTCCCCGTCCTGTTTCAGGAGTTAATCTTCTTTCTGTTTATGTAGATAGTCTCCACGTCCTGTTTCAAGAATTGATCTACAATCAGTTTGTTGGTAAACCCGTTCTGTTTCGGTAGTTCATATTATTGGTGATAAATATAGTCGCCCTGTCCTGTTTCGGGAATTGATCTTTATCTGGCCATAAAGAAAGAAAGATAGTTTCCCTGTCCTGTTTCGAGAGTTAATCTTCGATCTGTTCATGTAGATAGTCGCCCCATCTTGTTTCTGGAATTTATCTATGATCAGTTTGTTGTTAAACTCCTCCTGTTTCGAAAGGTCATATCTTTGGTGATAAAGATTTTCGCCCCGTCCTCTTTTGGGAAATGGTCTTTATATCATCATAAAGAAAAAAAGATAGTATCCCTGTCCTGTTTCGGGAGTTAATCTTTAATCTGTTTATGTAGATAGTCGCCCCGTCTTCTTTGGGGAATTGATCTACAATCAGTTTGTTGGTAAACCCGTCCTTTTTTGGGAGTTGATACCATTGGTGATAAAGATAGTCGCCCCGTCATGTTTCTGGAATTGATATTCATCTGATCATAAATAAATAAGGATAGTTTCCCCGTCCTGTTTCACGAGTTAATCTATGATATGTTTATGTAGATAGTCGGCCCCATCCTATTTTGGGAATTGATCTACAATCAGTTTGTTGGTAAACCCGTCCTATTATGGGATTTCATACTACTTGGTGATAAAGATAGTCGCCCCATCCTGTTTCGGGAATTGATATTTATCTGGCCATAAAGAAAGAAAGATAGTTTCTTCGTCCTGTTTCGGGAGTTAATCTTTGATTTGTTCATGTAGATAGTTGCCTTGTCCTGTTTCGGGAATTGATCTACAATCAATTTGTTGGTAAACCCGTCATGTTTCGGAAGTTCCTACCGTTGGTGATAAAGATAGTCGCTCTGTCCTTTTTCAGGAATTGTTCTTTACGTGATCATAAAGAAAGAAATATAGTTTCCCCGTCCTGTTTCGGGAGTTAATCTTTGAATTCTTCATGTAGATAGTCACCTCGTCCTATTTTGAGAATTGATCTACAATCAGTTTGTTGGTAAACTTATTCTGTTTTTGTAGTTCATATTATTGGTGATAAATATAGTCGCTTTGTCCTGTTTCAGGAATTGATCATTATCTGGCCATAAAGAAAGAAAGATAGTTTCCCTGTCCTGTTTCGGGAGTTAATCTTCGATTTGTTCAAGTAGATATTCGCCCCGTCTTGTTTCCGTAATTGATCTATGATCAGTTTGTTGTTAAACCCGTCCTGTTTCGAAAGGTCATATCATTGGTGATAAAGATTGTCGCCCGGTACTCTTTTGGGAAATGGTCTTTATCTAATCATAAAGAAAGATAGATAGTTTCCCTGTCCTGTTTCAGGAGTTAATCTTTGATTTGTTCATGTAGATAGTTGTGATAGGTGGGAATAGAACTGACTGTTTTGGAATGCTGGTTCGCGAAATGTCGCGGTTAGCAAGAGTCGCCACCATCTTTTATTTTCTCCAACAAGGAAAGGATAAAAGCACAACAAAATTCCTTTTTGAGATGTTTCTCGGTTCGGGAGGTAGATTATAGAAAGGGAAGGTGTTAGCACCCTTTCTATCTGTGGTTATCCACGAGCTCTTAGGTACTTGCTCACTATGTTTTCAAAAATGTTTTGCTTTTCTTGTGTTTGTGGGTTTTGAAAAAAGTTTGTTTGAAAACTTCGATTTGACTCTTGTATCAGTCCTCAAGAGTGTATGAAGTGTTTGTTTGAAAACTTTTGTCAGAAAAGTGTAGGTGCGAAATGTTGTTTTTGTTTTGAAAGAGCAAGTACCTGAGAACCTCTACCTACTCAAAAGAAATTAAGTTGTGTAAATGTCCTTTAGACAGTACTATCCCACTATTGAGAAGTAGGTAGCACCGTCGCTGGAGTTTCGGGTCAATTCGGTTATAGGGACACGTGGTCACCAAAGAAATAGTAGGACGCCTTAGCGGTAACCCTAATGTCCTAGATCCTTTTTATCCGAGGCAACCGTTTCGAGGCACCTTGGATCTTTAGACAGGAGGGCGACCTCTAAAACACCCTATACTCAATGACCACGTCGAGGCAACCAAGTGAGGTGTACCCTAGGAGTGGCATGTGCGAGTGTGTCAGGTTTCATGTTAAGTTATCTTTGCACATGTTATGGTGAGCTACGGGTTGATTTTAATTTCAGAGATAAGTCTTGTCATGCATAGCCTAATTAACATACATCTAACAGTTAATAGTTGCAGAAAGTAAATTGTGGAAAGTAAAGCTACGCTATTACAAGGCGTCGGGTATTTACATCGCCAAAAACAAACCCTTGAAAAGTAAATGCGGGAAATTAAATAAAAGCGATAAAAAGGATCCTAATTAAAGCTATTACATCCTCGGAGAAATTACATGATAATATGATCAAAAAATAATATGCGCGCGAGAGAAAATTAAATCGGAGAAATTCTTAGGGTTTTGACCCTTTTTGAGAAAGAAAGAAGTTTTGGTTATTTATGAATTAAATTAAATTAAACCTAAAACTAATTAATAAAAAGAAATATTTTTTTGAGTTTTTATGTTTTTAAGAAATAAATAAAAAATAGTCAAAAGTTAGTAAAAACCCTAATTCTAATTTATTTTATTTATTGCAAAAATATTGAAATTAACCTAATTAAAAAAAGACTAAATTAATTTGTTAGTATTTATTTACAAAAATAATAAAGGGTGAAATTAATAAAAATGTTTTAGTTTTCTGATTTTTTTATGAAAATAATTAATCGAGTTAATTAAATAATAATAATTATTATTATTATAGTTAAATAATTAAATGGAAATTATAAAAGAAAAGAAAAAAGAATGAATGAACCAGGGGGGTTGCTGGCCCAATTAGGAGGTAAGTTCTGGAATTTTGAAGCCCATTAACCTCAAGCCCTTTTGACTTTCTGGCTCCTCCATGCGCGTGTTGACTGGGAGTATGATGATCATCATCTCATGGCCGCTAGATGTGAGCTGAAGCCACATGGCGCTTGGATGTTTGGAGGTACATGATGGATCACTTTTTGAAAGCTGCACAAGAACATGTTAAGAAAAAGAACAAATAATTATTTTGGGGGACCTGGGATTCGAACCCAGGTCCCAAAGCTTACAAGCCAATGCCTTAACCACTCCAACCACCTGCACGCTTTTGATAATATAATAACAAGTAAATATAATATATAAAATCAATTCATATGCTGAAAAAGAAAAAATAACGCGCGTGTTTTTGAATAAGCCAATGGAGTATCAACACCTAGTCATCTTCTTCCTTCGTTCCTGCAAAACATAAACAGATAGCGGGGGTTTTTAACCCCCACAATATGCAGCGACGAAAAATAGCGACTAGGCCTGTGGTTGATATAAATGTTTCACGAGGGTTGGTTTATGTTCGTCTGATTCTCACGATTTCAACCATATGCCTTAGGAGTTCTAATTTTGCCTGGATTGTAAAGCTCTAATTCCAAAACTTATGAACCCTAGAAATCGTCCATGGCATTTTGTGATTCAATGCATTTTAATTTAATTAAATGGTTTCATGAGCTTGGTATGACCTCTGGCAATGCAACACAATCAATAAAACATGTTAATTATGCATGAATTCAACGATATGATTTTGAGAAAAAAACGCAAACCGTGGTTCTGTAATTGATGATTCTTTGAGTTTTAGCTCGTGAATTCAATTGCAAATTATCCCTGGGACCTCCTGCAATGTGTTAGAATCAATAAAAAGCTTTGAATCGCCCTGGAATATAGAAATCAGTTTTGAGTTTTTCTTGGAAAATTTTCAATATGCTATGGCTTTTCTGCAGCTTCTCTCACGTGTATGGCATCAGGGTTAGCTTGAATATATATAGAGGAATGAAATTAGGTCACAATCTTGAGCAAAGATCCATGGAATTGATGATTGAATATTTGATTGGAAATCAAATCTTTTTGCATTTTCATGATTGAATAAAGTTGCCAATTTTGGAGATTTTGCATATTTGATTTGTACACGAAATTGCCAGCCTTTTTAGATCATATTTGCTTCACAAAAAAGATTTAAAAACCAAATCTTGTATTTTCCTACAATTTAAATTAATTAAATGAATTAATATTAATTAAATGAATTAATATTAATTAAATGAATTAATATTAATTAAAAATCCAATCAATTAATAAAAAATAAGAAAATAAATTCAATTAATCTTGATGAGTCGTGCATAGGCCATGAATGAAGTTTCAAGAAGAGATTTGAGGCCCATTAGCAAAAATAAGGTGTTTTGAGCAAAGTTGACTTTTGCAAATTCATGAAAATTTCCCAACTTCTCCAATACACATCTTGCTCAATTTTGATCATATGAACATGTTCTTGGACATTTTGGAAAGGTCTTGAAGTCCTCTAACCAATGCTTTTGGTCCCATGTCATTTGGATTTACCAATCTCAAGTTATGGCCTTTGACTTAAAGTGCACTTTTGTTGACTTTTGAAATTGACCTATAATGTAGAAATTGATAAATTTTTATGAGAGCATTTCTAGGTCTTGGAGTGTGAAGATGGATTGTAGTAAATTTCATCCCCTTAACCATGAGAATTGGATGGGATTTTTCTGACAAACCATGAAAAAGTTATGCCCTGGTCAAGATACAGTTGACTTTTTTACTGTCCAAAAATAGTAACTTTTTACACCTTGATGATTTTTGAGCCATTCTTGTGGAATCATGATCAAGGCTTGATCAAATCATGATTGTGGACTCAAAATAAGATGTTGACCAAAAATTTTGACTTTTGACTGCAAAATGACCATTTTGCCCTTGTAGTTGACTGTGGGTCAAATGAGGCTTTTGACTGTGCAAATTGACACTGTGAGTCTTGAAACTTGGCATGCAGGTTCTTGAGGATGCATATAGGCCTATGAGACTTTATTGAACCATTGAGAACCCCAAATTCCTTGAAAGAACCAAAACCCTAATTTCAGTTGGCTTAGGAGGTGGTTTGACTGAATAATCTCTTGAGCAATCTTGAACCATTTGAAGATGATTCTTGACAAACCTTGAAGAATATGGGAGGGAAAATTTTGGGGTACAACAATAGTCTCCCCGTCCTGTTTCGGGAATTAATCTAAAATCAGTTTGTTGGTAAACCCGTCCTATTTTGGGAGTTCATACCATTGGTGATAAAAATAGTCGCCCCGTCATGTTTCTGGAATTGATATTTATCTGATCATAAAGAAATTAAGATAGTTTCCACGTCCTGTTTCATGAGGTAATCTTCGATTTGTTTATGTAGATAGTCGCCCCGTCCTATTTCTGGAATAGATCTACAATCAATTTGTTGGTAAACCCGTCCTATTTCGGGAGTTCATACCATTAATGATAAAGATAGTCGCCCCATCCTATTTCGGGAATTGATCTTTATCTCTCCATAAAGAAAGAAAGATAGTTTCCCATCCTGTTTCGAGAGTTAATCTTTGATATGTTTATGTAGATAGTCGCCCCCATCCTATTTCGGGAATTGATCTACAATTAGTTTGTTGGTAAACCCGTCCTATTTTGGGATTTCATACTACTTGGTGATATAGGTAGTCGGCCCATCCTGTTTCGGAAATTGATATTTATCTGGCCATAAAGAAAGAAAGATAGTTTCTTCCTCCTGTCTCGGGATTTAATCTTTGATTTGTTCATGTAGATAGTCGCCCCATCCTATTTCGGGAACTGATCTACAATTAGTTTGTTGGTAAACCCGTCTTGTTTCGGGAGTTCATAACGTTGGTGATAAATATAGTTGCCCTGTCTTGTTTTGGGAGTTAATCTTCGACCTGTTCATGTAGACAGCCGCCCTACCCTGTTTCGGAAATTGATCTACAATCATCTTGTTGGTAAACAAGTCTTGTTTCGGGAGTTCATACCATTGGTGATATAGATAGTCGCCCTATCCTATTTCGGGAATTGATCTTTATTTGGAAATAAAGAAAGAAATATATTTTCTATGTCCTGTTTCAGGAGTTAATATTTGATTTGTTCATGTATATATTCGCCCCGTCCTGTTTCGAGAATTGATCTACAATCAGTTTGTAGGTAAACCCATCATGTTTCAGAAGTTCATACTGTTGGTGATAAAGATATCTGCCATGTCCTGTTTTGGGAATTATTCTTTACGTGATCATAAAGAAAGAAAGATAATTTCCCTGTCCTGTTTCAGGAGTTAATCTTTGATTTGTTCATGTAGATAGTCGCCCCGTCCTGATTCGAGAATTGATCTACAATCAGTTTGTTGGTAAACCCATTCTGTTTTGGTAGTTCATACTATTGGTGATAAATATAGTCGCCTTGTCCTGTAACGGAAATTGATCTTTATCTAGCCATAAAGAAAGAAAGATAGCTTCCCTGACCTGTTTCGGGAGTTAATCTTCTATCTGTTCATGTAGATATTTGCCTCGTCTTGTTTTTGGAATTGATCTATGATCAGTTTGTTGTTAAACCTGTCCTGTTTCGGAAGGTCATATTTTTGGTGATAAAGATTGTCGCCCTGTCCTCTTTTGGGAAATGGTCTTTATCTCATCATAAAGAAAGAAAGAAAGATAGTTTTCATGTCCTGTTTCAGGAGATAATCTTTGATTTGTTCATGTAGATAGTCGCCCCGTCCTGTTTCGGGAATTAATCTACAATCAGTTTGTTGGGAAACCCGTCCTATTTTGGGAGTTCATACCATTGGTGATAAAGATAGTCTCCCCGTCATGTTTCTGGAATTGATATTTATCTGATCATAAAGAAATAAAGATAGTTTTTCACGTCCTGTTTCGTGAGGTAATCTTCGATTTGTTTATGTAGATAGTCGCCCCGTCCTGTTTGTGGATTAGATCTACAATGAATTTGTTGGTAAACCCATCCTGTTTCGGGAGTTCATACCATCGATGATAAAGATAGTTGCCCCATCCTGTTTCGGGAATTTATCTTTATCTCGCCATAAAGAAAAAAAGATAGTTCCCCGTCCTGTTTCGAGAGTTAATCTTCCATCTATTTATGTAGATAGTTGCCCCGTCCTGTTCCGGGAATTGATCTACAATCAGTTTATCTGTAAACCAGTCATGTTTCGGAAGTTCATATCATTGGTGATAAAGATAGTCGCCCTATCCAGTTTCGGGAATTGTTCTTTATATGATCATAAAGAAAGAAAGATAATTTCACTGTCCTATTTCGGGAGTTAATCTTTGATTTGTTCATGTATATAGTCGCCCCGTCCTAATTCCGGAATTGATCTACAATCAATTTCTTGGTAAACCCGTCCTGTTACGGGAGTTCATACCTTTGGTGATAAAGATAGTCGCCCCGTCCTGTTTTGGGAATTTATCTTTATCTGGCCATAAAGAAAAAAAGATATTCTCCCTGTCCTGTTTCGGGAATTGATCTACATTCAGTTTGTGGGTAAACTTGTCCTGTTTTGGGAGTTCATATTATTGGTGATAAAGATAGTTGCGCCGTCTTGTTTCAAGAATTGATCTTTACCTGGATGTAAAGAAAGAAAGATAGTTTCCCCGTCCTTTTTCAGGAGTTAATCCTCTATCTGTTTATGTAGATAGTCTCCACGTCCTGTTTCAAGAATTGATCTACAATCAGTTTGTTGGTAAACCTGTTCTGTTTCGGTAGTTCATATTATTGGTGATAAATATAGTCTCCATGTCCTGTTTCGGGAATTGATCTTTATCTGGCCATAAAGAAAGAAAGATAGTTTCCCTGTCTTGTTTCGAGAGTTAATCTTCGATCTGTTCATGTAGATAGTCGCGCCGTCTTGTTTCCGGAATTGATCTACGATTAGTTTGTTGTTAAACCCCTCCTGTTTCAGAAGGTCATATCGTTGGTGATAAAGATTTTCACCCCGTCCTCTTTTGGGAAATGGTATTTATATCATCATAAAGAAAGAAAGATAGTATCGCTGTCCTATTTCGGGAGTTAATCTTTAATTTGTTTATGTAGATGGTCGCCTCGTCTTCTTTCTGGAATTGATCTACAATCAGTTTGTTGGTAAACCCGTCCTATTTTGGGAGTTCATACCATTGGTGATAAAGATAGTCGCCCCATCATGTTTCTGGAATTGATATTTATCTGATCATAAAGAAATAAGGATAGTTTCCCCGTCCTGTTTCGCGAGTTAATCTTTGATATGTTTATGTAGATAGTCGGGCCCATCCTATTTTAGGAATTGATCTACAATCAGTTTGTTGGTAAACCCGTCCTATTTTGGGATTTCATACTACTTGGTGATAAAGATAGTCGCCCCATCCTGTTTCGGGAATTGATATTTATTTGGCCATAAAGAAAGAAAGATAGTTTCTTCGTCTTGTCTCGGGAGTTAATCTTTGATTTGTTCATGTAGATAGTCGCCTCGTCCTATTTTGGGAATTGATCTACAATCAGTTTATTGGTGAACCCGTCTTGTTTCGTGAGTTAATTACGTTGGTGATAAATATAGTTGCCCTGTCTTGTTTTGGGAATTGATCTTTATCTGATCATAAATAAAGAAAGATAGTTTTTATGTCCTGTTTCGGAAGTTAATCTTCAACCTGTTCATGTAGATAATCGCCCTGTCCTGTTTTGGGAATTGATCTACAATTAGCTTGTTGGTAAACATGTCCTGTTTCGGGAGTTCATACCATTGGTGATATAGATAGTCGCCCCGTCCTGTTTCGGGAATTGATGTTTATCTGGCCATAAACAAAGAAAGATATTTTCCCTGTCCTGTTTCGGGAGTTAATCTTCGATTTGTTCATGTATATAGTCACTCCGTCCTGTTTCGGGAATTGATCTACAATAAGTTTGTTGGTAAACCCGTCATGTTTCGGAAGTTAATACCGTTGGTGATAAAGATAGTCGTCCTGTCCTGTTTCGGGAATTGTTCTTTACGTGATCATAAAGAAAGAAAGATAGTTTTCCCGTCCTGTTTCGGGAGTTAATCTTTGATTTGTTCATGTAGATAGTCGCCCCGTCCTGTTTCGAGAATTGATCTACAATCAGTTTGTTGGTAAACCCGTCCTATTACAGGATTTCATACCATTGGTGATAAAGATAGTCGCCTCGTCCTGTTTTGGGAATAAATCTTTATTTGGCCATGAATAAAGAAAGATAGTTTCCCCGTCCTGTTTCGGGAGGTAATCTTCGATCTGTTTATGTAGATAGTCGTCCCGTCCTGTTTATGAAATTGATCTATAATCAATTTTTTGGTAAACCTGTCCTTTTTTGGGAGTTCATACCATTGGTGATAAAGATAGTCGCTCCATCCTGTTTTGGGGATTGATCTTTATCTGGCCATTAGGAGAGAAAGATAGTTTCCCCGTCCTGCTTCGGGAGGTAATCTTCGATCTGTTTGGGTAGATAGTCTCCCCGTCCTGTTTCTAGAACTGATCTCCAATCAGTTTGTTGGTAAACCCGTCCTGTTACGGGATTTCATACCATTGGTGATAAAGATAGTCGCCCCGTCCTATTTTGGGAATTGATCTTTATATGGCCTTAAAGTAAGAAAGATAGTTTCCCCGTCCTATTTCGGGAGGTAATCTTCGACTTGTTTATGTAGATAGTCGCCCCGTCCTATTTCCAGAATTGATCTATAATCAGTTTGTTTGTAAACTCGTCCTGTTACGGGATTTCATACCATTGGTGATAAAGATAGTCTCCCCGTCCTGTTTTGGGAATTGATGTTTATCTGGCCATAAAGAAAGAAATATAGTTTCCCCATCCTGTTTCGGGAGGTAATCTTCGATCTGTTTATGTAGATAATTGCCCCGTCCTGTTTTCGGAATTGATCTATAACCAATTTTGTTGAAAACACATCCTGTTTCAAGAGTTCATACCATTGGTGATAAAGATGGTCGCCCCGTCCTGTTTCGGGAATTGATCTACAATCAGTTTGTGGGTAAACTCGTCCTATTTCGGGAGTTAATATTATTGGTGATAAAGATAGTTGCCCCGTCCTGTTTCGTGAATTGATCTTTATCTGGCCATAAAGAAAGAAATATAGCTTCCCCGTCTTGTTTCGGGAGTTAATCTTCGATCTGTTTATGTAGATAGTCTCCCCGTCCTATTTCGAGTATTGATCTACAATCAGTCTGTTGGTAAACTTGTTCGGTTTCAGTAGTTCATATTATTGGTGATAAAGATAGTCGGCCTACCCTGTTTCCGGAATTGATCTTTATCTGGCCATAAAGAAAGAAAGATAGTTTCCATGTCCTGTTACGGGAGTTAATCTTCGATATGTTCATGTAGATAGTCGCCCTGTCCTGTTTCGGGAATTGATCTATAATAAGTTTGTTGGTAAACCCGTCATGTTTCGGAAGTTCATACCGTTGGTGATAAAGATAGGCGCCCTATTCTGTTTCAGGAATTGTTCTTTATGTGATCATAAAGAAAGAAAGATAGTTTCCCCGTCCTGTTTCGGGAGTTAATCTTTGATTTGTTCATGTAGATAGTCGCCCCGTCCTGTTTTAAGAATTGATCTATAATCAGTTTGTTTGTAACCCGTCCTATTACAGGATTCCATACCATTGGTGATAAAGATAGTCGCCTTGTCTTGTTTTGGGAATAAATCTTTATCTCGCCATGAAGAAAGAAAGATAGTTTCCCCGTCCTGTTTCTGGAGGTAATCTTCGATCTGTTTATGTAGATAGTCGCCCCGTCCTGTTTATGGAATTGATCTATAATCAATTTGTTGGTAAACTTGTCCTTTTTTGGGAGATCATACCATTGGTGATAAAGATAGTCGCCCCATCCTGTTTTGGGGATCGATCTTTATCTGGCCATACAGAAATAAATATAGTTTCCCCGTCCTGTTTCGGGAGGTAGTCTTCTATCTGTTTAGGTAGATAGTCTCCCCGTCCCGTTTCCAGAACTGATCTACAATCAGTTTGTTGGTATACCCGTCCTGTTACGGGATTTCATACCATTGGTGATAAAGATAGTCGCCCTGTCCTGTTTTGAGCATTGATCTTTATCTGACCTTAAACAAAGAAAGATAGTTTCCCTGTCCTGTTTCGGGAGGTAATCTTCTATCTATTTATGTAGATAGTCGCCCCGTCCTATTTCCAGAATTGATATATAATCAGTTTGTTGGTAAACTCGTCCTGATATGGGATTTCATACCATTGGTGATAAAGATAGTCGCCCCGTCCTGTTTTGGGAATTGATCTTTATGTGGCCATAAAGAAAGAAATATAGTTTCCCCGTCCTGTTTCGGGAGGTATTCTTTGATCTGTTTATGTAGATAGTTGCCCCGTCCTATTTTCGGAATTGATCTATAACCAATTTTGGTGAAAACACGTCCTGTTTCAAGAGTTCATACCATTGGTGATAAAGATAGTCGCTCCATCCTGTTTTGGGAATTGATCTACAATCAGTTTGTGGTTAAACTCGTCCTGTTTTGGGAGTTCTTATTATTGGTGATAAAGATAGTTGCCCCGTCTTGTTTCGTGAATTGATCTTTATCTGGCCATAAAGAAAGAAAGATAGCTTCCCCGTCCTGTTTCGGGACTTAATCTTCGATCTGTTTATATAGATACTCTCCCCGTCCTATTTCGAGAATTGATCTACAATCAGTCTGTTGGTAAACCCGTTCGGTTTCAGTAGTTCATATTATTGGTGATAAAGATAGTCGCCCTGTCCTATTTCCAGATTTGATCTTTATCTGGCCATAAAGAAAGAAAGATAGTTTCCCTGTCCTGTTTCGGGAGTTAATCTTCGATATGTTCATATAGATAGTCGCCCCGTCCTGTTTCGGGAATTGATCTATAATAAGTTTGTTGGTAAACCCGTCATGTTTTAGAAATTCATATCGTTTGTGATAAAGATTGTTGCCCCGTCCTGTTTTGGGAAATTGTGTTTATCTGATCATAAAGAAATAAAGATAGTTTCCCTGTCCTGTTTTAGGAGTTAATCTTTGATTTGTTCATGTAGATAGTTGCCCCGTCCTGTTTCGGGAATTTATCTACAATGAGTTTGTTGTTAAACCCGTCCTATTTCGGGAGTTCATACCATTGGTGATAAAGATAGTCGACCTGTCTGTATATGGAATTGATACTTTTATGATCATAAAGAAATAAAGATAGTTTCCCGTCCTGTTTCGGGAGTTAATCTTTGATCTGTTTATGTAGATAGTCGCCCACATCCTATTTCGGGAATTGGTCTGCAATCAGTTAGTCGGTAA
This sequence comes from Vicia faba, assembly GCA_948472305.1. NCBI lineage: Eukaryota > Viridiplantae > Streptophyta > Magnoliopsida > Fabales > Fabaceae > Vicia > Vicia faba. The sequence goes on from OX451740.1 coordinate 1,290,714,516, forward strand.
GACCCGTCCTATATTAGGAGTTCATACCACTTGGTGATAAAGATATTCGCCCCTTCCTGTTTCGGGAATTGATATTGATTATAGATAGTTTCCAGAATTTATCTATAATCAGTTGGTTGGTAAACCTGTCCTGTTACGGGATTTCATACCATTGGTGATAAAGATAGTCGCCTCGTCCTGTTTTGGGAATAAATCTTTATATGGCCATAAATAAAGAACGATAGTTTCCCCGTCCTGTTTCGGGAGGTAATCTTCTATCTTTTTATGTAGATAGTCGCCCCGTCCTGTTTCCGGAATTGATCTATAATCAATTTTTTGGTAAACATGTCCTTTTTTGGGAGTTCATAACATTGGTGATAAAGATAGTTGCCCCATCCTGTTTTGGGGATAGATCTTTATCTGGCCATAAAGAAAGAAAGATAGTTTCCTCGTCCTGTGTCGGGAGGTAATCTTTGAGTTGTTTATGTACATAGTCTCCCCATCCTGTTTCCATAATTGATCTACAATCAGTTTGTTGGTAAACCCTTCCTGTTACAGGATTTCATACTATTGGTGATAAAGATAGTCGCCCCGTCCTGTTTCGGGAAATGACCCTTATTTGGCCATAAAGAAAGAAAGATAGTTTCCCCGTCCTGTTTTGGTAGGTAATCTTCGATCTATTTATGTAGATAGTCGCACCGTCCTGTTTCCAGAATTTATCTATAATCAGTTTGTTGGTAAACCCATCATGTTACGGGATTTCATATCATTGGTGATAAATATAGTTGCCCCATTTGTTTATGGGATTTCATTTTTATCTGGCCATAAAGAAAGAAATATAGTTTCCCCGTCCTATTTTGGGAGGTAATCTTCGATCTATTTATGTAGATAGTCGCCCCGTCCTGTTTCTGGAATTGATCTATAACCAATTTTGTTGTAAACACGTCCTGTTTCAAGATTTCATACCATTGGTGATAAAGATAGTCGCCCCGTCCTGTTTCGGGAATTGATCTACAATAAGTTTATGGGTAATCTCGTCTTGTTTCGGGAGATCATAGTATTGGTGATAAAGATAGTTGCCCCTTCCTGTTTCATAAATTAATCTTTATCTGGCCATAAAGAAAGAAAGATAGATTCCTCGTCCTGTTTCAGGAATTAATCTTTGATCTGTTTATGTAGATAGTCTCCCCGTCATATTTCGAGAATTGATCTACAGTCAGTTTGTTGGTAAACCCGTTATGTTTTGGTAGTTCATATCGTTGGTGATAAAGATAGTCGCCAAGTCCTGTTTCCGGAATTGATCTTTATCTGGCCATAAAGAATGAAAGATAGTTACCCTGTCCTGTTTCGGGAGTTAATCTTCGGTATGTTCATGTAGATAGTCACCCCTTAATGTTTCGGGAATTGATCTAGATCAATTTGTTGGTAAACCCGTCCTATTTCGGAAGTTCATATCGTTGGTGATAAAGATTATCGCCCCGTCCTGTTTTGGGAAATTTTCTTTATCTGATCATAAAGATATAAAGATAGTTTCTTTGTCCTGTTTCGGGAGTTAATCTTTCATCTATTCATGTACATAGTTTCCCCGTCTTGTTTCAAGAATTGATCTATAATCAGTTTGTTGGTAAACCCGTCCTATTTCGGGAGTTCATACCATTGGTGATAAAGATAGTCGCCCCGTCTGTTTATGGAATTTATATTTATCTGATCATAAAGAAATAAAGATAGTTTCCCGTCCGGTTTCCGGAGTTAATCTTTGATCTGTTTATGTAGATAGTCGCCCCCATCCTATTTTGGGAATTAATCTACAATCAGTTTGTTGGTAAACCCGTCCTATTTTGGGAGTTCATACCACTTGGTGATAAAGATATTCGCCCTTTCCTGTTTCTGGAATTGATATTTATCTGGCCATAAAGAAAGAAAGATAGTTTCCTCATCCGGTTTCGGCAGGTAATCTTCGATCTGTTTATGTAGATAGTCGCCCCTTACTATTTCCAGAAATTATCTATAATCAGTTTGTTGGTAAACCTATCCTGTTACGAGATTTCATACAATTGGTGATAAAGATAGTCGCCTCATCATGTTTCGGGAATAAATCGTTATATGGCCATAAATAAAGAAAGATAGTTTCCTCGTCCTGTTTCGGGAGGTAATCTTCTATCTTTTTATGTAGATAGTCGCCCCTTCCTGTTTCCGGAATTGATCTATAATCAATTTGTTGGTAAACATGTCCTTTTTTGGGAGTTCATAACATTGGTGATAAAGATAGTCACCCCATCCTGTTTTGGGAATAGATCTTTATCTGATCATAAAGAAATAAAGATAGTTTCCCGTCCTGTTTCAGGAGTTAATCTTTGATTTGTTTATGTAGATAGTCTCCCCCATCCTATTTCCGGAATTGATCTACAATCAGTTTGTTGGTAAACCCGTCCTATTTTGGGAGTTCATACCACTTGGTGATAAAGATATTCGCCCCTTCCTGTTTCGGGAATTGATATTTATCTGGCCATAAAGAAAGAAAGATAGTTTCCCTGTCCTGTTTCGGGAGGTAATCTTCGATCTGTTTATGTAGATAGTCGCCTCGTCCTGTTTGCAGAATTTATCTATAATCAGTTTGTTGGTAAACCTGTCTTGCTACGGGATTTCATACCATTAGTGATAAAGATAGTCGCCTCATCCTATTTTGGGAATAAATCTTTATCTGGCCATAAAGAAAGAAAGATAGTTTCCCCGTCCTAGTTCGGGAGGTAATCTTCTATCTGTTTATGTAGATAGTCGCCCCGTCATGTTTCCTTAATTGATCTATAATCGATTTGTTAGTAAAACTGTCCTTTTTTAGGAGTTCATACTATTGGTGATAAAGATAGTCGCCGCATCCTATTTTTGTGATAGATCTTTATCTGTCCATAAAGAAAGAAATATAGTTTCCCCGTCCTATTTCGGGAGGTAATCTTCGATCTGTTTATGTAGATAGTCGCACCTTCCTGTTTCTAGAATTGATCTATAATCAGTTTGTTGGTAAACCCGTCGTGATACGAGATTTCATACCATGTGTAATAAAGATAGTCGCCCCGTCCTGTTATGGGATTTGATATTTATCTGGCCATAAAGAAAGAAATATAGTTTCCCCATCCTGTTTCGGGAGGTAATCTTCGATCTATTTATGTAGATAGTCGCCCTGTCCTGTTTCTGGAATTGATCTATAACCAATTTAGTTATAAAGACGTCCTGTTTCAAGATTTCATACCATTGGTGATAAAGATAGTCGCCCTGTCCTGTTTCGGGAATTGACCTACAATTAGTTTGTGGGTAAACACGTCTTGTTTCGGGAGTTCATAGTATTGGTGATAAAGATAGTTGCCCCGTCTTGTTTCGTGAATTAATCTTTATCTAGACATATAGAAAGAAATATAGTTTCTCCGTCCTATTTCGGGAATTAATCTTCGATCTGTTTATGTAGATAGTCTCCCCGTCAAATTTCGAGAATTGATCTACAATTAGTTTTTTGGTAAACCCGTTCTGTTTCGGTAGTTCATATTATTGGTCTTTATCTAGCCATAAATAAATAAAGATAGTTTCCATGTCCTGTTTCGGGAGTTAATCTTCGGCATGTTCATGTAGATAGTCGCCCTGTCATGTTTCTGGAATTGATCTAGATCAGTTTGTTGGTAAACCTGTCCTGTTTTGGAAGTTCATATCATTGGTGATAAAGATTTTCGCCCCGTCCTATTTTGGGAAATTGTTTTTATCTGATCATAAAGAAAGAAAGATAGTTTCCCTGTCCTGTTTCGGGAGTTAATCTTTGATCTGTTCATGTAGATATTCGCCTCGTCTTGTCTCAGGAATTGATCTACAACCAGTTTGTTGGTAAACCTGTCCTATTTCGGGAGTTCATACCATTGGTGATAAAGGTAGTCGCCCCATTATGAGTATGGAATTGATATTTATCTGATCATAAAGAAATAAAGATAGTTTCTCCGTCCTGTTTCAGGAGTTAATCTTCGATCTGTTTATGTAGATAGTCGCTACCATCCTCTTTCGGGAATTGATCTACAATCAGTTTGTTGGTAAACCTGTCCTATTTTGGGAGTTCATACCACTTGATGATAAAGATAATTGCCACATCCTGTTTCGGGAATTGATATTTATCTGTCCATAAAGAAAAATAGATAGTTTCTTCGTCCTTTCTCGGGAGTTAATCTTTGATTTGTTCATGTAGATAATCTCCCCGTCCTGTTTCGGGAATTGATCTACAATTAGTTTGTTGTTAAACCCGTCATTTTTCGGAAGTTCATACTGTTGGTGATAAAGATAGCCGCCCTGTCCTGTTTCGGGAATTGTTCTTTACGTGATCATAAAGAAAGAAAGATAGTTTCCCCTTCCTATTTCGGGATTTAATCTTTGATTTGTTCATGTAGATAGTCGCTCTGTCCTGTTTCGAGAATTGATCTACAATCAGTTTGTTGGTAAACTCGTCCTGTTACAGGATTTCATACCATTGGTGATAAAGATAGTCGCCTCATCCTTTTTCCGGAATTGATCTATAATCAATTTGTTGGTAAACATGTCCTGTTATGGGAGTTCATAACATTGGTGATAAATATAGTCACTCCGTCCTTTTTTGGGAATTGATCTTTATCTGGCCATAGAGAAAGAAAGGTAGTTTCCCTATCCTATTTCGAGAGGTTATCTTCGATCTGTTTATGTAGATATTCGCCCCGTCCTGTTTCTAGAGTTGATCTATAATCAGTTTTCTGGAAACCCATCCTGTTACGGGATTTCATACCATTGGTTATAAAGATAGTCGCCTCGTCCTGTTTTGGGAATTGATCTTTATCTGGCCATAAAGAAAGAAATATAGTTTCCTCGTCCTGTTTCGGGAGGTAATCTTCGATCTGTTTATGCAGATGGTCGCCCCGTCCTGTTTCTGGAATCGATCTATAACCAATTTGGTTGTAAACACGTCATGTTTCAAGAGTTCATACCATTGGTGATAAAGATATTCGCCCCGTCCTGTTTCAGGAATTGATCTTTATTTGGTCATAAAGAAAGAAAGATAGTTTCCCCGTCCTGTTTCGAGAGTTAATCTTCGATCTGTTTAGGTAAATAGTCTCTCCGTCTTGTTTCGGGAATTCATATTATTGGTGATAAAGATAGTTTCTCTGTCCTGTTTCGTGAATTGATCTTTATCTAGCCATAAAGAAAGAAAGATAGTTTCCTCGTCCTTTTTCGGAAGTTAATCTTCGATCTGTTTATTTAGATAGTCTCCCCGTCTGATTTCGAGAATTGATCTACAATCAGTTTGTTGGTAAACCCGTTCTGTTTTGGTAGTTCATATTATTGGTGAAAAAGATAGTTGCCTTGTCCTGATTCGGGAATTGATCTCTATCTAGCCATAATGAAAGAAAGATAGTTTCCCTGTCCTGTTTCGGAAGTTAATCTTTGATATGTTCATGTAGATAGTCGCCCGTCCTATTTCGGGAATTGATCTATGATCAGTTTGTTGGTAAACCCGTCCTGTTTCAGAAGTTCATATCGTTGGTGATAAATATTGTCGCCCCGTCCTGTTTTGGGAAATGTTCTTTATCTGATCATAAAGAAAGAAAAATAGCTTCCATGTCCTGTTTCAGGAGTTAATCTTTGACTTGTTCATGTAGATAGTTGCCCCGTCTTGTTTCTCGAATTGATCTACAATTAGTTTGTTAGTAAACCCGTCCTATTTTGGGAGTTCATACCATTGGTGATAAAGATAGTCGCCCCATCCTGTTTCGGGAATTGATATTTATCTGGCCATAAAGAAAGAAAGATAGTTTCTTCGTCCAGTCTCGGGAGTTAATCTTTGATTTGTTCATGTAGATAATCTCCCCGTCCTGTTTCAGGAATTGATCTACAATCAGGTTGTTGGTAAAACCGTCTTGTTTCAGGAGTTCATAACGTTGGTTATAAATATAGTCGCCCTGTCCTGATTCGGGAATTGATCTTTATCTAGCCATAATGAAAGAAAGATAGTTTCCCTATCCTGTTTCGGGAGTTAATCTTTGATATGTTCATGTAGATAGTCGCCCCGTCCTGTTCCAGGAATTGATCTACAATCAGTTTGTTGGTAAACCCTTCCTATTTCAGAAGTTCTTATCGTTGGTGATTAAGATTGTCGCCCCGTCCTGTTTTGGGAAATGTTCTTTATCTGATCATAAAGAAATGAATATAGTTCCCCCATCCTACTTCGTGAGTTAATCTTCTAACTGTTTATGTAGATAGTCTCCCCCGTCCTATTTCGAGAATTGATCAACAATCAGTTTGTTGGTAAACCCGTCCTATTTTGGGAGTTCATACCACTAGGTGATAAAGATAATCGGCCCACCATGTTTCGGGAATTGATATTTATCTGGCCATAAAGAAAGAAACATAGTTTCTTCGTCCTGTCTCGAGAGTTAATATTTGATTTGTTCATGTAGATAGTCGCCCCGTCCTTTTTCAGGAATTAATCTAAAATCAGGTTGTTGGTAAACCCGTCTTGTTTCGGGAGTTCATAACGTTGGTTATAAATATAGTTGCCATGTCTTGTTTCAGGAATTGATCTTTATCTGATCATAAATAAATAAAGATATTTTTTGCGTCCTATTTCGGGAATTGATCTTCGGCCTTTTCATGTAGATAGTTGCCCTGTCCTGTTTCGGGAATAGATCTACAATCAACTTGTTGGTAAACATGTCCTGTTTCGGGAGTTCATACCATTGGTGATAAAGATAGTAGCCTCGTCCTATTTCGAAAATTGATATTTATATGGCCATAAAGAAAGAAATATAGTTTCCCTGTCCTGTTTTGGGAGTTAATCTTTGATTTGTTCATGTAGATAGTTGCCCCGTCTTGTTTCGAGAATTGATCTACAATCAGTTTGTTGGTAAACGCGTCACGTTTCAGAATTTCATACCGTTGGTGATATAGATAGTCGCCCTGTCCTGTTTCGGGAATTGTTCTTTATGTGATCATAAAGAAAGAAAGATAGTTTCCCCGTCCGGTTTCAAGAGTTAGTCTTTTATTTGTTCATATAGATAGTTGCCTCGTCCTGATTCGAGAATGTATCTAGAATTAGTTTGTTGGAAAACCCGTCCTGTTATTGGATTTCAAACCATTGGTGATAAAGATAGTAGCCTCGTCCTGTTTTGCGAATTGATCTTTATCTAGCCATAAAGAAAGAAAGATAGTTTCCCTGTCCTGTTTCGGGAGGTAATCTTTGATCTTTTTACCCCGTCCTGTTTCCGGAATTGATCTATAATCAATTTGTTGGTAAACCTGTCATGTTTCGGGAGTTCATACCATTGGTGATAAAGATAGTCGCCCCGTCCTGTTTCGAGAATTGATCTTTATTTGGCCATAAAGAAATAAAGACAGTTTCCCCGTCCTGTTTCGGGAGTTAATCTTAGTTTAAGCAACCTGCTACCCTGCTATATCACAGTTCTGCAATCAACTGCTGATCCAGTCCACGCCTGCTCTTTCTCAAACCCCTTATTTGCATCAAATTAGCATACGAAAACTGTGATTAAAAAGCAATGAAACAGTATACCAAAAGGTTTGAATCACATTTGTTTTTCCCTCCAAAACCACAGCAAACCCATTGTGATACGGTGGGAGAACTGACTTGAGGTTTTGCGTTTGTTTTCGCAAATGTTTCAGTTGAGCAAGAGTCGCCACTGACTTTTTATTTTATCCTAAGGAAAGTTTAAAAAGCACAGCAAAAACCTTTTGAGATGTTTTCATGGGTTCGGGGGGGTAGATTATAGAAAGGGAAGGTATTAACACCCTTTCTATCCATGGTTATCCATGGGCTCTTAGTTACTTGCTTAGATCATTTGCCTTGCATTTTCAATTGTTTGAAATGGTGCTTTGTGTGTGGGTTTGAAAATGTTTTAAAAAGAGGCCATTGTGGTAGCAACCTTTGCAATGATCCATGTTTGGATGTATACAGAGGTGTATGTCTTTTGAAAAGTTTTCAATGTTTTTTGAAAGTTTGTTTTGAAATTGTGTTGTGATGCGTGTTTTGAAAAGTAGGCAAGGTTTTATTTTGCAAGTTTGATCAAGTAACTAAGAGTTGTCTACCCCTAAATTTACTCAAAGATTTTTCCTATTCTTTAACCCTTTTAACAGTATTGTTCCACCATTGTGTTTGGTGGACAATCTTGTGTTAGGATGTTAACGGGACGGGCGCGGGTCATCGTTTAGACCATGAATGCAATGGTGCCAAGTGTCTTTGGCAACTTTTCCTTTAAGGGACTTGATCATTTTTAGGCAACTTTCGAAAGCGTCATCGAGGGACTATGATCATTTCATATTGTTTTGTTTTTCCAAAGAAACCCAACATGCAACATGGCCCATTATTGAAGGCAACAAGTGGAGTAACCCTAGGGGTGCAAGTGTGATTGATGTCGTCCATTTTCATGCTTTTTTGTCTTTGAATTAGGTCAAGCTATTTGTTATTTGATTATTGCATACAAATCCTAAGTCTATCATGGCATATTTAGAAATCTTTAAATGCGGAATTAAAAGTCCTAAATTATTACAAAGTAATCATGGGGATGGGGGTACAAATGTTCAAATGGGGATGAGACTTTAATAGGAGAATGGTATCCCAATATTTACAACCAAATCGAATCAAACGTAAATGTAAAATGTATCAAACGTACAAGAATAAACAAATGTGTATGTGTAAATGTATTTTTCATGTGATAAATAATCAAAAATAAAAAGGATTAATTTTGGATATTTTTCATGTTTTAGGGCAAAACCCTAATTTTGCAAATAAATAGTATTTATTATTCATCATATACAATATTTATTAATTATGTACAAAAAAATAAATAAAAAGGAAGTAAATTGTAAAAAAGTGATTTTTGAGGTTAAATATTAATAAGAAAAAAAAGTATTATTTTTATGTTTTTATCCTAAATATTCTAATAATTATATAAGAATTTGTATTATATATTAAATAAATTAAGTTCACACAAAAATAAAATATTAATTATTTTACAAAAAAAGTATATTTTTTAGAAAATATTTTCAAAAGATAAAATAAAATAAAATCAGAAAATAGAATGTATTTTGTATTATTTTTTAGTATTTTCAAATAAAAGTATATATGTTTATTTATATGTACAAGTTCAAATAAAAGCAAATAAATTCAAAATAAATGCAAAAATGTATGGAAAATATTTTTTAATATTTTTTATGTTTTGACAAAAAGTAAATAAGTCAGAAACAAAAAGAAAAAATCAAAAATGATAAAAATAAAGCACAATGGGCCAAGGGGGTGTAAAATGAAATAAGGGGTGCAAAAAGCAGGTTGACTCAGGCCCAACCCAAGTCAACTCTATCTTCAACCTTTGGCCAGATTCAAACAAAAAAACGTGCGCCTTTCCTCCATCTCTGCAATCTCTTGATTCCTTGACTTTTAACAAAAACTCACAACACAAACATTATAGAGCATCATGCCACGAGTTCATATATATAAAAAACTTGATCTAACTCTCAGAAATGAGAGAGAATTTCTTCTCCCCCAATTTCTGACCTAAGTTTTTTTCAATGTTCAGGTCCAAAATTCTCTCAGCATACACAACATAAATGAAAAGTAACTATATGGATGGCTTTAGGGCTATGATTAGAACATGCTTTCTTCACAAACTTAAGCCTAAATATGCCTGGATAGAGAGATAGGAGTTCAAACTTTTACCTGTTCAGCTTGAATCGTGTGCAACAATGGAGGCACTTTCAATGCAATGTGAGGACTTGTACATCTTGCTTGAAGTTCAGGGATGCTTCTCCAACCTCTAGCTTACTTTGAAACTAGCTAAATCGAGCTATGGATGTTCACCTGCAAAGTTGAAAACTGAAAATGGCAAATGATGTTAGGGATGTTACAGTTTGTGTTCAATGCTTGGGATAGCTTCAGTGGGTGATATGGAACATGTTTGAACTCTCTTTGGCCAAAGTGCACGAGTGGAAAGGTTTATAGAAGTCAAGTTGCAGAAGGGACTCTGTTTTTTGCAGTAGGATGGTGTTTTTGTGATTGAGGAGGTATTGAAGGTGGTTGGCTCGTGTTTCAGGTTAGTTAGGGTGTATGGAAAGTGTTCACAAAGTTTGTTTTGGTTTTTGTTGACAGGAGATGGAAGTTGGTATGTGTTTGCAAGATTTCTTCTCTCTTAAGCCAAAGTTGCCAAGTTGGGTTACAAGCTTATGCAGGCCCCCTAAACATGTTGCAAAGTTTGTTCTTGATCAGTGGGATATGTCCACACATTTGTGCCTCAGAGATTTGCTTTGTACTTCATAGATTGTAAACTTGACATAAAGTTGATCTTTACAAGAATAGATAAGTTACTTTTTCTAATTATGGATTAAACTTCCATGTAATGACCAAATGAGCAAAATAATGCTAGAACACAATGGATTGGCATTTAATTATTGAGTGTAAGAAGGATTATAGGCCTGTAATCTAGCTTGTACAAGCTGATTTCAAAAATGCCTAAGTTAAGAACATGCATTTGGTCAAGAACAAAAGTGGATTTTGCCCAACTTTGCCAATTCGATTCTCCCTAACCACAAGGGTGTTTGAGAAGTTCTTGGACAATTTGGAAAGCTTGGAATGTGTACTACAATCCATCTTTGTAATGCAAGTTGAAATTCCAAGTGGAAGCATGTGAAAAGTGGCCATGAAGTTAGGCAAAAATCCTGCCTAAAATAGGTCAAAAAAATTTCTAAGTTAAGAATGTTTTGCACCCTTGTTCCAAAAATCATAACTTGAGCTACAAGATTCTTTTGAGGAAACTTTGTGAATCAAAGTTGTAGATTTTGCAATGGACTATAACTTTCATGTTTTGAGTTTTGTTTGAATCCAAATGTATCTTGATGAAAAAATGGGACAAAGTTAGGAAAAAATAAAGAAGTTTCATAACTTAGAAAAATTCTAAGTTATGAAATTTCTTCATTTCAAACCCTAATTTGCAATTTTTGATTTCTTGATGAACAAGCTTCACAATTTGGCATGTTTTGGTGAAAAATGAATCTTGACACTTGATTTTGACCAAAAAGTCAAAGTTTGACTTTTCAGTATACAGTCAAATTTTGCTTAGTTGACTAGAAAATTCATCTGTCAATCTTGTGCATTTGGGATATTTTGAACTTGTTGAACATGTCAAGACAATGCCATTGAGTCCTTGAGTCCATATGTGAGCTTGAATTGCCATTGGTTAGGTCAAACAGTAAAAAATTGCCTTTGTGCAGTCAAAACCCTAAAAATGACCATTTTTCCCTTTTGGTGTTTTGATCAAATTTCTTGTGGAATTGTGATCCAAACTTGATCAAATGGTCCATATGAGTTCATAATGTTGATGTGGGTCAAAAATCACGAGGTTTGACTGTCTATTGGCCACAATTGACTTTTTCCCCCAATATAGCTGATTTCTAGGTCAACTGTCCAATTGGCTGGGCAAAGATTGGAATCAAGGCTTGAAACTTGGTATGGATAAACTTGTGAGTCTAACATGAAGCATGAAAGTCACTTTGGGCCTTTTAGGTCAAAACATCCTTGTGCAAACTCAAACCCTAATTTGGGTCAACAGTGCAAGGAGGAGTCTTGAGTAGAGCAAACCCTAGCTTGATCTTGAGCTCCAAGGGTCTTGTGGTGAGGAAATATTGATGAAATGGGAGGGAAAATTTTGGGGTACAATAGTTTCTCCTGTTCAATCTTCTTAGACCTGAGGATGTAGATTGGCTTGCGTGCCTTTCGTAATCCGAAGGTGGAAGATGATTGAACACTAAAGTGCCCAGAAATTTACACTCACATGCTGAAGTATCAGCAATGTGATGGCTGGAATGGGATTATAGATGCCATTTGGAGATATGGTGGATAGGAGGATGGGTGTTTTACCCCAAAATTTGCCCTCCCATTTCTCATTGATATCTCATCACAAAGCCCTTGGAGATCAAGATCTAGTTAGGGTTTCATCTGCTCAAGACTTCTCCTTGCACTGTTGACCCAAATTAGGGTTTGTGTTTGCACAAAGATGTTTTAACCTAAATTTCCTAAGATGACTTTCATGCTTCATAATGGACTCCCAAGTTTATCCACACCAAGTTTCAAGTCTTGATTCCAGGTTTTGCCCAGTCAATTGGACAGTCGACCTAAAAATCAGCTGTATTGGGGAAAAAGTCAACTGTGGCCAATTGACAGTCAAATCTCATGAAAATTGACCCCCATCAACATTATGAACTCACATGGACCATTTGATCAGGTTTGGATCACAATTCCACAAGAAATTTGATCGGATCACTAAAACGGCAAAATGGTCATTTTTAGGGTTTTGACTGCACAAAGGCAATTTTTGACTGTTTGACCTAGCCAATGGCAAACCAAGCTCACATATGGACTCAAGGACCCCATGTAATTGTCTTGACATGCTCAACAAGTTCAAAAGATCCCAAGTACACAAGATTGACAGTTGAATTTCCCAGTCAATTGATCAATTTTGACTGTATACTGAAAAGTCAAACTTTGACTTTTTGGTCAAAATCAAGAGTCAAGATTCATTTTTCATCAAAACATGCCAAATCATGAAACTTGTTCACCAAGAAATCAAAAATTGCAAATTAGGGTTTGAAATGAGAATTTTTCATAACTTAGAATTTTTCTAAGTTATGAAAAACCCTAATTTTTTCCTAACTTTGCCCCACTTTCTCACCAAGATTAATTTGGATTCAAGCAAAAGTCAAAACATGAAAGTTGTAGCCTATTGCATAATCTACAACTTTGATTCACAAAGTTTTCCAAAAAGAAGCTTGTATCTCAAGTTACAATTTTTGGAACAAGGGTACCAAACCATTCTTAACTTAGTGAAAATTTGACCTATTTTGGCAAGGTTTTTTTACCTAACTTCAAGACCATTTTTCACATACTTCCCCTTGGAATTTCAATTTGCATTTCAAAGATGGATTATAGTACACATTCCAAGCTTTCCAAAATGTCCTAGAACTCATCAAACAACCTCATGACTTGAGAGAATCGAATTTTGCAATATGGCAAAAACTCACTTTTGAATTGGCCAATTTCCATGTTCATAACTTGTGCAAATTTCTCAAATCAGCATGCAACTTGATTATAGGCCTCTAAACCATTCAACACTCATAAATTTAATGAAAACTCTTTGTACCAAGACCATGTTCTATGTGTTCAAGCATTGAATGATGGATTAATCCCAAAATAGATAAAGCACTTTAACCATTTTTGCAAAAAGTAAGCTTTATGTCAAAATGAAAATCCAAGAAGTACAGATCAAATCCCCTTGGCACAAGTTTAGGGACTAATCACACTGATCAATGCCAAGGTTTGCATCATGTTATGGGGGCCTCTACCTGTCTAAACACCAACTTGACCTTTTCTTGCTTAAGTGTTAAGAATCATAACATATCACAACACAACTTTCATCTCAGCAAGAGAACCCTTAAGAAAATATTTTGTACACATTCAAGACATCCCAACTGAGCTAGCACACGACTCCAACACCTCCAATACCTCCACAAACTCAAAATCACCATTGAACTGCACAAAAACAGGGCTTGCTGCAGTTTGAGTGCCAACTCTCATCCCTTTCATGCTTTCTTGCTAAAAGCTCATCAAACACATTCCCTAGCATCACTTGAAGCTAACCAAAGCATAAAACACGACCTGTAACTCCTCTAATCAGTTCCACCATTTTAACTTTCTTGTTTTGCAGTTGAAGGTCCATATCTCGATTCAAGGTGTTTCAAAGCAAAGTAAGCATTGGAATAGCATCACTACACTTCAGGCAAGCTGTACAGATCATCATCTTGCCCTGAAAGCTCCCCCATTTCCAGATAGAACTTCAACTGAACAGGTATCTTCTTGAACTTCTAACTCTTAGTGTAGGCATCATTAACTCTAAGTTTGTGAATAAGAAGTGTTCTACTCATGCCCCCGAATCTACACATACTTTTACTTTTCATTTATTTTGCCTGAGCTATGAGAATTTAAGGTCTGAATATGGAAGAAAAGTTAGGTCAAGATTTGGGAATGTTAAAATTCTCTCTCATTTCTGAGAGTTAGGATGAGTTCTTTACATATTTAGAATCGTGATTCAATGCTTAACATTTCTTATGTTGTAAGTTTGTGCAAAAGATCAAGGAATCCAGGTGTTTGAATTGGTGTTCAGGCGTGCGTTTTTTGAACATTTTTCTGTCCAGAGGTTGAAGAAGAAGCCACATGGGCTGGGCCTGCTTTGATATTTCTTTTCACACCATGTTTTTGGTTTTACACCCCCTGAGTCCATTTTGTTTGTTTTATTGATTTTTTGACTTTTCTTTTTTCATTCTGGTTTATTTATTTTTCCTCATGATATTAAAAATATAAAAATAATTTTTTACACCATTTTTGAATTTATAGGCATTTATTTGTTTAGATTAGTTATTTGTACATAAATAATTATATAAACTCACTTTTTACTTAAAATACTAGAAAATAATGTAAGCATATTTTATTTTCATTTTTATTTTGTTTTATCTTCTTAAAATATTTTGTATAAAATATACTTTTTTTATATTAAATATTATTATTTTTATATATATAACACATATTTAGAAATTAATACATATATATAGATATTTATTAGAATATTTAGTAAAAAAATACAAAAATATATACACTTTATTTTTTATTAACATTTAATAGTAAAATATCATTTTGACAAATATACTTCATTTTTATTTTTATTTCATATATAATTGATAAATATTAGTATATATTAAATAATTAATACTTTTTATCTAAGAAAGTTAGGGTTTTGCCCTAAACATTAAAAAGCTCCAAAAATAATACTTTTTTTATTTTGTTTATTGGACATAAAAAATACTTTTTTCCATACATGTAAAAACCCATTTTGCATTTTGCATCTTTATTTTATTTTCCATTTAATTTATGCAATTAATTATCTTGTAAATATTCCAAAATTGATGTAATAGCTAGGTTTAAATTCCTTGTCTAAATATCCCCCCATTTTGAACATTTGTACCCCCCTTCCCATATTGTGTTGTAATAGTGTAGGAATTTTACTTTTCGCACTTTAACGCTTTCTAAATATACCATGCTAGAATTAGGGTTTGTATGCAAATAAAACGAACAAAAATAGTTTGACCTAATTTCAAGATAATCAAGCATGAAAATGGACAACACATATCACACTTGTACCCCTAGGGTATTCCACTTGTTGCCTTCAATAATGGGCCATATTGCATGTTAGGTCTCTTTGGGCAAAAACAAAGCAAATAATTCAAATGATCATAGTCTCTCGATGACGCTTTCGAAAAGTTGCCTAAAATGATCAAGTCCCTTTCAAGGAAAAATTGCCCAAAGATACTTAGCACTATTGCAATTATGGTCTAAACGATGACCCGCACCCGTCCCTTTCATATCCTAACACAAGATTGTCCACCAAATGCAATGGTGGAACAAAATTGTTAAAAGGGTTAAAACATAGTAATAATCTTTGAGAACTTTAGGGTAGATAGCTCTTAATTACTTGTCAAACTTGCAAAAGAAAACACTTGCCTATTTTCAAACCACACTTCACAAACACTTTCAAAACAAACTTTCAAAAAACCTTGAAACACCTTTTCAAAAAGACAAACACCTTTTGTAAAACATTCGAGTAAAGAATTGTTACAAGGGTAGCCTAGACAAGGCATCTTTTTTAAAACCTTTTCAAAACCACACACAAAGCACCATTTCAAACAATTGAAAACCAAGGCAAGTTGATCTAAGCAAGTACCTAAGAGCCCATGGATAACCATGGATAGAAAGGGTGCTAATACCTTCCCTTTCTATAATCTACTCCCCGGACCCAAGAAAAAATCTCAAAGGTTTTTGCTGTGCTTTTTAAACCTTTCCTTAGGATAAAATAAAAAGTCGGTGGCGACTCTTGCTCAACTGAAACATTTGCGAAAACAAACACAAAACCATAGTCAGTTCTCCCACAGTACCACAGAACTGGCGACTCTGCTGGGGATAATTTAAAAGTGGAGTAACCTTAGGGCTTAGATCACCCTCTTGCATGACTAATTGTTTGATTTGATTGCTTTATATTTTGGCTCTTTTGTTTGGGTTTGCAAATCCTACACCCGGATTTTGGGAAACATTTCATAGATAGCAATACGTTGTGGAAACTGTGCGGGGTATACCGACAGGGTCGAAGCAATAGCTATATTAGTGCGACATATTTGTGAGTACCGGTAACCCTTGAGTTCAATCAAGGAGAGTACGGGGCCGCTGAGTGATGTCACTAAGCACTAATGACCTAGAACCTTACTTGACCATCTTGGCCTTTTATTAGGGGTAGTGAGATGACCGGCTTTGGTGCAGTCCGAAGTTGGTAGATACTCGATACTACACTCATTGAGGTTTGTTTTCTTGGAATATTTTGGTCGCTAGTTAAGTGGCTAAACCAAAACGATGAACAATGAAAACAATCCAGTGATATTGAGCTCCTTAGAACCCGGTTACTATTTATAGGACAGGTTTTTAAGCCAACTACACTCAAGAGGGTACTTACCTATGAAACCCCATGCAAGCCTGAAACTAGGGTTTGGTGTGATTTGCTTGTACATGTGTTTTGTGCATACATCATAGACATCATAAAACATCATATGCATTCACTAACCATTTCAAGGGTTTGGATCTTCATCTTTGTTCTTGTTTTGTAGGTCATGGAAATTCCTCGCAGAAACACCATCCAAGTCAACCTTGTGAGAATTTCTCCTCAACTCAAGGAGCTCACCTCAAGAATTCCGGAAAGCTCATCCTTCAGTGAAAGACATGGCAGACTGCTCAGCCTAGTCAACACCAACATTGAAGAAGACATGATGAAAGTGATATTCCAGTTCTTTGACCCTCTTCACCACTGTTTCACTTTCCCTGATTACCAGTTGGTGCCCACTTTGGAGGAGTTTTCTCAACTCCTGAGAATTCCTATCCTTAATCAACTATCCTTAATCTACAGCCTTCTAACATCAAGGGGCATTGGGAAACCAGAAGCGGCGTCAAAGGATTCTTAGCAAAATTCTTGTTTGAGAAGGCGCAAGAGTGTTGGAATTCATTGGACCTACAAGCCTTCGAAGAGATTGTGGCACTCCTTATCTATGGGTTGGTCCTATTTCCAAATTCTGACCAATTGGTAGATGTCAACACCGTCAAAATCTTCTTGTCTAGAAATCCAATACCAACATTGCTTGGGGACATTCTTCACTCATTTTACACACGAACAATGAGAAAGAGGGGTGTTCTCATGTGCTGTACTCCTCTCCTTGCAAGGTGGTTTATTTCACACCTTCCACAATCTGCCTTGAAGAATGACCAAGGCTCAAGGTGGTCCTAACGGTTGATGACTCTTACTCACTCTGATGTACATTGGTGTTCTCGGTCCAAAGAAAATGTCTTCATTGTCGATCGTTGCGGAGAATTTCCTAATGTTCCTTTACTCGGAATCAGAGGAGGTATCACCTACAACCCTTGCCTAGCTTTGAGGCAATTTGGATATGCACGGAGGGATGGCCCTCATGATATGTTAATTCCTGACCTAGTTTTTGACTTCGACAACGATGCGCAAGGACTTCGCCAAAGATTCATCAAAGCTTGGGGGAGGCCTAACAAGGTTGATAGCAAGACTCTGGGACACAAGAACTCCATCCCTCTTGAGCCTTATCTCAAGTGGGTACGAGCCCGAGCCCAAAGTCTAATGATGCCTTATCCTCATGTACTCCCTGTGATTAAAGAGCCCTTCAAGGAAGGAGAGGTTCCCTACACCATCCTACATCCTGACATGCCTATATCGTGGGAGGAAATGCAGAAAAGTTGGATTCAGCTCAAGGAGGAACGAAACACTTTTGAAGCCATCTTCTACGCCAGCGAGAAGAAGGTTTTAGAGCTTACCCGCCGACTCCATGAGCAAGAGGCCCTCAACACCTACATTGCGCCAAAGAGGATGCGCAATGTCTTTTTACCTTGAGAAGAAGTTTTTGTAATATTTGGCCCATGGGGCATTTATGTACTAACAAATTTCTTCTTATTAATATGACGTGCGTTCTTCTTTGTCTGAAACAATTTTGAATGTCCTAAATCCTTGAATGCATTGCATACATAATCATACCATTCATCATGTGCATAAGCAGGTCTCACTCCAGGTTTCCTTATCTGTCTGCTGTTTATTTCAGTAGGATGGATCTCGAGCAAACAGTCAAAGACCTACAAGCTCAAAATGCACAGTTTCAGCAACTCCTGACGACCTTGGCTAAAGGTCAGGAGGATCTCAAGACCTTGCTGGGGAATAAGGACCCAGTGAAAAAGAAGAAAAAGAGACTCGGGGTGGCTACTTTAGGGAGAAGATTTTACGGAGAAGCTCGGAGAGTGCTTGAATTTCCTCCTACTTCTGATGAAGGAACCAGCAAAGGAGGTGGGGCTGCGGTACCTTCCGAGTCCGATGTGGAAGAAGAAGAGGTCGAAGAGGATGAAGATTATTCTGATCAACAATACCCTCCAGCTGATGATAAATACAAAGGTTTAGAAGACAGGTTGGCCGCCATGGAGCTTCAAAGAGTACCGGGTTTGGATTTTGAAGACTTGGGTTTGGTCGTCGGGATTGTGATTCCCCCAAAATTCAAAGTGCCAGTTTTTGTGAGGTATGATGGGCTGTCCTGTCCAAAAATGCATCTCAGGTCCTACGTGAGAAAGATCCAACCCTATGCGGCAGATAAAAACCTTTGGATTCATTTCTTTCAAGACAGCCTTTCTGGGGCTCAACTTGAGTGGTTTTATCAGCTAGAGGGAACCAGCGTCCGAAATTGGGAAGACTTGGCCACCGCTTTTTACAAACAATACCAGTACAATTCTGACCTTGCTCCTACTCGTACCCAACTTCAGGGTATGTCATTAGGAACAGGCGAAGGGTTCAAAGAATACGCACAAAAATTGAGGGATTTGGCTGGCAGGGTGCAGCCTCCTTTAACTGACCGCGAACTTGTTGATATGTTTCTTGAGACCCTATCTGGGCCATTTTTCAATCATCTGATTGGTAACTCTTCTGTGGGGTTTACCGATTTGATCTTAACAGGCGAAAGAATAGAAGCTGGCATCAAGTCAAGAAAGATTCAGAAGGGTGTTGCTGCAAGTGTTGAGAAGAAGCCTTTTAAGAAGGAAACAAATGTGGTATATTCTCAGAGAAGAGCAGGGAAGACGGAGCGCCGGCCAACCGTGGGGGCCGTAATGATTCAAAACTCTTCAAGTGAGCAGCCTCGCTATAACCAGTCCAGACAAAATCAACAACGAGTGGAACGGCCACAACGGCAGTTCACCCGTATTAATATGACTCCAGCGCAAGTGCTTCCCCATCTGTTGAAGTTGAATCTCGCCACTATCAAGGAGGAACCAAAGAATGTGAATACGTCCTCTCCGCATTATCATCCTAATGCTAAATGCGCCTACCAATCTGACAGTGTTGGGAACGATACCAATGATTGTTGGGCACTCAAGCATAAAATCCAAGACCTGATAGAGGCGAAGGAAGTGGAGTTTGACGCTCCAGAGAAGCCTAATGTGATATCTGCTCCCATGTCGAAGCACGGCCGAAATGTCAATGCCATTGAAGAAGATTTGTATGTTGCTGATGTCAATGATCTGATTACTCCATTGTTAACCATCAAGTTGAATTTGTTAAGGGCCGGGATCTTCCCGGGATGTAAAGAAGACTGCTATTGTTGTTACTCTCTGCCGTTTGATTGTCCGTTATTGAAGAAAGGCATCCAAGGCCTTATGGATAGTCGACAAATTTTGTTTGAAAACTTTATGTTGTTCCAACCCATACTGAAGATGTCTCAATCATAACCATTCACGCCAATCTTTCCAAGGCCGTCAGAAAGCCTGTTAAGATTACACCAGCTACGAAATCTGTTCCTTTGAAGATAACAATGTCAGGACCTATCCCCTATGTTTCTGAGAAGTCGATACCATGGAACTATGGAGGTGACGTCTACTACCATGGTATTAAACAAATCGAAATAACTGAAGAAAGTTCGGATGATGAAGAAGCCAGCATTGGTAACATTGCAGGCACGAGCAAAATCACCCGGAGCGGGAGTATATTTTCTCCAGAGATTTCCCCTCCAAGAGCAATCTTTGGACCCTCATCTGCCGACAAGGTCATCCCTGCACCAATAAAACTCTCTGCTAGAACCCCTTTGATTGAGGATGTTGTTGTTCCTAGTACTGTCTCTCCTACCGCTGCTGATAAAGGTAAGGGAATCCAAGATGAGCTCGTCAGGACGAGGGCTCAACCCTTGGTCATCCCGGAGACCTCCAAGAAGGAAATGGATGAGATCTTGAGGATAATCAAAAGGAGTGATTACGATGTGGTAGAACAACTGGGGCAAACCCCCTCAAAGATCTCCATGCTGGCACTGCTACTTTGCTCGGAAGCGCACGCTAAAGCTCTGATAAAATTCCTGAAGGCAGCCCATGTGCCCCAGGAAACCTCTACAGATAAATTTCAAAATTGCATGGCTAGCCTGACTGCGGACAATGGATTAGGTTTCTCTGATGCCGACCTAACTCCTAAAGGTAGAAACCACAATGATGCTTTGCACATTTCAGTCGAGTGTCGAGGAACTACTCTCGCACATGTCTTGGTCGACATTGGTTCGTCGCTGAATGTACTACCTAAGAAGGCCTTGGACCGACTAGATTGTGAAGGGTTGGAGTTGAAGCCGAGTGATATTGTTGTCAGAGCTTTCGATGGTTCGAAGAGAATGGTCCATGGGGAGGTTGAAATTCCCATCAAGATAGGCATTGAGGTGTTTAAGTCTACTTTCTATGTGATGGACATCCGTCCGTCATACTCTTGCTTGCTGGGTAGGCCTTGGATACACCATGCTGGGGCAGTCACTGATCGCACTAAATCGCACTATGTTTCTGACTCAAATATCTCATGTTTTCCTTAGTTTTTATTATCATTTTCTCGTATTATGTTCCTTTTTCCTTTGTTTTCAGGATTCTTGTCATTTCAGAGCCTTCTGTGAAGAAACGAGCCAAAACGCCAAGAAATTAGGGTTTTTCAAGATATTCTGCACTTATGGCGTTCAGCGCCGCGCTGGCTACAGGGAACGCGATGACGTGGCCCACTTTCACCCAGAGATCAACTGCCACGTTCCCATGATGTGGCAGTTCCAGCCACCGCGCCCGCGGCCACCCCTACCGCGCCCGCGGCCTTCACAAAAAGCTTCCCGCTCAAAAGAAGTTGAGGGGCATGCTGGTCTTTACGCATCTCAAGGATCCTCTATAAATAGTTTTCGATTTTCATTCTTTAGTTTCATCCAAGCTTAGTACAATCTTAAGCCATATACTATCAGTTTCTGTAAAGTGATAATCTGTTCACATCGGGGAGTTATTGCGGTGTAGATTGAGTTGTAATCGAGTCTTGGAGCACTTTGGTTGAAGTTCATCATACCAGCCTTACCATTCCGTAGATTTGTATCAGATTCAAGTCTCCGACTGGAGCAAGGTTCTATTTTATTGCATTTCTTTACTTATAATTGCTCTTACCATAGTCTACACGTTTTATAGACTTTAAATGCTCTTACCATAGTCTACACGTTTTATAGACTTTAAATGCTCTTACCATAGTCTACACGTTTTATAGACTTTAAATGCTCTTACCATAGTCTACACGTTTTATAGAATTTAAATGCTCTTACCATAGTCTACACGTTTTATAGACTTTAAACGCTCTTATCATAGTCTACACGTTTTATAGACTCGCACTTATTATGTCTGGCTAAACTATAAAGGTTTGGATGTAATGATTGTCATCATGGTCGTGTTCCAATTATCATGCTAGTGAAAATACTTTGGGGATGTTTTGCTTTTAACTTAAGTCAATTATGTTTAAATGTTTATTGGGTAAGATCGAAAGCCGTCCAAACTAATGATACGACTTGATTATTATTTAACCAAACAAAAAGAGCGAAAGCCGTTGATTGGTTAAATAGGAATCATTGACCTTTTTAGAAAACGATTTTGAAACTATTTTCGGACGCGTTTGTAGGTTTGAAATCTGACTCTTGGTTAAAAGCCAAAAATCTCTTTAAGTTAATCTTTCCAAGTAAAATCACTTTTCTGTTAAGTCAAAACTATCAATTTCTTAAAAATAGGTTTACCTCTTTAACGCGGAAGGCACCCTTTATATGTGACAATAAAGGAATTTAATTTAAAGAGTAAACTCGGTTCTTAGTAGTCAAAAGCTACAAGTTCCCGTTAAATTGATTCTTTGCTATCAATAGAAAATACTGCCCCATAAGTAGTTTCATCTACGCATGACCGGACCAATATCTGATTACATGATTTACATTCCAACCTGTCTTTTAAACTGTTATTTACCTCGCTCATTTACTTTGTGCACTGCACTCACATCAATATTCTTGTTCGCCTTAGATAAGCACCTTAGCAATAGAGTTGATAGATTGACAATTGGTCCCTGTGGTTCGATAATCTTATATATTACTTCGATAGGCTGTACACTTGCAGTACTACATTTAGGCTATACGTTACAGATTAAACCCCATCAAGTTTTTGGCGCCGTTGCCGGGGACCAACTTCGTCAAATTTCGTACCCTATTGTTATCCCGTTTAGATTAAGGCTATTCTAGCCGGTAGATGCGTAGAAATCGTAGCACCGGTAACCTAATAGATCCTTTAGTAGAACCTGAACGTTACGCTCGTGCCCGTCTTTTTATACGCAAGATAAGAAGAGCTATGGCAGAAGATCGTAACCAAAGACCGCTCAAGGAATTTGCCCAACCATCTAACGAGGAACCTAGTTCTAGTATAGTAAACCCTGCTATAACTACCAACAACT
This sequence comes from Vicia faba, assembly GCA_948472305.1. Classification (NCBI taxonomy): domain Eukaryota; kingdom Viridiplantae; phylum Streptophyta; class Magnoliopsida; order Fabales; family Fabaceae; genus Vicia; species Vicia faba. The sequence goes on from OX451740.1 coordinate 1,290,737,450, forward strand.
TTGAACTAAAGCCCTCATTATTACAATTAGTACAACAAAACCAATTCGCTGGTCTCGCTACCGAGAACCCGAATCAACATTTAAAGGTATTTATCCAGTTAGCTGACACCCTTAAGGCAAATGGAGCCTCACCCGAAGCTATCCGTTTAAGACTGATTCCTTTTTCCCTTAGAGGGAAAGCTCACGACTGGTTAGACGCCCTTCCAACTAACTCAATAACAACTTGGGAAGACCTTAGGAGAGCTTTTCTTGCGAGGTATTTTCCACCAAGCAAGACCGCTGTTCTTAGGAACCTGATCACTTGTTTCACCCAAAACCAAGGCGAATCACTTTTTGATGCCTGGGAGAGATATAAAGAACTTTTAAGAGCTTGTCTGCACCATGGCCTGGAGCAATGGTTAATCATACATACCTTCTATAATGGACTCCATTACAACACAAAGATGTCCATAGACGCTGCCGCTGGCGGAGCGTTGATGAACAAACCTTACCCTGACGCTTGTGCCCTAATAGAGGACATGGCCCAAAACCACGCCCAGTGGGGATTAGAACGAGCGACAGTAGAGAAAAAGGAGAGCCATGGAGGAAAGCATGAGGTAAGTTGCATGGACATGATTAATGCGAAGATGGACGCCCTAGCTTTGAGAGTCGAGAACATGTCTCAAAACCCAACCACAGTAGCAGCAATCCAATCGGAATGCGAACTCTGCGGAACTCAAGGACATCAAACCGTTGACTGTAACCTTTTGAACGAATCTAGCTTAGACCAAGTTAACTATACCCAAGGGAACCCTTTCTCGAATACCTATAATTCTGGATGGAGGAACCACCCGAATTTCTCTTACAAAAACAATAACCCTATCCAAAATCCCGGACCTTCGAGACCTCAAGGATTCCAAACGCAAAAACAAAACCAACCTATGCAAATAGTGCCCCCAAGACCAAACCTTAAAGAAACCATAGACACCTTTATTCAGACTCAAACTCAGCAAAATAAGGAGTTTATGAACCAACACATTCACACGAACGAACTAGTCACTCAACTGGCAACCAAGTTTGACCAGATAATAACCCACACCAAAATGCTTGAGACTCAGATTTCCCAAGTAGCACAAAACACCTCTGTACAAGTTGCACCTGGAGGACAATTCCCTGGACAAACTCAACCAAATCCAAAAGGCCAAGCAAATTCTATCACATTAAGAAGTGGAACTGCTTATGAAGGGCCTAGAAATCCTAACTTAAGCACATCAGAAAAACCTATGGAAGATGCTACACCTAAAGACCAGGTCGAGGAACCAGAGAAACCAGAAAAGCAATCAAAACCAGAAGTAGGGAATAACACTCAACAACCTTATAAACCACCTATTCCGTTCCCACAGAGGCTGAAAAACACCAAAGTAGAAAACCAGTACCAAAAGTTTATTAAGGTAATAGAGAAACTCCATGTAGAGATTCCTTTTACTGAAGCTATAACCCAGATACCATCATATGCTAAGTTCTTGAAAGATATTTTGACCAATAAACGGCGACTCGATGATCCCAAGCCTTTAGAATGTCATTCTATATCCGAAAATAAACTCGCCAAGAAAGATAAAGACCCTGGAAGTTTTTCTATCCCTTGCATCCTAGGTAACCATATGATAGACAAAGCATTTTTAGACTTAGGAGCAAGCGTAAGTCTGATGCCTCTGGCCGTCTGTAAGAGGTTAAAATTAGGAGAACTTCAACCTACTAAGATGTCCTTACAACTAGCTGATAGATCTGTCAAATATCCCATGGGTATTTTAGAAGACATACCTGTCAAGATTGGTCAGTTGTACATTCCGACCGACTTTGTCGTAATGGATATTAAAGAAGATGAAGACATCCCAATCCTCTTAGGAAGACCATTCCTATCAACCGCCGGAGCTATAATAGATGTTAAGAAAGGGAAACTGACTTTCGAGGTACGAGATGAAAAGATTGAGTTCATTTTATCAAAGTTTCTAATGGCACCAGTGATAGGAGATGCGTGTTATGCCATCGACGTCATTGACGAATGTGTAAATGAGCTCGAACGAAACGAATCTTTAATCAAATTACCATCAACCCCTATTTTAGAGGATGACGGATTTAAGAGTATCGAACCGTACATTGACGACAACCTTTTCGAATGCTTAGCTCTTACCCCTGACCTTATGCCACGTACTGAGAAACCCACTATAGAACTTAAGGAACTACCCAAGAATCTAAGATATGAGTTTTTGGATGAGGAGATGAATAGACCTGTTATAATTAGCGCCGCTCTAAACCAAATAGAAACAAATCAACTCTTAGATACCTTGCGAAAATATCCCTCAGCTTTAGGGTATAAAGTTTCAGATTTAAAAGGTATAAGCCCATCCGTATGCATGCATCGGATTATGCTAGAGGAAGATTCAAAACCCTCAAGAGAACATCAAAGAATAATAAACCCTATCATGAGTGATGTAGTCAAGAAAGAAGTTCTTAAGTTATTAGAAGCTGGTATCATATACCAAATTTCGGATAGTGAATGGGTAAGCCCAGTCCATGTGGTACCCAAGAAAGGAGGTATCACTGTTCTGAAAAATGAGAAAGGTGAGCATGTGGAAAAACGAACAGAAGGAGGATGGCGTATGTGTATAGATTACAGAAAGTTGAATAAGGCAACGAGAAAAGACCATTTCCCTCTCCCATTTATAGATCAGATGCTTGAACGTCTAGCAAGACACTCATATTTCTGCTATCTTGATGGGTATTCGGGGTTTTTCCAAATCCCTATTCACCCAGAGGATCAAGAAAAAACCACATTTACTTGCCCTTATGGAACATTCGCTTATAGACGAATGCCCTTTGGACTCTGTAATGCACCTGCCACTTTCCAACGTTGTATGATGTCAATTTTCGCAGACTACCTAGATGGAATTATGGAAGTATTTATGGACGATTTTTCAGTGTGTGGGTTTGATTTTAAAAACTGCCTCTCAAACTTAGAGAAAATCTTAAAAAGATGTGTGGAAGTAAACCTTGTGTTGAATTGGGAAAAGTGCCACTTCATGGTAAATGAAGGGATAGTCTTGGGACACATTATTTCTGAAAGAGGTATAGAAGTCGATAAGGCCAAGATAGAAGTTATAGAAAACCTAAACCCACCTAAGACCGTTAGGGAAGTAATAAGTTTTCTAGGACATGCCGGGTTCTACCGACGTTTCATCAAGAATTTTTCCGGAATAACAAAACCTTTAACTAACTTATTGATGAAAGATGTCGAGTTTGAATTCGACCAAAAATGTCTTGAGGCCTTTGAAGTTTTAAAGCAAGCTCTTATTTCAGCACCTATCATAAGACCACCTGATTGGACACAACCCTTTGAAATCATGTGCGATGCTAGTGATTTTGCTGTAGGAGCTGTACTAGGGCATAGAAAAGACAAGAAACTGCATGCAATTTACTACGCTAGGAGAACACTAGACGCTGCCCAGCTAAATTATACAACCACAGAAAAGGAATTGCTAGCCGTAGTTTTTGCTGTTGATAAATTTCGATCTTATTTGGTGGGAGCAAAAATAATAGTATACACAGATCATGCAGCAATCCGGTACTTGTTAAGTAAGAAAGATGTTAAGCCTAGATTGCTCAGATGGGTTCTTTTACTCCAAGAATTTGACTTGGATATTAAGGATAAAAAAGGAGCTGAAAACTTAGTAGCTGATCATCTCTCTAGGTTAGAACACCTTAAACCTGAACTTATACCTATAGACGATCACTCTATTTGAAATTCCGGGTATGTCACAGACTCAGGATGTCTAATGAAATGTTAAGACATCTGATCGGACATTAAGCGCTGTACAGGTAGAATAGGCAGTACTTTTGATATCAGTTCTACAACAGACACTGAACTATCATACCAGAGCCTGCAACACCTTTGACAAATGCAGATTTTGATTTACTGAAGTTCAGAACAGTTAAGGTTAATCATAGATATTGATGTCATGATTAATGCTGAGACTTCAAACAAATAACCAATGCAGAAAGTAAATAACGCACAGAATTGTTCACCCAGTTCGGTTCAACCAACCTACATCTGGAGGCTTCCAAGCCAGGGATAAAGTTCACTATTAGTAGTATCAATTCAAAGACCCTACAACAAACACACCCGTTGACAGCCTTCTCACTTAATCACTACCCAATGACACTTTTACCTAAGATCCAATCCTAGATATGAGACCCCTCTCACTCCCCCTCAATCACCGCAGTGATAACTTTCTACAGTACATAAACTGTTCAGAAGATACACTTCCATTACACATCTTGATCATGCTTAAAAGCTTCAATCAATTACAATGCATACATCCTCTAACCTACAGGTTTCAAGGAGTATGGTGACCATCCCACAGCCCGGGTGGTTCACAACAAACCTAGCCCTAAAATATTACATCTTGTCAATGCTCGAATCTGCTTAAATTAGGTTACAATGCTTCTATTTATAACCCTTTTTACCCAACTGGATTTTGGGCCTTCATATGACAGCAATGCAGCTTTAACGACCTGCATAAAGTAAGCAGAAAACTTCTGCTGTAAGTTAGGTCTTCCATCGAGCTTTTCTCCTTATCCTTAGCTTCTGATTGAATCTTCTAGGGCTCCACATATGCCTTCAATTTTTGCTACTTGTTATGCATTCTATTTGGCAGAATATTCTGCATAACTTCAGGGACAGAACTGCATCAGACTTGACAGTTCAGTAGCTTGATGTCTGGTATGATGTTATGACATCTCTTGAGACATGTTGTTCCAGATGTTGATTCAACACAACATGTTTAGGCATTTACAATAGGATTTTCAGGCTGTTCCTATTGTACATTACATTACATTATTGTTGTTACTATTTGTTTTACAAGAAATGAGCTAATCCTAAACGAAGGCACTTACAATCTCCCCCTTTGGCAAATTTTGGCTAAAACAAATACAACAATAAAAGTGTTCAGGATACACACAGAAGGATGTCTTGACATTGATCTTGACTTCTTTGGTTGTAACCACACTAACCATTCAGGACCTCTTGAAGCACAGGAGGAAGAGGATGCACCTCATTCCCTTTTAGACCACAAACCATTTCTTGTCACTGGTGGTGGAAAAAGAGGACCGTGGGAGATAAACTATCCTTTCAGAGGCATCAGAGAACCTTTAAGGAGTGACCAGAATATCTCCCTTGTAACTCAGAACACAGGTCACAACTGTGTTCATAACTCAGATCACAAGTCACAAAGAAATTCACGCCATTTGAATTTCTGCTGAACTTGTGACAAGTCTTTGTGATCAAACTTTTGAGTAGCTGCTGCAACGAGGACAATGTCAAACCGTAATAGTACTCCTTTACTCCTTTCTCCCCCTTTTTGGCCAAAAATTGACAAAGAAAGCCCTCACAAAACCAGATCCAAGAACAGTTTTCCCAGATCCGTACAAACCCCATGATGGTTGTGAGAGAAAAGAATGTATGACAGGAGGTTATATAAGGAGATAACAGGTTCAAGAAGATGGCAATATAAAATCTTGGTCAAGGATACCTGTTAAAGTTGTTGCATGTTTCAGACTGACTGTGCATGAAATTTAGACGCATTTGTTTGTTTCTGCCAAAAGAACCAGTCCTAATACATGCATAAGTTTAGGTCAAAGCAATTCCTGAATAAAATTAGCCTTTGACCGACTTTTAAGGTTGAAGATTCTTTTGGGAAACAGAATACCAAATATAGCTCCTGAATAGCTACAATTACGTGGTGAAGTTATTTTCCACGTATTCTTCTTGATTTCCCCAAGGTTGCAATGTCGTTGGTAGTGTCATGACACTTACTTAGACATTCTTCAACAACAGCAGCCTTCTTTTTACTTCTCTCAGTTAGGCACAGAGAAGGACACTTTAAACAACCAGTAGCAAGAGACTAGTAGCATTAAGCATGGCCATCAATCATGCTTTCTTAAGTGTTGTTGAGATCCACCACAATTACTTTCTACCTTCTTCCAGACAGCAAAATAAGGAAGGAGGGAATAAACCAGAAGACTCCAAAATGCTTCACAAGACATCACAGATTAGTTCTAATACACAAAATTTAGATGCCACTTCAATTTCTTGTAGTAAAAGAACCCCTTGAACATATGCTGAATATATCAGATTTCTGTTTTACCAGACCAAGTTGTTATTGATAAGATCTGAATCTTCCAAATTGCTCCAAAAGTATCAAAACTGCCACTTATCAGATTTTTAAGAATCTCTGAGATTTTCTTCCTAAACCCAGACAGATAACAAGAGCAATTTTTCAATCTCCTGATTCATGACTTCACTTAGAAGTTCACAATGTCATATTATCAGAACACATAAACATCAGCATACCACCGTCCTCTTCTGACTTCTGATCTTCAGATTAAGTCCAACAATACACATACACAGTCTCCCTTCAATGTATATTGTAATTGGGGGAAAGTGCAACACTCAGTGACTCCCCTTGTTAATGCCAATCAAAACCATAGCGTGGAAACCAGTAGCACTAGCTCTGAGGTGGTAACTTCAGGCACCATGAACTAGTCTTAGAACAGTAGGGACATCTTTGATTCATGACTCTCTGGATGGCTGAGAAATCATGTAGCCATAGTCTGAAACCAACCTCCAACCTTCTTAGTGTGCTTACAAGCTTTACTAAGATTTAGACTTTCTAGAGGGATTATCCTTTGATCATGTCATCCTTCTGTATAATATATTTACTAGTAGTTGCTAATACTAGTAAATTCTTCAGACCACAACAGTAGTTATGCAATGTTAAGCATACTACTTTTAAACACAAGTAGAATCTACTTATTCCAAACCAACAATAGAACTGCCACACTAGAATATTAAGATACCCAGTCCCAAGTCTCTGCCACAGACTTCTAACAATGCTTGGGTTCTGAAGTTAACATCCAGGGGATTGATTCACTTTTATATTCCCCATAAGAAAGGTATGATTACTCACCAGAATACTCTTAGAGAGAAATAAACTCTATACCAAGTTCTGAGAAAGAGGTTCAGAATACAGCCTTGCATGCATATTATACAAACACTTAGTCTCCCATCAAAGTACTTATATATATCTTTATGCAAGATCCTAATGAATACTTAGTCTCCCGTCAAAGTATTCATTATTAGTTAGATTATGCCATCTTCTCAAGGTAGGATAATTATTCTAACAACCTTCGTTTGAGATGATGTTGCAACATCAGATCTGACATTGATCTCAACCACATGAGCCTGGCTTATACTATGGTTTTGGATGAACATCCATAGCAATTAAAGCACACTTTTCTTACATCCTTTATGATCAGACCCACAACAACCACATAACCATGCAGCAACTAGCATGTATCACCTTCACCTTGTCTGCTGACCCTTGAACAGTACAAAGGAGTTAATTGTACCATACTCCTGTAGACAAGATGAATTTCAAGTAAAAAGAGGATCTTCTCAGGAACCCATGATCTTTTGAAGATAACTCCTCCTTGCTACATACAACTAACAAGTTCATCCTAGGTGATGGGGATGACTTGTCAAAGTGCAGATATCCACCATTTGATTTTGGTCCAGGATGTCAAGACATTTTGTATGACATGTCTTCCAAGATCTTCAGGTTAAGGACTCCCCCTGAAACTCAGCTCAGATCTTTGTAGAGAATTAAGTGAATTCTCCTTCACATGCTGCAGTTTATGTGATTGGTAGACATAACCTGTTCTATTCCTATCCTCCTTAGGAAATCACTAAGATCATGAGAAATAAACTCAAGCATCTTATAGAACAAGGTAAGATGAACTCCCTTTCACATCAGCTTGATCATACTACTCCCTCTGAACAAAATGTTATCCAACTTCCCTCTTTATGGATACAGTGTTGAGCTCTTTACTTTAGACACATAGTAAGTACTCTTTATTTGGAATTTGCCACAGGTTTCAAATTAAGAGTCCTTAGTTTGCTTGCTGTACAAGTTTCAGGTTGTCACATTCTGTAACTTGTACTAGAAGAAACTTCATTATCAATCATGAGGATGTTCACTAAATTGGGAGCTTATCTGTCTTTCCTCAACAACTGATGTCTTCAACAGTTGTGATGTTGTACATCCTTTATCATCACAAGCTTTAGAACTTTTGATTCTGATTTCCACATATTTATTCAGTTAGAATTATCTAATCACACTAGAGGATCCTGACTGATTACTTCTTCATGCTTGCTAAGCATATTTACTTGGCTGAAGACACAGAAATGATGTTCCATCATCCATCACATGAGGGGAAACCTGCTAACCTGGAAATCACAGCTTTAAAGTCCTTTTAAGTGCATTTAGCTCAGCACATATACTCCCTTAAACTCACAACTGGAGTAGATGACCTGTTGATCGTGTCCTGATCAATTATTTTAAAACAGATGTCTCCTCTTCCAGATCAGGAGTAGGTTCCAAACATATGTACTCACATTACATGTGTTTAGCACCCAGAACATCTGTTCTTCAACTGGCAGTTGCATGAAGTTCTAACATCCTTAAGAACATCAGTTCCATTTCCTTGGAACACATCATCCTTGATAATCTTCAAGATCTTCAAGCAGCTTGCAGATAAATTCTGTTGAAAATAATAACCCTAGAGTTCTTCTTTCACTTCAGGGGTTGTATCAGAAGCTATGCAGCGGAATAGCAGTACTTCACCAGAACTTACACAGTGCTTACTCCATAAATCAATCCTACAAGTTGTTTGCTTCTTCACCAAGCAACTTTCTAGGCCCAACTCTACAGCCTTGTTAAAAGAAAGTTTTATAAACACATATGATGCCTTATCAATATCTTCACTCCCACATGAAGGTTTTGATAATATTCTTCTCTATGCTGAATACAGGTTGAACAATGCACTCCAAAATCTTCACTCCCGCATGAGGTCTTTGAATTTGTTCAAACACTTTCATCTTCCTTTAACATAGCTGATCTAGTTTCTCCCAAATTGGTCCATCCTCCACTCCTAGGGACCAAACAATATGAACACTATTGGTTCAAACAATATTCTACCTTGTACACAACCGAAAAGTATCCCCCATGGATCTCATCCAGAGACAGACAGGATGCCTGCTCTGATACCAATTGAAATTCCGGGTATGTCACAGACTCAGGATGTCTAATGAAATGTTAAGACATCTGATCTGACATTAAGCGCTGTACAGGTAGAATAGGCTGTACTTTTGATAGCAGTTCTACAACAGACACTGAACTATCATACCAGAGCCTGCAACACCTTTGACAAATGCAGATTTTGATTTACTGAAGTTCAGAACAGTTAAGGTTAATCATAGATATTGATGTCATGATTAATGCTGAGACTTCAAACAAATAACCAATGCAGAAAGTAAATAACGCACAGAATTGTTCACCCAGTTCGGTTCAACCAACCTACATCTGGAGGCTTCCAAGCCAGGGATAAAGTTCACTATTAGTAGTATCAATTCAAAGACCCTACAGCCAACACACCCGTTGACAGCCTTCTCACTTAATCACTACCCAATGAAACTTTTACCTAAGATCCAATCCTAGATATGAGACCCCTCTCACTCCCCCTCAATCACCGCAGTGATAACTTTCTACAGTACATAAACTGTTCAGAAGATACACTTCCATTACACATCTTGATCATGCTTAAAAGCTTCAATCAAGTACAATGCATACATCCTCTAACCTACAGGTTTCAAGGAGTATAGTGACCATCCCACAGCCCGGGTGGTTCACAACAAACCTAGCCCTAAAATATTACATCTTGTCAATGCTCGACTCTGCTTAAATTAGGTTACAATGCTTCTATTTATAACCCTTTTTACCCAACTGGATTTTGGGCCTTCATATGACAGCAATGCAGCTTTAACGACCTGCATAAAGTAAGCAGAAAACTTCTGCTGTAAGTTAGGTCTTCCATCGAGCTTTTCTCCTTATCCTTAGCTTCTGATTGAATCTTCTAGGGCTCCACATATGCCTTCAATTTTTGCTACTTGTTATGCATTCTATTTGGCAGAATATTCTGCATAACTTCAGGGACAGAACTGCATCAGACTTGACAGTTCAGTAGCTTGATGTCTGGTATGATGTTATGACATCTCTTGAGACATGTTGTTCCAGATGTTGATTCAACACAACATGTTTAGGCATTTACAATAGGATTTTCAGGCTGTTCCTATTGTACATTCCATTACATTATTGTTGTTACTATTTGTTTTACAAGAAATGAGCCAATCCTAAACGAAGGCACTTACACTATTTATGAAAGATTAATAGCTGGGATAAACTCAACTGAAGAAGAGACCTATGAGGAAATCTCAACCATGAACAACATACCATGGTACGCACATATTGTGAATTATCTGGCCGCTGATATCCTACCCCCTGACTTAAGCTACCAACAGAAGAAGAAGTTTTTTAGAGATGTTAAACACTTCTTTTGGGATGAACCCCTCCTATTCAAAAGAGGAATAGATAATATATTCAGACGATGTGTGCCGGAAGAAGAAGTAGGCAACGTCATTAAACATTGTCATGCTTCACCTTATGGTGGACATGCAAGCACATCTAAAACATGCGCCAAAATATTTCAAGCAGGTTTTTATTGGCCTACTGTATGGCGCGATGTCCACACTTACATTACAAAATGTGACCGATGCCAACGCACTGGGAACATCTCAAGACGTGATGAAATGCCTTTAAGTAACATCCAAGAAGTGGAAATATTTGATGTCTGGGGTATAGATTTCATGGGACCTTTTCCTTCCTCAATGGGTAACAAGTATATCCTAGTAGCGGTCGATTATGTCTCAAAGTGGATAGAAGCTGTTGCATCACCCACAAACGATACCAAGGTAGTTATCAAACTGTTTAAGAATATTATTTTTCCTAGGTTTGGAACCCCGAGGTTAGTCATAAGTGATGGAGGATCGCATTTTATATCTAAGATATTTGACAAGCTTCTAAGCAAATACGGAGTAAAACATAGAGTAGCATCACCATATCACCCGCAAACCAGTGGCCAAGTAGAAGTATCGAATAGGGAGATTAAGCAGATCCTAGAAAAAACCGTATCATTATCCAGAAAAGACTGGTCTGGAAAACTTAAAGACGCCTTATGGGCTTATAGAACGGCTTATAAAACCCCTATTGGAACAACTCCTTATCAATTGGTTTATGGAAAGTCCTGTCATTTACCCTTCGAACTAGAACATAAAGCCTATTGGGCCATTAAATCCTTGAATCTAGACTACCTAAAAGCCGGAGAAAAACGTATCCTGGACATTCACAAGCTGGATGAGCTTCGCTTGAATGCCTATGAGAATGCCATCATATATAAGGAAAGAACCAAGATGTGGCATGATAAAAAAATCATCAAGAAAGATTTCAACATTGGTGACCCAGTTCTCCTATTTAACTCGAGGTTACGACTTTTTCCTGGTAAGCTTCGTTCAAGATGGACAGGTCCATTTGAAGTGTCAAAAGTTCTAAAGTCTGGAGCAGTAGAAATCAAAAACAATTCATGCGCTCCATTTGTGGTAAATGGACAAAGACTGAAGCTATACAAAGGAGGCGATTTTCCTGTTGACTACTCTAGTCATATTCTTATAGACCCACCAATACCCACATAAAGTAAGATCTAATCGTCAAGCTAAAGACGTTAAACAAGCGCTGCATGGGAGGCAACCCATGGTTTATTCTTAATTTTATTTTATTTTATTTTAGTAATTTATATATGTTTTATCTGGACTAATTTCTTGTGTTTATATTTTCAGGATGCATTACCCCGATGGTATGGTTGTGATTTTCAGGGATGAAGCACAAAAAGCCCGATTTGCTACCTTATCTGCTAGACCTATGGTACCCACTAGGTACCCCGATCAGAGCTGCATGGAGGCACTCGGGATTGAGCCAAGTATTAGGTATCTGTGCAACCAACTTGGCTGGGATCATTATGCTGATGATGTCCACAAAACTTACAGGAACCTTACTCTGGAGTTTCTTAGCTCTGTGGATTATAACCCACGGGTGGGTGAAGGAGATGAGCGAGGATGCCTAAGTTTCAGATTATTTGGTACCGAGTATACCCTGACCACCAAAGAATTTGGGGATTTGCTTGGTTTCCAAACTGGACCGACCGCTATCACTGAGTTTCCATTGAGTTACTATATGGACAGAGATATTGATAAATTTTGGCAGGACATTACTGATAGAGCCAGCCTTGACCCCTCTACCCAGTTGTCCAGGAAGATCCATAACCCGGCTTTCCGATACTTCGAGATGATCCTGTGTCACACTTTCTTTGGGAGGAGTTACTGTGACCACTTAGTCACCGCTGAGGAGATCCTTTTCCTATATTGTGCCAGTCAGTCCAGACCTATAGCTAGTGGAGGTTTTCTGATAGAGAGCCTCGAGCAGACTGCTCGATCCGCTGTAGGACTCATTCATTCCGGAGGGAATGTGACACAGATAGCTTCTGCTTTGGGTTTGGACAGTATGATAGCACAGCTGACCCCATACTGTGGATATACTTTCCTGGATTTAGACTTTTGCATGGATCGTGGGCTCATGAGGAGGGCCTCTTTCCACCCATATCAGTACAGATTGCTCATCGATGACCAGACAGTTTACACCTTCACAATGCCAGACCCTCAGATGACTTGTGTTTCCAACCCTGCTAATTGGAACTATTCTGTAGAAGGTTGGGGTGAGATATCAGAGTACACTCCAGAATATACTCCTGCTTCCGAAGATCTCACTCCAGAATACACTCCTGCTTCCGAAGATTCTACTCCTGAATACACTCCTGCTCCCGAGGACTCAACTCCAGATCACACATCCCGACCCGAGGTTACACACACTACTGTTCTTACTAATAACCTCAGCTTGCAGGAACCTGATATTCGCACTCTGTTGACTGCTATGCGCACTGAGATAACCACTCTCCGCAATGAGGTGGCTGACCTTCATTTACAGTTGGAAGTTAATGATGTTACCTTTGCTGGTGAGCTAGATGAATTAGCTCACGAGGTGGCAGAGATTCGACGCCAGCTGACTGAGCTGCGTGGCCCAGACACTCCTGCAGAGCATCCTACCGGTTGGCCATAGATCTGTGTTATTCACAAGATATCTAGTTCCAGTATTATTAGTATTATGTTGATTTCCTTTTCAGACTCATTTTTTATTTGCATTATCTATTTCCTGCATTATTAATAATTATTCTGGTGACCCGATGTCCGTACCTATATATATATATATATATATATATATATATATATATATATATATATATATATATATATATATATATATATATATATATATATATATATATATATATATATATATATATATATATATATATATATATATATATATATATATATATATATATATATATATATATATATATATATATATATATATATATATATATATATATATATATATATATATATATATATATATATATATATATATGCATGTGTTTCATTTATCTTTCATTTACTAATGTTTTTGTTTTTCTGGTCACCATAATTTTAATATAAAAATAAATAAATATACATGTATATATGTATTCACATACATATATGCACGTTCATAAGAAAAATAGGTACACCTCCAAAAATTGAAGCTAATGACAAGGAAGAAAAAAAGCCCAATGGAAAGGAAGCAAGACCGGCCCAACTTGGCCCGCCCTCACCGCGCCCGCGGTGAGCCCTGCCGCGCCCGCGGTGACGCAACGGTCACCTAACGGCTAGTTGCTCGTTTTTCCCCCCATTTTACCACTTTTTCCACTTCCAATCCCATTTTCTTCCATTCTTAACCCCCCATAACTTCCTTTATTACCCATACCAACCCCACTACATTTATTCCCATTATTCCCATCATAAATATTTACAACCACCATTTTTCTTCCCTACCTATAAATACCCCCACTATTTCATTTTCTTCCTCACACCTTCATTACTTCTACATCCCATTCTTTCTCTTAATTCATCCACAAGAAAATCCTATGGAGTATCACGGCTACATTTTACGAGGTGGCCAAGCCGGAGAAAGGCAACAAAAGCGGCTTGAGAAATTGCTGACAACACCAATACACTCTACCAGGTATATCGATGAAAACTGTCTATATTCATTAGGTATATACCATAGTGTATTTTTCCTTCTCGACAAAATAGGCATGCATGATATTTTTGCTACTCAAGCACCAACCTACCCTAGGCTGACGTTCGAATTTTTGAGTTCTTTAATTTATAACGTCTCTCCTAACACTGCTAGCACCGTAGGTGGAGTCAAATTTAGAATGTTTAATGTTGAATATGACTACTCCACTGACGGTCTAGCCGCCATGTTAGGATTGCCTTATGGGGATGGTGCCATTTGTGAAGCACCTTTAGACACGGATTGGGCATTTGAAGCATTTTGGGCCAGAATTAGTAAACAAAATGTAACATCTTTTGATGGCCTACTTGCTTCTCATATCCACAATCCTGCCCTTCGTGTTTTTAGATTTCTTTTAGCATCCACCATCTTTGCTCGGGAAAACCCAAACAAGGTGAATGCTAAAGAATTAATTATCATGCAGAGCTGCCTCACAGACACCAAAGTTAATCCAGTCCCATTCATGATTGCCCATATGCACCATGTTTTAAGAAAAGGTGGGCCGATTTCCTTTGGTGGCCTGATTACTACTATTGCCCGTGCCATAGGATTGGATACGGAACTTTCCACCCTTGAGCCACTTCCTCCTCGTATTGAAAATCTTAAATTTTTCAGGGATATACGTTTATGCAAGACGAGGAGGGAAGGTGGTTACTTCCTCATGGTTGGAGGTGCTGCTGTTCCCAGTGTTGTTATTCCTTGCACCCGTCGTACTGATATTAGATTTGAGCGTAACTGGACCTACGATCTCAACGCTCCTGCTTTTATTGGTCCGTTGCCCCCAAATCTACCTTTAAATGAGGGTAACAACACTGATGATGAGTACGATTTCCAAACAGAGGAACCACCCCACTTTTCACCACCACACACGACACCATCTACTTCTAACCCACATGCAGGTACAGCTCCTAGTTTCCATGTCACTGAGGACATGTGGCGTGAGCATATGGCCCGAGAAGCCCAGAGGGACACCCTCCTTGCTACTTTGCAGCAACAGGCGACCGATAACATGGCCTTCATGCAAGCATCCCAAGAGCAAAATGCTAGCTCTCTGCGCACTATTATGGAAAGTCAGCTGGCTTTCCAGAGAGAACAGCACCTACACCAGACCACATACGCTCGTCACTTCCAATTGATGGAGGCAACCCAAGGCACCCTCATTTGTAGGACCCAAGAGCTACAAGCGGCAAATGCCGCCTTGACAGAGAGATTGGAGAAGCTTGTTTTGGACCGAGATGGCCGCCGTCGCAGCCGTAGCCGCCGTTCCGGTCGTACCAACCAGGATGGTGAAGGTCCTAGTGGCCCCCACTAGTGTTTTCAGGTACCTCCTCCTACCTTATTTTGGAACATTGAGGACAATGTCTGATTTAAGTGTGGGAGGAGCATTTATCGCTTTTATTTCCCGTTTTCACTTTTATTTCCCGTTTTTCCTGCTTTTATTTCCCTTCCGCATTTTTCCTTTTAGGCATGTTATATTCGTAGTTAATAAAATGCATGTGATAGGCGAGTCTTTCTGCGTAGTGTACCCCTTCATTTCCCCCACTTTTTAGCCTTACAAAATTTTTCTTTTTCAAAGAATTGTGTTTGTTTTTAAGGATTTGGGCTATGAGACAGGTCCAAGATAGGGTCTATTTCTTGGGCACTCACTTTTTGAAAAATTCGTTATCGTTTTAACACCGTAAGCCTTTTTGAACATCTAGATTAGATCCTTTCTTCCCAATATGCTATGATTTTGAATAAAACTGTACAAATAGGTCTTCAAGTAGTTTATCTTAGCAGTCAGCTCCGGCCTAAGCATGCTCTAAGTGTAGGATCGATTAATATAAGTGGATGATCTCTATTTTGCCTTAAAAGTTATAAAATAAAGTATGAATACGACTACGAGTTGGGTGATCCTCACAAAGATTACTCAACTCAAGAAAGTTGTAAGCACTAATAAAAGCAAAGAAAAAAATATATATAAGGCATATCCGTTGTAGTTGGTCCAGAGGTATCTGGTGTTGGACTTGGTAGGGCGGACTACGGTCCGATCCCCCGCAACTGCAAATGGGTAAAATAAAAAGGGGTTAAACCAACTCTTGTACCAGAATCCCATCACTTGAGATCAGAGTCACTAACCGGTCACTACACCATGAGTATGTACGGATAACGGGCTTAATGTGATTGCGCCTGAATGAAAAAGGACCTCGTACAAAAAGAAGTCTTAGCATAGTAAGGATATTAGGATCGATCTGTATACTTATGAGGTTTATGTCCGCATTTCTGCGAGTAGTGTAATTACGATACCCTTGATTCAGATAGTTAGTGCCTGACAACACACCCTTACTCGGACTTAGAAGCCCTCTTTGCCCAAAACCTGTATACACCATAATTTTCTTTCATCTACTTCTAAGAGTTGTTGCTTGAGGACAAGCAAAGGTCTAAGCGTGGGAGGATTTGATTGCACTAAATCGCACTATGTTTCTGACTCAAATATCACATGTTTTCCTTAGTTTTTATTATCATTTTCTCGTATTATGTTCCTTTTTCCTTTGTTTTCAGGATTCTTGTCATTTCAGAGCCTTCTGTGAAGAAACGAGCCAAAACGCCAAGAAATTAGGGTTTTTCAAGATATTCTGCACTTATGGCGTTCAGCGCCGCGCTGGCTACAGGGAACGCGATGACGTGGCCCACTTTCACCCAGAGATCAACTGCCACGTTCCCATGATGTGGCAGTTCCAGCCACCGCGCCCGCGGCCACCCCTATCGCGCCCGCGGCCTTCACAAAAAGCTTCCCGCTCAAAAGAAGTTGAGGGGCATGCTGGTCTTTACGCATCTCAAGGATCCTCTATAAATAGTTTTCAATTTTCATTCTTTAGTTTCATCCAAGCTTAATACAATCTTAATCCATATACTATCAGTTTCTGTAAAGTGATAATCTCTTCACATCGGGGAGTTATTGCGGTGTAGATTGAGTTGTAATCGAGTCTTGGAGCACTTTGGTTGAAGTTCATCATACCAGCCTTACCATTCCGTAGATTTGTATCAGATTCAAGTCTCCGACTAGAGCAAGGTTCTATTTTATTGCATTTCTTTACTTATAATTGCTCTTACCATAGTCTACACGTTTTATAGACTTTAAATGCTCTTACCATAGTCTACACGTTTTATAGACTTTAAATGCTCTTACCATAGTCTACACGTTTTATAGACTTTAAATGCTCTTACCATAGTCTACACGTTTTATAGACTTTAAATGCTCTTACCATAGTCTACACGTTTTATAGACTTTAAATGCTCTTATCATAGTCTACACGTTTTATAGACTCGCACTTATTATGTCTGGCTAAACTATAAAGGTTTGGATGTAATGATTGTCATCATGGTCGTGTTCCAATTATCATGCTAGTGAAAATACTCTGGGGATGTTTTGCTTTTAACTTAAGTCAATTATGTTTAAATGTTTATTGGGTAAGATCGAAAGCCGTCCAAACTAATGATACGACTTGATTATTATTTAACCAAACAAAAAGAGCGAAAGCCGTTGATTGGTTAAATAGGAATCATTGACCTTTTTAGAAAACGATTTTGAAACTATTTTCGGACGCGTTTGTAGGTTTGAAATCTGACTCTTGGTCAAAAGCCAAAAGTCTCTTTAAGTTAATCTTTCCAAGTAAAATCACTTTTTTGTTAAGTCAAAACTATCAATTTCTTAAAAATAGGTTTACCTCTTTAACGCGGAAGGCACCCTTTATATGTGACAATAAAGGAATTTAATTTAAAGAGTAAACTCGGTTCTTAGTAGTCAAAAGCTACAAGTTCCCGTTAAATTGATTCTTTGCTATCAATAGAAAATACTGCCCCATAAGTAGTTTCATCTACGCATGACCGGACCAATATCTGATTACATGATTTACATTCCAACCTGTCTTTTAAACTGTTATTTACCTCGCTCATTTACTTTGTGCATTGCACTCACATCAATATTCTTGTTCGCCTTAGATAAGCACCTTAGCAATAGAGTTGATAGATTGACAATTGGTCCCTGTGGTTCGATAATCTTATATATTACTTCCATAGGCTGTACACTTGCAGTACTACATTTAGGCTATACGTTACAGATTAAACCCCGTCAGTCACCTCCTCCTTACATCAGATGTTGAAGTATCCTGTCAAGGGAAAGATCATTACTGTCCATGGTGAAGAGGAGTACATGATTAGCCACTTGATATCTTTCCGGTACGTGGAGGTTGAAGGGGATTTCATTGAGACGCCTTTTCAGCATTTAGAAGAAGTCCTTCCTGAGATAACAGTAGCAAAGTTGGCAGCTGAGACACCGAAGCAGATGGCCAGGATGGCATCTCTGGAGGATGCAAGGGCCGCAATAAAGGAAGGGAAGAATTCAGCATGGGGGCAGTTACCTGACATTCCACATAAAACAGACAAATTTGGATTAGGGTTCACTACCGCGGGCCAGAAAGCTATGCGCCGTTCGAAGATTGAAAGAGCGCCAATCAAAATTTCTCCCTACGGAATCAACACTTTGGAGGATGAATCTAAAGAGAGCAACATCGAAGAGTGGATTTACCCAACTGTCAAAGGAGGATTGAGCAACTGGGAGGCAAAAGACTTTGTCCCCATCACTTTTATTCATCAGTAATTTATCTATCAAAACATTTCCAGTTTGGTCTGTAATATTTATTTTCAAACAATCCGTACACTATATTTTCACCTCATGTCTTGCCCGGGGCATGTAGGTCAATTTGTAAGGGTTTTGATTATTTTTCATATCCATATGCCATGTTTAATGATTCATTGGACGTTTTTCATTTGATAAACTGCTTGTGTTCATTTTCTTTCCTTTTGCATTTTGTTTAAGGATGGCTATCCCTTACACACACCCACACTCACAAATGCAGGTATCCATCCACTCCGGATTCCATGGGTGACAATTCTGCTATATCCTTCAATAACTCTGAAGATCTGGTCAATCAAGCTGAGTATGAAGATGATGAAGGTTGTGAAGTACCAGGGGAACTGGCCAGACTTCTACAGCAAGAGGAAAGGGCCATCTTACCGCACGAAGAGTCATTGGAAACTGTCAACTTAGGGACCGAGGAAGACCGGAAGGAGGTACAAGAGGGTGCCAATCTGGAACCAAGTGTCAAGGAACGTCTGATACAGTTGTTGAATGAGTATGTTGAGATCTTTGCTTGGTCTTATGAAGACATGCCGGGTTTAGACACAGACATCGTGGTTCACCGTCTCCCCACAAGAGAGGATTGTCCACCGATCAAGCAAAAAGTCTGCCGAATGAGGCCTGACATGTCTGAAAAGATCAAAGCAGAAGTGATGAAGCAATTCGACGCTGGCTTTCTGGATGTTACGTCCTATCCTCAATGGGTCGCTAACATCGTGCCAGTACCTAAGAAAGATGGCAAAGTCAGGATGTGTGTGGACTACCGGGATTTGAATAGGGCCAGCCCCAAAGATGATTTTCCACTTCCGCATATTGACATTTTGATCGACAATACAGCTCATCACAAAGTGTTTTCCTTCATGGATGGATTCTCGGGCTACAATCAAATCAAAATGGCCCCCGAGGATATGGAGAAAACAACTTTTGTCATACAATGGGGCACTTTCTGTTACAAGGTAATGCCGTTCGGGCTGAAGAACGCAGGGGCAACTTATCAACGCGCCATGGTAGCTTTGTTTCATGATATGATACATCATGAGATTGAAGTTTACGTAGACGATATGATAGCTCGGTCACAAATAGAGGAGGAGCACCTTGAGCATCTAGAAAAGCTGTTTGCCAGGTTGAAAGAATACAAACTCAGGCTGAATCCAAGTAAGTGTACTTTTGGAGTTAGGTCTGGTAAACTTCTAGGATTTATTGTGAGCAACAAAGGCATTGAAGTCGACCCCGCAAAAGTAAAAGCAATACAAGAGATGCCTGCTCCCCGTACTGAAAAGGAGGTTAGAGGATTCTTGGGGCGCTTGAATTATATTGCCAGATTCATCTCTCATTTGACTTCTACCTCTGAGCCAATTTTCAAACTCTTGAAGAAAGATCAGGTAGTTGAATGGAACGACGATTGCCAAGCTGCTTTTGATAAAATCAAGGAGTATTTGCTAGAACCTCCTATTCTGATGCCACCCGTCGAAGGAAGACCATTGATCATGTATCTAACCGTCTTGGATAACTCAATGGGGTGTGTTTTGGGCCAGCATGACGAGTCTGGTCGAAAAGAGCATGCTATTTATTACCTTAGCAAAAAGTTTACCGACTGTGAGACTCGCTACTCACTGCTCGATAAAACTTGCTGCGCTTTGGTATGGGCTGCTCGCCGACTAAGGCAGTATATGTTGACTCATACTACCTTGTTGATTTCCAAAATGGATCCTATCAAGTATATCTTCGAAAAGCCTGCTTTATCTGGAAGGATAGCCAGATGGCAAATGATCTTAACCGAGTATGACATCCAGTACACCACCCAAAAAGCTATAAAAGGGAGTGTACTAGCTGACCATCTGGCTCATCAAGCTATCGAAGACTATCAACCCATGAGATTTGACTTCCCAGACGAAGACATCATGAATTTGGACAACATTGAAGGTAACGGACCGTACGATGGACCCGAAAAGGGATCCCGATGGACCCTGTACTTTGATGGTGCTTCAAATGCACTTGGAAACGGTATCAGCGCAGTACTCATTTCTCCGGAAGGCTGTCACACACCTTTCATGGCCCGACTTTGCTTCAGCTGCACAAACAACATGGCTGAATACGAAGCTTGCATCTTTGGTCTCAAGGCTGCTATAGACTTGGGGATCAAATCTTTGATCGTATTTGGGGACTCGGCTTTGGTTATCAGTCAAATCAAAGGAGAGTGGGATACCAAGCATCCTAATCTTATCCCATACAAAGAACATGTCCTGACATTGTTGCCTCATTTCGAGCAAATTACCTTCGAGCATTTCCTGCGAGAAGAGAATCAGCTAGCAGATGCTCTAGCTACAATGTCCTCCATGTTTAAACTCAACTGGGATAACGAGGCTCCCCAAATCACCATCGAGCGAATGGATGAACCGACACATTGTCACGAGATTAATACCGAAGAAGTAGTGGAACAACCTTGGTTCCATGAAATCAAAAGGTATCTCGAGACTAGAGATTATCCCGAAGGAGCTTCCGTAAATGACAAGAAGTTCTTAAGGATATACACAACGACACATTTGGCACTCACTTGAGCGGGCATACAATGGCTAAGAAGATCTTAAGGGCAGGCTATTACTGGTCTACCATGGAAGCTGACAGCCATCAACATTCCCGTACTTGCCACAAATGCCAAGTCTACGCTGACAAAGTTCATATCCCTCTGGTTCCTCTCAACATTCTGA
This sequence comes from Vicia faba, assembly GCA_948472305.1. Taxonomy (NCBI): domain Eukaryota; kingdom Viridiplantae; phylum Streptophyta; class Magnoliopsida; order Fabales; family Fabaceae; genus Vicia; species Vicia faba. The sequence goes on from OX451740.1 coordinate 1,290,759,052, forward strand.
CTGCTCCTTGGCCATTTGCAATGTGGGGCATTGACATGATTGGAGAGATCAAGCCCACGGCTTCCAATGGACATCGCTTCATCCTGGTTGCCATTGACTATTTCACCAAATGGGTCGAAGCAGTTTCCTTCGCCTTTGTTACTAAAAATGTGGTTGCCCGCTTCATCAAGCAAAATCTCATATGTCGGTATGGTGTTCCAGACCGGATCATCACAGACAACGGTACAAATCTGAATAACACAATGATCACCGCTTTGTGCGAACAGTTCAAGATTTATCATCACAATTCATCTCCCTATCGGCCGAAGATGAACGGTGCTGTTGAAGTTGCGAACAAAAACATTAAGAAGATCATTCAGAAAATGACAGTCACTTACAAAGACTGGCATGAGATGTTACCATTTGCTCTGCATGGATATCGTACGACGGCACGTACTTCAACCGGGGCAACCCCATTTTCTTTGGTATATGGCATGGAAGTTGTCCTGCCTATGGAGGTTCAGATTCCTTCTCTAAGGATTATGAAGGACGCAGGTTTGAATGAAGATGATTGGATGCAGACCTGACTTGATCAACTCAATCTGATCGACGAGAAGTGACTCGCTGCTATATGCCATGGTCAGGCGTATCAAAAGCGGATGATCAAGGCCTTCAATAAGAAAGTCAGACGTCAGGTGTATCAAGTCGGAGATCTCGTGATCAAGCGGATTATCTTGCTGCAAAGTGATCCCAGGGGCAAATGGACTCCTACATATGAAGGACCATTTGTGATCAAGAGCATATTTTCTGGTGGTGCAATGATTCTGACCACCATGGACGACGACGATTTTCCGCACCCTGCGAATGCAGACATAGTCAAAAAATACTACGCATAAAATAACCCGACAAGTCGAAAACCCGAAAGGGCGGCTTGGGCAAAAATGGGCATCCCGGTGGACCGAAAACCCGAAAGGGCGGTTCAGGCAAAAATTAGGGATAAAAGCAAAAAAATCTGTACACCCGGCAAGTTAAAAACCCGAAAGGGCGGCTTGGGCAAAAAGGGGTTTCCCGGTGGATCGAAAACCCGAAAGGGCAATTCAGGCAAAAGTTAGGGAATTAAAGTGTATGACTATGTCTCGTCGGATCACTTCAAAGACAATCTCTTCATCTACCAGTTCCAGGTTTCTGACCAATCCAGTCATCGGCAAACGAAGCATTGAATGGACAGATATTCAGAGTTGTGAAGGCTATAGCGGAATGGAATCCCATGGAATTATTTCACATAGCCATCTTTATTTTGTATAAATCTTTCAATATTTACGACAAAATCCTCATACTAGGATGATTGTCTCCTTTGTACAAATATACTCTGAGAAAGTTAATACAAATACTTTTCCCAGAAATTTGTGTCATTTCCTTTTCTTTTCTCTTGCACTATTTGTTTTATTTTGAGAAACGTTCAATGTTTTGTTAAATAGGCATATGCATTTGAACATAATCATTTCCTTACGAATCAAGAAAGAGGATTACTGATAAGTCAAAGATGCAGTTGGATATCTTGATACCCTTCAAAGGAAATCCCCAGGAGATTTGGAATCCATATCCCCAACAAACCCTGAAGCTGATCCCCAGTAGATTTTGGAAGCTTATCCCCTGCAGAGTACGGACGTCTCTCCCGAGTTTTATTCAAAGTTATTCCTCACAAGGGCTTATAACTGGGTTATCCTCAGCTTATTACCACGGAAGATCGCACTCGCCAAAATTCTTCCTACCTCCAGCGGAGTTCATCAGAGTTCCCCAGCATAACTTATCAATACAATCCCCAGAGGAGTTTATCTTTGTTACCCCCAGCCAGAGAATCCTCCATAACTCATTTCCCCTTAGAATTTAAGTTTCAGTATCCCCAGCCGAGCTAAAACTTCAAATTATCAATCCCCAGCGAAGCCAGACTAGTGAACCTTCTCCCCACAGAGTTTTGGGAGGGAAAATCTTGAGTTCCCCAGTGAAGTCGCCAGAGATACTTCCCACCAAACTGAAGATTCTCGGTCTTACATCCCTAGCATGAGTCTATTAGATTGGAACTCCCCAGTAGAAGTCATCAGGAATTCCCCAGAAGATTGGTATGCAACCCAAGCTCTTTATTCTCCAGCAACAACCAGGAATTATTCTTCCTAGCAGCAGTCAAGATACTTTTATCTTCAGCCATCCCGGATTCATCTATCCTTTGCAAGACAGCTCTCCAGCTTACATGCGCATTCATTTACATTCATATCACATAACATACATTGTATCATGCATCATGACATTGCATATAACTAACTCTTTACCTTTTCAGGTAAGACCTGTCGAAAGACTAAAATCATTATCTTCCGAGATTTATTTCCAGGAATAGTTCAGATGTGACCCAGACATGGCAACATTCTAATGCTTATTCCAGATTTATCCAGATGCAGTTTACACAAGCTCATCATCAGGGAACCCTACACCGATTCTCCCTCCAAATTCAAAGACCTCTGAAAACAGTTTACGGGTTCTCCAAGTAACGGATGTTAACTTATCGCTTGTTCAGTTTCTTCTCAAGACTCCTGAAAACAGTTTATGGATTCTTCCCCACAACGGATGTTAATCTATCGCTTGTTCAGACTCTTCTCAACTTTTGAAAACAGTTTACGGACGCTTCCCAACAACGGATGCTGCTCTATTGCTTATTCAAACTCCAAGATTTCTGAAAACAGTTCATAGGTTCTCCAGTAATGGAAGTTAACCTATCGCTCGTTCAGTTTCTTCTCAAGACTTATGAAAATAGTTTATGGATTCTTCCCCACAACGGATGTTAATCTATCGCTTGTTCAGACTCTTCTCAACTTTTGAAAATAGTTTACGGACGCTTCCCAACAACGGATGCTGCTCTATTGCTTATTCAAACTCCAAGATTTCTGAAAACAGTTCACAGGTTCTCCAGTAACGGATGTTAACCTATCGCTTGTTCAGTTTCTTCTCAAGACTTCTGAAAACAGTTTATGGATTCTTCCCCACAACGGATGTTAATCTATCGCTTGTTCAGACTCTTCTCAACTTTTGAAAACAGTTTACGGACGCTTCCCAACAACGGATGCTGCTCTATTGCTTATTCAAACTCCAAGATTTCTGAAAACAGTTCACAGGTTCTCCAGTAACGGATGTTAACCTATCGCTTGTTCAGTCTCTTCTCAAGACTTCTGAAAACAGTTTATGGATTCTTCCCAACAACGGATGTTAATCTATCGCTTGTTCAGATGCAATTTTTGAAAATAGTTTACGGATTCCTCCCAACAACGGATGTCAATCTATTGCTTATTCAGACCCCAGTTCAGAGTTGGTCCTAAGCATGGACACCTTCCTGATACTCATTTCCAGATGGCATCTTTAAGCCCATCCCCGACAAGTGTCTGTCACTCTCCCAGATGGCATCGTTAAGCCCATCTCCAAATGGCATCTCTAAGCCCATTCCCGCATCCATTGCTTTCACGAGTGCAAATTTAAGGGCACTCTAGTGTCCAATCTCCTTTTACCATCGAGTCGCGAAAGGCAAAATTGCCAATCTAACTCTTCAGGTTCAAGAAGATTGAACAGGGGCAACTGTTGTACCCCAAAATTTGCCCTCCCATTTCTCATTGATATCTCATCACAAAGCCCTTGGAGATCAAGATCCAGTTAGGGTTTCATCTGCTCAAGACTTCTCCTTGCATTGTTGACCCAAATTAGGGTTTGTGTTTGCACAAAGATGTTTTGACCTAAATTACCTAAGATGACTTTCATGCTTCATAATGGACTCCCAAGTTTATCCACACCAAGTTTCAAGTCTTGATTCCAGGTTTTGCCCAGTCAATTGGACAGTCGACCTAAAAATCAGCTGTATTGGGGAAAAAGTCAACTGTGGCGAATTGACAGTCAAATCTCATGAAAATTGACCCCCATCAACATTATGAACTCACATTGACCATTTGATCAAGTTTGGATCACAATTCCACAAGAAATTTGATCAGATCACTAAAAGGGCAAAATGGTCATTTTTAGGGTTTTGACTGTACAAAGGCAATTTTTGACTGTTTGACCTAGCCAATGGCAAAACAAGCTCACATATGGACTCAAGGACCCCATGGAATTGTCTTGACATGCTCAACAAGTTCAAAAGATCCCAAGTACACAAGATTGACAATTGAATTTCCCAGTTAATTGATCAATTTTGACTGTATACTGAAAAGTCAAACTTTGACTTTTTGGTCAAAATCAAGAGTCAAGATTCATTTTTCATCAAAACATGCCAAATCATGAAACTTGTTCACCAAGAAATCAAAAATTGCAAATTAGGGTTTGAAATGAGAATTTTTCATAACTTAGAATTTTTCTAAGTTATGAAAAACCCTATTTTTTTCCTAATTTGCCCCACTTTCTCACCAAGATTCATTTGGATTCAAGCAAAAGTAAAAACATGAAAGTTGTAGCATATTGCATAATCTAAAACTTTGATTCACAAAGTTTTCCCAAAAGAAGCTTGTATCTCAAGTTACAATTTTTGGAACAAGGGTACCAAACCATTCTTAACTTAGTGAAAATTTGACCTATTTTGGCAAGGTTTTTTTACCTAACTTCAAGACCATTTTTCACATACTTCCCCTTGGAATTTAAATTTGCATTTCAAAGATGGATTGTAGTACACATTCCAAGCTTTCCAAAATGTCCTAGAACTCATCAAACAACCTCATGACTTGAGAGAATCGAATTTTGCAATATGGCAAAAACTCACTTTTGAATTGGCCAATTTCCATGTTCATAACTTGTGAAAATTTCTCAAATCAGCATGCAACTTGATTACAGGCCTCTAAACCATTCAACACTCATAAATTTAATGCAAACTCTTTGTGACAAGACCATGTTCTATGTGTTCAAGCATTTCATGATGGATTAATCCCAAAATAGATAAAGCACTTTAACCATTTTTGCAAAAAGTAAGCTTTATGTCAAAATGAAAATCCAAGAAGTACAGATCAAATCCCCTTGGCACAAGTTTAGGGACTAATCACACTAATCAATGCCAAGGTTTGCAGCATGTTATGGGGGCCTCTACCTGTCTAAACACCAACTTGACCTTTTCTTGCTTAAGTGTTAAGAATCATAGCATATCACAACACAACTTTCATCTCAGCAAGAGAACCCTTAAGCAAATATTTTGTACACATTCAAGACATCCCAACTGAACTAGCACACGACTCCAACACCTCCAATACCTCCACAAACTCAAAATCACCATTGAACTGCACAAAAACTGGGCTTGCTGCAGTTTGAGTGCCAACTCTCATCCCTTTCATGCTTTCTTGCTAAAAGCTCATCAAACACATTCCCTAGCATCACTTGAAGCTAACCAAAGCATAAAACACGACCTGTAACTCCTCTAATCAGTTCCACCATTTTCACTTTCTTGTTTTGCAGTTGAATGTCCATAGCTCGATTCAAGGTGTTTCAAAGCAAAGTAAGCATTGGAATAGCATCACTACACTTCAGGCAAGCTGTACAGATCATCATCTTGCCCTGAAAGCTCCCCCATTGCCAGATAGAACTTCAACTGAACAGGTATCTTCTTGAACTTCTAACTCTTAGTGTAGGCATCATTAGCTCTAAGTTTGTGAATAAGAAGTGTTCTACTCATGCCCCTGAATCTACACATACTTTTACTTTTCATTTATTTTGCCTGAGCTATGAGAATTTAAGGTCTGAATATGGAAGAAAAGTTAGGTCAAGATTTGGGAATGTTAAAATTCTCTCTCATTTCTGAGAGTTAGGATGAGTTCTTTACATATTTAGAATCGTGATTCAATGCTTAACATTTCTTATGTTGTAAGTTTGTGCAAAAGATCAAGGAATCCAGGTGTTTGAATTGGTGTTCAGGCGCGCGTTTTTTGAATATTTTTCTGTCCAGAGGTTGAAGAAGAAGCCACATGGGCTGGGCCTGCTTTCATATTTCTTTTCACACCATGTTTTTGGTTTTACACCCCCTGAGCCCATTTTGTTTGTTTTATTGATTTTTTGACTTTTCTTTTTTCATTCTGGTTTATTTATTTTTTCTCATGATATTAAAAATATTAAAATAATTTTTTACACCATTTTTGAATTTATAGGCATTTATTTGTTTAGATTAGTTATTTGTACATAAATAATTATATAAACTCACTTTTTACTTAAAATACTAGAAAATAATGTAAGCATATTTTATTTTCATTTTTATTTTGTTTTATCTTCTTAAAATATTTTGTATAAAATATACTTTTTTTATATTAAATATTATTATTTATATATATATAACACATATTTAGAAATTAATACATATATATAGATATTTATTAGAATATTTAGTAAAAAAATACAAAAATATATACACTTTATTTTTTATTAACATTTAATAGTAAAATATCATTTTGACAAATATACTTCATTTTTATTTTTATTTCATATATAATTGATAAATATTAGTATATATTAAATAATTAATACTTTTTATCTAAGAAAGTTAGGGTTTTGCCCTAAACATTAAAAAGCTCCAAAAATAATACTTTTTTTGTTTTGTTTATTGGACATAAAAAATACTTTTTTCCATACATGTAAAAACCCTTTTTGCATTTTGCATCTTTATTTTATTTTCCATTTAATTTATGCAATTAATTATCTTGTAAATATTCCAAAATTGATGTAATAGCTAGGTTTAAATTCCTTGTCTAAATATCCCCCCATTTTGAACATTTGTACCCCCCTTCCCATATTGTGTTGTAATAGTGTAGGAATTTTACTTTTCGCACTTTAACGCTTTCTAAATATACCATGCTAGAATTAGGGTTTGTATGCAAATAAAACGAACAAAAATAGTTTGACCTAATTTCAAGATAATCAAGCATGAAAATGGACAACACATATCACACTTGCACCCCTAGGGTATTCCACTTGTTGCCTTCAATAATGGGCCATATTGCATGTTAGGTCTCTTTGGGCAAAAACAAAGCAAATAATTCAAATGATCATAGTCCCTCGATGACGCTTTCGAAAAGTTGCCTAAAATGATCAAGTCCCTTTCAAGGAAAAATTGCCCAAAGATACTTAGCACTATTGCAATTATGGTCTAAACAATGACCCGCACCCGTCCCTTTCACATCCTAACACAAGATTGTCCACCAAATGCAATGGTGGAACAAAATTGTTAAAAGGGTTAAAACATAGTAATAATCTTTGAGAACTTTAGGGTAGATAGCTCTTAAGTACTTGTCAAACATGCAAAAGAAAACACTTGCCTATTTTCAAACCACACTTCACAAACACTTTCAAAACAAACTTTCAAAAAACCTTGAAACACCTTTTCAAAAAGACAAACACCTTTTGTAAAACATTCGAGTAAAGAATTGTTACAAGGGTAGCCTAGACAAGGCATATTTTTCAAAACCTTTTCAAAACCACACACAAAGCACCATTTCAAACAATTGAAAACCAAGGCAAGTTGATCTAAGCAAGTACCTAAGAGCCCATGGATAACCATGGATAGAAAGGGTGCTAATACCTTCCCTTTCTATAATCTACTCCCCGAACCCAAGAAAAAATCTCAAAGGTTTTTGCTGTGCTTTTTAAACCTTTCCTTAGGATAAAATAAAAAGTTGGTGGCGACTCTTACTCAACCGAAACATTTGCGAAAACAAACGCAAAACCATAGTCAGTTCTCCCACCGTACCACAATGGGCTTATAGATGCCATCCGGAGGTGTGACAGAACCTTGTCGGGAATGGGCTTATAGATGCCATTTGGAAGTGTTGATCGCATAAGAGATTCCTTAGCGAGAACTTGCGTACTTTGAGAATGGAAGATGGTTTCATGGCTTGCTACAGGTGTTGATCTTCAGTCTCTTCATGCAGATATACCCTGGCCAGATACAGGTGTCGAATCTACAATCAGTTACTCACAGATATGCCCTGGCTAGATACAGGAATCGAATCCGGAACTTCAAAAGGTTACTTACAGACGTGCCCTGGCTGGATACAGGTATCGAATCTTTAAACTATTCATGCAGATATGCCCTGGCTAGATACAGGTGTCGAATCCACAATCAAATACTCACAGATATGCCCTGGCTGGATACAGGAATCGAATCTGGAATTTGTCGTCTACAGATATGCCCTAGCTGGATGCAGGTATCGAATCTGGAATTTATTGTCTACAGATATGCCCTGGATGGATACAGGTATTGAATCTGAAATTTGTCGTCTACAGATATGACCTGGCTGGATTCAGGTATCGAATCTGGAATTTGTCGTCTACAGATATGCCCTGGCTGGATACAGGTATCGAATCTGGAAACTCTTCGTGCAGATATGCCCTGGCTGGATATAGGTATCGAATCTGGAATCAATCACTCACAGATATGTCCTGGCTAGATACAGGTATCGAATCTGGAATTGCGATAGTTGATAGTAATCATCTTTGGATTGTCCTTTTCCTGAAAAGGCAAAACATTAGTTGTACGGAATGTCATGATGTATGAAATGAATGATGTCATGATGCTCAAAATGAGATAGTGTTGTATGCACTTTATCATGTATGTAAGCAGGATGTATGAAATGTGAAATGTCTATGAATGTATTTTTGTCTAGGAAAATAAATCCTTGACGAGTGCCGGGAACTTGTTGAATCCTGGGTTGATGTTTTGAAGAGTAGAGTTCTTCGTTTCCGCTGGGGATGATGGTTGCAAGAATAAACCGATAGGAGAAGATGACTCTGTTGGGGAATAAACTTGTTGGAGAGATTACTCTGCGAGGAATTACTCTGTGGGAAGAGATACTTCGCTGAGGTTTTGATGAGGGCTCCGCTGGGGATTCCACTGATATGTTATGTTGGGGAATTTGATGAACTCCGCTGGGGATAGGAAGAACTTCTCCGAGGACGATCTTTCTGTGGTAATTAGCTGAGGATAACCCAGTTATACCCTAGTGGGGAAATAACCTTTGAATAAAGTCGGGGAGAGACGTTCGTACTCTCCAGGGGATAAGCTTCCAGAATCTACTAGGGATATGGATTCCATTGGGGTGTTTGTATTCTGCCGGGGAACAAATCTTATATTTCTGTCGAGGAATATTAAGACTGCCGGGGATGCTTGCTGAGGAATGTCTATACTCCGCTGGGGAATGTTGAGATCTTCTGGGGATACCCAACTTCCTTAAGGCTGACAGTAGACTAACTCGGCTTGGGGAGAGTGTCGCTGACTTGCTGGAGATACTGTGCCTTTTCAGGGCTGATGGGGGATCAACTCTGCCTGGGGAGAGTATTGCTGAATCTTGTCTTAATCTGTGGGGAGTTGAGGTAACTTGGTTACATTCTTCAGCCGAACTTACCTTGGTACCTTGGTGGACAGAGCAACTAGATCGCTTGGACAATTCTAAATTGCCCCTGTTTCTGTCGTCACCCGTAATTAATCCTTTGTTTCACATGCAAATATTTATGATTAGCAATTAGTGTCAAATGCATATATCAAGAATGAACATTGGACGTTCTTTGCAAAACAAAACAGATAAAGGAAAAACAAATGGAAATTTGTCTGAAAAGTGGACTTGTATTGATTTTTTGAAATTTACCTGTAAATAGGCGTTTTTGTACAAGAGGCTGACGTCCTAGTAAGAGAACGCCGCCGAGCAAAATAGAGTTTATACAATTTTGTGAAAAGGAAACAAAACAGCTATGTGAAAAATAATCCCACTGGGTTCCAACTCTGCTATCGCCTTTATGTCTTCAAGCGTCTCATCACTTTGCTGTTTAGTTGAAGATGAAGCTGATTGATTGGAGTCATCTGAGCCTGATAGCTGATTCCGGATTCTGGATGCAAGGTGATCCAATGAGACATAGTATTACGCTTCATCCCTAACTTTTTCCTGGACCGCCCTTTCGGGTTTTCAGTCCACCGGGATACCCATTTTTGCCCAAGCCGCCTTTTCAGGTTTTCGACTTGCCGGGTGTACAGATTTTTTTTATTTCATCCCTTATTTTTGCCCGAACCCTTTTGGTTCGCCGGGAAGCCCTTATTTTTGCCTAGGTGTGTCAACCTAGCGGGTCTTTAATTCATGTGTAGTATCTTTTTACTATGTCCGTATAGGCGGGGTGAGGAAGGTCGTCACCATCCATGGTGGTTAGAATCATAGCTCCTCCTGAGAAGATATGCTTAACCACAAACGACGCTTCGTACGTGGGGGTCCATTTGCCCCTGGGGTCACTTTGAGGAAGAATGATGCGCTTGATTACCAGGTCCCCGACTTGATACTCTTGTTGTCTGACCTTCTTGTTAAATGCCCTGATCATCCATTTTTGGTACGTCTGACCATGACAAATAGCAGTGAGTCTTTTTTCGTCAATTAGGTTTAACTGATCAAGTCGAGTCTGGATCCAGTCATCTTCGCTCAAATCTGCATCCTTCATTATCCGGAGAGAGGGTATCTGGACTTCAATAGGCAAGACTGCCTCCATGCCATAGACCAAGGAAAAGGGAGTTGCCCCTGTTGACGTCCGTGTTGAGGTACGGTACCCATGAAGAGCAAACGGTAACATTTCGTGCCAATCTTTGTAGGTCACTATCATCTTCTGCACAATCTTCTTGATGTTCTTATTCGCTGCTTCTACATCCCCATTCATCTTCGGTCGATAGGGAGAAGAGTTGTGGTGCTGTATCTTGAATTGCTCACAGAGCTCAATGATCATCTTGTTGTTAAGATTGGTACCATTATCCGTAATGATCCTTTCCGGGACGCCGTATCGACATATTAGGTTATGTCGAATGAACCGTGCCACGACATTCTTGGTTACGGTAGCGAAAGAGGCTGCTTCGACCCACTTTGTGAAGTAATCAATCGCTACCAGGATGAAGCGGTGCCCGTTGGATGTCGTAGGTCTGATTTCGCCGATCATATCAATGCCCCACATTGCAAAAGGCCAAGGTGCTGTCAAGACGTTTAGAGGAATCGGAGGAATGTACACCTTATCAGCATAGATCTGGCATTTATGACAAGTTTGAGAATGCTGATAACAGTCGGCTTCTATTGTGGAGCAGAAGTATCCTGCTCGAAGGCTTTTCTTTGCCATGGTATGTCCGCTGGAATGTGTTCCGAAGGTACCTTCATGTAGCTCTGTCATGATCCTTTCTGCTTCAGTCTTATCCACACAACGCAGTAAGGTCGAATCATGGTTTCGCTTGTAGAGAATTCCGTTGCTGAGGAATAACTTTGCCGCAAACCTTCTCAGGAACTTCTTGTAATTAACAGATGCACCTTCGGGGTATTCTTGAGCTTCAAGGTACTTCTTCACTTCATGATACCAGGGCTTTTCTGTTACCTCTTCGGTCTCGAGATCGCAGCAATGTGCAGGTTCATCCAACTTCCAGATAATGATCCGGGGAGCCTCGTTATCCCATTTGACTTTGAACATAGAAGACATCGTAGCTAGTGCATCCGCTAACTGATTCTCCTCTCTTGGGAAGTGTTCAAAAGTTATCTCCTCGAAGTGGGGAAGCAATGTCAGCACATACTCCTTGTAAGGAATAAGATTTGGGTGTTTCGTATCCCACTCGCCTTTGATCTGATTGATCACGAGAGCGGAATCTCCGAAGACACTCAGAAACTTGATCCTTAAGTCAATTGTAGCTTGAAGACCCATGATGCATGCCTCATACTCTGCTATGTTATTGGTGCAGTTGAAACATAGTCGGGCGGTGAGTGGAGTATGAGTGCCTTTAGGGGATATGATCACAGCCCCGACACCATTACCCAAAGCGTTCAAGTCTCCGTCAAAGTGCATAGACCATCGGGATCCTTCCTCAGGTCCTTCATCCGGTCCAGGTACTTCACAATCACTCACTACCATAATATCCTCGTCTGGAAATTTAAAGTTCATTTACTGGTAATCGTCCACTGCCTGATGTGCCAAATGGTCTTCCAATACACTTCCCTTGATTGCTTTTTGAGTCATGTATTGGATGTCATATTTCGTCAAGATCATCTGCCATCTTGCTATTCTTCCGGACAAGGCAGGCTTTTCGAAGATGTACTTTATTGGATCCATTTTTGAAATCAACAGAGTAGTGTGAGTCAACATATACTGTCTCAGCCGGCGAGCAGCCCATACCAAAGCGCAGCAAGTCTTCTCGAGCAGTGAGTATCGGGTCTCACAGTCGGTAAACTTTTTGCTAAGGTAATAAATGGCGTGTTCTTTTCGGCCAGACTCGTCATGCTGCCCCAGCACACACCCCATTGAGTTGTCCAGTACTGTCAAGTATAAGATTAGAGGTCTCCCTTCAACCGGTGGCATAAGAATGGGTGGTTCTTGGAGATACTCTTTGATCTTTTCGAAAGCGGCCTGACATTCGTCGTTCCAACGTACTACTTGATCCTTCTTCAGCAGCTTGAAGATTGGTTCACAGGTAGCAGTTAGATGTGAGATGAATCGGGAAATGTAGTTCAACCGTCCTAGAAAGCCTCTGACTTCTTTCTCTGTCTTGGGAGTTGGCATCTCTTGTATGGCTTTCACTTTGGCAGGGTCCACTTGAATGCCTTTGTCGCTTACGATGAAGCCTAGCAATTTTCCAGATCTCACCCCGAAGGTGCACTTGTTTGGGTTCAACCTCAGCTTGTACAACTTCAGATGGTCAAGGTGTTCCTCCTCAGTTTGGGACCTTGCAATCATATCGTCGACGTATACTTCTACCTCGTGATGGATCATGTCATGAAATAAAGCAACCATGGCACGTTGGTAGGTTGCCCCAGCATTTTTCAACCCAAAAGGCATGATCTTGTAGCAAAAGGTGCCCCACTGAGTAACAAAAGTGGTCTTCTCCATGTCTTCAGGAGCCATCTTGATCTGATTATAACCGGAGAAACCGTCCATGAAGGAGAATACTTTATGCTGAGCAGTATTGTCAACCAGAACGTCGATATGAGGCAGAGGGAAATCATCCTTAGGGCTCGCCCTGTTCAAATCTCTGTAATCAACACACATTCGGACCTTACCATCTTTCTTCGGCACTGGAACCACGTTGGCAACCCACTGAGGGTAAGAAGTCACTGCTAGAAACCCGGCATCAAATTGTTTCATAACCTCAGCTTTGATTTTCTGGGACATTTCTGGACGCATGCGGCGGACCTTCTGTTTTACCGGAGGGCATTCTTCTTTGGTAGGCAGGTGATGAACCACAATGTCGGTATCCAACCTAGGCATGTCTTCGTAAGACCAGGCAAAGATTTCCACATAGTCATGCAGCATCTGAATCAACCGTTGCTTCACACTGAGCTCTAGATTGGCACCAATCTTGACTTCCTTTCTGTCTGTCTCAGTACCCAGATTTACCGTTTCCACTGGCTCTTCATGTGGCTGAATGGCCCTCTCTTCCTGGAGTAGCAGTCTTGCAAGTTCACCAGGCACTTCGCAATCATCTTCACCTTCGTCTTCGGCTAAGTTGATCGGATTTTCGAAGTCATAACTGGCAGTAGAAGAGTCGTTACCAGTGAGATCTAGAGTGGATTGGAACCTGTATAGGTGAGTGTGTGTAAATATAGTTGTTTTGCAATATAAAATAAAGAAAGAAAAGGAGCACAAGATTTTGTAATGCAACAAACGTCCAATGTTTTTATTGATGATATATGAAAATGACACACAAAAGCCCTCACAAATGAAGCCACGGTGCCCCGGGTAAGACACTGAGCCATAAAAGTTTCAAAATATTGTCTGTTACAAATTCAAAACAAAAGAGTTCATTACTGAGTGACAAAAGTAATAGGTGTGAAGTCTTTGGCAGTCCAGTTGCTTGGTCCACCGTCGGTTGTTGGGTAGATCCAGCTGTCGAATTCAGATTCCTCCACGTCGTCTTTAATAGCATTCACTCCCGGGTTGGTGATGAACACAGGAGGTCTTCCAATTCTTGCCTTACGAACAGCCCTCTGAGCTTCTGCAGTGAAGCCCAAACCAAACTTGTCGGTCTTCGGAGTAAAGTCAGGAAGTCGTCCCCAGTTTGCGCACTCACCCTTCTCAATAACAGCCCGGGCATCCTTTAAGGAAGCCATCTTCAAAGGAGGGTCTTCAGTTACAGTCTCAGCTGATGCCAGTGTATGAGGCACCTCTTCAAAGTGTTGAAAGGGGGTCTCAATGAACTCCCCATCCATTTCTATGTACCGGAACGAGTTGAGGTGGCTGACCATGTATTCTTCCTCCCCCTGCACTGTCACAATCTTCCCTCTAACTGGGTACTTCAGCTTCTGATGTAGTGTGGAGGTCACAGCTCCAGCCTTGTGGATCCATGGACGACCCAGCAAACAAGAATAGGATGGTCGGATATCCATCACATAGAAAGTAGAATAAAAAACTTGAGAACCAACCCTGATTGGAATGTCAACTTCACCATGTACCATCCTCTTGGACCCGTCAAAGGCCCGGACAACAATGTTACTTGGCTTGAGCTCTAGACCCTCACAATCCAGCCTGTCTAAAGCTTTCTTGGGTAATACGTTCAATGAAGAACCGGTGTCTACCAACACATGGGCAAGAGTAGTGCCCCTGCATTCAATAGAGACATGCAGGGCGTCGTTATGGTTCTTTCCTTTGGCAGTCAGATTGGCGTCAGAGAAGCCCAACCCATTATCGGCAGTCAAATTGGCCACACAATCGGTAAATTGATCAGCAGACGTTTCTTGTGGCACATGGGCCGTCTTTAGGAAGGAAATCAGGGCCTTGGCATGGGCCTCTGAACACAACAATAGTGATAGCATAGAAATTTTTGATGGGGTGTGCCCCAACTGTTTAACTACATTGAAATCACTCTTCTTAATGATCTTGAGAATCTCTTCCATCTCTTGCTAGGAAGCTTCAACAGTGGTTGTCTTTGGCGCCTCCGTCAGGGTAGGCAAATCAGTAGCAATCCCTTTGCCCCGAGTGTCAGATGACTCGGCAGTAGGGGTAGAAACAGGAACTTGATCAGGAAAGGAAGCAGGCACACTTGCAGGTGTGATGACAAGAGGTCTCTGAATAGCTGGTGGCACAATATTCGGTGAGAATAGACTACCACTGCGAGTAACTTTGGCACGCCCGGTGATGTTGCTGACACCGGTACTAGTATCAAACTCTTGCTTAACTCCAAGAACATAAATATCTGCCCCATAGTGCCATGGGACAGCTTTGTCGGATGTATAAGGGAGAGGCCCCGGAACAGTAATGATGATAGGAGCAATCTTCTAAGTGGACATGATTTTGACAGGCTTCTTTGAGAGAGCCTTAGGAGGTTTGTTGAAAATAGTAACAATAGAAACTTCATCAGCAGGGACAACAGGAACATCAATCTTCTCGAACAAGATCTCTTTGCTATCCATCAGGTTTTGGACGCCTGACTTCAGCAAGGGACAACCAGTAGGTGCAACAGCACATAAAAGGCAACCTCTACTACATCCCGGAAATAAACCGGCTAGCAACAGGTTCCTTTTAACAGTCAACAACGGAGTAATAATATCATCCACAGAGGCCACATACAGGTCTTCTTCCATAGCATTCACTCCATGATGGGGCATGGGAGCAGTCACAACATTGGGCCTTTCGGGCGCCTCGAACTGTATTTCTTTAGCATCAATAAGGTCCTGAACCTTATTCCTCAGAGCCCAGCAATCATCCGTAGTATGCCCCGGGCTATCAGAGTGATAAGCGCAACGGGGGTTGGGGTTGTACTTTGGATAAGCTGTGTTTACCACCTTTGGAGCTTCTTTGACAGTTACCAGATTGGTTGACAGTAGTTGCGGCAAAATCTGAGACAGGATCATGCTGAGTCGAGTGTACTGCCTTTTGGGTCTCTCACCCCTTGGTTGGTTATACTGCTGAGGAGCAGCGGCAGGCTTTGAAATTACCAACGCATTGACAGCTTGGCGGCGTTCCGGTTTAACTTGTCTTCTAGGACCGTAAACAGCATTGGCTTCCTTCTTGAAGGGCTTCTTTTCAGCACTCGAGGAGGCACCTTTCTGTATCTTCCCCGACTTGATACCAGCTTCTATTCTCTCACCAGTCAAGATCAAATCTGTAAACCCAGCAGAAGAATTCCCAATAAGATGGTTGAAGAATGGACCGGACAGGGTTCCCAAAAACATGTCGACAAGCTCACGGTCCGTCAGCGGTGGATGCACCCTGCCATCCAGGTCTCTCCACTTTTGTGCATACTCCTTGAATCCTTCGCCCGTCCCCAGTGACATACCTTGGAGTTAGGTACGCGTGGGAGCGAGGTCGGAATTATACTGATACTGTTTATAAAATACAGTAGCCAAGTCCTCCCAGTTTCGAATACTGGCTCCATGCAGCTGATAGAACCATTCGAGTTGAGACCCCGAAAGGCTATCCTGGAAGAAATGGATCCATAGGTTCTTGTCTGCGGTGTAAGGTTGGATCTTCCTTACATATGATCTAAGATGCAGCTTAGGGAAAGAAGCCCCGTCGTACTTTGCAAAGGCAGGTTCCTTGAACTTGTGTGGGATCACCACCCCAGAAGATAAACCTAGATCTCCAAAATCCAGCCCCGACACATGTTGAATCTCCATGGCACTTAAATGGTCCTCTAGTTGCTTGTACCTGTCTTCAGCAGGAGGGTACTGTTCATCATTGTAATCCGTCTCGTTGTCGGAGACCACAAGACTAGGAGCCCTTCCCCCTTGGGGACTGTCTTTCTCTGCAGAGGAAGTAGCCTGATCAGACTCATTATGTAGTGTATTCCCAAACCTCCGTCCAATGTTAAACAGTGCAGTCCTCTTCTTCTTCTTCTTCTTCTTCAAGAGCAGAGTCTTCAACTCCTGTTGACCCTGGGCTAAGCTCATTACCAGCTCCTGAAACTGGGTGTTCTGGGCCTGGAGGGCCTTGATAGCTTGTTCGGTAGTATGCTCGGAAGACATGATGATTGAGTGCTGAAATAAAAAGCGAAGAAGATTAAGAAACACGTAGAAGAAGGGTACCTGTTATGCATATGATGCAATGAGATGCTTATGATTTATGTTTTCAAAGACAAACGGGATTCAACTTTGTAGACAAAAAGGAAACACACTTCATTATATTCAAACTTTAAATTGTTCAACAATTTGCCCTTAGGCATTACAAAAATGAAAATACTGAAAAGGAAATAAAAACTGTAAAAGAAACATCCAAAGCCCATCAGTGCTCCCATGGCCTCCTCTTCTCAGTATGGATATAGTCGTTCAGGATCCGCTCCTCCTCCAATTGCTTAGTCAGCTTCTGGATCTTCTGTTCTTGTTCGTTGAACTTTTCCCGATAAAAATCCCGTTCTTCCTGTAGCTGCGCCCAAGATCTCTTTAGTGTATCAACATCAGTGGGTATCTGAGGAGGGAGGACAGTTGGAGGAACCCCGTCTTCATCAGGAAATTCAAGAATGATAGGCCTGACAGCTTCGTATGGCATACCTAAATTCTGAGCACGGATGCAGACCCATCTGCAGTAGGGTTCCATTGGTAGAGAAGTCTTCGATCCTAACTCATGTGGGTCAGCTTTATGAATTTTGTCCCAGGCCTTAATGAATCTTCGGTGTAGCTCGTCACTGTCTACCTGAAACTCAAAACTGATGTGAGGTACCAACATCTCATGAGGCCCTGCTCTTCTGGCTCTTCCAAACTGACGGAGAGCTAAACATGGATTATAAGAGATTCCTCCCTGGGTACCGATCAATGGAACATTAGGATATTCTCCGCAACGATCAATAATGGCTACCTCATCCAAACCTCTGAGAGTCCAAGTGATGTCATTATCAGTGAGATACATTAACCTATGAGCCCAGCCCCTTCCTTCTTCATTCTTCAGCACGAACTTAGGGAGGTGAGAAATAAACCACCTTACTAACAAAGGAGCACAACACCACGGGGTTCCCCGTCTTCGGACAATACGAGCATAGAGCTATTGCAGGATATCACCCAAGAGAGTGGGTACAGGGTTCCGAGAGATGAAGATCCTTATGGCATTGATATTGACAAAGTTATCAGGATTCGGAAACAATACTAGACCGTAGATTAAGAGAGCCAGAAGGTCTTCGTACGCCTTGAAGTCTAAGTCATTCCAGAAACTATTAGCTTTTCCAACCAGAAACTTAGCCAAAAAGCCCTTAACTCCACTTCTAGTTTCCCAGTTAGCCATTACCTCTTCTTTGGTCAAGGGAAGGGCTGCAGCAATCTCTTTAGGTCTAAGAGTCTTATCCCAACCAGTGAATGGAGTCTGCTCCAAAACAGGGATACCAAGCAAATCAGAGAATTCTTCCAGGGTAGGGACCAGCTGGAAGTCTTGAAAGGTGAAGCAATGATACAGGGGATCATAGAACTGGACCAGGACACTCATCAGTTGTTGGTCCCACTTTGAAGTGACTAACCCAAGGAGAGAACCATGCCTCTTGATGAAGGAAGTAGTGTTTGGAATCCTATCAACCAAATCCTTGAGCAAAGTAGGTGTTTGAACAAAGTTGAGCCGGATAGTATTCCTACGCATGGGCATCATGATGTCCTACAAAACAGAGCAAAGATGAAACCCTCTTGTCTTTGAAATGGGTCAGTCCTTATGCAGGATGCATGGAATGGCATGGTGGTATGATGTTATGATAAAGCACACCACAAGTATTCACAAAGGCAAGCATGATAGGGCACACAAGTCACACAAGACATCCCTTAGGGTTTAGGCCAGCATGAAGTTTAGGTGTTACCCTCTTTCAGTTTCGTTGGTTAAAACCTGTCCTATCAAAAAGTAACCGGATTCTAGAGGATCCCAATATCATTAACTACCCTCAATCGGTCATAACTCCAGCATCGCAATCTTTTCTTGCGGCCAGAACCATCGCGAGAGTTTAGCCTCAATGAGTGTAGCATACTGCTACTGTTCTATGGCCAAGTTTGGGTCAATTTAGGGTTCTAAGGTCGATTGGTGTTTAATGACTCCTTAGAAGACCCATATTCTCCTCGTTGCAACACAAGGGATATCGGTACAGACCAAGGTGTCACACCAACGTAGCCACTGCTTCACCCATGTCGGTCTACGTCGGACACGTCCCTCACAGCTTATGCTACCTAAAAGGGTATTCCCCAGATCCGGGTTAGGATCTATGAAATTCCAATGCAAAGCCCACAAATAAAAAAGCACACAAAGCAAGCAATTGAAAACAAGAGTGGTCTAATCCTAAGGTAACCCCACTTTTAAGTAACTCCCCAGTAGAGTCGCCAGTTCTGGTATACGGTGGGAGAACTGACTTGTGGTTTTGCGTTTGTTTTCGCAAATGTTTCGGTTGAGCAAGAGTCACCACCGACTTTTTATTTTATGCTAAGGAAAGTTTAAAAAGCACAGCAAAAACCTTTTGAGATGTTTTCTTGGGTTCGGGGGGGTAGATTATAGAAAGGGAAGGTATTAGCACCCTTTCTATCCATGGTTATCCATGGGCTCTTAGTTACTTGCTTAGATCACTTGCCTTGCATTTTCAATTGTTTGAAATGGTGCTTTGTGTGTGGGTTTGAAAATGTTTTGAAAAGAGGCCATTGTGGTAGCAACCTTTGCAATGATCCATGTTTGGATGTATACATAGGTGTATGTCTTTTGAAAAGTTTTCAATGTTTTTTGAAAGTTTGTTTTGAAATTGTGTTGTGATGTGTGTTTTGAAAAGTAGGCAAGGTTTTATTTTGCAAGTTTGATCAAGTAACTAAGAGTTGTCTACCCCTAAATTTACTCAAATATTTTTCCTATGTTTTAACCCTTTTAACAGTATTGTTCCACCATTGTGTTTGGTGGACAATCTTGTGTTAGGATGTTAACGGGACGGGCGCGGGTCATCCTTTAGACCATGAATGTAATGGTGCCAAGTGTCTTTGGCAACTTTTCCTTTAAGGGACTTGATCATTTTTAGGCAACTTTCGAAAGCGTCATCGAGGGACTATGATCATTTGATATTGTTTTGTTTTGCCAAAGAAACCCAACATGCAACATGGCCCATTATTGAAGGCAACAAGTGGAGTAACCCTAGGGCTGCAAGTGTGATTGGTGTCGTCCATTTTCATGTTTTTTTGTCTTTGAATTAGGTCAAGCTATTTGTTATTTGATTTTTGCATACAAACCCTAAGTCTATCATGGCATATTTAGAAAGCTTTAAATGCGGAATTAAAAGTCCTAAATTATTACAAAGTAATCATGGGGATGGGGGTACAAATGTTCAAATGGGGACGAGACTTTAATAGGAGAATGGTATCCCAATATTTACAACCAAATCGAATCAAACGTAAATGTAAAATGTATCAAACGTACAAGAATAAACAAATGTGTATGTGTAAATGTATTTTTCATGTGACAAATAATCAAAAATAAAAAAGATTAATTTTGGATATTTTTCATGTTTTAGGGCAAAACCCTAATTTTGCAAATAAATAGTATTTATTATTCATCATATACAATATTTATTAATTATGTACAAAAAAATAAATAAAAAGGAAGTAAATTGTAAAAAAGTGATTTTTGAGGTTAAATATTAATAAGAAAAAAAAAGTATTATTTTTATGTTTTTATCCTAAATATTCTAATAATTATATAAGAATTTGTATTATATATTAAATATATTAAGTATACACAAAAATAAAATATTAATTATTTTACAAAAAAAAGTATATTTTTTAGAAAATGTTTTCAAAAGATAAAATAAAATAAAATCAGAAAATAGAATGTATTTTGTATTATTTTTTAGTATTTTCAAATAAAAGTATATATGTTTATTTATATGTACAAGTACAAATAAAAGCAAATAAATTCAAAATAAATGCAAAAATGTATGGAAAATATTTTTTAATATTTTTTATGTCTTGACAAAAAGTAAATAAGTCAGAAACAAAAAGAAAAAATCAAAAATGATAAAAATAAAGCACAATGGGCCAAGGGGGTGTAAAATGAAATAAGGGGTGCAAAAAGCAGGTTGACTCAGGCCCAGCCCAAGTCAACTCTGTCTTCAACCCTTGGCCAGATTCAAACAAAAAAACGCGCGCCCTTCCTCCATCTCTGCAATCTCTTGATTCCTTGACTTTTAACAAAAACTCACAACACAAACATTATAGAGCATCATGCCACGAGTTCATATATAGAAAAAACTTGATCTAACTCTCAGAAATGAGAGAGAATTTCTTCTCCCCCAATTTCTGACCTATGTTTTTTTCAATGTTCAGGTCCAAAATTTTCTCAGCATACACAACATAAATGAAAAGTAACTATATGGATGGCTTCAGGGCTATGATTAGAACATGCTTTCTTCACAAACTTAAGCCTAACTATGCCTGGATAGAGAGATAGGAGTTCAAACTTTTACCTGTTCAGCTTGAATCGTGTGCAACAATGGAGGCACTTTCAATGCAATGTGAGGACTTGTACAGCTTGCTTGAAGTTCAGGGATGCTTCTCCAACCTCTAGCTTGCTTTGAAACTAGCTAAATCGAGCTATGGAAGTTCACCTGCAAAGTTGAAAACTGAAAATGGCAAATGATGTTAGGGATGTTACATTTTGTGTTCAATGCTTGGGATAGCTTCAGTGGGTGATATGGAACATGTTTAAACTCTCTTTGGCCAAAGTGCACGAGTGGAAAGGTTTATAGAAGTCAAGTTGCAGAAGGGACTCTGTTTTTTGCAGTAGGATGGTGTTTTTGTGATTGAGGAGGTATTGAAGGTGGTTGGCTCGTGTTTCAGGTTAGTTAGGGTGTATGGAAAGTGTTCACAAAGTTTGTTTTGGTTTTTTTTTACAGGAGATGGAAGTTGGTATGTGTTTGCAAGATTTCTTCTCTCTTAAGCCAAAGTTGCCAAGTTGGGTTACAAGCTTATGCAGGCCCCCTAAACATGCTGCAAAGTTTGTTCTTGATCAGTGGGATATGTCCACACATTTGTGCCTCAGAGATTTGCTTTGTACTTCATAGATTGTAAACTTGACATAAAGTTGATCTTTACAAGAATAGATAAGTTACTTTTTCTAATTATGGATTAAACTTCCATGTAATGACCAAATGAGCAAAATAATGCTAGAACACAATGGATTGGAATTTAATTATTGAGTGTAAGAAGGATTAGAGGCCTGTAATCTAGCTTGTACAAGCTGATTTCAAAAATGCCTAAGTTAAGAACATGCATTTGGTCAAGAACAAAAGTGGATTTTGCCCAACTTTGCCAATTCGATTCTCCCTAACCACAAGGGTGTTTGAGAAGTTCTTGGACAATTTGGAAAGCTTGGAATGTGTACTACAATCCATCTTTGTAATGCAAGTAGAAATTCCAAGTGGAAGCATGTGAAAAGTGGCCATGAAGTTAGGCAAAAATCCTGCCTAAAACAGGTCAAAAAAATTTCTAAGTTAAGAATGTTTTGCACCCTTGTTCCAAAAATCATAACTTGAGCTACAAGCTTCTTTTGAGGAAACTTTGTGAATCAAAGTTGTAGATTTTGAAATGGACTATAACTTTCATGTTTTGAGTTTTGTTTGAATCCAAATGTATCTTGATGAAAAAATGGGACAAAGTTAGGAAAAAATAAGGAAGTTTCATAACTTAGAAAAATTCTAAGTTATGAAATTTCTTCATTTCAAACCCTAATTTGCAATTTTTGATTTCTTGATGAACAAGCTTCACAATTTGGCATGTTTTGATGAAAAATGAATCTTGACACTTGATTTTGACCAAAAAGTCAAAGTTTGACTTTTCAGTATACAGTCAAATTTTGCTCAGTTGACTGGAAAATTCATCTGTCAATCTTGTGCATTTGGGATCTTTTGAACTTGTTGAACATGTCAAGACAATGCAATTGAGTCCTTGAGTCCATATGTGAGCTTGAATTGCCATTGGTTAGGTCAAACAGTCAAAAATTGCCTTTGTGCAGTCAAAACCCTAAAAATGACCATTTTGCCCTTTTGGTGTTTTGATCAAATTTCTTGTGGAATTGTGATCCAAACTTGATCAAATGGTCCATATGAGTTCATAATGTTGATGTGGGTCAAAAATCACGAGGTTTGACTGTCCATTGGCCACAGTTGACTTTTCCCCCAATATAGTTGATTTCTAGGTCAACTGTCCAATTGGCTGGGCAAAGATTGGAATCAAGGCTTGAAACTTGGTATGGATAAACTTGTGAGTCCAACATGAAGCATGAAAGTAACTTTGGGCCTTTTAGGTCAAAACATCCTTGTGCAAACTCAAACCCTAATTTGGGTCAACAGTGCAAGGAGGAGTCTTGAGCAGAGCAAACCCTAGCTTGATCTTGAGCTCCAAGGGTCTTGTGGTGAGGAAATATTGATGAAATGGGAGGGAAAAGTTTGGGGTACAACACCCATCTATAAATAATTGGCTCCATCACACGTTCAAGGGGTTGGTATTTTGAGAGAAAAAGCTGTCAAAAGAGGGAAAAGAAAACTGTGAAACCTTCATCAAAAATCTAATTCCCAAACATAAAACCAAACCTTTATTCTTCCTTTTGAATCAAAGAACTTGGCATTTTCTCTTTCGTTGCTCTTGCTGACTCCAGAACATCTGAAGGCAGCAGTTCAGGTTCCAAACACACACTTCAGATTCAAGGTAAGTCTTTCTGACTTTGAATATTTTCATTCAGAACATCATTAAATATGTAAATGTCATAGTATTTATGTTTTCCATATCATTGCATAAGTAGGGAAACTGTGGATCAGAACTTCTTGGTTAGGTCTAGGCTCAGAACTAGGATTAGAACTTCTATAAACTGTTGTGCTTTTATCCTCTTGATTTGCTGTTAAGGACTGAATAAATTGCTTATGTGCTGATTAATATGATGAAAAAGTTAAAATGTAACACAGAACTGATGTTCTTCATTCACCATTTTAACACAGAATTTCTAGAATGCTCACTCACTATTTTAGCATAGCACAAAACTTCTGAGTTCTCTCTACGCGTTAAACACACAGAACTTCTAGGCTTTATTACCGTTAAGCACACTAAACCTATGATGCTTCCACTTGATGTTTTAACACTCAGAATTTTGGATTTTTCACACGCTGACAACACACTGAATTTTCAATGTTCGCTCATTGTTTTAGCACAACACAAAACTTCTGACTTAAGGTTCACTGTCTGAATACCACCCAGAAACTATGTTTCCTTTCCCTCTGACAATTCTTGCGGTACCTAAGTGTATCAATCCAGAACTTCTGATTCCACTGACATTCCTTTCTATGTCACCACGCGCCTGGCTTCAGAACATCTGATCCTTGTCGTTTTGCTTGCAGCAGCACGCTGTCTCTATCTTTCATTTATTTTCCTTTTTATCATTTTCAATATTAATCCTTTTTTTATTGATATAAAAAATACATAAAAATATTTTCTTTTATTGATTAATTTATTTCTTTTTTCTTAATTTATTAAGACACAAAAACCATTTTCTAAACAAGTCATTTTTCTCTCTTGCATTGTACATTGCAATATGGTTGTAATAGTTAAATAGGATTTAAATTCTTCAACCCCCCATTTGTAAATACGTACCCCCATCCCTAAAATATTGTAATAGCATAGGACTTTTATATTTCCTCAATTTAACGCTTTTTCAAATATAAAATGCTAGTAATTAGGATGTGTATGGCAAGATATGAAATCAACGAATAGATCACCCTAATCAAGACTAAATGCATGCAATCAAACACACTTGCACACTAGCACCCGTAGGGTAATCCCACCTTGTTGCCTATCGGAAAAATAGCCATGTCCCTCGAACATGGGAGTTTTAGCAAAAGACCATCGATAAAAGATTGTAGTCCCTCGATGACTCTCGATGTTGCCTTCAATAAACGATCTAGTCCCTCACACGACATTGCTAAAACGTTCCATGGGTTTCCTTCTATGACTATACAAAAACATCCTGCGCCCGTCCCTTCTTATCCAACGATGGGGCTTATTACCAAATCAATGGTAAGATAGAAACATCTAAAGGAAGAGGAAAAGAACATCTAAGACCTTTTGAGTAGGTATATTCGCTCTTAGTTGCTCGCTTGCTCACAACAAAAAACATTTTTATACACCAACACATCTCTTTGAACTATTTTCAAAACCAACACTTTATATGCATTCTTATAGAGATGAGAATCATTACAAAGTCACATTTTCAAAATACTTTCAAAACCCACATCACAAAGCACATTTCAAAACAAAAGCAAGTGATCTAACAAGCAACTAAGAGCCCATGGAAAACCATGGATGAAAAGGGTGCTAATACCTTCCCTATTCATAATCTACCCCCCGAACTCAAGAAAACATCTCTAAAGGTCTTTCTTGTGCTTTTTCACATTTCCTTATTGGATAAAAGAAAAGTCAGTGGCAACTCTTGCTATCTGCAATATTTGCGATCAAACACAAAACAAAAAGTCAGTTCTCCCACCGTATCACAGAACTGGCGACTCTGCTGGGGAAATTTTAAAAGTGGGGTTACCTTAGGGTTAGATCACATCTACTTGCTTTCATTGTTTGACTTGTATGCTTTACCTTTTGGGTCCTTGTTTGGGTTATTGTTAAAAAATCCTACACTCGGATTTGGGGAACACCTTTTTAGGTAAGTAGCAATAAACTGTGAGGGAACTGTGAGGGGTATACCGACACGGTTGAAGCAGTAGATACGTTGATGTGGCACTTTGGTTGGTACTGGTAACCCTTGAGTCAATCAAGAAGAGTATGGGGGTCTCCGTGTGGTGTCGTTAAGCATCAACTGACCTTAGAACATTTAATTGCACAACTTGGCCAGTAGGATATAGCGAGGTGGTCGGCCTTGGTGTATTCCCAAGGTCGACAGATACTTGATGCTACACTCATTGAGGTTTGACTCTTGAGCTTTGTTTGGTTGCGAGTCAATCGCCTATTGAATGATGTTGGGGGAAAGATCAGTGATATTGAGATCCCTTAGAACCCGGTTACTATTTATAGGACAGGTTGAACCAATCCAACTTCAAGAGGGTATGACCTTAAAACTCATGCAGGCCTTAAACCTAAGGACTTGTTGTGACTTGTTTGTTGCTTGATATACATGTGTTTTTTTAGCATAATCATGACATCATAAGCATGGCATGTCATACTAAGCATTTCAAAGATTCTCTAGGGCTCATCCTTGCTTTGTTTTGTAGGACATGGCACCCGCCCGCAGGAACACTATCCAGATTAACCTTGTGAAAGTTCCTCTCCAACTAAAGGATCTGGAATTAAGGTTTCTTGAAAGTTCTCATTTCACTAAAAAGCATGGTCAGTTGCTCATTTTGGTCACTTTAAAACCTGACGAAGAATTATTAAAAGTGATGTTCCAGTTCTTCGATCATGTGCACCATTGTTTTACCTACCCGGATTACCAGCTAGTACCTACTATGGAGGAATTATCTCAGTTGTTAGGGGTACCTATTCTTGACCAGTTACCTTTTAACGGTACTGAAGAACATCCAAAGCCTGAAGAGATTGCTAGAGCTTTGTCCTTACAACGATCCGACATAGTGACAAATTGGGAGACTAGAGGGAGTGTCCAAGGAATTCCAGTTAAGTTTCTATTCGAGAAGGCTTACCATTTTTGGGATGCTTTAGATTTACAAGCTTTTGAAGAGATGATGGCACTTCTCGTTTATGGGACGGTACTTTTCCCTAATGCGGGTCAACTCGTAGATGTAAGAACTATTAAGGTTTTTCTGTCTCATAATCTAGTGCCTACATTAATCGAGGATATTTTGCACTCTCTGCATGCTCGCACTCTAAAAAGAAGGGGGACCCTCCTTTGTTGCACTCCTCTATTGGCTAGGTGGTTTATTTCGCACCTACCCATGTTTGTTTTGAAGAATGAACAGGGTTTGAAATGGTCTCGTAGGTTGATGTCCCTTAAGCATTCAGACATTCATTGTTGTTCGCGGTTCTCGGAAGATGTTACCATCATCAATCGTTGTGGTGAATTCCCTAATGTCCCTCTCTTAGGAATTAGGGGAAGAATCACGTACAACCCTTGTTTGGCCTTGCGTCATTTTGGTTATGCAAGGAGAGATGGTCCTCATGATACGCTTATCCAAGGAATTGCCTTCAACTATGAGAATGATGCTCAGGAATACCGTAAAAGGTTCATAAAAGCTTGGGGCATGGTACATAAAATTGATAGCAAGACATTGGGGAACAAGAATTCGATCCCTCTTGAGCCCTATCTCCGATGGGTACGAGCCCGTGCTCAAAATCTTATGATGCCTTACCCTACTTTCCTACCAATAATTGTGGAACCAGTTGCTGAGGGAGATACCTATGCCTGCGGCTGCCCCGCAATGCAACAATCAGCAAAGGGTAGAAAGACCACAAAGGCAGTTCTCCCGGATTAACATGACATTAACAGAGGTTCTACCGCGTCTGCTGAGATCCAACATGACAACTTTGAAAGAGGCTCCCAAGAATCCTAATACCTCGTCTCCTCGGTACAATCCTAACGCTTGGTGTGCCTACCATTCTGAGAGTCCTGGTCACGATACAAATGATTATTGGGCTCTAAGAAATAAAGTACAAGATCTGATTGAAGCCAAGGAGATTGAGTTCGATGCTCCGAAGAAGCCCAATGTCATAACTACTCCCATGCCTAGGCACAACTATGGAGTTAATGTCGTTGATACCGATCTATTTGTGACCTCAGTTGATGAAGTTTCTACTCCCCTTATGACTGATAAGAAGAATTTGTTGCTGGCTGGTTTATTTCCGGGTTGTGGTGAAGGTTGCCACATGTGTTCATCTCTGCCTTCTGGTTGCTATCTGCTAAAGATAGGTGTCCAGCTCCTGATGGGTAGCAGAGAAATTTTGTTCGAGAAAATTTTGACTCCTGCTGTTCCGTTCGAAGATGTTTCTATTATAACCATTTTCGCCAAACCTTCCAAGGCCTCCTCAAGAAGGCCTGTTAGGATTACACCCACTCCGAGAGTTGCTTCGTTAATAATCACCTGTCCTGGTCCTGTCCCGTACACCTCGGACAAAGCCGTCCCTTGGCATTATGGCGCCGATATCTACTATCATGGCATTAAACAAGACCTGAAGAATGAAGAGGCTGATTCTGATGTCAGTAACATTGTCGGGGCCAGTAGGATTACTATAAGTGGAAGGGTTTTTTCTCCTGAGATCTCCCCAAAGACTGCCACTAAGCTTGTTGTTATTTCATCTGTTGTTCCTACCAGTACTTTCGTCGCTACTCCTGTTCTTACTCCCATTGTTACTCCTGCCGTAGAGTCATCTGGGACTCGAGGCAAAGAAGCTATAGGTGAGCCTGCCCAGACGGAGGCACCTAGAAAGATTGTCGTGGAAACCTCTAAGCAAGAGATAGAGGAAATTTAAAAATAATTAAAAAAAGTGACTACAATGTGGTCGAGCAGTTAGGGAAGACCCCCTCAAAGATATTAATGTTGTCTTTGTTGTTATTTTTTGAAGCCCATGCGAAGGATTTGATTGCATTCCTCAAGACAGCGCATGTGCCACAAGAAACCTCAGCCGATCAATTCAAAGACTGTGTAGCCAGTTTGACTGCTGATAATGGGCTGGGTTTTTCAGATGCCGACTTGACACCGGAATGGAGGAAGTATAATGATGCTCTGCATGTCTCGATCGAATGTAGGGGCACCACTATGGCTCATGTGCTGGTGGATATTGGGTCTTCCTTGAATGTGCTGCCTAAGAAGGCTCTTGATCGGTTGGATTATGAAGTCTTGACCCTAAAGCCCAGTAACATTGTGGTAAGGGCTTTTGACGGGTCGAAGAGAATGGTGCATAGGGAGGTGGACATCCCTGTCAAGTTAGGATCTCAAACTTTTAAGTCCACCTTCTACGTGATGGACATCAGGCCATCGTACTCTTATTTGTTGGGTCGTACTTGGATCCATGAATTCAGGGCTGTTACTTCTACACTACACCAAATATTGAAGTATCAGGTGAAGGGGAAGATAGTCACTGTGCATGGAGAAGAGGAGTACATGGTGAGACACCTGAACTCCTTCAGGTATTTGGAGATGGACGGGGAATTCATAGAGACCCCTTGTCAAAACTTTGAAGAGGTTCCCCAAATTTTGGCGTCGACCGAGACTACCACCAGTACCAAACTTCCTTTGAAGACGGCTTCTCTCAAGGACGCCAGAACAGTGATTGAAGAAGGTGGGTGTACCAATTGGGGATGGCTCCCTGATTTTACTCACAAAATTGACAAAGTTGGTTTGGGATTTACTTCAGGGGCTCAAAGGGTTTTTCGACGTGCTCGGGCTAGAGGACCTCCCCTACGTATCAGCAATCGTGGGGTCAATGTTATTGAAGACAGTGAGGAAGACCATGACATTGACAGCTGGATCTACCCAACTACCAACGGTGGACCAAGCAACTGGACGGCTAGAGATTTTATTCCAGTTTCTTTTATTCCGCAGTAATTTTCTTACTTATATTCTGAATTTGTAATGAACAATTTTTTAAAAAAAACTTGTTGGCCTTGTGTCTTTCCCGAGGCACAATGTTTCTATCTGTGAGGGTTATTATATGTCATTTCATATATCATCAATGAATCATTGGATGTTCTTTACATACAAATTTTGCGCTCTCTGTTTTTTATTTTCTGTTTTTACTTTATCAATTCAGCTATGCTCTTACACACACGCACGTATCAAACTGCAGATCCATATCCACTCTGAATCTCATTGATAACAATCCTGCTAATACCAGCTATGACTTCGAGAATCCGATCAACCGAGCTGAGGACGAAGGTGAGAATGATTGTGAGGTGCCTGGGGAACTGGCTAGACTATTACAACAAGAAGAGAGGGTTGTACAGTCTCATGAAGAGCCAGTTGAGACAATAAACTTGGGTACACAGACGGACAGAAAAAAAGTCAAGATCGGTGCAAATCTAGAAGCTAAGATCAAACAGCGGTTGATACAGATGTTGCACAACTATGTTGAGATATTTTCCTGGTCCTATGAAGACATGCCTAGGTTAGACACTGACATCGTGGTACACCGTCTGACAACTAAAGAGGATTTTCCTCCGGTTAAACAGAAGGTCCGTCGTATGCACCCTGAAATGTCAGAGAAGATCAAGGCAGAGGTCATGAAGCAGTTCGACGCGGGGTTCTTAGCTGTCACCTCCTATCTGTAGTGGGTTGCTAAAATTGTTTCGGTACCTAAGAAGGACGGCAAGGTATGGATGTGTGTCGATTATAGAGATCTGAACAGGGCAAGCCCCAAGGATGACTTCCCGCTTCCCCACATTGATGTTCTGGTTGATAACACCGCGCAACACAAAATCTTCTCCATCATGGATGGTTTCTCTGGCTACAACCAGATCAAGATGGCTCCTGAAGACATGGAGAAGACGACCTTCGTGACACAGTGGGGTACCTTCTGTTACAAGGTGATGCCTTTTGGGTTGAAGAATGTTGGGGCAACCTATCAGCGAGCCATGATCGCTTTGTTCCATGATATGATTCACCATGAAATCGAGGTTTATTTTGATGACATGATAGCCAAGTCTCAAACCAAAGAGGAACATCTCGATCATCTACAAAAGTTGTTTGATAGGTTGAAGACATACAAGCTGAGGTTGAATCCGAACAAGTGCACCTTCGGGGTAAGGTCTGGTAAGCTTCTGGGTTTCATCGTCAGTGACAAAGGTATTCAGGTAGACCCTGCAAAGGTGAAGGCCATATAAGAGATACCAACTCCTCGTACCGAGAAGGAAGTTAGATGTTTCTTGGGACGCTTGAATTATATCGCCAGGTTCATTTAACATCTGACTGCTACTTGTGAGCCCATCTTTAAGCTTCTGAAGAAAGATCAAGTGGTAAAGTGGAATGACGAATGCCATACTGCTTTCGAAAGGATCAAAGAATATCTTCAAGAACCGCCAATTATGATGCCTCTGGATGAAGGAAGACCTTTGATATTATACTTAACAATGCTAGACAATTCAATGGGGTGTGTGTTGGGGCAGCATGACGAGTCTGGTCGAAAAGAGCACGCAATATACTACCTTAGCAAAAAGTTTACCGACTGTGAGATAAGATACTCATTGCTCGAGAAAACTTGTTGCGCTTTGGCATGGGCGGCTTGCCGGCTGAGATAGTATATGTTGACCCACAATACTTTGTTGATATCTAAGATGGATCCAATCAAATACATCTTCGAGAAGCCCGCACTCTCCGGAAGAATAGCGAGATGGCTGATGATCTTAACTCAATACGATATACAATATACAACCCAGAAAGAAATCAAGGGGAGTGTATTGGCTGATCATTTGGCTCATCAGGCCATGGATGACTACCAGTCCATGAATTTTAAGTTCCCGAATGAGAACATTATGCTGGTGACTGACTACGAAGGACATGGACCGGATGAAGGACCTGAGAAAGGATCCCGATAGACTATGGTTTTTGATGGAGCTTCGAACGCACTCGGTAATGGCATTGGCGTTGTAATCATATCCCCTGAGGGATGTCACACTCCTTTCACTGCCCGATTATGTTTCAACTGCACTAACAACATGGCGGAGTATGAAGCCTGCATCATGGATATCAAAGCCGCTATTGACCTCAGAATCAAGTTCCTAAATGTGTTCGGGGATTCAGCCTTGGTGATAAGTCAGATCAAAGGCGAATGGGATACGAAGCATCTTAATCTCATCCCATACAAAGAGCACGTACTGACATTGCTCCCACACTTTGAGGAGGTAACTTTTGAACATTTCCCACGAGAGGAGAATCAGTTAGCGGACGCGCTAGCTACCATGTCTTCTATGTTCAAAGTTAGGTGGGACAATGAAGCTCCCCGAATCACCATTGAAAGGTTGGGTGAACCAGCGCACTGCTGTGAGATTGATACTAAAGAAGTGGCAGACAAACTCTGGTTTCATGAGGTAAAGAAGTATCTCGAGACTCAAGAGTATCCTGAGGGGGAACATATCAATGATAAGAAGTTTCTGAGAAGGTTCGCTGCGAAATTCTTCCTCAATAATGGAATCTTCTACAAGCACAACCATGACTCTACCTTACTAAGGTGTGTAGACAAGATCGAAGTAGAGAGAATCATGACAGATCTACATGAATGTACCTTCGGAACCCATTCCAATGGACATACCATGGCTAAGAAGATCCTACGGGCAGGATACTATTGGTCCACTATGGAAGCAGATTGTTATCAGCACTCCCGAATTTGTCATAAGTTCCAAATCTATGCTGATAAGGTGCATGTGCCTCCGGCTCCTTTGAATGTCTTGACAGATCCGTGGCCCTTTGCAATGTGGGGCATTGACATGATCGGAGAAATCAGGCCCACTGCCTCCAATTGGCATCGCTTCATCCTAGTGGCCATCGATTACTTCACGAAATGGGTTGAGGTGGCCTCCTTTGCTACTGTTACCAAGAATGTTGTGGCGCGGTTTATCAAACATAACCTGGTCTGTCGGTATGGTGTGCCAGAGAGAATTATCACCGATAATGGTACGAATCTCAATAACACGATAATCATTAAACTCTATAAGCAGTTCAAGATACATCATCATAACTCTTCTCCCTACCGGCCGAAGATGAATGGCGTTGTTGAAGCAGCTAACAAGAACATCAAGAAAATTATACAGAAGGTGACAATGACATATAAAGACTGGCATGAGATGTTACCATTTGCTCTGCATGGGTACCGCACCTCAGCACGGACGTCGACAGGGGCAACACCCTACTCTCTGGTATATGGCATGGAGGCAGTCCTACCCATTGAGGTCCAGATCCCTTCTCTGAGAATCATGAAGGATGCAGGTCTGAATGAAGATGATTGGATCCAGACTCAACTTGATCAACTGAATCTGATTGATGAGAAGAGACTTACTATTGTCTGTCATGGTCAAACGTATCAAAAACGGATGATCAAGGCTTTCAACAAGAAGGTCAAACGCCAAGAGTATCAATTCGGGGATCTAGTGATCAAGCGCATCATACGGCCGCAAGGTGACCCCAGAGGCAAATGGACTCCCACATACGAATGTCCATTTGTGATTAAAAACATTTTCTTGGGTGGAGCCATGATTCTGACCACTATGGACGGTGACGACCTTCCTCACCCTGTCAATGCGGACATAGTGAAAAGATACTATGCATGATAAAAGACCCGCTAGGTCGACTGGCCTAGGAAAAAATAAGGGCTTCCCGGCGAACCAATAGGGTTCGGGCAAAAATAAGGGATGAAAATGAACAAAATTTGTACACCCGGCGAGTCGAAAACCTAAAAAGGCGACTTGGGCAAAAAAGGGTATCCCGGTGGACTGAAAACCCGAAAGGACGGTCCAGGCAAAAGTTAGGGATGAAAAGTGTATCACTGTGTCCAATTGGATCACCCTTCGATCTGACCGAAGCATCAATTGTCAAGCTCAAACAGCATCGATCAACCTAATCAGCTTCGGACAAGCAGCAAAGTGATGAGACGCTCGAAGACATAGCGGCGATAGCAGAATTGGAACCTAATGGGATTGTTGTACATAGTTATTTTCTTTTTACACAATATTGTATAACTTCTAATTTTACAGCGGCGTCCTCTTACTAGAACGTCATCCTCCTTGTACGAAAACGCTTATTACAGGCCAACTTCAAAAAAATCAATACAAAATCATTTTCATAAGAAACTTTGAGTTTTTCTTTTTTCTGTTTTGTTTTGCAAGAACGTCCATTTATTTATTTTTGACATATGCATTTAAATATGATCGTTGCTCATAAACATTTACATAAATAAACAAAAGACAATTACTCGTAATTCCAGAAACAGGGGTAAAAAATGTCAAACCCGACGGTTACTCTGTCCAGCAGGTACCAGGGCAGAGACAACTTTGGAGCACAGTCATCAGTACATGCGACTTTGTAACATCTGTATTCCCCACATGGTAAAGATAATCAAAGCATTGATATCAGTTCTCTCGAAACGGGAAGTAATCTCCCTAGCCAGGGTCATCCAGAAACCTGACATCTATATCCCCCGGCCAAATTGCATGATCGCGAGCGGATCATCATAAATTATTATCTCCCTAAGCAGAGTTTGTTTCTTTAGATACAAAAGCTCAATCCCCAACAGAGCTTAACAAGAGTCATTCCCCCGCAGAGCTATTCTCGAACAAAGTCTCTCCCTGGTAGAATTTCACAAACAACAAAGAACAAATCTCTGACACGGTCATTTTCGTTCACCATCTCCAACGGAAGTAGAAGAAGCACAGTTCTCTACAATAGTCAGGAATGCTATATTCTCCAGCAGTAGTCATGGATTTATTTTCCTAGACTTAGATACGTCACAAATGACATCTCATGTTCATACATCATGACATGCGCACACATATCACATACAACATAATCTCATTTATTTTGAGAGCATCATCTCACAACGTATTTCATGTATCGCATATGATCAACCCTGTTTGTCTTTTCAGGGAAGACAGTTATCACCAACAATTCCAGCAAATATACATATCATATATGCAGACAGCTAATGAATGAATCAGTTCCCGAAACTAAGCGGGTCAACTAATCTACATGATCAAGTGAAGTAACCCTACTACCCAGGTTCCTTCTCATGGCACAACTACCCAGGCTTTCATCTCGAAGTAACCCTACTACCCAGGTTCCTTCTCATAGCCTTACTATCCAGGCTTTCATCTCGAAGTAACCCTACTATCCAAGTTCCTTCCTGTAAGCCCTACTACCCAGGTTTCATCTCGAAGTAACCCTACTACCAAGGTTCCTTCTCATAGCCTTACTATCCAGGCTTTCATCTCGAAGTAACCCTACTATCCAGGTTCCTTCCCATAAGCCCTACTATCGGGGCTTTCATCTCGAAGTAACCCTACTACCCAGGTTCCTTCTCATAGCCTTACTATCCAGGCTTTCATCTTGAAGTAACCATACTACCCAGGTTCCTTCTCATAGCCTTACTATCCATGCTTTCATCTCGAAGTAACCCTACTATCCAGGTTCCTTCTTATAGCCCTACTATCCAGGCTTTTATCTCGAAGTAACCCTACTACCCAGGTTCCTTCTCATAACCCTACTATCCAGGCTTTCATCTCGAAGTAACCCTACTACCCAGGTTCCTTCTCATAGCCCTACTATCTAGGATTTCATCTCGAAGCAGCCCTACTATCCAGGCTTTCATCTCGAAGTAGCCCCACTATCCAGGTTCCTTCTCCCTTATCTCCAAACAACAGTTTACAACACTGTAAGGCCTGGACCTGACCAGATACGGTTGGTTTCACATTTCCCCAGTAAGTCGCTGTACAGCCTGGACCCTGACCAGGTATACATTCTACTTTCACCCCCTCAATCAGGAGATAATTCCACATTAGAGTAATGGACAACCAAAGCACCTAAACTTTACTTCCCATGGCATAAGTCAACATTCCCCAGCAAAGTCCTCCTCAACAGCAGGTACAGGAATTCTCGCCAAGGAATCTCTTATGCAACTGGTCTTTTCGGGATGGCATCTTTAAGCCCATCTCCGACGATTCTCCGTCGCCTTCCAAATGGCATATGTAAGCCCATTCTCGATATCACCAATCAGCATTACTTCATGCGAATGCAAATTTCTAGGCACTCTAGTGTTCAATCATCTTCCACCTTCAGATCACGAAAGGCAAACCAGCCAATCTACATCCTCAGGCTTAAGAAGATTGAACAGGGGCAACTGTTGTACCCAAAATTTGCCCTCTCATTTCTCAAAAGATCATCCTGGACTCTCAGTTTTGCTTCTATCAAGTCACAGCTAGCTGATAGAGTTCGACATCTAGAGCGTCTGCAACTAGAAAAGGTCAGACATGATAAGGCTAAGACTAAGAAAGAAAAAGTAGCCTTCATAGATTATGATGACACAAATGCCATTTATGAGGCCGACTATACCTCACCAACAGAGGCAGAGGTCGACGTGGCTGAAATGAAGCCAGGGCCAGCATATGAATGTAAATCACTATTTCCTGCTAAAGGAAAAAATACGGTCGAAAACAATCCAAAATTTCCAGCGAAAATTTATACGTTTGATGTCACTAAATGTGAAAAAAAATTGATTTGTTAGTTAAAGATGGTCAAATTTTAGTACCCCCAGGTGCTAAGCTACCACCACTAGAACAACAACATAAAAGAGGTTTTTATAAATTTCATAATTATCTTGGTCACACAACCTCCCAATGTTATATTTTCAGGGGTCTCGTACAAAAATTGCTGCAGGAGGCTAGATTGAAATTTACTGCACAAAAAATGAAGATTGATATTGATCCTCTTAGGCAAGAGGAGGCTTTGTTTCTTTGACCCTGTTGACATCAACATGGTAGAAATTACTGAGTTTCATGATGATGATATGGTCGAAGAGGTTACTGGAGAAAGTACTGATGTCGACTTAGCAGATGTATACCCAAGGCCTGAGGAGGACTTGATAGACTTCCTTTACCACTGTAAGAACAAAGGTTCACAAACTTGCTTGTGTCCTAGGTGTGTCGCCTTGACTGACAAAATAGCTGCTGAAAATTTCCAGAATTTGCAGTTAAAAAAGAACAAGGGTAAGTCGTACAATCAAAGGTTCCCTACACTAAGGGACACAAGAAAAATTGTGGGAAACTCCCATGCCAAACCAAGAAGTTATATTCCTTCAGCAAAAGCTCCTAACGGTACGTGGATTAAGCCTCAAGGGAGAAGGGGAGCACCAATTGATGGTGCTATTGCTAAAGATCCAAACAAAGGAAAATTGGCTATTAACTACTGACACGAGTTTAAGTCTGAGAGGAAAAGTCATATTTCGGAAAATTACATGGGGAAAAATCCCATGACTCGAACCCAATGGAAATTCTTCTAGCGCCGAAAAAACGGGCTGAGAGGAAAGCATCTACTGGAAAGATTGCTGCAAACAAATTTGGTAATTAGAAGCAGTATAAAGTGAAGGTTGATTCCTCTACAAAAGAACGAATCAAAGAGTTTGTGAGTCGACCAGTTGCTAAGTGTTATGAAGAAGCTACTGACAATTTTGAGTCTGATTCTAAAGAGAATTTGAATATCTTAGTTAATGTGGTATCAATTCTTCCAGTAGAATATGATTTCTTAACAGAAGTGGAAGATTCAGCAGACGTTGATGCTGAGGAGATGGTTTTACACAAGCCAACATGTTACTTTGTGATGAATAATGGTTCGATTGAGAACCAAGATGCGTTCTTTAAAAGACCAGATATGGTCGTGAAGAGCCATTTGAAGCCTCTTTTAATAAGGGCTAAGCTTGAAGGGGTGGCTATCAACAAGGTGTTGGTAGACTGTGGTGCTACGGTAAACATTATGCCACACCACCTATTGCATAAAATTGGTAAATATGACACCGATGTTAAATCTCATAACGTGGTCTTATCAGACTACGAAGGAAGGACTAGAAACACTATGGGTGTGATCCAAGTTGATATTATTGTCGGCTCCGTTACTAGGCCGACTATATTCATGGTGATTCAAGGCAAGCCAAGTTACAACCTCTTAGTAGGGAGGGAATGGTTGCACGGTGTAGGGGTCGTACCATCTTCTATGCACCAGCGTTTGGTGATTTGGAGGGAAGATGGTATTGTCTAGAACATTGAAGCTGATCAAGGATATTTCAGGGTAGACGTGAACAATATCGGCAAGAAGCAATTTGATAGGAAATTAGCTAACATTTCCCCATGTCAACCTGCTGAAGATGTGTATGCCAACCTTGATGAGGAATTTATTTCGTTGAAGTTACATGAGACCCATGGTTTTATATGGGATGTGGAATGTCTTGAGGATCCATACTGTGACAACCGGCTGATAGGCTGGGGAGACATCAGTGATGATGTCTGAGCTGGATGCTCTGAAAAGGATTTTGGCGTATATTACTGAAATTAAAATAAATTTGGCGCTAGAGGCTGAAGAAAATATGGTTGCCGAAGCCAATAAGACACAACTTCTGAATGAAGGAGCTACTTTGGCTATTGAGCCAAAGCCACCAGATAAAAAAGAAGTGGTCGAAGAAAACGTCGATAAGCAGCGTCTGGACTACATATATGACGAAGAACCCTTAGTCTCCGAAAAGGATCTGATGGCACCAGAAAGAATGTAGCCACAAGACCCTTTAGAAGAAATAGATCTTGGTGAAAAGGGGGATAAAAGACCAGCTTATATCAGTGCCAACATTGACCAAAAGTTAAAGTCTGAGGTAATATCTTTATTAAAAGAATTTAAAGATTGTTTTGCTTGGGACTATAACGAAATGCCAGGTTTAAACAAGGATTTGGTCGAACTAAAATTACCAATAAAAGCTGGATAGAAACCAGTGAAGCAGACTCCCAGATGCTTCACTCCAGCAATAATGTCAAAAATCAAAGAGGAGATAGAAAGAATTCTCAAAAGCAGATTCATAAGAAGATCAAGGTATGTCGACTGGTTGGCAAACATACTGCCAGTAATTAAGAAAAATGGAAAATTAAGAGTGTGCATCGATTTTAGAGATTTAAATGTTGTCACTCCTAAAGATGAATATGCTATGCATGTGGCAGAAATGTTGGTTGACTCTGCTGCCGGTTTTGAATATTTAAGTATTCTTGATGGTTATTCTGGTTATAACCAAATTTTCATTGCAGATGAAGATGTGCCGAAGACGACGTTTTTCTGCCCAGGGGCACTGGGAACCTATGAATGGGTTGTCATGCCATTCTGTTTGAAAATTTTCAAAGCGAAATATCAAAGGGTAATGAATTCTATGTTCGATGATTTTATTGAAGATTTCATGCAAGTTTATATTGATGATATTGTAATAAAGTCGAACAGTAAATTGATTCATCTGCAACACCTTCGAGAATCTTTTGAAAGGATAAGGAGATATGGATTAAAAATGAATCCATTAAAATGTGCTTTTTGTGTGCAAGCAGGTGATTTTCTTGGCTTTGTCGTGCATAAAAAGGCATAGAAGTGAACCAAAGCAAGACCAAAGCCATCATGGACGTCAAACCTCCGTCGACCAAAAAGGAACTTCAGTCTTTGTTGGGCAAGATAAATTTCCTAAGGAGGTTCATATCCAACTTAAGTGGAAAAACCAAAGTATTTTCACCACTACTTCGACTGAAGAATAAGGATTTTGTTTGGCAAGAGGAGCATCAAGAGGCTTTCGACAAAATCAAAGACTACTTAGTGAATCCTCCAATATTGGCACCTCCTATTAGACGTAGGCCTATGAGGTTATATATTGCAGCCTCAAATTCGACTATAGGAAGTATGTTAGTCCAACAGGACGAAAAAGGTGTCGAGAGACCTATATATTATCTTAGTCGAATGCTTAATGATCCTGAAACTAGGTATAGTGAGATAAAAAAACTATGCCTTTGCTTGTATTTCTCTTATATTAAATTAAAGCAATATATAAAGCCTGTTGATGTGTATGTATCTTCTAATTTTGATATTATTAAGCACGTGTTGTCCAAACCGATTTTACATAGTTGCGTTGGTAAATGGGCTTTAGCATTAACAGAGTATCCTCTGACTTATGTGCCCTTAAAAGCAATGAAGGGACAAGTGGTGGTAGATTTTTTGGTCGACCATTCAATGGTTGGTATGCCTCAGAATTATGTAGATCTAGCGCCATGGAAATTATGCTTTGATGGTTTTAGACATAAAAATGGAGTTAGAATTGGAGGAATTATAATTTCCCCCAATGGAATTCCAGCAGAGTTCAAGTATAGAGTCAACGGTTTATGTACAAATAATGAAGCAGAATACTAGTCTTTAATAACAGGACTTGAACTACTGCTAGAATTGGGGGCAAGGAATGTCGAAGTTATGGGAAACTCTGAATTAGTAATTAAATAAGTATCAGAGGAATACATATGTGTTAAAGAAAATATAATAATGTATTTTGTGATTACTATCAGACTGTTAAAGCAATTTGAATAAGTGAGTATTCGACACATACCTCGACGAGAGAATTAATAGGCTAATGACCTAGCACAAGAAGCTACAGGATACAAGAAAGACCAAAATGAAGAACTTATTCAGGTAAGAGAGAAAGTTTGAGCAACTTGGTTATCTCCTTCAGATTTGTCAATAATAAAGTTAGGGGCTGTAGATTCCGAAAATTTTTAGATTTTACCTGTTGGCAATGGGCAAGCGAATGATTGGAGAAAGCCATTGGCCGACTATCTGCACATCCCTACGGGGTTGACAGATCGTAAGATCAAGTATCGTGCCCTCAGTTATGTTTTGATAGAGAACGAATTATTTAAGAAAACTGTTGAAGGAGTATTGCTTAAATGCCTTGGATAAAGTGAGGCATATGTAGCAGTGTCAAATGTGCACAGTGGAGCATGTGGTGCACATCAAACATGACACAAAATGAAATGGCTTTTGATGCGTTCAAGTGTCTATTGGCCTTCAATGCTAAAAGATTGCATTGAATTTGCTAAAGGTTGTCAAGAATACCAAGTGCATGGGGGCATACAACATGTTCCTGCAAGTGAATTACATGCAATTATAAAACCCTGGTCATTCCTAGGATGGGCTTTAGATGTGATTGGAGAAATAAAACCAGCGTCATCAAAATAGCAAATGTAGATTTTAGTTGGTATTGATTATTTTACAAAATGGGTTGAGGCAGTAGCCTTAACAAATGTCGATCAAGAAGTTGTTATTGATTTTATAAAATCACATCATATGTCGGTTTGGGATTCCATAAACAATTACAACCGATCAAGGATCAGTGTTTACTGGATGAAAAATGCAAGAATTTATGCAAGAAGTTGGAATTAAATTGTTAACTTCTACTCCTTACTATGCTCAGGCAAATGGCCAAGTCGAAGCTGCAAATAAAGTAATGATTAGCCTAATTAAGAAGCATGTAAGAAAGAGGCCAAGGAATTGGCATAAAACACTAGACCAGGCCTTATGGGCATGTAAAAATTCCCCTAAGGAAGCAATAGGAACTACTCCATTTCGAATTGCATATGGGCATGATGCAATGTTACCAGTGGAGATACGTGTTCAATCAATAAGAATCCAAAGACAACATGAAATACCATCTGAGGATTCCTGGAATATGATGGAGGACGAGCTTGTCGACTTAGATGAAGAAAGGATGTTGGCCCTTGATTCGTTAATAAGACAGAAAGAAAGAGTTGCCAGAGCTTATAATAAAAAAGTAAAAGACAATGTGTTTGTTGTTGACGATTTAGTATGGAGAGTAATATTACCTATGGACAAAAATGATAGAGTCTTAGGGAAATGGTCTCCAACTTGGGAAGGGCATTTTAAGGTGATGCAAGTTTTTTCAAATAATTCCTATGAACTTGTCGAGTTAGCCCCAGATCGACGGATCTTAAGGGTAAATGGTAAGTACTTAAAAAAGTATAAGCCCACTCTTCAAGAAGTCAGGATTTCGACAGAATGAATATTCATCGAATCGACAAGCTGGTAAAATTGTGTTTGAAACCAGCAAATTCAAAACATGCATAAAATGTGTACAATAAAGGAAGATATATATAAGACAGATAAAGAGAGGTGCCATTAAAATTTGGCTTAAATCCATAAAGAAATCACAAGATCGTTGATACAATGATTAAAAGTGTTTAAATTTCTTATGGAATGACTGCAGTTCACCATGGAGGTTTACGGCCTGATATTCAAAATCTTCTGCTTGAGTCCTAAGTGTTTCAAGCTCCGTTTCGATAGAAGAAATTGCTTCACTTACGGCCATAACATCCACAGCTATTTGGTCAGCCTTTGCTTGAGCGAGATTAATAACTTTATTAATCTCTTCCTCTTGCTTGGAAATCTATTCTAATTCCTTGTTGAGAGCAGAAATATGGTCACGTATTTTAGAAGCT
Source organism: Vicia faba (assembly GCA_948472305.1). NCBI lineage: Eukaryota > Viridiplantae > Streptophyta > Magnoliopsida > Fabales > Fabaceae > Vicia > Vicia faba. The sequence continues at coordinate 1,290,800,947 of OX451740.1, forward strand.
CTTTTCTATTTGGGACCCAGTTCCTGTTCTTTCTTTTCAATTATTGCTAATAAATCAGTGATTTCTTCAATGGCTTGTACCACCATATCCAAATTTTCTTTCACAAAAGCTTCCTTCGACTCGACCGCTTCCTCATTTGCCCTAATATTTTCGACATTTTTGAGTAGAGGAATAAAGAATTTCTCAAATGTCATTATCATAAACGTGATTGATTCTGAAGTGTTGAGCTCTTTCATTTGAGTGATAGTGTCTGAAAGTTCTAGGCCAAGAGTTGGATCAAAATGAAGTAGATGAGGAAAATCAGGATTCAAAGCATGAGTCCAAATTTTAGTAATTAGTTGTTTGGCTTTGGTTGCTTCAGGACCTATCTTGTCATTGTGTGCTTGAGATTGGTTAGAGTCAGAAGAAAGAGTGTGAGAACTCAAAAAGTGACGCAACCTAACAATTGCTTCTGGAGCAGAAGGCTTGAGTCCCATGTGTTTTGGTGTAGTAGGTGAGTCGACCTTTTCTTTCCCAAAAGAAGTGAGAGGCGTGCCTTGTGTGCCTTCAGGAAGGGGCGGGATTTGGGAGGTGGTAACATTTTTATTTGCTTATGAACACTGCAGGGAATCTGAGAGGCTAGAGTTAGAGCTAGTCGAGCTATAACCCTTATGTTTGGCAGGACTAATGACTGAGTCAGAGTCACTAAGAGTAGCCGGAATAGTCAGGTCAATAAACTCACCATAAGAAATGTCGGGATTCTCATGATGATGAGCGGAAGAAGCTTCTAACAAAGGAGTATAGTCAGGCACACTTAGTTGTTGGCCAGAGACATTAACCTAAAGAAAGCAAGAAAAGATATCAGCCAAACAAATTCAACAAACAAAAAGGAAAAAGAAACTAAAAAATAATCCGTTAGTACCTTTGTCAACGGATCAAGATCGATAGACTCATCTTTAGCTGAAGCATCAACAGCGTCTCCCATTGGGTTTGGAGCTATATCGATTATGGGAGCACGAGTCAGAGTGATAATGGCTGTGTCGACCACAATAGTAACAGCACCTAAATCTAAGGTAGCTTCAGGATTGTCAGCCAAGATCACTTTACGTCTCCTTCTTGTAACAAGAGGGACTTCGACATCATACGGTTCTTCTATTTCATCAACAAGATTTAAGCCAAACTTTGCTTCAGCATTCTGGGGCACAGGTACCTTCGTCTTCTTCTTCTTTTTCGCCACCTTGTTTTCAGTAGAAGAGTATTTTTTTTCCTCTTGTGGCTTTTGGATTTGTGGGATCGTTGAGGGGATTGAACATTAGGTGATGGCTTAGTATCAAAAAAAATATATAAGTCGAAGCAATTGTGTTAGTCGAGAATGGAGAGTTGAATCTACAAAATATACCTCAGTCCTCTCAGAAATTAGTTGTATGTCCTTCTTGGACCATTTGGATTTGTCAGAGGGAGCAGTCAAATCTGCTGAGCATTTTTTACTCTGGAAAACAAGGAAAATATTAGTACAGTTCAAGGCATAAAACACATGGAAACAAGAAGTATATAAGTACTCCTACAGAGGAAGCCTTCTTGAATGAAGAAGAAATGGGTTCATTGTTGGAAGGTGCATGGTCAGGGATAATCTACAAGAGATTGGCTAAGTCAGATATGCCAAATCAGGAATAGTAATTGACAGAAGGTTGAGTTTAAACCTGATTCGTTGAAGGTTTTGGTTTTCCGATAGAAATGGCGCCTGCTTGATCTATTAGGATAGATGTAAGGAAAGTATAAAATAATTAAATAAGCAACCAAATCAAAATAAGCAGGGGAGTAAGTTTCCAGAAATCGTTACCGATTTGTATGGTCGAAAAAAATCTAACATATCGGAGATCATAATGAAGATGCCTTGAATAGTTAGGTAGATAATACTTCGTCAGTACCACTCTGTCGGCCTTTTTCTTATAGGCATTTTGCATCTTTGATAGAGAGCAATACCACCAGTCAGGAATAGGTGGGCCAAAGGCCAAAGCCAAAGGACTAGATGGCAAAGGAGGAAATTTTATGTTTCTAAAGTGAAGAGCGTAAAGATATTTGTCTTTCGCATAACCATGGATTTTAAGTGTCGAGATCCTATCGGTTACCTTCTCCTTTAATTCGACAGCAGCCTCAAAAATGGTCCGACGAAGATTATTAGGTCGATACACAACTCGGAAGTAATTATGGAAAGCTCGAATTTGTTTAACATGAGTAACCTTACACTTGGTTGATTTCTCCTGCAAATTGGAAAAGTTGTAGTTAGTTCAGCCAACTTGGCATCAGGATCACCAATGAATGTAACAAAATATGACTGCCACCAAGTCTCAAATTCTTTGGTATGGTAGAAAGATGGTTGGAAAGGAGTGAGAGTAAGTGTAGGCCTTCGTGCCCATATGTTTCTGATATCTTCTTTGATAACTTTGAAAGGTTGTTCAGATATGATGTCTATCAGCAACTCATGAGAATTGAACAAGGACTTGGGGACAAGTTGACAGAGTCCAAATTGTCAAGCCACCAAGTTAGGCTGATAAGCGACCGAGCCTGGATTCACGCCAACAATCACAGAAGACAGAAATTGGGGAGTTAAGTAACGTCTCCAGAGGATTAGGGGATTTTTCCTGTCTTTTTCTCTTGCAGTTGGGAAAGCCCTAGTAAACCGCTCTGGGCCATCTTGTCTATCATGAAACAGGGCCATAGAGGGTGTGAAATCGACTCTTGTCAACATGATGATGAACAGTAGTTTGAAAACTTCAGAATTTGGGAACCCTTGTTAATATGAGTCAAAGGAAGAAGGTGTTGCCAAATGAAATGGTTTTGAGATGGAAGGCATGCTACTTTTTTATTCCTCAAGGGCTTGATCTCCTCAGAAAAAGTGGAATTCAACCATAACTGTAAGAGCCGAAAAGGACCATGGACCAAGACATTATTTTTCTTTGGATTAGTAGGGTCGAAACGCTTGATTTGATTAGCAACTTCAGTCAAGGATGTGTAAAGAGAGGCCAAAATCAGCTGGCCTAAAGCAACATTATCACCCATGTGTAATTGGGTAGCCAGATAAGAAAATTGTTTGGCTACCTGCATCGACCTGGAGCAAAAAATAAAGCGAAACAACCATAAGGTTAAAAATGCTACATGCTTTTCATCAGTTATGGTGCCAGAAGTTTGAGCATGATGGTTGATGAAGTTGTTGTATGTTGGTTTACCAACTTCACCAACATTAAACTTTAGTGGAACAGGTTCAACATCTCTATAGTTAAAAATTGTGCCAGATGGTTTTAACCCTGTGATGGCAACAACGTCAAAAAGGGTAGGAGTAATCATACCACACTTAGTATGAAAAGTGTGGTCGACCCTTCCCAAAAATGTATGGCAGCTAGGAGCATGCCACTAGAGTAAGGCTGACCACATTGAGAAATTTCTAATAATGTGTAAATGCCTATTATTTTCCATTGATCTCCTTTGTTGGTTTCTAAACGTGCCATCCAAGCATGAAACTTAGGGCAATGCAGAGGTGGAGCAGTTCTAAAGTTCTTGTCAATGTACTTGAGCGAAATAGGGTTTGGAGAAGAAATTATGGATTTGGTAACAGTGCTAGTAGGAAAAAATGCTTCCTTATAGTCTACATAGATTTCGGAAGGTACATCTGTAGGAAGTTGCCCATAAAAAGCTAGGATTTTTCCTCTAGAGAAAAAGGGATAAGTACCTGAGATTGCCAGATTTTGGCTTTCTCCTCAGTAAATGGAGGTTCCAACATATAAGCTTTGTCGTCGACGAGGCGTAGTTGAAGAGCGATTGCTGGAGAAGAAGTTTGATTATCAACATTCATCATTGTAAGAAGTTTGAAGGAGGATGAAGATGGGGAACAATGATGAAATTTGCAAGTTATGTGTTTTTCGGAAGCAAGGGTGTGAAGAAGCAAAGAAAAGTACAAACAATTATAAATAAGGGTATTTATAGACTCTGAAAGGAAGAAAGAAATAATGGGAAATCTTTTGTGATTTCCTAGGTTTAAATCATGCCATTTGAGGGACACGTGTTGCAAAATCAACGTGAGTTAATGGGCTACATCTCCCACTAAAAGTGCAATGATGGCAAAGATTAAAGTGACACGTCTCGAAGCTGAAAAGTGTGATACGTTACTATGATTACATGACGTCACGGAAAAGGTGGAACAATAACGTTCGCTTTTGGAGGGATGGAAACGTTTTGGTCAAATAGTAAAACTGACGCTTCAATATGCCATTATCTCATATGAGTCGAAATTCGAAAATGGCATCTTTGGGGGGGATTTTGTTACCTTGAAAAATCTTAAGGTATTCAAGGACGTGTATTAAATAAGGATATTCTCATAAGCTAAGGGTCATCCTCTAAAGTAGGGGTTTTTAGGAAATTAGAGCCAAAGTGTTTGAAAATTTGGTTTTATTAAACTAGATTTAATGTTTAAAGGGAATGTCACACCAATCTGTCAAAACTGAGCTAGGTCGACCAAAAGGAAATAAAAGAATATATGTTAAGAAATGGTCGAAATTGGTTTAGTCGACCAATGGGTGAAAGACAAGGAAAATGGTCGAAATTGGTTTTTGTCAACAAAAAGGGTTTCTGGACTTAGAGGAATTATTGTTGATTTGTAAATCTTGCCAAAGGGAAGGTGTCGAAGCGAGTCAGAAGCGGTTTACTTTCAGAAGCTAGGAGCGGGAAGATTTATATTTCAAATCCATTAGCAGTTGCCAGCAGTTTACAATGTGTTTAAGCGCCAAATAGGTGGCGACATCCAGTGAAGCAGTTGTCTCAAGATTTTAATGTTGTCCGTAGATTTCATCTTGGCAGTTACATTGTAAATACTATAAATATGCAGATTTATGTAGTTTTTTATGTGTGTTCACTTGTATGCTCAAATCACTTGTCAAAACTCTGTCATTCCGAGCGTTAGGAAACAAAGAGTGACGAAGTGCTTGATGTACGTGAATTACCACTTTTATTTAAATGCAAATCTTTTTTTTCAATTATCTCTTTTGAATACTTTATTTGCTTTCTATGTACTGTCGAACAAAGCCTTTACGTTATTTTCTACTTCACGTAAACAAATTAATACTCTATGTCGGTCACAAGTCATTAGTCAGTTAATTTATTGAATCTTATTTTCATATGAATGCCTTATTTCGGTCAAGAGTCACCAATCAGTCGATCAATTCATAGTACGGAAAGTCGTTATACTTGTTCCCTTAGTCATGGAAAACCGCTTCCCTTGATAAGGATTTCGATAGAATAAGTATAATAACCAAACTCTTAGCACATGTCTTAAGATCAACTGGTCGATCTTGCGAGTTACCCTTAGTTTTAGGACTTTGGAAGGACCAGCGGTTGTTTACCATTTTACACAGTAAACAGATGGTGAGATGAATTCAATTGTATCATCCCCTATAATATGAACATTTAAAGAAACATATATACATATTTTGATGTTAGTTAAAAGAACATATATACAAGATACACAATTCAAGGTACTTGGTGATCTCTCAAGAGCAAACTTAAAGATAGGAGATAGTAGAAAGAAAGAACCAACCCTAATGTGTGATCTTGGTGTATTGATTATATGAGATGATGGGAAATCTTAGGGGCAAAAATTGGGGTATCACAGCTGCCCTTATTTAAGTGTCTTCTATACGAAGATATAAAGGTTAAAATGTTCGTGTCGACACGAATTGAAGGTACTTAAATATAAAACAAGCCCTATTTTTTGCCTTAAGATGCCGTGAAATGCCTATGATTATGAATGCAAATGAACAACTCCAAAGGTGACACCATACACCACTGGTGATGCGGGGAGTAAAATAAAGGATCAAAGAAATTTCGACCAGGAAAATAAATCACTGGGTAATAGAAGACTCAATTCTACTGGGGTAAAGCCCGAAGATGAGATAAGTCAACATCAACTCAAATAAGTGAGGAAAAGGAAATGGATAACACCGATCGACAGATAACAGTGAACTACCGACTCAATAGATGAAGGTAGAAAAAGACATAAAACAATACTGACTTTCATTAAAGATAGGATCTATATGAATAATAAAAACTTTTCCTAAATCTGGTGTTCTACCTAGAACAGGTTTTAACTTCTTTATTAATCAAGGAATTTCTCCTGGAAAGGGTAATATACAAGCTATCTCAAATAAAGAGACCGCCACTTGGAAAGATTTCACAACAAACTTCTTTGTGATACTTCTTAAAAGATATGTCATTTGATGGAGAATCTGATAAACCTCCTCGATCCTTGCCATAAACTATGAATCGGTCTCAGTTTCTTCTTTAACTATTTTTCACTTGGAAAGGGTAAATATACCAATTGTCTCAAACAAAGAAACTGCCACTTGTAAAGGTTTCTCAACGAACTGTTTTTATCATATTGAAAAGACTTGCCATCCATTGGAATCATTTCACAACAAACTGTATCTATCATATTGGAAAGACTTTCCATCCATTGGAGTCATTTCACAGCGAACTGTCTCTATCATATTGCAAAGACTTGCCATCCATTGGAGTCATTTCATAACGAATAGTCTCTATCATATTGAAAAGACTTGCCATCCATTGGAGTCATTTCACAGCGAACTTTCTCTGTCATATTGAAAAGACTTTCCATCCATTGGAGTCATTTCACAATGAACTGTCTCTATCATATTGAAAAGACTTGCCATCCATTGGAATCATTTTACAACGAACTGTCTTTATCATAGTGAAAAGACTTGCCATCCATTGGAGTCATTTTACAACAAACTTTGTTTATCATATTGAATAGACTTTCCATCTATTGGATTCATTTCACAATGAGTTGTCTTTATCATATTGAAAACACTTGCCATCTATTGGAATCATTTCATAACGAACTGTGTTTATCATATTGAAAATACTTGCCATCCATTGAAGTCATTTCATAATGAATTATATTTATCATATTGAAAAAGACTTGCCATCCATTCGAATCATTTCACAACGAACTGTATTTATCATATTGAAAAGACTTGTCATCCATTGGAGTCATTTCACAACAAATTGTCTTTACCATATTGAAAAGACTTTCCATCAATTTTAGTCATTTCACAAGGAACTGTCTTTATCATATTGAAAAGACTTACCATCCATTGGAGTCATTTCACAACAAACTGTCTTTATCATATTGAAAAGACTTGCCATCCATTACAGTCATTTCATACTCTTCTCTGGGAACTAACAGACTTACTGGGAAAGTACAGGTTGCTTAAATAAAGAGACCTGCCACTTGTTGTTATAAGAAGCCTGTTGGGAAATGAATATTGACTTATTTAGGGAAATGCCAATATAATTTTGCTTAGGAGATAAAGTCTTCTCATGCAAAATAAATGCACATTCTCAAACCAGGGCTCAAAGCCTGCAGAAATAAAAACAACAATGTCTTCGGGGACCACAGATTCAAACCAGAAGTAAACCGGAGAGAAACAGTCAACCATGACAACATCCAATGAGGAATAAGCTCAAATGGGAATCATGTTTCGTCCAGATAATGAGCTGAATAGGAAGGCTAAAACAAAATTCTTCCACGAGGGATAACTCAGTGGGAAAATTGAAAGAATATACGCTTTCTTCTTAAAGTTGACAATTTATTGGAGAGAGGGTAACATAAATCTATTAAGAGTGTAATATGCCAACAAAAACAATAATGAACGCAAATGAGCAATGAATTTTAAATTCAGTTATGCATGTCATATGTATGAATGCATGAATGTTATCATGTATATGCTGACAAAACAAACATACAGTATTAGAAATAACCAGACAAAACCAACTTGGGTAAAGTCAATACTCGGCTAAGTCACATCCAGGATGAAGATTCCATAGAGAGTAAGCACCAACTGAGGAAACAAATTCCTACTTCATGGATTAACTCCACTGGGAAGAAACATTGCTTGAAAATAATTACAACATAATCTAATAGCAATAAATCGATGCAGATGCAGAGATATATCACCATATTCTAGGACTCACCGTGGAAAATCATACATACTTTGCTAGGGAAGGCAATGTCTCATTGTCTAGACTTCCCCTGGAGATTATAATATTGACTTCACTAGGAAAGCTGAAAACCACATCGTTGAGACTTCAACTGGGGAAGCTGAAAACCACATCGTTGAGACATCAACTCGGGATCTCGTGCTAACTTCATTAGGGAGGACAAGACCACGTCATCAAGGGGAGCCCAAATACATTCTTTGGGATTACAGACCCAACATCGTTCCATATATCAATTGGTATAAACTCTAACTATCAGAGGAAAGAAACACAAGGGGATAATTCCTATATCATCAAGAGTAACCTGAGAGAGCTTTCCTAGGGAATATTTTTTCAAAACTTCGATGTTCGTCCATCCTTGGAATCTCTACTTTTGTTCTACTTGAATCACAAAATCTGAAGTAAAAAGTAACTTGTAAATTCTTTTCAAAAACATTTTTATTATTAAATATATTTTTTTTAAATTACTATCAATAATAAATGAAATTTTTGCAAATAGAATAAAATAAGAACTACAAAGAATTGGATAAAGGCTCAAACTTTATTAATAGAATGGTAGTCTGTGAGTGGCAAGACTCCATGGATGATTACAAAATTTGGAAAATGGTAAATATAAGGAAAAGATACATTGAAATACAATGACCATTATTCTCCCTAACAACTTTGAATTCCTAAGCAGAGACTTCAGCTGAAGTGTGATGAGGATCCGAGAAGATTATTGCTTCAATGATCAAGTCTTGTCGGATGCAATTACTTTCCAAGAAATCCCTAACTTTTTCCTAAGCTACCCTTGCGGGGTTTTAACCTAGCTGGAAGATTTATTTTGTTTATGTCTCTTACTTTTTCCTAGACCCCCCTTTCAGGTTTTCAGCCTATCGAGACGCTCTTTTTTTCCTAAGTCGCCCTTTCGAGTTTTCAACTTAGCGAGTTGTTCTTTTATTTCTTTAGGCGAAGTACTTATTGACTGCTTCAACATTCATGGGACGTGGGAACTCCTCGTCATCCATAGTTTCAAGAATCAATGCACCACCAAAGAAGGCTTTCTTGACAACATATGGGCCTTCATAATTGGGAGTCCATTTTCCCCTAGTCAGTGTTAAAAGACATGATCTTTCTGAGAACGAGGTTGCCTTCTCTAAATTCACGAGACTTGACCTTCTTATCAAAATATTTCTTCATTCTTTTCTGATATAACTTACCATGACACAAAGTTGTCATTCTCTTTTCTTCAATTAAACTCAACTGGAAAAACTGTTATGGACGCATTCAGCCTCTAACAACTTGGTTTCCATTATCACACGCAAACAGGAAATCTCAACCTCGATGAGGAGAACTGCTTCCATTCCATGCACAAGAGAGAATGGGGTTTCCCCTGTTGAAGTGTAGACAGATGTACGATACCCATGTAAAGTGTAATATGATGGGAGAACTGACTTTTGGTTTTGAATTTTATCGCAAATATTGCGGATAGTAAGAGTCACCACCGACTTTTTTTTATCCAATAAGGAAGGTTGAAAAGAACAGGAAAGACCTTGAGATTATTGAGTTCGGGGGGTAAGTTATGAAAAGGGAAGGTGTTCGCGCCCTTTTCATATGTAGTTATCTACGGGCTCTTAATTGCTAGCTCACTTTGTTTGAAAAATGCTTTTGTGTTTGTGTTTGAAAAATATTTATAAATTCTAGTAGTAAGGAAACCTTGTAATGATTCTTGAGAATGCGTACAAAGTGTTTGTTTGAAAATATTTTTTAAAGTGTTTGTGTAAAAATAGGTTTTGTTTTGTTTGTGAGCAAGCGATTATGAACTATCTACCTTCTCAAAGTCTTTTTTGTACTTTTCCTTCAACTTTAGATAGTGCTATCCTATCATTAGTTAGTAGGAAGCCCTATTGTTGGATGTGAAGGGACAGGCACGGGGCGCTTTAGAAATTCGTGAGGGACTAGATCGTTTACCGAAGGCAACATTGAAAGGGTCATCGAAGGACAATGATTGTTTTTATCCAAGGCAACAAGGGAGGTTACCCTAGAGGTGTGAGTGTGCGAGTGTATTCAATTCAGTTCATTTATCTTGCATTAGGGTTTTTCTACCGTTTGCTTTTAATCTTTGCCATGCAATCCTATTACTAAAAAATTATAAGGAAATCAATAAATGCATAAAGTAAAGGCAGAAATTAAAGATTCTTACACTATTACAAGGCTTCAGGAGTGGGGGTACAAATAATAAAAATACGGGAAAAAAGAAACCCTAATTAATTATTACAAACCATAAGAAGTTACAATAATTGAAAAATGCAGAAATAATAAAACACGCGAAGCGATAAGAAAGGAAAAGGAAAAGGAAGTCGCTTGGATTGATTTTTGTTAGAAAAGAGTTTTTGACTAATTAAAAAACCAAAAAACCCTAATTGATTTTAATTTGAAAAAAGAATGAAGTTTATTAATTAATCAAAAAACTAAACCCTAATGTTGATTAGGGTTTGTGAAAAAATAATAATTGATAAAAAAAATGGTTTAGTTTGATGAATTTAGGGTTTTATAAGTGAGAATAGGAAAAGAAATAAGGGTTTAAAAAAAGTTACCAGGGTTGGGTGTTGAACCCACGCCCTCTACCATTTCACTCATCACCTTTACCACCGGGAAAGGCATGCGCCTGTGTCAAAGAACAAAAGCCAATGCATTTTGTACTCAATCCTGCAAAACATGGGATATTATGAAAAAATCAGCAAAAGGCAACGATCGAACCCTTGCCCTTTGACACAAATTCCTTAACACGCGCTCGCTTTCCACTGGGGTGGCTATACATCCGGTATATAAAACAAAATGAAACATATATAATATAAAAAAGCTGCCTGAACCGGAGAGGCGCCGGAGCCCGAGTTTCGGTCGTCTTCTCTGGTAACCTCCTTTTATCAAACCTGCAAAATAGCCAAAATCAGTAATCCAAAGAGACCCTACCCCCCTAAATTGAGGGCTACGAATCCAATGAGATGATTATCTTGGCCTAAATCGCAAGGGAATTTGAGTTATGGTGAAAACTGCATGGATCGGTGTAGTCATGGTGTTTCACGATTTGGCCAGCATGGGACCTCCACGATGGGTTCTTCCTTCACTTTCGAATCTCATAAACACATAAAAGATATCAGTAGATGTTAGAATGCAGTAAAAACGTAAATACAAAATTCAAGTGAGGATGGAATCGTGATGCATGCACAAGTATCTTCTGGCCATTTGGATCATTGTAAAGGATCCAATCTTACCCTATGACCTTCTTGGGAATGAATAGGATAATTAGTTTATGGTGAAAGGCGTTGTAAGTAGGCTTTTGAATTGTCTTAGGGTTCTTTGAGAGTTTGAAAATTTTGACAAGTTTCTTGAGGAAAGGGTTTCAAGGTTGGCTTGTATGAAGAGTGGAGATTAAATAGCATGAATTAGGTCAAAAATAGGATGGGCTTGGACCTTGTGTAAGAAGCCTCATATTTTATCTTATTAATTTTTTTGAAATATTAATGAATAAATCAAAATAATTAAAATAAAATAGATCAAGGGGTGCATGAACAAGATATGAGGTCTATGAGAAGTGTAATACACGTTTGGACTTTAAAGAAATGGCCCAATAGCCCAAAATATCAAATTTGCTCAATTTGAATTTCATGCATTTCCTCAAAATTTCCCAACTTGCACTGGTTATAACTCTCTCAATTTTACTCTTTTGAAGGTGATATTTAACTTTTTGGAAATCTCAGAATGTCCTCTACAATCTCTCTATTGATAACTTTTTAATTTGGAGAATTTATATTGATGTAAATTGCCTTGACAAAAAGTGTCTTTTAATTGACTTTTGAAATGACTTGTTTATTAACCCATATCTCTCAAATGAAGCATTTTTTGGACTTGAGCTTAGAGAGACAAAGTTGTAGAGAATTGAATTTTCTTAAAAATGATATTTGGTTGGGGATAAACTAATGAAGCATGTGAAAGTTATGTTTGGTCAAAGTTTAGTTGACTTCTTCTAAGGAAACCCTAATTTGGCAACTTTTGACTTTTGATGATTGAGTGTCTTCCTTGAAGAATCATGATCAGCCCTTGAACAAATGATGAATATGCTTTCAAAATATGTATTTTGAGCAAAAATCTTGAAGTTTTGCTATATGTTGACTACTTTTGACTTTTTACCCCATATAGTTGATTCTCAGTCATCTGAGTCATTGACTGAGCAAACTTGTGATATAAGGCTTGAAACTTGGTATGAGCATTCTTGGAGACATATAAGAGATCATGAATTCATTTTAAGACCTTTGAAACCCAAACTTCCTTTTGAAAAGTGAAACCCTAGTTGTGGATCCATTGCTTAAGAGGAGAATTTGTCTGATCAATTCTTGAGAAACCTTGAGCATTTGGGAACCCTAGGAGAATGTCTTGAATAAAATGAGAGGAAAATTTTTTGGGTACAAAACAAAGCAAAAGGGAGAATCTCATGCCAATCCTTATGGGTAACAACCATTTTCTGGATGATCTTAATGTTTTGTTAGCATCTTCAACAACCTCATTCATCTTAGGCCTGTAAGGAGATGAGTCGTGATGGATAATCTTGAATTCTTCTCAAAGTTATATCATCATCTTGTTATTCTGATTTGAGACATTGTTAGTGATAATCGTGCTTGGCACACCATACTGACATATAAGATTGTTCTTGATAAAGCATACTACCACTTGTTTGGTGGCATTAGCATATATAGTTGCTTCCACCCACTTTGTGATGTAGTCAATTGCCACCAAGATGAAACGATGTTCATTCAACGCCTTGGGTTCAATCATTCCAATCATATCAATACCCCACATAGAAAAAGGCCATGGATAAGAAATAACATTGAGAAGCGTCGGAGGCACATGAATCTTGTCAGCATAAATCTGACACTTATGGAACTTCTTAGCAAATTTGTAACAATCAGATTCCATTGCCATCCAATAGTAACCTGACCTAAGCATCTTTTTTTCCATTGAATGTCCATTTCCATGAGTACCAAAGGAACCTTCATGTATCTCATGCATCTACATGTTTTCAAAAATATACTTGATTGGATTCATTTTGGAAATCAACTAGTGGTATGATTCAACATATATTGCCGCAATCACTTTTTCACCCAGACCAAAGCACAACATGTTTTTTCCAGCATAGAATATCGTGACTCATAGTCAGTAAAATTCTTGCTGAGATGATAAACAGCATATTATTTTCTTCCTGTTTCATCTTGTTGTCCCAAAATACAACCCATAGAATTATCTAACACAATCTGATACATAATCAATGGTCTTCCTTCAATAGGAGGGAGCAAGATAGGAGGTTCAAGAAGATATTATTTAATTCTTTCAAATGCCCTTTGGCAATCATCTGTCCACACACAACCTTGATCTTTCTTTAACAACTTGAAGATCGATTCACATGTTGTAGTCATGTGGGAAATGAATCTGGAAATGTAATTCAAATGTCCAAGGAATCCTCTAACTTGATTTTTAGTTCTTAGTGCAGGCATCTCTTGAATTGCCTTAACTTTTTCAGGATCAACTTTAATTCCTTTTTGGCTGACAACAAAACCTAGAAACTTTCCTCAACGAACACCAAACATACACTTATATTGATTCAAGTGGAGGTGATACTTCCTCAAACGCAGAAAAATTTCAACAAATCTTCTATATTCCCTTGCTCAGTTTGAGATTTGGAAATTATATCATCAACATATACCCCAATTTCCTTATGCATTAGATCATGGAATAGGGTTGTCATAGCCCTCTGGTATGTTGCACCAGTGTTCTTCAACTCGAAGGGCATCACTCTGTAATATAATGTTCTCTAGAGTTTGATAAACGTTGTTTTTTCCATGTCCTCATGAGCCATTGTGATTTGATTGTATCTAGAAAATTCGTCCATGAACGAAAACACTTTGAATTTTGCTATACTGTATACCAACATATCAATATGCGGTAAAGGGAAGTCATATTTTGGACTAGCTTTATTTAAATCTCTATAATCAACGCACATGCGGACTTTTACGTCTTTCTTTGGTACTGGAACAATATTGGCAATCCACTGAGGCTACACTTATGTCACAAGAAAACTGGCATCAACCGGCTTTAAAACCTCTTCTTTAATTTTCACTGCCATGTCGGGATGCGTTCTTTGCAACTTCTGCTTGATTGGTGGACATTCCAACTTTAGCGGCAAATAATGTTCCATAATATCAGTATCCAAACCAAGAATGTCTTGATAAGACCAAGCAAAGATATCCACATACTCTTTTAATAGTTCAATCAACCTACTCTTCTTATTGGGATGAAGCAGTGCTCAAATATTGACTTCCTTTTGATCTTCCTCGAAACCCAAGTCAATCATCTCCAACGGCTATTTATACGGTTGAATGGTACTTTTTTCGCGCTCAAGCAACTGTGAAACCTCTTCTGGGATTTCATCATATTCTTCTTCTTCGGCCACATACACAGAATATTCAAAGTTGGGAGAGGGTGCAGGGTCATTGTACTCAATGGGTTTTTTAATTAATCTGCACATGTGGTTTATGATTGATTTTAGAAACTAACACATGTAATAAGTGATTATGCAAATTTATTTGTAGTTATTATTTATTTTGAAAGGCTTTTTCTGATTACCACTTTCCAAGAACAATCATAAAATAAAGACATAATTTTGGAATCAAAAACAACTTTTATTAATGATTTTAACAATCAAAATAATAGATATGCCCCTACAACATTAATACTTTCACCTTGGGAAGAGTGAAATATTTTTGAAAAGACTAACAAATAAACAAATTACTTTGAAATATGAATGCAAGAGGGAACATCAACAGTGATCAAATTTTGGACTCTGACTCCATGTGTCACGAAGTTTGGCATCTCTTGCTCTGATTCATCTTCGAGAATTACGTTGATCCTTGGAGTAGTTGGGCAAAGATAGCATACACTGCAGAAGATATCATGATATTTACTCAAAGCATACTTTGGCTTCGCGATTTCATTCTTCATGGAGAAACCTAAACCAGTGTCATTCATATTTCTAGGAGGATTAATAACCTTCCCTTCACACCTTGCTAGGGCCTTTTTGCACTACCTATTGTGCATCCTTAAACGAGGCGATATAATTCTCGTTCTTCCTTATATTATCAATGGAAAATGCTTGGAACTGAGTTCCAACAATAGCTTCGTCAGCTTCTACAATGATAAAGGAAGACAAATGAGATATCAACAGAGCTTTCTCACGGTTCACAATGACTACCTTCCCTTCACGAACAAATTTCAGCTTCTGGTGCAAAGTTGAAGTAACAACTCCTGCTTCATGGATCCATGGTCATCCTAATAAGCATCTATAGGCAGGGACAATAACCTGGAAAGTAATCTGGAATAAGTGCGAACCTATGTGAATAGGCAAATATACTTCTCTGATGACAGACTTTCTCGAACCATTAAATGCTTTCACTATAATATCATTAGGGCGCATGGGAGCTCCCTGGTACTTAAGCTTCATGAGTGTACTCCTTGGTATGACATTCAAAGAAGACCCGTTGTCAATCAGCACCGTTTTACCCCAAATTTTCCCTCTCATTTATCAAGATTTCCCTCACAAGACTTCTTGGACTCCAGACAGGATTAGGGTTTGCTCAGCTCAGGACACCTCCTCCTACACTGATGACCTGAAATTAGGGTTTAAGTTTGCACATGGATTTTTGGACCACCAATGCTTCATGTTACTTTCATACACCATCTTTGACCCCTAAGATTGTTCATACCAAGTTTCAAGCCTTGAATCACATTTTTGACCAGTCAATTGGACAGTTGACCTAAAAATCAACTGTATTGGGAAAAAAGTCAACCATGGCCAATTTACAGTCAAACTTCATACTTTTTTATGCAAATCAACATTCTAGGCTCCTATGTAACATTTGATCAAGTTTGGATCATAACTCCTCAAGAAATTTGATCAGATCATCAAAAGGGCAAAATGGTCAAAATTAGGGTTTTGACTGTAGAAGGGCAGTTTCTGATTTTTGACCTAGACAATGGCCAATTGGGTTCAAGAATTATTTCAAGGACTCAATGGAATCATCTTGACCTAATCACAAGGTTCAAAAGATCTCAAATGCAAAGGATTGACAGATGAATTTTGTAGTCAACTAATCAAAAGTCAACTGTACACTGAAAAGTCAAACTTTGACTTTTTGGTCAAAATCAAGTGCCAAGGGTCATAATTCATCAAGATATGTCAAAATGTGAAACTTGCTGACCAAGAAACCTAAAATTTCAAATTAGGGTTTTAATTTGAAATTTTTCATAACTTTGAATTTTTTTTAAGTATGGAAAATTTCTTATTTTTTCTTAACTTTCCACAGCTTTTTCACCATGATGCAATTGGATTCAAAGAAAAATTCCAACATGAAAGTTGTAGTCCTCCATGAAATATACAACTTTTATTCACAAAGTTTTCCCAAAAGATGTTTGGATCTCATGTTATGATTTTGTGAATAGGGGTCCATAAACTTTTTAACTTAGTGAAATTTTGCCCTAGTTTAGGCAGGTTTTTGTCCTAACTTCATGGAAATTTTTCACCAAGTTCCAAGAGGTATCTCAAAATTAATTTCAAAGATGGATTGTAGAGCATGTTACAAGCTTTCCAAAATGTCCAAGAACTCTCCAAGATAATTTATGGTTAGGGAGAATCGAAGAAGAGAAAATGGCAATTTGTCACTTTTGTTCAAGCCATGTTTACAAATGCTTCAAGTTGCAAATCTGTCCTAGCATGCTTGTACCTTGCATTACAGGTCCCAAATCCCTTCTAAACTCCATAATTAAATGCAAACTCAATGGATAATGGTCTTGTTTTGACTTTTGAAGCATTGCACAATGAATTAATCCAAAAATGGCATAAAGTTCATAATACTACTTTGATAAAGCAAGCCTTTTTGCAACTTTACATTTCTTGGGCAATGGACCTGATCTTTTGTTACAAGCAAGATCCACAAACAATAGGCAAAGTATACCAACCCTATGCAGTCCACAAGCTATCCTGTAAAGGCCTTGGGCATAGTCATGTCAACTTTCTTCAAAAGCAAGCAAACATGCAAAAGTCAAGTGAACGTGTCCATCTGATAAAGGCAAGGATTGGCTTCATTCTAGAGATCTTCAGAACTTTGTTGCAAGCAGAATACACGAATTCATAACATTCAAAACACTCTCAAACACAAAAAAACTCAAGTTCCTGCCCAAACAGGGCATCTTCTGCAGAACCTTTGCCAAATCAATATTGGCTCGTGCGTTTTGCTTTGAAACACTTCAAACACTTTACATACATCCTACCTAAACTATCCAGGCCTTTGTCTTGCTTCAGAATTTTCAGTTTTGAAGGTTGCAGGTTGACTTCTATAGGAAGTTTCAAGCATCCTCAAGGCAAGCTGAGCATTGGGATAGCTTGAGGGAACTTCAAGGAAGCTCACACGATCTTCAGGCCTCACTCAAAGTCCCCACATTGCCATATCCAAACTCAACTGAACAATGTATTTTTCAAAGTTCTATCTCTCTATTTAGGAATCCTTAGGCTTTTATTTGTGAAGCAAAGATGTAGTCCTTAACTTGCTGAAGTTGTACATGTACATACTTTCCATTTATATTAACTGAGCTAAGAGTATTTGGTTATTGAACATGCTTAAAAAACTAGGTCAGAAATTAGGGCCATTAAAATTCTTCCTGATCTTTGAGAGTTAGGTCATGAATTTTATATCATTGGAATCGTGAGTTCATAACTGTTGTACCCCAAAATTTGCCCTCCCATATTCTTCAAGATTGGCCAAGATCAAACTTCAAAATCTCTCAAGGGTTGCACAGTCCAATTGCCTCCTAACACAGTCAAAATTAGGGTTTTGGTTCTGGCAAAGAAAATAAGGTTTCCAAGGGTCCAAACAAGTCCCACATACCTATACACATTGTCAAGCATTCATATGTCAAGTTTTAAGACTCACAGCATCAAGTTGCACAGTCAAAAACCCTAATTGCTCCACAGTCAACTGCAGGGGCAAAATGGTCATTTGACAGTCAAAAGTCAAAAATTTTGGTCAACATCTTATTTTGAAGCCACAAACATCATTTGATCAATTCTTGATCATGATTCTCAAAGCATGGCTCAAAAAGTCTCAAGATGCAAAAGTTTCTATTTTTGGACAGCTAAAAAGTCAACTGCAAATTGACCAAGGCATAACTTCTTCATGGTTCATCATAAAAATCCCATCCAAAGCTCATTTCGAAGGGGATGAAATTTCCTACAACTCATCTTCACACTTCAAGTCCAAGAAATGCTCTCACAAAAAGTTATCAATTTCAACATTATAGGTCATTTTCAAAAGTCAACAAAAAGGAACTTTAAGTCAAAGACCATAACTTGAGATTGGTACATCAAAATGACATGGGACCAAAGGCATTGGTTAGAGGACTTCAATACCTTTCCAAAATGTCCAAGAACATGATCATATCTTCAAAATTGAGCAAGATATGCATTGGAGAAGTTGGGAAATTTTTGGGAATTTTGAAAAGTCAACTTTGCCTAAAACACTTCAAAATTGCTAATGGGCCTCAAATTCTTCCTTGAATCATTACCCAAAGCCTATGCACGACCCATTGAGCTTAAAAGGATTTATTTTCTTATTTTTAATTAATTAATTGAATTTTTATTCATATTAATTCATTTAATTAGATTTAATTATGAGAAAATATCAAATAATGCTTTTTCAAATCTTTTTGTGCAGCAAATATATTCCAAATATGCTAAAGATTTCGTGCATCAATCAACAAGACAAAATCTTCCAAAATTGGCAAAGTTTCATTGGAAAAAGATTGAAATTTCATGATTGAAAATCAAATATCCAAATCATTAATTCAATGGACTTATGGGCTTGTTTTTGACCTAGAATGTTTCACATACATATGCACAACCTAACCTAATTCACAGGACACGAAAAAGTTGTTGAAGCTGCATAACCAAGTTGCCAAAATTCCAAAGAAATTGTGAAACTGATTTCATAGTTGGAGCATGTTTCAAAGCATAAAAAGTATTCCAACACGTTGCTGGACCTTCCAGGAAACTATTGGCATCAAGAACAAGTCCCCATACTCCAAGAATCGGTAGAACATAATCACCTTTTTCATAAATATGTCCATAATCGAATTTCAATTTCTATGCATCATTCATGTGTTTTGATCATTGATTTGTATTACTAACATCTTCCTGAAGCGTTTGGTATAGTTTAATTATTCTGAAATTGCTTGAAACGAAATCCACCATTGATGAAACCTAGGGTTTCAGAAGCTTCAAAATAGGGCTTCCCATATACTGTAAAATTGGACCATCAAACATACATGGACGAACTCGTTGCAGCAAGCCTGATCCATTGAGATACTCGCGCCTAATTTATTTAACCCATGGGCGTAATCTCTATTTTCACAGGTTCCACTTAGTGGGGGTTTAAAACCCCCGCTAATTGTTTTATAATTGCAGGAAAAAGATGAAGAAGAAGCTGAGGTGTCCAGGCATGATAGGAGCATTCAAATCTGGCGCGTAAATTTTTTGTTCATACCACTAACATTTGTTTTTTTTATATAATAATTACTCTCCATTATGTTAACAAACGAACGCAAATGGCCTGGTGGTTGGGGACGTGTACTGCAGGCATTGGGACCTGGGTTCGATTCCCAGGTCCCCCCACATATTTCATGATTTTTATCCTAACGTGTTTCCATGCAGCGCTCACTCAAGGGCTCACCATACACACTCACGCTCAGGCTTGCCACGCGCTCCTGATGATCAATCCAAGGGCCACTGAATGAGATCCATGGTGGTCCAGTCAAACAAGCGTACACACAGGCGTGGAAAGTCAAACAAGGCCAATGCTAATGGGCCAGATTACTTCCAGTTTACCTCCATTCTGGGCCTGACACCCCCCTTGGTTTGCTTTAATTTTTATTCTCTTTTCTTTTCTTTTAATCATTTAATTGTTTTAAATTATTTTTTTACCATAAATTAATTTTCCATAATAAAAAATCAGAATAAAAAAAAATGTAAAACATATTTAATTATTAATAATTTCACCATTCAAATATTTTTGTAAATAAACTCTAACAATTAATTTAGTTTAATTTAGGTTTTAAACTTTAATCTTTTCTTAATAAATAAAATATGTAGAATTAGGGTTTTTGACATCTCCATCTTTTTTCTTAATTAATCATTTTTCTGATTATTTATTATTATTTTTAATTACTATTTATTTTTGTAAATAAACATGTAAATTATTTAATTAGCGTAAATTAGGTTAACTTGGATATTTTCTTTAATAACTAAAAATAATCTAGAATTAGGGTTCCCATTTAATTTTAATTTTCTTTATTTCATAAATACAAAAAAACATAAAAAACATTTTCTTTTCTTTCTTTAAATAATTATTAGACTTTAATTTCGTTTAATTTCAAGCAAAGGGTCAAAACCCTCGAACGTCCAATTTATTTCTTTCGCGCTTTATTTTCTTTTGAATATTATGTAACTACTCAAGGATGTAATAGTAATTAGGTTTATCGCTTTCTTTTTACCTTCCGCATTTTTATTAAAACGGGTCTTTGTACTTTGGCGATGTATAGACCCGCGCCTTGTAATAGCGTAGCTTTTATCTTTCCGTCTTTTACTTTCCGCACTCTTAAATTCTAAACTGTATGAAAGAATGTGTGGTTAATTAAAAATAACTCGTAGCTCACAATGTCATGATCAAAGATAATTGTTAACATGAAAACAACACACAAATACACACACCACTCTTAGGGTACACCTCACTTGTTGCCTTCGAAACGTGGTCGTCAAGTATAGGACGTTTTAGTAAGTCCTTATGTCCATGATCCAGTTGCCTCGAAACGGTTGCCTCGGAATAAAAAAAGGATCAAGGACATAAGGGTAGCTTCTAAGGTGTCCTAACTGTTGCTTCGGTGACCACGTTGTCCCTACACTCGAATTGACACGAACACCTCCAACGGTGGTGCTACCTACCTCTCAATGGTGGGATGGCACTACCTTAAGGACATTTACACATCCTAATTCCTTAGGGTAGGTAGATGACTCATGGATACTTGCTCTATTCAAAAAAAAATCAAAAACCTTTTCACACCGACACTTTCAAAAAAGCTTTCAAAACAATTTTTCAAACACTCTTGAGGACTGATACAAGAGTTATTCAGAAATCTTTCAAAGAAACTTTTTTCAAACCCACTCACAATTGAAAAGCAAACACTTTGAAAACATAAGAGCAAGTATCTAAGAGCCCATGGATAACCATGGATAGAAAGGGTGCTAACACCTTCCCTTTCTATAAATCTACCTCCTGAACCGAGAAACGTTCTCATAAGGAATTTTGATGTGCTTTTGTCCTGTCCATGTTGGAGAAAATAAAAGACGGTGGCGACTCTTGCTTCCGCGACATTTCGTGAAACCAGCGTTAAACAGTCAGTTCTAAATCCACCGATCACAGAACTGGCGACTCTGCTGGGAACATTATAATAGTGAGGTGTACCTTAGGACTAAGATCACTTGTGTTTTCAATTGTCTGAATTGTTTGCTTTATTATTGTGGGCACTGTCTTGGGAGTTCTATAGATCCTAACCCAGATCTGGGGGATACCTTCTTAGAAAGTAGCAACAAGACTGTGAGGGAACTGTGCGGGGTATACCGACACGGTTGAAGAAGTCTGCTACGTTGATGTGGCACTTTGGTGAGTACCGGTAACCCTTGAGTCCAGTCAAGGAGAGTACGGGGCCGCCGCGTGGTGTCGTGAAGCATCAACTGACCTTAGGAACCT
Organism: Vicia faba; assembly: GCA_948472305.1. Taxonomy (NCBI): domain Eukaryota; kingdom Viridiplantae; phylum Streptophyta; class Magnoliopsida; order Fabales; family Fabaceae; genus Vicia; species Vicia faba. The sequence continues at coordinate 1,290,822,876 of OX451740.1, forward strand.
TAATTGAACCATCTTGGCCTTTTTAGGGTAGTGAGATAACTGACTTTGGTGCAGTCCGAGGTTGGTTAATACTCGATACTACACTCAATTGAGGGTTGTTTTCTTGGAATATTTCGGTCGCCAGTTCAGTGGCTAAATCAAAACGATGAACACAGAAAGCAATCCAATGATATTGAGACCCTTAGAACCCGGTTACTTCTGATAGGACAGGTTTTGAGCCCACCAACCTCAAGAGGGTGATACCTAGACCCCATGCTGGCCTAAACTCTAAGGGTTGTGGTGTGACTTGTGTGCTTTACCATGTGTGCTTTTTGTGAATACTTGTGGTGTGTTTAATCATAGCATCATAACATCATACAGCATCATATGCATTCACTAACCATTTCAGGGGTTCGAATCTTCATCTTTGTTCTTGTTTTGTAGGACATGGAAACTATCCGAGAAAGACAATTCAGATCAGCCTTGTAAGGATCCCTCCTCAGCTTAAGGAACTTATATCCAGGATTCCCGAGAGCTCTTCTTTCAGTGAGAAACATGGAAGACTCATCAGCTTGGTCAACACCAACATTGAGGAAGATATGATAAAAGTCCTCTTCCAGTTCTTTGACCCTCTGCACCACTGCTTTACTTTCCTGGATTATCAACTGGTGCCTACATTGGAAGAGTTCTCCCGGCTTCTGAAGATCCCTATCCTTAGTCAACTACCCTACAACGGTACGGAAAGGGAACCCAAATTTGAAGAGATTTCTAAAGCATTACGCCTACAACCATCTGACATCAAGGGACATTGGGAAGTTAGAAGTGGTATCAAAGGGTTCTTGGCCAGGTTTCTGTTTGAGAAGGCCCAAGAATGTTGGAATTCCCTTGACCTACAAGCTTTTGAAGAAGTGGTGGCTCTCCTTGTCTATGGGTTGGTGTTGTTCCCGAATCCCGGCCAGCTTATAGATATCAATGCTGTCAAGATCTTCATGTCTAGGAATCCTATACCCACGTTGCTTGGGGACATCCTTCACTCATGTTACACTCGAACCATGAGAAAAAGAGGTGTTCTTATGTGCTGCACTCCTCTCCTGGGAAGGTGGTTTATTTCGCACCTTCCACAATCAGTTTTGAAGAATGAACGGGGTTTGAGATGGTCACAACGATTAATGACTCTTACGCATGCTGATATACATTGGTGTTCTCGGTCCAGAGAAGACGTCACTATCATTGATCGTTGCGGGGAGTTTCCTAATGTTCCTTTACTTGGAATCAGAAGAGGTATTACTTACAACCCGTGTCTGGCTTGGAGACAGTTTGGTTATGCTCGGAGGGATGGCCCTCATGACATGTTAATTCCTGACATAGTTTTGGACTTCGACAACGATGCACAAGGACTTCGCCAGAGATTTATCAGAGCTTGGAGGATGCCCAGCAAGGTAGACAACAAGACACTGGGGCACATGAACTCCATCCCGTTGGAGCCTTATCTCAAGTGGGTACGAGCCCGCTTCCAGAAGTTAGTGATGCCATATCCTCATGTTCTCCCTGTGATCAAAGAGCCAGTTTTGGAAGGAGAGGTGTCATACACCATTCAACATCCTGACATGCCCACATCCTTGGAAGAAATGCAGAAGAGCTGGATCCAGCTTAAGGAAGAACGGAATTCTCTTGAGTCCAGTCTACATGCTAGTGAGAAGAAGGTCTTAGAGCTCACCTGCTTACTGCACGAGGAAAAGACTCTCAACACTTACATTGCTCCAAAGAGGATGCGCAGTGTCTTTTGGGATTGATTTAATTTGTAATGTTTGCCCATGAGGCCTTGATGTACTGAACAATTATTTCTTAATGATAACGTGTGTTCTTTTTCTCTACAACAAATTTGAACTTTCGAACCCTTGAATGCATTGCATAAACACATCATGCATCATGTGCATAGCAGGTACTCTTTTTTACAGGTGGTTTAATCTTCTTCGCTGTTTATTTCAGCTCGCCATCATGAATCCTGAATCATCTACTGAGCAGTCCATCAAGGCCCTTCAGGCTCAGAACGCCCAGTTCCAAGAGCTGATCTTGAGTTTGGCCCAAGGTCAGGAGGAATTGAAGGCTCTGCTGGTCAAGAAGAAAAAGAAGAGAATGGTACTATTCAACATTGGCCGGAGGTTTGGTAACACACTGCAGAATGAAGTCGATCAATCTGGTTCTTCTGTGGGAAAATGTAGTCCCCAAGGGGGAAGGGTTCCTAGTCCGGTGGTCTCTGACAACGAGACTGATTTCAATGAGGAGTAGTATCCTCCAGCTGAAGACAAGTACAAGCAGTTAGAGGATCGTCTGAATGCCATGGAAATTCAATAGGTGCCTGGGTTGGATTTTGGAGACTTGGGTCTATCTTCTGGTGTGGTGATCCCACACAAGTTCAAAGCACCATCTTTCGCCAAGTATGACGGGGCGTCCTGCCCTAAGCTACATCTCAGATCTTATGTGCGGAAGATCCAACCATATACTATGGACAAGAACTTATGGATCCATTTCTTCCAGGAGAGTCTTTCAGGGACTCATCTCGAATAGTTCTATCAGCTGAATGGAACCAAGGTTCGTAACTGGGAGGAATTGGATACTGCTTTTTACAAGCAGTATCAGTATAATGCCGACCTCGCTCCTACACGTACCCAACTCCAGGGTATGTCGCTAGGATCGGGAGAAGGTTTTAAAGAGTATGCGCAGAAGTGGAGGGACCTAGCTGGCAGGGTGCAGCCACCGTTAACCGACCGTGAACTAGTGGACATGTTCTTGGGGACCCTATTCGGGCCGTTCTTCAACCATCTCATTGGTAATTCGTCTGCAGGGTTTACAGATCTCATTATGAATGGGGAAAGGATAGAGGCTGGTTTGAAATCAGGGAAGATACAGAAAGGTGCGTCTTCAAGTTCTGAGAAGAAGCCTTTCAAGAAGGAGGCCAGTGTTGTGTATGGGCCTAGGAGGCAAAACAAACCGGAACTCCGCCAAGCTGTCAACGCGGTGGTAATTGCAAAGCCTGCTGCCGTTCCTCGGTAACCTAACCAACCAAGGGGTGAGAGACCCAGAAGAGAATATACTCAGCTTAGTATGACCTTGTCACAGATCTTGCCGCAACTGCTATCGACCAACTTGGTAACCGTCAGAGAAGCTCCGAAGGTGGTGAACACAACCTCTCCGAAGTATAATCCCAACGCCCGTTGTGCTTATCACTCTGATAGCCCGGGGCATTCTACTGATGATTGTTGGGCCCTAAGAAATAAGGTTCAAGACCTTATTGATTCTAAGGAGGTACAATTTGAGGCACCCGAGAAGCCTAATGTGGTAACAGCTCCCCTACCTGACCATGGGGTGAATGCTATCAGGGATGGTGACGAAGTGGAAGAATCTGAGTTCAACAGCTGGATCTGCCCGACGACCGACAGTGGACTGAACAATTGGACTGCAAAAGACTACATACCTGTTACTTTTGTTACTCAGTAATGAATTCCTTTGTTTTTTTTAATTTGTAATGAACAATGATGTGAAACTTTATGGCCCGGTGTCTTACCCGGGGCACCGTGGCTTCATTTGTGAGGGCATATTACTTGTCATTTCCATATATCATGAATAAAAAACATTGGACATTTTTCGCATTTCAAATCTTGTGCTCCCTTTCTTTCTTTATATATTGCAAAACAGCTGTATTTACACACACCCACTCATACAGGTTTCAATCCACTCTGGATCTCACTGGTAACGACTCTGCTACTGCCAGTTGTGACTTCGAAAATCCGATCAACTTAGCTGAAGACGAAGGTGAAGATGATTGCGAAGTGCCTGGTGAGCTTGCAAGACTGCTACTCCAGGAAGAGAGGGCCATTCAGCCACATGAAGAGCCAGTGGAAACGGTAAATCTGGGTACTGAGGCAGATAAAAAGGAAGTTAAGATTGGTGCTAATCTAGAGCTCAGTGTGAAACAACGGTTGGTTCAGATGTTACATGATTATATGGAAATCTTCGCCTGGTCCTACGAAGACATGCCTGGGATAGATACTGACATTGTGGTCCATCATCTGCCTACCAAGGAAGACTGCCCTCCGGTTAAGCAAAAGGTCCGCCGTATGCGTCCAGAGATGTCCGAGAAGATCAAAGTTGAGGTTATGAAACAGTTTGATGTCGGGTTTCTAGCAGTGACTTCTTACCCTCAATGGGTTGCCAACGTGGTTCCGGTGCCGAAGAAAGATGGTAAGGTCAGAATGTGTGTCGATTACAGGGATCTGAACAGGGCCAGCCCCAAGGATGACTTCCCTCTACCTCATATCGACGTTCTGGTTGACAATACTGCTCAGCACAAGGTGTTCTCCTTCATGGATGGTTTTTCAGGTTATAATCAGATCAAGATGGCTCCTGAAGATATGGAAAAGACTACCTTTGTCACTCAGTGGGGCACCTTTTGCTACAAGGTCATGCCTTTTAGACTGAAGAATGCTGGGGCAACCTACCAACGTGCCATGGTTGCTTTATTTCATGACATGATCCACCATGAGATTGAAGTGTACGTCGACGATATGATTGCAAGGTCTCAAACTGAGGAGGAGCACCTTGATCATCTACAGAAGCTGTTTGACCGATTGAAGTTGTACAAGCTGAGATTGAATCCGAACAAGTGCACCTTCGGGGTAAGATCTGGAAAGTTGCTAGGCTTCGTCGTGAGCGACAAAGGTATTCAAGTGGACCCTGCCAAGGTTAAAGCCATACAAGAGATGCCAGTCCCCAAGACAGAGAAAGAAGTCAGAGGCTTTCTAGGACGTCTGAATTACATTGCCCGATTCATCTCGCACCTAACTGCTACCTGTGAACCAATCTTCAAGCTGCTGAAGAAAGATCAGGTAGTACGTTGGAATGATGAATGCCAGGCCGCTTTCGACAGAATCAAAGAGTATCTCAAAGAATCACCCATTCTTATGCCATCGGTTGAAGGGAGACCTCTAATACTATACCTGATAGTACTTGACAGCTCAATGGGGTGTGTGTTGGGGGCAGCATGACGAGTCTGGCCGAAAAGAGCATGCCATTTATTACCTTAGCAAAAAGTTTACCGACTGTGAGACCCGATACTCACTGCTCGAGAAAACTTGCTGCGCTTTGGTATGGGCTGCTCGCCGGCTGAGACAGTATATGCTGACTCACACTACTCTGTTGATTGCAAAAATGGATCCAATAAAGTACATATTCGAAAAGCCTGCTCTGTCTGGAAGAATAGCAAGATGGCAAATGATCTTGACAGAATACGACATCCAGTACACGACTCAGAAAGCAATCAAAAGAAGTGTATTGGCAGACCATTTGGCACACCAGGAAGTAGACGACTACCAATCAATGAACTTTGAGTTTCCTGACGAGAGTATCATGGCAGTGACTGATTGTGAAGTACCTGGACCGGATGAAGGACATGAGGAAGGATCCCGATGGTCTATGCACTTTGACGGAGCCTCCAACGCTTTGGGTAACGGTATCGGCGCCGTGATCATATCCCCTCAAGGCACTCATACTCCACTTACTGCCCGGCTATGTTTCAACTGCACCAATAACATGGCGGAGTATGAGGCATGCATCATGGGTCTTCAAGCTGCGATCGACTTAAGGATCAAGTTTCTGAGTGTCTTCGGAGATTCCGCTCTCGTGATCAATCAGATCAAAGGCGAGTGGGATACGAAACATCCAAACCTTATTCCTTACAAAGAATGTGTGTTGACATTGATCCCTCATTTCACAGAGATAACTTTTGAACATTTCCCAAGAGAGGAGAATCAGTTGGCGGACGCGCTGGCTACAATGTCTTCCATGTTCAAAGTCAAATGGGACAACGAGGTTCCCCAGATCATTATCTGGAGACTGGATGAACCTGCACATTGTTGTGATCTTGAGGCTGAAGAAGTAACTGAAAAACCTTGGTATCATGAAGTAAAGAGGTACTTAGAAGCTCAAGAATACCCCGAAGGTGCATCCGTCAATGACAAGAAGTTTCTGAGAAGGTTCGCTGCAAAGTTCTTCCTCAGCAATGGTATCCTATACAAGCGAAACCATGATTCAACCTTATTGTGTTGCGTGGATAAGACTGAAGCAGAAAGGATCATGGCAGAGCTGCATGAAGGTACCTTCGGAACACATTCCAGTGGACACACCATGGCAAAGAAGATCCTTCGGGCAGGATATTTCTGGTCCACAATGGAAGCTGATTGTTACCAACACTCTCGGACATGTCACAAGTGCCAGATATATGCAGATAAGGTGCACGTTCCTCCAGTTCCTCTGAATGTCTTGACAGCACCTTGGCCTTTTGCAATGTGGGGTATTGATATGATCGGCGAGATTAAACCTACAGCATCCAACGAGCATCGCTTCATCCTGGTAGCGATCGATTACTTTACAAAGTGGGTTGAAGCAGCTTCCTATGCTACTGTAACCAAGAACGTTGTGGCACGGTTCATTCGGCATAACCTGATCTGTCGATACAGCGTCCCAGAAAGGATCATTATGGATAATGGTACCAATCTTAATAACAAGATGATCACTGAGCTCTGCGAACAATTCAAGATACAGCACCATAACTCTTCTCCTTACCGGCCGAAGATGAATGGGGTTGTCGAGGCAACGAATAAGAATATCAAAAAGATTGTGCAGAAGATGACAGTGACCTATAAAGATTAGCACGAGATGTTACCGTTCGCTCTTCATGGGTACCGTACCTCAGCAAGGACGTCAACTGGGGCAACTCCATTTTCCTTGGTCTATGGCATGGAGGCAGTCTTGCCGATTGAAGTCCAGATACCCTCTCTCCGGATAATGAAGGATGCAGGCTTGAGCGAAGATGACTGGATCCAGACTCGACTTGATCAATTAAACCTAATTGACGAAAAGAGGCTCACTGCTATTTGTCATGGTCAAACGTACCAAAAACGGATGATCAGGGCATTTAACAAGAAAGTCAGACCACAAGAGTATCAAGTTGGGGACCTGGTAATCAAGCGCATCATTCTTCCTCAAAGTCATCCCAGGGGCAAATGGACCCCTACGTACGAAGGGCCATTTGTGGTTAAACATGTGTTCTCAGGAGGAGCCATGATCCTAACCACCATGGATGGTGACGACCTTCCTCACCCCGCCAATGCAGACATAGTAAAAAGATACTACGCGTGATAAAAGACCCGCTAGGTTGACATACCTAGGCAAAAATTAGGGCTTCCCGGCGAACCAAAAGGGTTCGGGCAAAATGAGGGATGAAATGAAAAAATCTGTACACCCGGCAAGTCGAAAACCTGAAAAGGCGGCTTGGGCAAAAATGGGTATCCCGGTGGACTGAAAACCCGAAAGGGCGGTCCAGGCAAAAGTTAGGGATAAGCGTAATACTATGTCTCATTGGATCACCTTGCATCCAGAATCTGGTATCAACAATCAAGTTCAGACGGCATCGATCAATCAGCTTCATATTCAACTGAGCAGCCAAATGATGAGACGCTCGAAGATATAAAGGCGATAGTATAGTTGGAACCCAGTGGGATTATTCTTTTCACACAGCTGTTTTGTTTTCCTTTCACAAAATTGTATAAACTCTATTGTTCGGCGGCGTTCTCTTACTAGGTCGCCAGCCTCTTGTACATAAACGCCTATTTACAGGCAAATTCAAAATTCAAAAGTCAATACAAATTCACTTTTCAGACCAATTGCCAATTGTTTTTCTTTTTCTGTTTTGTTTTGCGAAGAACGTCCAATGTTCAATTGTGATATATGCATTCGACACTAATTGCTAACTCATAAATATTTGCATATGAAACAAAGGATTAATTACAGGTGACATCAGAAACAGGGGCAATAATGAGTTGTCTAAGCAATCTAATTGCTCTTTCCACAGAGGTACCAAGGTAAGTTCGACTGAAGAATGTAACCCAGATACCTTCACTCCCCGCCGAGTAGGACAAAATTCAACAATTCTCTCCCAAGCAGTTGGTCTCTCATCAACCCTAACAAAGGCACAGTATCCCCTAGCAAGTCAGCAATAATCTCCCCCAAGCAGAGCTAGACCACTGTCAGCCTTAAGGAAGTTGGATTATCCCCCGAAGATCTCAACACTCCCCAACGGAGTATGCAGACATTCCTAACAAGCATCCCCAACAGTCTTGATCTAAGATTGTTCCCCGGCGGTATACCGGACATCCAGTGGAGCCATTCCCCAGTCCAATCTCAAAAGATTCCCCCAGGAAAGTGGAATCCATATCCCCAGTAGGTCTTGAAGCTTATCCCCAGTAGATTCTGGAAGCTTGTCACCCGCATGGTACGAACGCTCTCCCCCGGCTTTATTCAGAAGGTTATTTCCCCACCAGGATATAACTGGGTTATCCTCAGCCATTTGCCACGGAAAGATCGTCCTCGGCGAAGGTCTTCCTATACCCAGCGGAGTTCATCAAAACTTCCAACAGAGCTCAATAATGGTATCCCCATCGGAGTTATCATCAACCTCAGCAAAGTATCTCTCTTTCCCCACAGAGTTCACTCCCCGCAGAGTAATCTATTCGCCAAGCTTATTCCCCAACGGAGTCATCTTCTACTACCGGTATTCTTGCAACCATCACCCCAGCGGAAATGAAGCTCTACTCTTCAAACATCAGCCCAGGATTTGATTTCCCGGCATGCGTCAAGGATTTACTTTCCTAGACAAAAATAAAATTCATAAACATTTACATACATAATGCATGCATACACGCATCATGAACATACAAATCTCATTTATTCTCTGAACATCATGACATCACGCATGTCATACATCATGACATCGCATACAACTAACGTTTTGTCTTTTCAGGACAAAGGTTAGTACGAAGATGATTACTATCAACTGTCGCAACTAAAGATCTGATTCCTGTATCTTGCCAGGGTGTATCTGTTGACGACTAATTCCAGACTCGATTCCTGTATCATGCCAGGGCACGTCTGAAGAGTTCGAAGATCCGATTCCTGTATCTTGCCAGGGTGTATCTGTTGACAACTAATTCTAGACTCGATTCCTGTATCTTGCCAGGGCAGGTCTGAAGAGTTCGAAGATCCGATTCCTGTATCTTGCCAGGGTGTATATGTTGACGACTGATTCCAGACTCGATTCCTGTATCCTTCCAGGGCACGTCTGAAGAGTTTGAAAATCTGATTCCTGTATCTTGCTAGGGTGTATCTGTTGACGACTAATTCCAGACTCAATTCCTGTATCTTGCCAGGGCACGTCTGAAGAGTTTGAAGATCCGATTCCTGTATCTTTCCAGGGTGTATCTGTTGACGACTAATTCCAGACTCGATTCCTGTATCTTGCCAGGGCACGTCTGAAGAGTTTGAAGATCCGATTCCTGTATCTTGCCAGGGTGTATCTGTTGATGACTATATTCCAGACTCGATTCCTGTATCTTGCCAGGGCACGTCTGAAGAGTTCGAAGATCCGATTCCTGTATCTTGCCAGGGTGTATCTGTTGACGACTAATTCCAGACTCGGTTCCTGTATCTTGCCAGGGCACGTCTGAAGAGTTTGAAGATCTGATTCCTGTATCTTGCCATGGTGTATCTGTTGACGACTAATTCCATACTCGATTCTTGTATCTTGCCAGGGCACGTCTGAAGAGTTCCAGATCCGATTCCTGTATCTTGCCAGGGTGTATCTGTTGACGACTATATTCCAGACTCGATTCCTGTATCTTGCCAGGGCACGTCTGAAGAGTTCGAAGATCCGATTCCTGTATCCGGCCAGGGTGTATCTGTTGACGACTATATTCCAGACTCGATTCTTGTATCTTGCCAGGGCACGTCTGAAGAGTTCGAAGATCCGATTCCTGTATCTTGCCAGGGTGTATCTATTGACGACTAATTCCAGACTCGATTATTGTATCTTGCCAGGGCACGTCTGAAGAGTTTGAAGATCCGATTCCTGTATCTTGCCAGGGTGTATCTGTTGACGACTATATTCCAAACTCGATTCCTGTATCTTGCTAGGGCACGTCTGAAGAGTTTGAAGATCTGATTCATGTATCTTTCCAGGGTGTATCTGTTGACGACTAATTCCAGACTCGATTCCTGTATCTTGCCTGGGCATGTCTGAAGAGTTCGAAGATCCGATTCCTGTATCTTGCCAGGATGTATCTGTTGACGACTATTCCAGACTCGATTCCTGTATCCTACCAGGGCACGTCTGAAGAGTTTGAAGATCTGATTCCTGTATCTTGCCAGGGTGTATCTGTTGACGACTAATTCCAGACTCGATTCCTGTATCTTGCCAGGGCACGTCTGAAGAGTTTGAAGATCCGATTCCTGTATCTTGCCAGGGTGTATATGTTGACGACTATATTCCAGACTCGATTCCTATATCTTGCCAGGGTACGTCTGAAGAGTTTGAAGATCCGATTCCTGTATCTTGCCAGGGTGTATCTGTTGACGACTAATTCCAGACTCGATTCCTGTATCTTGCCAGGGCATGTCTGAAGAGTTTGAAGATCTGATTCCTGTATCTTGCCAGGGTATATCTGTTGACGACTATATTCCAGACTCGATTCCTGTATCTTGCCAGGGCACGTCTGAAGAGTTCGAAGATCCAATTCCTGTATCCTGCCAGGGTGTATTTGTTGACGACTATTCTCCGGACTCGATTCCTGTATCTTGCCAGGGTACGTCTGAAGAGTTTAAATATTCGATTCCTGTGTCCAGCCAGGGCACATCCACATGAAGAGTTTTAAGATCAACCCCTGTAACAGGCCAGGTAATTATTTTCTTTCTCAGGTACGCAAGTTCTCGCTAAGGAATCTCTTACGCGATCTACACCCGATGGCATCTATAAGCCCATCCACATACCGACAGTCTCCAAATGGCATCCATAAGCCCGTTCCCGACAAGGTTCTGTCACACCTCCAGATGGCATCTATAAGCCCATCCTCCTACCCATCATCCTCTCCAAATGGCATCTGTAAGCCCATTCCCACCATCACACTGCTGACACTCTACTATGTGAGTGCAAATTTCTGGGCACTCTAGTGTTCAATCATCTTCCACCTTCGGATTACGAAAGGCACGCCAGCCAATCTACATCCTCAGGTCTAAGAAGATTGAACAGGGGCAACTGTTTTACCCCAAAATTTGCCCTCCCATATTCTTCAACATTGGCCAAGATCAAACTTCAAAATCTCTCAAGGGTTGCACAGTCCAATTGCCTCCTAACACAGTCAAAATTAGGGTTTTGGTTCTGGCAAAGAAAATAAGGTTTCCAAGGGTCCAAACAAGTCCCACATACCTATACATATTGTCAAGCATTCATATGTCAAGTTTCAAGACTCACAGCATCAAGTTGCACAGTCAAAAACCCTAATTGCTCCACAGTCAACTGTAGGGGCAAAATGGTCATTTGACAGTCAAAAGTCAAAAAATTTGGTCAACATCTTATTTTGAAGCCACAAACATCATTTGATCAATTCTTGATCATGATTCTCAAAGCATGGCTCAAAAAGTCTCAAGATGCAAAAGTTTCTATTTTTGGACAGTTGAAAAGTCAACTGCAAATTGACCAAGGCATAACTTCTTCATGGTTCATCATAAAAATCCCATCCAAAGATCATTTTGAAGGGGATGACATTTCCTACAACTCATCTTCACACTTCAAGTCCAAGAAATGCTCTCACAAAAAGTTATCAATTTCAACATTATAGGTCATTTTCAAAAGTCAACAAAAAGGCACTTTAAGTCAAAGACCATAACTTGAGATTGGTAAATCAAAATGACATGGAACAAAGGCATTGGTTATAGGACTTCAAGACCTTTCCAAAATGTCCAAGAACATGATCATAGCTTCAAAATTGAGCAAGATATGCATTGGAGAAGTTGGGAAATTTTTGGGAATTTTGAAAAGTCAACTTTGCCTAAAACACTTCAAAATTGCTAATGGGCCTCAAATTCTTCCTTGAATCATTACCCAAAGCCTATGCACGACCCATTGAGCTTAAAAGGATTTATTTTCTTATTTTTAATTAATTAATTGAATTTTTATTCATATTAATTCATTTAATTAGATTTAATTATGAGAAAATATCAAATAATGCTTTTTCAAATCTTTTTGTGCAGCAAATATATTCCAAATATGCTAAAGATTTCGTGCATCAATCAACAAGACAAAATCTTCCAAAATTGGCAAAGTTTCATTGAAAAATGATTGAAATTTCATGATTGAAAATCAAATATCCAAATCATTAATTCAATGGACTTATGGGCTTGTTTTTGACCTAGAATGCTTCACATACATATGCACAACCTAACCTAATTCACAGGACACGAAAAAGCTGCTGAAGCTGCATAACCAAGTTGCCAAAATTCCAAAGAAATTGTGAAACTGATTTCATAGTTGGAGCACGTTTCAAAGCATAAAAAGTATTCCAACACGTTGCTGGACCTTCCAGGAAATTATTGGCATCAAGAACAAGTCCCCATACTCCAAGAATCGGTAGAACAGAATCACCTTTTTCATAAATATGTCCATAATCGAATTTCAATTTCTATGCATCATTCATGTGTTTTGATCATTGATTTGTATTACTAACATCTTCCTGAAGCGTTTGGTATAGTTTAATTGTTCTGAAATTGCTTGAAACGAAATCCACCATTGATGAAACCTAGGGTTTCAGAAGCTTCAAAATAGGGCTTCCCATATACTGTAAAATTGGACCATCAAACATACATGGACGAACTCGTTACAGCAAGCCTGATCCATTGAGATACTCGCGCCCAATTTATTTAACCCATGGGCGTAATCGCTATTTTCACAGGTTCCACTTAGTGGGGGTTTAAAACCCCCGCTACTTGTTTTATAATTGCAGGAAAAAGATGAAGAAGAAGCTGAGGTGTCCAGGCATGATAGGAGCATTCAAATCTGGCGCGTAAATTTTTTGTTCATACCACTAACATTTGTTTTTTTTATATAATAATTACTCTCCATTATGTTAACAAACGAACGCAAATGGCCTGGTGGTTGGGGACGTGTACTGCAGACATTGGGACCTGGGTTCGATTCCCAGGTCCCCCCACATATTTCATGATTTTTATCCTAACGTGTTTCCATGCAGCGCTCACTCAAGGGCTCACCATACACACTCACGCTCAGGCTTGCCACGCGCTCCTGATGATCAATCCAAGGGCCACTAAATGAGATCCATGGTGGTCCAGTCAAACAAGCGTACACACAGGCGTGGAAAGTCAAACAAGGCCAATGCTAATGGGCCAGATTACTTCCAGTTTACCTCCATTCTGGGCCTGACACCCCCCTTGGTTTGCTTTAATTTTTATTCTCTTTTCTTTTCTTTTAATCATTTAATTGTTTTAATTGTTTTTAATTATTTTTTTACCATAAATTAATTTTCCATAATAAAAAATCAGAATAAAAAAAAATGTAAAACATATTTAATTATTATTAATTTCACCATTCAAATATTTTTGTAAATAAACTCTAACAATTAATTTAGTTTAATTTAAGTTTTAAACTTTAATCTTTTCTTAATAAATAAAATATGTAGAATTCGGGTTTTTGACATCTCCATCTTTTTTCTTAATTAACCATTTTTCTCATTATTTATTATTATTGTTAATTACTATTTATTTTTGTAAATAAACATGTAAATTAATTAATTAGCGTAAATTAGGTTAACTTGGATATTTTCTTTAATAACTAAAAATAATCTAGAATTAGGGTTCCCATTTAATTTTAATTTTCTTTATTTCATAAATACAAAAAAACATAAAAAACATTTTCTTTTCTTTCTTTAAATAATTATTAGACTTTAATTTCGTTTAATTTCAAGCAAAGGGTCAAAACCCTCGAACGTCCAATTTATTTCTTTCGCGCTTTATTTTCTTTTGAATATTATGTAACTGCTCAAGGATGTAATAGTAATTAGGTTTATCGCTTTCTTTTTACTTTCCGCATTTTTATTAAAACGGGTCTTTGTACTTTGGCGATGTATAGACCCGCGCCTTTTAATAGCGTAGCTTTTATCTTTCCGTCTTTTACTTTCTGCACTCTTAAATTCTAAACTGTATGAAAGAATGTGTGGTTAATTAAAAATAACTCGTAGCTCACAATGTCATGATCAAAGATAATTCTTAACATGAAAACAACACACAAATACACACACCACTCTTAGGGTACGCCTCACCTGTTGCCTTCGAAACGTGGTCGTCAAGTATAGGACGTTTTAGTAAGTCCTTATGTCCATGATCCAGTTGCTTCGAAACGGTTGCCTCGGAATAAAAAAAGGATCAAGGACATAAAGGTAGCTTCTAAGGTGTCCTAAATGTTGCTTCGGTGACCACACTGTCCCTACACTCGAATTGACCCGAACACCTCCAACGGTGGTGCTACCTACCTTTCAATGGTGGGATGGCACTACCTTAAGGACATTTACACAGCCTAATTCCTTAGGGTAGGTAGATGACTCATGGATACTTGCTCTATTCAAAAAAAAATCAAAAACCTTTTCACACCGACACTTTCAAAAAAGCTTTCAAAACAATTTTTCAAACACTCTTGAGGACTGATACAAGAGTTATTCAGAAATCTTTCAAAGAAACTTTTTTCAAACCCACTCACAATTGAAAAGCAAACACTTTGAAAACATAAGAGCAAGTATCTAAGAGCCCATAGATAACCATGGATAGAAAGGGTGCTAACACCTTCCCTTTCTATAAATCTACCTCCCGAACCGAGAAACGTTCTCATAAGGAATTTTGTTGTGCTTTTGTCCTGTCCATGTTGGAGAAAATAAAAGACGGTGGCGACTCTTGCTTCCGCGACATTTCGCGAAACCAGCGTTAAACAGTCAGGTCTAAATCCACCGATCATAATAACCTACATTTTTTGTGTTATGAGTTTTTGATTTTATGCAAGCTAGAGCAAGATACAAGTTTGTACACAGATGTGCGCGATTTTGGAGAAGCTGGAGGACAGGGATGAAGTCCTAGGCTTGGCGTGCCTTGGGCCTGTTTGTCCTACTTTCCACACACACACACCCCTGACTGCTATTTGCACCCCCTTGGCCTATTTTTCATATTTTCCATATTTTTCATTTCTTTTATGTTTATTGACTTTAATATTTTTTTCAGAACATTAAAAAAATCCCAAAAATATTCTCTTAATTTTTTGCAATTTTTATTTTATTTTTATTATTTCCATATATAAAATAGTTTTATTTTAATAAATGGAAATCATTTTCTTAAAATAATTTTTAAATAATAAAAGAATACTATCCATTTTTATTTTACACATAAAATATCATTTCCACATATATTTTAATTTTTAATATTTGTAAATATTTTTATTTATTTATTTCTTGTACATAAATGAATAAAATAAATGATATAGACCATATTTTATTTTAAAACAAAATTAGGGTTTCCCCTTTCAAAAATAATAATATTTTTTTCTTCTTATTTTTAAGACTTAGATAATTTCATTTTCTCATACATAAAACAATTACAAAACATTTTTTGCACATTTACATTTTTATTGCATATTTAAATAATTGTTTATTTATTGTACAATAAATTCAATTGAGTTGTAATAGTGAATTAGGGTTTTATCTTGAGCAATATCCCCCATTCAAAACTTGTATCCCCCCTCCCATAATATTGTTGTAATAGCTTAGATTTACTTTACGCAATTTATCGCATTATATACATGTTTAGTAAATTAGGGTTTGTATGATAAGACAAAAATCAAACAAATAGCATGACCTAATCCAAGACAAAAATGCATGTAAAATGACAACACATTGCACACAAGCACCCCTAGGGTTTCACCCACTTTGTTGCCTTAAAAATGGCCATGGTATGCATGCTAGGTATCTTGGCAAAATAAAACAAAACAAAAGATCATAGTCCCTCGATGACGCTATCAAAAGGTTGTTATACAAATGATCTTAGTCCCTCAAAATGCTAAAGATACTTGGCACCATTTCTATCATGGTCATACGATGACCCACGCCCGTCCCGTTTAGCATCCAAAGATAGGATTGTCTACCAAAACAATGGTAAAACAACAATGTCAAAGGAATAAAAATGTACAAGAAAGACTTTTGTGTAGGTAGATAAGCTTCTAGTTACTTGATCAATTTGCAAACAATCCTTTATATTTTCAAAAACACACAACACATTTCAAAACATTTCCAAACAACTTTCAAAACATTGAAACATTTTTCAAAAGACAAACATCTTTGTATACATTCTTACGAACGAGAATCATTACAAAGATTGCCTAAACAAAAGCCTCTTTTCAAAATACTTTCAAAACCACACAAAGCACCATTTCAAACAATTGGAAAAGCAAAGCAAGTAATCTAAATAAGTAACTAAGAGCCCATGGATAACCATGGATGAAAAGGGTGCTAGCACCTCCCCTTTTCATAATCTACCACCCGAACTCAAGAAAACATCTCAAAGGTCTTTCATGTGCTTTTTTACCATTCCTTTAGGATAAAATAAAACTCGGTGGCGGCTCTTTCTAAACCAAAACATTTGCGACGAAACGTAAAACCTCAAGTCAGTTCTCCCACTGTATCACAGAACTGGCGACTCTGCTGGGGAAAATTATAAAAGTGGGGTTACCTTAGGGTTTAGATCACCTTTATTTTCTTACCATGTTTGTCTTGTTTGCTTTACACTTTGGTTCTATTGTTTGGGTTTGAATCCTCTACCCGGATTTGGGAAACATTCATAGGTAAATAGCAATACGTTGTGGAAACTGTGCGGGGTATACCGACACGGTATAAGCAATAGCTATGTTAGTGTGACATATTTGTGGATATCGGTAGCCTTTGATTCAATTAAAGAGAATACAGGTCCACTGAGTGATATCATGAATCACTAATGAACTTTTAGAACCTTTACTTGACTGAAATTCTGGCAACGGATACTTAATGTCACAATGAATGTTATGAAACCGTATCTGACAAACTTGTACACACTCCAAATAGTAATTTAAAATACAATAAAGAACACAATCAATTGTTAACCCAGTTCAGTGTGTAACAACACCTACTCTGGGGGCTACCAAGCCAGGGAGGAAATTCACTATAATAGGTGTTAATTTAGGAATAAACCAACCAGTTTATCTCCTTCACATAAGACCTACCCAATGCAACTTCAATCTATGTCCAACTTAAACCTGAGTTCCTACTCACTCCCCCTCAATCACAGCAGTGATACTAATCTATTGATTAATGAGATTATGAAGACATTCTTCACTACACACACTTGATTTTGCTTCAAAGCTTTAATCAAGAGACACATACACTTGGGCTTCAAAGCTTTGAGTGATAAACAACCCTTACTTGATTTTGCTTCAAAGCTTTAATCAAGAGACACAAACACTCGTGCTTCAAAGCTTTGAGTGATAAACAACCCTTACAACCAAAACCTACTCCAAGTCACTTATCAAAACCATAATTGCTTGGCTCACAGTAGTTACAACTATACAATGCCTTATTGATCTTCTGTCAAAAGTGCTGCAGTCCATTAGGCTTCGTGAGAAATATATAAGCAGACTATTCCTCATTTAGGGCTTCCGTGAAAATAGCTAGGGTTAACTAAAGTTAACCTAAAGACTTGGTCTAGGGATTTTTCATAACAGATTAGAGTTAAGCAAGGTTAACCTAATGTCCACGTGAGCAGCTGATCTGGACAATAATTCTTTAACTCTGAGTAGCACACCAGTTTCCTGAAAATTCTCAGGAATAATAAATTTGTACAACAACTTGATCAGTACAGGATGTCTTAACATTGGTTATGACATCATGTATCTTGCTCACTGATTTTGGTAGAATTTAGTATATGTGATCATAGCTTAATGATCATGATAATCACTCTTACTGAGTAGTTCCTGTAGAACATTCTTTCTGCAGAAAGTACCTTTATCCCAGAATGTTATGACATCAGTCATGACATTCGCAAATCTGTTTTTACCAAAAAATAATGCCAACAAACAAACACTTACATTGACCAACTTGGCCTTTTAGGATGTAGTGAGATGATTGACTTTGGTGCGGTACGAAGTTGGTAGATACTCGATACTACACTCATTGAGGGTTGGTTCCTTGGAATATATTGGTCTCCAGTAAAGAGGTTTAATTGAAACAATGAACAAGGAAACAATCTAGTGATATTGAGCTCCTTAGAACCCGGTTACTATTTCTAGGACAGGTTGAGCCAACTAAACTTCAAGAGGGTACTTACCTATGAAACCCCATGCAAGCCTAAACTAGGAACTTGTTTGATTTTGCTTATACATATATACGTGTGCATGACATCATGGACATCATGAAGCATCATATGCATCCACTAACCATTTCAAGGATTTTGGAAATTCATCTCTGTTCCTGTTTTATAGGTTATGGATTCACTTCGCAGGAAAACTATCCAAGTCAACCTTGTAAGAATTCCTCCACAACTCAAGGAGCTAGCTTCAAGGATTCCTGAGAATTCTCCATTTACTGAGAGGCATGGTCGTCTTCTCAACTTAGTCACTTCCAACATAGAGGAAGACATGATGAAAGTTCTTTTCCAGTTCTTTGACCCTTTGCATCACTGCTTCACATTTCCTGACTACCAGCTTGTGCCCACTTTGGAGGAATTTTCTCAACTCTTAAGGATTCCTATTCTCAATCAACTACCCTTCAACGGTACGTAAAGATATCCAAAGCCAGAAGATATTGCTCAAGCCCTGCACTTGCACTCATCTGATGTCACAACCTACTGGGAAACTAGAAGTGGTGTCAAAGGCTTCTTGTCAAAGTTTCTGTTTGAGAAGGCCCAAAGCTGCTGGAATTCTTTGGACCTACAAGCTTTTGAGGAGATTGTAGCTCTTCTCATCTATGGGATGGTCTTGTTCCCTAACCCTGATCAACTCATAGATGTGAGTGCTGTCAAAATCTTCATGGCTCGCAATCTGGTGCATACATTGCTTGGGGATATCCTCCACTCTTTTCACACTCGTACAATAAGGAAAAGAGGTGTTCTCATGTGTTGCATTCCTCTACTGAAAAGATGGTTTATTTATTATCTTCCCCAATCTGTTTTGAAGAATGAGCAAGGTTTGAGGTGGTCACAACGATTGATGACTCTTACACATTCAGATGTTCATTGGTGTTCTCGCTCCAAAGAGAATGTTATCATCATCGACCGTTATGGGGAATTCCCTAATGTCCCTCTACTTGGAATTAGGGGAGGCATCACCTACAACCCCTGCTTGGCTCTGAGACAATTTGGTTATGCCCGAAGGGATGGCCCACATGACATGCTAGTTCAAGGTTTAGTTTTCGACTTCGACAACGACAATCAAGGAATCCGACAAAGGTTCATCCGAGCTTGGAGGATGCCAAATAAGGTAGACAGTAAGACTCTGGGACACAAGAATTCCATCCCCCTTGAGCCTTACCTCAAGTGGGTACGAACTCGTGCCCAAAGTCTTATGATGCCTTATCCCTATATTCTCCCTGTGATTATATAGCCTGTTATGGAAGGAGAGGTTCCATACACCCTCCTACATCCTGACATGCCAACATCACTCGAAGATATGCAAAGGAGTTAGATACAGCTCAAGGGAAAACACAATACTTTTGAAGCCCAATTCTACGCCAGCAAGAAGAAGGTTTTATAACTCACTCGGTTACTTCACGAAGAGCAGACTCTCAACACCTACATTGCACCAAAAAGGATGCGCAACGTCTTTTTACCTTAGAATTTTGTATTGTTTTTCCTTAGGGGCATTGATGTACTAATAATTATATCTTATTAATATGACGTGTGTTTCTTTTTTGTTTAAAACAAATTTGAATTTCTGAATCCTTGAAAGCATTACATGAATACATATCATTCATCATATGCATAAGCAGGTCTTCACACCAAGTTTCCTCATCTCTCTGTTGTTTATTTCAGCAAGATGGATATTGAACAAACGGTCAAAGACTTGCAAGCTCAGAACTCACAATTCCAACAGTTACTCCTGACCTTGGCCAAGGGGAAAGAGGAGCTTAAGACTCTACTAGAAAAGGAAAAAGAGAAAAAGAAGAAGAAGCGAGCCGGCGTGGTTCTTATGGGCAGATGGTTTGAAGAACAAGCCAGACGGACCTTGGAATTTCCATCAACCTCTGAGGAAGGAGAGAGAAAAGGTAAAGAGACTGCAGTACCATCTAAATCTGAAGCTGAAGAAGAGGAAGAAGAGGACTACTCAAAACAACAATACCCTTCGGTCGATGACAAATACAAAAACTTGGAAGAGCGTCTAGCTGCTATGGAGATACAGAGAGTGTTAGAACAATGTTTGAATCTAGTACCCTATATTTAAGTTTTGATGATAACAAAGTGAAAAGATATAGTAGTTAAATATTTTATGAGTGAATTATATGCTGCCTAAAATTACTATGCTCTGACTTGCAGATATGCTGATTAAAATAAGCAAGATCACGTTTTCAGCATCAGAATATGATTGCACACCAGCATCAGAAGTTGCTGAATCAGAACGTCAAGATCAGATGATCAACGCTTGCACATGCTGAAGCTTGATGAACAGAACTGCGCGTAAAACACTCTGATACAGAATCAAATCAGTTCATCAGCAGCGAAGCAGAATCAGAATGAGCCAAGCCAGAACGTGCATTGAAGAAGCAACGGTACTGTGCATTGAAAGCTAATCAATACCAACGGCATCATTCTAGACAAGATCTGCTCAAAAAGGAAAGCTTGTTAATAGCATTGAATCAAGAATATTTGCTTCAACGTTCATCTTCTCAAGTGCTATATAAACCAAGCTTCGAAGATTATCACGGCTAATGCTTCCAAACTCTCTACACGCACAAAGCTGAACAATAATCTTCACTCTACAAGTTTTGCTAAACCAACAAACTCTGATACTTTATTAGCGTTTAGCAACCTAGTATTCTAAGCTTCATTTGTGTAAACATCACAGTTGTGATATAGTTTTTGTAGAAAACATTCACACACATTTGCTTATACCTTTGTAAGAAAGTGTTGCCTTGACAAACCGGATTGTGGTTTGAATCAAGAAGGTTTTAGCAGTTGCTAAAGCAGATTTGTATTCAGTTGAATATAGTGAATTAAGACCTCGTTGGAGAGAGGCGAAATCACCTTGACGGGTGGACTGGAGTAGTTTGAGATCAAACGAACCAGGATAAAAATACCTTGTCATTTGCTTTAAGATTCCAGTTTTTCAATTCAACCCCCCCTTCATGAGGGCAACGTTCAAGTCAAAGAAACAAAAGCTCTGGCGCTCATTCAGAAGTATGAGGCGTTTAAAATGGAAGAATCTGAATCCATTGAAACTATGTTCTCTAGATTCCAGATTCTGGTAGCTGGTCTCAAAGTTCTGGACAAGGGATACTCTACTGCTGACCATGTCAAGAAGATAATCAGAAGTTTACCCAAGCAGTGGAGGCCTATGGTTACTGCTCTGAAGCTGGCGAAAGATCTCAACAAAATCACTCTGGAGGAACTTATAAGCTCCCTCAGAAGTCATGAGATAGAGCTGGAAGCTGACGAGCCTCAGAAGCAAGGTAAGCCTATAGCTTTAAAATCTAACAGAAAATCTGAATCTAAAGTTTTGCAGGCAGTTGAAGAAACATCTGATGGATCCTCATCAGAAGAAGACGAGCTTTCTCTTCTCTCCAGAAGAGTAAATCAACTGTGGAAGCAAAGACAAAGGAAGTTCAGGAATCCCAGAAGATCTGATCAGAACGAGTCTTCTTCCAGATACAGAAGGACAGATTCTTCCTCTGGATACAGAAGATCTGAAGGCTCCTCAGGTAGCAAGAAGCCAAATACAAAAGACATCATCTGCTACAAGTGCAATGAGCAAGGACACTACAAGAGTGACTGTCCAAAGCTTCAGAGGGAAAAGCCCAAAAAGAAGTTTGGAAGAGAGAAGAAGAAAAGTATCATGGCCACATGGGATGACTCTGACTCGTCTGAAGCTGACTCAGAATCAGATGATGAAAGGGCGAACATAGCGCTTATGGCTAACATTCCAGATGACAGTGAAGCTTCTGACTCAGACTCAGAATCAGACACAGAAGAGGTATTCCCTAACTTCGCTGTTAATTTTACAAAGGCTGAACTTGCTGAAAGCCTCAATGAAATTCTGGAACGTTATCAGCAGATTAGAGCTAAATTCAGAGACCTGAAAAGGACTCTTGAATCTGACTCTAATAAGTCTGAGAGTCTCAAATTGGAAAACTCTGAGCTGAGAGATAAAATTTTAAAATTAGAAAACTCTTTACAAAACTCTCAGAAGGAACCAATTGCTGAAACTCCCAGCAACGCTGATGAGATCATCAAGGAGTATGATCACAGTTTCCAGAAGTTCCTTGCTAAAAGCATAGATAGAAGCAGAATGGCTTCAATGATCTATGGAGTTAGCAGAAACGGCAGGAAAGGAATAGGATACCTAGGTAAGGTTCCTACACCTAAAAATGTCATGGATTTAACCATTAAACACACTCCTCTAAATTCACACTTTGTGTATGGTCACACACATGACATCAAATATACTAGTAGTAATCACTTTGTGAAACCAAAATTCAACCAGAGTTTTGGTAAAACTAACAAATCAGGACCCAAAAAGATCTGGGTACCTAAGGATAAAATAATACATGTTGCAGATATCTTTAGCAGCAAGTCAGAAACACCAGTCATGGTACCTGGACTCTGGCTGCTCACGTCACATGACGGGAAGAAGGCATATGTTCCAAAGCCTGGAACTTAAGCCTGGAGGCCACGTTGGCTTTGGAGGCAATCAGAGGGGAAAGATAATTGGCTCTGGAACTGTAGGTAACGGAAATCTTCCCTCTATTAATAATGTTCTGCTTGTTGATGGATTGATGCATAACCTGTTATCCATAAGTCAATTAAGTGATAACGGTTATGATATAATCTTTAATCAAAAATCATGTAAAGCTGTTAGTCAGAAAGATGGGACTATCCTATTTAATGGTAAGAGGAAAAACAACATTTACAAAATCAAACTTTCTGAACTTAAAAGTCAGAACGTAAAATGTCTTCTGTCTGTTAACAACGAGCAGTGGATCTGGCACAGAAGATTGGGGCATGTTAGTATGAGAAGAATATCTCAGATTAACAAACTCAATCTGGTCAGAGGACTTCCAAATTTGAAGTTCAATTCAGATGCTCTGTGTGAAGCATGTCAGAAAGGCAAATTTGCAAAACCCTCTTTTAAATCCAAAAATGTTGTTTCTACCTCTAAGCCATTAGAACTTCTGCACATTGACTTATTTGGACCAGTTAAGACTGCTTCTGTCAGTGGCAAGAAGTATGGGTTAGTAATCGTAGATGACTATAGTAGATGGACATGGGTAAAGTTCTTAAGACACAAGGACGAGTCACACTCTGTGTTTGTTACCTTCTGTAACCAAGTTCAGAATGAAAGAGATCTTAGAATCGTTAAAGTCAGAAGTGATCATGGTGGAGAATTTGAAAATAAAGATTTTGAGTCATTCTTTAATGACAAAGGCATTCTGCATGATTTCTCTTGTCCTAGAACTCCCCAACAAAATGGAGTTGTAGAACGAAAGAACAGAACATTGCAAGAAATGGCCAGAACCATGATCAACGAGACAAACGTTGCTAAGATTTTCTGGGCAGAGGCAATAAACACAGCGTGCTACATTCAGAATAGAATCTCAATAAGACCTATTCTGGAAAAGACTCCATATGAATTGTGGAAGAACAGAAAGCCCAACATTTCGTATTTTCATCCATTTGGATGTACTTGCTATATGTTAAACACTAAGAATTATTTGAACAAGTTTGATTCTAAGGCACAGAAGTGTATTATGTTAGGATACTCTGAACGCTCAAGAGGGTACAGAGTATACAATACAGAAACACAGATTGTGGAAGAATCAATCAGTGTTCGTTTTGATGACAAGCTTGACTCTGAAAAGTCAAAGCAGAATGAAAATCTTGCAGGTATAGAAATTGAATTTGCAGGTTCTGAAGACAAGTCATCAGAAGCTCTCAACACAGACATTCCTTCAACGTCTGAAAGAAGCAATGCTAGAAATCCTACAACTGCTGCTGATCAACCTCAGAAGAGATTACCCAGAAGCAGTCTGGATCACCCAGAAGAGACTATTCTAGGAAGAAAGGAAGATCCAATCAGAACAAGAGCAAGCTTCAGAAACTCTGAAGAAACTCTGATGGGACTTGTGTCTCTGATTGAACCTTCTTCTATTGATGAAGCACTTCTGGACAATGACTGGATTCTGGCAATGCAAGAAGAGCTGAATCAATTCACCAGAAACGACGTATGGGATCTCGTTCCAAGACCAAAAGGATTCAACGTCATTGGAACAAGATGGGTGTTCAGAAACAAGCTTAATGAACAAGGTGAAGTCGTCAGAAACAAGGCACGACTGGTTGCACAAGGTTATAGTCAGCAAGAGGGGATAGACTATACAGAAACCTTTGCCCCAGTCGCCAGGTTAGAATCTATCAGACTTTTAATCTCATTTGCTGTTAATAGAGGCATCACTCTGTATCAGATGG
This sequence comes from Vicia faba, assembly GCA_948472305.1. NCBI lineage: Eukaryota > Viridiplantae > Streptophyta > Magnoliopsida > Fabales > Fabaceae > Vicia > Vicia faba. Next base: position 1,290,847,491 of record OX451740.1, read on the forward strand.
ATGTCAAAAGTGCATTCTTAAATGGTTATATAGAAGAAGAAGTGTATGTTCACCAACCCCCAGGTTTTGAAAATACAAAACATCCAGAACATGTTTTCAAACTGAAAAAGTCACTGTATGGTCTGAAACAAGCTCCCAGAGCTTGGTATGAAAGGCTAAGTAACTTTCTGCTTGAAAATGAGTTCACCAGAGGGAAAGTGGACACCACTCTATTCTGTAAAACAGTTAAGAGTGACATTTTAGTCTGTCAAATTTATGTTGATGATATAATCTTTGGTTCTACTAATCCTTCTCTTGGAAGAAAATTTGCTAAGTGTATGCAGGCAGAATTTGAGATGAGCCTCATGGGGGAACTGAAGTTCTTTCTAGGAATTCAGATCAATCAAACTCCAGAGGGAACTTACATTCATCAGAGCAAATACATCAGAGATCTTCTGAAGAAATTTGACCTCTCAGAATGTAAGCCATCAAAGATTCCAATGCATCCCACGTGCATTCTGGAAAGAGAAGAGGTAAGCAAAAGCATAGAACAGAAAGTCTACAGAGGTATGATTGGTTCTCTCCTTTATCTGACTGCTTCAAGACCTGATATTTTATTCAGCGTATGTATCTGTGCTAGATTCCAATCAGATCCTAGAGAATCTCACTTAACAGCTGTTAAGCGAATTTTCAAGTATCTGAAAGGTACTACTAATCTGGGTTTGTTTTATAGAAAATCTAGTGATTACAGTTTAGTAGGCTACTGCGAAGCTGATTTTGCTGGAGACAGAGTGGAACGAAAAAGTACTTCTGGAAGCTGCCAGTTTCTGGGAGAAAATCTGATCTCGTGGTCCAGCAAAAGGCAATCAACTATTGCTCTGTCAACAGCAGAAGCTGAGTACATAGCAGCAGCAGGATGTAGCACACAGATGCTCTGGATGAAAAGTCAGCTTGAAGACTTCCAGATTTTTGAGAGTAACATTCCTATTCTTTGTGATAATACTTCTGCTATTTGCTTAAGTAAGAATCCTATTTTACATTCTAGAGCTAAGCATATAGAAATAAAACATCATTTCATTAGGGACTATATTCAGAAAGGAATTTTAAACTTGAAATTTATAGATACAGACCATCAATGGGCTGATATCTTTACTAAACCCCTTTCAGAAGATAGGTTTAATTTCATTCTGAAACATCTCAGCATGAAAGTATGCCCAGAATGAAAATGCTTTAATTCCATATTTTTATCTTTCAGAATGTATTTATATTACTGTGAACTTCTGATCAATCTTCTTTCAGAAAGTTAGAACATGCAGATTGTATCAGAGGCAAGTCTAAAGATCTGAGAGTCTAATCTCAAAGACAGACGTGCTGATCACTACATCAAACAAGTGTCATCCAATCATCAGCAAATCCCTGAAGCAGAACGCGTGCACGTTTCTGAGAAGGCAAAGCGCTGATTGGGTGCATTGAGACACATGTCTGGTAACCGTTTTTAAGTATCTTTCTCAAATCCCCCAAAATCAGCAAGCATTAAATGCAAAAGTAATCACGCCTGTTAATGGCAATCATTATTTTTTTTTCTCTTAAAAACGTTTTATTTTTCAAAATAATTTTTGAAAATTCTATTTAAGCACATTACTCTTCATTCTTAATCTTTACGCTTACTCATAATCTCTCAAGTATTTTCTGCATATCTCCTTCAAAACCCTAGCTTTTCTCAAATCACTCTCAAGCTTTTTGTGTGAGAACAATGGCATCCTCCAGCATTTCTGCAGGAAATCAGAAGAAAGAAACCTCTGAGCAATATCAAGCGCCTACCAGAACTCTTCTCACACCAGTAAAGAATCTTGAGGTTCTCTCTGAGTTAATCATCGATTTCGACAGTTTGAAGGAAAATGGATTTGACCTAACTGAGGAAGTCAAAGCTCAAAAGTGGGAGAGGTACTTTGATAGATTGGTTGGACCAACCTTCCCAGAGCTTGTCAAAGAATTTTGGATTCACGCCAAGATTCAGAAACATCTAGTCATCTCTTCTGTCATGGGAAAGAAGATAATAATTTCTGAAGACCTCATTGCTAGGTTAATTGGTCAAAGTGGTGGTGGAGTCCGTTGTGTGGACATGGCTGATAGATGCCCTGATATAGGTGTGGTAGCCAACTGTTTCAACAACACCAGCACTTGATAGAGTGCTAGCTGATATTGAGCGTGAACATGCTTCTGTTCAACCTCACTCTGAACCACCAAATATTCCTCCTCCACAACCTGAACCAGAAATTCAACCTGAACCAGAAACACAACCAGAACATCAACAAGAACCAGAACCACAATCTCAACAACCTATCACAGAAGAACCTCTGATCCCTGAGCAATCAGAGATTCCACCTCCTCAACCAGAAAATAATCCTCCCTCACCTCAACCTTCACCGCTGGCAATACAGTTGCCATGTGGAACCACCATTGTCAGACCCCAGTTACCATCATCAGAGGAATCAACACCTCCAAAAACTCCAACCACTCCAATAGATATATCCTCTGACTCTGATAACCATCCACCAAAACAAACAGCACCTCAGCACACCTCTGAAAACCAATCCTCTGAAAACCCCAGCAAAACTTTCATTGACTTAACAAGTCTTGAACGTCTTGCTGATTTAAGACACAAATTGGCCATTCCCAAACCAAAGCAATTAGATGTTGGCTCTGGTATTTTGGACTTTGAAACAGGTATGCTGCAGTGGATTGCTTCTTTGAAGCAAGTCTGTCCGGGGATGATCGACCCAGCTGCTTCTGATCAGCTCTGGTTCAGAGTATGGGTTCGTGCTGAAGCACTCAAGCTGCAGGACGTCAACTATGAGCAGGCTCAACAGAACTTTAGCAAGCTGCTGAAGGAAGTTGAGAGTCAGCTGCCTCAAGAAGTTGTGCTCCCTCTGGACTCTGAATCGTGGTCTGAGAAAGAGCAAGCTGCACAGGTGCAACCTTCAGAAGAAGACAAGACTCTTCAGGAAGAAAATCCAGCAGAAGATGTAGCTGAAAGTTCTGAGAAGCTTCCTCCTGCTGAAAGTTCTCAAGCTGCCTTGGACAGGCAGGCTCTGGAAGAATTAAGGCTGAATGACTTGCGTCTACAGCAGCGGATGGAAGAGAATGATCAGAAGATGGAAGCAAGAATGAATGTCCAGGACAGCAAAATTGATATTGTTGTCACCATGGTTCAGAAGCAGAATGCAACTTCTGAAAATATTCAAGCAATGCTGGAAAGCCTGTTCTCACGCATGCCCCCACAACCTTGAATTTTTTTTCATGCATGACACTCTCTATATTTTCTTCATTTTCTGATGTACTTTTGACTATGTTTTGACTATGCCTGTGTAATGTTCTTTGCTCTGAACTATTTTTAATATAATTTGTTTTTCTGATCTAAATTGTTTTAGCACATCACTAACACTTTTTGATTGCTGACAAAAAGGGGGAGAACAAGAATGATATTTAAAATCAATAACGGCTAACTAGACAGAAACTCTCAAACATTCTGACTCTGTTACTTGAAATGTTTTTCTGTTTTGTTGTTAAGTCTACAGGCACAAGGAAGCTCCGAACACTATGAAGACTAAGAACTAGAAGCTCATGTTGCTCTGATCAAATATGAAGTTCTGATATATGAAGCTCTGATCGACCTAACACTCTGATCCGAAGCAAAGCTCTGACAGGAAAAGCTCTGAAGCTCTGCTCTCTGATAAGTCAAAGACTTATAATCTGATGCTCAAAGATAGAAAAAGATCTGACTCTGAAGAACACGCATATCAAAGGGAAGTAACAAACTCAGGGGGAGTATCTCTTAACTCTGACTTCTCCGTACTTCTTATTCTGATACATAGATCTGATAACTTTTCACGTTATTTTTCATTTAAAATATCTAGTTTTTGTCATCATCAAAAAGGGGGAGATTGTTAGAACAATGTTTGAATCTAGTACCCTATATTTAAGTTTTGATGATAACAAAGTGAAAAGATATAGTAGTTAAATATTTTATGAGTGAATTATATGCTGCCTAAAATTACTATGCTCTGACTTGCAGATATGCTGATTAAAATAAGCAAGATCACGTTTTCAGCATCAGAATATGATTGCACACCAGCATCAGAAGTTGCTGAATCAGAACGTCAAGATCAGATGATCAACGCTTGCACATGCTGAAGCTTGATGAACAGAACTGCGCGTAAAACACTCTGATACAGAATCAAATCAGTTCATCAGCAGCGAAGCAGAATCAGAATGAGCCAAGCCAGAACGTGCATTGAAGAAGCAACGGTACTGTGCATTGAAAGCTAATCAATACCAACGGCATCATTCTAGACAAGATCTGCTCAAAAAGGAAAGCTTGTTAATAGCATTGAATCAAGAATATTTGCTTCAACGTTCATCTTCTCAAGTGCTATATAAACCAAGCTTCGAAGATTATCACGGCTAATGCTTCCAAACTCTCTACACGCACAAAGCTGAACAATAATCTTCACTCTACAAGTTTTGCTAAACCAACAAACTCTGATACTTTATTAGCGTTTAGCAACCTAGTATTCTAAGCTTCATTTGTGTAAACATCACAGTTGTGATATAGTTTTTGTAGAAAACATTCACACACATTTGCTTATACCTTTGTAAGAAAGTGTTGCCTTGACAAACCGGATTGTGGTTTGAATCAAGAAGGTTTTAGCAGTTGCTAAAGCAGATTTGTATTCAGTTGAATATAGTGAATTAAGACCTCGTTGGAGAGAGGCGAAATCACCTTGACGGGTGGACTGGAGTAGTTTGAGATCAAACGAACCAGGATAAAAATACCTTGTCATTTGCTTTAAGATTCCAGTTTTTCAATTCAACCCCCCCTTCTTGTGTTTTTCACCCCTTCAGAGAGTGCCTGGGCTGGACTTTGAAGAGTTAGGGTTGGTATCTGGAATTGTAATCCCTCGTAAGTTTAAGGTGCCACTATTTGCTAAGTACGATGGGTTGTCTTGTCCCAAGATGCACCTACGATCTTATGTTAGGAAAATTCAGCCACATTCTGCTAACAAAGATTTGCGGGTCCACTTTTCCCAGGACAGTTTGTCGGGAACACAGCTTGATTGGTTCTACCAGTTAGAGAGGTCTGATGTGAATAGTTGGGAAGATTTGGCGGCCGCCTTATATAAATAGTATCAATACAACACCGACTTGGCGCCAACCCGTACTCAGCTACAGAGTATGGCCATGGCTACCAATAAGGGCTTCAAAGACTACACCCAAAAATTGAGGGATTTAGCCGGAAGCGTGCAACCACCTTTATCTGAAAGAGAGCTAGTGGACATGTTCTTGGGGACTCTGTCAGGTCCTTTCTTTAATCACCTGATCGGAAGCTCCTCTGCAGGTTTCACCGAGTTGATTCTAACTAGCGAGAGGGTGGAAGCTGGTATTAGAAGCGGGAAAATTCATAAAGATGCATTTACCTCTGCTGCTACAAAAAAGTCCTTCACAGGAAAGAAGGAAGTGTCTGCAGTCTATGCACAGAGGAATCAGGGAAGAAACAAATGACGACCAACAGTGGGGGCCGTCATGATTCAGAAGTCTGCATCAGACCAGCCGAGAAACAATCAGCCGAGAAATGATCAGCCGAGGAATAACCAACAAAGGGTGGAAAGGCCTATAAGGCAATTCAACAAGATAAACATGACTCCTACTCAAGTCCTACCACATCTCTTGAAGTTGAATTTGTCCATGCTAAAAGAGGCCCCTAAAAATCCTAATATTGCATCTCCATACTACCATCCCAATACCAGGTGTGCGTACCACTCAGAAAGTCCAGGGCATGACACCAACAATTGTTGGGCCCTGAAGAACAAGATTCAAGATCTGATTGACGCAAAGGAAGTTGAATTTGAAGCTCCTAAAAAGCCGAATGTTATCTCTGCTCCAATGCCTAGGCATGGACACAATGCCAATACTGTGGAAGAAGATCTGTTTATTTCTATTGTGGATGAATTGATAACTCCTCTCCTAACCATCAAGTTGAATCTGTTGAAAGCTGGGGTGTTCCCAGGTTGTGACCAAGATTGCCATGCTTGCCTATCCTCCCCATTTGACTGTCCTCTATTGAAGAAGAGAATCCAACAATTGATTGATAACAAGGAAATTTTGTTTGAGAAAGCTCCCGCTTCACCCATTCCAGTTCCAGAAGTTTCAATAATAACCATATACGCCAATCCTTCCAGGGTTCCTAAAAAACCCGTTAGGATTACATCTGCTCCTATGACTACTCCATTGAAGATAACAATGCCCGGGCCAGCCCCATACAAATACGGTAAAATGGTACCATGGAACTATGGTGGAGAAATCTACTACCATGGTGTCAAACAGATTGAACAGATTGCAGAAGAAGAAAGCTCCGAAGAGGATACTCCCGACATCAGTAACATTGCCGGAACAAGCAAGGTTACTCGTAGTGGAAGAATATTTTCTCTAGAGATTGCTCCTCCAACAGCAGTCTTTGGACCCGTGGCCACTCCGAAGATTACCCCTGTGATTGTACTTGCAAGTGTACCCGCTGACAATAGAAATACAATTCCCATCCCTGTTTCCGCTGCTAAGAAAAGAGGAAAGAATGTTCAAGAAGAGTCTGTCTTGACGAAGGCTCAATCACTAGTCATTCCTGAAACATCCCAGAAAGAGGTGGAAGAGATTCTGAGGATCATTAAGAAAAGTGATTATGATGTTGTTGAGCAACTGGGGCAGACCCCCTCCAAAATATCTATGTTAGCCTTGTTGTTATGCTCTGAGGCACATGCTAAAGCTTTGGTCAAGTTTTTGAAGACAGCGCACGTGTCGCAAGAAACCTCCGCTGATCAGTTCCAGGAATGTGTGGCTAGTTTAACAGCTAACAATGGTCTAGGATTCTTCGATGCAGATTTAACTTCGAAAGGGAGAAAACATAATGATGATTTGCATGTCTCGGTGGAATGCAGAGGGACAACCCTAGCACACGTACTGGTAGACACTGGTTCATCTTTAAATGTCTTGCCAAAGAAAGCCTTGGATAGATTGAATTATGAAGGCTTAACCCTGAAACCCAGCAACATCATTGTAAGAGCGTTTGACGGCTCTAAAAGGATGGTCCACGGGGAGGTGGACATCCCGATCAAGGTGGGTACCCAGACGTTCAGTTCAATATTCTATGTGATGGACATCTGTCCTTCCTACTCTTGCCTGTTGGGACGCCCCTGGATTCACAATGCCGGAGTTGTCACTTCCACCTTGCACCAGATGCTAAAGTACCTTGTCTAGGGGAAAATCATAATTGTCCATGGTGAAGAGGAATATATGATTAGTCATCTGAATTCCTTCTGTTATGTGGAGTTAGATGGTGAATTCATAGAGACCCCTTTCCAACACTTTGAAGAGGTTTCTCCTGAAATAGCGGCGACTAAAGCAGTGTCCTCAGCTCCTGTGATCACAAAACCTATGCCTCGGATGTCATCTCTCAAAGATGTTAGGGCAGTAGTGGAAGAGGGCGAATCCACTATCTGGGGTCAGCTTCTAGACTTTCCTTTTAAATCATACAAATTCGGCTTGGGATTTACATCGACTGCCAGAAGGTTGTGCGCCGCGCCCGTGCCGGAGGGCCTCTTGTGAAGATCAGCCACCAAGGGGTTAATGCACTAGAGGACAGTGATGAAGAAGGCAGCCTGGAAGACTGGATTTTTCTTACTATTGACGGAGGATTGTGCAACTGGGAAGCAAAAGACTTTGTTCCGATTACTTTCATACCGCAGTAATTTATCTTTTCCATTTCTGTTGGACTGTAATAATTCACAAACAATTCGTACTTTTTCAACCTTGTGTCTTACCCGAGGCACATAGGTCCATTTATAAGGGTTCTTATTTCATTTTCATATGTCATTTTAATGAATCATGGACGCTTTTCATATATAAAACTTTTGTGCTCATTGTCTTTATTTTACATTTTGTTGTTTTAAGATGGCTATGCCCTTACACACACCCACACTCACAAATGCATGTACCCTTCCATTCTGGAACCCATGGGTAACGATACTGCTATAGCCTTCAGTGACTTTGAAGATCTGATCAACCAAGCCGAATACGAAGGTGAGGAAGATTGTGAGTTTCCAGGGGAATTGGCCAGATTACTTTAACAAGAAGAAAGAGCAATTTTGCCTCATGAGGAGTTGTTGACACAATCAACTTGGGGACTGAGGAAGACAAGAAGGAAATCAGAGTGGGTGCCAACTTAGAACCGAGTGTCAAGGAGCGCCTAATTCGGCTGTTGCATGAGTATGTTGAGATCTTTGCCTAGTCATACGAAGACATGCCGGGACTCGATACAGACATTATGGTACACCGTCTACCCACAAGAGAAGACTATCCACCAGTTAAACAAAAGGTCCGCCGCATGAGACCTGACATGTCTGAAAAGATCAAAGCAGAAGTTATCAAACAGTTCAATGCTGGATTTCTTGTTGTTACTTCCTATCCATAATGGGTTGCTAACATTGTGCTTGTGCCTAAGAAGGATGGAAAAGTCAGAATGTGCATGGATTACAGAGATTTAAACGGGGCCAGCCCTAAAGATGACTTTCCACTTCTGCACATTAATATCCTAGTTGACAACACCGCTCAGCACAAAGTATTTTCTTTCATGGACGGATTCTCAGGCTATAACCAGATCAAAATGGCACCTGAAGACATGGAGAAAACTACATTTGTTACACAGTGGGGTACGTTCTGCTACAAAGTGATGCCATTCGGACTGAAGAATGCCGGGGAAACCTATTAACGTGCCATGGTAGCTTTGTTTCATGATATGATACATCATGAGATAGAGGTCTACGTAGATAACATGATAGCCCAATCACAAACTGAAGAAGAACACCTTGATCACTTGCAAAAGCTGTTTGTCAGGTTGAAGGAGTATAAGCTAAGGTTAAACCCTAATAAGTGCACATTTAGAGTCCGGTCCGGTAAACTCTTGGGTTTCATCGTCAGCAACAAAGGCATCGAGGTTGATCCTACCAAAGTCAAAGCTATACAAGAAATGCCTGCTCCTCGCACTGAGAAGAAGGTAAGAGGTTTCTAGGGACGCCTAAACTACATTGCCAGGTTCGTTTCTCACCTAACATCTACCTATGAACCAATCTTTAAGCTATTGAAGAAAGATCAGGTAGTTAAATGGAATGATGAATGTCAAGTTGCTTTCGATAAAATCAAGGAGTATCTGCTAGAACCTCCTATCTTGATGCCGCTCGTCGAAGGAAGACCGCTAATCATGTATCTAACCGTTTTAGATAATTCAATGGGGTGCGTACTGGGGCAGCATGACGAGTCTGGCCAAAAAGAGCATGCCATTTATTACCTTAGCAAAAAGTTTACCGACTGTGAAACCAGGTATTCACTGCTCGAGAAAACTTGTTGCGCTTTGGTATGGGCTACTCGCTGGCTAAGGCAGTATATGTTAACTCATACCACTTTGCTGATATCTAAGATGGATCCGATAAAGTACATCTTTGAGAAGCCTGCTTTGTCTAGAAGGATAGCTAGATAGAAGATGATCCTAACAGAGTACGACATACAGTACACGAACCAAAAAGATATAAAGGGGAGTGTGCTAGCTGACCATCTGGCTCATCAAGCTGTCGAAGATTATCAATCCATGAAGTTTGACTTCCCTAACGAAGATATCATGACATTGGACAACATTGAAGATTTCAGACCATATGACGGACCTGAACAAGGATCCCGATGGACCCTGTACTTTGATGGGGCCTCCAATGCACTTGGAAACGGTATCGGTGTTGTGCTTATATCTCTAGAAGGTTGCCATACTCCTTTTACAGCCAGACTTTGCTTCAACTGTATGAACAACATGGCAGAGTATGAAGCTTGCATCTTTGGACTCAAGGCTGCTATAGACTTGGGAATCAAATCTTTGATTGTGTTTGGGTACTCCGCTTTGGTCATCAGTCAGATCAAAGGAGAGTGGGATACTAAGCATCCAAACCTCATTCCTTACAAAGAACATGTCTTGACATTGTTACCATATTTCGAGCAGATTACCTTCGAGCATTTACCGCGAGAAGAGAATCATCTAGCAGATGCTCTAGCTACAATGTCATCCATGTTTAAACTTAACTTGGATAATGAGGCTCCCCAAATCACCATTAAACGGATGGACGAACCGGCACATTGTCACAAGATTAATACCAAAGAAGTAGTGGACCAGCCATGGTTTCATGAAGTCAAAAGGTATCTCGAGGCCCAAGAATACCCTGAAGGAGCTTCAGTCAATGACAAAAAGTTCTTAAGGAGATTCTCAGCTAAGTTCTTCATAAGCAATGGCATCCTGTATAAGCGCAATCATGATTCTATTCTGCTCCATTATGTGGACAAAGTTGAAGCTGAAAGAATTATGGCTGAATTGCATGAAGGTACATTTGGCACTCACTCTAGCGGGCATATGATGGCTAAGAAGATTCTAAGGGCAGGCTATTACTGGTCTACCATGGAAGCTGACTGCTATCAACATTCTCGTACCTGTCATAAATGTCAAATCTATGCAGACAAGGTACACGTGCCTCCAGTTCCTCTAAATGTATTAACAGCTCCTTGGCCATTCGCTTTGTGGGGAATCAACATGATTAGAGAGATCAAGCCTACAGCCTCCAATGGACACCGCTTCATTCTGGTGGCCATTGATTATTTCACAAAGTGGGTCGAAGCAGCTTCCTTTGCATCCGTGACTAAGAATATGGTTGCCCGCTTCATCAAACAGGATCTTATTTGCCGGTACGGTATCCCCGAAAGGATCATTACTGACAACGGTACAAACCTCAACAATACTATGATCACCGCCTTGTGCGAGCAGTTCAAGATTCAACATCACAATTCATCTCCCTATCGGCCAAAGATGAACGATGTTGTCGAAGCTGCGAACAAAAATATCAAGAAGATCATACAAAAGATGACAGTCACCTTCAAAGACTGGCATGAGATGTTACCGTTTGCTCTCCACGGGTACCGTACCATGGCTCGTACATCAACTGGGGCAACACCCTTTTCTTTAGTTTATGGCATGGAAGTTGTTTTACCTATTGAGGTTCAGATCCCCTCTTTGAGAATCATGAAGGATGCAGGTCTGAGTAAAGACGATTGGATCCAAACCCGACTTGATCAGTTAAACTTGATTGACGAAAAGAGACTTACTGCTGTTTTCTACGGTTAGACGTATCAAAAATGTATGATCAAGGCTTTCAACAAGAAAGTCAGACGCCAAACATATCAAGTTGGAGATCTTGTGATCAAGCGCATCATCTTGCCACAAAGTGATCCCATGGGCAAATGGACTCCTACCTATGAAGGACCATTTGTAATCAAAAACATCTTTTCTGGTGGGGAAATGATTTTAACCACCATGGACAGCGACGATCTTCCGCACCCTGCGAATGCAGACATAGTCAAAAGATACTACGCATAAATGACCCGCTAGGTTGACACACCTAGGAAAAAAAGGGCATCCCGGTGAATCGAAAACCCGAAAGGGCGGTTCAGGCAAAAATTAGGGATAAACAAAAAAATGTACACCCGGCAAGTTGAAAACCCGAAAGGGCGACTTGGGCAAAAAAGGGTTTCCCGGTGGATCGAAAACCCGAAAGGGCGGTCCAGGCAAAAGTTGGGGAATTAAAGCATATGATTGTGTCTCGTCGGATCACTTTAAGGATAATCTCTTCACTGACAAACCTGGATCTTCTGATCAATTCAATCATCTTCGGACGAAGCGACGAATGGACAAGATATTCGGAGTTACGAAGGCTATAGCAGAATCGGAACCCCATGGGATTTTTTACACATAGCTATCTTTCTTTGTATAAATTTTTCTCAATTTTTTATGACACCATCCTCTTACTAGGATGTCTGTCTCCTTTGTACAAAACACTTATTCAAAGTTAATACAAAGATAGATCTTTAAAGTGTAGAAAAACTATTTGCCTTTTTCTTTTTTACACTTGTGTTTTATTTGCAAAAACGTTCAATGATTCATTAGTGAACATATGCATTTGAACATAATTACTGTTTACAAATAAACAAAATGAAAAAACGATTACTGACAGGTTGAAAGGATAGGAAAACGTCTTTAGGCTATTCCATGAGCAACCCCTGCAATACATCATCATAGATCCCCAGTAGAGCTAAAATTCAAACCCTTAATTCCCATCAGAGTTAAAGCTTCAAACTCCCAACCCACAGCGGAGCCAAAACTTTGAATTACAGATCCCCAGCTGAGATGAAACCTTCTTCCCCAGTCGAGTCAAATTTCAAACTATCAATCCCCAGCGGGAACCATTCAGTTTTCTCCAAATTCCCCAACAAGTCGTCTTAAAGTCTGAGAATCAACCAGATAACAGTTAACTTTTGTCCCTCCCCAACCTTGGATAATTTCCCAATAGAGTGGCAGACAACCCAAACTCCTGAACTTTTTCCAAACAGGAATAAGCTTTTTCCCAGAGTCCTGAACTTACTCCCTAGCAGTAAGCCTTCTTCCCCGCAGAGCTTTATTATTCTTCAGTAAGGTCGCCAAAATGAAGATTCTCATTCTTAATTCCCCACAGAAGTCCTCAGAGTTTTCTCTATTCCCCAGTGGAGCAAGGTTTCCCATTGTGTAATCCCCAATAGACATCAACAAAGTTCTTTGGATTTCCCCAAGCAGATTATTCAAGCAGTTTGGCATTACTCTCACAACAGAATTTTTGTCAAATACTCCAACATCAATACATGAAGGATCCTCATATCCCCATAGAAGTTATCAAGGATTTTAATCCCCAACAGTCGTCAAGGATTTCTCATCCTCAGCAATCAAAGATTTTGAATCTCCAGCAGCGGTCAAGGATTTATTTTCCCAGCAGCAGTCAAAGATTTTATTATCCCCGACTGTCAAGGATTCATTTTCCTCAACAATACAGCAAATCATCTTACATGCACATACGTTACATTCATATATCATAAACATTGATAAAGCACATTTATTGCATCATACATTTCATGCAACATAACTCTGTGTTTCAGCTAACATTTTACCCTTTTCAGGAATAGATTAACAGCTATCATTAACAATGTTTAAAGATTTCAGATACAGTAAATATACACTCCAGACACGGAAGTCATTCTATTACTCATTCAGATTTCAAAGTCCAGATATAGTACGGATACACTACAGACACGGAAGTCATTATGTTGCTCATTCAGACTTCAACAATCATGATTCAAGTATGGATACACTCCAGACACGGAAGTTATTCTGCTACTTATTCAGATTCAAGTTCAGATACGCTCCAGATACGGTTGCCATTTTGTCACTTATTCTGATTTTCCCCAGCTTAGATACGCTCCAGACGCGGATCCCATTCTATTGCTTATTCAGATTTCAGATTCAGATACAATACAGATACACTCCAGACACGGAAGTCATTCTGTTATTAATTTAAGATTCAAATACAGTTACAGCTCGGATACGCTCCAGACACGGACTCCATTCCATTGCTCATACAGACTCATTCTCCAGATACAGTTCAGATACGTTCCAAATACGGACACTATTCTGATACTCATTCTTTTACAACTTGCAGTTCAACAAACATTCTTGGATGGTATCTTTAAGCCCATCTCCAACAAGATTCTATCACCTCTCCAAATGGAATCTTTAAGCCCATTCCCTCAATTACAATTTGACGAGTGCAAATTTACGGGCACTCTAGTGTCCAATCATCTTTTACCTTCGAGTCACGAACGGAAAAACTCGCCAATCTAACTCTTCAGATCCAAGAAGATTGAACAGGGGAAGTTGTTGTACCCCAAAATTTTCCCTCTCATTTATCAAGATTTCCCTCACAAGACTTGTTGGACTCCAGACAGGATTAGGGTTTGCTCAACTTAGGACACCTCCTCCTGCACTGATGACCTGAAATTAAGGTTTGAGTTTGCACAGGGATTTTTGGACCACCAATGCTTCATGTGACTTTCACACACCATCTTGGACCCCTAAGATTGTTCATACCAAGTTTCAAGCCTTGAATCACATTTTTTGACCAGTCAATTGGACAGTTGACCTAAAAATCAACTATATTGGGAAAAAAGTCAACCATGGCCAATTTACAGTCAAACTTCATAATTTTTTATCCACATCAACATTATAGGCTCCTATGCACCATTTTATCAAGTTTGGATCACAACTCCTCAAGAAATTTGATCAGATCATTAAAAGGGAAAAATGGTCAAAATTAGGGTTTTTACAGTAGAGGGCAATTTCTGATTTTTGACCTAGCCAATGGCCAATTGGGTTCAAGCATGATTTCAAGGACTCAATGGAATCATATTAACCTAATAACAAGGTTCAAAAGATCTCAAATGCATAGGATTGACACATGAATTTTGCAGTCAACTGATCAAAAGTCAACTGTACACTGAAATGTCAAACTTTGACTTTTTGGTCAAAATCAAGTGCCAAGGGTCATAATTCATCAAGATATGTCAAAATGTTAAACTTGTTGACCAAGAAACCTAAAATTGCAAATTAGGGTTTTAATTTGAAATTTTTCATAACTTAGAATTTTTTCCAAGTATGGAAAATTTCTTATTTTTTCCTAACTTTCCACAACTTTTTCACCATGATGAAATTGGATTCAAAGAAAATTTCCAACATCAAATTTGTAGACCTACATGAAATCTACAACTTTGATTCACAAAGTTTTCCAAAAAGATGATTGGATCTCAAGTTATGATTTTGTGAATAGGGGTCCATAAACTTTTTAACTTAGTGAAATTTTGCCCTAGTTTAGGTAGGTTTTTGACCTAACTTCATGGCAACTTTTCACCAAGTTCCAAGAGGTATCTCAAAATGAATTTCAAATATGGATTGTAGATAATGTTACAAGATTTCTAAAATGTCCAAGAACTCTCCAAGATCATTTATGGTTAGGTAGAATCGAAGAAGAGAAAATGGAAATTTGTCACTTTTGTTCAAGCCATGTTTACAAATGCTTCGAGTTGTAAATCTGTCCTAGCATGCTTGTACCTTACATTACAGGTCCCAAATCCCTTATACACTCCATAATTAAATGCAAACACAATGGATAATGGTCTTGTTTTGACTTTTGAAGCATTGCACAATGAATTAATCCAAAAATGGCATAAAGTTTATAATACTACTTTGATAAAGCAAGCCTTTTTGCAACTTTACATTTCTTGAGCCACGGACCTGATCTTTTGTTGCAAGCAAGATCCACAAATATCAGGCAAAGTATACCAACCCTATGCAGTTCACAAGCTAGCCTGTACAGGCCTTGGGCATAGTCATGTCAACTTTCTTCAAAAGCAAACAAACTTGCAAAAGTCAAGTGAACTTGTCCATCTGATAAAGGCAAGGCTTGGCTTCATTCTAGAGATCTTCAGAACTTTGTTGCAAGCAGAATACACAAATTCACAACATTCAAAACACTCTCAAACACAAAAAACCCAAGTTCCTTCCCAAACAGGGCATCTTCTGCAGAACCTTTGCCAAATCAATATTGGCTCGTGCGTTTTGCTTTGAAACACTTCAAACACTTTACATACATCCTACCTAAACTATTCAGGCCTTTGTCTTGCAAATGTGTGCCCTATATCAAGCTTCACCATTTTCATTTTTGAAGGTTGCAGGTTGACTTCTATAGGAAGTTTCAAGCATCCTCAAGGCAGGCTGAGCATTGGGATAGCTTGAGGGAACTTCAAGGAAGCTCACACGATCTTCAGGCCTCACTCAAAGTCCCCACATTGCCATATCCAAACTCAAATGAACAAGGTATTTTTCAAATTTCTTTCTCTCTATTTAGGAATCCTTAGGCTTTGATTTGTGAAGCAAAGATGTAATCCTTAACTTGCTGAAGTTGTACATATGCATACTTTCCATTTATATTAACTGAGCTAAGAGTATTTGGTTGTTGAACATGCTGAAAAAACTATGTCAGAAATTAGGGCCATTAAAATTATCCCTGATCTTTGAGAGTTAGGTCATGAATTTTATATCATTGGAATCGTGAGTTCATAAGCTACATTTTTTGTGTTATGAGTTTTTGGTTTTATGCAAGCTAGAGCAAGATACAAGTTTGTACACAGATGCGCACGTTTTTGGAGAAGCTGGAGGACAGGGATGAAGTCCTGGGCCTGGCGTGCCTTGGGCCTGTTTGTCCTGATTTCCACACACACCTTGACTGCTATTTGCACCCCCTTAGCCTATTTTTCATATTTTGCATATTTTTCATTTCTTTTATGTTTATTGACTTTAATATTTTTTTCTGAACATTAAAAAAATCCCAAAAATATTCTCTTAATTTTTTGCAATTTTTATTTTATTTTTATTATTTCCACATATAAAATAGTTTTATTTTAATAAATGGAAATCATTTTCTTAAAATAATTTGTAAATAATAAAAGAATACTATCCATTTTTATTTTACACATAAAATATTATTTCTACATATATTTTAATTTTTAACATTTGTAAATATTTTTATTTATTTATTTCTTGTACATAAATGAATAAAAAAATGATATAGAACATATTTTCTTTTAAAACAAAATTAGGGTTTCCCCTTTCAAAAATATTTTTTTCTTCTTATTTTTAAGACTTAGATAATTTTATTTTCTCATACATAAAACAATTACAAAACATTTTTTGCATATTTACATTTTTATTGTATATTTAAATAACTGTTTATTTATTTATTATACAATAAATTCAATTGGGTTGTAATAGTGAATTAGGGTTTTATTTTGAGCAATATCCCCCATTCAAAACTTGTATCCCCCCTCCCATAATATTGTTGTAATAGCTTAGATTTACTTTACGCAATTTATCGCATTATATACATGTTTAGTAAATTGGGGTTTGTATGATAAGACAAAAATCAAACAAATAGCATGACCTAATCCAAGACAAAATGAATGTAAAATGACAACACATTGCACACAAGCACCCCTAGGGTTTCAACCACTTTGTTGTCTTAAAAATGGCCATGGTATGCATGCTAGGTATCTTGGCAAAATAAAACAAAACAAAAGATCGTAGTCCCTCGATGACGCTATCAAAAGGTTGCCTATAGAAATGATCTTAGTCCCTCAAAATTCTAAAGATACTTGGCACCATTGCTATCATGGTCATACGATGACCCACGCCCGTCCCATTTAGCATCCAAAGATAGGGTTGTCTACCAAAATAATGGTAAAACAACAATGTCAAAGGAATAAAAATGTACAAGAAAGACTTTTGAGTAGGTAGATAAGCTTCTAGTTACTTGATCAATTTGCAAACAATCCTTGCTATTTTCAAAAACACACAACACATTTCAAAACATTTCCAAACAACTTTCAAAACATTGAAACATTTTTCAAAAGACAAACATCTTTGTATACATTCTTACGAACGAGAATCATTACAAAGATTGCCTGAACAAAGGCCTCTTTTCAAAATACTTTCAAAACCACACAAAGCACCATTTAAAACAATTGGAAAAGCAAAGTAAGTGATCTAAATAAGTAACTAAGAGCCCATGGATAACCATGATGAAAAGGGTGCTAGCACCTTCCCTTTTCATAATCTACCCCCCGAACTCAAGAAAACATCTCAAAGGTCTTTCTTGTGCTTTCTTACCATTCCTTTTGGATAAAATAAAAGTCGGTGGCGACTCTTGGTAAACCGAAACATTTGCGACGAAACGCAAAACCTCAAGTCAGTTCTCCCACCATATCACAAGCACGTTGGACAAAGATTCATTCTTACTGTTCATGGAAATATGGAGAGATAGGTTATTGTTTCTTCCTTCATTGGGAAACTCATCATCACAAAAGCTCATATTATTACAAGATGTAATATTCCCCACAACACTGCTGAACTGATCCAGAGACATATAATTTTCAACAAAAGCCTAATCCAGCACTCTTATCAAAGATTCCCAATGAGCAGAAGAGTTCATTAGTAAGGCTAGAATGGAAATATTAGATGGAGTTTGCAACAACTGATCCACAATCTTATAATCACTCATCTTGATGATTTTCAACAAGTCATCCACATCTTTTTCCGAGGCAGTGACACTAGATTCTCCTATCATTTTCTTAGGTTCAATATCCCCGACAACTTTTTTATCATAATTAACATCTCCTTGAAAGGTAGGGAAAAAACACGACTGTTGTGGGTTACTCAACTAGCTTCAACAATATTCTCGACATGGGACAAAGCTGGCTTAGAATCTCCACACCATCTTCTAGGATAGTTGCGTTGTACTTATAAGGCACAGCTTTGTCTGATTCCTATGGGACAAGACCAGGCAGACAAATAACCACAGGAGCAACATCAGGCTTACTATGGTACTCCGTCTTTATAGGAGCGGGAACTTCAAAACATGACACAATAACGTTCATCCTTTCTTTAGAAAATTTAGGCATCGTAGAATCATTATTGGAGAACCTTCATCAAAAGAAAAGAACTCATGAGCAGAAACATAATCATCATCAGACATGGCATCAACTGAGTAATCCTCAATCACATTAACTACATTGTAATCATCTCTATTGCCTGTGACTTTGATAGTACCTTTGTCTAACAATAATTGAACGCATTTTCTTATGATAGAATAACCACAAGAATCCCTACAGCAGATCTGACAGGACCCATAATGATGTTCTTCTTGGCCATCCATGTGACAAAATGTAGCGTGTAGCTGTACCAAATCATCATTCATATAATTCACATCAAAGATCCGAAATTCACCGAGACATCCATAAACCATATTCACGTCTTCTTCATACCTATCCCTTAGTCTGATTATGTGGATAAGACCTTCATTCATCATTTCTTGAAGATCATCTCTCACCTTATCACATCCATGGATATCGGCACTGCAAATACTACAACCAACATGGTCATGTGTATAAGAGTTGAATTCATAAAGATTAGCATGCATATTTACTAAATCACCTCTCACCAAGTTGATATCAAAAATTCGGAAATCTCCAGGACATCCAGCGACCATATTTACGGCATTTCCACCTCCATGTTTGGGTAATGGATTATCTTTCACATTAGGACCAACATCTTTAAAATATAGGAGACTAGACCTTACCATCCTCTGCACTTCAAACTTCAAGTAAAAGAAATTTTTAATATTGTGCCCAGGGATTCCTTGATGAAAAGCACAAGTCGGATCTGCCTTATAATACCATGGTAAAGGTGAAGGTGTAGGAGGGGGAGGCCTAGTCTTCACCAATTTATTTTGAATTTAAGCCGGAAAAAAAATTTGTATAACTCATTGGAATATGGTTAAAAGCTTCTCTCTTATGACCTTTCCCTTGATTTCCTTGAGGAGGTGGTCTCTGATATGCAAGAGCAGTTAGAGCTACATTGACGACTGGAGTCACAGAAGCAACTTGTTGTTGGTACCGATGATGTCTTCTTGGTGGACTAAACTTTCTTTCCTTTATGACAACATTTTTTTCTTTCTTTCTTTCTAGAAAACCCATATGAAGATTTCTTTGTTCCTTCGTCTTTTGTCAAAATTTCCTTCTCTGACAGCTTCTTCTAGACGAACACCCATACTTACCATCTCAGTGAAATCACTTGGCGCACTGGAAATCATCATATCATAATAAAATGATCTAATGGTTTTCAGGAATACCTTGGTCATTTCTTTCTCTCCCATTGCGGGTACCACTTAGGCAGCAACCTCGTGCCAACGCTGCACATATTCTTTGAATGACTCCTTATCTTTCTGAGCCATCACTATTAATTGGTCACAGTCAGGTGCCATAAACATATTGTACTTATACTGCTTGGTAAAAGCTTCACCTAAATCATTTATAGTTCGGATATTTCTACTGTCCAATCCCATATACCACTTTAAAGCGACATTGGTTAAACTATCCTGGAAGAAATGAATAAGCATGCGTTGGTCATCAGTATGGGTGGACATCTTTCTGATACACATCACCAGTTGGTCACGAGGACAGGAGTTTCCCTTGTACCTCTCAAATTCAGGCACCTTACATTAGGAACTAAGCAAATTTTACTGACGTTCTTCCCGAATAATTATTTTCATCGAAGAGCCTTCATTTCTTTCTACATTTCATTGAACTGATCCTGAAAATCATCTAATCATTCATAGAAGCCCAAACTTTCGCTTGGTGGAGGAGAAGGATAAATTTCATCATTGATAACATTCATAACATTCATTAATGGATGCGCAACATGAATAATCTGATTATTAGCAACAAGAGTAACATGCACCACAGGAGGTGCAAAAATAGCAGCAGTTGGAGCAAATGGAGCATTTTGAGCATCAGGGTTGTAACCTTCTGCATGAAATTCTCAGGCATTCCCCACGAGTAACCTTGAGGAATACGGTGTTGAGCAGCAGTAACTAGATTAACAGAAATGGGAATCGGCAGAACCTCGGAAGCAACTGTTGTTTGTTGTGGCTGAGTAGCATGAGGAGACAGAGGAGCGGGTGGTGGTTGATTCTGAGCAGCCACCAATGGTTCCACCAAAGAAGTCAGACTGGACATACTATCCCTCAAAGTACTAACTTATTCGTGTAGCTCGCGATTATCTTGTTCAATATTCTCCATTTTCTTTCTGGAATTATCCAGAGTATTATATCGATGAGAAAGCTTGTTGACTGAATGAAGTAGAGAAACACAGTAAGACACCTGGGTATGAACATAAATGCAAGAATACGTGCAAAATGATGCATGATATTAAATGCATATGATTTATTTATCATTATTATTATTATTTCAAGGAACTCAAAGGATTATAGACGATTCGTAAATATTAAAGTACTAACACATTTTGAAATACTGAAAATTCTATTATAATAACTTCGGAATGGATAGAATCTTTTAGTACAAGTTTCAATATCATAAGTATAGGAGAATAAATATGTAATCTAAAATCCTTAGGAGCCAAAGATGATGAAGATCTCTCCACACACTGATGCTTCCCTATGAGTCTTTCAATCTGAGCCTTCAACTGCTTGTTCTCTTCCGCATACCTGTCGGTGACTTCTTTCCAACCACCAGAGTCAAAGAATGAGCAATTGGGTCATGGTTGAGCTCTATAGGAAAATAAATCCTCTTTATTATCCATAACACGACTCTCAAGAATCTAAATTAAGTAATCATTCTCTTTTAATTTTGTTTGGTAGGACATCTCTAAAGTATGACACTTGTTCTTCCATGGTTCCTTCTCTTGTTGTATCCTAACTAGGGAAAGCTGAAGTTCTTCCACATCATCTAAAAGGGGAGGAGTAGTCCTCACAAACATATCAGGTATAGGTTCTTCACGGGAATATGGCATCTTCAACTGAATTGCCCTTGCTTGTACCTGTGATCGGTGGATCTGGAACTGACTGTTTAATGTTGGTTCGCGAAATGTCGCGGAAGCAAGAGTCGCCACCGTCTTTTATTTTCTCCAATATGGAAAGGACAAAAGCACAGAAAAATTCCTTATTGAGATTAGTTCTCGGTTCGGGAGGTATATTTATAGAAAGGGAAGGTGTTAGCACCCTTTCTATCCATGGTTATCCATGGGCTCTTAGATACTTGCTCATTGTGTTTTCAAAATGTTTGTTTGCTTTTCAAGTGTGGGAGTGAGTTTGAAAAAGTTTCGTTTAAAATTTCAGTTCGACTCTTGTATCAGTCCTCAAGAGTGTTTGAAAAGTTGTTTTTGAAAGCTTTTTGCAAAGTGCCAGTGTGAAAAAGAAGTTTTTGATTTGTTTTGAATTAGAGCAAGTATCTACGAGTCGTCTACCTACCCTAAGGAATTAGTCTGTGTAAATGTCCTTAAGGTAGTGCCATCCCACCATTGAGAGGTAGGTAGCACCACCGTTGGAGGTGTTCGGGTCAATTCGAGGATTAGGGACAGTGTGGTCACCAGAGCAATAGTAGGACACCTTAGAAGCTACCCCCATGCCATGTTCATGGACATGAGGACTTACTAAAACGTCCTCTACTCGACGACCACGTTTCGAGGGGCAAGGCAACAGTGAGGCGTACCCTAGGAGTGGTGTGTGATTTGTGTGTCATTTTCAGTTATTTTTGTCTTGATCATGCATTGAGTGTTCTACGCATTGTTTTTATTTGGGCATACATTCTTTCATGTGATAGTTAGCAATTTAAAGATGCGGAATTTAAAATGCGGAAAATAAAGGTCATACGCTATTACAAGGTTTTGGGGCAAATACATTACATTCACAAAAGGAGATAAAAGTAAACGTGCGAAAAGAAATAAAAATCGAGAATGCGAGGGCGTTGGACCCTTTAAGGAAATTAAATTGAAATTATAAATTAATTAAATTAAATAAAGGAAAGAACTTATTTTTAATGTTTTTTGTATTTATGAAATTAAAGAGAATTAATTGGAATTAAAAGTTAAATAAAAAAAACCTAGTTCTAAATTGTTTTTAATTTATTAAAAAATATTTAAGTTTGACCTAATTTAACCTAATTATTTAATGACAAGTTTATTTACAAATTAATTAAGAATTAATAATAATGATGATGAGGAAGTTATTTATTAAGAAAAGAATAAAAGTATTAAAACCCTAATTTCTACATTTTTTAGTTTATTAAAGAAAAACATTAAAATTAAACCTAAAATTAATCTAATTTAGTTATTAGAATTTATTTACAAAATAATATTAATGCATTAAATAATAAATAAATATATTTTATTTTTTGACTTTTCTGATTTTTTATGTTTTTTTGTATTATAAAACTGATTTTATGGAATTAAATAAAACAAATAGTATAATTAAAATAAATAAAAGAAAAGAATAGAAATAGAGAAAGGAAAGGCAAACATGGGGGGTATTCAGGCCCTTTTGGAGGTTCATGGAAAGCAGTTTGGCCCATTTGATTGAGGCCCTTTTGACTTTTCAGTGATTGTGTATGGAGCAGTTGACTGGTGTCCATGGTGGACTGCAAGTTCTGACCATTGGATTGGCCTCTGAAGACATGTGGCAAGCTAAGGCGTTGGGCTTCATGATGGTCATTAGGATGGAAGCTGTTCAGAAACACGTTAAAACAAAATATATTGAATAAGTAGGGGGACCTGGGAATCGAACCCAGGTCCCAGTACCTGTAGTACACGTTGGCCACCAATTGAACTAGCGCGTTTGCTTTTATGTTTAGTGGACAAAAATCATTATATGTGAAAAAACAAGGCTATGCTGGACAAAAATAAAACGCGCCAATGTTTGAATCCACCAACCACGTTCCTCCATGCATCATCTTCTCCAATTGTTATTCGTTTTGCCTGAAAATAAACAATGGATAGCGGGGGTTTTAAACCCCCACTAAGTGCAGAACACAAAAATAGCGATTAGGCCATATGTAAATATAAAAAAGGCGCGATGGGGGGAATTGCTTCGTTTGGACATTCTGAATCCAGTGGTATAGGTCTCGTTGCCTAATTTTTCCATATACTCAAATCCCCAAATGGAAGCTTCTGAAACCCTAACCTGCATCCATGGTAACTTTCCATACAAGTGTCTATAATTTAATTGGACGATACCATTAGCTTTAGAATGACCAGGTTAGTATAAATCAAGCATTACAATGTATGGAAAATGCGTGCAAATCAAAATACGAATATGAAGAATATCATGAACAGGGCGACTGTGTTCTACCAGTTCTTGAGGTTAGGGGATGTGATTTTGATTGGGAAAGCTTCCTGGAGGTGTCAGGAATGTAATGGAATGGTTCTTTGGCTTGGAAAAGTGCTTTTGATGTGAAAACAGTTTCAAGCTTTTTGGCAAAAATTTCCAATGTTGTTCTTGATCTGGGGCGCAGCCTCTGTGTTCTCGTGATTAGGTTTAGGTTTCTGCTTATATGTGGAGTGAATTAGGTTCACAAAACAAGTCCAAAATCCATTCAATCAATGTTCTTGAATTTGTGATTTTCATGAATCTTTTTCAATCTTTTTCATTCCTTTTTTATACCAATCATTTCAAATTCTTTCCTTTTTGAGTATGCACGAAATATTGAGGTCATGATGAGTGGATATGCTGCACAAAAAGGTTTGGAAAACATGATTTGCTATTTTTGTCATATTTTATTTTAATTAAATGAACTAATAATAATAATAATTCAAATAATTAATAAAAATGATAAAATAACTCCCTTTAAAGTCAATGGATCGTGCATAGCCTTTGGGTGATGATTCTTGGAAGAAATTGTGGCCCATTAGCAATTTTGAGGCATTTGAAGCAAAGTTGACTTTTCAAAATTCCCAAACATTTCCCAACTTCCACAAGGCATATCTTGCTCAATTTTTAAGCTTTGATCATGTTCTTGGACATTTTGGAAAGGTCTTGAAGTCCTTTAACCAATGCCTTTGGTCCCATGTCATTTTGATTTACAAATATCAAGTTATGGTCTTTGACTTAAAGTGCCTTTTTGTTGACTTTTGAAAATGACCTATAATGTTGAGATTGATAACTTTTTGTGAGAGCATTTCTTGGAATTGGAGTGTGAAGATGAGTTGTAGGAAATGTTATCCCCTTCAAAATGAGCTTTGTATGGGATTTTTATGATGATCCATGTGGAAGTTATGCCTTGGTCAAGTTACAGTTGACTTTTTCAAATGTCCAAAAATAGAAACTTTTGCATCTTGAGACTTTTTGAGCCATGCCTTGAGAATCATGATCAAGAATTGATCAAATGATGTTTGTGGATTCAAAATAAGATGTTGACCAAAAAATTTGACTTTTGACTGTCAAATGACCATTTTGCCCCTGCAGTTGACTGTAGGGCAATTAGGGTTTTTGATTGTGCAATTTTGTGCTGTAAGTCTTGAAACTTGACATGAGGATGCTTGACAATGTTTATGGGCATGTGAGACTTGATTGGGCCCTTGGAAACTTCAATTTCTTTGCTAGAACCAAAACCCTAATGTTTGACTGTTAGGAGGCCATTGAACTGTGCAACCCTTGGGAGATTTTGAAGCATGCTCTTGGCAAATCTTGAAGAAAATGGGAGGGCAAATTTTGGGGTACAACAGTTGCCCCTGTTCAATCTTCTTAAACCTGAGGATGTAGATTGGCTGGCGTGCCTTTCGTAGTCCGAAGGTGGAAGATGATTGAACACTAGAGTGCCTAGAAATTTGCACTCACATAGTAGTGTGATGGTGGGAATGGGCTTACAGATGTCATTTGGAGATTGATGGATAGGAAGATGGGCTTATAGATGCCATGTTTAGAGGTGATGGATAGGTGGATGGGCTTATAGATGCCATCTGGGTGTCGATCGCGTAAGAGATTCCTTAGCGAGAACTTGCGTACCTGAAAAAGAAAATGATTACCTGACCTGTTACAGGAGCTGGTCTTCAGACTCTTTGTGTAGATGTGCCCTGACTGGTTACAGGAATTGAAACTTAAAACCTCTTCAGACGTGCTCTGGCGAGATACAGGAATCGAGTCTGGAGCTTCAAAAGGTGATGAATGAATCAGGGATGGTTACTACCTCAGCGGGACGATGAGAGAACCTAGGGGCGATTACTACCTCAACATTAACGATGAGAGAATCTGGGGCGATTACTATCTCGACAGTAACGATGAAAGAATCTGGGGCGATTACTACCTCAACAGTAACGATGAGAGAATCTGGGGTGATTACTACCTCAACAGTAACGATGAGAGAATCTGGGGCGATTACTACCTCAACAGTAACGATGAGAGAATCTGGGGCAGTTACTACCTCAACAGTAACGATGAGAGAATCTGGGGCGATTACTACCTCAACAGTAACGATGAGAGAATCTGGGGCGATTACTATCTCAACAGTAACGATGAGAGAATCTGGGGCGATTACTATCTCAACAGTAACGATGAGAGAATCTGGGGCGATTACTACCTCAACAGTAACGATGAGAGAACCTTGGATGTCTTCTACTGAGTCTTTATCAGGAAAATCTTTAAGAATCGATTTGACTGGACCAGAGAAGGCCTTTGACTGGATAAGAATCAGAAAAATCTTTAGGAGTCGATTTAACTGAACAAGGCAAGGTCTTGGAATCTTCAACTGGAATAAGAATCAGGGAGATCTTAGGGTCGATCTGACTGAACCAGAGAAGGCCTTTGACTGGATAAGAATCAGAAAAATCTTTAGGAGTCGATTTAACTGAACCAGGCAAGGTCTTGGAATCTTCAACTGGATAAGAATCAGGGAGATCTTGGGGTCGATCTGACTGAACCAGAGAAGGCCTTTGACTGGATAAGAATCAGAAAAATCTTTAGGAGTCGATTTAACTGAACCAGGCAAGGTCTTGGAATCTTCAACTAGATCAGAATCAGGGAGATCTTAGGGTCGATCTGACTGAACCAGAGAAGGCCTTTGACTGGATAAGAATCAGAAAAATCTTTAGGAGTCGATTTAACTGAACCAGGCAAGGTCTTGGAATCTTCAACTGGATAAGAATCAGGGAGATCTTAGGGTCGATCTGACTGAACCAGAGAAGGTCTTGGGTTAACTTTGACTGGATAAGAATCAGAAAAATCTTAGAATCGATTTAACTGAACCAGACGAAAGTCTTGGAATATCTGAGAACTTAACTGGATCTTTCCTGAAAGGTAAAGGTCAGTCATATGCAATGCATGATATGGATCGAGCAATGATTTTCTCAACATAAATGAGATTGTAATATATGATGCGTATATGCATGCTATAATGTGTGGAGAATAGTGCTTTGTTGTTTCCGCTGGGGATGATAGTTGCAAGACTACCTGTAGGAGAAGATAACTCTGTTGGGGAATAAACTTGGCGAATGGATTACTCTGCGGGGAAAAAAATTATTCTAGCGATCTTGTTGGGGAACAATACTCTGTGGGGAGAGAGGTACTTTGCTGGGATATTGATGGTAACTTCACCGGGGATACCGTTGTTATGTTGGAAGTGTTAATAGACTTCGCTGGGGATAAGAAGACTGTGCCGAGGACGATCTTTCCGTGGCTTTTTGGCTGAGGATAACCCAGTTATATCCTGGTAGGGAAATAACCTTTGAATAAAGCCGGGGGATGCGTTCGTGCTCTGCGGGGGAAGCTTCCAGAATCTACTGGGGATAAGCTTCCTGCTGGGGAGATGGATTCAAACTTTCCTGGGGAAATCTGGATTGGACTCTCCTGGGGAAATCTTTGAGATATATTGGAGAAGTTGCTCCGCTGAATGTCTGGTATACCGCCGGGGAACAATCTTAGATCAAGATTGTCGGGGACACTTGTTAAGAATGTTTGTATATTGTGCTGGGGAATGTTGAGATCTGCTGGAGGATACCCAACTTCCTTAAGGCTGATAATATAGCTTTGCTTGAGGAGAGTGTATTGACTTGCTGGCTCACTCTCTGGGGAATTAAGATATACTGGTTATGTTCTTCAGCTGAACTTACCTTGGTACCTTGGTGGACAGAACAATTAGATCGCTTAGACAACTCTTTATTGCCCCTGTTTCTAAGGTTACCTGTAATTAATCCTTTGTTTCGTATGCAAATATTTATGAGTTAGCAATTATTGTCAAATGCATATATCACAAATTGAACCTTGGACGTTCTTCGCAAAACAAAACAGAAAAAGGAAAAACAATTGGCAATTTGTCTGAAAAGAGTATTTATATTGATTTTTGACTTTGCCTGTAAATAGGCGTTTATGTACAAGAGGCTGACGTCCTAGTAAGAGAACGCCGCCGAAAAAGAGTTTATACAAGTTTGTACAAAGGGAAAACAAAACAGTTGTGTGAAAAGAATAATCCCACTGGGTTCCAACTCTGCTATCGCCTTTATATCTTCGAGCGTCTCATCACTTGATGACCTAGTCGAGGATGAAGTTGATTGATTGATGTCGTTTGAACTTGACGTTGATACCGGATTCTGGATGCGGGGTGATCTGACGAGACATAGTATTACGCTTTATCCCTAACTTTTGCCTGGACTGCCCTTTCGGGTTTTCAGTCCACCGGGATACCCATTTTTGCCCAAGCCGCCTTTTTAAGTTTTCGACTTGCCGGGTGTATAGATTTTTTTCATTTCATCCCTTCATTTTTCCCGAACCCTTTTAGTTTTCCGGGAAGCCCTAATTTTTGCCTAGGTATGTCAACCTAGCGGGTCTTTTTTCATGCGTAGTATCTTTTTACTATGTCTGCATTGGCGGGGTGAGGAAGGTCGTCACCATCCATGGTGGTCAGAATCATGGCTCCTCCTAAGAACACATGTTTAACCACAAATGGCCCTTCGTACGTAGGGGTCCATTTGCCCCTTGGATCACTCTGAGGAAGGATGATACGTTTGATTACCAGATCCCCAACTTGATATTCTTGTGGTCTGACCTTTTTGTTAAATGCCCTGATCATCCGTTTTTGATACGTCTGACCATGAAATATAGCAGCAAGTCTCTTTTCGTCAATTAAGTTTAATTGATCAAGTCGTGTCTGGATCCAATCATCTTCGCTCAGATCTGCATCCTTCATTATCCGGAGAGAGGGTATCTGCACTTCGATCGGTAAGACTGGCTCCATACCGTAGACCAAGGAGAAAGGAGTTGCCCCGGTTGACATCCTTGCTGAGGTACGGTACCCATGTAGAGCAAATGGTAACATCTCGTGCCAATCTTTATAAGTCACTGTCATCTTCTGCACAATTTTCTTGATATTCTTATTCGCTGCTTCTACAGCCCGATTCATCTTCGGTCTGAAAGGAGAAGAGTTGTGGTGCTGTATCTTGAACTGCTCGCAGAGCTCAGTGATCATCTTGTTATTAAGATTGGTACCGTTGTCTGTAATGATTCTTTCCGGGACGTTGTATCGACAGATCAGATTGTGCCGAATGAACCGTGCCACAACGTTCTTGGTTACTGTAGCGTAGGAAGCTGCTTCAACCCACTTCGTGAAGTAATCGATCGCTACCAGGATGAAGCGATGCCCATTGGATGCTGTAGGTTTAATCTCGCCGATCATATCTATGCCCCACATTGCAAAAGGCCAATGTACAGTCAGGACATTCAGGGGAACCAGAGGAACATGCACCTTATCTGCGTAAATCTGGCATTTGTGACATGTCCGAGAATGTTGGTAATAGTCGGCTTCCATTGTGGACCATAAATACCCTGCCCGAAGGATTTTCTTTGCCATAGTGTGTCCACTGGAATGTGTTCCGAAGGTACCTTCATGTAGCTCTGCCATGATCCTTTCTGCTTCAGTTTTATCCACACAACACAGTAAGGTTGAATCATGGTTTCGCTTATATAGGATGCCGTTGCTAAGGAAGAACTTTGCTGCGAACCTTCTCATGAACTTTTTATCATTGACAGATTCACCTTCAGGGTATTCCTGAGCTTCCAAGTATCTCTTCACCTCATGGTACCAAGGTTTCTCAGTCACCAACTCAGTCTCAAGATCACAACAGTATGTCGGTTCGTCCAGTTTCAAGATAATGACCCGGGGAGCCTCATTGTCCCATTTGACTTTAAACATGGAAGACATCGTAGCCAACGCGTCCGCCAACTGATTCTCCTCTCTTGGGAAATGTTCAAAGGTTATCTCTGTGAAGTGGGGGATCAATGTCAACACACATTCTCTGTAAGGAATAAGATTCGGATGTTTCGTATCCCACTCCCCTTTGATCTGATTGATCACGAGAGCGGAATCTCCGAAGACACTCAAAAACTTGATCCTTAAGTCAATCGCAGCTTGGAGACCCATGATGCATGCCTCATACTCCGCCATGTTGTTGGTGCAGTTGAAACATAGTCGGGCAGTAAGTGGAGTATGAGTGCCTTAAGGGGATATGATCACAGCGCCGATACCGTTACCCAAAGCGTTGGAGGCCCCGTCAAAGTGCATAGACCATCGGGATCCTTCCTCAGGTCCTTCATCCGGTCCAGGTACTTCGCAATCAGTTACTATCATGATGCTCTCGTCTGGAAACTCAAAGTTCTTTGACTGATAGTCGTCTACTGCCTGATGTGCCAAGTGGTCTGCCAATACACTTCCTTTGATGGCTTTCTGGGTCGTGTACTGGATGTCGTATTCTGTCAAGATCATTTGCCATCTTGCTATTCTCCCAGACAGAGCAGGCTTTTCAAATATGTACTTTATTGGGTCCATCTTAGAAATCAGCAAGGTAGTGTGAGTCAGCATATACTGTCTCAGCCGGCGAGCAGCCCATACCAAAGCGCAACAAGTTTTCTCAAGCAGTGAGTATCGGGTCTCACAGTCGGTAAACTTTTTGCTAAGGTAATAAATGGCATGCTCTTTTCGGCCAGACTCGTCATGCTGCCCCAGCACACACCTCATTGAGTTGTCAAGTACTGTCAGGTATAGTATCAGAGGTCTCCCTTCAACCGGTGGCATAAGAATGGGTGGTTTTTGGAGATACTCTTTGATTCTATCAAAAGCGGCCTGACATTCATCGTTCCAACGTACTACCTGATCTTTCTTCAGCAGCTTGAAGATTGGCTCACAGGTAGTAGTTAGGTGTGAGATGAATCGAGCAATATAATTCAGGCGTCCTAAAAAGCCTCTGACCTCTTTCTCTGTCTTAGGAACTGGAATCTCTTGAATGGCTTTGACCTTGGCAGGGTCCACTTGAATACCCTTATCACTTACAACGAAGCCTAGTAATTTCCCAGATCTTACCCCGAAGGTGCACTTGTTCGGGTTCAACCTCAGCTTGTACAGTTTCAGACGGTCAAACAGTTTCTGCAGATGATCAAGGTGTTCCTCCTCAGTTTGGGACCTTACAATCATATCGTCGACATACACTTCAATCTCATGATGGATCATGTCATGAAATAAAGCAACCATGGCACGTTGGTAGGTTGCCCCGGCATTTTTCAACCCGAATGGCATGACCTTGTAGCAGAAGGTGCCCCACTGAGTGACAAAGGTAGTCTTCTCCATGTCTTCAGGAGCCATCTTGATCTGATTATAGCCTGAAAAACCATCCATGAAGGAGAACACCTTGTGCTGAGCAGTATTGTCAACCAGAACGTCAATGTGAGGTAGGGGAAAGTCATCCTTGGGGCTGGCCCTGTTCAGATCCCTGTAATCAACACACATTCTGACTTTACCGTCCTTCTTCGGTACCGGCACCACATTAGCAACCCACTGAGGGTAAGAAGTCACTGCAAAAAACCCGGCATCAAACTGTTTCATAACCTCAGCTTTGATCTTCTTAGACATCTCTGGACGCATACGGCGGACCTTCTGCTTAACCGGAGGGCAGTCTTCCTTGGTAGGTAAATGATGGACCACAATGTCAGTATCCAACCCGGGCATGTCTTCGTAGGACCAGGCAAAAATCTCCACATGATCATGTAACATCTGAGTTAACCGTTGCTTCACGCTGAGCTCTAGGTTGGCACCAATCTTAACTTCCTTTTTGTCTGTCTCAGTACCCAGATTTATTGTTTCCACCGGCTCTTCATGTGGTTGAATTGCCCTCTCTTCCTGGAGTAACAATCTTGCAAGTTCGCCAGGCACTTCGCAATCATCTTCACCTTCGTCTTCGGCTAAGTTGATCGGATTTTCGAAGTCATAACTGGTAGTAGCAGAGTCGTTACCAGTGAGATCCAGAGTGGATTGAAACCTGTATGAGTGAGTGTGTGTAAATACAGCTGTTTTTGCAGTATATAAAGAAAGGAAATAAGGAAAAGGAGCATAAGATTTGAAGTGTGAGAAAACGTCCAAGATCTTTATTCATGATATATGAAATGACAATTAATATGCCCTCACAAATGAAGCCACGGTGCCCCGGGTAAGACACCGGGCCATAGAGTTTCAATTCATTGTTTATTACAAATAACAAAATCAAAGGAATTCATTACTACGTAACAAAAGTAACAGGTAGGTTGTCCTTTGCAGTCCAATTGCTAGGTCCACTGTCGGTCGTCGGATAAATCCAGCTGTCGAACTCAGATTCTTCCACTTCATCATCCTCCCTGATAGCATTCACTCCATGGTTAGGCATGGGAGCAGTCACCACATTGGGCTTCTCAGGTGCCTCAAACTGTACCTCCTTGGCATCAATAAGGTCCTGCACTTTATTTCTTAAGGCCCAGCAGTCATCAGTAGAATGCCCCGGGCTATCGGAGTGATAAGCACAGCGGGCATTTGGATTGTACTTAGGAGAGGCAGTGTTCACAACCTTCGGGGCCTCTCTGACAGTCACCAAATTGGTGGATAGAAACTGCGGCAAGATTTGCGACAAAGTCATACTCAGTCGGGTAAATTCTCTTTTGGGTCTTTCAGCCCTTTGTGGATTGGTTTGCCGAGGAGCGGCAGCAGGCTTAGCAATCACCACCGCGTTGACAGATTGGCGGCGCTCTGTTTTATCTTGCCTCCTAGGCCCATATAAAGCACTGGCCTCCTTCTTAAAGGGTTTCTTCTCAGAACTTGAAGATGCACCCTTCTGAATTTTACCAGACTTCATTCCAGCCTCTATCCTCTCCCCAGTCAGAATAAGGTCAGTGAACCCTGCAGATGAATTTCCAATAAGATGATTGAAAAACGGCCCGGAGAGGGTCCCCAAGAACATATCTACCAGCTCACGGTCAGTTAATGGTGGCTGCACCCTGCCAGCCGGGTCCCTCCACTTTTGTGCATACTCTTTAAAACCTTCGCTTGATCCTAGCGACATACCCTGGAGTTGGGTACGTGTAGGAGCAAGGTTGGCATTATATTGATACTGCTTGTAAAAAGCAGTAGCCAACTCCTCCCAGTTACGAACTTTGGTCCCATCCAGCTGATAGAACCATTCGAGATGAGTCCCTGAAAGACTCTCCTGGAAGAAGTGGATCCACAAGTTCTTGTCCACTGTGTACGGTTGAATCTTCCGCACATAAGATCTGAGGTGTAGCTTGGGGCAAGACGCCCCGTCATACTTGGTGAAAGATGGTGCCTTAAACTTGTGAGGAATGATCACACCAGTAGATAAGCCCAAGTCTCCGAAATCCAGCCCAGGCACTTGTTGGATCTCCATGGCGTTCAGACGGTCTTCCAACTGCTTGTACCGGTCTTCAGCAGGAGGATATTGTTCCTCATTAAAATCAGTCTCGTTGTCAGAGACTACTGGACTTGGAGCCTTTCCCCCCTGGGGACTGTCTTTGCCTACAGAAGAACCAGCTTCCTCATTCTGCAGAGTATTACCAAACCTTCGGCCCGAGTTGAAAAGAACAGTTCTCTTCTTCTTCTTCTCCTTCTTCAGGAGCAAAGCCTTCAGCTCTTCCTGGCCTTGAGCGAAACCCATGATCAGCTCTTGAAATTGCGCGTTTTGCGCCTGAAGGGCCTTGATCGACATCTCGGTTGATGATTTAGGGTTCATGATGCTGAAATAAACAGCGAAGAACAGTAAGCAACCTGAAAAGAAGAGTACCTGCTATGCACATGATGAATGGAATGCGTATGATTTATGTTTTCAAAGACAATCGGGAATCAACTTTGTAAACAAAAAGGAACACACTTCATTAGATTCAACTTTGAAATTTAAATTGTTCAACAGGTTGCCCTTAGGCGTTACATAAAATGGAAATACTGAAAAGGGAAATAAAACTGTAAAAGAACATCCAGAGCTCCTCATTGATCCCAGGGTCTCCTCTTCTCAGTGCGGATGTAGTCATTCAGAGCTCGCTCATTCTCCAACTGCTTTGTCAGCTTCTGGATCTTCAATTCCTGCTCATTGAACTTTTCCCGATAAGAATCCCGTTCTTCTCGCAGTTGCGACCAAGACCTCTTTAATGTCTCATAATCAGTGGGTATCTGAGGAGGGAGGACAGTTGGAGGAACCCCATCTTTAACAGGATACTCAAGAATGACGGGTCTGACAGCTTCGTATGGCATACCTAACTTCTGAGCACGGATGCGAACCCATTTGTAGTAGGCTTCCATAGGTAGAGAAGTCTTTGGCCCCAACTCTTGTGGGTCAGCTTTATGAACTCTGTCCCAAGCCTTGATGAACCTACGACGCAGCTCGTCACTATCCACCTGAAACTCAAAACTGATGTGAGGCACCAGCATCTCATGAGGTCCTGCTCTTCTGGCTCTTCCAAACTGACGGAGCGCTAGACATGGATTGTAAGAGATTCCTCCTTGAGTACCAATCAAAGGAACATTAGGGTATTCTCCGCAACGATCAATAACAGCTATCTCATCCAAACCTCTGAGAGTCCAAATGATGTCCTTGTCAGTGAGAGACATTAACCTATGAGCCCAACCTCTTCCTTCTTGGTTCTTCAGCACGAACTTAGGGAGGTGCGAAATAAACCACCTCACCAACAAAGGGATACAACACCACAGAGTTCCTCGTCTTCGGGCAGTACGAGCATAAAGTTGTTGCAGGATGTCACCCAAGAGAGTGGGCACAGGATTCTGAGACATGAAGATCCTTATGGCAGTGACATTGATGAAGTTGTCAGGATTAGGAAACAAGACTAGCCCATAGATTAAGAGAGCCAAGATGTCTTCATATGCCCTAAAGTCCAAGTCATTCCAGAAACTGTTAGCTTTACCAACCAGAAACTTGGCCAAGAAACCCTTAACTCCGCTTCTAGTCACCCAGTTGTCCATTACTTCTTGGTGGGTCAAGGGGAGAGCTGCAGCAACCTCCTCAAGCCTGAGGGTCTTTTCCCAACCAGTGAAGGGAGTCTGATCCAAGATAGGGATACCAAGAAAATCAGAGAACTCTTCCAGGGTAGGGACCAGCTGAAAGTCTTGAAAGGTGAAGCACTGGTACAGAGGGTCATAGAACTGGGTCAGGACACTCATTAACTGTTGATCCCGCTTTGCAGTGACTAAACTGAGAAGAGAACCATGCCTCTGGATGAAGGAAGTGGTGTTTGGAATTCTGCTAACCAATTCTTCAAGTAACTCAGGTGGGTGAACAAAGTTGGATCGGATAGTATTCCTTCGCATAGGCATCATGATGTCCTACAAAACAGAGCAAAGGTGAAACCCTCTTGTCTTTGAAATGGTCAGTCCTTATGCAGGATGTATGCAATGCTCATGATGGCATGATGTTATGATAAAGCACACCACAAATATTTACAAAGGCAAACATGATAAGGCACACAAGTCACACAAGACAAGCCCTTAAAGTTTAGGCCAGCATGAGGTCTAGGTATTACCCTCTTTCAGTTTGTTGGTTCATACCTGTCCTATCAAAAGTAATCGGGTTCTTAGAGGATCCCAATATCATTGACTACCCTCAATCGGTCATAACTCCAGCATCGCAATCTTTTCTTGCAGCCAGAACCATCACGAGATTTTAGCCTCAATGAGCATAGCTTACTGCTACCATTCTATTGGCCAAGTTGTGTCATTTAAGGTTCTAAGGTCTGTTGGTGCTTAATGACTCCTCATAAGACCCATATTCTCCTCGTTGCAACACAAGGGATATCGGTACAGACCAAGGTGCCACACCAACGTAGCCACTGCTTCACCCATGTCGGTCTACGCCGGACAGGTCCCTCACAGCTTATGCTACCTAAACAGGGTATCCCCAGATCCTGGTTAGGATCTATGTAACTCCCAAGACAGTCCCACAATGATAAAGCAAACAAGTCAAAGCAATTGAACACACAGTTATGAACTATCCTAAGGTACACCTCACTTTTTAAGAATTTCCCAGCAGAGTCGCCAGTTCTGTGATCGGTGGATCTGGAACTGACTTTTTAACGCTGGTTCGCGAAATATCGCGGAAGTAAGAGTCGCCACCGTCTTTTATTTTCTCTAATATGGAAAGGACAAAAGCACAGAAAAATTCCTTATTGAGATTAGTTCTCGGTTCGGGAGGTAGATTTATAGAAAGGGAAGGTGTTAGCACCCTTTCTATCCATGGTTATCCATGGGCTCTTACATACTTGCTCATTGTGTTTTCAAAATGTTTGTTTGCTTTTCAAGTGTGGG
The DNA here is from genome assembly GCA_948472305.1 of Vicia faba. Taxonomy (NCBI): domain Eukaryota; kingdom Viridiplantae; phylum Streptophyta; class Magnoliopsida; order Fabales; family Fabaceae; genus Vicia; species Vicia faba. The sequence continues at coordinate 1,290,883,473 of OX451740.1, forward strand.
AGTGAGTTTGAAAAAGTTTCGTTTAAAATTTCAGTTCGACTCTTGTATCAGTCCTCAAGAGTGTTTGAAAAGTTGTTTTTGAAAGCTTTTTGCAAAGTGTCGGTGTGAAAAAGAAGTTTTTGATTTGTTTTGAATTAGAGCAAGTATCTACGAGTCGTCTACCTACCCTAAGGAATTAGTCTGTGTAAATGTCCTTAAGGTAGTGCCATCCCACCATTGAGAGGTAGGTAGCACCACCGTTGGAGGTGTTCGGGTCAATTCGAGGATTAGGGACAGTGTGGTCACCAGAGCAATAGTAGGACACCTTAGAAGCTACCCCCATGCCATGTTCATGGACATGAGGACTTACTAAAACGTCCTCTACTCGACGACCACGTTTCGAGGGGCAAGGCAACAGTGAGGCGTACCATAGGAGTGGTGTGTGATTTGTGTGTCATTTTCAGTTATTTTTGTCTTGATCATGCATTGAGTGTTCTACACATTGTTTTTATTTGGGCATACATTCTTTCATGTGATAGTTAGCAATTTAAAGGTGCGGAATTTAAAATGCGGAAAATAAAGGTCCTACGCTATTACAAGGCTTTGGGGCAAATACATTACATTCACAAAAGGAGATAAAAGTAAACGTGCGAAAAGAAATAAAAATCGAGAATGCGAGGGCGTTGGACCCTTTAAGGAAATTAAATTGAAATTATAAATTAATTAAATTAAATAAAGGAAAGAACTTATTTTTAATGTTTTTTGTATTTATGAAATTAAAGAGAATTAATTGGAATTAAAAGTTAAATAAAAAAAACCTAGTTCTAAATTGTTTTTAATTTATTAAAAAATATTTAAGTTTGACCTAATTTAACCTAATTATTTAATGACAAGTTTATTTACAAATTAATTAAGAATTAATAATAATGATGATGAGGAAGTTATTTATTAAGAAAAGAATAAAAGTATTAAAACCCTAATTTCTACATTTTTTAGTTTATTAAAGAAAAACATTAAAATTTAACCTAAAATTAAACTAATTTAGTTATTAGAATTTATTTACAAAATAATATTAATGCATTAAATAATAAATAAATATATTTTATTTTTTGACTTTTCTGATTTTTTATGTTTTTTTGTATTATAAAACTGATTTTATAGAATTAAATAAAACAAATAGTATAATTAAAATAAATAAAAGAAAAGAATAGAAATAGAGAAAGGAAAGGCAAACATGGGGGGTATTCAGGCCCTTTTGGAGGTTCATGGAAAGCAGTTTGGCCCATTTGATTGAGGCCCTTTTGACTTTTCAGTGATTATGTATGGAGCAGTTGACTGGTGTCCATGGTGGACTGCAAGTTCTGACCATTGGATTGGCCTCTGAAGACATGTGGCAAGCTAAGGCGTTGGGCTTCATGATGGTCATTAGGATGGAAGCTGTACAGAAACACGTTAAAACAAAATATATTGAATAAGTGGGGGGACCTGGGAATCGAACCCAGGTCCCAGTACCTGTAGTACACGTTGGCCACCAATTGAACTAGCGCGTTTGCTTTTATGTTTAGTGGACAAAAATCATTATATGTGAAAAAATAAGGCTATGCTGGACAAAAATAAAACGCGCCAATGTTTGAACCCACCAACCACGTTCCTTCATGCATCATCTTCTCCAATTGTTATTCGTTTTTCCTGAAAATAAACAATGGATAACGGGGGTTTTAAACCCCCACTAAGTGCAGAACACAAAAATAGCGATTAGGCCATATGTAAATATAAAAAAGGCGCGATGGGGGGAATTGCTTCGTTTGGACATTCTGAATCCATTGGTATAGGTCTCGTTGCCTAATTTTTCCATATACTCAAAGCCCCAAATGGAAGCTTCTGAAACCCTAACCTGCATCCATGGTAACTTTGCATACAAGTGTCTATAATTTAATTGGACGATACCATTAGCTTTAGAATGACCAGGTTAGTATAAATCAAGCATTGCAATGTATGGAAAATGCGTGCAAATCAAAATACGAATATGAAGAATATCATGAACAGGGCGACTGTGTTCTACCAGTTCTTGAGGTTAGGGGATATGATTTTGATTGGGAAAGCTTCCTGGAGGTGTCAGGAATGTAATGGAATGGTTCTTTGGCTTGGAAAAGTGCTTTTGATGTGAAAACAGTTTCAAGCTTTTTGGCAAAAATTTCCAATGTTGTTCTTGATCTGGGGCGCAGCCTCTGTGTTCTCGTGATTAGGTTTAGGTTTCTGCTTATATGTGGAGTGAATTAGGTTCACAAAACAAGTCCAAAATCCATTCAATCAATGTTCTTGAATTTGTGATTTTCATGAATCTTTTTTAATCTTTTTCATTCCTTTTTGATACCAATCATTGCGAATTCTTGCCTTTTTGAGTATGCACGAAATATTGAGGTCATGATGAGTGGAAATGCTGCACAAAAAGGTTTGGAAAACATGATTTGCTATTTTTGTCATATTTTATTTTAATTAAATGAACTAATAATAATAATAATTCAAATAATTAATAAAAAATGATAAAATAACTCCCTTTAAAGTCAATGGGTCGTGCATAGCCTTTGGGTGATGATTCTTGGAATAAATTGTGGCCCATTAGCAATTTTGAGGCATTTGAAGCAAAGTTGACTTTTCAAAATTCCCAAAAATTTCCCAATTTCCACAAGGCATATCTTGCTCAGTTTTTAAGCTTTGATCATGTTCTTGGACATTTTCGAAAGGTATTGAAGTCCTTTAACCAATACCTTTAGTCCCATGTCATTTTGATTTACAAATCTCAAGTTATGGTCTTTGACTTAAAGTGCCTTTTTGTTGACTTTTGAAAATGACCTATAATGTTGAGATTGATAACTTTTTGTGAGAGCATTTCTTGGACTTGGAGTGTGAAGATGAGTTGTAGGAAATGTTATCCCCTTAAAAATGAGCTTTGGATGGTATTTTTATGATGATCCATGTGGAAGTTATGCCTTGGTCAAGTTACAGTTGACTTTTTCAACTGTCCAAAAATAGAAACTTTTGCATCTTGAGACTTTTTGAGCCATGCCTTGAGAATCATGATCAAGAATTGATCAAATGATGTTTGTGGCTTCAAAATAAGATGTTGACCAAAAATTTTGACTTTTGACTGTCAAATGACCATTTTGCCCCTGTAGTTGACTGTAGGGCAATTAGGGTTTTTTACTGTGCAATTTTGTGCTGTAAGTCTTGAAACTTGACATGAGGATGCTTGACAATGTTTATGGGCATGTGAGACTTGATTGGGCCCTTGGAAACTTCAATTTCTTTGCTAGAACCAAAACCCTAATGTTTGACTGTTAGGAGGCCATTGAATTGTGCAACCCTTGGGAGATTTTGAAGCATGCTCTTGGCAAATCTTGAAGAAAATGGGAGGGCAAATTTTGGGGTACAACAGTACCCAATGGAGATGAGGCTCCAAAGAAACATCTCCTCTTGGTCCCAAATCTTTTCTACTCTTTCTATAAATATGGTGCCAAGCCTTTGCAATTTCTTCCTTAGTTTTCTTATGATCCTCTCCTTCTTTGAGAAAGAAACCACTAAGATGAATACAATTTGGCTTTTCTCTAATTGGATATCCAAGTTGACGATGCGCGAGAATGGGATTATAGTTAATTCCTCCCTTTGTACCAAGAAGAGGCACAATGGGGAAACTACCATAGCTATCAATAATCTCCATATTATAATAAGCCCGATAATACCAAACAATATCAGAATGAGTGAGAGCCATAATCTTTGGGGCCCAACTAAGTTCCTTCTTGATATCTCAGAAAGCAACAAACCGAGGCAAGTAAGAAATAAACCATTGATATAACAACGGTGTGCAGAAGATGATAATCCCTCTCTGATAAAAATCCAAAAGATAGATGGAATAATATGTATCTTCTAACAGTGTAGGGATTGGATTCCCAATCAAAAATATCCTAATGGTGTTGACATCCACAAATTTGTCGACGTTAGGAAATAACAACCCATAAGCAAGCAAAGCAAATATAGCCACAAAAGAAACTGCACTCTTCATCTTAGAAAAGTAGTGAGTTTTCTCCAATAAAAATTGAGTAGGTAAACTTATGATTCCTCCTTTGGTAGTCATGTTAGCCTCAATCTCAGACTTCCCTAAGTGTGTCATGGTGCCAATCTCATGAGACTTGGGCTCTCCCTTTAAACTGGTGAAAGGAATACGATCAGTAATGGGCAAGCCAAGTAAATAAGAATACTCCTCCAATGTCGGCATCAGCTGATAATTAGGGAAAGTAAAAATGTGACACAACGGATCATAGAACTTGACCAATGTAGAAAGAATACCCTCCTTCATCTGTAGCTTTATAAGAGACAAGATGGATCCATACTTCTTCTGAAAATCTGTAGAGCTCTCGATCTCGGGAATCAAACTCATTAATTCCTCTATCTTAGGATCTTTGAAACTATACTTCCGAGTCTTTCTTTTTCCAGAATCCATGGTTAAAAAATACCTGAGATATTTGCAAAAAGTCAACTTTAAGTCCCTTGAAACAACTGTTTTAAAGAATCCTCATGGGTGCATGAATGCATGATGCAACAATCACACACAAGATCATAAACATGGGGGATCATAGGTTCGACGTCACGAGCATGAAGTTAAAGCTACTACCTATTGTAATTGGATTTAAATTGAGAGTCACCACCCTTAATTTTTATCCTAAGGAAGGGAATATAAAGGTTAACCCTAAAAAAGTTAGAGATTCTAGGTTTTTGGACTCGGTCTTAGACGAAGGGAAGGTGTTAGGCACCCCTCATCTACCTTGTTCACTAGGATACTAGGGTTAGAAGCGCGATCTTTAAGAAATAGGGTTTCAGTGTTTTATTAGGGGAACTCGCCACTATTTTATTCGTATGCCTACGTATCCTCTTATAGGGAATCAGAGTCCCAATTCGTAGTTCGGGTTGGTTGGTGTTTTTTATGGATTACGAGGATATTTGAATTTCCCGTGTACTTAGTTTAGGTGTGTGAATAGCAGAGTTTGTTAGACGACGCACGCAGTTAATTAAAATATATTTGTAATCCTTTTTTAAAATTGATTGTTGTTTAATTTTTATTATGAAAATGATTTGGTGTTAGTTAAATGTTTTTTTATGTATTAATTGTAAAAATATCTTATTAATGCATGCTAAAAGAATATTTTAATGAAAATAAATAAATAAGTATTAGATGAGTTTAGAAAAATATTATTTGAATTATAATAATAATTAACATAATATTAAAATTAGAAATATATTAAATATAAAATATAAAAATTATAAAATAAAAATAATTAAAAAACACAGGGGGTGTGAATTATATGGGCTAGTAAAATAGGAGGGTGTAAATAGTAGGGCCCTGAATTCAGATATTGAATTCAGACCCAACACAGGGGGTGTAGATTTGAATAGGTTAGAAAAACAAGGTGTGAGCAGTAAGGGCCCAAGTCCAGATTTTGGACTTGGCCCATTAGGCCTATGGAGGTGCTAGTTTCCAACGTGATAGCAAAAATAAAAAACAAGGGGTGTGTTTAGAGATGGGCCAGGCCCAAAACAATAAGTGTTGGGGAGGAGGTATGTTTGGACCTCATACAGACGGGAGTGCCATAATCCGGTGGTTGTGCGTTTTTAGACCGTTGGATGGTGATCATACGAGTATAATTGAGGGAGCATGATAACGATCATGGATTCACGCACATCCGATCACTGGACACAATATATTTTTTGTTTTTACTAAATATTTCATTATTTCATTTCCTCTCTTCCTATGACCTAACCCTCTTCTCTCTTCTCTTGCCCGCAGAAACGCAAAAACCCTAGATCGTCGCCGCTACCCCCCAAACCCTTATTGGCGGAGGTCATTCTTATTTATCCCCAATTAAAATATAGCCCATTATCCAAACCACGAATCAAAACAAAAATACAAAAACACAAAGCTAAGTCGTTACCTTCGATCCTGGTTATTTTTGCGCTTCCTCTGTGTAACTCCTTATGATCTCTTCTCGTTCATGTTTGACAGGTACGGTGGTGCTAGGAGTAGCGGTGGCGGTTCAAGGAAAGCTAGAGTTTCAAATGTTGAAACCATAAGCTGGAGCGACGATGAACACGGATTTGCATCGATGCTCTCGATCAAACTTCTCCTAAAAAAAATTTCCTTCTCCTCTTTGTAAAAAAATTTCTCTTTAAATTCTTCTCTCCATGTCTTAGGAATTTTTTAGGTTTTATAGTGTTTTGAGTTAGATGTTTTAGGAAACAAATTTATGAGATTCGTTATTTTTTTAGGATTAGGGAAATTAGAGATTAGTTTTTACGATTTTGTTGTAATTTGTATTTGATTATGATTTTGTTTGTAAATTTCTGATTAGATTTGATTTAGTATTTAATTTTTTCATGTAAAGTTAGTTTTGTTATGGTGCCCTGTTCTTCAAAGCTGCGTGGGATATTGTGAAATTAGATGTTATTCTGGAAATCCGGGATTTCTTTCTTCTTAACAGGTTCCACAAGCCTATTAATAGAACAATGGTTACACTCATTCCCAAGAACCCTGAAGCCAGAAGAATCAAAGACTATAGGCCAATCTCTTGCTGCTCAACCATATACAAGGTAATCTCCAAAATCCTTACTGCTAGGCTTAGTGCTGTCATTGGAAGCATAGTTCAGAATAACCAGGCTGCATTTACACCTGGAGCAAACCTTCATAACCATGTGATGCTGGCTTTTGAACTGATGAGAGCGTATGAGAGGAAAGGCCAAGTCCCTAAGTGCATGATGCAGATTGATTTACAAAAAGCCTATGATACAATAGATTGGAGGGCTTTGGAAAAAATACTTCAGGAAATTGGGTTTCCAAACAGATTTGTAAACTGGGTAATGTTGTGTGTTAGCACTGTCAGCTACAAATTCAACATAAATGGAGTGTACACCAGGAGTATGCCTGCGAAGAGGGGGGTTAGGCAGGGTGACCCCTGTCCCCTATGCTTTTTGTGATTGTTATGGAATACCTTACCTGTTCCTTGGACCTGCTTCAACTTAACCATAACTTCAACTACCACTCTAAGTGCGAAAAATTGAAAATCACTAGCCTCACTTTTGCTGATGACCTCCTTCTCTTTGCTAGAGGAGACAAGACTTCAGTTCAGCTACTGATGGACAGGTTCAGACAATTTTCGGCGTCTACAGGGCTGAAAGAAAATCCACAGAAATGCAACATCTTCTTTGGATCGGTCGATGAAAACAGCAAGACGGAGATAAAGGCGATAACAGGCTTCAATGAAGGGAGATTCCCTTTTAGATACTTAGGTATCCCTTTAACCACGAAAAGAGTTGCAGTACACCAATACGACTGTCTGTTGGAGAAGATTCTGACCAAAGTAAAGCACTGGAGTGTTAGACTCTTGAGTCAAGCAGGTAGAGTACAGCTGGTTCAAAGTGTGATTTTCTCTACGCTAAACTTCTGGTTACAGTGTCTGCCTTTACCAAATTCGATTATCAGGCAGATTGATACAAGATGAAGAAGTTTCGTTTGGACAGGCAATTGTGGGGTAAGCAGGAAATCTCTAATAGCTTGGCGAAAGGTGTGCAGACCAAAACATCAAGGTGGTCTTAACATCTTTGACTTGGAGATATGGAAGCAAACTCACCTGGATAAAATGCTCTGGAACATCAATAAGAAGAAAGATAACCTTTGGGTGCAATGGATACATGCTTACTATATAAAAAATGAGGAGCTGATGAGTATGGCATGTAAACCAAATTATTCTTGGGTGATGAATTACATCGTACGGGTCAGAAATAAGCTACACAATAATTTTGTTTGGGAACAATTACTACACCAGGAAAAGTTCAGTATGAAGAGATTATATAGATCGTTTGTGGAGGACGGTCAAGGAGTGAGTTGGAAGAACCTTTTCGTGAGTAATCTGGCTAGACCCCGTGCGTAGTTCGTGATGTGGATGGCCTGTCACTCAAGACTGGCTACTAGAGATAGACTCCGTAAGTACGGGATGGAAGTGGACAACACTTGTTTGGATGCGACACTTTGAAATCCATCTGGAGAAAAGTGCTAGAATGGATCCGTATTAGACATGAACCTGCAGAATGGGATGAAGAACTTGAGTGGCTTTGCAGAAAAGGGAAAAAGCAAAAGTTGGAAATCTATGCTTTTAAAGCTGGCAGCCACAGAAACGGCGTACACAGTTTGGAAGCACAGGAATGAAACAATCTTCAAGAAGGAAACAAAAACTAGAAATATAGAGAACGATATTATTGAAAACATTGTGTATAGAGGGTGGAGTAGAATTAAGTTGAGAAAACATTTAGCAAAGAGGATGATGATTTAATATCCTCTGTTTTTTTATTTAAAAAAAAAAGATCAATTTTGATTTTGTTTTGATTATGTTTGCGTTCTTGACAATCAATGCAAGATTTTTTTATTTTTGATTTGAACAATGTTTTTTAGTCTTAAAACGTGCGTTTTTATTTTTAAATTTGTACAGTGTATGTTCTCGATTGAAAACAAAATGTTTTTCTTATTGAACTGGGTCTGTTTGGTTTTGGGCTGAAAATAGCTGAATTATGCGATTGAAGGCCTTTTTGTTAACAACTTGCCTTAACATTTTTTCTAATTAATAAGACTAATATAATATTAATTAATAATAAAAAATAGTAACGTTAATAATAATTTTAATAATGTGATAATTAAAAACAAAACAATCCTCAAGACAAACCAAAAAACTGAACATGCCACATTGTTTTAATTATTGGGCCTTAAACGAAAACAGATTAGTCTGGGCCTTCCTGATTCACAACATACACCCCTTTTCATAATTTATTCTAAATGGACCAAAACTTTGCATGTGACCTTTCTGATTTAGAAAGGTCCAAGCATTTTTCAAAATAGCATAAAACCCCATTTCATAATTTGGAATGGGCTGAAATTTTTACATGGGCCTTTCTGATTTAGAAAGGCCCAAAAATTCTTAATGGTGTAGAATTGGGATGGAAGCGAAAAAACACAATGGGATTTTCTGATTTAGAAAGGCCCATTAGTTTCTTCATAAGATAAAAAAACCCTTTTTATAAACTTTATACCCCATGAATAAGTGAATAATAAATTATAAAGCAAAAATAATTTTTTTTAGAAATAGGAATAAAAATATTAGGAACTAGTAGGGAAATTTTGGGGTATGACACTACCCACAAGGTAAGGACTAATAGTTTATCACCTATCGAACAAGGTTCTTAAAGGTTCCCAAAGTCTACATTCTTCCTTCGGATATTACCAACGTCCCGATTAACTCGGTAATTGGTAATATTCTCAAGAAAAACTCGTGTGAGTGTAGTATCGCGTGACAACCATTTCTGGATTACTCCATCATAGTTTTCGCACTATACCTAAAAGGCCAAATATGGGTTAAGGGTTATACGGTCGTCAGCTTCAGCAGGCTTCCAGGTCGAAAACAGCACATCTTCCCGATTACTCGGTAAACGATACTACAGTTAAAGGGGCCTCCAGTGAGTGGGGGATCTCATGTCTCCTTTTTTAGGATTCCTCCCACAAAGTTAACATGATTATACCGCCCCTCCTATCTTAATTTTTACCAAGTCTGGATAGAGGACTTATGAGAAATCACCAAGCACCTTGAAAACTAGAAAAATCCAGACAAACATATATACAACATACAATATACAACAAATAATTGCACATACACAAATATAAACAAAGATAGGCTCAACCCACTGAGAGATGGACCAACATTTAGTCGATCAGTCCCCAGTGAAGTTGCCATTTTTCTATAGCGGTAGAAATATTGAGACTAAGCCATTGGATTGACTTGACTCGCACAGATCAAATAAAAATCGTCACTACACTTTATTGTATCCAGAGGAATGGGAAAAGAGCGAATAACCCAAAAAAAAGAAGGGGAAAGAATCTAGGTATGAGGGTTGGTTATGCAAAGGGAAAGTATTAACACCCTAAATATTTATGATACTCCGCAGGGACATCTTTGAAAATTTGTGTATTTTGGCGATAAATGTTGTATACAAAAATTGATGGTGAAGATGAGAAAAGAAGTATTTTTTACAATATTTGCACCCGTCGCGGTTGTGAACCTTTAGTGAATACGTACCACCTTCTGTGCAATAGGGGATCAGGGTACTTGTAATTCACCTTTAAATTTTTTAAAATACAAGTGTGTTGGTTGATTTTAAGAGAAGAGACATCATCGTCATATCCGAGTGGAAAACATACTTACCACCCACAATTATGAGAAAGGAGAATTTGCGTCATCTCAAAGTGGAGGATATATCTTGGATTTTAAAATCAACAAAGCCTCACTCAATATCCAAGTGGAAAATATCTTACTTCACTATATATTGTAGAAGTATAGTAGCTCGCATCACTACAAGGATTGCCAAGAGTCTAATCGTTTTAGAAAATTTTAAAGTAAAAATCCAAAATGGCAAAATGGTTTGAATAAGGTTGATTGACTTTTAGTCTTTCTCAAAAAAAATGTCAAAGTATGATTAGGTTGGTTAAAGTTTGATCAATAAAATATTTTTGAAAATGCATGGACCTAAACCCAAGTTTATTATGAAAGTGATTCAAGTTAGAAAACAAGAAGAGTTTTGAAATTAAAGAAGATGGGAGGAGATAAAGGGACTATCCTAAAGCATAAGGTAAAAGATAGGGAAAAGAAACGTCTAACCAATAAGAAGCCAACACTTGACATAAAGAGTCAATGTAGAATTATCACCCTTTGAATTGAAAACAAAGCAAGCGAAGATACTAAACCTCTTCAGAATACCAAGCTTCAGATGCATTGAGTCTTCTCAAAAATTGTGCAGAGTAACAGTTGTTTATAGAGAAATTCCCAATCACAAACAAAGCACATAATTAGAATAACCTGCACACAAGGAAAAACAACCCAATGTCTCAGGGAAAACCCCAAGAAATCCAGAAAAATAACAATCAGAGTCACAAGGTCTCAAGGGTATCAAAGGCTTCTAATCCTAAGTCCAAGAAATTCACAACTCCATTATGCCAGGGATAGTAACCAAGGAGTCCAAGTAATATTAAAGTTTTTTAGTGTTCAAGTTGGTTATTAAGTTCAAGAATAAAAGAAAGCTCAAGTGAGAAAAATAGAAATGACATAAAGATAAATGCTCAAGTGAGCAAATATAAAAATAGCATGAAATGTAAATGCTAAAGTAAATGATACATAAAAGTAAATGCGTGAAATAAAAGCATAGAGTATAAGCACAAAGTAAAAGTCAATTGTTAGTGAATTAGAAGTTATAGGTTAGTTGAATGATCATCTTGAAACTTGCCTTTGAAAACTCATTAGAAGATTGATAAAATCAAAGCTTCTAAATAACAAGTTTCTTTTGCTTTTTGTCAAGTATATCATTCATTTCAAGTTCTTGAAGCGTCAACATATGATCAGCAATGTTTAAATGATTCACTTAGACCAAAGTTTATGATGGTTCATTAGAGGATTGATAAGACCAAAGCCTCCTAACAATTAACCTCAAAGTTATTGGATCAAAAGGTTTCAAATTAAACATGCTTGGGCTTGCAAACATAAGTTTGGGCCACAAGTGGTCATTTCTCTAATCAGGATAAATTTAGCGTTATGTTAAGCAATCGTAAGTGGACTTATGTAGAAGTCACACCAATTTTGAGGTCGTTCAATAGAAATCTATGTAGCATATGTTAGAGAAATGATATGTAGATTATTCTTCAACAACATGTAACACAAGTAAGAAGGGGATAAGATGAAGAGGGAGGGGATGTATCAGATGAAATTAGGGTTTCAAATATCATCAACATCATTTATCCATTTTGGTGGATTTGGTTTTTCAACTTATCAACACCCAAGATCCAATGAGGTTGAGGAATTTGTCCCAAAATAACACCCAAGTCAGGACCAAATAAATAATAAAATAATATTTAAATGGTTAATAAAAGGGAAATAATTGGTAAAATACACAAAGTATATTAAAATACCAAATAAAAATCCCAAAAAATAATCAAAAGTCAAACATGAGTTAATAAGTGTTGAAAAAAAATTTGGAATTTTATAAACTCAGAAACTATTTTTAAAATTTAAAGAAATGTACAAAATAAACCAAAAATTGTGAAAAAATATTAAAATCAGAAATAAAAATAAAATGAGGTCACCAATATTTGTCAAGAGGTCATTGGATCCTTCCATAATTTTTCCAGAATTTAAAAATTAAGAAAGTATTTTTAATCAATTAAAACAAGTTAAATAAAGTGAAAAATTATATAAAAAAATATCAAATCTAAAAATAAAATTGTGAAAAAATAAAAATCAGAAAGAGAAAAATCCAAAGCATTTTTAAGAATTTTTTCAGAATTTTAGAAGTTGAAATGAATTTTTTATGAATTTCTGAAGTTTAAAACAGTTAAAATATAAAATCAGAAAATAAAAATAAAACCTAAATGATGTAGAGCATTTGATCAATGTCAAAACATATTACTAATCAAATCCAAGGGATCTAGTGCACTGTGCATATCATGGACATTAGTTAATAAACCACCAGATCATTAATTAAAAACATATTTGAAAAAAACAAGTGGTTCCTTTTCATTGGTTGAGAGATGACACGTTGGTCATCTTCAACCTCCAGCCATGTGAATTGCAGGTCTTACATACTATAAAATCAGGAGCTCAGACCGGTGCCACTCGCTTCATCTCTTTAAGACGATTTCAATGGTACCCTCGCGAAAAATTTATATAAATTGTAGCTCAATCGATTTGAAGAAAACCAGAAGAAAAAAGTTGAACAGGGATTTGAAAATTCATGATCGAAACTCACTTCTAGTTAAAAACAAATGGTGCGATGAGTATCAAAGTGATGAAAGCTTCATTGTAGTAACAAATTTTGAGAGAATTGATGGAGGAATCTACCTGTTGAAGTTCAAATTTAGAGCTCTGCAACTTGACTTGGCTAGCATGATTTAGGACACTTCAAATCTTGGTTCTTCTTCTTTTAGCTTCAGCGAAGTTCAAGGATGAAGAATTAGCAAAGAAAATGGATTAACAAAGGCTATAGGACCAAATTCGAAGTTACAAAATTATGAGTTATAGAGAGAGTTTGACAGGGTGATTTTGGCTGTCAAAGATTGTATAATTGAGTGGGATATCACCCTCTATTTATAGGGAGAAAATGGGATGCTTAAGCGTGTGGAATAATGAGATTTTGAGAGAAATTGTGTGAAGTTGCAAGCATGAAAAGCGTGAATCATATTTGCTCAAAACTCAGCCAAAACATGTGTTTCAAGGTTCTAATCACTTCTGGAAGATTGTTATACATGATTAGAAGTAAAAACGCGCAACAATTTGGTGATTAGAGGCCACATTAGCCAATTTGCAATCTGACTGTTTTGACAATATCAGTTTCAAAGTGCCAACTTTGAATCCATGGTACACCCTGCTCAAGGGGCTTTATGATCTCATTCTTTTTGTAGTAGAAAGATTTCACCACAAACTTCACAATGTGCCAAGAAAGGTATCATTTGGATGCTTGATTAAAAAGTTATGATCAATTGAAATCGTGAAAAATACAATGAATTATGGACTTAGAAAATTTTCAAGTTTTGAGTTCAAAAGTGACCTATAATCTCTTGCCTTCAAACATGGCCTTTCACTCAAAATTATGTTTTGGTCATTGAAGATGGAATGAAGTAGACTTCTTAAAGAGCACCGTGAAACTTGAATCATCCAAAAACCTCAAAAGTTAAGAGAGTTATGACTTTGTGAAGTTTATGGAAATCCATGAAGTGACCTATAATCTTTTGAACTCTTAAGGCATCTTCAAACCATTTTCAAGCTTTGAACATAAAAGAAGAGTTGAGGATTACATCCTTAAGATAATTGTGGAAAAATAATGGGCTCAAGGAGATAAAAATTTACCAAATTATGATCATTTGAAGTCAAACCCTAAAATTCAAAGGTCTTTCAATGGGACTTGTAATCTTTCCCAATCATTAATGATCTTCCATTCAAAATTAGCCTCAAATTTCTGAAGATAGATTGTTAAGGACTATTTAAAGAGAATCATGGCTTTGGAGTCACTCAAAAACATCAAAAAATGAGTAAGTTATGGTCCTTGGAAGTCAACAAACCCTAGCTCAAAGAGTGCCAAAAATGACTTGAAACCCCTTTCAACTTTTGATGATTTTTCTTGCACAATTGGATCTTGTTATGTAAAGAGAGGTTGTTGTTGATGATAATAAGAATCCATAGCAAAAATAACCAACTCAATATGTTGAAAAATTGAGAGAGTTATGCACTTGTGATCACTAAATCAAGCATTTTCTCAATTAGGTCAAACTTGTTGAACAAAACTTTGAATATTTTGATCTTTCTTGACAAAACAAAGCATTATGAATAAAAAAGGTCTTGAAATGATATTGTATTGAAGCATACTCAAACAATGGAGCTTAATTCTCAATGAAGCTTATTGAAGAAGGCATGGAAATAAACACATGAACTTATCCCTTTGATGATTGTCAACACCAGCCTGGAGGAAAGTTTGACCTAAATAAGGTGAGGGGATTCTTTGAGCCACAAATATTTACAATCATGGACATAGTTATGCAACTTGAGATCTTGCAATCTATTGAAGAGTCATTTGATTGAGAACCAACCCTCAACCCTAGGTTAGATAGTGAGATGAATGCAATTGTATCATCCCCTACAATATGAACATTTAAAGAACCATATATACATATTTTTTATGTTAGTTAAAAGAACATATATATACAAGATACACAATTCAAGATTCTTGGTGATCCCTCAAGAGTAAACTTAAAGATAAGAGATAGTAGAAAGAGAGAACCAACCCTAATGTGTGATCTTAGTGTATTGATGATATGAGATGATGAGAAATCTTAAGGGAAAAAATTGGGGTATAACAGTTGGTGTTTTTTTTATTGATTACAAAGATGTTTTGAATTTCCCTGGTACTAAGTCAAGGTGTGTGAATAGCGGAGTTGTTAGACGAAGTTCGCAGTCGATTTAAAGTATCTTCGTAATCATTTTTGAAAATTATCTTAGATATAATTAAGTTAGTAAGAAAAATAGATTTCATGTTGGTTAAAGTATATTTTAAATATATTAACATAAAAAATCTGTTTAATGCATGACAAAAATAAATTTAATATAATAAAAAATTTGGATGAATTAGGAAAAAATAAATATTTGATTTTTAATAATAATAGTAAATATTTTAGAATATATAAATATATTAAATATAATAAATATATTAAATATATTAAATATAAAATTATAATAATAATATAAATAATATAAAAAAATAAATTTAATAAAAACGCAGGGGGTGTATTTTATTTAAGTTAAGTAAAATAGGGGGTGTGGAAAATAGGGTCCTGAATTCTGATATTGAATTTAGGCTCAAACGCAAAGGGGGTGTAATTCCTAATATAGTAGCAAATATGAAGGGTTTGTTTAGCAAGGGTGAGAGTATGGCCCAAGAGCCCATAAGACCAACTAATACCCTAGTTATATCTTAACTTGAATTAATAATTAAAAAAATTAAAAATGTGAAATAGAAAGAGCTTGGGGCGGTACCTTTAGCAAAGAGGATATATATTTTGACTTTTCCAATGTTTACAAATTGACCAATGAGTCACTAACAAGTGGAGAATTTATCATTAAATAAAAAACTATCTCATAACCTTGCAACCAGATCTCATGAAGACATATCTCAACCTTTCTCCAAGTATTTCATCTTCTTCTCTCTTCTTTCATTTAACTGAAAAGGAAAAAACAAACAAAAATGAACACATGAATCTGATGAAACTAAAAAAGGGACTTGACAACAATGATTCAGATTTGTGGGTGGTGGTCGACAGCTTATGAGGAGGCAGAATTATGGAAGGAAATCTGCCAAAATATGGGTATGTGTGGTCGTGGATCTACAAGCTCGCGGGAGTTCTGCACACAGAGGGATCTGTCTGTCAGAAGTAGTCATTGTGAGTGATGAACGTGAGCCTTAGAATTCTTCCTTTTATTTCTTTGTTTTCCTGCACAACAAACAAAGACAAAAAGCACAACAAATATATATTTTTCTAGATTTTGTTTTGTGACTTGTTGTTGAATTCCCTGTTAGATTATTCTTCTTGTGCCACTTTGTTTCTCACCTTCTTTGACCTATTTTAATATCCAAACAAACAACAAAATTCATCAAATAAAAACATTTAATAGCATACACGGTGGAGGTAGAGGTTGTCGACAGTGGTTGCGGTTTGGTGAAACTTTTGAGGTATTGAAAAAATATGTTAAAATATGTACAGGTTATGAATATGCAGTGTGAGAACAAAAAGAGACTTTTGTATCAGTGTAGTGTGTGAGAAAATTGTGTGAAAATTGTTGATAATAGAATTGTCCTCTTAGTGTAAGAATAGATGTGAGAAGTGGCCTCCTCTTGTTGATAAAATATCACCTCTTTATATAGCATGAAAAATTAGGTTAAAAACTAATTAAAGAAATAAATTTTAAAATTTAGATTTAACCAATGCTAATTACAATTTAAAAATAAATTTGATTTGATTTCTAAAATTTAACTATTTTGATCAATCTCATAAAAGCTATCCTAAAATAAAATGGAACAAAATCAATAAAAATAGTTTTGGTATTTATTATAATTTTTACACTCAATTTTGGTAAAAAAAGTGCATAAAATCAAATAAATAATTATTTTTTAAAATACCATAATAAAAAATACGAAAATTAATCTTTAAATATTAAAAAATGATTTTTTTTTTGTGATTTTAGAAATAATTAAAAATAGAAATAGTTAGTAAGAAATAAACAAAAATATCTAAATTGCACCGATTGAGATTTAAATACTTGACCCTATGCTTTCAAGCTATGCTTCCTTACCAATTGAACTATGTTATTTATTTGAAATAAAAAAACCAATTGAAAGTATATGAGAGGTGCGCAAATATTTGTTATTTAAAATACATATATATAAATAATTTAAAAGTAAACTATTATATTTTTAAATAGACTTAAATACGAATATTTATAAAACCTAAAAGGTTAGTGTGAATAAACCCAAAATAATTTTAAAATCTAAGTTTGAAAATAACTTCGACTATAGCACCAAGGCGGGAAAATTTGGTATATGACAACAACAAACGAAGAAAGTATGTTGAACATTCAAGAACTCTTCTCACTCCCGTTGATTCTCTGGAAGTTCTCTATGAACTCATAGTGGATTTTGAAAGTATGAAAGAAAATGGGTATGACCTAACGCCTGATGTTGAGTTTCAAGGGTGGACAGAATACTTTGATTGTCTAAGCGGTCTAGTCTTCCCCAAATTAGTTAAAGAATTTTGGATTCATGTTATTGTGTCAAATCATCAAGTAACTTCTTATGTTATTGGAAAGAAGATCACCATCACCGAGGATCTTATTAGAAAGCTTATTGCTCACGACGGAAGCGGTATAAGATGTAGTGAAATTGCAGAAAAAGGTTCTGACCTAAGCATTGTATGAAAAGAAATCTTCTCCTCTGGACAACCCTCAAACAAGATCAAACATCTGAAGGATTATCAGAATTTAGTCTAGAATAATTATGGGATGCATCAATCACAGAAAACCAACCAGTTCTCCTGACTACAACAATATTGATCAACAGTACTTGCTGTACTTCACCGTAAATAAAGCCAAAGTTCACCTTCCTCATATTTTATTCAACCATATGAAGATAGTGTCAAGTAAAGAAAGGAAGAAGAAAGAACCAAAAGAGATTGGATTCTGTTGGGAAGGTTTGTCTCAGATATTCTAACATAAAATAAATAGATAGAACATCTGAGTGAGGTTCAACAAGCAAACATTCTGGAACCATGTGTTGGAAAGCCTCTTAATGCCAAGAACCTGAAGAAAATGAAGATAATAGAAACCATTAAGAAG
Organism: Vicia faba; assembly: GCA_948472305.1. Classification (NCBI taxonomy): domain Eukaryota; kingdom Viridiplantae; phylum Streptophyta; class Magnoliopsida; order Fabales; family Fabaceae; genus Vicia; species Vicia faba. The sequence continues at coordinate 1,290,901,463 of OX451740.1, forward strand.
GATCCCACTCTTACTGCAAAGGAAGTCATCACCACCAGTAGAGTTCCTCTGAAGAATTTTCCTCTCTTCACTCAAGCAGACTCATCTACATAAATTATCCTCAAATATCTGGAAGCCTGCAAGAGCGATGGAACAATTCCAGATGTGAATATCCTTGATCTAAGGCAAAAACCTCTGGAAGTTGCTACCAGAAAGACCAGAAAAAGGAAGGTTGTGGGAGAAGAAACTTCTCAGATAACTCCAAAAGTTACTAAAAAGAAAGGTAACCTATCTTTTGTCTTTGTGATTGAATCAGTTTTGTTATCAACATATGAAACCCCCTCATCTCCATAAGCTGCTAAAAATCCATCACCTCAAACCCTTGATGACTTTGACATAGAAATTGATAACTCAAATCATCCTATGATTAATCAACCTTCTACCCAATTTGCTCAAACTCAGCCAGAACTTGCACAAGTTCTTTCTGATATTGATCAATTTGATCTATTTTTTAAAGGGCCCCAAACCGAAAATCCAAATACTGCCTCTGATACCACATCAACCATTCCAGGAATCACTTGCCCACTTAACACCTCTCTACCACCAAATATCTCCACCATATCACAAGACTTCTCCCTTCCATATATTCCATCTCCCTATAATTCAACACCACCTATTTCTCCTATAATTCTTTCCGGCTCTCCCACTCCCACTGACTACTCAGAAGATCCCCTAAGAACAAAAATTGATCTAAAAGCATGTGACAATCTAGTCACAACTTCTAAGAAAATAGTCATTCCAAAACCAACACCAAAACTTTTCAAATCAAATGCTGGTAAATCTCTGCTGGTTTTTGAAATGGAAATACAAGAATGGTTTAACTCCTTAAAGCAAGCTTGCATGGAGAATCTTAACCCAGCTGCTTCTGATTCTCTCTGGACTTATTTCAGAAAATAGTTTAATTCTGAATCTCTGAAGCTGGAGGAACTTAGTTATGAAATCGCTCAACAGAACTTTTGCGATCACCTAAAAATCTTCAAGGATCAAGTTCTACATAATTGGGTAAGGAAACGCCTTCTTCTTCTGGACAACGCTTCTTTGGAAGCTTCATAGGAATCAGAATGTAATGAACCATCTCCTGAACCTCAACCTCTTCCTATGGTCATTTTTAAAGACAAAGGCAAGACAGTTGAAGAATCTGCTGAGCAAGAATCTGTTGCAGTAACTTTTGAGAATGTGGGTTCTTTTATTGAAACGGCCTATTCCTTTCTTGTGTTGAAAACTCTGGAGGTGTTTAAGAAAGAGAATGCAGCTGTTAAGAAAAGGTTGGACAAATAGGATGAAATGAACAAAGAAATTAAGGACGTGCTAGGGAAGCAACAGGAATCAAACAATCAGATCAAAAGTCTATTGGAAGCCTTTTTCACATGACTTCCACCTCCTCCACAACCTTAGTTCTAATATTTTATTTGTTTCTGCTATGTTTGTTTCTTGTTTAAAAACTTCTATTTATCTTCTTCTATACATATCAATCTATTTTGAAGGCATAATCCATTTTGTTCTCTTTACATGTTTTTATTTCTTTTTTATTTATTACAAAAAGGGGGAGAACGTAAGATATTTTGAATATAACAGTGTCGAGACTTAGTCTCAAACATTTTGAATATCATAACCTTTGTTTCATCTTTTTTAAGCAAACGGGAAAAGTCTCTTGTAAGCAACTTCTATATCAGAAATTCCATCACAAGCTCTAATCAAAAACATCTTCAGGGAAGTATCTATTTTTTCTTTATCTGAGTATTTAAACTCAGGGGGAGACCCCATGTTCTTACATGATGTATCAAAATATACGAGTTTTTGTCATCCTCAAAAAGGGGGAGATTGTTAGAACATAGTTTGGTTCTACATCTTAGTAATAATTTTGATGATAACAAATACATATATATAAAGAACAAATATGCCCTCTAATAAAGTATTTGAATATGCATAGAAGTTCTGATGAAAGATAGAAGATGATGAGAGAATTACTTTTTAAAGCTCTGATTAGATGAAGCGTACAGACTTAGAAGCAAACATGTGTAACACTCTCAATAGAAGAAGTTCTAATGTTATCTCTTATAAAGCACCAAAGATGCAACCTAAATTTTGATACTCTGATAAGTGAAGTTCTGGAAGAACAAAGGAAGTCTCAACGCACTTGTCTAAACTAAAGTTCTAAAAGACTCAGCACTTAAGATCAAGATATACTCTGATAAGTAAATATTCTAAAAGTGAAAAGAAGCTTCAACGTGTGTGTCTCATCCAAGTTCTAATCATATGAATATCAAGAAACTGTGAGGATCCAAAGTCTCAACAATAATATTCTCATTCTGATAAGATTTCAAAGAAGCAAAGATCTGATGTGTTACAATTCATTTATTACAAATCAAAGAGTAATGGTTGGAACAAAACAAGATCTGTATTTTTGGAAAGTGCATTAACAACTCTTTATAAACCTTCCAAATTAATCTTCTCATGTCTCATATACCTCGCCTATATAAAGGAGTCTTGAAGATATGATGAAACACCTTTTTTGCGCATACAAACATATATCTTCACTAGCTCTCTCTTGTGCTTTAATCTTGTGTATAAATCACAGTTGTGATATAGTTTTTCTAGAAACACCATTGTACACATTTTTAATTTTTATTTTTTAATATATTGAGAAACCAAGTTGTGGTTTAGTCTTAAGAAGACATTGACAGTAGTTAATGTATTTGTGTAATCAAATTTTTTTATTAGTGGATTAAGACCTCGTTTGAGAGAGGCAAAATCACCTTGGTGGATGGACTGGAGTTGTTTGAGTTCAAATGAACCAGGATAACCAAATGTGTCTTACTGTTTTAATTTTTGAAAACCCCAATTCAAACCCCCTTTCTTGTGTTTTTCTATCCTTCATTTTCCTTTAGCATAATAGATATGGACCCATTTGATCCATAAACTATATGCTTTCCCAGTAAGATTCCACATATTTTTCAAAATATTTGCCTTTTTTTATTCCATAAGAGAAATGAGATTCAGACCACCAGATTTTATTGGATTACAAACCTTATGCCAAGAGATAGGGGCCTTTCTAGTCACTTTATTCGTCCCCGACCATAAGAATGATTTGCATCTAGCTTCCACATCTTTAATATTTTTTCTCAGCAACGGGATACACTACATCCAATAATTGGCAACGAAGAACAAAACACTTCTTATCAGTTGAACCCTGCCTACAAAACTAAGGAGTTTCGAGTTACAGTGCTTAATTCTCCTTGTTATTTTATCAACCAAAACCATACAGTCATAAATTGTTTGCTTCCTACTCGATATGGGGTTACCGAGGTACCTAAAAGGAAAAGTACCTGCATCAAACTAGGTAATCTCAAGGATCTCTTTTTGGTCATTACTAGAAACATTTCCAAAGAAGGCTTTACATTTAGCTGGATTAATGCCCAGCTTTGTGGCCATGGAAAACTCTTTAAACGCTTTGAGGACTAGATCCACCGATTTCAAATCACCTCTAAAGAACATGAACAAATTGTCTACAAAACTCAGGTTGACAATCTTGAGCTTTTCGCATTTCTAATGGTAATTGAAATCATGATTCTTCTCTAGGTTTTAAACTCTCTTGTACAAGTAGTCCATGATCAGCACAAAGAGCAAGGAGGAAAGAAGATCCCCTTGCCTAAGGCCCCTCTTGTTGAAGCTTGAACCTCAATAAAATCTTGTTGAAGAAGGAATGGAAATAAACTCATGAACCTATAGATCAACCTGATGAAATGTGTTGTTCTTCCACCTATAGCATCATCAACTAAAGCAAACATTCATAGTATTCATTAGTTAAAAGTTAATCAAAACAAAACATAGATGATCACAATAAACAAGTCAAGGTGCTTGGTGATTCTTCATGAGCAAACTTAAAGATAGGGAGAAGAACTAAACCATAGTGTGATCTTGTTTTAATTGAGTTGATATAAGATGATAGAGGGATCTTAGGGGCAAAAATTGGGGTACAACAGCTGTCCTTATTTAAGTGTCTTCTATCCGAAGATACAAAATTTAAAATTTTCGTGTCGACGCGATTGAATATACTTAAATATAAAACAAGCCCTATTTTTTTGCCCTAAGATACCATGAAATGTTCATGATGATGAATGCAAATAAACAGATACAAGGGTGATACAATACACCACTGGGGATACAGAAAATAAAAGATCAAAAGAAGATTAGACCAGGAAAATAAATCACTGATAAACAGAAGACTCGACTCTATTGGGGTAAAGCCCAAGAAGAAGACATAGTATCATTAAATCAGACATCAAGGAGAGAAAATAAAGGATAAAAGTGATCAACATATAACCACAAACTATCCACTCTCAGAGAAGATAGCAAAAAAAAGTAATGTCGACCCACTAGGGTGAAAAGAGGTGGTAGGATAATACCAGGAAAAATCAATATTATGGGTGGTAACAAGTAATTGGCATCAGTGCCTATGATTGGAAACAACCAAATTTATTCAGAGTAATGTGAATCTCAACGATGAACTATCTCCCATAATGACGAGACTACCATTCATTGGAGTAACAAATCTCAACAACGAACTATCTCCCATAACGACAAGACTACCATCCATCGGAAAAAGATCTCACCAACGAACTATCTCCCATAATGACGAGACTACCATCCATTGGAGTAAAATCTCATCAACAAAATATCTCCCATAATGACGAGACTATCATTCATTGGAGTAAACAAACCTCAACAATGAACTATCTCCCATAATGACGAGACTACCATTCATTGGAGTAATAAATCTCAACAACAAACTATCTCCCATAATAACGAGACTACCATCCATCGGAGTAACAAATCTCAACAACGAATTATCTCCCATAATGACGAGATTACCATCCATTGGAGTAACAAAATCTCAACAACGGACTATCTCCCATAATGACGAGACTACCATCCATTGGAGTAAAAAAATCTCAACAATGAACTATTTCCCATAATGAAGAAACTACCATTCATTGGAGTAAACACATATTAACAATGAACTATCTGCCATAATGATGATACTACCATTCATTAGAGTAAAATCTCAACAAAAAACTATCTCCCATAATGACGAGACTACCATTCATTGGAGTAACAAATCTCAACAACGAAATATCTCCCATAATGACGAGAATACCATTCATTGGAGTAACAATGAATATTCTCGGGGAACTAACAAACTTACTGGGGAAGTACAGATTGCTTAAATAAAGAGACTTGCTACTTGCTGTTATGAGAAAGAGTTGTAATAATTACCTCCTAGGGAAAATAAATATAGTTTCCTGGGGGAAGAAATATGTTCCTACTGAGGAGCTAAAGTATTCACGTGCAAAATAAATGCACATTCTCAAACCAGGCCTCAAAGCTTACGGAAATCAAAATAATAATGTTGCTCGGGGCCACAGATTCAAACCAGAACTAAACTGGAGTGAAACAGTCAACCGAGATAGCTCCTGATGAGAAATAAACTCAAACGGGGATCACATTTCATCCAGATAAAGAACTGAATAGGAAGGCTAAAGAAAAGTTCTTCCATAAAGGGTAACTCGATGGGGAGATTGAAAGAATATACACTTTCTACTTAAAATTGATACCCTATTGGAGAGAGGGTAACATAACTCAGCGAATAGGGTAAAATGCCAATAAAAAATAAATGAATACAAATGAGTAATGAATTCCAATTCAACTACGCATGATGTATGTATGAATGTTATCATGTATATGCTGACAAAATAGATATACAGCATTGGGGATGACAGACAAAACCAAATTGGGTAAAGTCAACATTCGGCTAAATCACATCCAGAAGAAAAATTCCATAAGAGAGTAAACACCATATGATGAAACAAATTCCTATTCCACAGCTTAACTCCACTGGGAAGAAACACCATCCGAAAGTAATCGAATCAAAATAATAGAATCAGTGCAGATAGAGGGACCTAACATCCTCCTCCAAGCTTCACCGGGGAACATTACACATACTTCAAAAGGGGGAAAACAAATGTTTCAACATCTAGATTTTCACTGGAGATTATAATATTGACTTCATTAGGGCAGATGAAAACCACATCATTTAGATATCACCCGGGGATCTCGTGTTGACTTCATAGTGGAGTATAATACCAAATCATTGAGGGGAGCCCAAAATACATTAAAAAATACATTCTTCAATGCCAAGAGTGATGATTACACAAACTTCCCTAGGGAGAAATTATGAAACCACTTGGGGATACAACTTTTAGAGAGAACAAAGTCTCAGCTTCACTTGGGGAATAAGGAGTCAAACAATACAGCAAGAAAAATCAAAATTATGGGGATTTTAAATCAGACCCAACGTTCGGCGGGAGAAAACCCAAATTTTTTTACAATTACTTCAACACTTCTTAGAAAGGATACTTTTCTTGCCTAGTTGCCCAGGAAAACAACAATAATGCCATTACTGCAAAAGGGAGACATTTTACAAATGATTCCAACTCAACATACAACGAGAGAAGGGACTTTCGTCATATGGGCGAAGACTTTACTGGGGAATCTGGGGTAGAGGCTTCAAACAATGCAAACCCGAAATCAAAATGGACCAAGATTTGACTGGGAAAACGGGATCACAAGTCCAATATCGCACCTTACGCCAATTGGTATCATCCTACTACCTGAGAGAGCCTTTCTGGGGAAAACAAGCTTCCAAAAATTCTAAGTTCATCCATCCTTGGGATTACCACTTTTTCTTTTCTTGAGTCACAAAAATATAAAGTAAAAAGTAATTTGTAAATTCTTTTAAAAAATAATTTTGTTATTTAATCTTTTTTGCCTTGAAAATTACTATCAATAATAAATGGAGTCTTTGTAAGCAGAATAAAATAAGAATTGCAAAGAATTGGATAAAAGCTCAAACTTTATTAATAGAATGGTAATCTGTGAATGGTGATACTTCATAGATGATTACAAAGTTTGGAAAATGGTAATATTAATTAGAAAAGATACATTGAAATATAATGACCACTATTCTTCCTAACAACTTTGAATTCTGGAACCGCGACTTCTGTTGAACAATGGTGAGAGTCCAAGAAAATTGTTGCTTCAATGATCAAGTCTTGTCTAATGCAGTTACTTTCCAAGAAATCCCTAACTTTTACCTAAGCTGCCCTTGCGGGTTTTCAACCTAGCGGGAAGAATTTGTTCTATTTATGTCTCTAATTTTTGCCTAGGCCGCCCTTTTAGGTTTTCAGCCTACCGAGACCCTCCTTGTTTGCCTAAGCCTCCCTTTCGGGTTTTCGACTTAGCAAGTTGTTCTTTTATTTCTTTAGGTGATGTTTTTCTTGACTACATCAGAATTCATAGGACGTGGGAACTCCTCGCCATCCATAGTTTCAAGAATCAATGCACCACAAGAGAAGGCTTTCTTGACAACATATGGACCTTCAAAATTGGGAGTCCACTTGCCCCTAGAATCAGCATTGAAAGACATGATCTTCCTGAGCATGAGGTCGCCTTCTCTGAATTCGTGTGGCTTGACCTTCTTATCAAAAGCTTTCTTCATTCTCTTCTGGTACAGCTGACCATGACACAAGGTTGTCATTCTCTTTTCTTCAATCAAATTCAATTGGTCAAACCTATTCTGGACCCATTCAGCCTCTGACAACTGGGTTTCCATTATCACACGTAAAGAGGGAATCTCAACCTCGATCAGGATCACTACTTCCATACCATACACAAGGGAGAACGGGGTTGTCCATGTTGAAGTGCGGACGGGTGTACGATACCCATGCAAAGAAAAAGGGAGCATCTCATGCCAATCTTTATAAGTAAAAACCATCTTCTAGATGATCTTCTTGATATTCTTATTAGCAGCTTCAATAGCCCCATTCATCTTTGGCAGGTAAGGAGATGAATTGTGATGCACAATATTGAATTCTTAACAAAGTTCTGCCATCATCTTGTTGTTCATATTCGAACTGTTGTCAATAATAATCCTGCTTGGCACACCATGCCGACATATGAGATTGTTCTTGATAAAGCACACTACCACTTGTTTAGTAACATTAGCATAAGAAGCTGCTTCCACCATTTGGTGAAGTAGTTTATTGCCACCAAGATAAAACGATGTCCATTCGACGCCTTGGGTTCAATAATCCCTATCATGTCAATACCCCACATAGAGAAAGGCCATGGGAAAGAAATAACATTGAGAAGTGTCAGAGGCACATGAATCTTGTCAGCATAAACCTGGAACTTATGGAACTTCTTTGCAAATTTGTAACAGTTGGATTCCATTGTCATCCAATAGTAACCTGCCCTAAGCATCTTCTTTGCCATTGAATGTCCATTGGCATGAGTACCAAAGGAACCTTTATGGATCTCATGCATCAACATGTCTACTTCGTGTCTATCCACGCATCTGAGCAAGACCATGTCATAATTTCTTTTGTATAGTACATCTTCATTGAGTAAAAAGCTACCTGCCAACCTTCTCAATGTCTTTCTATCTTTATTTGACGCACCAGCCAGGTATACCTTAGTCTGGAGAAAATGTCGGATATCATAATACCAAGATTTTTTGTCTGATGTTTCCTCTGCCACAAACACATGAGCCGGTATATCCAAAAAACACAATGTGATACGAGGCACATCATTCCAAGTATTTACTTGATACATAGAAGCCAGAGTTGCCAAAGCATCTGCCATTTGATTTTCATCTCTGGGAATATGGTGGAACTCAAATTTATTAGAGAAGGGTAATAATCTTCTAGCATAGTCTTTGTAGGGAATCAAGCCAGGGTGACGAGTATCCCATTATCCTTTAATCTGATTTACTACTAAAGATGAATCTCCATACACATCTAGAGCTTTGATTCTGAGATCTATAGCCTCCTCGAGTCCCACGATACAAGCTTCATACTCTGCCATGTTATTGGTACAATCAAATGCCAATCTTGTACTAAAAGTAATATGTGATCCATGAGGAGTGATAATCACAGCACCAATTCCTTTCCCATAAGCATTCACATCTCCATCAAATAACATACCCCACCAGAATTCAGGATCAGGATCTTCTCCAGGAAAAGGTTCATCACAATCTTTCACTTTCAGACACATAACATCCTCATCAGGGAAATCAAATTTAATATACTGGTAATCATCAACCAGTTGGTGAGCAAGATAATCTGCCAACACACTGCTTTTTATAGCCTTCTGAGTACGGTATTCAATATTATATTCAGACAACAGCATCTGCCAACGGGAAATTTCCCAGTGAGAGAAGGCTTCTCAAAAATGTACTTAATTGGATCCATTTTGGAAATCAACCAAGTAGTATGATTCAACATATATTGCCGCAACCGCTTTTCAGCCTAGACTAGAGTATAACATGTCTTTTCCAGCATGGAATACCGCGACTCGTAGTCAGTAAACTTCTTGCTGAGATGATAAATGGCATATTCCTCCTTCCCTATTTCATCTTGTTGTCCCAAAATACAGCCCATAGAATTATCTAACACTATTAGATACATAATCAATGGTCTTCCTTCAATAGGCGGGAGCAAGATAGGAGATTCAAGCATATATTCTTTAATACTTTCAAATTCCTTTTGGAAATCATCTGTCCACACACAACCTTGATCTTTCTTTAATAACTTAAAGATCGGTTCACACGTTGCATTCATATGGGAGATAAATCGGGAAATGTAATTCAGACGCCCAAGAAAACATTTAACTTGCTTTTCAGTTCTTAGTGCTGGCATTTCTTGAATTGCTTTGACTTTATCAGGATCTACTTCAATTCCTTTTTGGGTGATAATGAAACCTAACAATTTCCTTGATAGAACACCAAAGGTGCATTTATTTTGATTCAAGCGGAGACAATAATTCCTCAAACACTAAAACAGTTTCAACAAGTCTTCTATATGCCCTTCTTCAGTTTGGGACTTGGAAATCACATCATCAACATATACCTTAATTTCCCTGTGCATCAGATCAAGGATAGGGTTGTCATAGCCCTCTGATACATTGCGCCAGCATTCTTTAACCCGAAGGGCATCACTCAGTAACATAATGTTCCCTAGGGTGTGATAAATGTAGTTTTTTCCATGTCCTCAGGAGCCATTCTAATTTGATTATATCTGGAAAATCCGTAGATGAACGAGAAAACTTTGGGTTTTGTTCTACTATCAACCAACATATTAATATGTGGCAATGGAAAATCATCTTTTGGACTAGCCTCGTTTAAATCTCTATAATGAATGCACATGCGAACTTTTCCATATTTCTTTGGTACTGGGACAATATTGGCAATCCACTGAGGGTACACTGATGTCACAAGAAAATCAGCATTAATCTACTTTAGAACTTCTTCTTTAATTTTTACTGCCATATCAGGGTGAGTTCTTCTCAATTTCTGCTTGATTGGCGGGCACTCTGGCTTTGGCAGCAAATAATGTTCCACAATATCCGTATCCAAACCAGGCATGTCTTGGTAAGACCAAGAAAATATATCCACATACTCTTTCAACAATTCAATCAACCTGCTCTTCATATCGAGTTGAAGCAATGCCCCAATCTTGACTTCTTTGGATCTTCCTCTGAACCCAAATTAATCACTTCCAATGGCTCTTTATATGACTGAATGGCACTTTCCTCGCGCTCAAGCAACCGTGAAACCTCTTCTGGAATTTCATCATATTCTCCTTCTTCGGCCTCATACATTGGATATTCAAATTTGGGAGAGGGTGCAAGGTCATTGTATTCAACGAGTTTATTAATTAATTTGCACATATGATTTATGATTGCATTTAGAAACTGACACATATAGCAAGTGATTATGCAGATTACAATCATTTATTTATTTTGAGAGGTTTTTTTTTTTATTACCATTTTCCAAGAAAAGCAGAAAATAAAGACACAAATTGGGAATCAAAGACAACTTTTATTATTGATTTTAAAGATCAAAGCAAACAGATAAGCCCATACAAGATCAACTTTCATCTTGGGCAGAGTGAAAGATTTTTGAAAATATTAACAAAAACAAATTACTTTGAGACATGAATGCAAGAGGGAACATCGATGGTGATCCAATTTTGGACTGTAACTCCATACGTCACATAGTTCGCATCTCCTGCTCCGCTTTGTCCTCCATAATGGCATTGATCCCAGGAATAGTTGGATGAAGATAACCTTCGTTATGAAAGTTATCTTGATATTTGCCCAAAGCAGACTTCGGCTTCATGTTCTTACCTTTATCATTCTTCACAGAGAATCCAAAACCAGATCTATTCTTATTCACGGGTGGATCCATAATCCACCCACATACCTTATTAGGGCCATTATGTACTACCTGTTAAGCATCTTTAAATGAAGCTATAGAATTCTCATTTCCCCTTATATTATCAATGGATAAATCTTAGAACTGAGTTCCAACAATAGCTTCATCCACTTCCACAACACTGAAAGAGGATAAATAAGATAATAACAATTCATGTTCTCCATTTATGACGACCACCTTTCCTTCACGCACAAACTTCAACTTATGGTGTAAAGTTGAAATGACAGCCCTTGCCTTGTGTTTCCACGATCGTCCCAGCAAACAGCTGTAAGCGGACACAATATCCATAACTTGGAAAGTAATCTGAAATAAATGTGGGCCTATGTGAATAGGAAAAACTACTTCCCCGATGACTGACTTCCTCGATCCATCGAAAGATTTTACAATTATGCCACTCGGGCGCATGGGAGTTCCTTGATACTTCAGCTTCATAAGCGTACTACTTGGTATGAAGTTTAAAGCGGACCCATTATCAATTAGCACATTTGACAATGAATCATTCTTACAGTTCACGGAGATATGGAGAGCCAAATTATGATTCCTTCCTTCATCGAGTAATTCGTCATCACAGAAACTCAGGTTATTATAGGATGTAATATTCCCTACCACACTGCTGAATTGGTCCATGAAAGCTTGATTCAATACTCTCATCAAAGATTCCCTGTGGGCAAAAGAATTCATTAGCAAGGCTAGAATAGATATCTTTGATGGAGTCTGCAACAATTGATCTACGATCCTGTAGTCGCTCATCTTGATAATATTCAATATACCATCCACATCTTTTTCCAGAGTAGTACCACTAGATTCCCCCACTGGTTTCTTGGGTTTAACACTTTCATCAACATTTTTATCAGCATTAACACTCCCTCGAATGACAGGTGCGAAAACATAACCACTATGGGTCATCCAGCTAGCTTCAGCAATATTCTTGACATCAAACAATGGTTGTATGGGAACTTCCACACCATCTTCTAAAATTGTAGCATTTTATTTATATGGCCCGGCCTTGTCTGATTCGCAAGGAGCAGGCCCTGGTAAGCAAATCACCAATGGAGAAACAGATGGCTTGTTATGATATTCAATCGTAATAGGGGCGGGAACACCGAAACAAGGCACAATAACACTAACCCCCTCTTCAGAATACTTCGACGTCACAAAATCATTATGGGGAAACACTTCTTCATCTGAGGAAAAGAATTCATCTACAGAAGCATACTCATCATTTGACACAGTCTCATCCAAACAATCTTCAATCACATTAATCTCATTGTAATCATCTATATTTCCTGAAATCTTGATAGTATCGTTGTCCAACAATAACTGAATACCCCTTCTCACAATGGAACAACCACGACAATCTCCGTAACAGATTCGGCAATATCTATAGTGTTGTTCTTCTTGACCATTCATGTGACAAAAAGTAGTGTGCAACTGCACCAAATCATCATTCATATGGTTCACGTCAAAAATCTGAAATTCTCCAAGACATCCAAAGACCTTACTCACATCTTCCTCGTACTCTGCCCTAGGCCTAATTATATGAATGAGGCCTTCGTCCATCATTTCCTGAAGATCAGCTTTTATCTTATCACACACTTGTATATCTATATTGCAAATACCACAACCAACATGGTCATGCGTATAGGAACTAAACTCCTAGAGGTCAGCATGCATTTTTACCAAATCCCCTCTAATCAGGTTGATTTCAAAAATATGGAAGTCCCCTGGACAACCAGCAACCATGTTTACGACATTTTCTCCCCTATGCTTTGGCAAAGGATTATCTTTCACGTTAGGGCCAACATCTTTAAAGGATAAAAGACCAGATCTCACCATCTTTTGTACTTCAGATTTCAAAGGATAACAGTTCTCAACATTGTTCCCTGGTGCTCCCTGATGGAAAGCACATGTCTGGTTTGCCTTATAATACTAAGGAAAAGGTGATGGTATAGCAGGGGGTGGTCTGGTCTGAACCAACTTTCCTGAATTAACGTTGGGAGTAATTCTGCATAACTCATGGGGATAGAGTCAAAAGGCTCTCTATTCTGATTGTGTCCCTGATTTCCCTTAGGGGACGGTCTTTGATAAGCAAATATGGTCGGAGCCACATTGACAACTAGAGTTACCGAAGCAACTTGTTGCTGGTGTTGATGATTTCTCCTAGGAGGATTAATCCTTCTTTCTTGAATGGCAGCATTTGTATCTCCTTCTTTCTTCTTAGCAAACCCGTATGATGGTTTCTTCCTACTACCAGAATTTTCACCTCTTGTCAAACGGCCCTCTCTCACAGCTTCTTCCAAACGAACACCCATGCTCACCATTTTGTTAAAATCACTTGGTGCACTCACCACCATTATTTCATAGTAGAAGGCACCTAGAGTCTTCAAGAAAATATTTGTCATCTCTTTCTCTTCCATTGGAGGAATCACTTGGGCGGCTACCTCACGCCATCTCATTGCGTATCCCTTAATTGACTCCTTGTCTTTCTGGACCATTGCCCTGAGTTGATCACGGTCAGGTGCCATGTCCACATTATACTTGTACTGTCTAATAAATGCTTCACCCAAGTTGTTGAAAGTATGAAAGTTGGCACTATCCAAGCTCATATACCACTTCACAGCGGCACTAGTCAACTATCTTGAAAAATTGAATTAACAAGCGTTTATCATTGGTATGAGTAGACGTCCTTCTCACATACATCACAAGGTGAGCTCGAGGGAAAGTATTTCCCTTGTATTTCTCGAATTCCAATACTTTGAACTTTGCAGGTATTTTCACGTTTGGAACCAAACACAAATCATTCACATTCTTCCCAAACTATTCTTTTCCTCTGAGGGTCTTCATCTCTTTCTGCATCTTAGCAAACTGATCTTGGAAATCATCCATCCATTCATAGAAACCCAAGTTTTCACTTGGTGGAGGAACAGGACGATAAACTTCATCATTAACAAACGGCATAGCATTCACCGAAGGAGGTGCAGCATAGTGAATCTCAGTTCTAGCAGCAGGAGTAACATGCACCACAGGAGGTGCAAGAGTAGCAGCAGCTTGAACAATTGGAGCAGCTGGAGTATCAAGATTAAAACCTTCTAACATTCCTCATGGATAACCCTGAGGCATACGATTATGAGCAGTAGTAACTAGGGGAACATAAATGGGAACAGATGGACCTTCAGAAGCAAATTTTGTTTGTTGAGGCTGAGCAAGTGGTGGCTGATTCTGAGCAGCCACCAATAATTCCATCAAAGCAGTTAAGTTAGCCATACCTACCTTCAAAGCATTAACCTCGTTATGCAGCTCGTGATTTTCCTATTCAAGATTCTCCATTTTCTTCTTGGAATTAGCTCGAGTATTATACTGGTGAGGCAGCTTGTTGAACAAAGTAGAGAAATTCAGTAAGACACCTGGGTATGAACAGAAATGCATGAAATATGTGAAAGATGATGCATGATATGCAATGCACGTGATTTATTTGATTATTATTAATAATTCAAGGAACTCAAATATTTATGAACAAACTGTGAATATTAAAGTACTAGCACATTTGAAATACTGAAAATCTCATTATAATAATTTCAAAATGTATTACAACTTTTTAGTACAAGTTTCAACAATCCCAAGGACAAAAAGAATATAGAATCTAACATCCTAATAAATCAAAGCTGATGAAGATCACTCCACACACTGATGCTTTCCTAGGAGTCTTGAAATATGAGCCTTCAACTGCTTGTTCTCTTCTGCATACCTGTCGGCAACCACTTTCCAATCCCCAGAGTCGGGAAGTGAATGACTAAGCCTGACTGAGCGCTTTAGGAAAATAAAATCCTCTTGCTTCTCCATCATCTCTATAGCACGACTCTCAAGAATCTCAATTAGGTCATCCTTCTCCTTCAAGTCTGCCTGTTAGGATATCTCTAAAGTCTGACACTTATTCTTCCAAGCCTCATTCTCCTGCTGCATCCTGACTAGGGCAAGGTAAAGCTCTTCCACGTCATCTAAAATGGGAGAAGTGGTCTTCACAAACATATCAAGCATAGGTGCTTCACGGAAATATGGATTCTTCAATTGAATTGCCCTTGCTTGTATCCATTGAAGATAAGGCTCCAAAGAAACAGCCCCTCTAGGTCCCAAGTCCTTTCTACTCTTCCTGTGAATATGATGCCAAGCCTTTGCAATCTGCTCCTTAGCTTCTTTATGATTCTCTCCCTCTCTAAGAAATAAACCACTCAAATGAATACTATTTGGCTTATCCCTCATCAGATATCCAAGTTGTCGTCGTGTAACAAGATTGTAGTTGATTCCTCCCTTTGTACCAACAAGTGGTACATTGGGGAAACCACCACAACTATCGACAATATCTACATCATGGTAAGCCCGATGGTACCAAATAATGTCTGAGTGAGTGAGGGCCATAATCTTTGGATCCCAACGAGGTTCCTTTTTGACATCGCAGAAAGAAAAAGACCGAGGCAAGTGAGAAATAAACCATTGATACAACAAAGGTGTGCAGCATATGATCATCCCTCCATGATAAGAATCCCGAAGATGAATGGAGTAATAAGAATCACCTAATAATGAAGGGACTGGGTTCCCTATCAAAAATTTCTTGATGGCATTGACGTCTATGAATTTGTCGACGTTCATAAATAAGAACAACCCATAAGCAAGTAGAGAAAAGATGTCCTCAAAAGCAACCGTACTCTTCATCCTAGCAAAGTAGCGAGCTTTCTCTAATAAAAATTGAGTGGGTAATCCTCTAATTCCTCCTTTGGTAGTCATGTGGGCTTAAACCTCGAACTTTCCCAAATGAATCAAAGCAGCAATCTCATGAGATTTTGGTTCCCCCTCCAAATCGGTGAAAGGACCACGATCGATAACAGGTAAACCCAGTAGACAAGAATACTCCTCTAATGTAGGCATCAACTGATGGTCAGGGAAAGTGAAACATCGATACATCGGATCATAGAACTGGACCAAAGTCGAGAGAATACCCTCCTTCATCCTAAGCTTTATGAGAGACACGGTGGATCCATACTTCTTCTGAAAATCTGCGAAACTCTCAATCTCGGGAATTAGACTCATCAAATCATTTGTCTTGGGATTCTTGAAACTGTACTTGCAAGTTTTTCTTTTTCCAGAATCCATGATCAAAGTACCTGAGATATTCCCAAAGTGTCAACTTTAAGTCCCTTGAACCATAATGTTTTTAAAAGATGCTCATGGGTGCATGAATGCATGATGCAACAATCACACACAAGATCACAAACATGGGGGCGGGGGGGGGGGGGGGGGGGGGGGGGGGGGGGGAGGTTCATAGGTTCAACATAATGAGCATGGATTCAAAGGTACTACCCACAAGGTACGGTCTAATAGTTTATCACCTGCCGAACAAGGTTCTAAGAGGTTCCCGGAGTCTACATCCTTCCTTCGGATATTACAATGTCCCGATTGACTCGGTAATTAGTAATATTCTTAAGAAAAACTCGTTCGAGTGTAGTATCGCATGACAACCCTTTTCCAGATTACTCCGTTATAGCTTTCGCACTACACCTAAAAGGCCGAGATGGGTTAAAGGTTCTACGGTCCTCAGTTTCAGCAGGCTCCCAGGTTGAAAGCAGCATGTCTTCTTGATTACTCGGTAAACGACACTATAGTCAATGGTTCCTCCACTAAGTGGGGGATATCATGCCTCCTTTTTTGGGATTACTCCCTCAAAGTTAACATGACTATACCGCCCGTCCTATCTTAAGTTTGCCCAAGTATGGGTAGAGGACTTATGAGAAATCACCAAGCACCCTGAAAACTAGGAAAATCCAGACAAACATATATATAACACATAATATACAACAAATAAAAGCACATACACAGATAAACAAAGATAGGCTCAACCCACTTAGGGATGGACCAGCATTTGGTCAATCTTTCCCCAGTGAAGTCGCCATTTTTTCTGTAGCGGTAGAAATGTTGATACTAAGCCATTGGATTGACTTAACTCGCACAGAAAAATAAAAAATCACCACTGCGCTTTATTATTTCCAAAGGAATGGGAAAAGAGCGAATAACCCAAAAAGAGGGGGAGAGAATCTAACTTTGGGGGTTGGTTATGAATAGGGAAGGTATTAGAACCCTAAACATATACGGTACTCCGCAGGAACCTCTTTGAAAATCTGTGTATTTTGGCTATAAATGTTGTATACAAAAACAGATTGTGGAGATGAGAAAAGAAGTATTTTTTACAGTTTTTGCATCCGTTGCGGTTGTGAACCTTTAGTGCCTACGTACTATATTTCGTGCAATAGGAGATCAGGGTACTCGTAGTTCACCTTTAAGAAATTTTAAAACATGTGTGTTGGTTAATTTTAAGAGACGAGACATCATCATCTTATCTGAGTGGAAGAACATACTTACCACCAACGATTATGAGAAAGGAGAATTTGCGTCATCTCAAAGTGGAGGATATAGCTTAGAGTTTAAAATCAACAAAGTCTCACTCAACACACAAGTGGAAAATATATCACTTCACTATATATCATATAAGTATAGTAGTTCTCATCACTTCAAGGATTGACAATGGTCTAATCTTTTGAGAAAATTTTAAAGTAAAAAGCCCAAAGTGGCAAAATGGTTTGAATGAGATTGATTGACTTTTAGTCTTCACACAAAAAAATGTCAAGGTATTGTTAAGTTGATTAAAGTTTGATTAAGAAAATATTTTGAAAAGGGCATGGACCTAAGTCCAAGTTTATTGTGAAGGTGGTTCAAGTTTAGAAAACAAGATGACTTTTAAAAGGAGGGAGAAGAATTTTGAAATTAAAGAAGATGGGGGGAGATGAAGGGACTATCCTAAAGCATAAGGTAAAAGCTAGGGAAAAGAACCATCTAACCAACAAGGAGTCAACACTTGACACAATAAGTCAATGTAGAATTCATATCCCTTGGATTGAAACCAAACAAGTAAAGATAATGAATCTCTTGAGAAAACCAAGGTTCGATTGAATTAGGTCTATCATAAAAGTTGGGTAGAGTAACGGTTGTATATAGATGAATTCCCGATCATAGACAAAGCACATAATCAGAATAACATGCGCACAAAGAAAACAAACAACCCAATATCTTGGGGTAAACCCCAAGAGCTCCAGACAAAATAACAGTAGAAGTCACAAGGTCCCAAGGTAGGTCAAGGTCTTTAATCCTAAGTCCAAGAAGTTCACAATCTCCATAATACCAAGGATAGTAACCAAGTAGTCCAAGTAATATTAAAGTTTTTATGGTTCAAGTTGATTATTAGGTATCTTCAAAAAGAAATGAAAATCTCAAGGAAGAAAAATAAAAATGACATAAAATAAAATGCTCAAGTGAGCAAAGATGAAAATAACATGAAATGTAAATGCTAAAATAAATGTGCTTTAAAGTAAAGAGCATAAAGTAAAGGCATAAAATAAAGTCAATTGTTAGAAATTAGAGGTTAGTTAAATGACCATCTTGAAACTTGCATTTAAAACTCATTAGAGGATTAATAAAACCAAAGCCTCTCAATAACAAGTTTCATTTGATTTTTGTCAAGTATATCATTCATTTCAAAATCTCAAGGTAACAATAAATGACCAATGATGTTTAAGTGATTCACTTTGACCAAAGATTATGAGGATTCATTAGAGGATTGATAAGACCAAAGCCTCCTAACAATGAGTCACAAGATTATTGGGTCAAAATTTTCAAATTAATATACTTGGGCTTACAAACATAGGTTTGGACCATGAATGATCATTTCTCGAATCGGGACAAAATTTAGCGCTATATTAAGCAATCGTAAGTGGACTTATATAGAAGTCGCACCTATTTTGAGGTCGGTCAATAGCAATCTATGTACCATATGTTTAGAGAAATGATATGTAAATTATTCTCCAACAACATGTAGTACAAGTAAGAAGGGGATAAGATAAAGAGGGAAGGGATAAGAATTAAACCATATTTGAACCAAAAATTTAATCAAGCTATCTTTAAAATTAATCATCCATTTTGGTGGAGTTAAACTCAACACCCAAGATCCAATGATGTTAATGAAGCTCATGATCAAGATCTCATAGTTCAAGATCAGCCAGAATATATACAAAAATAAAATCGTATTAAAAAATAAAGAAAAGATTTTTTTTTAAAATGGTTTTAAATGAAAATAAAAGGGAAAAATTGCAACTATATTCAAAACATTCAAGAAAAATTCAATGAGACCATAGAAAAATCAGAAATGAACTCAAATATTTTTATAAAAAATTTGATAATTTTTTAAAGTCAGAAACTATTTTTAAAATTAAAAGAAATAGGCAAAATAAAGCAAAAATTGTGAAAAATAATAAAGTCAAATAAAAATAGAATGAGTTCACCAATATTTGTCAAGAGGTCATTGGATCCTTCCATATTTTTTCAGAATTTAAAAATTAGGAAAAGTATTTTTAAACATTTAAAACAACTCAAATAAAGTGAAAAAATATATTAAAAAAATATCAAAACACAATAAAATTGTGAAAAAATAATAATTAGAAAGAGAAAAATCAAAAGTATTTTTTAAGAAATTTTTTAGATTTTTTGACGTTAAAATGAATTTTTTTATGAATTTTTGAAGTTTAAAACAAATAAAATATAAAAAACAGAAAGTAAAATAAAAACCAAAAAGATGTAGACCATTGGATGAGAGTCAAAATGCATTAGTAAGTTAATCTAATGGATCAGACGCGTTGTACATATCATGATCCTTAGTGAATAAAACACTGAATCATTTATTAAAATCAGAATTTAAAAAAAAAAAGTGGCACGATATCATTGGTTGAGAGATGACGCATTGGTCATCTTCAACCTCCAGCCACGCAAATTGCAGGTCTCTGAAATGGAAAAATTAGAGCTCGAGACCAGTATCATTCGCTTTGTCTCTTCAAGATGATTCCAATGGTACCCTCGCGAAAAATTTATATAGCTCAATCATTTTGGAAGGAAAGATTGAAAAGGGATTTGAAAATTCATGACCAAAACTCACTTCCAGTTGAAAACAAATGTCGCAACTAGAATCAGAATGATGAGAGCTTCATAAAGTACCAAAGTTTGAGAGAATTGGTGAAGGAATCTACCTATTGAAGTTCAAATTCAGAGCTCTGAAACTTGACTTGGCTAGCACGATTTAGGAAGGCTTAGAGCTTGGTTCTTATTCTGTTATCTTCAGTGAAGTTTAAGGATGAAGAATTGACAACGAAAATGGGTTGAAGAAAGCTGTAAAACCAAATTCGAATTTCTAGAAAAGTAGGTTCAAGAGAAAGTTTGGCAGGGTGATTCTGGCTATCTAAGCTTGTGAAAATGAGTGGGATAGAGACTGTATTTATAGGAGAAGTGAATGGAATCAAGAGGAGGGGTGGATGATGCAATTTGGAGGGAAATCGTGCACACCCGTTTTCATGAAATAAGTGTGATCATATGTGCATCAAAACTCATCTAAATGATGCATTTTGACACACTAAATCATCCACATGCTTATGCTAATCATGTTTAAGTAGAAAACACACACAAATTTGGTGATTAGAAATCAAATTATGGAAATTTCATTCTAACTGTTTGAGAAACTTCAGTTCTAGGGTACCAACTTTGAAATCACGGTGTGCACAACTTAGAGAACCTTAGGACTTGATTATTGATGCATTGGAAAGATAAGATCACAAACTTTACAATGTGAAAAGAATGGAATCAAATGGATGCTTGAGCTGAAAGTTGTAATGAGTCAAAGATGAGAAAAAGATGTTGACTTTTTGTACTTAGAAAAATTCTAGGTTTTTCTCGAAAAATGTCCTATAATTTTTTGACTCCAAACAAGGCCTTCCTCCAAAATTGAGCTTTGATCATTGATTCTATCTTGAAGTGGACTTCTTAAAGAGTATTTTCAAACTTGAATCACTCAAAAACAATAAGCATTGAAAAAATTATGGCCTTGTGAAGTTTATGAAAATTCATGAGATGACCTATAATCTTTTGCATTCTTAGGGCATTTTCCATCCATTTTCAAGCTCTGGACATAAAAGATGATTTGAAGTTCACATCCTTAAGATCATTGTGGAAAAAGAATAGACTCAAGGAGATAAAAATTGACCAAGTTATGATCTTTTGAAGTCATATAAGGGAATTTGATGGCATATCTAGAGGACGTGTAATCTTTATCCATCCTTAGGAATCTTACACATAAGATTTTCTTGAAACTTTTGAAGTGATTGGTTGATAACTCTTTAAACAGAAACATATCTTTGGAATCACTCAAAAATACCAAAATATGAACAATATATAGCCCTTATAAGTTCAAAACCCTAGCTCTTAGAGCAACAAAATACTTTGGAAAACCTTTTTAAATTTGACAAACTTTATTGCACAAATACTTTTGTCTTGTAAGTAGAAGTTGTTGAGGATGATAATGAGAAACCATGTCAACCATAACCACTTCCAAATATTGAGAATTGAGGGAATTATGCACTTGTGATCAAGAACTTAAGGACTTGTCCAATTAGGTCAAACCTCTTCAATCAACTTTTGCATCCTTTAACTTTCTTTGACAAATTGAGGCATGATGAATCATACTAGACCTTGTCATGATGTCACTTCAAAGCATCTTCAATGATGAAGCTTGAACCTCAATGAAATCTTGTTGAAGAAGGCATGGAAATTAACTCATGAACCTATAGATCAACCTGATAAAATGTGTTGTGCTTCCACCTATAGCATCATCAACTAAAGAAAACATTCATAGTATTCATTAGTTAAAAGTTAATCAAAACAAAACATAGATGATCATAATATACAACTCAAGGTGTTTGGTGATTCCTCATGAGAAAACCTAAAGATATGGAGAAGAACCAAACCCTAGTGTGATCTTGTTGTAATTGAGTTGATATGAGATTATAGAGGAATCTTAGGAGGGGGGGGGGGGAATTGGGGTACAACACCGCGGTTTTTTGGATAATCAACTGTCATGATTAACCAGGGGAATCTACTGTCGAGATTTAAGTGAAATATACCTCATGTCGAGGTTTTATGGATAATCAACTGTCGTGATCAACCAGTGGAATTTATTCCCAAGATTTGTTTGTAGAATTTATAGCTTGATTAAAAATGAAGATTGATCTTACACAAAATAAGGTTTTATGCTATGCGTGTAAATTTGATTGATGCATGAAATACAATGATTAATTGATGCATGAAATATGATGATTGATTGATGTATGTGATGAATGACTTGGATATATGTAAATGGATGTTGGATTTTTAAATGTGAATGCGTAATTGGGCTTCTCGATTCGAATTTGAAGATTTCTTGATGTAGGAGAAAGACCCACTGGAGGTTGTGAAAGTACGCAGAGATCTTGCCCCTGTGTGGACTATTTTTTCCTAATTATTTGGTAGGGTCTTGGAGGAGATTCTCTTTGATATAAGATTGGAAACAATTTGATCATAATATGAATGACCCTACTATTTTGTATTATGCCCCTGATTAAAAGACTCTTGAAAATGCTTGGCATTGACGAACCATTTTAAATCAACTCCTTTTATCGAGCCTTACAGTGGTTTTCCCCCACCATTCATATTTTGAAAGAGGTGCCCCTCAATCTCTTAGATCTGGAGGAAGTACCCTCAGAAAGAACTTTGACCTCACCATGAACTTTACATAGATTTCCCCAAGTATTCGAAGCTGGAAAAGTTTGTACTTCAAGTTGCTTGAAGGGGAATTTGGACCCTACGAGTAGTAGGATGAACTTGGTATGTACTGCCCCAACATTTGAATCTTGGTAGGTTACCCCTGATTATCAAGGCCTTGAGAGGTTTGATAAAACGAGGAAATTTAGTCATACCCTATTGTGATATGACTTGGTTAAGGAATGCTTCTTTCGAAAGGTATCCTCTTAGATGCTTTTCCCCTAGTTAGAAGCTTCTTAAAAAGGCTGCCTTTGATCATACCTTTTTGAAATCTCCTTGATGCTAAGTATTGACTTGTAAGTAAAATTGTCCTCTTTGAAAAGTAATCCTAATGTGATGCACATGCAAGTTTTGAAATCGAAGTTTGAAAAATAAATGGATGATTAGAGATGGAGATTCAAAGAGGAGAAGTGATCAACAATAATTTTAACAAACATAGGAGTCAGTTTAACACGAATTTTACTGAGTATGCTTTCATAGTTAACCTAGCTTCAATTAGGATTTTTGAAGGTTGTAACATGACCATGGTTCGTGGTTTAAAGAAACAAAGGATAAAAGGCTCAAAATTTATTTTAACCCACCCCGTTCTCCTTGATGTTCTCCAATCCTAAATTCAATTAATACAACAGATGCGCTTAATCTCCAAGAGAAATTTCATAGTCGCGCAGGTGATGAGAAGCGTAGATAAAGATCCAAGAGTTGATGAAAATCATTGATAAGATACAAGCATTAATAAGAAGCCTTGATAATTCTTGAGGTGGCAGTCACAAGATTGTTCTCCAAATTTTTTATTTTTAATCCCTTACTTTGCATGGACCAATTCTTTTGAATTTTCCAGTCCATCGAGATGCCCTAAATTTTGCTTAAGTCAAGTTTTTTTATTTCTTTTGACTTAGCAGGCTTTCTCCTTTTTTTGTTTTTCTTTTTTTCGCTTTTGATTTTGAAAATTTGTGATTGCCATGCTGATTGTTGTAAGCTTCATTTTCATCATTTCTTCGATCTTAATTGATGTATTAAAGAAGAAGACATCATGGACTTTGTCTTTGTTGATTCTTAAATCTTAGATGATGAACGCGGGGAAGATGATGTGCTTGAATCTTTGCTTAGATCGTTTCCTCAATGATGTATCAAGGAAAGAGATATGCTTGAACTTTTGCTTCGGTCATTTTGATTCTCCTGGGATTTTAATGTGTCGTTGAATTAATTGAAATTTACCCCGCCCTTGGTTAAGATTAAGGATTTTTTAGAAAATATAAAGAAGTCCGACTTCTGGCTCGAGGGGGTTAACTACGGATTAACTCCTTATTTCTCCATTGTTTAGGAAGTGAAACAATGCCTTACATCGTCAGCTAAGCCTTACTATTAAAAAGCATACGTCAGCAAAATTCAATTATTTTATATTTTCATCATTCTCCGGTAAAGTTTGTTAAAGTTATGCAATGGAAGATAGAAAAGAAGAATATAAAGTCGTTGATTATTTGTGGAATGGATCGATTTCAAAAACATGCACGATTATTTTATTAGAATTACTGATCCAAAGATACAAATTTGTAGCAAATAAAAATTAACAACCAAGAAATCACAAATTGAAATAATAAAGTCCTAATGATCTAGAGATAAGCCCCCTTGTTGATCCACTGACTTTAGGGGATTCTTCTTGGTCTTTGGATTTGTTAAAGCAAAAGGAGACTGTTCACCAATGGGATCCCTTCTTCAAAAGTCAACTGCTTATTTTCGATCAAATTTTGAACCTTGTGTATGAAACTCCAATATCTTTCAAGGGTATTTCCTAGAGAGTTGGCATGATACTCGCACATGGAATTTGCATCATACTTAGGCGGGAGTGTCCCTGTTAGCTCTTACATTTGACACCCACGACAAATTAGCCTTATGGGCCAAAAATAGATTGAACAAATCTAAGCTGGAAATACTTCGACAGATTGGAAAAATACTTAGAGAAATATCTATGTTAAAATGCTTCTTCGAACAGAAGGTTCTTACATCCTTTGACTGAAAGGGTTCCAGGGCTTTCGACTAGAAGGAAACCTCGTATCAGCAACAGGTGATTTTGAATCTGAAGAAAGGAGGGAAAAGCAGTTCGCTTAGCAGTTGAGCAAAGTAACGTGGCATGAAGATAGAGGTCGAAGCACATGCAGAAGACACTTGCCCTCATCCTAGAGCAAGGAAACTCCTCGACGGTTACCTAGTTTTAGTATAAATATAGGAAGTTTATGTAGATTTTTGTGTGTTCAACTGACCGTACAATTTATTCAATACTATTCAAGTACCCGCTGCGTGAGAAAGAATGTTGAAAATGCACGTTTGAAACACCACATTTTATAATCAAAGTCTTTCACTTTTCTCTTTACATTTCTTCCCTTTTTAACTTACTTGCAAACATCTATTTTCCCTCGCACTTTACTTTCACTTTTTATTAGATTCCTACACTTGAACTTTTCCCAAACCCTTTTTCTATTTACTTTCTGCACTCAAACTCGTCCCAAACCTCAACCTTTCCCAGTCGAACGTGTGTTCTTCATTTACATTACCATTTATGCCCAAACAACGTCAAAATTTAGCATATGCCTTAGGATCAAACTGATCGATCCCGCGAGTAACCAAAAATTTACCCTTTTTGGAAGATCAACGGTTGTTTACCGAAAACCACAGTAAACAAATTGGCACACCTGATGGGACGTTGCTAATTTTTTTTGTTTGTTTTTGTTTTTTGTTTTGCTTGTTTATCTTAACATAAATGCTTTGCATAGTTTCCTTTCTTTTACGAAGTCTTGCATGCTATTAAGAAGTGGTAAATTAACCACCAACGAGTGTACAACTAGAAAGAGAAATAGTGAAAGCAATATGGCTAATCATCCAAATAATGGAGAAATACCTCCACCTATTACTACGGGAACAACGGTTATACCAACCGTTAGTGAAATTGTCTCGTCAACCATTGGTTCGGCACCGACATTAACAACAATCCAAACAGGACCAATACTTTTGTATGCAGGTCCCATAGGTCCAGCGGGGATACCCCCACCAAGGGTGAATCCAGGATCTCGACCATACGTTCCCCCAAGATTTTCGACAGCCTGGATGGGTCGAGACCAGCCTTATGGCATGCCAACTACTGAAATGGCTATTCTTATGAATGATGCGTCTACATTTTCAGAACCTTTAGTAGTGAATCTTCACCATTACAGGGATCTGGAACTGGTATGGAGAACTTGAGTAGAAACCAACTCTTAGGAGGGGCATCCCATGCAATACTAAGCCTCACAAATGCTTCCACAGCAATTTTGAGGCAACAGGTGGATGAAAGCAACCATGATATGGTACAAATGTTGGCCCAAACTCTGAGTACAGTGTTGAACCCTCTAATACAAGATACCACCCAGTCGAACCAACAAATGTCAGTGCAGATGGCGCGCATGGCTGAATTTTTTTGGGTTCCCCAACCTACCAGACAACCCCAAAGAGCACCAATAAGAGAGAATCAAGGTATAGTCTTAGAAGAAGATGTAACCATTAACCAAAACCCACAGCTAGATAGGAGGAACCACAAAGTGGAAATTGAACAACCTAGGGTTGAAATACCCAGATTTCCCCCACAGATCCCTAGAGATGGTGATGAAAGTGTAATGGTGGTAAATAGAAATCAAAATGCTGACGAACTGATACAGCAAGTTCGACACCATAATTATGGAATAGATAATAATCTAACATCCATGATCGAAAGAATCATGATACAAAATGGAATGAACATTGGCTTTCATAGGCAAAACTTTACATCCCCATTATCAGAGTATATCTTGCAGGCAGATTTACCCCCTAGGGGGAAAGTTCCAAAGTTCACTAAGTTTTCAGGGGATACGACGGAGTCCACTGTCGAACATATAGTAAGATATTTGATAGAAGCTGGGGAAATATCAAATAACGAGAGCCTTGGGATTAAATACTTCCCAAGTTCTCTAACTAAAAATCCTTTTACTTAGTTTACCACCTTCCCAGCCAATTCGATCGACAATTGGAATCAATTGGAGAGATTGTTCCATGAAAAAGTTTACATGGGACAAACCAAAATAAGTCTGAAAGAGCTGGCTAGCATGAAAAGAAGATTCACTGAGCCAACAGATGAATATCTAAATAGATTCCGACTGCTCAAAGCCAAATGCTTTACACAAGTGCCTGAACATGAATTGGTCGAAATGGCAGCAGGGGGCCTAGATTATTCTATTAGGAAAAAATTAGATAACCAATACCTGAGGGATATGGCCCAATTGGCCGATAGAGTTCGACAGGTAGAACGTCTTAAAATTGAAAAAGCTAAAGCAATTAAGACTCATCGAAGAGAAAGGGTAACCTATGTCGAAATGGATGATGACGATCCAGAGACATCTAGTGATCCTATAGTTGTCGAAGAAAGTGAAATAGATTTAGCAGAGTTAAAACAAGGACCCCCATACTCTTGTAGATTGTTAGTGCCCTCAGATGGGAAAAATCCTACTGAGTCTGAAAAGAACAGCGATAGATTCCCAAAGGAAACATATAGTTTCGACGTCACAAAATGTGACGAGATATTTGACTTGTTAGTTAAAGATGGCCAAATGATAGTGCCCCCAGGGGAAAAAATGCCTCCTTTAGAACAAAGAAAGAAAAGAGGTTTTTGTAAGTATAATAATTTTTTGGGCCATAAAACTTCACAATGTTTTCTTTTCAGGGATCTCGTTCAAGGAGCAATTAAAGAAGGCAGACTCAAATTTGCTAACAAACCTCCAATGAAAATCGATGCAAACCCATTGTGAGTTGATGCCCACTATGCTGAACCAGCAGGCATCAACATGGTCGAAGCTTTTGAAGACTTCGTCAATAAGCCGGTTTTTGGAAGTTTCACTGGGAAAATCTCCAGAAAGACTGTCGAAGGGGTGAGGAAGGCTACTGAAGGCCTAAACAAAAAGTCTACTGAAGGCCTAAAAAAAGAGGCTATTGAAGGCCTAAGAAAAGGAGTTACTGAAGACTCAAACAAAAGGACTACTGCAGGTTCTTATTTGGCTGTCGTCAAGGGTTCGATAGAGGACCTTGAAGCCAAAATGAAAAAGATGAATCTCGCTGCCAAGAGCAACGTGGAAGTCAACATGGTCGAAGTATCTGAGGCAAAGGCTTCATAAGAGGCCATCAGACAAGAGGAAGTGAATAAAACTGCATTTCCTAAAGAGAATGAGAATCTGGGTCATTTTCTGCAAAGATGCTAGAAAAAGAAGTCTGAAGTTATGATGTGTCCAAGGTGCAGCTCCATCTTCGACAAAAAGGTTGCATAACACATACAAGGCTTAAGGGCAGTAAAAGAGAAATGGGCCACTAGGACCCAACCCGAAATGCTTTCTAAGGTTAGATATAATCCCAGAAGAGGATATCAGAAAGGACCAATGAACCAGGCAAAGAGGCCATCAACTTTCAGGCCTCCAAAAAATATCCTAGTGGACATTTGGCTAAAAACAGCAAACAGAAAAAGGCCAAGTGAGGAGAAATGGAGAATGTTGAAGCAGTTATCGTACAGGTAATGGAAATGTTTTCCATACTTTCCTAGGTTGTAGGGATAATGGCCATCATGGCAGCATGGTAACGGCTGATTAACAGTAACGTGTTGGGAAAAAAGGTAATGATGACTCTGGATAACAGCAGTGGTTGGTAGAAAGCGAAAAGTGCACAAGTGATTTCTGTGGTCAAAAAGAAGATAGGTGTCAAATGAGAATCTCAAAGAATGATCATTTCTTCTTGCGTCGAAATTGACATTCTTGGGGGGCAATTTGTTAGCTCCTAAATTCAACACCCACAACAAATTGGCCTTATGGGCCAAAAATAGATTGAACAAATCTAAGCTGGAAATACTTCGACAAATTGGAAAAATACTTAGAGAAATTTCTGAGTTAAAATGAATCTTCGACCAGAAGGTTCTTACATCCTTCGAATGAAAGGGTTCCAGGGCCTTCGACTAGAAGGAAACCTCGTATCAGCAATAGGTGATTGTGAATCTGAAGAAAGGAGGGAAAAGCAGTTCGCTTAGCAGTTGAGGAAAGTAACTTGGAATAAAGATAGAGGTCGAAGCACATGCAGAAGACACTTGTCCTCATCCTAGAGCAAGGAAACTCCTCAACGGTTACCTAGTTTTAGTATAAATATAGGAAGTTTATGTAGATTTATGTGTGTTCAAGTGACCGTACAATTTATTCAATACTATTCAAGTACCCATTGCATGAGAAAGAATACTGAAAATGTACGTTTGAAACACCAAATTTTATAATCAAAGTCTTTTACTTTTATCTTTACATTTCTTGCCTTTTTACCTTACTTGCAAACATCTATTTTCCCTTGCATTTTACTTGCACTTTTTATTAGATTCCTACACTTGAACTTTTCCCAAACCCTTTTTTTATTTACTTTATGCACTCAAACTCGTCCCAAACCTGAACCTTTCCCAGTCAAACGTGTGTTCTTCATTTACATTATCATTTATGCCCAAACAACATCAAAAATTAGTGTATGTCTTAGGATCAAATTGATCGATCCTGCGAGTAACCAAAAATTTACCCTTTTGGAAGATCAGCGGTTGTTTACCAAAAACTACGGTAAACACTCCCATTCGGAGGATTCAGTGTCTTCCGCTCTACCAAATATGTCTTGAGTAAATGTTATAGTAATTGACTATGCAGTATGGTAAGTGGATCAAATATCCTTGGTGGTAGTTTTTGTCTTCCCCTTTGTTAGGCATATCCCTTATGTTGATAGGGTTGTTGTAGTTGTTGTTGGGATAGGGGAACTTCCCATGGTGGTGGCATATGTGGTGCTGAATAGGCTTATGGCTGGGATGATGAAGGTTTACCTTCGCTCATCAGTAATAATTGTATGATCAAGTTAATTTGAGTCTTCAACTGGTGGACCTCCTCCTTCAACAGTTCTTGGCCTCTTTTGAGTTCCTCCATGGCTTCTTGAGACATGATTTGGGTTCGCTTATGAGTATCGAGAATTTTTCTAACTGGATCACAATTGGATAAGGGTGGAAGTTTTCTGTAAGTGAAAGAGATGTGAGTTTTATGCAGATGGATGAAAATGTATGAAAAATGCTTGGGTGCGCAAAATTATTTTTTTGGCTTTTGGGTATGTAAAAAAAAGTTTCATGGATATGAAATATGATGAAGACATAGTATGAGAGTAGACGTAGGGATACCCTATACATGTTTAATGGTAGATATGGAAATGATGATGTCCTACACTGACTCAGAGATTGAGACAGGCATGAACTCATTAAGGATGAAGATAATAATAGACATGGATCTGATCGTACATTGTCTCAGAAATTGAAACAGGTAGGAATCCCTTAAGGATTATGGCTAAATAAAGATGACGAGGAATCCCTAGGGATTACGACATAGATGAAATCACTACGGGCTAAAGATGGTAGTAGAAGAAAAGATAACCCATACGGGTTTAGGCATTGTAGTGGGATTTATGAATGGTATCCTTAGAAGGTAGGTTCTTAGTATTGGCCTACGAATATTCTACCCTCCCCATAAGGTTGTTTCCTTAAGGTTATCATTAATAATGCTATAGGTAAATACAAAAGGGCCTCCCTTAAGTGGAGTCTCTTTAGAAACCAAAACTTTCGTCTCTAGGTCATAAAAGGTCTCATCAGGAGTTTTTGGTTCAAAGGTCGTGCAAAGAGTCATAAGTGTCATTCTGAAGTCCTACTTCCCAAGAGGATGTTTCTCAAGAGGTATTCCTTTTGTGGAATTCCATCGACTCTAGGCGAAGTTGTCATATAAACTCATAGGGTTGATGTAACCCCTTGGCTAATAGACAAACCTTCTTTCTAAGGGTTTTTAAGAATAATTTTTTGCATAAATTTTAAATCCCACAACAGATATAATATGATAAAATATAATAAGCAAAAATAAATTAATAAATAAATAAAGCAGAACAAAAAAAACCCTAAAACCTAAAGGAGAAGCTTTATAAACTTAGGGTTGAGTCTTCAACAGAGTCGTCAGTTATTGCAACTGGTTTTTAAATCAGAGTCGGCACCCTTATTTTGTATCCTAAGGAAGGGAGTATAAAGGAATAACCCTAAAAAGTTCATAGATTCTAGATTGTTGGACTTGGTTCTAGATGAAGGGAATGTGTTAGGCACCCCTCATCTACCTTGTTCACAAGAATACTAGGTTTAGAAGCGCGTTTTTAAGAAATAGGGTTTTAATTTTTATTAGGGGAAAAGGGGTTTTAATATTTTCTAGGGGAAATAGCCACGATTTTGATCGTATGCCTACGTATCCTCTTAGGAGGAATTAGAGTCCTAATTCGTAGTTTGCGGTTTGTTTGTGTTTTTTATGGATTGCGAAGATATTCGTATTTTCCACATGTTTAGTATAGGTGTCGTGAATAGCAGAGATTGTCAGACTAAGCGCGCAGTCGATTCGAACATATTTGCAATCCTTTTTTAAAGTTGTTTATCGAATTGATTTGATTTTGAAAATGAGTTTGTAGTTGGTTGGATGTTTTTTAATATATCAATTATTTAAAAAAAGAATTCTATTTAAATGCATGAATAAAAATAAACTTTAATGGAAAAAATAAAAATAATATTTTAATGAATTTAGAAAATAAGAATTTGTGTAATAATTAATAATAATAAGTATAAAATTAAATATATTAAATATATAA
This sequence comes from Vicia faba, assembly GCA_948472305.1. Classification (NCBI taxonomy): domain Eukaryota; kingdom Viridiplantae; phylum Streptophyta; class Magnoliopsida; order Fabales; family Fabaceae; genus Vicia; species Vicia faba. The sequence goes on from OX451740.1 coordinate 1,290,933,273, forward strand.
TACAAATATACATGATAATTATTATATTAAAATAGATATAAAATTATAAAAATAATAAAATAAATAAAATATTTATAAAAAAAACGTAGGCGGGTGCAAAATGTATAAGGGTAGTAAAAGATAGGGTGCTAATAGAAAGGGCCTGAATTCAGATATTGAATTCAGGCCCAAAGACAAAAAGGGTGTGCTTTAACACTAATTAGTAAAATAGGGGGTGCGGGAAGTATGGGCTCAAGTTCAGATTTTGGACTTGACCCATTTGGCCATGGAGGGGGGGGGTGTAGTTGAATATGTTTAGAAAAAGGTTAAAAAAAAGGGTGCAGTTAATATTTGGGCTTTGCAAGATGGTGGATACACGCTTGGGGTGTTTTGACGCAGATCATACGGTTGTGATTGGGGATATATGATTATTACAAAAGACGGGTGCGCATGGGAATAGAGGTGATATTACATTTTCGTTTAACAAAACAAACGAAACATTTTTTTACTATCTCTTCTCTCTTTGCTCGCCTCTCTCTCTCTCTCTCTTTCCTTTCACTCTATTTCTCTCAACCATAACTCCATCACTATAAACCCTAGTCTGCCGCCGCTTCCATGAATCTCAATCGGCGGTGGCCCCAATATTTATAAGAAAATCAACAAAAAAATAATTAAACTAAGTGTTCAGAGAGTACCTCTATCGTGATGGATCTTAATGTATTTTTTGATTTCTTTCTGGTATGATCTGGTTTCTGATTTTCCTCTTTGCGTTTGACAGGTACACAGGTTGATGATGGTGATGAAGAAGAAGGCAGTGGTGAAGAAAGCTAGGGTTTCAGATGTTGAAACCCTAGATACGGTATAGGACGGCTTGTGATGGATATGTGGCAGTGATGGAATATCTTCGTCCTACTTCTTCGTAGGATTTTTCTTCCTTTGTAATCTTTTTATTTTTACTGTAATAATTTTTCTTTCCAATCTCCTCCTGTAATTTTTCGTGTTTTATTTTCTCCCTTTGTTTATTTTTAGTCAATGTTTTTATAGCATTATTAAGGATTTAGATTAGGAAAGAACATTGATTTTTATTTCTAATTTATGGAAATGTTTTGATTTCATTGATTAAATTTCTGTATGCAGGTATTCATTTCTGTTTAGGTTGATTTTTGTTTCCAATTTCAGTTGTACAGTTTTAAAAAGTTCTTAAATTGTTTTGATTAGTGTTGATTTGTATAGTGCGTGTTAGGAGCGGATAAGGCATGCATTCTTTTGTTTAATTCAAACAGTAGCAGTTTGTTTGTTTTTTGGCCAAATGCTTGGTTTTATTGGGCCATGCGTTTTCTGCTTGTTTGACACAATAATGTTTTAATGGAGACTTGGAGACTTCAACCTTCTTTTTTAAATCAATAAACAAACATAATTTTAAACAAGTTTATAACATAAAATTTTAATTTTAATAAATTAGTAACATTGATAGTATTTATTATAATAAAATAGTAATACTACTAATAATAATATAATACTTAATGAAATTCTGGCAACAGATACTTAATGTCACAGTGAATGTTATGACACTGTATCTGACACACTTCAAGACAGTAAATTTAAAAGCAGTAAAGAACACAATCAATTGTTAACCCTGTTCAGTGTGTAACAACACCTACTCTGGGGGCTACCAAGCCAGGGAGGAAATTCACTATAAGAGATATTAATTCAGGAATAAACCAACCAGTTTATCTCCTTCACTTAAGACCTACGCAATGCAACTTTAATCTAAGTTCAACTTAAACCTGAGTTCCTACTCACTCCCCCTCAATCACAGCAGTGATACTAAACTATTGATTAATGAGATTATGAAGACACTCTTCAGTACACACACTTGATTTTGCTTCACAGCTTTAATCAAGTGACAAACACTCGTGCTTCAAAGCTTTGAGTGATAAACAACTCTGACTTGACTTTGCTTTAACGCCTTAAACAAGTGACACAAACACTCGTGCTTCAAAGCTTTGAGTGATACACAACCCTTACAATCAAATCCTACTCCAAGTCACTTATCACAATGATAATTGCTTGGCTCACAGTAGTTATAACTATACAATCCCTTATTGATCTTCTGTCAAAAAGTGTTCTTCGCCAATAATCTTCATGAGGAATATATAGGCAGGCTATTCTTCAGTTAGGGCTTCCACGAAAATAGCTAGGGTTAATTTGAGTTAACCTCAAGACTTGGTCTTAGGTTTTCATCATACCAAATTAGGGTTAAGCAAGGTTAACCTAATGTCCACGTGAGCATCTGATCTGGACTGTATACATCAACATACCAGATTCCTGAAAATTCTCAGGAATAACAAATCTGCACAAAAGTTAGATCAGTACAGGATGTCTTAACATTGGTTATGACAACAAGAATCCTGCTCACTGATTTTGGTATAATGCAATAAATATGATCATTGCTTAATGATCATGCTAAACACTCATATTGAGTAGCTCCTGTATGACATTCTTTTTCTGCAGAATGTACCTTTAACACAGAATGTTATGACATCAGTCATGACATTCACAAAACTGGTTTTACCAAAAAAAAATGCCAACAAACAAACACTTACAAACTCCCCCTTTGGCAAATTTTTGGCTAAAACCCCTAGACAATCAGAGATTAGAATGCAGTAGAATTTTTAATAACAACTACCAAGTCTAATTCTACCGAAATTACCATAAATTCTTCTCCCCATTTTTAGCCATAAAGAGGCCAAAGATACTTGTACTTTTAAGTTATACAGTCATCCAAAAGGAATAATAAAAAAACACAGAAATAATAAGAAGTCATTTGGCAGCAACAAGATCCACAACAATCTTTTCAACAACACTGATCTTCAGGCATTGTCATCTTCCGAGGAAGCACTATCTTCAGCATTATGCTGGTCTTCATCAGCATCCTCTTCCCTTCTTTGTTCTTCATTCTCCTCCTGTTCTAGTCTAGCAATCAGCTCCTCAAGAATCCTTTTTCTTGTATCAAGCTCTCTGCAGGTTTCTTTTAGCACAGCTATAACATCATTTTTCTTGGAATGAGATTTAACAGTTGATGTTTTAGCAGATGTCATAACAATGTCAGGGACATGTGTTCCCTGAAACAGATTATAGTGCAAACCAAGAGCGGGGGCTCTTTTGCATACAGAGTCTTTTTCAACTAGAATATCAGGATACTGAGCAATGATTATACCACACAGGAAAGAGGTAAAAGTAATAGGGCCTTTAATAGCACAGCTTCCAGCATGTTTCAATGTTTGATCAAAGATGTACTTGCCATAATCAAAGTTTGTCCTGGTTCCAACAGCATAGATAAATCTTCCCAATCCTGTGGAAATGGTGGATTTGTGGTTGGTGGGAACCCAGTTAGCTGCACTAATTTTGTGCAGTATGGCAAACTTCATGCTCAGCTTGCTTGCATTTAGCTTCCCTTTCAAGGGCCAGTTCTTGACTTGCTTTGCAGTGATGGTTTGACAAACTTGGTTGTCAGTAACTTCAAGCTCAGGACAAGCATCATCAGGCCTTCCTAGGAATTTGTTTATTACATAAGGAGAGAAGTTTACCTTCCTTCCTCTCACATACACACTCTTAAAATCAGCTGACTTTCCATCAGCACAACCATCAGATAAATTTACTATGAATTCTTTGACAAGAATCTCATAGCAGTTGGAAAACTTGACCACAGTTTTCATTAGGCCAGCAGTCTTGATTAGATCCATGATTTCCTTACACTCAATAGCACTGCTGTTCAGCTCTCTCTCCAAGGAAATCCTTTTCAGAAACACATACTTCTACCTGTTTGCATTTTCTGGATGTTGAAAGGAGATGTTGTCAATGGCAACTTCAGGGGCTTTAGGAATTTTGCTAGAAGAAGGTTTCTTCCTGAGAGGAATGTCTGGAACATTGCTCTCAACATCAAACTCAATGTCTGATTCCTCATCAGATTCAGAGGGTTCAGTATCCTTCCTTTTCTTGGCTATTGGTTGTCTCAAAGGTTTTGAGAGACTACCAACAGGTACTCTAGTTTTTACCTTCCCCTTCCCTTTTGACATTCCAGCTTTTCGATCCTTCTCAGCTTCTACTCTAGTCTTGTTCTCAGACCTGGTTTTCTTATGAACAACTTTAGTAGCCTTCTCTTTGGAGGGGCTTTTGGAAGCATCCTGCTTTTCTTTTCTGCTCATCATCCTTCTAGCTATGCTAGGGTTGACATTAGCAATTAAATCATTGTCAGAGTATTCTTCATCAACATCAATAACCGGGGGTTCAACAGTCTTGTCAGTAGGGTTCTGGTGATCATCACGTTTTTTTGGAGATTTCCTAATGTTGTCATCAGGTGTCTCAACATTCTGAGTGACATCTGGATCCAATTATACATTAGGACTAGCAGTTTCTTGGTTCAAAGGTACAGAAATGCCAGGTACAGAGTGATTTTCATTAATAATCCTAGTGACTAGTCTGGCAATAGCTTGGTGTACATAAGCAGAACCTTCCCTATTTTCTATCTCTGTAGGAACAGAAGATGATGGTTGAGAAGATTTACCAGATGGAGAAGCTTGTGACCTTCTTGCATGTCTGGTTCGTAGCTTCTTGACCTTAGTGGGATCAGCTTCCAGTTCATGAAGAGGAGTTATCTCAAGAACATCAGTATCCATGCAGTTTGTGATAGCCCTAGGTTCGCTGTCAGAGGATGCGAAAGAAGCAGTCGCCTTTGAAGAAGATGGTGACATGGATTGTTGAGACATTTTGATTGATTTAGAAAACAAGTAACAGCGAGAGCGAAATCTTTGTTTGAGAGAATGGAGATTGTTGCAGAACTGCGAGAAGAGGGAGATATATGAATGTCTATTCAACTTCTTAAAATTTTGGAAAGTAATAGGAAAACAGATGATTAGCCCAATCAGAATAGACTTAACTAAAATATCTCTTTCATCCCTTGTTTTAAGAAAAATTAATTTCTACATCTCTTCATATTGGCAAATACCCAGCTTGCCCCTCAAATTTTCAAATTGACTAGCATCAAGTGCCTTGGTAAAAATATCAGCCAGTTGTAGTTCAGTGGCAACATGTTCCAGCTTAATCACCTTTTCCTCCACAAGATCTCTGATGAAGTGATGTCTAATGTCAATATGCTTAGTCCTGCTGTGCTGTATAGGATTCTTGGAAATGTTGATAGTACTCAGATTGTCACAGTACAATGTCATGACATCTTGTGTGACATTATACTCAGTTAGCATCTGTTTCATCCAGATCATTTGAGAGCAGCTGCTACCAGCTGCTATGTACTCAGCTTCAGCAGTAGATAGAGACACACAGTTCTGTTTCTTGTTGAACCAAGAGACAAGATTATTTCCCAAAAAGAAGAATCCTCCAGAGGTGCTCTTTCTATCATCAGCACTACCAGCCCAATCAGCATCACAGTAACCAGACAGAATTGGTTCACATCCATGATAGTACAGCAAGCCATAGTTGTAAGTTCCACTCACATACTTCAGAATTCTTTTCACTTGGTTGATGTGACTTACTTTGGGTTCAGCCTGGTATCTTGCACATACTCCAACTGCAAGAGCAATGTCAGGTTTGCTGGCTGTTAAGTATAGCAGACTTCATATCATGCTTCTGTACAAGCTTTGATCCACATTTGCCCCACTTGTGTCTTTGGACAGCTTTAAATGAGTAGGTGCAGGAGTCCTTTTGTGACTGGCATTCTCCATTCCAAACTTCTTGACAATATTCTTTGCATACTTGCTTTGAGACAGAAAAATTGAGTCTTCCATCTGTGTGACTTGTAGTCCAAGAAAATAGGTCAATTCTCCCATGAGGCTCATTTCAAATTCAGCTTGCATTTGGTCAGCAAAATGTTTAACCATTTTATCTGAAATTCCTCCAAACACTATGTCATCAACATAAATTTGAGCTACCACTATCTTTCCTCCTTCATTTTTGACAAAAAGGGTTTTATCCAAGCCTCCTTTCTTGTATCCTTTGTCAGTGAGGAATTTTGTCAATCTGTCATACCAGGCTCTAGGAGCTTGTTTCAGGCCATATAGAGCTTTCCTCAATTTGTAGACATGATCATAACAGTTTGGATCCACAAATCCTCTAGGCTGTTCCACATATACTTCCTCATTTAAGTACCCATTTAAGAAGGCACTCTTTACATCCATCTGAAATAGCTTAAACTTAAGGAGACAAGCAACTCCCAAAAGAAGTCTGATTGATTCCAGTCTGGCTACAGGAGCAAAAGTTTCATCAAAATCAACCCATTCAACTTGAGTGTAGCCTTGAGCAACAAGCCTTGCCTTATTCCTGGTGACAACTCCTTCAGCATCTGATTTGTTCTTGTAGATCCATTTTGTGACAATAATGTTTGTTCCTTCTGGTCTAGGAACTAACTCCCATACTTCATGTTTCTTGAATTGGTTCAATTCATCTTGCATTGCTCCAATCCAGTATTCATCAGTCAAAGCCTCCTTAACATTTTTTGGTTCAATCTTAGAGACAAAGCAAGAGTTTGAGATGATTTCTCTAGATCTTGTAATGACTCCACTGTTAGGGTCTCCTATGATGAGTTCCTTAGGATGATCTTTCTGAATTCTGATGGAAGGATCTTTGTTAGCTTCCTTTGATTCAGATTCTGATGAAGTATTTTTAGGTACATCATCCTTTTTAGACACTTGAGTTGAAGTCTCAAAGAATGTCTCAACATCATATGGGACATCTGTTTCCTCATGATAATCATCAACTATGACATTTATAGATTCCATCATAGCTTTGGTCCTGGAATTGAATACCCTATATGCTCTACTGTTGGTAGAGTATCCTAGGAATATTCCTTCATCACTTTTAGGATCCATCTTTCTCCTTTGTTCACGATCTGTCAGAATATAGCATTTGCTTCCAAAGACATGGAAGTACTTTACTGTAGTCTTTCTTCCTTTCCATAGTTCATAAATGGTGGATGATGTTCCCTTTCTCAAGGTGACCCTATTATGGACATAACAGGCTGTATTCATAGCTTCAGCCCAAAAATGAATAGGAAGTCCTTTGGCATGTATCATTGCTCTGACAGATTCCTGTATAGTCTTGTTTTTCCTTTCCACGACTCCATTTTGTTGAGGAGTTATGGGTGAAGAGAATTCATGATTGATTCCTTCTGAGGAACAGAACTCATCAAACTTATTGTTTTCAAACTCCTTGCCATGATCACTTCTAATTCTGACAATGCATACTTATTTTTCTCTTTGAATTCTTTTGCGCAGTTCCTTAAATACATCAAATACATCAGACTTTTCCCAAATGAATTTAATCCAGGTGAATCTGGAAAAATCATCCACAACAACATACACATATCTCTTTCCTCCAAGACTTTCAACCTGCATTGGACCCATCAGATCCATATGTAGAAGTTCTAGCACCTTAGAGGTGGTCAGATGTATTGTCTTTGGATGTGACATTCTAGTTTGCTTTCCAACCTGACATTCACCACAGACTCTCCCTTCATCAATTTGAAGCCTTGGAATCCCTCTGACTGCCTCCATGGATATGATCTTTTTCATCCCTCTTAGATGTAAATGACCAAGTTTTTGGTGCCACAGTTTCACTTCCTTTTCTTCTTTGGCTATAGAGCATACAGAAGAGTAATTAGTGTTCTCAGATTCCCATAAATAACAGTTGTCTTTTGATCTGAATCCTCTCATTACAACTTATTGTTTTTCATTAGTTACAAGACATTCAGACTTGGTGAAGTTGACCTTGAATCCTAGATCACATAATTGACTGATACTTATGAGATTAGCAGTCAAGCCATTTACCAGCAACACTTCATTTAGGTTTGGAACTCCAGGGCAGTCCAAGTTTCCAACTCCTTTGATTTCTCCTCTAGCACCATCTCCAAAAGTGACATAACTAGTAGTATGAGGTTTAACATTATTCAGAAGATTCTTGATTCCAGTCATGTGTTTAGAGCATCCACTGTCAAAGTACCAGTCTTCCTTGGCAGAAACTCTGAGGGAGGTGTGAGCTATCAGGGCTGCAGACTTTTTCTTCCACTGATGAGTATATGGTGCCTTGTTAGACTTAAGTTTGACAACTGGGATCTGATTAGGATATCCATATAATCTGAAGCAGAATGGCTTTATGTGACCAAACCTTCCACAATGATGACATCTCCATCTTTGATACTTTTTCTTCATATTTCTATGTTCTCGATGTTGAGTGTTATGTTGTGACATCTGCTTTGACATTTGTTTATCAGGCCTGATCTTCTTCTTGACTACAGTAGGTTTCTTTACAGCCACAAATCCTAGACCAGACTTGTTTCCCACATTTTGTCCAGCCTGAAGGACTTCTTCCAATTTGTCAGTTCCATTTGTCAACATCTTAATAGATTTGGTCATCTGATCAAGTTTTGAGTTTAGCATTTGAACTTCACCTTCGAGATGGTTTATAGTATCAGTGTATGCCTTCTTTTCAGCCTCCAATTTTACTATGAGTTTTTTTTGTTTCTCATTTTGCTGACAGACTTCAGCACTTCTAATACATAGCTTCTTGTAGGTGTCAGCAAGTTCTTAAAATGTCACTTCCTCATCACTGGAGTCACTATCAGAGTTACAAATACCAGCTAGTGCAGTGACTAGTTTAGCAGATTCTTCTTCAGAGTTACTTTCTGAGTCACAATCAGACCAAGTAACAGACATTCCTTTCTTTTGTTTCTTAAGAAAGGTAGGACACTCAGCTCGAATGTGCCCATATCCTTCACATCCATGACATTGTATACCTCTGCTTTGATTTCCCTTTTCTTCAGACTTAGGTCTTCTGCTGAAGTCATAGGATCTGCTAATGTCAGAGGGAATGTTCTTGACATTTGACCTTGACTTTGGGTCCATTCTCTTGATGAGTTTGTTGAACTGTCTTCCAAGCATGGCTATAGCTTCTGAAATATTCTCTTCATCACCCTCCTTGTTTTCATCTTCAGTATTTGATACAAGTGCTATGCTCTTGTTTTTATTGTCAACATTGTCACTGATCCCCATCTCAAACGTCTGAAGTGACCCAATGAGTTCATCAACCTTCAAGTTGCAGATATCCTGAGCTTCCTCTATAGCAGTCACCTTCATTGCAAATCTTTTAGGCAAGGATTTGAGAATCTTTCTCACCAGCTTTTCTTCTGACATCTTTTCTCCCAATGCTCCTGAGGTGTTGGCAATTTCCAAGATGTTCATGTGAAACTCATGAATGGTCTCATCTTCCATCATCCCTAGGTTCTCAAATTTGGTAGTCAGCATCTGAAGCCTTGACATTTTTACTTTGGATGTACCCTCATGGGTGGTTTTGAGAGTGTCCCAAACATCCTTGGCCAGTTCACATTGATGTACTAGTCTGAATATGTTTCTATCAATTCCATTGAACAAGGCATTTAATGCTTTGGAGTTACCCAGGGCTAACTCATCTTCTTCTTTGCTCCATTCTTCCTCAGGTTTCATACTGGTTGTCCCATCTTTCCCAGTTATGGTGGGATGGTTCCATCCTTTGTCAGCAGCTCTCCAAGCCTTTTTGTCCAGTGATTTTAAGAAGGAAATCATACGAGGTTTCCAGTAGTCATAATTTGATCCATCCAGAATAGGTGGTCTGTTCCCAAATCCTCCTTCTTTGTCCATAGCGCCAGAAAATAATATCCCTAGATCTCACCCAGTAAGACAGGCAGGGTGCCTGCTCTGATGCCAATTGAAATTCTGGCAACAGATACTTAATGTCACAGTGAATGTTATGACACCGTATCTGACACACTTCAAGACAGTAAATTTAAAAGCTGTAAAGAACACAATCAATTGTTAACCCAGTTTAGTGTGTAACAACACCTACTCTGGGGGCTACCAAGTCAGGGAGGAAATTCACTATAAGAGATATTAATTCAGGAATAAACCAACCAGTTTATCTCCTTCACTTAAGACCTACCCAATGCAACTTCAATCTAAGTTCAACTTAAACCTGAGTTCCTACTCACTCCCCCTCAATCACAGCAGTGATACTAAACTATTGATTAATGAGATTATGAAGACACTCTTCAGTACACACACTTGATTTTGCTTCACAGCTTTAATCAAGTGACAAACAATCGTGCTTCAAAGCTTTGAGTGATAAACAACTCTGACTTGACTTTGCTTCAACGCCTTAAACAAGTGACACAAAAACTCGTGCTTCAAAGCTTTGAGTGATACACAACCCTTACAATCAAATCCTACTCCAAGTCACTTATCACAATGATAATTGCTTGGCTCACAGTAGTTACAACTATACAATCCCTTATTGATCTTCTGTCAAAAAGTGTTCTTCGCCAATAATCTTCATGAGGAATATATAGGCAGGCTATTCTTCAGTTAGGGCTTCCACGAAAATAGCTAGGGTTAATTCGAGTTAACCTCAAGACTTGGTCTTAGGTTTTCATCATACCAAATTAGGGTTAAGCAAGGTTAACCTAATGTCCATGTGAGCATCTGATCTGGACTGTATACATCAACATACCAGATTCCTGAAAATTCTCAGGAATAACAAATCTGCACAAAAGTTAGATCAGTACAGGATGTCTTAACATTGGTTATGACAACAAGAATCCTGCTCACAGATTTTGGTAGAATGCAATAAATATGATCATTGCTTAATGATCATGCTAAACACTCATATTGAGTAGCTCCTGTATGACTTTCTTTTTCTGCAGAATGTACCTTTAACCCAGATTGTTATGACATCAGTCATGACATTCACAAAACTGGTTTTACCAAAAAAAATGCCAACAAACAAACACTTACACTTAATAACAAAATAGTCTTTGAAACAATCAGCAAACTAAACGGGCCTCACTATTGGGCCTTGCAAAAAAACATAGACTATTTTTACACACCCTTTCAAATTCATTCAGAACCTAAATGGGCTTTAATAAAATGATTTGTTCATACCTTTTGGTTTAAAACAATACACCTCCCCTTTTACTTAAAATGGACCGGAAGAAATACATGGGCCCTTTCTAGTTTAGGAAGGCCCGTGACTTCTTTTCAAAATATTATAATTATTTTGTAAAATACATCCTCTCTAAAAAGAAACCTTAATGAGCCATTAGATATTGATGGTCCATTTAAGATTAACACACCCCTTTTCCTTGTTTTAAACTCATGTATAAGTGAAAACTATATAATGCGATTTATTGAATAGAATCTAAAATATAATATAAGGGTAGGGTAAATTTGGGGTATGACATCATGTTATCAAATCGGTCAGATGGAAAAGGGATTCGTAATCGATCCCCCACACTTTGTCTTCAGCCCGTGTTTGTGAAACGTTGACACTTTGATGTGATCTCATTATTGCCTTATATTTCCTACCTCTATTTTTTGATATATTGGTCAGGTGTTTAATCGCTTATGATGATTGACTCTCGTTCTTCCCTTTCCTCGATTTTTTGATATCTTGGTTAAGAGTCTACACCCTTTTCTTTCTTGCCCTGATGATTTGATATCACGGTTAAGAACCATTTTCCCCCATTCTACTTTCCTCGACAACTCGGTGTCTTGGCTAAGCATCCCTTTATCCTACCTTGATGAATTAATATCATGGTTAGGTACCCCACTTCCTTTATCCTACCTCGAAGATATGATATTGTGGTTAGGTATCCCTCTCCTTATCTTATCTTGGTGTCATGCTACCTCAATTAGGTGTGCGGTATTTGAGTGAGTTGATACTCCTCAAGCTTTGTTTGTTTGTTTTGGTTTCTACTTTGTGTGATCCCACTTGTGTGCGTGTTTCTTTAGGTTTTTAACCTTTGTCGTGCTCCCTTAGGATTCGTTTGTTTTGTTTCCGATGCAAGTTAGACAATAGAATTATAATCCATGCATGCTAACATAGGTAGAGATTTCCCTTTCAAACCTCAACTTTAGGACTATCATTGTATGATAACACTAGGGATAGAAATAGGTTAGTCCCCTTTAGACTTTTTCGCTTCCCCTTTTTCACAACTAAAACTAAAACTCTTTTTCTTTGGCAAATTCATAAAAAATTATCTAACCATACTTAAATCTTTTCTCAATATAAAAAATACTAACCAATCCAAATTTTTTGCCTTCGGGCCTCTTTTCTTTGAAAACCTTTTTCATATAAGAACATGTTAATTCCTTTCTACCAAAATGCGTGAGTCTCCAAAGGTCGAGTTGCAGTAGAATGCGAAATTAGCATTATTCATAAAAAACATACAACACATAAAAATTTTAAGGTGAACTACAAGTGTCTTGATCTCTCATTGCACGGAGAGGGTACGTAGGCACAAAGGTTCACAACCGCGACAGATACGATTCATAAAACCTTTTTTTTGTATATAAACTTTGCATACATGCATTTTCCCTTTAGCTTGATTGGAGATTAGATAGAAAACACCCTTTTATTAGAACAACAAGAGTGGATCCCATGGAGTACCACGGACGTAAGGGATGCTAATACCTTCCCCTTGTGTAATCGACTCTCATACCCGATCTCTCGGTCGTATGGTCTTGATTTCTCCCTTATCAGGTTTTTCTTCGATGATTTTCCTTTTCTGTGGTATAAATAAATACTCGAAGGAGACTTAATTGATTCTCTCTCGATGATTTTCTGCCGGTTCCTTCAGCTGGCGACTTCACAAGGGACAGATTGACCAATTTCTAGTCTATCCCATGACTCACTCCTAGCTCTTGTTTTTCTTTTCTTTGGGTGTTTATCTTTAGCTTGTTCATTTGTGCATGTTTACCTGAACATATGTATGCATTATATTTTATCACTTTCCATATACTGGTTATTATTGTTGTGCTGGATTCTGTGTTTCTTAATGAGTGGGTGTTATTGAGGTAAAAGGCCCAATACCCAGGCTAGAGATGTATACCACTAGGAACAAATAGGAATAGATTGGAGAGTCATGAAGACTGATAGTCGTATGCCTTATCGTGTCCCATAGAGAACCACGGTGACACGAGGTTCAAATAGGGTGATATCATCATCACGTATGTTGTATTGTGATAGTACTTTCAGGAGGACTTACGACTCTAATTAACCTTTGCCTTACCCTGACCTATACTACACCTGTGAGTGAGGATGGAATAATATTTACATGTACATATGGTGACTATGTATTTTGATGGTGATTGTATGTTTTGTTGGTGACTTTGGTTCTTTGGTATTCTGAATTGGTCTGGACCTTTGATCTTATTACATGTGATTATGGTTCTATTATCAGTTCAGCAGTTATCCAGTTGTTGGAGATTTGATCCCATATGTTTGCATATATAGCATGTTAATTTCATTACTAGCATACATGTTCCTTTGTTTCCAAGCATCATTTCTTTGATTCAAATTGTTAAGCCGCTAAAAATTGAATGTTGTTAAGAAAGACATTGTGGCTTAATAATAGGAATCAAAGCATATAAACTCTTGGAAACAAAAACATGGCATCTGTATTGCATTTCATGCATCATTTTGCATTTATTTTGCATTTCATGAGTTTCTTGAAAGTCTTACTCAAGGTCCTTTGGTCTTCAAAAACAAATTGTCTCACCAGTACAAAACTCGAGCCAATTTCAAAAAAAAGGTGGAAAATCTTGAACAAGAGAATCGCAAGCTGCATGAAGAAGTTAGTGCTTTAAGAGCTAGAATAGCTAATCTGACTGCTTTGGTAGAATCATTGGTGGCGGCTTAGAACCATCCACCACCACCTCTGTCTCCTCGTGCTATTCAACCACAACAGACAACAATCATTTATGAGGTTCTGTCAGTTCCTGTTTTTGTTACTCCAGTTGTTACCGCTGCTCAGTATCGTATGCCTCCTGATTACCCATGGCAAATTCCTGAAGGTTACATGCCAGAAGAATATAACCCTATTGTTCAAGTTGCTCAGCCTGTTCAACCAGTTATGGTTTTTTCCCCTCCTGTGGTGCACACTACTTGTGTTGTTAATAATGAGAACCACCATGTTGCACCTCTTGTGGTGAATGCGACCCCTGTTATTAATGATGAGGTTCATCATCATGCTCCTCCACCAAGTGAAAGTTTGGGTTTTTATGACAAGATAGATGACTTTGAGAATCAGTTCAAAGAAATGCAAAAATAAATGAACACTCTCAGGGGAAAGATTTATTTGGACAAAATGTTTATGATCTCTGTTTGGTTCCAAATGTGAAAGTGCCTGCAAAATTTGAGGTGCCATAATTTGAGAAGTAAAAGGGTAACTCTTGCACCCCGTGATCATCTGGTGATGTATATCAGAAGAATGTTCACTCATACTGATGACCAACACTTTCTTATTCATTTTTCTAAGACAGTTTGATTGGCGCTTCCTTGAAATGGTACATGGGATTAGACAATAGCAACATCCATACATTCAATGATTTGGGTGATGATTTTATCAAGAAATATAAGTAACACATGTTTATGGCACCTGACCATGACCAATTGAGAGCAATGGCTCTGAAAGATAAGGAGTCATTTAAGGAGTATGCACAATGTTGGCATGAAATGGAAGCCCAAGTGGTACCCCCGATGGGAGAGCAAGAAATGACTAAGATCTTCCTAAAAACCCTTGGTTCATTTTACTACAAAAGAATGGTGGCGAGTGCGCCAAGTGATTTAACTGAGATGGTGAGTATGGGTGTCCGTCTAGAGGAGGCCGTCAGAGAAGGACAATTTTCAAAAGATGAAGGTTCAATTGGAACAAAGAAACCATCATATGAGTTTTTTAGAAATAAAGAAGGAGACACAGATGTTGGTGTTCAAGAAATAAGAATTAGACCTTCGAGAAGACGTCATCAACATCAACAACTGGCTGCTTCAGTAACTTCAATTGTCAATATATCTTCGACTGTTGTTGCATGTCAGGGAAAACCTCCCCAAGGTAATCAAGGGCAAGGTCAGAAGAGGGAAGATTTTGATCTTATTCCGATGAGTTATACATAATTGTTTCTCACTTTGATTCAGAAGAACCTGGTGCAGAATAAGCTCCTCCTACTATACCTCCAACTTTTCCATGGTATTATAAAGCTAATCAGACTTGTTCTTTTCATCAAGGAGCCCCTGGACACAGTATTGAAAATTGTTATTCTTCGAAGTCAGAAGTGCAGAAAATGGTCAGATCTGGTATCTTGTCTTTCAAAGATATAGGTCCTAATGTGAAAGGTAACCCACTGCCCAAGCATGGAGGTGGAGATATTGTGAACATGGTTCAGAGATTCCCTGGAGATTTCATAATTTATGACATAAACATGGTAAGAGGGAATTTGGTGAAGATGCATGCTTTATTGGGCCAATATAGTCATTATGAGTATAACTGTAAGGCCTGCAGAGTGTGCAGAGAAAGAATTCATGGTTGTTTTATGGTAGAAGGTGACCTACAAGAGATGATTGGATCAAGGCCTTATCCATATTATTAGGCCAAGGGCACAATATGAGAATGGAGTGAATATGATTGAAGTTTATTTTGTTGGGATTCTGTCGGATAATGAGTATGTTTCTGTTGATGAGTTCTTTTCTGATGATGAGTTTGTAATTGTGGATGCCGATGTTTAAATCCTTGCTAAAACATATGCTAGGTATGCCAAGGAACCTACAATTGAAGAGCTCAATATTGTGACTTCTAGAGATATACATGAGAAGTGGGTTCAAAAAGGACTGATTGATTTTAGTTGTTATTGTTGTCCAGAATGTGCAAAGAAACCGTGGGGTTGCGCTGCTTTAAGGGGTGATCTCGAGATAATAAAAAGCTTGGATTTTTTTAAAGAATGAGCGATAGTGGTTCTCGGTGATAGAAAGTAAATTGCTGAAAAGATGTGTGCTCCCTTGCCAACCTTGGAGGGGACTACTGATATAGAGAATGAGATCATTCTTTATAAAGGAGTAGTTAACCCGCTGCCCAAACATGTATGAACTTTGGTGAGCTCGATTGAAGGATGCCCTGGAGCTTAAGGATGATTAGCCTTCTCAGTTTATTAGCATTTTTACTGCTTTCTCGTTTGTAATTTTTCTTGTTTATCATTGCATTGTTTGCATGTAAGAACTTGTTTACATTTGAATGATTATCTTAATACAATGAATTTGTCTGTCTTGAAGAAACTCATCTGTTTCACTCGTATTTGTTTTCAGTTTTAAATTTCTTTTTGCATTATGATACCAATTTGTTACCCATTCTATTGCCTAGGCAGATATTGGGGGGAGGAGGATGATATTAAAGAAAACTTTGTTGATGATTGTTGTACCCCAATTTTTGTCCCTAAGATCCCTTCATCATATCATATCAATTCAATCATAACAAAATCACATTAGGGTTTGGTTCTTCTTCTTATCTCTAGCTTTTTCTCTAGGAGGAATCACCAAGCACCTTGACTTTGTATTTTATAATCACTTATGTTGTGTATTGATTATCCTTTAACTAATAAATACAATGTATGTTTGCCCTAATTGTTGATATCATAGGTAAAAGCATAACACATTCTAACAAGTAGATCCGTAGGTTCATGAGTTTATTTCCATACCTTCTTTAATAAAGCTTCATTGAGATTCAAGCTTCACTAGTTTCAAATTATAAGATTTTTGGTATACTTTCTGAGGCAGCGTGTGTGTGTGTCCTTGTGCGTATGGATGTCGTGTGTCCCTGGGCGTATGCATGTAGTATGTACTCTTTGGCTTGTGTTGGTGTCTTGTATTTATACGATGGGGGAGGAGACAAGAAAATAGGGAAAGAAACATGTCCTTAAAGACCAGCCATTAAACATGGCCTTGAAAATAAAATCATACAAATTTAAAGATTGCCATTTATAGACTTTTCATGCCATTTTGGAATTTTGAATGAACCTGGACAGGTGATGATTGGCGCCTTGTATGCATTCGAACTACTCATAATTTTCCCTATCAGAATGTCTTTGATCAGCCCCCAAGCATTATTCTCTTTGATGGCTGTGAGTTTTGATTCGAATTGTTCAGAACCTTCCTTATCATAACTTCTTAGATTGAGTCAACTTCTACATTGATTGCTTGATTTTGTTGATATGCTTATAGACATCTTATTCTGATATGCCAATTGAAGGACACTTTGTTGACATGCCTTCGAGGTAAACCTTATTCTGATATGCCAATCGAATGACACTTTGTCCTTGCTCTTCGATTGGCACAGAGTTTCCTCCTTCGAATGGTTTTAATCCTTATCATTGGGGCTTCTTAGATTGAGACCATATCTGCCTTAGTAGCTTGATTTGAAACTCTTCAACTGGCCTAAACGAAAACTCCTTTCTGGCCAGTCAAACTTCTCTTGTTACCTCCTTCGAGTGCAATTGTGCAGGAGTCTTGGGCTTGGCAACATGTTAGATTTTGGGCTAGCAAGCAACTTGGACCAAGACTTATCATAAACCTATTTTCAATAAGTATGTGTCTCCTTTGAATGGAACACATGTACATCCTTCGAATGGCCCTTGTACACTCTTTGAATGGGTCACCAATGTATGATCATAATGTGGCAATCCTATGCTTGTGAAACAAAGGCATGCATGAAGAGGAAATCATTGCTTGGTGAATCAAAGGCCAGTTGAAGAGGAAGCCTTTGCCTTATGCGCTGAAGGAAGACATCTTGAACCAATACTCATCAAAAGGCAAAACAAGCTTGTTTTCCACAATCATGTATCTTTCGAATGGACCACATGTATGTACTTCGAAGGCACCATTGGTGTGTCCTTCGAATGGACCTTACTAGGTGTCAAAATGTGGAAAACTGCGTGTTGAATATTTTAGAGGTGGAGTCAAAGCTAGCATGAGGGAAGCCAA
Organism: Vicia faba; assembly: GCA_948472305.1. NCBI lineage: Eukaryota > Viridiplantae > Streptophyta > Magnoliopsida > Fabales > Fabaceae > Vicia > Vicia faba. The sequence goes on from OX451740.1 coordinate 1,290,951,096, forward strand.
CTGCTTAATGAATCGAAGCACATATGAAAGAAAGCCACTGCTTTATGGGCGCTAGCATGAAGGGAAACCGTTGCCTTGTGCATTGGAGGCAAGCCCAGAGGAAGTCATTTTCTTGTGGGTCGAAATCAAACATAGAGGCAAGTTGAATGGGCCTTGGCCTTGTGGATTGAAGACAAGTCAGGGGCAGCCTTTTGTCTTGTGAATCGAAGACCAGTGAAAGGGGCCTTTTGCCTTGTAGATAGATCGAAGGCAAGTTGATGGGCCCTTGCCTTGTGAATCCAAGGCAAACATGAGGAAGCTTTCGCCTAGTGGATCAAAGATAGGTCTGAAGAAGCCTTTTCCTAAATGAAACTTGCATGCAAGAGTCCGCTGCTGGTGAATCGAAGCAAACTTGTAGGGGGTTCTTTCCTTGTGTGCTGAAGGCACGCACATAAGGAGTATGTTCCTAGTGCGCTGAAGGCATGCACATAGGGCACTGTTGGAATGATACTTGTGGGCAAAAGCTTACTCGAAGGATACCAAATACCCAATCGAAGCTTACTAATCAAAGCATGATCGAAGAGTGCCAAACGCCCAATTGAAGTACCTTGTTCATATGACAATTGAAAGGCACTTGATTATCTTCAAAAAAATTATATTTTCTCTAAGCAAGTGTTTGTAACAACCATGCAAAAAGGGAAGATCTTGGAAAACATGATAGGGCAAATTTTGGGGTACAACAATATGCTTTTGTTATCTTTCATACATAAAAATCAATGTCGCATCCTAACTAGTGATTCGCTCACAAGGTTCTGTGACATATTTTTAATAAAATCTTCAAGACTTAACATAACTGTTGCATTGGAATTTTCATTATCATAATAAACATTTTTCTACTTGTAAAACAATTGCTTGATGTCAAGGAAGTTTACATTTGAGTATTAGCAAAGGGCATGTCGCTGAAAAGAAGTTTATGAGCAAGGAGGATGCATCATTCATTCAATATGTGTTTGCCTTTCGATCATGGATTATGCTGCATTTGGGACACATTCTCCCCTCAGAATTATCTTTGTGGCAGTGAACCAAGTAATCTAGCAGACTTTCTCAACCCTTCGGGTAACCATTCCTCATCTGATAATCTTCCATTTTGAGGCGCCTTTCGACTTCTTCCATCTCAGGAGCAGGCTGGTTTAGGTCCACCATGTTAACTTCAAGGCTAGGACCTTCAGTAATCATGACCTTTTCAAACTTGACATTAAGGGCTTCGATGGCCTTTGTCATTCCAACATTTGTGGCAATATGATCAGCGATCTTGCCTTTGATACCTTGTATAATCAGACCTTCAGTAGTATTTTACACTTCGATACCTGTAACAAAATCCTCAGTAATATTATTCAAGGTATTGTCAAGGCCTTCAGTAGCATCCTTTGTTTCAATGTTTGCAACAAAATCTTCAGTGATCTTGTCTTCAGGGTATCCGCAGGTTCGGTATAATTGGTTTCTGCTACATGGAGAGGGTCAGCATCAACCTTCATTTGGATTTTGTTCTTTTCTCCAAACTTCAATCTCCCTTCCTTGATAGCATTCTGAATCAGATCCCTGAAAAGAAAATAGTGTGAGGTTTTATGTCCCAAAAAGTTATGATATTTAGAAAAATTCGCAAATGCTCAGCATGTTCTTCCTTTGATTTGGAATATATAAAAATATCACCAGTGAATACGACTATGAACCGATCCAAGTATGTGTGAAAGGTATGATTCATATACTCTATAAACACTCTTGGTGCATTGGTAACATCAAATGGTATCACTGAATACTCATAATGTCCATATCGAGTTCTAAAAGTTGTCTTCTGAATACTGTCATCTTTGACTCGAATCTGGTGATAGCCTGATCTCAAGTCAATTTTGCTAAATACTTGGTCTCACAAATTTCCTTTCAAGTAAGTCTTCTAATTGCTTCTTCAACTATGCTAATTCATATGTCGACATCCTGTAGGGTGCCATAGAAACGAGTTCGGTACCAGGAACAAGATCAATAGAAAACTCAATTTCTCTTTCTGGAGGCACATTTGGGAAAACTTCAGGAAAATCATGCACTACCTGCAACCCATCATTTGCAGTTCGATTCTCAATAGACAAGGACGCCATCAAAGAAAACACTTAAGCTTCATCTTGCATCAATTTATTTAACTGTCTGGAAGATAAGAATCCAGCTTCCCTTTCCCCATCAGGAATAGAAAACCGCGCAGATTTGGTGTAAAAATTAATATGAACATATTCCAAATAGTTCATGCCTAGAATCAAGTTCATACCACTCAATGGTAAGCAAACTAAATTAACAACAAAGTCTCGGTTAAAGATGGACAAAGGACACTTCAAACATATAAGAGAAGTAGTCATTGATCCCTTAGCTGGAGTATCAACAACCATCTCTCCATTCATAAAAGATAATACAAGACCCAACTTTTTCACACAGTCAATAGTAATAAAATAATGGGTAGCAACAATATCAATAATAGTAATTAAATAAGTACTATTAATTAAGCATATACCTTTGATCAAACGGTATCCACTGGATGTATGAGTCTCAACTAAAGCAAACACATTCCCACCAGATTGAGCTTTCTTCGGTTTTTGACATTGAGTACTGATATGTACTTCCCCGCCACAGTTGAAACATATTACCTCTTTGTGTTTACAATCAGCTATCTCATTCCCAACTTTACCACAACAGAAACACCTCTTCACTTCCCCAGTACATACATTACTTTGATGACCTATTTTTCCACACCTGAAACATATGACGTCAGTAGGAGCACCACCCTCACTTGTCATCTTATCATCAACAACTCTTTGTTTGCCTTTGTCAGCTAGAAAATTGTAATACTTTCCACAGTTATGTTGTTGCTTGGCTCTCCTATCATTTATGATCTTGTAGTGAGCCTTACTATCCTCCTCATAAATCCTGCAGCTATTCACCAAATCTGAAAATTTGCGAATCTGCTGATATCCAATAGCCCACTTGATTTCTAGACGCATACCATTTTCAAACTTAATGCACTTTGAGAATTCAACAGTCACCTCGATGTAGTGAGATAGAACTTTTCTAGCTCCATGAACTTAGTAACATATTCAGTCACCGACAAATCTCCCTGTTTTAATTCCAAAAATTCAATTTATTTCTTCCAGTAAACACCTTTAGGAAAATACTTCCTCAAAAACTCCATGCTGAACACATCCCAAGTAATCTCCTCACCTTCTCCATCCATCCTCTGACGAGTGCTAATACACCAGTCATCAGCCTCTCCTACCAGTATATGTGTACTGAATCACACCTTTTGTGCCTTAGAATAGTCCATAACCCGAAAGATCTTATCAATCTCCTTGAGCCAAATCTGTGTCCCATCAGGATCATACCTACCCTAGAATGTAGGCGTATGGCATCTCTGGAATGTCTCTAAAACACGAGATCCATCATTCTCGCCAACATTAGGCTGATGTTGCACAGCATAGGCCAAAGCCTGCAAAGCAGCAGCAAGAGCAACATCATTTCTTCTAGCCATTTCTGTGTTCATACTGTAGCATCAAACAATGGTTAGACGAAACACACCGACATTATTCAACTGTCACATTATACTATTGACTCAACAATTTGGTCGGACGGACTGACCTGCTTGATACCAATTATAATACACCACTTTCCCACAAGAATAATTATAATAAAATATATGAAGTATATCAGAGTACACAAGTAGGATGTCACATCTTTCAAAAACTCATAAAGTTTAAAGTCACTTTATTACTTCATTTCTCATATAATCAACTTAATAGCAGAATAATTAAATGAATTCACTTCCCTGACACTAAGGCCTCAATAATAATAAAAATTCCACAAAACGCATGGTTCAACATAAGTATGAAATAAGATAAGTAATAGAATGAAACAACGCAAAGTATAACAAAATCCTAAATTCCCGTGTTACGTATCAGAGTGACTCCTAAGACTTGATCAGGTAACACTCACTCCAAGAATTACTGAGGTACCTGATTATCTGTACTCCCAGAGGAGCACAGACACAACAACAAAAAAGGGGTGAGAATTACATTTAATAAATACACGATGAATATCACATGCTAAGGAGTAGTAATTCACACAATACATAATATTCACATTTTCGTCCAATACTTCACAAACACATTCACTATCCATATAATACAACATCAAATCAACAGGAAAGCAATGCAATAAGACCGACATCAACTTAATACATGTGGTACCAGCAGGGCATAAGCCCTCAACGTAATGCCAGATAGGGCAACAACAGGGCATAAGCCCTTAACATAACGCCATTACAAGCCAACAATAGGGCATAAGCTCTCACCAATGCATACATGCAACACCAAAATGTAATAGCATAATTACACAACCACAGGGCATAAGCCCAACACATTACACCATTACAGGCCAACAACATCATCATCATGCAATATATTATGCAATTCATTCATACCACTTCATACAACGTACAAAATTCACACAAAGTTCCACGTTTTAACCCAATTTCCTTTATTACTAGCCTCCCTACATTTTCCTAAGTCATACTAGTTATTATGGACCAAAAGAAACTACACTACACGCAAAAAATAGGAAAGAAATTATGAATAAGACAATATTTGTACCTCAATCCCTGCGTACCATACGCGAATGGTCCAATTTCCAAGCCTCATACGTGTACCACCAGAGGGAATTTTCCTCAAAACCTCTCCAAGACCTCCCATACGCGTAATGGCTATCCCATACGCATATGGCCTTTCTCTCATACATGTATCATATGTATTCCGAGAGTAGGCCATGCTAGATTGGGAACAAGGCGTGTACCATACGCGTACAGCCCCTGGGAGTGTCCCTCATACGCGTATGGCCTCCCTCATACGAGTATGGCCAGTCTACTACTCTAAAATTCTTAATTTTGTATCAGTATGATTTCCACTCATTAGGAGCACTTCCAAGCTCCTAATTTTGACCCAAAACAGTGTTTTTACACCTGTAGCAACTGATTTTTAAATCAAGAGTCGTCATTATCAGTTTTTATCCTAGCGAAGGGCATCTAATAGGAAACCCTAATTCGCAGACAGAGATTCTAGGTTTCGGACTTCATTAGACGAAAGGAAGGTGTTAGGCACCTTTCATCTACCTTGTTCACAAGGATACTAGGTTTTAAGTTTAGGTTCAGGTAAAATAAGGTTTTAAATTTTAATTAGGGGAAAGGGTTTAAATATTTTTATAGGGGAACTCACTACGATTTTTGATCATATGCCTACATATTCTCTTATGAGGAATCAGAGTCCCAATTCGTAGTTCATAGTGTTTGGTTGGTGTTTTTTTATAGGATTGCGTAAAATTGCTTTCGAATTTATCCTTGAACCTTGTCTGGGTTTTGTAAAAGAGTGATCGTAGACGCAGTTCACAGTTAATTTTGAAAGAAATTCTCCTTAATCCTTTTTATGAAGTATCTTGGATTTTATTATTTTAGTGGAAAAATTGTTAGTGTTTGATTAATTAGCTATTTTAGGATGTATGATGTGATATGAGAAAAATATGTTTGGATGAGAAAAATATTTAATGCAATTTAGAAAAATAGATTTATTGTTTTAGAAAAATATTTAAGCTAATAAATAACTATCTTTCCTAATTATTAAAAATATATCAAATATTAAAAATATCCAATAACTATTTATTAATGCGCGAAAATTATATTTAATGCAAAATGTGTAAAAATGCGATATATGATAAATAAAAATTAGAAGAATTATAATTAATTAATTAATTAATTAAGGTTAAGGGATGCAAAACTTAATTTGGAGGTGTTAAGATGAAGAGCCCTAGTTCATATATTGAGTTGGGTCCAAAATGTAGATGGGGTATTAAGTAGAATTTTAATTAAAAAGTTTGATTTTTTGAATTCTTATAATTAAAAGTTAATAGAGTATAATATACCAATTAAATTTAATTAGCCTAATAATTATATAACTACATTAATTATTTACCAACAAATCTAAAGCTAATAATAAATTCACCCATTTTTGTGTTTGGACATTTTTTATAGACTAAATTAAACAATTAATGAAACTAATATTTTATGTCCTTTTTTAGAATAATAAAATAACTAAATAGAATGATTAGTAAATTAAATATGAAGGGATTGTTACACAATATCTATAGCCTAATTTAAACAAGAGTTTGTGTAAAAAATAAAATAAAATAGAAATAACAAATGAAAGAAATTGAAGAGATTACCTTTCACGTGACTTTATCTCTAATACTATCATCAATTTTTCAAAGCACTAGCCAATGGTGGTTGTGCCCCTTTTTTTGTTCATAATTATAGTGGTGGTGGTCGCGATTGGAGGGTTGCGGGAGGGACTTCGTGTGTTGGTGCGTGGAAGCTTCACTGAAACATGGTTGTGCAATTTGTGTATGGTTGATGGAAAAATTATTGATGAATTCTGGATCGTAAAAATGTATACAGTCTGGAAATTGGCTTCCGAAAAAAGTTAGTAAATAATATAATTTTAAAAATAAAAACCATCAGTAATCATCATGTGGTAAAAAAACAGAAAAGCTAAAAACAAAAATAAAATTGGGAGGCCTCATATGAAATTATCGGCCCAAAAAAGTCGTTGTTTGTAAATGTGTAAAAAATTGTGAAAGAGAAAAAAGTGTATTGTTCATAGGCTGTTGTGATATAGTCAACAATCCTCGAATAAACCAAAAATAATTATAAAAGCAAGTTAGCAAGTTTGGATAGTGTTGGAAATTGTCGATATGGTGGAAATTATGAATATTTCTAGATGTCCCCGAAATGTGAAAATATGGCCATATTTATAGACTGTCAAAATCAGATTAAAGGGAAAAAAAAGGGAATAATAAATCAGATCTTTCTTGGTCAACAAGTTGACCAATCAGAAGTTGAGTATGACACAAATTGGTGCAGATTAAACAATAAGAAACAGTTATCTCGAAAAGAAAATATTTTTGGTATTTATTATGATTTTTGCACTCAATTTCGATGAAAAGTGCATAAAATCAAATAAATAATTATTTTTTAAAAATGCCATAATTAAAAATACGAAAATAATATTTAAATAATAAAAAAACATGATTTTTGTGATTTTGAAATTAATTAAAAAATAGTTAGTAACAAGAAATATCCAAAGTGCACTAATTGAGATTGATCTATTTTTGTCATAATTTTGAAGATTGGAAATTGATTGAATATTTGATCCATAATTTGGTGAACAAGATTATGAATCTAGCATTATTTATGACTATTTTAAATATTGAGATTGATTTGAAAATATTAATTTATAAGGTATTTTGACTATTTTTTAAATAAAATAATAATTTTAATAAAAAATTATATTTTAAATATAATAAATAAATAAATACGAAAATAATAATGTAATAATTATTAAAAAAAAGATTTTTGTGATTAGAAATAATTGAAAATGAAAATAAAGTTAGTAATAATAAACAACAAAAATATCTAAAGTGCACCAAGTGAGATTCAAACCTGTGATCTTCTGCTTGCAAGTCTTTCTCCCTTACCAATTGTACTATGTTACTTAATTGAAATAAAAAGCCAATTGAAAGTATATGAAGGTGAATAATTATTTGCTATTTTTAAAAATATAAATAATTATTATATTTTTAAACAGACTTGAAAGCGAATATTTATTAAAAGCCCCAAAATATTAATGTAATTAAACCAAAGGAATCTTTCACCATGTAAAACCCAAGTTCGAAAATAAATTCGACGGTAGCACTAAGGCGGGAAAATTTAGGGTATGACAGTTGCCCCTATTTAATAACTGTTCGATTGAATGGTACAAGAATGTGTAGGTATTTGTTTATTCGAATCAGAGATTTATTAAATAATGGAAGACTCTAAAATTTGACCAAAGGTTGGCTAGATAAGGTTACGCTGATATAGCATACCCCAAAGAGTTGGGTAGATAGGGTTACACTAATATAGCATACCCCTAAGAGTTGTCTAGATGAGGTTACGTTGATATAGCATACCCTCAAGAGTTTTGAAGAGAATAGGCAAAGATGATGATGTATTACTTTACCAGGATTTGAGGCAGATAATCTTGAGCTCGAGAGAGCAATCTCGTATGTCTTGGTTTTTCTTTAGCTTGTTCATCCATTTGGGGGGATGAACAACACTTGATGGTGCATGTCTGCTTAAAGACTGAGGCCGTGGGTTATGCTCACAAATCGCTGCATGATGTCTTTAGGAGATAAGCTGGATTTTGTATTTCGAGCATCGCTGCATGAAGTCTGAGGCGATGATCTGTGTCGCGGAATAAGGGAACGCACTGCTGCATGAAGGCTTAGGCAATGGATTAAGTTCGTAAATCGCTGCGTGAATTCTGAGGCGATAAGCTAGATTTTGGTTTTCGAGCATCGCTACATGAAGTCTAAGGCGAAGATTTATGTCGCGGAATAAGGGAACGCACTACTGCATAAAGACTGAGGAAATGGTTAAAGTTTTATTTTCTTTCGAGCATCGCTGCATGAAGTCTGAGGCGATGATCTGTGTTATGGAATAAAGAAACACATTACTGCATGAAGACTGAGGCAATGGTCTATGTCGCGGGATAAGGAAACACATTGCTGCATGAAGTCTGAGGCAATGGGTTTGGTTCGCAAATTGTTACGTGAAGTCTGAGACAATAAGCTAAATCTGATTTTTGAACATCGCTGCATAAAGTCTGAGGCGGTGGTCTAGGTCGTGAGATAAGGAAACACATTACTGCATGAAGTCTGAGGCAATGGGTTTGGTTTGCAAACCGCTGCGGGAAGTCTGATCCAATAGGTTGGGTTTTGTATTATTCGAGCATCGCTGCATGAAGTCTGAGGAGATGATCTGGAACTTGGAATGAAGAAACACATTGCTGCATGAAGCCTGAGGAAATGGGTTAGGTTTGCAAATTGTTGCGTGAAGTCTGAGGCGATGAGCTAAATTTGTTGTTTCGAACATCACTGCATGAAGTCTGAGACGATGGTCTTGGTTTTTCGAATACATTGCGGCTTAGGGGCAATGTAATGAGTTTTGAGAATACATTGCGGCTTAGAGGCAATGTACTAAGTTTTTGAGTACATTGTGGCTTAGAGGCAATGCACCGAGGTTTGAGAATACATTATGGCTTAGAGGCAATGCACCGAGTTTTGCGAATACATTGTAGCTTATAGGCAATGTACCAAGTTTTGAGAATACATTGCGGCTTAGAGGCAATGTACTGAGTTTTGCGAGTACATTGCGACTTAGAGGCAATATACTGAGTTTTACGAATACATTGCAGCTTAGAGGAAATGTACTGAGTTTTGAGAATATATTGCAGCTTAGAGGCAATGTACTAAGTTCTGCGAATACATTGCGGCTTAGAGGCAATGTACTGAGTTTTGAGAATACATTGCGTCTTAGAGGCAATGTACTGTGTTTTGAGAATAAATTGCGGCTTAGAGGCAATGTACTGAGTTTTGAGGATACATTGCGGCTTAGAGGCAATGTACTGAGCTTTGTGAATACATTGTGGCTTAGAGGCAATATACTGAGTTTTGAGAATACATTGCGGCTTAGAGGAAATGTACCGAGTTTTGAGAATACATTGCGGCTTAGAGGTAATGTGCTGATTTTTGCGAATACATTGCAGCTTAGAGGCAACGTACCGAGTTTATCGAATACATTGCGGCTTAGAGGCAATGTACTGAGTTTTGCAAATACAATGCAGCTTAGAGGCAATGTACCGAGTTTTGTTCATTACTACATGGAGACTTAGGTGATGGGCTGAACGCGTCACGACATGGAGACTTAGATGACAGGTTGGATCGCAGGAGAAATGTTTTATTGACTGACCCTTAGATGATTGAATTGAGGGTAAGAGGGTTTGTTTGTTTTATGACGCATGCGTATGACGTCTGATATTAATGTGGAACCCTGAGTGTATGCATATTGAATGTTTGTATTGATTTGTGTTGCAAGTGCATGCGTAGGTGTAGAAGTGTGTAGACTTTTGTGTTGTAAGTGTGGGCATAGGTGTAGACGTGGAAATAGGTGTGGATATGGTCGTAAGTGTGGGCGTGGGGATGAATAGTAGGTAAGCTACCTAATGAAACTTTGATAGTGGTACCTTTGATGATTGTATCCGTTGTCAACCGATGTAGCTATAGCAAGGTGAATGGGTAATGTGAGCTTGGATTCGAATTTTGAGTTTATCTTTAGCTGGTAGTCATGCCTTGCGATTTTTCCGCAGTTTTCTATGGGCATGTATGATTGAATGTAATGCGTGTATGCATGTTTGACATGATTATGCTTGATGTGTGCGTGATGTATGGTATGTATTCTTGATATGATAACATTATGATGTGATGATTGATAAATGTAATGCCCATGTTATTTGAACTACAAAACCGATGCTTAAGGCAGACTATTAGCCAAGACTTATTCTGGGATTTTGAAAAGATGGGCCAGATGGGAACTGGGCTTTACACCCATATCCATATGGTTGCTTGAATAGTATCAACTCGGTGGCTGGGAAAGGTGAAACGGATAGCAAGATCGCTAATATTGGTAAGGTTACCTAGAGACATTAATTGGAAAGTGTGAGACTGCTCACGACTTGGACAATGAATGCATGAGGTTGTTCATGCTTCGTATGGATGCTTATGAATGAATAGTGGATGAGGTTGCGTGAGGATGCTCACGTCTTTTATGAAACACGGATAAGAAAAAGTGTGAGGCTGCTCACATCTTGGGTGGCTGTACGAAGAATGCTTGTATGACAGACTCACGGAAAGGGATAGTTAAGGAGATGTTGAAGATTGCAATAGTGACTCCCCTAGAAATTGACTCTAGATTTTTACGGAGTCCTAAATCTCGTCCTATGATATGTTATGTATGCATGTAGATGCAAGTGTTAATGCGTAGAGTGACTGACCAATACATGTAATGGGTGGCTTGGATATGCGTTGTTGAAATTTTGACAAGCCAATAAGAATTGGGCTTTTCGTTATATCCATGCTGTTGGAATTCGTCATCCAGATCAGATGATAGGTATAGCTTGATTTTGGATCGCAATATCCTAATGAATGTATGCTAATGATTTATGCAGACTTATGCTTTATAATTATGACTCACCTGATTGGTAGAATGGTGCCCCTGTGATGGGTCGTTGATGATTAAGCGTAGAGGTTAGACTATGTAACAAGGTTTCTTGTCACAAGATGTTTGATGTTATGCTATCATGATTTCCTGATACTTGATTTGAACTTTGAAGATTGATGATGTAGGAGAAAGATCCATTGGAGATTATGAAAGTGCGCAGAGAGCTTACTTTTTGTGGCATGTTTTTCCCCAATTTGTTGGTTGGGTCTTGGAGGAGATTCTCATGGATATGGTCTTGGAAATAGTTTGATGATAATATGGATGACCCCACTATTTTGCATTATTCCCCTGATCAAACGGCTCTTGAAAATGTTTAGCTTTGATGAACCATTTTGAATCAACTCCTTTTGATCGAGCCTCGCAGTGGTTGGCTACAACATTCAAATTTTGAAAAGACATGCCCCAATCTCCAGGGTCTGGAGGAAGTACCCTTAGATCTCACCATGAACTTGATATAGATTACCCCATATGTTTGGAGCTTGAAGAGTTTGTACTTTGAAGTTGCTCGAAGAATTTGGACCCTACATGCGGTAGGATGAACCTGATATGCTTTGCCTCAACATTTGAATCTTGGAAGATTACCCCTTGAATCAAAGCCTTGAGAGATTTATGTAAATGAGGGAACCGAGTCATACCCTATTATGATATGACATTATTAAGGAATGTTCCTTCGAAAGGTATGCCCCCATGATCATTAGTATTCACCCCTGTATATAGGAATCCTTTTAGATTCTTTGCCCCTAATTAGAAGCTTCTTGGAAATGTTGCCTTTGATCAAACCAATTTTGAAATCTCCTTGATGCAAAGTATTGATTCGTAGTTAAATTATACATTTTAAAAAATTAATTTCGTTTGATGCACATGCAAGTTCTTTAAATTGAAATTGATTATTTGAAAAAAAAATGGAAGATTAGAAGATGGATATTCAAAGAAGTGAAGTGATAAATTTAACAAACGTATGAGTTAGTTTAACACAAATTTTGCTTAGTATGCTTTCATAGTTAACCTTGCTTCAATTAGGACTTTTAAAGGTTGTAACATGGCCATGGTTTGTGGTTTAAGAAAAAAGGATATAAGGCTCAAAATTTATTTATCCCACCCCATTCTCCTTGATGTTCTTAAATTCTAAATTCAATTAATCCAATAGATGCGTTCAATCTCCAAGAGAAATTTTGTAGTCGCGCAGACGATGAGAAGCGTTAATAAGATCCAAGCATCGATAAGATTCAGGCGTTAATGAGAAGCCTTTGAAGTGGCAGTCACAAGATTTTTTTCTCCAATTTTGTTTTCAATCCCTTATTTTTGCATGGACCCAATTTTTTTGAATTTTCCGGTCCATCGGGATGCACTTTCCTAAGTCAAATTTTTTTTGCTTTTTGTTTTTGACTTAACGGGCTCTCTTTTTTTTTTGAAATTATTTTTTCTTTTTAATTGCTTTTGATTTTGAAATTTTGTGTCTGCCACACTGATTGTTGTAAGCTTTGTCTTCATTGTTTTCCTCGATTTTCTATTGAGGAAGAAGATATTGAGAGCTTCATGGATTCCTCATTCTTGATGGATGCAAGGAAAAGGATGTGCTTGATCCCTTGCTTAGATTGTTTCCTCAATGATGTATCGAGGAAAGAGATATGCTTGAACCTTTTGATTAGATAAATCACTTCTCTTGAGAATAGCACACGCCATTGAATTAATTGAAAGACTACCCTGCCCCTGGTTAAAAATAAGGTTTTTTTTTTTAAATCGAAAAAACTCCAACTCCTGGATCGAGGGGGTTGACTACGGGTTAACTCCTTATTTCTCCACTGTTTGGGAATTGAAATAATGCCTTACACCGTCAGCTCGGTCTTACATTGAAAGCATAGCTTAGCAAAATTCAGTTATTTGATTTTCATCATTCTCCTTCGAAGTTTGTTAATTGGAAATGGAAAAGAGTGAAAATAGGAAATTTTTGATTTTTGTGGATTGAATCAATTTCAAAAACATGCATGCTTATTTTATTAGAATTACTGATCCAAAGATACAAGTTTACAATAAACACAATTTAGAAACAATGAAATTATAAAGGTCTATTGTTCCTAGAGAAAAGCTTCTTTATGGATCCTCTTGACTTTTGGAGAGCTTAGTGATTTTGGACTTGTCGGAGCATGAGGGGAATCACCAATGGTAGTGGCACTTGAGGCGCTGCGTAGACCCGTTATTGACCTTGTGAAGGGCTTCCTTCTTTCTTTGTAGGGCCAAGCTCCAATGAGTCTCCAATAAATAATCCATTGTTTCCACAGTTTCAGACTTTCTTAAGTTGTTCGCGAGTACCAGGAAATCAACTATCATATGGATGATAGTCGGATAAGGGTGAAGGTTAAAATGCATGAGATGCAAATGTATAAATGTATGTGAATGCATGGGTATGCAAAAATGTTTTTGGATTTTGGGTATGCAAAAGGTTTCATGGATATGCAATATGATGCAGACGTAGTATGAGGGTAGACGTAGGGGTACCCTATGCAGGTTTAATGGTAGATATGTAAATGATAATATCCTACATTGTCTCAGAGATTGAAACAGATATGGATTCCTTGAGGACGAAAATAATTTGATATGGATTTGGAGGTATCCTACATTGTCTCAGATATTGATACATATAGGAATTCCTTGAGGGCGAAGATAGTAAATATGAGTTTGATGATATCCTACATTGACTCAGATATTGAGACAGGTAGGAACTCCTTAAGGAAAGAAGACGAAGGGGAATCCCTACGAGCTAGAGATGGAAATTGAGGGACGAGAATTACTACCAGCTAGAGATTTTAATAGACTAATAGACGGTTGAAGAATCCCTACCGGCTAGGGGTTGTGACTTATGAGAGATAGACCCTACAGGCTAGGGATTGTAGTATACCAGAAGTAACTCTTGCAGGTTTAGGGATAGTGGAAATGGGATTATATGAATGATATCCATAGAAGGTAGGCTCCTAGTTTTAGCCTACAGATATTCTACCCTCCCCATAATGTGGTTTCCTTAAGGGTATCATAAATAAAACCAGAGGGAAAAGGCACAAGGGCCTCCCTTAAGTGGAGGCTCTTTACGGACCGAGACTTCCGTCTCAAAGTCATGAAAGGTCTCGTCATGAGATTTTAGGTTAAGGTCGTTACAAAGAGTCATAGATGACCTTCAAAAGTCCTACTCATCAAGAGGGTATCTCTCGATAAGTATTCCTTTTTCGGAAGTCCACCGACTCTAGGTGAAGTCGTCACATAAACTCATAGGGATGATGTACCCCCCAGGTTAATAGACGAACCTTCTTTCTATGGGTTATTGAAAATATTTTGAGAAAATAAAAAATCCCGCCATGCAGTATATATGATGATAAACAATAGACAATAATTAAATAAATGCAATGAATAAATGAAAGCAATAAAAACCACAAAGCAAAAAACCCTAAAACCTAAAGTTGAATTTCCCAGCAGAGTCGCCAGCTGTTGCGACTGGTTTTAAATACAGAGTCGCCACTATTAGTTTTTATCCTAGGGAAGAGCATCTAATAGGAAACCCTATTTCGCAGACAGAGATTCTAGGTTTCGGACTTCATTAGACGAAAGGAAGGTGTTAGGCACCTTTCATCTACCTTGTTCACAAGGATACTAGGTTTTAGGTTTAGGTTCAGGTAAAATAGGGTTTTAAATTTTAATTAGGGGAAAGGGTTTAAATATTTTTATAGGGGAACTCGCTACAATTTTTGATCGTATGCCTACGTATCCTCTTATGAAGAATCAGAGTCCCAATTTGTAGTTCGTAGTGTTGGGTTGGTGTTTTTATAGGATTACGTAGAATTGCTTTCGAATTTATCCTTGAACCTTGTCTGGGTTTTGTAAAAGAGTGATCATAGACGCAGTTCACAGTTAATTTTGAAAGAAATTCTCCTTAATCCTTTTTATGAAATATCTTGGATTTTGTTATATTAGTGGAAAAATTGTTAGTGTTTGATTGATTAGCTATTTTAGGATGTATGATGCGATATGAGAAAAATATGTTTGGATGAGAAAAATATTTAATGCAATTTAGAAAAATAGAGTTACTGTTTTAGAAAAATATTTAAGCTAATAAATAACTATCTTTCCTAATTATTAAAAATATATCAAATATTAAAAATATCTAATAATTATTTATTAATGCGCGAAAATTATATTTAATGGAAAATGTGTAAAAATGCGATATATGATAAAAAAAAGAAAATTAGAAGAATTATAATTAATTAATTAATTAATTAAGGTTAAGGGGTGTAAAACTTAATCTGGAGATGTTAAGATGAAGAGCCCTGATTCAGATATTGAACTGGGCCCAAAATGCAGATGAGGTATTAAGTAGAATTTTAATTAAAAAGTTTGATTTTTTTAATTCTTATAATTAAAAAATAATAGAGTATAATACACCAATTAAATTTAATTAGCCTAATAATTATATAACTACATTAATTATTTACCAACAAATCTAAAGCTAATAATAAAATCACCCATTTTTGTGTTTGGACATTTTTTATAGACTAAATTAAACAATTAATAAAATTAATATTTTATGTCCTTTTTTAGAATAATAAAATAAATAAATAGAATGATTAGTAAATTAAATATGAAGGAATTGTTACACAATATCTATAGCGTAATTTAAACAAGAGTTTGTGTAAAAAATAAAATAAAATAGAAATAACAAATGAAAGAAATTGAAGAGATTACCTTTCACGTGACTTTATCTCTAATGTTATCATTAAGTTTTCAAAGCACTAACCAATGATGTTTGTGCCCCTTTTTTTGTTCATAATTATAGTGGTGGTGGCCGCGATTGGAGGGTTGCCGGAAGGACTTCGTGCGTGAAAGCTTCACTGAAACATGGTTGTGCAATTTGTGTATGGTTGATGGAAAAATTGTTGATAAGTTATAGATCGTAAAAATGTATACAGTTTGGAAATTGGCTTCCAAAAAAAGTTAGTAAATAATATAATTTTGAAAATAAAAACCATCAGTAATCATCATGTGGTAAAAAAAAACAGAAAAGTTAAAAACGAAAATAAAATTGGGGGGCCTCATATGAAATTATCGGTCCAAAAAAAGTCGTTGTTTGTAAATGTGTAAAAAATTATGAAAGAGGAAAAAGTGTATTGTTCTTAGGTTGTTGTCTGATATAGTCAACAACCCTCGAATAAACCAAAAAGAATTGTAAAATCAAGTTAGCAAGTTTGGATAGTGTTAGAAATTATCGATACGGTGGAAATTGAGAATATTTCTGGATGTTTCTAAAATGTGAAAATATGGCCCTATTTATAAACTGTCAAAATCAGGTTAAAGAGCAAAAAAGGGAATAATATAAATGAGATATTTCTTGGTCAACAAGTTGACCAATCAGAAGTTGAGTATGGCACAAATTGGTGCAAATTAACCAATAAGAAACAGTTATCTCGAAAAGGAAATATTTTTTATATTTATTATGATTTTTGCACTCAATTTTGATGAAAAATGCATAAAACCAAATAAATAATTATTTTTTAAAAATGCCATAATTAAAAATACGAAAATAATATTTAAATAATAAAAAAATATGATTTTTGTGATTTTGAAAATAATTAGAAAATAGTTAGTAACAAGAAATATCTAAAGTGCACTAATTGAGAGTGATCTATTTTTGTCATAATTTTGAAGATTGGAAATTGATTGAATATTTGGTCCATAATTTGATGAACAAGGTTATGAATCTAGCCTTGTTTATGACTATTTTAAATATTGAGTTGATTTGAAAATATTAATTTATAAGGTATTTTGACTATTTTTTTAAATAAAATAATAATTTTAATAAAAAATAATATTTTTAAATATAATAAATAAATACGAAAATAATAATTTAAATAAAGTTAGTAATAATAAACAACAAAAATATCTAAAATGTACCAAGTGAGATTCAAACCAGTGACCTTCTGCTTACAAGTCTTTCTCCCTTACCAACTGTGATATGTTACTTAATTAATATAAAAATCCAATTAAAAGTATATGAAGGTGAACAATTATTTGGTATTTTTAAAAATACAAATAATTATTATATTTTTAAACAGACTTGAAAGCGAATATTTATTAAAAGCCCCAAAATATTAATGTAATTAAACCAAAGGAATCTTTCACCATGTAAAACCCAAGTTCGAAAATAAATTCGACGGTAGCACTAAGACGGACAAATTTAGGGTATGACAACACCTAACAACTTATAGACTTAAATCAATTTCATTAATTTATCATTCTATAACAACTGCCTACATTAAAATTCTCACTTTTCATCATCTTCCTAAACCCACATTTTCTAGTTTAGGGTTTCATGGAATAACACTACAACAACAACAATTATCAACAACAATCATATCATTGGCATCAATCAATCCACAGTTTCACATAGAATCACATAGGGACAACATCAATCAAATAAAAGAAGAATAGACATCAATTACATACAAAACTTAAAGAGGGAAAAGAACCCTCACTACCCTCTCAAGTTATAATCACCTTTTAGAGAACTCATTCTTCCCCTTACCTTAGTTTAGATCTTGTATCCTTCAACAATGGTAAAATTCTCTCTTGCCCTAATCATTCCTTCTCTTCTCTTCTTTATTTTTTATGTGACAGTAGTTTTCTCCCAATCATTTCTATCACTCTTCCAATTATGTTATACTATTATCTAATAATAAGAAATAATAAGAATAATTGGAATAATAATATAATTGGAATAATAATAATAATACTTATAGTAATTATACCTATAATATTAATAATAATATTATTATTATTAGTGATAACTATATCATATATTTAACAATAGTATTTTTATTAATAATTATAGTATATTCTATCATTCACAAATATTATTATTATTATGTCATAGGCTAAGCTTTATTCTAATTATCCAATTGGAACTAAGTTCACTCATACTCTTAGCCATGCCTACCTACCATTAATTATGTCAAAATGATTCAAAATCAACAAACAATGACTAAATATTTAAATAGAACGTTACAAGTCTGCTCATACATGTCTGAAGAATTGTTTGAGAAATAGCAAGAGTGATTTGACTACAAGATGGAATTTTATGAATCATATGATACTAAACCAGCATAATGAGATACAAATAACATTTGGTCGTAGTACCACAGTGTTGGAACACAGGTTCAAAGACAACACACTATATTCTTAATTGGTCGGTAATATCTCCCAATCAGCTATGAATTACATTTTTCACGAATCTAAACGAGCTTCTAATGTAGGTTCCGATAGCTCAAAGTATGGTTGCACAATTGTGAAAATATATGGACTCCCGTGTGTTTGTGTCATATATAAGAAAATGAAAGTTGATTGTCCAATACGTATGGACGAGGTTTCTAATCATTGGAAGAGACTCAGTTTTGAAGATGACGGTAAAATGAAAGGCGATAAATCTAGTATCTCCATCTTAACTGAACGGGAAGCGATACAAGAAATATTTTTGAAAGTCGTGTGTCCACCAAACTCCACATCAAAGAGAAATATAGGAAGATTGCATTTCCGAAGACCACTAACTTGAAATCACCCTCTCAACCAATAAAAACTAAAGGGGCACCTAAGAAGGTGAAACCAACATCGGACGATAATTCAACAAAGAGGAATCCTTCATATTTTGAACACGTTGACAAAAAATTTCCCGATTCACCTACTCCGGAATCTCAGAAAAGTGTTTTCAGTGGAGCCCGTATTAGCAAACCACCTCTTACACCGACTCCATTAAAAATACGATTCATCGAGTAGATGCCGGTTTTATGCACAAGTACATTGAACGGATCGTTAATGTCAAGAGTGACAGTAACTGTGGTTTTCGAGTTGTTTCAAGTTTGCTTTGTAAAGGGGAAGATGATCACCATATTGTCCGAGATACTCTTATCAGAGAGTTAAGGGGCAATAAGAAATCTATACACGGGTGCTCGGGACTAAAGATAAAATTGAAGACATATATAACGCTCTTGTACCTTGCGTCAGTAGTGATGCACCAGAGCATAAATGGATGCGCTTCCCTGAAATTGGTCATCTCATAGCAAGTGCATATGAGAAAGTGTGTATTAATCTTACAAGATACGGTTTCTCAGAAACTTATTTCCCACTACACACTACTCCACCACCAAATCTCAATAATTGTATCATCTGTGTTGAGTGGGTTTCAAATCCGCAGCATTTTGATTAAGTATATTTGAAACCGGGATGCTCAATACCACCTACATCACCGAAGTGGGAGAATCATTACGCAATCCCATCTGAGACCTGGCTGAACCAATTTATTAAAAGGATGCAAGACTACAACAAGTTGAACAAAATTGAAATAAAAAAAAACAGGGAAAAGTCAAAAGGGGGTAGCACCTTTGGATTTGGCCGGCGACAATTATTTTGGATCATTTAAGTAGTTAGGTATCATTTTATTGTATATGTCATTTTGTCAATGTATTATGTTGTGGAAAATACTCATCTTATAGTTTGATCAAACATATCATCTTTCAATAGTTTTTGTTTAAATTTCTATGTATGCTTCTGCTTCTGTTTCTGTTCTGGTTTTCAGTCTCAGGGGACTTATCGAAAATATATTTCCGGTACGTATTAGGGTGGAACCAAAAATTAATTTCTGATTTACACTCTGTCACAAGATAGGATTTGTAAGATCCATGTTTTCCTTCAACTACTATAAATAACCTCACTTGACATATTGTTTAAGACTAAAACACGAAAAATCATAATGAACATCAAATGACATGTCAAAAATGTCAACTTTATCGACAATACACCATCACGTTCATTTAAGTTCACTGAGTACACCCATCTTGAAGATCTGCAAGAAATATTGTAGGACCTGGTATCTTATGGTGACAATCGCAAAGTTGTGAAGATTGAGTACCGTTCGCCATCCGTTGACAAAGATGGGAAGCTTGAGTTCATCAACCGTGAGCTGAAGAACAACGCTGATATACTGACTATGTGACATACTTTTACCCTTTTTGAAGCGAAGTTCTGATCGAGCTTGATGCGTCTGTTTTAAGATCGATAGATGATATTATAAAGATGTTGCAACGTCCACTTGAACGTTAAAGTGTAATGTTTGATGTATGTTTCAATCCTTAATGTATTATCTATTTTTGATATGAATTGTATTTTGAATTTGTGAATTTGATATTATGTAAGAATGTTTTTCTGCTTTTTGTTCAACACAATACAAAATGTAAATCCGGGTACAAACCTAAAATTTATATTTAATTTTAGTCTACCTATTTTCAAAACTTGGTGCGTTCTAAAAACCATTGAATAGAAAAAGAAATTGCCATAATTTTTATTGGATGCGTTTCTTTTATATATATATATATATATATATATATATATATATATATATATATATATATATATATATATATATATATGAAGCGAGTTTAAGATTGTGTTATTATTCTCTTTTACTATTATTATTCTTAAATCTTTGTAATATGACGTTTCTCTGTAAGTCACGTGACCTAGTTTTGAGAGAGACGAAGGGACACGCAGTTCAAGAAAGAGAGGCTCCCTTGCAATGCATTGCAGAGTGAGTGAGTGAGAAGAAAAGGTCAAAACAAGCCAAAACCCCAACCCCAATGCACTCTCTCTATCTCTCTTTCTCTCTCTAGTCACACTCTTTCAAATATCTTCTTCTCATGTGTAGTAGCATCATTTCAATAGCAACAAGAGAAAGTGAACCCAAAAGGCTTTTGTTCTTTGATTCTTTCTCTTTACATACACTTGCACTCTTGTGTTTCCTTCTTTCCTACCTTCTGTGTTCTCTGCTCTGAATCTGAACTTGTTCAACTTTGTTTTTATTCTTCTCAGATAGAGAACCATCATCACAGTATTAATATAATAAAAATATTAACAATCTTCGATATTCTATATAGTTACTTACTGGTTGAGAAGTATAAGGTGAAATGCAGCAGCACCTGATGCAGATGCAGCCTATGATGGCAGCTTACTATCCAAACAACGTCACTACTGATCACATTCAACAGGTCTTCTTCATCTCCTTCAATCTCCCTGCTTGTTGTTTTGTTTTCTGAGGGCCCTATTGTGGGTCTTCATTCATTATTCATACTATGTTTCTGTTCATATATACCTACACACTATACTATACCTACCTGCTTTACTTTTACTTGTCAGCTTCTGCTATATATATATATATACATGCACTTGTTATGTAGTTGTTGTTCCTGCTATGCTAATATTCTCATCGATCTAGTATATTGCATTTGTGACCACACTATAACTCAGTTTCAGACCTGTGTGAGTTTTTGTTTTTTTTCTTTTTTCTTTTTCAAATACTAATATTTAATGCTGTTGCTGCTGCTACCTGAAAGTGTTACAGTTTTTCTATGACGTGTGTTGTCTGTGTTCACATATACTATCTTACCTCAGTGAATCTGAATAACCCTATTTGTCATTATTGTTATACCAACAACACTATTTGGGTTGGTGGTTACTAGTTGCTTCCCACTTGGAGATTTATTCTTAATCCTAGGACTTGTATTTTGTTGCTAACTCTTCTATTTACTTGGTTAATGTATATGTATGATGAATTATGAGTATATTATTCTTGTAACATTTCACTTGTTTTACACAACTAGTACTTGGATGAGAACAAGTCCTTGATTTTGAAGATTGTGGAGAGTCAGAATTCTGGCAAGCTCAACGAGTGTGCAGAGTAAGAATTACTCTATTTTAGTTTCTTTCATGAGTTTTATTATTTCCTTTTAAGCATGATGATGATGCCTCATATGTAAGAGACACAAAAAGGCTTTATTCCATGGAATATATGCCATATATAATGCTATCACAATTTAAATATAGAAAATTAAATATGAGCCATATTTTGTCATGATTTAACGGTGACATATTTTATAAGACTCTCTTTATCCACATGTCGAATTTTAGACATGTGCAATAGCCCGCCTTTAGAGATGGCCATGGATCTTGCGTATAATCTAATCTTGTATATATAATGCGAATTGAAGATGTGTCTGGTATCTGACATGTCAAAGTTGTGTCCGTGTTAATACGTGTTAATACTTAATAGATATATAGTTATATTATATATAATTGTTTTGTGATATTTGTAATAATGTTATAGGAACCAGGCAAGGCTACAGAGAAATCTCATGTATTTGGCTGCAATAGCTGATTCACAACCTCAACCACAAACCATGCCTGGTCAGGTACAGAAACACAAACATTGTAATATGATTAGTTCATTGTTTTGTTTCATTCTATATCATTGATTGATATTGCATTGCAGCAGTATCCGGGTGGTGGTGGAATGATGCAGGGTCAACAGCAGGGAGGAGGAGGAGGAGGACACTACATGCAGCAGGCTCAGCAGATGACACAACAACAACTAATGGCTGCGCGTTCCTCGCTTCTCTACGCGCAGCAGCAGCAACAACAGCCTTACTCGGCACTTCAACAGCATCAGCTCGGCGGTGGTGGAACCTCAGGAGGACTTCACATGTTGCAAAGTGAAGCATGTAGTAATATGAATGTGGGAGGAAGTAGTAGCTCTGGTGGAGGAGTAGGAGGGTTTCCTGACTTCATTCGCGGTGGCGGAGGAGGAGATGGTTTGCATAGGAGTCTTATAGGAGGTGGTGGCAAGCAAAGTGAGATTGGGATGGGTTCTTCATCTGATCAAGGTCGAGGCGGCGGCGGTGGTGGTGGTGATGGAGGAGAAAACCTTTACCTCAAATCATCTGATGATGGAAACTAAACTAGTACTCACTCAACTAGCTATATCCAGATCCATTTTGGTTTAGTTAATTATGAACTTTAGCTTTTATGATGAGTTAGTTAGCTAGGAGAATTAGTAGTGAATTATGATGAATTAGCTTGCAAGCTAGGTGAAAAACTTAATTAGGTAATCTTTCTTGTGTTTAATTCATGCAAAACTATTTTGTGAGATTTGAATTTACTTGCATTGAATGAATGTTAGCTTTTGCTTGCTAATCTATGCATCTATCCTAATGAGTTTTTTTGTTTTGTTTTGGTATTTCTTTATAAGGATTGTTATAGTGCACATAAATGAATGAGTTTGAAATCCAAATTATTCACTCCCATCACTATAATGTAAAAAATAATAATAGTTTGATATTAATTAAAATAGCTGTTTAAGTGCAATTAATTATATCCTTGATCTTTTAACTCATAGTTGTTTAAGTGCAATTAGTGATATCTTTGATCTTTTAACTCAACATCTCTAAAATGTTATTCCCTCCATTCTCTTTTATAAGAAAATTTTGACTTTTTAAATTCATTGAATAAATAATGTATTTAGACTATATATAAGTTAGATACATCAATTATTAAATTAATCTAAAAAATTAAAATTTTCTTATAAAAAAGAATGGAGGAAGTAACTCTTTAATTTTTTTGTAACAAATTAATCCTTTTAATCTACAAATATTACTATTAATAACTTTTTAAATACATTTGTTGATAAAAAATATTTTATTATTTACCGTTGGTAATGAAAATAATGTGTTTAATTTATCCTCTTGCATACAAATTTCAACTCTTCATTATTATGGAAAATTCATTTAACAATGATTGGAAAATTAATATAATCATGCGGGTCCAGACGATATTGTGTAGAGTGTAGTTGTATATATGACACTTATAATCACGGGTCTATGAACCGTTGTGGTAAAATATCTATCACAACGGTTGACATAAACAACTGTTGTAATAATTACAGTGGCATGAGTTTGATATCTAGCTACAATCAAAATTAAAGCACATAAAAAAACATTTCACAACGGTTAAACGTCCCAACCATTGTGGTATATGTAAGAGTTTATTATAAAATATGAGATTGTTTGTCCCTTGTGGTATATGTAAGAGTTTATTATAAAATATGAGATTATTTGTTTTTCCATGTTCCTCTTTAATCATATACAATCATTCAAATAGATTTTTGAGACAATAATCAGAAAAACTAAGTTATGATTGAAAAACAACTTAAAAGATCTAATATTTTTTGAATTGCAAGCATCTTGTAAATCATAATTTCCTCTTTTAGTCTATAGGATTTGATTCAATAGAATAACTTAATTTTTTAAATTATCATCTTAAAAATATTTTTAAATGAATGCAAGTTCAATGAATGGTTAGTGAAACAAATAATCTCATATTATATAACTAACTCACTAACAATATTTATCAACAAAAATATCAAATTAATTTACATCAATTAGGAGAACTGAACAACTAACCATTTCTTGAAGTGAGACGTAACGAGCCATAAACACTTACTAGTTGTACATTAAAAACCATTTATCAACTCATATTGTACACTTGCTACCACCACCATCATCACCATATGAGATTCATATAGTTTGTGAATTCATGAAGAAGAAATATAAGGTGGATGAAGTTAACACAATAGCTTCATACTTCTTATATTTCTTTTCATAGCTTCTAAAACTAGATGAAGTTTTTTGTTGTTGTTGTTTCTTCATTCACTTTTCTTGAATCCTACAAACACCATGAAAATTATCAACATGTGAGATCACAAACTTATTTGTCAACAACACAACATGCAACATACAATAATAAAAGAGCCATAAACTATCTAACAAGAACAAATTCATAGGAAAGTCAAGTGAAACATAACAACAACATACACGAAAACGAGAGAGTAAGGAAAGAGAATAATACCTTTATGTAAGTGAAGCTACTGGCAGAAAACACAGAGCCGCCACCGAACTTTATTTATCCCGAAGAAATGAGAAATATCGAGAAAACCACAAGAGAATGGATAAGATGGTCTTGCGACCAAGAGAAAGGGTAAGGGAGTCGATTATGTGAGGGAAAGGTATTAGCACCTCTCACATCCATTGTACTCAACGGGATCCATTTTGTTTATTTGCTTCTAAGAGTGTGTTTATCTACAACTATACCTGCTTAAGGGGAAATAAATGGTTTTTTATTAGTGCGTTCGTGAGGGTTTCGCGACCCTTTGTCTATGTATCTGGTGAAGGAATCAGAACATCGTAGTTCCTCTAGTAAATGTTGGTTTGTTGGTGTTTTTTAGTGGGCGACGTTAACACACACATTTTAGCAATAGCCACAGCCTGTATCGCGGTAGAACAAAGATAACATGCCCTTTGGGGGGAGTTTTGATTTGTTGAATGTTTTGCAAGTTTTAAAACGAATTTTGCGTAATGATTAATGTTTTTGGATTTTTGATTTGTGAATGATAAGTTTTAATTACAAAAGAAGAAAAAGTTAAGAGGGAGACTAAGAAATCCTAATGTTGTCATGCATGGGTTTCAACCTAAGGTCTAATTAGTTCACATCTTAAAGAAGAGCAAACTATCATCTTGAGGGAGCATATTATAAGTGAAAGGAGACAGTATTTGTGAAGAGTGATCATTCATGGTGATCATAGCAAAAGTGATGACAAGATTAGTAGTATCATGGAAGGCGTAAATGAAATGCTCGGTGTATGGGGATTGAATCGGGTTATGATTAACCAAGAGGTGTACTTGATTAATCTCGTGAGAGTAGGTGCTCCTACCCTCAACTATGAGACCCTTTGTGCATGAAAACACTTGGTATATGGACCAAAGTGGTTGATTCGGGTTATGGTTAACCAAGGGAGAAACTTGATTAACCTTGTGAGAATGGCCATGCCCAAACTCAACTATGAGACCCTTTTAAGAAGATGTTTGGCATGTGGACCAAGGGGAGGGAAATTGCTTCAATAGATAAGATGACAATCAAAAGCCTATACACGGTAGCTATATACATGCTCCTAAAAGTGGGACTAGTGTGGTACTAGTATTCTAAAGGACCAATTTAGACAATCGATCGAATAGTTGTCACTGTAGAAAAACCCAAGACCAAACTATAAAATGTGTGCAAGTGTGCATTTTGTCAGTGGATACCTGCTCATTGATGATGAGCCCAAGAGGAGGCCAAGTGTTCTAATTGGACAATTATGCGTAATTAGCATCTTAGAAATATAAAGAAATATTAAAGAAACCAAAATTCTAAGCTATTACAAACCATATGGGGATGGAGATATAAGTTTGATGAATGGGGACGAATCAGATCGAAAGTTCGATTGAGAATCCAGTTAAACAAGCAATACAACCAAATCAAAATATTAACAAACAAATTATCTATAAAAATTATCTATTCTAAATAATTAATCATGTTAAATAAAAAAAAAATTAGTTATTTCAAAGAAAAGTAATCAAATTTTTGTATTTTTATATTAAAGAAAATACTAAAAGAAAATTAATAAACTAATTTTAAATATATTTTTATGATTTTTATCAAGTAAAGAAAATTAAAAGGAAATTAAACTTTAATTCTAATATTATGGTATTTTTTATCGAGTAGAGAAATTAAGTTAAACAAAACAATTAATTAAAAAGAGGGAAAATAAAAATTGAAAAGCTCCGGGGGTGCAAATCGATTTTAGGTGGTGTGGTGTAGAAAACAGAACCCTAAAGCCCGACCTAACATTACATATCCAAAAATCCACATTCAGCTCCACAAAAGAAAATTGGGCTCGGGGGGGGGGGGGGGGGGGGGTATAGCCCGAATGGGAGGAACATGATGGAAATGCCGAAAATGTACAACTAAAGATGGGGTGGACCGTGCCAACCGGTATTCTCTTACCTTTGTAACATGGAATGAGTTGGAAAACCCTAAGGAGGACCAAACGCCTCTCTTTCATTGTTCTTCTCTCTATGTATCTTCCTTAATATTTTCTCAAACAACTAATTGTTCAACCTCTTCCTCTGGATTTCCCCAGGCTAAAACAACAATAACACCTTCATATTCTTTCCCCTCTCGCGGTCGTATCAACAAAACAAAAAAACTTCGTCTCTCAACCTCTCTACCATTACGTTTTTCGGTCTCTCTCGCATTCTTTATTCTCTCAAACATGTTCTAGCTTCTTCTGATTCTACAAAACCCTCTAAATCTACATCTCATAGTAAAAGAAATTAAACCCAAAATCTGAAATTAGAGACTAACGATGAATAAAATCAAGTTATCAGTATGGGAAAACAAATTTGCAAACTGAGACTTATATTATGGTATCAAGAAAATGAGTTGAAGGCAACACACAACCTACCTCGACGACGAAGGTGACATTGAATTTCGGCGAAGATCGAGCCTAAAAACTAGGTATTTTGGCTTCATTCTATCGCCTCTTTTTCTTTTGATATTTTCCTTTGTTGTATATTGTAGTATTCTGATGCTTGTTTTATGTTGTTGTTGTATGTGTGTTGATGATGTCAAGACATGGAAAACATGACGTGAATGGTGTCTAGCGGTGAACTCTGTGATTTTCGAGTTGTATGGTTATGGAGAGTTGGTTAGTTGGAACTCTGAGATGGTGGTGATGAAAAGCATTGCTGATGCGAGGTCTGCTTGGTTGAGTAATGTTGGAGGATAAAGGGGAACTGGTGAAGGTAAGGTCCAGTGATGTGTGTTTGGTGATTTTGCAAGGTATTGAAGTTGAGGATGAAGAAGCTTGCAATAGTTTTGAGAAACGGTCGAAGGTTGGGTGAAGGGTGAGTTTGATAAAGGAGTTATGTTGTGTTTTTGATGGGCAGGGAGGTTTTTCCTTGTCAAAACTCTTGTGGGTTTCGACAACAAATGTTAGAAGTATTTTCTGTATGTTTCTGTTACCGTCCCCTTCTCTACTTTGAAACTATTTTTTTATATCTTAAAATTAACTATGATTTTTGGGAGGGAAATCTGGATACTTGAACTATTTTGGTATGCTGGTTTTGACTTTTTAGATGCAGGTTCTGTATTTAGTCATTTTAGTGTGTGGAGAGCATTGCAGCATAGCAGGTGTTTTGACTATTTTGCAGCAGGCTGTGGGAAAATTTAATACAGGTCATGAGGGAAGAATTTGGACTAATGTGTTTGGAGTTTTTATGGCTAACTATCTCAGGTGCTGGACATGCTTATGCACAGGTTATGCAGGCTATTTTGTAGCAGTTTCGGTTAGGTGACATCTTTCTAAACCCTATTTGTTTCCTCTTTGTCTTTCTATGATGTAAAGCTACCATGCTTTTCTCAACATAATTATGAAAGGTTTATATCTTTTGAGGAACATGATGATGCATAGGGATTTGTGAGCTATTGCTAGCTTGCTGCGTTTTTATGAATTGTTGTTGTGCTTGGTTTTTGCTTTGTTGTTATATACTTTCTAGCTGCTGCTTTGACTTGTTTTTGTTTGCTGCAAGTCTGTTGTGTTGCTGTTTATGGCCTGCTGCATTGTTGCTTTGTCGTTTTGGTTTGCCTGTTGCTGTTATTGTTTAGCAGTGTTGCTGCTCTTGATCGCAGTTGTTGTTGTTGTATTGCTACTGTTTCTGTTTGTGTAGTTGCTGCCTACTGTTTTTGTTGTTTAGCAGTTAGTTGTTATGCTTGTTTTTGTTGTTGGACTTGTTGCGCTGTAGTGTAGCAGTTCTGGGCTGCTGCGACTGTTTGTTGTTGCTCTTCAGTTTGTATATTTGCTTAGCAGTTTTGCTGTTTGTATTTGGTTCCTGCTTAGCAGTTCTGCTGCTTGCTTTGTTGCTTGTTTTGCTGCATGTTTAGATAGTTGTTTATGGCAGCTTTGTGCTTTGCTTTTGCAGTAAGAAAACGTTTTCAAATTCATTTTCCTTTTGTGAACCAAGGACCTAAACTTTTGTGATTTGCAAAATGGAGAAGATAGCCCATGATTGAAAACAAACCCTTTTAATTTATGATTCTGAATACAAACCCTAATGATGAAATAAAAATCCTCTTTTAACAATTAGTTCTTGTTTGGAATTTCATTCAAACTTATTGATGTTTGCTAACTCTTTCCCTTTTTCTTGTTTCATGATCAAATGAGAATTGGATATAAAAATCCTGGTTGAAAGGTGAAGAAAAAGTCATGGCGAGGATCATGGACAAGTTGCTTGAAGGTGAAGTAAAGAAAACTTAAAGAACAGACATTTTCTTTGTAAACAAAAAAAATTGTAGCTTGTATTTCACATTTGTAACCTGCTTTGTAAATTTCCCCAAAAAATTTAACTTGAATGATATTTCTTTGAACTTTATGAATGATGAATTGGATAAGTCTTGAATCTTGTTTAAAATTGGAAATTCCTCACTTGAATGATTTGAATGACACCCCTTTCTTTTGTAACTTGAACTTCAAGAAATCACAAATGACCTTTGTAACTTGTATTTCAAGTAAACCGTATGCCTTGTCTTCTAATCCTCAATCTTCATATCATGTCTGTTGTACCCCAAAATTTTCCCTCTCATATTTTCCAATGTTTTCTCTTACATGGGTGGTCACAAACATTTGATTAAAGAAAAATAAAGATTTTGAAGATAAAGAAGGAGTCTTCGATTGTCATTGGGGCAAGGTTCCTTCTATTGGCATATGGACAGGAGTCTTCGATTGGCCTTGGGACAAGGTCTTTCGATTGGCATTTTAATAAGGTTCTTCGATTGGCATCTGAACAGGATGTCTTTCGATTGACATCTGGACAAGGAGATTCGGTTGGGCATCTAAAACCCTTCGATGAGGCACTGGACCCCCTTTGACCAAGCTTGGTTCATAAGGCTTCGACTGCGCATTAGCTACTTCAGGCTTACCTTCGATCCACAAGGCAGAGGCTTCCTCAGACTTGTCTTGGATTCACAAGGGAAAAGGTTTCTTCTATAATTACCTTCAATGCACAAGGCAAAGACTTCCTCTGTGTTTTCTTTCAATGAACATGGACAAGACCCCTCAACACAGTTTTTTCACTATGACACCCAATATGACCCCATCGAAAGAGTATCCCAAAGGCCCATTCAAAGGACACACATTGGTGGCCTATTCGAAGGAGGCAACAAAAGACTATTCGAAAGACACTCAAAAAGTACATTCGAAGGAGGCCATCAGATCCATTCGAAGAAGGCCATCAGAGACATTCGAAGGAGAGCATTTGAAAGTCAAATGTCCACATACATTCAAAATTTAAAAAAAAGGACAACATCTCATGTTTTTGGCCAACGTTACAAATTCTCATCATGGCTTTCAAACACATAATCAAGGCTGTTTAAACATTTTCCTTCTTGTCCCCTCTACCCCCTCTATATAAAGAGATCACAAGTGTTGCATCACACACAGGGGAGATTTCCTAGAAAAAGAGAATACTCACACCACCATAGACAGGATCAAAATTCTGACTAGTTTTCTTTGCAGGCACCCTCAATCTAGACGAAGGCTATATTTGTGATATTCTCAAGAATCTGTTCCAAGCCAAGCCACGTTCAGATCAAAGCATCTCTAGTTGGTAAGGACTTACCCAAATCGAAACTTCATTTCTAAGCCTTTTAAATACCTATTATTGGTATATATGTGCTGCTAATGCCATTTATGTTTATATGGGCATCTCATACACAAGATAACATGCAGGAATAAAATCACGCCATCGAAAGGCATGATCTGTATAATACGGTGGGAGAACTGACTTTGGATGTTTTGCGTTTGATTGCAAATGTTGCGGTTAGCAAGAGTCTCCACCGACTTTTCTTTTATCCAAAAGGAAAGGTGGAAAAGAGCAGAAAATACCTTTGAGATTATTTCTTGAGTTCGGGGGATAGATTATGAAAAGGAAAGGTGTTAACACCCTTTTCATCCATAGTTATCTATGGGCTCTTAGTTGCTTGCTAGATCACTTGCTTTTGTTTGAAATTGTGCTATGTGGTGGTTTTTGAAAGTATTTTGAAAAGGCATATTTGTTTAGGCAAACTTTATAATGGTTCTCGTTCGTAAGAACGTATACAAAGTGTTGGTCTTTTTGAAAATATCTCATGTTTGGAAAGTGTTTTGAAAATGTTTGTTTTGAAAGTGATTGTTTTGAAAATAAGCAAGGATGTTTGTTTTGAAAGTGAGCAAGCAACTAGGAATAATTTACCTACTCAAAAGTCTTTTATTCATTTCCTCCTTTCCTTTGATACTGCTATCTCACCATTGATTGGTAAGAAGACTTATCTTTAAATGTAAAGGGCCGGGCGTGGGTCATCATATAATCATGATAGCAATGTTGTGAGATATCTTAGCATTTCTTTTTGAGAGACTAAGATAATTTTTAACGGCAACATTTGTAGCGTCATCGAGGGGCTATGATCTTGTATTTTTTATTGTTTTTGCTAAGATATCTCACATGCATAACATGACCATTTTTTAGGCAACAAGTGGAGTTAACCTTAAGGGTGCATGTGTGAATAGTGTGTTTGATTTGCATGCATTTAATCTTTGATTAGGGTTCTCTACTTGTTGATTTTATCTTTCCATGCAAACCCTAATTACTAGCATTCATATGAAAGCGATAAATTGCGGAAAGTAAAATTACTATGCTATTACATCATTAGGGGGATGGGGTATACAAATTTACAAATGGGGATTTTCAAGAAATTAAAGTCCTAATTATCTATTACAACCATATTGAATAATGTACAAGAAATAAAAATATAATGTACAAGAAGATAAATGGAAAATAAATGATTTTATTTGGATTTTGAGGAAAAGATTTTAACCTAATTACCTAAAAGAAAATTAATAGTTAAATATTAACATAAACTAATTAAGGAAAAGACAATTAAGTTAGAAAGTCTTTTTTAGGTTTTTTAGAAAAAAGGTTTAAAGTTTAATAAAAATGGTATGAAATTTAATTAACTAAAAGAAACCTAAATTCTAAGTTAATTTTAAATAAAAAGAAAAATAATTAAACTTAAATCTAATTATTAATTTATTTAGAAAAAGAAATTAATTTGTTAAGAAAATATTTTTTTGTCTTTTTGTTTTATAAAAAAAATTAAAAAAAAGTATGTAAATGATATTTTAGTATTTTTTAATAATAATATAATAATTATAGTAATAAAAAATAATAAAGAAAAATAAAATAAAATAAAATAAGAAAAATAAAATAAAATAAATTAAAATGATAAAAATGTTTGGGCCAGGTGTGTGAAAGTGAAGGCAAGGGGTATGGGGAAGCAAAAATGACAAAGCCCACTGACTTAAGGCCCAGGCGCTGGTTGTGGCAAAAAAGAAAGGAAAATATGGAAAAATATGAAAAGTGGCAGTACTGGGGCTAGAACTCACACCCTTGACATGAAACGTGTGCTGCCTTACCACTGGGGTGGCTATACATCCGTTAATATAAGCAAAACAATAAATACATAACATCAATCCAGTCCTGAAAATGAGTTCATCTTCAACCTCCAGCCATGGTTCCTTTAACTTGCTCATTTCTCAACAAAAATGAAAGATGTAAACATGGAAGTTGCTCCATTTTTCCATACGAATCCAACCATATAAATATCATAAGCTATAAATCAAAGATGAATGATAATTTCTAAAAGTACCAAATTCTGACCTAACTTTTTTCAAAGATTCAAACCTAAAATTCTCTAAGCTCAACCAATATAAATGAGATCTATGGACATGTACAATTTCAAGGAAATGATATCTACATTTTATCTTCACAAATGCAAGCTTAACAATGCCTAAATGAAAAGATAGAAGTTCAGAAAAGATACCTCAAAACTGGAAATCGTGAAATGCAAATGAGCTTGATTCAAGGTGCTGCAATGATCAGGTTAGCTTCCTCAAGTTCCCAGGAAGCTAATGCAATGATTAGCTTGAGAAATGGATGGATGGAATGGCCTGGAGAAGTCCAGTTGCAGAGCTCTGTTTTTTAGTTTAGAAGATGATGAATATGGAGTTACAGTTATGAAACAGGGATGGAGATGGACTATATTTGATGTATAGAAGCTTTATGATTGATTAGGAATGAAAACGCACGAGGGAAATGTGAGTTTAGGTTTCAAAGTCGGAATGTGCACATAAATGGAGTTTTGATGCAAGTACTGATTTGAGGGAGTTTGGGAGAGTTTCGGGTTGTTTTGCTCGTGCGTTAGCTCACAAATAGTGCCTCTATTTATAAGCAACAAGTTTGGATGCTTGGAAAAGTCATAAATCAAGAATCATATGTTTGTGGCTTTTTGCTTGTTTTTGAAGAAAGCTTGAAAAATGTGGTTCCAATGCACAAGTACCTGGCTTATAGGGTGGCTTAAAAGCTTTAAACATGTTGCTTCTAAGAATATATGTTGTGTGTGTTCAGAACAACAAGTTAGAGGCTCAAGAAGAGTGGACTTTATGCACAAAGCCACTTTTCCAAAATGACAATGTTGTCTTTCTTCCTAAAATGGTATTAAGCATGGGCAATGCATTGAATGCTTGGATTAAAGCTTCTAACATCTGTGCAGACATTTAATTATGGAGTGGAAAGTAAGTTAGAAGCCTACAAAGTTGGATTTGTACAACATGCTTGGAGATTGGACCAAGTGTTCATTACAAAATTGACTTGTAATACAAGAATGAAACCCTAACTTCATGGATTCGATTCTCTTAGATCAAATATGATCTCAATTAGTTCTGGGACATTTTGGAAAGCTTGTAACATACCCTACAACCTTCATGTTGTACATTTTTGAAAATTCCATTTGGAACTAGGTGAAAAGTTTCCATGAAGTTAGGTCAAAATCCTGCCTAAACTAGGGCAAAATTTCACTAAGTCTTCAAGTTTCATGAGCATGTCTTCACAAATTCATAACTTGAAGACCAAGCATTTCTAGGAAAGGTTATTCCCTACAATGTTTTAGATCTCATTGAGATTTATAACTTTCATATTGGAATTTTCCTTTGAATCATCTTGCATCATGGTGGAAATTTTGCATAAAGTTATGAAAAAAACATGAATTTTCAAGACTTAGAAAAATTCTAAGTCTTGGAAATTTTGACTTTTCAAGGATGAATTTGACTTTTTGATTTCTTGATGTAAAATTTTCATATTTTTACATGTCTTGATGAATTGTAATCTTTGAAACCTGATTTTGATCAAAAAGTCAAAATTTAACTTTTGAGTGTATAGTTGACTTTTCATCAGTTCACTAAAATTCAACTATCAATCAATTAAACTTGAGAAATGTTTTGAGCCAATACATTAGGTTAAAATGATGTACTTGAATCCTTGATATCATTACTTAAACCAATAAATCATTCGCTAGGTCAAAATTCAAAGATTGCGCCTTCTCATTCAAAACCCTAATTTTGACCATTTGCCCTTTTGATGTTCTGATCAAATTTCTTGAGGAATTGTGATCCAAATTTGATCAATTGAAAAATATGAGTTCATGATGTTGATATGGATAAAAAATTATGAAGTTTGACTGTAAATTGACCACAGTTGACTTTTTCCCCAATACAGTTGATTTTAGGTCATCTAATCAATTGACTGAGCAAAAATATGATCCAAAACTTGAAACTTGACATGAGTTAACTTGAGGGTCCAAAATGATCCATGAAAGTCATACGGGGCATTAAAAGTTCATTTGTCCTTGTGAAAAATCAAACCCTAATTTGAGTCATCAGTGCTTAAGGAGGTATCTTGAGCTGATCAAACCTTGTGTAGTCTTGAATCAATGGAGATCTTATGAGAGATTTATTTTTAAGAAATGAGAGGGAAATTTTTTGGGTACAACAGATTCCCCTGTTCAATATTATTAAACTTGAAGAGTTAGATTGGCAGATCCGTCATTCGTGAATTGAAGGTTGAAGATGATTGAACACTAGAGTGCCCAAAAATTTGCACTCGAAGATGTATTGGGAATGGAATTATAGATGCCATTTGGAGGAATGATGGTAAATACTGGAAGAAGTATCAACATAAATCTTTGGTCGATTTATACTAAAACTTGATGTTTTACCTGTGGAAAAAAGGGTTAGTTAAATGCAGATGTATGCATGGCATTCTCAAGAGGAATGAGATTGTGCTAAATGCATATCGTATGTATATGCTATGATGTATGAATGTGGGAGGCATATTTATCCTGGAAAATAAATCCCTGATTACTGTTGAGGAGTTCTGAATCCCGGATAGTTGTTGGGGATGAAGAATATACATATCTTCAAATTTTGTTGACAAAATGCTTCTGTTGGGGAATATATCTTGAATGTTAGCTATTATCTGGCCGGGTCCAGGATTCACAACTTGATGAGGATGAGGAAGTCAACTGCTATCTGGTCGGATCCAGGCTTCACGGTAACTTACCGGGGAAGGATAAATTAACTGTTATCTGGTCAGATTCCAGGCTTCATAGAGAATTTCTTGAAATTAAACTATTATCTGGTCGGATCCAGGCTTCGCAGATTTCTTGAAGTAGTAACTCTATCTGGTCGGGTCCAGGATTCGTGGTTTTATTTGAAAAGTTATACTATTATCTGGTCGGGTCCAGACTTC
Organism: Vicia faba; assembly: GCA_948472305.1. Taxonomy (NCBI): domain Eukaryota; kingdom Viridiplantae; phylum Streptophyta; class Magnoliopsida; order Fabales; family Fabaceae; genus Vicia; species Vicia faba. Next base: position 1,290,986,718 of record OX451740.1, read on the forward strand.
ATAGTGTCTTGCTGGGGATTGTAGCTAGTTGTTATCTGGTCGCACTCCAGACTTCATAATAACTTCCTTGAAAAGACGAAGTTGAACTGATATTTGGTCGGATCCAGGCTTCACATATTTTAAGGTGGATGAAGTTAATTTCTATCTGTTCGGGTCCAGGCTTCACAATAAACTTGTCTGAAGAGATAGAGTTGAACTGATATCTGGTCGGGTCCAGGATTTACATTAACTTGCTTGGAACTTAGTTGTTATCTGGTCAGATTCCAGGTTTCACAATGAACTTCCTAGGGGAATTTCTATCTGGTCGGATCCAGGCTTCACAATAACTTACTTGAAAAGATGAAGTTGAAAACTGATATCTGGTCGGATCTAGGCTTCACAGTAACTTGTTGAGGTAGAGGCAAACTCTACTGGGGAAAAGAAGTTAAACCCTGGTCTGGTTGTGTCCAGGTTCTTCTATATCTCGAAGAGCTAAACTATTATCTGGTCGGGTCCAGGTTTCATAGTATTTGAAAGTTGACTAATATTTGGTCGGGTCCAGGCTTCATAGTAGCTAAAAGGTTACACTATTATCTGGTCGGGTCCAGGCTCCATAGTGACTTGAGAAGTTAACTATTATTTGGTCGGGTCCAGGCTTCATAGTAGCTTGAAAATTATACTAATATCTGGTCGGGTCCAGGCTTCATAGTACTTGAAAAGTTGACTATTTTCCGGTCGGGTCCATGCTTCATAGTAGCTTGAAAATTGTACTATCATCTGGTCGAGTCCAGGCTTCATAGTATCTTTTAGCGATAGCAAAGGTTTTGTTGACGAATTTACTGGGGATTAGGGGTTATGACCCTCTGATTTGTAATAGTCTGAAAAGCAAACTCAAACTGGAGAGGATAGACTCAGTCGGGGAAGACAGACTCAGCTGGGGAGGATAGACTATGTCGGGGAAATTTTGTTGTTCGTTGATTATTGTATGTTGGGGAAATAAACTCTGTTGATGAACTACTGACGATGTGAGTTCTTTTTAGGAAGAGATCCGCAAGGATTCTTCTTTTAGGACCAACTTATCTGGGGAGAGAGTTGTCAAGAGATTGAGACTCTGGTTGGGTATCAACCTATGCAAAGAGACTTTATGGGTAACTATGTTGAGGGAAAAGGTTTATTGTAGACGTCTTTGGGATAATGCTAATGAAATAACTCTGTGGGGATATTCCATATACATTAAAGAGATGCTTGCTACTGCTTAACAAGACACATGTGCCAAATAGTTTTAATTATGTTCACATGCATATGTTCGTTCAATTTTAGTCATTGGACATCTTTGCATTCAAAACAAAAATAGAAAGTTTTCACTTCAAAGTATATTTGTATTGATATTTTTCCCATGAATAGGCGTTTTTGTACAAAGAGACGGAGATCCTAGTAAGAGGAACTCGTCGAAAAAAAATTAAAAACAAAATAAATAGCCATGTGGAAATGATCTCATTTCATTCCAACTATACTATTGCCCCAATGCCTTCGAATGCCCCTTTCCGTTGACAGAAGTTGATTGGATTGATCTTGAACCATTTGAACTCGGACCTTGTTAATAAAGTCGACTGTGGTGATTCCACGAGACATAGTCATACGCTTTTAATCCTTAATTTTTGCCCGGACCACCCTTTCGGGTTTTCAGCCCACCAGGATACCCATTTTTGCCCAAGCCGCCCTTTCGGGTTTTCAACTTGCCGGGTGTACATTCTTTTGCATATATCCCTAATTTTTTCCCGAACCTTTTGGTTTATAGGGATGCCCTTATTTTGTCTAGGTGTGTTAACCTAGCGGGTCCTTTATGCGGAGTATTTTTTAACTATGTTCGCGTTCACAGGATGTGGGATGTCTTCACCGTCCATGGTAGTCAGCATCATGGCACCGCCAGAGAAGACTCTCTTGACAACAAGTGGCCTTTCGTAGGTGGGAGTCCATTTGCCCCTGGGGTCTCCTTGTGGCAGAATGATGCGCTTTATCACTAAGTCACCGGCTTGATATACTCGAGGCCTTGATCTTTTTGTTGAAAGCCTTAATCACGCGTTTTTGGTACAACTGACCATGACAAACAACAACCAATCATTTTTCATCGATCAGGTTCAACTGATCCAATCTTGTCTGAATCCACTCGTCTTTGCATAGACATTCCTTAGTCATAATCCTTAGTGAGGGAATCTGAACTTCCATTGGAAAAACAGCTTCCATGCTATAAACTAAAGAAAAGGGAGTTGCCCCCGTTGATGTTCTAGCTGAAGTACTGTAGCCATGAAGAGAAAACGGTAACATCTTATGCTAATCCTTGTAGGTCAGGACCATCTGCTGCACAATCTTCTTAATGTTTTTGTTGGCCGCTTTGACTGTGCCATTCATTTTAGGTCTATAAGGAGAAGAATTGTGATACTTGATTTTGAACTGAGTGTAAAGTTCGGTAGTCATTGCATTGTTGAGGTTAGTCCCATTGTCGGTGATGATCCTTTCGGGGATACCATAGCGGCATATGAGGTTATGTTTGATGAATTTGGCTACCATATTCTTGGTGATTGAGGAAAATGAGGCGGCTTCGACCCATTTTTGTGAAATAATCAATAGCGACCAGAATGAAGCGATGTCCATTGGAAGCAGTGGGTTTGATCTCTCCAATCATGTCAATTCCCCACATTGAAAATGGCCACGGAGCGGTCATGACATTCAGAGGGATAGGAGGCACATGGACCTTGTCAGCATAAATTTGGCATTTATGGCTTATTTTTGAACGTTGATGGCAATCAGTCTCCATCATTGACCAATAGTAGTCGGCTCTCAGGATCTTCTTGGCCATAGTATGTCCGCTTGAGTGAGTGCCAAAGAGACCATCGTGCATGTCTTCCATAATTTCCTCTGCCTCCTTCTTGTCTACACATCGGAGTAGAGTAGAGTCATGGTTGCGTTTGTATAATATTCTGTTACTTAGGAAGAATTTGGCTGAAAATCTTTGTAAGAACCTTTTGTCATTGATGGATGCTCCTTCGGGATACTATTGTGCTTCAAGGTATCTCTTCACCTCATGGTACCAAGGCTTTTCTGTGTCAGTCTCGAGCTCATAGCAGCGTGCAGGTTCGTCGAATCTCTCAATGGTAATCATAGGAGATTCATTGTCCCATCTGACCTTGAACATAGAAGACATGGTTGCCAAGGCGTCAACCAATTGATTTTCTTCCCTAGGGAAGTGTTCAAAGATGATCTCTTTAAAGTAAGGAATTAGAGATAGCATAAGATCCTCGTAAGGGATGAGATTATGGTGCTTAGTGTCCCAATCTCCTTTTAATTGGCTAATTACTAAAGCGGAATCCCCAAACACATTCAAATGCTTGATCCTCAAATAAATGGAAGCCCTCAGACCCAAAATACATGCTTCATACTCATCCATGTAGTTCATAAAATCTAAGCATAGTCTATAATGAAAGGAGTGTGGCAAACTTCATGGGAGATAATCACAACACCAATTTCGTTACCCAAGACGTTGGAAGACCCATCAAAGACCATAGTCCATCGAGATCCTTGTTCAGGTCCGTCATATGGTCCAGGTTTCACGCAGTAGGTCACTAGCATGATGTTCTCATCCGGGAAGTCAAAGTTTATAGACTGATAACCATCAACAGCTTGATGGGCCAAATGACCTGCTAGTACGCTTCCTTTGATGGCCTTTTGCATTGTGTATTGAATATCATACTCAGTCAAGATCATTTGCCACCTAGCTATCCATCCGGAAAGAGCGAGTTTCTCGAAGATGTACTTGATTGGGTCCATCTTAGAAATTAACAAAATGGTATGAGTCAACATATACTGTCTTAGCCGGCGAGCAGCCCATGCCAGAGTGCAACAAGTTTTCTCGAGCAGTGAATATTTAGTTTCACAGTGGGTAAACTTTTTGCTCAGGTAATAAATAGCATGCTCTTTTCGGCCAGACTCGTCATGTTGGCCCAAAACACACCCCATAGAGTTCTCTAGTACTGTCAAGTACATGATCAAAGGTCTTCCTTCAACTGGAGGCATGAGAATAGGAGGTTCTTGCAGATATTCTTTGATTTTTTCGAAGGCAGCTTTGCATTCATCATTCCATCTGACTATTTGATCTTTCTTCAAGAGTTTGAAGATGGGCTCACAAGTAGCAGTCAAGTGAGATATGAAGCGGGCGATGTAGTTAAGACGACCCAAGAATCCTCTAACTTCCTTTTTAGAGTAGGGGACTGGAATTTCTCGGATGGCCTTTACCTTGGATGGATCGACTTCGATGCCTTTACCACTGACAACAAAACCTAGAAGCTCTCCAGATCATACTCCAAATGTGCACTTGTTAGGGTTTAACCTGAACTTGTACTTTTTCAACCTTTCGAATAACTTGTATAGGTGATCGAGATGTTCCTTTTCAGTTTATGATCTTGCAATCATATCATCCACATATACCTATATTTCATGATGGATCATATCATGAAACAAAGCTACCATAGCTCTTTGATATGTTACCCCTGCATTCTTTAATCCGAACGGCATGACCTTGTAGCAAAAGGTGCCCTATTGCGTAATGAAAGTGGTCTTCTCCATGTCTTCGGGAGCCATCCTAATTTGATTATAGCCGGAGAAATAATCCATGAAAGAGAAGACTTTATGCTGAGTAGTGTTATCGACTAAGACATCAATATGAGGTAAAAGGAAGTCATCCTTGGGGCTTGCCCTATTCAGGTCCCTATAATCTATGCACATACGAACATTTCTGTATTTCTTCGGTACTGGCACCATATTTGCAACCCATTGGGGATAAGATGTCACAGCTAAGAACCCTGCATCAAATTGTTTCATCACTTCAGCTTTTATCTTTTCAGACATGTCAGGCCTCATGCAATGAACTTTTTGTTTGACAGGAGGACAATCTTCCTTTGTCGGCAGACGATGAACTACAATGTCGGTATCCAACCCTAGCATATCTTCATACGACCAAGCAAACACTTCCACATAATCATGAAACATATGAACCAATCTACTTTTGACACTGCTTTCCAGGTTAGCACCGATCTTGACTTCTTTCTTGTCTATCTTGGTACCCAGATTGATTACTTCAACTGACTCTTCGTGCGGCTGAATAGCTTTTTCCTCTTGTAATAGAAGTCTGGATAGTTCTCCCGGTATTTCACAATCTTCCTCGCCTTCGTCTTCAACTTGGTTAATTGTACATTCGAAATCATAGTCGGTAATAGTAGAGTCATTATCAATGAGATCCAGAGTGGATGAGGACCTACAAGAGTGTGCGTGTATGCATGTAAGATACATGGCTATTTTGAAAAATGTATTTGAAAGAAAAGAAAGACAATGAGCATAAAGATTTGAATGCGAAAGTCAAATGATTTATATTGAATGATGATATGATAAGATGAACATAAATAAAACCCTTGACAAATGGACCATAGTTCCCCGAGCCAGGCACATGGCTTAAAAGTCACTGTTTAATATTGTAGACAAAATGTTCTTGAATTAAAAGAAAACAATAAATAAGTGATTACTCCTAAATGAAGGAGATGGGAACGAAGTCCTTCGCTTGCCGATTGTTGAGTTCTGTTGTAGTAGGATACACCCAATCTTCAAATGCACACTCATCATCAGAATCACCTACATCGTTGACTTCCTTGCCATGCTTTGGCATAGGCGCGATGATTACATTCGGAGTTGGAGGAGGATCAAATTCAATGGTCTTGTTATCAATCTTGAATTTTATTTTTCAGTGCCCAACATTGGTCAGTCTCATGCACGGGACTACTTGAGCGATATGCACATTTGGCGTTTAGATTGTACTTTGGTGAAGAGGTATCTGGATTTGCCGCAGTATCACGCAATGTCACCAAATTAGCCTTTATCAAGTGTTGTAAGGCTTGGGATAGTGACATGCCTATCCTCATGAATTGTCTTCTCGGAGTCTCATACCGTTGATGATTGGCAGATGGTCTTTGAGCAGGAGTTGGATTGGAAATTCAGACGACATTAACGGACTGGAGGTCATCCTGCTTGGTATGAGCCCTTGCCCCATACATAACATTGATTTCTTTCTTCGCGGTAAAAGGTTTCTTTATAGGATTGGAGGTGGAGGCATATGTGATGGGAATCTTCCCGCTTTTGATGCAGCTTTCAACTCTTTCACCGGTTAAAATTAGCTCGGAGAAACCGGAAGAACAACCAACCAATAAGTTAAAGAATGGACCAGATAAAGTGCCCATAAACATATCAATGTGCTCCCTATCAGTAAAAGGTGGTTGAACCCTACTGGCAAGGTCTCTCCACTTTTGGGCGTATTCTTTAAACCCTTCATTCTTCCCTATTGTCATGTCTTACAACTGAACTCTTGTCGGTGCCAAGTCGGCATTATACTGGTATTGGTGGTAGAAAGCGATGTCTAAGTCTTCCCATGTATTGATACGGGAACCATCCAATTGGTAAAACCACTCTAGTTGCATTCCGGCCAAGCTTTCTTGAAAAAAGTGAACCTAAAGTTTCTTATCAGCAGTGTGCGGCTGTATCTTGCACACATAAGATTTCAGGTGAAGTTTTGGATAGGAAACCCCATCGTACTTTGAAAAGATTGATATCTTGAATTTGTGGGGAATGACAACCCCATATATTAAACCCAAATCATCAAAATCTAAACTGGGGACGACTTGGATCTCAACAGCCTTCAATCTGTCTTCTAACTGCTTGTATTTGACATCAGCATGAGGATACTTCTCGTTAAAATAATCATCATCATCAGATGCTTGATCATTAATACACCCGGCCTGGGTACTCCTGGCTTCTCCAATCTGATTCTCATCTTCCTCAGACGAGTCTTCCACTATCGGGATCTGACATACCGACTCTTTGAACCTTCTACCCATGTTGACTAGGGCTTTCCTCTTTGGCTTCTTTTTGGCTGCCAACAACGCCATTAGATCTTGTTGCCCCTTGGCTAGGTCCAGTAGAGTCTCTTGAAACTGAGATTTTTGTGCTTGTAGGTCCTTCACTATTTTCTCGAGATCCATCTTGCTGAAATAAACAACAGAAAGATAAGGAAACCTGTCATGGAAAACATGTTATGTTATGATTCATGGAAGATGTGCACGCAAATGATTTCAAGGGTTTATGAAATTTAAATTTGTATAGGCAAAGAATGAACAAACGTCAAATTTCATTAATTAGTTCAAAATGACTACAACGTGCCTCTTGGGCTTACAAAATAAATCTCTAAGATAAAAGTACCGAACGCATCCTCTTCGGCACAAGGTAGGCGTTCACGCTTTGCTCTTCATGCAGTTGCTTTGTAAGCTCCAAGACCCTTTTCTCACTAGCGTAGAATTGAGTTTCGAAGGTATCCCGTTCTTCCTTTAGCTGAATCCAACCATTTTGCAAGTCTTCAATAGAAGTAGGCATGTCGGGATGAAGGACAGTGTACGGGATATCTCCTTTAACCACAGGTTCCATGATAACTGGTAATATGGAGGGATAAGGTATCATAAGTTTCTGAGCACGAGATTGTACCCACTTAAGGTAAGGCTCAAGGGGAATGGAATTATTGTGTCCCAGAGTCTTACTATCCACTTTGCTTACCATCCTCCAAGCTCGTATAAACCTCTGACGGCAGCCTTGATCGTTGCTCTCGTAGTCGAATACCACTCCTTGGATGAGCATATCATGCAGACCATCCTTTCGGGCATAACCAAACTGTCGTAAGGCTAAGAAAGGGTTGTAAGTGATACCTCCTCTAATTCCAAGCAAAGGGACATTAGGGAATTCCCCGCAACGGTCGATGATAGTAACTTTCTCCAAGGACCGAGAACACCAATGAATATCCGAATGTCTGAGCGTCATCAACCTATGGGACCACCTCAAACCTTGCTCATTCTTTAACACAGACCGGTGAAGATGCGAAAAAAACAATCTAGCCAAGAGGGGAGTGCAACACATGAGGATCCCTCTCTTTCTCATAGTGCGAGAGTGAAGAGAACATAGGATATCTCCCAACAAAGTAGGCACCGGATTGCGAGACATGAAGATTTTGACAATGTTCACATCTATAAGTTGGTGAGGATTTAGAAACAAAACCATCCCATAGATGAGAAGGGCCAAGATTTCTTCAAAACCTTGTAAGTCTAAAGAGTTCCAACAATATTGAGCTTTCTCAAACAAGAACTTTTCTAAGAACCCTTTGACACCACTCCTTGTTTCCCAATTAGTCGTGACATCAGATTGTTGCAAGTGTAGTGCTCGGGTAATCTCTTCAAGTTTTGGCTATCTTTCCGTACCGTTGAAAGGTAGTTAATTGAGAATGGGAATCCTCAAGAGTTGAGAGAATTCTTCCATAGTAGGTACAAACTGATAATCAGGAAAAGTGAAGCAATGGTGTAAAGGATCAAAGAACTAGAAAAGCATCTTCATAATATTTTCATCAGTGCTAGAGGTAACCAAGTTTAAGAGGCGACCATGTCTTTCGGTGAATAAAGAGTTCTTAGGGACCCTTGATGCTAACTCTTTGAGTTGAGAAGGAATTCTTACGAGTTTGACTTGGATAGTATTCTTGCGGATAGAAGCCATATCCTATAAAATAGAACAAAGATAAATCCCAATAATCCTTAAAATGGTTAGTGAGAGTGAGTATGATGTTATGATGTTTATGATGTTATGTACAAATAAGCATATACAAACAATACAAACAAGTCCTTAGGTTTAGGCTTGCATGAAGTCTATAGGTAAGTATCCTCTTAAAGTTTAGTTGGCTCAAACCTGTCCTGGAAATAGTAATCAGGTTCTAAGGAATCTCAATATCACTGATCTTTCTTGTCGGGCATTGTTTCAGCGCAAGCCTCTTTCACGGCGACCGAAATAACCCGAGAAGTCCGATCTCAATGAGCGTAGTATCGAGTATCAACCAACTTCGGACTGCACCAAAGCCGGCTATCTCACTACTTCCTAATGGCCAAGTTGGTCAAGTAAAGGTTCTAAAGTCAGTTAGTGCTTCATAACACCACACAACGGCCCCGTATTCTCCTTGACTACTCAAGGGCTACCGGTACCCACAAATGTGTCACACTAATGTAGCTATTTCTTAGACCATGTCGGTATACCCTGCAAAGTTTCCACAATGTATTGCTACTTACCTATAAGGTATCCCAAATTCGGGTAGAGGATTTAAAACAAAGCCCAAACAAGGAACCAAAATATAAAGCAAACAAATCCAACAATGAAAGCAAGTAAAGGTGATATAGCCCTAAGGTAACCCCACTTTTAAGTTTCTCCCCAGCAGAGTCGCCAGTTCTGTAACACGGTGGGAGAACTGACTTGGGATGTTTTGCATTTGATCGCAAATGTTGCGTTTAGTAAGAGTCGCCACCGACTTTTCTTTTATCCAACTGGAAAGGTGGAAAAGAACAGGAAAGACCTTTGAGATTATTTCTTGAGTTCAGGGGGTAGATTATGAAAAAGGAAGGTGTTAGCACTCTTTTCATCCATAGTTATCTATGAGTCTTAGTTGCTTGCTAGATCACTTGCTTTTTTTTTTAAAATGTGCTTTGTGGTGGCTTTTGAAAGTATTTTGAAAAGGCACCTTCGTTTAGGCAAACTTTGTAATGGTTTTCGTTTGTAAGAACGTATACAACGTGTTGGTCTTTTTGAAAATATTTCATGTTTGGAAAGTGTTTGTTTTGAAAATAAGCAAGGATGTTTGTTTTGAAAGTGAGCAAGCAACTAGGAACAATCTACCTACTCAAAAGTCTTTTGTTCATTTCCTCCTTTCCTTTGATATTTCTACCTAACCATTGATTGGTAAGAAGCCTTATCTTTGGATATAAAGGGACGGACGTGGGTCATCGTATAATCATGATAGCAATATTGTGAGATATCTTAATATTTCTTTTTGAGGGACTAAGATCATTTTGAAATACAACATTTGTAGCGTCATCGAGGGACTATGATATTGTATTTTTGATTGTTTTTGCTAAGATATCTCACATGCATAACATGACCATTTTTTAGGCAACAAGTGGAGTTAACCTTAAGGGTGCATGTGTGAATAGTGTGTTTGATTTGAATACATTTAATCTTTGATTATGGTTCTCGACTTGTTGATTTTATCTTTCCATACAAACTCTAATTACTAGCATTTATATGAAAGCGATAAATTGTAGAAAGTAAAATTACTATGCTATTACATCATTAGGGGGATGGGGTATACAAATTTACAAATGGGGATTTGCAAGAAATTAAAGTCCTAATTATCTATTACAACCATATTGAATAATGTACAAGAAATAAAAATATAATGTACAAGAAGATAAATGGAAAAGAAATGATTTTTATTTGGATTTTGAGGAAGGAATTTTAACCTAATTACCTAAAAGAAAATTAATAATTAAATATTAACCTAAACTAATTAAGGAAAAGACAATTAAGTTAGAAAGTCTTTTTTAGGTTTTTTAGAAAAAAAGTTTAAAGTTTAATAAAAATGGTATGGAATTTAATTAACTAAAAGAAACCTAAATTCTAAGTTAATTTTAAATAAAAAGAAAAATGATTAAACCTAAATCTAATTATTAATTTATTAAGAAAAAGAAATTAATTTGTTAAGAAATCTTTTTTTTGTCTTTTTGTTTTATAAAAATAAAAAAAAAATAAAAGTATGTAAATGATATTTTTGGATTTTTTAATAAAAATAATATTAATAATAATAATAATAATAATAGTAATAAAAAATAATAAATAAAAAAAAATAAAAAAAAATAAAGAAAGTAAATTAAATTAAAATGATAAAAATGTTTGGGTCAGGTGTGTGAAAGTGAAGGTAAGGGGTATAGGAAAGCAAAAATGACAAAGTCCACTGACTTAAGGCCCAGGCGCTGGTTGTGGCAAAAAAGAAAGGAAAATATGGAAAAATATGAAAAGTGGCAGCGCTGGGGTTTGAACCCACGCCCTTGACATTAAACGCGCGCTGCCTTACCACTGGGGTGGCTATAAATCCGTTAACATAAGCAAAACAATAAATACATAACATCAATCCAGTCCTGAATATGACTCGATCTTTAACCTCCAGCAATGGTTCCTGTAACTTGCTCATTTCTCAACAAAAATGAAAGATGTAAACATGGAAGTTGCTCCATTTTTCCATACGAATCCAACCATATAAATATCATAAGCTATAAATCAAAGATGAATGAGAATTTCTAAAAGTACCAAATTCTGACCTAACTTTTTTCAAAGATTCAAACCTAAAATTCTCTAAGCTCAATCAATATAATGAAATCTATGAACATGTACAGTTTTAGGACAATGATATCTATATTTTATCTTCACAAATGCAAGCTTAAAAATGCCTAAATGAAAAGATAGAAGTTCAGAAAAGATACCTAAAAACTGGAAATCGTGAAATACAAATGAGCTTGATTCAAGGTGCTGCAATGATCAGGTTAGCTTCCTTAAGTTCACAGGAAGCTAATGCAATGATTAGCTTGAGCAATGGATGGCTGGAATGGCCTGGAGAAGTCCAGTTGCAGAGCTCTGTTTTTGAGTTTGTAAGATGATGAAGATGGATTTACAGTTATGAAACAGGGATGGAGATGGACTATATTTGATGTATAGAAGCTTTGTGATTGATTAGGAATGAAAACTCACGAGGGAAATGTGAGTTTATGTTTCAAAGTCAGAATGTGCACATAAATGGAGTTTTGATGCAAGTTCTGATTTGAGGGAGTTTGGGAGAGTTTCAGGGTGTTTTTTCTCGTGTGCTAGCTCACAAATAGTGCCTTTATTTATAAGTAACAAGTTTGGATGCTTGGAGAAGTCATAAATCAAGAATCACATGTTTGTGGCTTTTTGCTTGTTTTTGAAGAAAGCTTGAAAAATGTGGTTCCAATGCATAAGTACCTGACTTATAGGATGGCTTAGAAGCTTTAAACATGTTGCTTCTAAGCATAGATGTTGTGTGTGTTCAGAACAACAAGTTAGAGGCTCAAGAAGAGTGGACTTTGTGAATAAAGCCACTTTTCCAAAATGGCAATGTTGTCTTTCTTCCTAAAATGGTATTAAGCATGGGCAATGCATTGAATGCTTGGATTAAAGCTTATAACAGCTGTGTATACATTTAATTATGGAGTTAAAATTAAGTTAGAAGCCTGCAAAGTGGGAATCGTACAACATGCTTGGAGATTTGACCAAGTGTTCATCACAAAATTGACTTGTAATACAAGAATGAAACCCTAACTTCATGGCTTCGATTCTCTTAGCTCAAATATGATCTAAATGAGTTCTTGGAAATTATGGAAAGCTTGTAACATCCCCTACAACCTTCATGTTGGACATTTTTGAAAATTCCATTTGGAACTAGGTGAAAAGATACCATGAAGTTAGGTCAAAATCTTGCCTAAACTAGGGCAAAATTTCACTAAGTCTTCAAGTTTCATGAGCATGTCTTCACAAATTCATAACTTGAAATCCAAGCATTTATAGGAAAAGTTATGCCCTACAATGTTTTAGATCTCATTGAGATCTACAACTTTCTTGTTGGAAGTTTCCTTTGAATCATCTTGCATCATGGTGGAAATTTGGCATAAAGTTATGAAAAAAACATGAATTTTCAACACTTAGAAAAATTCTAAGTCTTGGAAATTTTGACTTTTCAAGGATGAATTTGACTTGATGAACAAGTTTCATATTTTGACATGTCTTGATGAATTGTAATCTTTGAAATTTAATTTTGATCAAAAGGTCAAAGTTTGACTTTTTAGTGTACAGTTGACTGAAATTCAACTATCAATCAATTGAACTTGAGAAATGTTTTGAGCCAAGCCATTAGGTCAAAATGATGTACTTTAATCCTTGAGACCATAACTTAAACCAATAAATCATTTGCTAGGTCGAAAATCAAAGATTGCGCCTTCTTAGTCAAAACCCTAATTTTGACCATTTTGCCCTTTTGATGTTCTGATCAAATTTCTTGAGGAATTGTGATTCAAACTTGATCAATTGACAAATATGAGTTCATGATGTTAACATGGATAAAAAATTATGAAGTTTGACTGTAAATTGACCACAATTGACTTTTCCCCCAATACAACTGATTTTAGGTCATCTGATCAATTGACTGAGAATAAATGTGATCTAAAACTTGAAACTTGACATGAGTAAACTTGAGGGTCCAAAATGACCCATGAAAGTCATTTGGGGCATTAAAAGTCTATTTTTCCTTGTGCAAACTCAAACCCTAATTTGAGTCATCAGTGCTTGAGGAGGTGTCTTAAGCTGATCAAACCTTGTGTAGTCTTTAATCAATGGAGATCTTACGAGAGATTTCTTTTTGAGAAATGAGAGGGAAAATTTTGGGGTACAACAATCTGCCTTTCGAAACTCATGGCATAGCCCGTTTCAAGTCAAAATAAGCTTAGGCCTGAGGACAGAAGATTCGAATTAGGGAGAAGGACCCGGGTTCGATACCCAGGTCCTGCATCTTTATTTTTTGCCAGCATTTGCCTTGCAGGTTCAATTTGAAGAACAACTCCCTCCTTGGACCGAAAAAGGAAACATCCCTCCTGGATCAAAAATCCCATCCCCTTCAGAGAATCGAAGGACAACATCCCTCTGGATCGAAAAGTCCGTTCTCCCTCTGGATCGAAAAGTCCGTTCTCCCTCTGGATCGAAAGATTCATTCTCCCCCTGGGTCGAAAAGTCCATTCTCCTTGAAATTGAAGGAATCCCTTTTTCTTTTTGTATTTTATTCTTTGTTTCATTTCTTTATTGACTCTTTTTCTATTCAACTTGACATTAAATCAAAGAAATCACAAAAATTAGGCTTAAACATTTTAATTAAATAATTAATTTCTTAATTAATTGATTACTTAAATTTTAACCATTTTCTTAATTTAAAACAAATTAGAATTTAGGACTTAATTTAGATTTAATTTTCTTTTCATAATAAAAAAAACAACCAAAAAGATTTTTATTTCTTAGGGTATTGTTAGACGTTATTTTCAATTTCACGCGCGTTTATTTAATTCCGTATTTTTACTATTGATGTACCTTCCCACTGGATGTAATAGATTAAAACTAGGACATTTACTACTTTATCCCCCTCATTCTTGAACAATGTAAATCCCCTCTCCAAAGCATTGTAATAGCGTAGATTTAAATTCCTGCACTTTAATATTCTGCAATATATATTAACTGCTAGTAATTAGGCGTGTATGATAAGACTAATAATCAAACCCTAGCAAACTTACCAAAAATATAAATAACTGAACTGAACATAATTACACACAAGCACCTCTAGGGTATCCCATTTTGGTTGCCTTTAAAAACAAAATAGTCATGAGGCAGGAACGCTTTAGCAAAGACCCATAAATCAACAACAAAAAAAGATCATAGTCCCTCGATGACCCTACAGTTGCCTTTCGGTAAATGATCTAGTCCCTAAAAGAAAATTGCTAAAGCGTCTCCACAAGTTGCCTTCGTGACTGTAACGTCCCTTCGAATGTCCCTCAAACATCCAATGACAAATCTGCCTACTCACTAATAGTAGAATAGCATTGTCTAAAGGAAAGGAGGAAAAGAATCCCCCTTTTCGAGTAACAAAGTAGATAAATGTTAGAAGTTTGCTCAAACATTTTGCACTTACACAAAAAACTACTTTTCAAAACAATTTTAAAACACTTTGTATACTTTCTCTACTATCCCGAGAAACATTATAAAGTTCGCCGTACTAAGGAGTTTTTAAAACATTTTCAAACACAAAGCCAAAGGTATTTTTAAAATGAGTAAACCTCTAAGAGCCCGTGGATAACTATGGATGGAAAGGGTGCTAACACCTTCCCTTTCCATAATCTACCCACCTTACTCAAAAAACTCGAAAATGTCTTTTTCTGTTCTTTTCACCCTTTCCTTAATTTGGATAAAAGAAAAGTCAGTGGTGACTCTTGCTTACCGTAACATTTGCAAACACAAACGCAAAACCAGTATATAACAGTCGGTTCTGCCACCATATCATAGAACTGGTGACTCTGCTGGGGAGAATAATAAAAGTGGAGTTACCTTGGGTCTAGTTCATTTCTAAACTGTTTTCTTTGTTTGTTTTTGATTGCTTTACTTTTAAGGGTATTGCTTGGGTTACTATAGATTCTACACCCGGATTTAGGGAGACCTTTTAGGTAAGTAGCAATAGATCGTGGAAATTGTATGGGGTATACCGACACGGTTGAAGAGATAGCTACGTTGATGCGACACTTTGATGGGTACTGATAACCCTTGAGTTAATCAAGGAGAATACAAGGCCGCTGCATGTTGTCATGAAGCATCAACTGACCTTAGAACCTTAATTGAACAACTTGGCCATTAGGACGTAGTGAGATAGTTGTCTTTGGTGTATCCCCAAAGTCGGTTGATACTCGATGCTACACTCATTGAGATTTGACTCCCGAGTTTTGTTTGGTGGCAAGTCAATTGTCTATCGGAACGAAACCTGTGGGAAAGACCAGTGATATTGAGATCCCCTTAGAACCCGATTACTATTTATAAGACAGGTTAAACCAATCAAAACTTCAAGAGGGTATTACCTTAAAACCCATGCAAGCCTTAAACCTAAGTTTTTTTGGTGTGATTTGCTTGTGCTTGTTATATCTGTGATTTTTTAAGCATAATCATGACATCATAACATGGTGTGATATGGTGGGAGAACTGACTTGGGTTTTGCGTTTGTATTCACAAATTTTGCGGTTTAGCAAGAGTCGCCACCGAATTTTCTTTTATCCAAAAAGGAAAGGTGAAAAAGCATAGGAAAGACCTTTAGAGATGTTTTTGAGTTCGGGGGGTAGATTATGAAAAAGGAAGGTATTAGCATCCTTTTCATCCATGGTTTTCCATGGGCTCTTAGTTACTTTCTAGATCACTTGCTTTTTTGTTTGAATGTGCTTGTGGTTTTTTGAAAGTATTTTGAAAATGTAACTTTATAATGATTCTCGTTTCTATAAGAACGCATACAAAGTGTTTGTTTCGAAAATAGTTCAAAGATGTGTTTGTGAGATGTGTTTTTGAAAGTTATTTTGAAAACGTCTTTGCAACGGTTCTCATCTCTATAAGAACGCGTACAAGGTGTTTGTTTCGAAAATGTTTCAAAGTGTAAGTGTAGGTGTATGAAATGTTTTTGTTGTGAACAAGCGAGTAACTAGGAGCGAATCTACCTACTCGAAAGGTTTTAAATGTGCTTTTCCTTCTCCTTTAGATGTGGCTATCTTACCATTGATTTGGTAAGAAGCCCCATCGTTGGATGTGAACGGACGGCCGTTGGGTCATCATATAATCATGATAGCAATGTTGTGAGATGTCATTGAATTTTTCTTTAGGGACTAAGATCATTTTGAAAGGCAACTATGATAGCGTCATCTAGGGACTATGATCTTATATTTTCGATTTCTTTGTGCTAAGACACCCCACATGCATAACATGGCCATTTTTGTAAGGCATCAAGTGGGATTACCCTAAGGGTGCATGTGTGCAAAGAGTGTTTGATTTGCATGCATTTAGTCTTGATTAGGGTGGTCTACTTGTTGGTTTTATCTTGCCATACACGCCTAATTACTAGCATTTATATTTGAAAGTGATAAATTGCAGAAATGTAAAGTCCTAGGCTATTACAATATTTAGGGGATGGGGATATATATGTACGAATGGGGATTGCAAGTAAAAATAAGTCCTAAGTTACTATTACAACCATATTGAAATGTACAATGCAAGAAATAAAAGGAAAGATTTATTTTATTTTTAATGAAAAAAGAAAATAAGTTAAAAGGAAAACTTTTTTATGTCTTTTTATGTTGATATTAAAAGAGGGTTAATATTAAAATGATGAAAAGGAAAATAAATGCAAAATAGAAAAAGCGTGTTGCTGCAAACAAAGAAACAAGGGTCAGAAGTTCTGAAGCCAGACGCATGACTCAGCAGGAAAAGTCAGTGGAGTTAGAAGTTCTGGATTCGTACACTCTGAGGTCCTGCAAAAAACGTCAGAGGGAAAGGGAACAAAGGTTCTGGATGGATACACTCTGAAGTCCTGCAAAAACGTTAGAGGGAAAACACAGAGGTTCTGGGTGGTGTCCAACCTGTGAACAAAAAGTCAGAAGTTCTGTATTATGTTGAAATAGTAAGCAAACGTCAACAGTTCAGTGTATTTGACATGTAAGGAGAACTCATAAGTTCTGTGTTGTGTTAATATTGTGAGTGAATGTCAGAAGTTCTATATTATGCTGAGCCAGTGGGTGAACACCAGAAGTTCAGTGTGTGTTAACAGTGAGAAGAATCATGGAAGTTATGTGTGTTAAAACAGTGAAGAGAACTCAGAAGTTCTGCGTGCTTAAACAGTGAGAAAATCCTAGAAGTTCTGTGTGTTAAAATGATGAGAGAAAAACAGAAGTTATGTGTTACATTTCAGCTCTTAATCAGCACATCAACAATTTATTCAATTCAGCAAATCAGAATAATCACAACACAACAAACACAGAAGTTTCAATCCTAAGTCTGAGCCTAGCATTATTCTAGAAGTTCTGATCCATAGTTTTTCGATTCATACAATGATATGTACAACATTAATACTATGATATTTACATGTTAATGATGTTCAGAATGAAAAGCAAGTAAAGTCAGAAAGGCTTACCTGGAGCGTGCTTGGAGCTTTGAGTGGCTGCCTTTGGATGTTCTGAGTCAGCAAGAGAGATGAAAGAGTGGTTGTGTTCTTTGTTTCAAAGGGAAGAACAAAGGTTTGTTTTTGTGTATGAGAAATCTGGACTTTTATGAAGGTTTCATAACTTCCTTTTCTCTCTTTTGGCCAATCTCTCTCTTGAAAAGCCAGCCCCTTGAATGTGTGATGGAGCCAAGTATTTATAGATGAATTTACTGTGACTTTGGGGGGGAAAAACAAATAGGATTTGAACCTGTTTTGGCATCCTGTTCCTTTGCTTTTTCATCACAGTTTTCGTATGCTAGTTTGGTGTAATCATGAGATGCAGGCGTAGGCTGAACCAACTGTTGGTCATAGGTCTGCAGTAAGTTGTATAAGTAAGGTTTTGGGATTTGGTCAAGTTCTGACCAAAGCGTTGAAAATAGACTTCATGTGCTAAAGCACCGCCTTATCTTTGAAGCAAGCATGGTGGCTGTCAACAGGATTTAAGGAAAAGCAAAAGCAAAGTTGCTATCCCAAGACAGTAGAGGTACACGTGGTGAAAATCCTTTGGATAAAGACTCAGAAGGTGGTTGTGAGCATTAAATGATTATGAGACTTATCACAACCAGAAATCCTGCAATGTGAAACTCTACACCAAGACTTAGTTCTGGATCAGAAGTTCTGCTTCAGCATAGCATCCCATCTTCTGATCCTCTTATCTTTTGGCTCCAGCATGTTCTGAAGGAGCTTTCAGAATTTCTAGAAAGTTTGCAGCACGCTATTTAACCTTCTTTGAATTACCCTGGCAAACTCTGACTGAGCTTTTGTGCAAACTTGCCCAGAAGTTCTGACCAAACTCTGTCTTGAGAATATCCAGAACTTGCTGAGTGTTATGGTGATAACCTAGTCAGAAGTTCTGAAATTGTCATATTTTCTTAAATACTTAGAAGAAATTCTAAGTATTTAGAATTTTGACCTTTTGGATTTTGATGAAACAAAACTCCATATTTCAATGTGTCTTGATGAAATATGATTCTTGAAGCTTGATTTTGATCCAAAAGTCAAAGTTTGACCTTTCAGCGTGCAAATGACCATTTTGCCCTTGTGAGTGATTTTCTTGGAAAATTTGTAGTTCAAGGCTTGGAACTTTGATAGAAGTAAACCTAGGATCCAGGTGATCCCTTGTGAAATGAGAGGGAAAATTTTGGGGTGCAACAGCTGCCCCTGTTCAATCTTCTTACACCTGAAGAGTTAGATGGGTAATTCGACCATTCGTGACTTGAAGGTGGAAGATGATTGAACACTAGAGTGCCTAAAAAATTTGTACTCGAGGATGTGTTGGTTGGTTATGTAGGGAATGGGCTTGAAGATTCCATTTGGAGAGGTAATGGATAGCCGTTGGAGATGGGCTTAAAGATGCCATCCGAAGGTGATTGTATCTGGACTCAGGATGATGAAGGAATCTTGGACGATTGCTACTCCAAAAGGATGATGAAGGAATCTTGGATGACTACTACCTCAGCAGGATGATGAAGGAATCTTGGACGACTACTACTTCAGCAGGATGATGAAATAATCTTGGACGACTACTACCTCAGCAGGATGATGAAAGAATCTTTGATGACTGCTACTCTAACAGGATGATGAAGGAATCTTGGATGATTGCTACTCCAAAAGGATGATGAAGGAATCTTTGACGACTGCTACTCCAACAGGATGATGAAGGAATCTTGGACGATTTCTACTCCAAAAGGATGATGAAGGAATCTTTGACGACTGCTACTCCAACAGGATGATGAAGGAATCTTTGACGACTGCTACTCCAACAGGATGATGAAAGAATCTTGGACGATTGCTACTCCAAAAGGATGATGAAGGAATATTTGACGACTGCTACTCCAATAGGATAATGAAGGAATCTTGGATGATTGCTACTCCAAAAGGATGATGAAGGAATCTTGGATGACTACTACCTCAGCAGGATGATGAAGGAATCTTGGACGACTACTACCTCAGCAGGACGATGAAGGAATCTTGGACGATTGCTACTCCAAAAGGATGATGAAGGAATCTTTGACGACTGCTACTCCAACAGGATGATGAAGGAATCTTGGACGGTTGCTACTCCAAAAGGTAATGATAAACTTTGTCTGTCGATCGATCTTTCTTGATAAGGTAAAGAGTTAGTTGTATGCAATATCATGATGTATGCATTGTGTAATGATGTTCTCAAAATAAATGAGATTTATGTTATACGTATTGTGTATGCATATGTTATGAATGTTATTGAGATGTAAGTGTGTCTTCAAACTTTGCTCAAAATGTTTCCACTGGGGATCCCTGTTTTGTTAAGGAGAACTCCGTTGGGGAAAGTTGAAAACTCTGTGGCGATTGTTGATTCATGCTTGGGGAAAAAGTTCAGGAGTCTCGGTTGTCCGTTGCTCTACTGGGGAGTCGAAGTTGAACTGATATTTGGTCGGGTCCAGGTTTCACAGTAACTTGCTGGGGATTGTAGAGTAGTCTACTGGGGAAAAGGAGTTGTGGTCCTTTGATTTTTAGTAGTCGGAGAGGCAAACTCAAGCTGGGGAATCTGTAATTTGTTAGGGAAATAAACCCTGTTACCGGTCTGCTAGAGAGGTGATGACTTTGTTGGGGAAGTCCTCGAGGATTCTTGAAGTTGCCCCAACTGGGGAAAGGTTTTTAGAGATTAAAATCTTGCTGGGGAATCATCCTATGAGAAGGATTTTGGGGAGATTTGTCATTTCCCCTAGCAGCAAATATTTGTGGCATTGTCAAGAAATGTTTGATTGTACGTAACCCTTTGTTGAGATTGATGCTCAATGCCCCAAGTGACGGAGGTGCAGACCTGCCCCTGGTTACTCTGCACTTTGAGAGATTTCTTGGAATCTTGACTGGATTGCCCCAGGTGTGTTGGATAACGACATGTCATGTCCCCCTGTTGGTAGGAGATTTATCAATGAGATTGTCATCCTTCTTAAATTGATTTTGTTCACTGAGAGAGCCTTCGTTCATCAGATATTTGTTGTGTGAATTTCTCCACTGTCAAACAAGTAGCCATATGTAAATAGTGAAATTCAAGTAATGCAAAGTTTACATTTGTCTTGAAGTTTTTTGAAAATGCGTTTTAGCGAGTAAAGAAATTTGTAATTTCAACTTAGGATTTTGAGTAAAGCCTTACAGGAGTCAGGACACCTTTTGTAACAGTATGCTTTCGAACTAACCCATGCTTCAATTAGGACTTTTGAATGGTTGTAATGTGGCTTGGTTCACGGTTTAAGAAACAAAGGATAAAGGCTCAAAGTGTATTTGTACCCACCTGATCTTCGTGACGTTCTTCGATCCTAAGCTCAGTTAATTGTGCGTTTGAACTCCAATTGAGTCTGGAATGACGTTTTGGTGATGGTTCAGACAAGTTAAGTTTGTCGGAAAGCAGTCATTTCTTGCAATATTTTTTCATGTTGTCGAAGATTTGTAGTGACCTCTTTTTATTTGTTATCCCTGATTTTTGCCTGACCGTTCTTATTTTGAGATTACAGTCAGCGGGATGCCCCAATTTTCTTCTCAAGTCTCCTTTGTAGGTTTTGACTTAGTGGGCTTTTCTTTTTGAGAGATAACTACTTCCTATGTGATAGGGAACCATCACCGTCTTCTGATTCTTAGAGGAATTACGAGATGAGAGTTTGCGGCTTATCGCGCGTTTGAATTAACTGAAAGACTACCCTGCCCCCGGTTTTGATTAAAGGTTTCAATTTTTTTGTAAAAAGGAAAACTTCTACTTCTTTGGCTCGAAGGGGTTGACTAGGGATTATCTTTCTTATAACTCCAATGTTTTAAGATTTGAAAGAATGCCTGTACATCGTCAGCAAGGTCTGCTCAAGAGCATACTGTATGAGATTATGGCATTGTTTTCGTCATCCTCCCTCTAAAGGCTTGTAACTTTTAGCAAGAGTTAAATGTCATAAGGAAAGTAAAAAGCATAGTTTAAATGTAATGAAAATGAGTGGATCAAATCAAGAAAAACATATGCAATGCATTAATGAAGCAAAGTTTGACATTAATAGATAATTGTTTGAATAACAAAAGAAATTACAATTGAAAATTCAAAATGAAACAAGACGCTCTCAAGGATTTGACATAGGAGTGGTGGTCACGTTTGAAGTCTCCGGAGGGTCAAAATCGATCTCCTTGGCATCAATAAAGTCTTGAATCTTGTTCTTCAAAGTCCAACAACCATCAGTGTCCTGTCCGGGACTGTCAGAATGATAGGCACATCTTACGCTCAGATTGTACTTAGAAGAGGAGGTGTCGGGATTCTGAGGAGAGTCCTTTGGCGTGATTAGCTTCAACTTCAGCAAATATTGTAACGCTTGAGACAAAGGCATGTTGATGTTAGTGTAATGCCTTTCTTGATATCTTACCCTACGCCTATTGCTTTGTCTTTGTTGAACAGGTGTAGGATCAGAGATCAGGACTGCCCCCACGTGTTGATCACGGTGACCCTTTTGACTGTACACAACATTATACTCTTTCTTCTCATTGTATGGCCTTTTCTGAGCATCAGAGGGTGTAGCTCCTTGGATCTTTCCACTTTTGATGCCAACATTGACCCTTTCGCCAGTTAGTATTAGCTCGGTGAACCCGGCTGAGGAGCTTCCGATCAAGTGTTTGAAGAAGGGCCCTGTCAAAGTTCCCATGAAGATATCAATCAACTCCCTGTCAGTTAAAGGGGGTTGCACCCTACCAGCCAGATCTCTCCACTTTTGGGCGTATTCTTTGAAGCTCTCGTTGGAACCCATGGTAATTGTTGTACCCCAAAATTTTCCCTCCCATTTCCTCAATATTTTCTTATCACAAGACCCTTGGAGCTCAAGATCAAGTTAGGGTTTACTCTGCTCAAGACTCCTCCTTGCACTGTTGACCCAAATTAGGGTTTGTGTTTGCACAAAGATGTTTTGACCTAAAATGCCCAAAATGACTTTCATGCTTCATGTTGGACTCACAAGTTTATCCATACCAAGTTTCAAGCCTTGATTCCAATCTTTGCCCAGTCAATTGGACAGTTGACCTAGAAATCAACTGTATTGGGGAAAAAGTCAACTGTGGTCAATTGACAGTCAAACCTCATGATTTTTGACCCACATCAACATTAGAACTCATATGAACCATTTGGTCAAGTTTGGATCACAATTCCACAAGAAATTTGATCAGATCACCAAAAGGGCAAAATGGTCATTTTTAGGGTTTTGACTGCACAAAGGCAATTTTTGACTGTTTGACCTGGCCAATGGCAAATCAAGCTCACATATGGACTCAAGGACTCAATGACATGGTCTTGACACATTCAACAAGTTCAAAAGATCCCAAATGCACAAGATTGACAGATGAATTTTCTAGTCAACTGATCAAAATTTGACTGTATACTAAAAAGTCAAACTTTGACTTTTTGGTCAAAATCAAGTGCCAAGATCCATTTTTCATCAAGACATGTCAAACTATGAAACTTGTTCATCAAGAAATCAAAAATTACAAATTAGGGTTTGAAATGAAGAAATTTCATAACTTAGAAATTTTCTAAGTTATGAAATTTCCTAATTTTTTCCTAACTTTGTCCCATCTTTTCATCAAGATACATTAGGATTCAAACAAAACTCAAAACATGAAAGTTGTATTCCATTTCAAAATCTACAACTTTTATTCACAAAGTTTTCTCAAAAGAAGCTTGTAGCTCAAGTTATGATTTTTGGAATAGGGTTGCAAAACATTCTTAACTTAGAAAATTTTTGACCTATTTTAGGCAGGATTTTTGCCCAACTTCATGGCCACTTTTCACATGCTTCCACTTGGAATTTCAACTTGCATTACAAAGATGGATTGTATTACACATTCCAAGCTTTCCAAATTGTCCAAGAACTCATCAAACACCCTTGTGGTTAGGGAGATTCGAATTTGTGAAGTTAGGCAAAAGTCACTTTGTTCATGGCCAATTTCATGTTCATAACACTTTGCATTTTTCAAGTCAGCTTGCACAAGCTAGATTACAGGCCTCTAATCCCATTCTCACTCAATAATTTAATGCATATCCTTTGTGTTCATGTCTTGTTTTGTATATTTAACCATTACATACAAGATTAAGCCATAAATGGAAAAAGCATTTTAGCCATTTTTGAAAAGATCCACTTTATGTCAAGGTCCATATCTTTGAAGTACAAGGAAATCTCTGAGGCACAAATGTGTGGAAATATCCCACTGATCAAGAACAAACTTTGCAGCATGTTTGAGGGGCCTGGAGGAGCCTGTAACCTAACTTGGCATTTTTGGCTTAAGAAGGAAGAAAACTTGCATTTTGAACAACATCACACATTACTGCAAGAACCAACAAAAGCAAACTTTGTGAACACACTTCATACTCCCTAACTAACCTGAAACACGACCAAACCATCCCTAAAACTCCCTCATCCATCAAAGCCCATTTTTTCTGCAAAACAGAGTCCCTGTTGCAGATTGACTTGGCCAGTTCATTTCCATCGTGCGTTTTCATCCAAACCAGTTCAAACACATCCTACATCATTCATACAAACTATCCCAAGCCTTGGAAACAGACTGTAACATCCCTAACCAAGTTTGCCATTTTCATTTTTTCATCTGTGCAGGTTGAGTTACATAGCTTGATTCAGTTAGTTTCAAAGCAAGCTAGAGGTTGGAAGAGCATCCTTGGACCTCAAGCAAGCTGTACAAGTCCTCAAATTGCATTGAAAGTGCCTCCATTGTTGTACACGATTCAAGGTGAACAGGTAAAAGTTTGAACTTCTATCTCTCTATCCAGGCATATCTAGGCTTAGATTTGTGAAGAAGTTATGTCCTACTCATGGCCCTGAAGCTACTCATATCCTCACTTTTCATTTATGTTGTGTGTGCTGCACGAATTTTGAACCTGAACATTAGAAAAAAGTTAGGTCAGGAATTGGGGGAGAAGAAATTCTCTCTCATTTTTGAGAGTTAGATCAACTTCTTTATATGTTTAGAATCGTGACATGATGCTCTATAATGTTTATGTTGTGAGTTTTTGTTAAAAATCAAAGAATCAGGATGTTTGAACAAGCATGAGAAACGCACGTTTTTGAGACAGAAATGGCTGGAAGTTGAAGAAGCTTGCCTTTGGGCTGGGCCTGTTTTATTTTTCTGTTTGCACACTCATTTTTCACTTACACCTCCTTGGCCCATTGTGTGTTATTTTTATCATTTTTGATTTTTTCTTTTTAATTCTGACTCATTATTTTTGTCAAAATATTAAAAACATTAAAAATATTTTTTCAACCATTTTTGCATTTTATTTGTATTTTATTTGTTTTATTTGAATTTATACATATAAAATAACATATATACTTTTATTTAAAATACTAGAAAATAATACAAGTACATTCTATTTTCTAATTTTATTTTATGTTATCTTTTGAAAACATTTTCTTAAAATACACTTTTTTTTGATAAATATTAAATATTTTATTTTTTGTATATATTTAATATATTTAATACATAATATAAATACTTATATATTTATTAGAGCATTTAGGGTAAAAATATAAAAATAATACATTTTTTTCTTTTATTAATATTTGACCTCTAAAATTACTTTTTTACAAACATACTTCTTTTCTTTTATTTTTGTACATAATGGACAAATATTGTATATAAAATAATTCATAAATACCATTTATTAGGAAATTAGGGTTTTGCCCTAAACATGAAAATATCCAAAATTAACCTTTTTTTTATTATTTTTATTTCACTTGTAAATAAAACACATACACTTACACAAATACATTTACACATACACATTTACTTATTCCTATACATTGATACATATTACATTTGCGATTGATTCGATTTGGATGTAAATATTTGGACACTACTCTCCTATTAAGTCTCATCCCCATTTGAACATTTGTACCCCCATCCCCATGATTATTTTGTAATAATTTAGGACTTTTAATTCCGCATTTTAAAGCTTTCTAAATATGCCATGATAGACTTAGGGTTTGTATGCAAAAAATCAAATAACAAATAGCTTGACCTAATTCAAAGACAACAAAGCATGAAAATGGACAACACCAATCACACTTGCATCCCTAGGGTTACTCCACTTGTTGCCTTCAATAATGGGCCATGTTGCATGTTGGGTGTCTTTGGCAAAACAAAACAATTCAAATGATCATAGTCCCTCGATGACGCTTTCGAAAGTTGCCTAAAAATGATCAAGTCCCTTAAAGGAAAAATTGCCAAAGACACTTGACTCCATTGCAATCATGGTCTAAACGATGTCCCGTGCCCGTCCCGTTAACATCCTAACGCAAGATTGTCCACCAAATACAATGGTGGAACAAAATTGTTAAAAGGGTTAAAACATAGGAAAAACCTTTGAGTAAATTTAGGGGTAGACAACTCTTAGTTACTTGAACATCTTGCAAAACAATCCTTGCCATTTTTCAAAACATACATCACAACACACTTTCAAAACAACTTTCAAAAATATTGAAAACTTTTTCAAAAGATACACACCTTTGTATACATTCAAACATGGATCATTACAAAGGTTGGCACAACAATGGCCTCTTTTCAAAATATTTTCAAACCCACACACAAAGCACCATTTCAAACAATTGAAAACACAAGGCAAATGATCTAAGCAAGTAACTAAGAGCCCATGGATAACCATGGATAGAAAGGGTGCTAATACCTTCCCTTTCTATAATCTACCCCCCGAACCCAAGAAAACACCTCAAAGGTTTTTGCTGTGCTTTTTAACCTCTCCTTAGGATAAAATAAAAAGTCGGTGGCGACTCTTGCTCAACCGAAACATTTGCGAAAACAAACGGAAAACCTCAAGTCAGTTCTCCCACCGTATCACAGAACTGGCGACTCTGCTGGGGATAACTTAAATGTGGGGTTACCTTAGGATTAGATCACTCTTGTTTTCAATTGCTTGCTTTGTTTGCTTTTATATTTGTGGGCTTTGCATCGGAGTTTCATAGATCCTAACCCGGATCTGGGGAATACCCTTTTAGGTAGCATAAGCTGTGAGGGACCTGTCCGGCGTAGACCGACATGGGTGAAGCAGTGGCTACATTGGTGTGACACCTTGGTCTGTACCGATATCCCTTGTGTTGCAACGAGGAGAATATGGGTCTTCTAAGGAGTCATTAAACACCAACCGACCTTAGAACCCTAAATTGACCCAACTTGGCCATAGAACCGTAGCAGTATGCTACACTCATTGAGGCTAAACTCTCGCGATGGTTCTGGCCACAAGAAAAGATTGCGATGCTGGAGTTATGACCGATTGAGGGTAGTCAATGATATTGAGATCCTCTAGAACCCGGTTACTTTTGATAGGACAGGTCTTAACCAACGAAACTGAAAGAGGGTAATACCTAAACTTCATGCCGGCCTAAACTCTAAGGGCTGTCTTGTGTGACTTGTGTGCCTTATCATGCTTGCCTTTGTGAATACTTGTGGCGTGCTTTACCATAACATCATACCATCATACCATTGCATGCATCTTGCATAAGGACTGACTCATTTCAAAGACAAGAGGGTTTCATCTTTGCTCTGTTTTGTAGGACATCATGATGCCCGTGCGTAGGAATACTATCCGACTCAACTTTGTTCAACCACCTACTTTGCTCAAGGAATTGGTTGACAGGATTCCAAACACTACTTCCTTCATCAAGAGGCATGGTTCTCTCCTCGGTTTAGTCACTTCAAAGTGGGACCAACAACTGATGAGTGTCCTGGTCTAGTTTTATGATCCCCTGTACCATTGCTTCACTTTTCAAGACTTCCAGCTGGTCCCTACCCTGGAAGAATTCTCTGAGTTACTTGGTATCCCTGATTTGGAGCAGACTCCGTTCACTAGTTGGGAGAAGACTCTTAGGCCTGAAGAGATTGCTGCAGCCCTTCCCTTGACCAAAGAAGAGGTAATGGCTAACTGGGAAACTAGAAGTGGAGTTAAGGGCCTTTTGGCTAAATTTCTGGTTGGCAAGGCTAATAGTTTCTGGAATGACTTAGACTTCAAGGCGTGCGAAGACATTCTGGCTCTTTTAATCTATGGTCTATTATTGTTTCCAAATCCTGATACCTTTATCAACATCAATGCCATAAGGATCTTCATGTCTCGGAACCCTGTACCCACTCTCTTGGGTGATATCCTGCAACAACTCTATGCTCGTACTGCCCGAAGACGGGGAACTCTGTGGTGTTGTGCTCCTTTGTTAGTGAGGTGGTTTATTTCGCACCTCCCTAAGTTCGTGCTGAAGAACCAAGAAGGAATGGGCTGGGCTCATAGGTTAATGTCTCTCACTGATAATGACATCATTTGGACTCTCAGAGGTTTGGATGAGGTAGCCATTATTGATCGTTGCGGAGAATATCCTAATGTTCCATTGATCGGTACCCAGGGAGGAATTCTCTTATAATCCATGTTTAGCTCTCCGTCAGTTTGGAAGAGCAAGAAGAGCAGAGCCTCATGAGATGTTGGTGCCTCACATCAGTTTTGAGTTTCAGGTAGACAGTGACGAGCTGCGCCGTAGATTCATCAAGGTTTGGGACAGAATTCACAAAGCTGACCCACATGAGTTAGGATCAAAGACTTCTCTACCAATGGAACCCTACTGCAGATGGGTCCGCATCCGTGCTCAGAGGTTAGGTATGCCATACGAAGCTGTCAGGCCTATCATTCTTGAATTTCCTGATGAAGACGGGGTTCCTCCAACTGTCCTCCCTCCTCAGATACCCACTGATGTTGATACACTAAAGAGATCTTGGGCGCAGCTACAGGAAGAACGGGATTATTATCGGGAAAAGTTCAACGAACATGAACAAAAGACCCAGAAGCTGACTAAGCAATTGGAGAATGAGAAGATCCTGAATGACTATATCCGGACTGAGAAGAGGAGGCCATGGGAGCACTGATGGGCTTTGGATGTTTCTTTTACAACTTTTATTTCCTTTTCAGTATTTTCATTCTTGTAATGCCTAAGGGAAAATTGTTGAACAATTTAAAGTTTGAATCTAATGAAGTGTGTTTCCTTTTTGTCTACAAAGTTGAATCCCGATTGTCTTTGAAAACATAAATCATACGCATCTCATTGCATCATATGCATAACAAGTACACTTCTTCTACAGGTTGCTTAATCTTCTTCGCTGTTTATTTCAGCACTCAATCATCATGTCTTCCGAGCCTACTACCGAACAAGCTATCAAGGCCCTCCAGGCCCAGAGTGCCCAGTTTCAAGAGCTGGTCATGAGCCTAGCCCAAGGTCAACAGGAGTTGAAGACTCTGCTCTTGAAGAAGAAGAAGAAGAAGAGGACTGCGCTGTTTAACACTGGACGGAGGTTTGGGAATACACTGCAGAATGAAGCTGATCAAGCTACTTCCTCTGTAGGGAAGGATAGTCCCCAAGGGGGAAGGGTTCCTAGTTCTGCGGTCTCCGACAACGAGACAGATTACAATGATGAACAATACCCTCCTGCTGAAGACAGGTACAAGCAACTAGAGGACCGTTTAAGTCCCATGGAGGTTCAACATGTGCCGGGGCTGGATTTTGGAGATCTAGGTTTATCTTCTAGGGTGGTGATCCCACACAAGTTCAAGGCACCTGCCTTTGCGAAGTACGACGGGGCTTCCTGCCCTAAGCTGCATCTCAGATCATATGTAAGGAAGATCCAACCTTACACTGCAGACAAGAACCTATGGATCCATTTCTTTCAGGATAGCCTTTCAGGGGCTCAACTCGAATGGTTCTATCAGCTGGATGGAGCCAGTATCCGAAACTGGGAGGACTTGGCTACTGCCTTTTATAAGCAGTATCAGTATAATTCCGACCTCGCTCCCACGCGTACCCAACTCTAGGGTATGTCACTGGGGACGGGCGAAAGATTCAAGGAGTATGCGCAAAAGTGGAGGGACCTGGATGGAAGGGTGCAACCACCTTTGACAGATCGTGAGCTTGTTGACATGTTCCTGGGGACCCTGTCTGGTCCGTTCTTCAACCATCTGATTGGGAATTCTTCTGCTGGGTTTACAGATTTGATCTTGACTGGTGAGAGAATAGAAGCTGGTATCAAGTCGGGGAAGATACAGAAAGGTGCCTCCTCGAATACTGAAAAGAAGCCCTTCAAGAGGAAGCTAGTGCTGTTTATGGTCCCAGAAGACAAAATAAGCCGGAACGCCGCCAAGCTGTCAATGCGTTGGTAATTTTAAAGCCTGCTGCTGCTCCTCAGCAGTATAACCATCCAAGGGGTGAGAGACCTAAAAGACAGTACACTCGACTCAGCATGACCCTGTCTCAGATTTTGCCGCAACTACTGTCAACCAATCTGGTAACTGTCAAAGAAGCTCCGAAGGTAGTGAACACAGCTTCTCCAAAGTACAACCCCAACGCCCGTTGCGCTTATCACTCTGATAGCCCGGGGCATACTACGGATGATTGTTGGGCTCTGAGAAATAAGGTTCAGGACCTTATTGATGCCAAAGAAATATAGTTCGAGGCGCCCGAAAGGCCCAATGTTGTAACTGCTCCCATGCCCCAGCATGGAGTGAATGCTGTTGAGGAAGACCTGTATATAGCCTCTGTGGATGATATTGTTACTCCGTTGTTGACTGTCAAAAGGAACCTGTTGCTGGCCGGTTTATTTCCGGGATGTGGTAAAGGTTGCCTTCTATGTGCTGTTTCACCTGCTGGTTGTCCTTTGTTGAAGTCAGGCATCCAAAACCTGATGGATAACAAAGAGATCTTGTTCGAGAAGATTGCTGTTCCTGCTGTCCCCACTGAAGAAGTGTCCATTGTTACTATTTTCAACAACTCTCCTAAGGCTCTCTCAAAGAAGCCTGTCAAAATCATGTCTACTCAGAAGATTGCTCCTATCATCATCACTGCTCCGGGGCCTCTCCCTTATACATCTGACAAAGCTGTCCCGTGGCACTATGGGGCAGATGTTTATGTGCTCGGAGTAAAACAAGAGTTTGATACTAGTATCGGCGTCACCAATATCACCGGACCTGCTAAAGTCACTCGCAGTGGCAGGCTCTTTTCACCAGATATTGCACCGCCAGCTATTCAGAGACCTCTTATCATTACACCTGCAAGTGTGCCTGCTTCCCTTCCTAATCAAGTTCCTGTTTCTACCCCTGCTGCCGAGTCATCTGACGCTCGGGGCAAAGGGATTGCTACTAATATGCCTGCCCGGACGGAGGCACCAAAGACAACCAATGTTGAACCTTCCCAGCAAGAGATGGAAGAGATTCTCAAGATTATCAAGAAGAGTGATTTCAATGTAGTTGAGCAGTTAGGGCACACCCCTCTAAAATTTTTATGCTATCACTGTTGTTGTGTTCAGAGGCCCATGCCAAGGCCCTGATTTCCTTCCTGAAGACGGCCCATGTGCCAGAAGAAACGTCTGCTGATCAATTTAACGATTGTGTGGCCAACTTGACTGCCGATAATGGGTTGGGCTTCTCTGACGCCGATCTGACATCCAAAGGAAAGAACCATAACGACGCCCTGCATGTCTCCATTGAATGCATGGGAACTACTCTTGCCCATGTATTGGTAGACACCGGTTCTTCATTGAACGTATTACCCAAGAAGGCCCTAGACAGGTTGGATGGTGAGGGTTTAGAGCTCAAGCCTAGTAACATTGTTGTCCGGGCCTTTGACGGTTCGAAAAGGATGGTACATGGGGAAGTTGACATTCCAATCAGGGTTGGTTCTCAAGTTTTTGATTCTACTTTCTATGTGATGGACATCCGACCATCCTATTCTTGTTTGCTGGGTCGTCCATGGATCCACAAGGCTGGAGCTATGACCTCCACACTACATCAGAAGCTTATGTACCCGATCAGAGGGAAGATTGTGACAATTCAGGGGGAGGAAGAGTATATGGTCAGCCACCTCAACTCGTTCCGGTACATAGAGATGGATGGGGAATTCATTGAGACTCCATTCCAGCATTTTGAAGAGGTGCCTCAGACACTAGCGTCAGCAGAGACTGTGACTGTAGAAGATTCTCCATTGAAGATGGCCTCCCTAAAGGATGCTCGGGCTGTTATTGAGAAGGGTGAGTGCGCAAACTGGGGCCGACTTCTTGATTTCACTCCAAAGACCGATAAGTTTGGTTTGGGTTTCACTGCAGAGGCTCAGAGAGCTGTTCGTAAAGCAAGGATTGGAAGACCTCCTGTGTTCATCACCAACCCATGAGTAAATGCTATTGAAGACGACGTGGAGGAATCTGAATTCGACAGTTGGATCTAGCCAACAACCGACGGTGGACCAAGCAACTGGACTTCCAAAGACTTCACACCCATTACTTTTGTCACTCAGTAATGAACTCTTTTGTTTTGAACTTGTAACAGACAATATTTTGAAACTTTTATGGCTCGGTGTCTTACCCGGGGCACCGTGGCTTCATTTGTGAGGGCTTTTGTGTGTCATTTTCATATATCATTAATAAAAACATTGGACGTTTGTTGCATTTCAAAATCTTGCGCTCCTTTTCTTTCTTTATTATATATTGGAAAACAACTATATTTACACACACTCACCTATACAGGTTCCAATCCACTCTGGATCTCACTGGTAACGACTCTGCTACTGCCAGTTATGACTTTGAAAATCCGATCAACTTAGCCGAAGACGAAGGTGAAGATGATTGCGAAGTTCCTGGTGAACTCGCAAGACTGTTACTCCAGGAAGAGAGGGCCATTCAGCCACATGAAGAGCCAGTGGAAACGGTAAATCTGGGTACTGAGACAGACAAAAAGGAAGTCAAGATTGGTGCCAATCTAGAGCTCAGTGTGAAACAACGGTTGATTCAGATGCTACATGACTATGTGGAAATCTTTGCCTGGTCTTACGAAGACATGCCTGGGTTGGATACCGACATTATGGTTCATCACCTGCCTACCAAGGAAGAATGCCCTCTGGTAAAACAGAAGATTCGCCGTATGCGTCCAGAAATGTCCGAGAAAATCAAAGCTGAGGTTATGAAACAATTTGATGCCGGGTTTCTAGCAGTGACTTCTTACCCTCAATGGGTTGCCAACGTGGTTCCAGTGCCGAAGAAGGATGGTAAGGTCCGAATGTGTGTTGATTACAGGGATTTGAACAGGGCGAGCCCTAAGGATGATTTCCCTCTGCCTCATATCGACGTTCTGGTTGACAACACTGCTCAGCATAAAGTATTATCCTTCATGGACGGCTTCTCCGGTTATAATCAGATCAAGATGGCTCCTGAAGACATGGAGAAGACCACTTTTGTTACTCAGTGGGGCACCTTTTGCTACAAGGTCATGCCTTTTGGGTTGAAAAATGCTGGGGCAACCTACCAACGTGCCATGGTTGCTTTATTTCATGACATGATCCATCACGAGATAGAAGTATACGTCGATGATATGATTGGAAGGTCCCAAACTTAGGAGGAACACCTTGACCATCTACAGAAGCTGTTTGAACGTCTGAAGTTGTACAAGCTGAGGTTGAACCCGAACAAGTGCACCTTCGGGGTGAGATCTGGAAAATTGCTAGGCTTCATCGTAAGTGACAAAGGTATTCAAGTGGACCCTGCCAAAGTGAAAGCCATACAAGAGATGCCAACTCCCAAGACAGAGAAAGAAGTCAGAGGCTTTCTAGGACGGTTGAACTACATTGCCCGATTCATCTCGCGTCTAACTGTTATCTGTGAACCAATCTTCAAGCTGCTGATCAAGTAGTACGTTGGAACGATGAATGTCAGGCCGCTTTCAAAAGAATCAAAGAGTATCTCCAAGAACCACCCATTCTTATGCCGCCGGTTGAAGGGAGACCTCTAATCTTATACTTAATTGTACTGGACAGCTCAATGGGGTGTGTGCTGGGGCAGCATGACGAGTCTGGCCAAAAAGAACACGCCATTTATTACCTTAGCAAAAAGTTTACCGACTGTGAGACCCGATACTCACTGCTCGAGAAAAGTTGCTGCGCTTTGGTATGGGCTGCTCACCGGCTGAGACAGTATATGTTGACTCACACTACTCTGTTGATTTCAAAAATGGATCCAATCAAGTACATCTTCGAAAAGCCCACCTTGTCTGGAAGAATAGCAAGATGGCAGATGATCTTGACGGAATACGACATCCAGTACACGACTCAAAAAGCAATCAAGGGAAGTGTGTTGGCAGACCATTTGGCACACCAGGCAGTGGATGATTACCAGTCGATGAACTTTGAATTTCCAGACGAGGATATCATGGTAGTGACCGATTGTGAAGTACCTGGACCGGATGAAGGACCTGAGGAAGTATCCCAATGGTCTATGCACTTTGACGGAGCCTCGAACGCTTTGGGTAATGGTATCGGCGCTGTGATCATATCCCCTAAAGGCACTCATACTCCACTCACCGCCCGACTATGTTTCAACTACACCAACAACATGGCAGAGTATGAGGCATGTATCATGGGTCTTCAAGCTGCAATTGACCTAAGGATCAAGTTTCTAAGTGTCTTCGGAGATTCCGCTCTCGTGATCAATCAGATCAAAGGCGAGTGGGATACGAAACACCCAAATCTTATTCCTTACAAGGAGTATGTGCTGACGTTGATCCCCCATTTCAAAGAGATAACCTTTGAACACTTCCCAAGAGAGGAGAATCAGTTAGCAGACGCGTTGGCTACGATGTCTTCTATGTTCAAAGTCAAATGGGACAACGAGGAACCCCTGATCATTATTTGGAAGTTGGATGAACCTGCACATTGCTGCGATCTCGAGACCGAAGAGGTAACTGAAAAACCTTGGTATCATGAAGTGAAGAGGTACTTGGAAGCTCAAGAATACCCCGAGGGTGCATCTGTTAATGACAAGAAGTTCCTGAGAAGGTTTGCGGCAAAGTTCTTCCTCAGCAATGGCATTCTCTACAAGAGAAACCATGATTCAACCTTACTGCATTGTGTAGATAAGACTGAAGCAGAAAGGATCATGGCAGAGCTACATGAAGGTACCTTCGGAACACATTCCAGTGGACATACCATGGCAAAGAAAATCCTTTGGGCAGGATATTTCTGGTCCACAATGGAAGCCGACTGTTATTAGCATTCTCGAACTTGTCATAAATGCCAGATCTATGCTGATAAGGTGCACATTCCTCCGGTTCCTCTGAACGTCTTGACAGCACCTTGGCCTTTTGCAATGTGGGGCATTGATATGATCGACGAGATCCAACCTACGGCTTCCAATGGGCATCGCTTCATCTTGGTAGCGATTGATTACTGCACAAAGTGGGTCGAAGCAGCTTCCTTCGCTACTGTAACCAAGAACGTCGTGGCACGGTTCATTCGGCACAACCTGATCTATCGATACGGTGTACCTGAGAGGATCATTACGGATAATGGTACTAATCTTAATAACAAGATGATCACTGAGCTCTGCGAGCAATTCAAGATACAGCACCATAACTCTTCTCCTTACCGGCCAAAGATGAATGGGGCTGTAGAAGCAGCGAATAAGAACATCAAGAAGATTGTGCAGAAGATGACAGTGACCTACAAAGATTGGCATGAAATGTTACCGTTTGCTCTTCATGGGTACCGTACCTCAGCACGGACGTCAACAGGGGCAACTCCCTTTTCCTTGGTCTATGGCATGGAGGCAGTCTTGCCTATTGAAGTCCAGATACCCTCCCTCCGGATAATGAAGGATGCAGGTTTGAGCGAAGATGACTGGATCCAGACTCGGCTTGATCAATTAAACCTAATTGACGAAAAGAGATTCACTGCTATTTGTCATGGTCAGACGTACCAAAAACGGATGATCAGGGCATTTAACAAGAAAGTCAGACGACAAGAGTATCAAGTCGGAGACCTGGTAATCAAGCGCATCATTCTTCCTCAAAGTGATCCCAGGGGCAAATGGACCCCCACGTACGAAGGGCCATTTGTGGTTAAACATATCTTCTTAGGAGGAGCTATGATTCTAACCACCATGGATGGTGACGACCTTCCTCATCCCTCCAATGCAGACATAGTAAAAAGATACTACGCATGAACTAAAGACCCGCTAGGTTGACACACCTAGGCAAAAATAAGGGCTTCCCTGCGAACCAAAAGGGTTCGGGCAAAAACAAGGGATGAAATGAAAAAAATCTGTACACCCGGCAAGTCGAAAACCTGAAAAGGCGGCTTGGGCAAAAATGGGTATCCCGGTGGACTGAAAACCTGAAAGGGCGGTCCAGGCAAAAGTTAGGGATAAAGCGTAATACTATGTCTCATTGGATCACCTTGCATCCATAATTCGGCATCAACTATCGGGCTCGGATGACTCCAATCAATCAGCTTCATCTTCAACTAAGCAGCAAAGTGATGAGACGCTTGAAGACATAAAGGCGATAACAGAGTTGGAACCCAGTGGGATTATTTTTCACATAGCTGTTTTGTTTCCTTTCCACAAAATTGTATAAACTCTATTTTTCTCGGCGGAGTTATCTTACTAGGACATCAGCCTCCTGTACATAAAACACCTATTTACAGGCAAATTTCAAAATCAATACAAGATTCAATTTTTCAGACAAATTACCCATCGTTTTTCCTTTTTCTATTTTGCAAAGAACGTCCAATGTTCATTTTTAATATATGCATTTGACATTAATTGCTAATCATGAATATTTGCATGCGAAACAAAGGACTAATTACAGATGACATCAGAAACAGGGGCAATAAAGAATTGTCTAAGCGATCTAGTTGCTCTGTCCAACAAGGTACCAAGGTAGGTTCGGCTGAAGAACGTAACCAGGATACCTTCACTCCCCGTTGAGTAAGACAAGATTCAACAATACCCTCCCCAGGCAGAGTTGGTCTCTCATCAGCCCTAAAAAGGCACAGTATCTCCAGCAAGTCAGCGATACTCTCCCCAAGCAGAGTTAGTCTACTGTCAGCCTTAAGGAAGTTGGGTATCCCCAGAAGATCTCAACATTCCCCAGCAGAGTATAGACATTCCTCAGCAAGCATCCCCGACAGTCTTAATATAAGATTGTTCCCCGGCGAAATACCAGACACCCCAGTAGAACCCCTTCCCCAGTACAGTCTGAAAAGTTTCCCCAGGAAAGTTGAATCATCCTCTCCAGTAGATTATGAAGCTTATCCCCAGTAGTTTCTGGAAGCTTATCCCCTGCAGAGTACATACGTCTCTCCCCGACTTTATTCAGAGGTTATTTCCCACCAGAGCTTATAACTGGGTTATCCCCAGCTAATTACCACGGAAAGTTCGTCCTCGGCGAAGTTCTTCCTATCCCCAGCGGAGTTCATCAAGTTCCCCAACATAACTTATCAGTGGAATCCCCAGCGGAGCTCTCATCAAAACCTCAGCGAAGTATCTCTTCCCACAGAGTAATTCCCCGCAGAGTAATCTCTTCACCAAATTTATTCCCCAACGGAGTCGTCTTCTCCTACCGGTTTATTCTTGCAACCATCATCCACAGCGGAAACGAAGAACTCTACTCTTCAAAACATCAGCCCAGGATTCCACAAACTCCCGACAGTCGTCAAGGATTTATTTTCCTAGATAAAAATACATTCATCACATTATCATACACCATGACGCATGCATATACGCATCATATCACACAATCTCATTTATTCTTGAGAACATCATGACATCATGCATCTCATACATCATGACATTGCATACAACTAATGTTTTGCCTTTTCAGGAAAAGGTCAATCCAAAGATGATTACTATCAACTGTCACAATTCCAGATTCGATTCCTGTATCTAGCCAGGGCACATCTATGAGTGATTTGATTGTCGATTCGATACCTGTATCCAGCCAGGGCATATCTGCATGAAGAGTTTAGAGATTCGATACCTGTATCCAGCCAGGGCATATCTGTAGACGACTAATTCCAGATTCGATACCTGTATCCAGCCAGGGCATATCTGTAGATGACAAATTCCAGATTCGACACCTGTATCCAGCCAGGGCATATCTGTAGACGACTAATTCCAGATTCGATACCTGTATCCATCCAGGGCATATCTGTAGACGACTAATTCCAGATTCGATACTTGTATCCAACCAGGGCATATCTGTAGACGACAAATTCCAGATTCGACACCTGTATCCAGCCAGGGCATATCTGTAGACGACTAATTCCAGATTCGACACCTGTATCCAGCCAGGGCATATCTGAAGACGACAAATTCCAAATTCGACACCTGTATCCATCCAGGGCATATCTGTAGACGACTAATTCCAGATTCGACACCTGTATCCAGCCAGGGCATATCTGTAGACGACTAATTCCAGATTCGACACCTGTATCCAGCCATGGCATATCAGTAGACGACTAATTCCAGATTCGACACCTGTATCCAGCTAGGGCATATCTGTAGACGACAAATTCCAGATCCAATACCTGTATCCAGCCAGGGCATATCTGTAGACGACCAATTCCAGATTCGATTCCTGTACCCAGCCATGGCATATCTGTGAGCGATTGATTGTAGATTCGATACTTGTACCTAGCCAGGGCATATCTGCATGAAGAGTTTGAAGATCAACACCTGTAACAGGCCAGGAAACCATCTTCCTTTCTCAAAGTACA
Organism: Vicia faba; assembly: GCA_948472305.1. Lineage (NCBI taxonomy): Eukaryota > Viridiplantae > Streptophyta > Magnoliopsida > Fabales > Fabaceae > Vicia > Vicia faba. Next base: position 1,291,025,067 of record OX451740.1, read on the forward strand.
CAAGTTCTCGCTAAGGAATCTCTTACGCGATCAACACTTCCAAATGGCATCTATAAGCCCATTCCCGACAAGGTTCTGTCACGTCTCCAGATGGCATCTATAAGCCCATACTTCTATCCACCATCTCTCCAAATGGCATCTATAAGCCCATTCCCGCCATCACACTGCTGATACTCTACCATGAGAGTGCAAATTTCTGGGCACTTTAGTGTTCAATCATCTTCCACCTTCGGATCACGAAAGGCACGCAAGCCAATCTACATCCTCAGGTTTAAGAAGATTGAACAGGGGCAACTGTTGTACCCCAAAATTTTCCCTCCATTTCCTCAATATTTTCTCATCACAAGACCCTTGGAGCTCAAGATCAAGTTAGGGTTTACTCTGCTCAAGACTCCTCCTTGCACTGTTGACCCAAATTAGGGTTTGTGTTTGCACAAAGATGTTTTGACCTAAAATGCCCAAAATGAATTTCATGCTTCATGTTGGACTCACAAGTTTATCCATACCAAGTTTCAAGCCTTGATTCCAATCTTTGCCCAGTCAATTGGACAATTGACCTAGAAATCAGCTGTATTGGGGAAAAAGTCAACTGTGGTCAATTGACAGTCAAAACTCATGATTTTTGACCCACATCAACATTATGAACTCATATGAATCATTTGGTCAAGTTTGGATCACAATTCCACAAGAAATTTGATCAGATCACCAAAAGGGCAAAATGGTCATTTTTAGGGTTTTGACAGCACAAAGGCAATTTTTGACTGTTTGACCTGGCCAATGGAAAATCAAGCTCACATATGGACTCAAGGACTCAATGAAATGGTCTTGACACATTCAAAAAGTTCAAAAGATCCCAAATGCACAAGATTGACAGATGAATTTTCCAGTCAACTGATCAAAATTTGACTTTATACTGAAAAGTCAAACTTTGACTTTTTGGTCAAAATCAAGTGCCAAGATCCATTTTTCATCAAGACATGTCAAACTATGAAACTTGTTCATCAAGAAATCAAAAATTACAAATTAGGGTTTGAAATGAAGAAATTTCATAACTTAGAAATTTTCTAAGTTATGAAATTTCCTAATTTTTTCCTAACTTTGTCCCATCTTTTCATCAAGATACATTTGGATTCAAACAAAACTCAAAACATGAAAGTTGTAGTCCATTGAAAAATCTACAACTTTTGTTCACAAAGTTTTCTCAAAAGAAGCCTGTAGCTCAAGTTATGATTTTTGGAATAGGGTTGCAAAACATTCTTAACTTAGAAAATTTTTGACCTATTTTAGGCAGGATTTTTGCCCAACTTCATGGCCACTTTTCACATGCTTCCACTTGGAATTTCAACTTTCATTACAAATATGGATTGTAGTACACATTCCAATCTTTCCAAATTGTCTAAGAACTCATCAAACACCCTTGTGGTTAGGGAGATTCGAATTTGTGAAGTTAGGCAAAAGTCACTTTGTTCATGGCCAATTTCATGTTCATAACACTTTGCATTTTTCAAGTCAGCTTGCACAAGCTAGATTACAGGCCTCTAATCCCATTCTCACTCAATAATTTAATGCATATCCTTTGTTTTCATGTCTTGTTTTGTGTATTTAACCATTACATACAAGATTAAGCCATAAATGGAAAAAGCATTTTAGCCATTTTTGAAAAGATCCACTTTATGTCAAGGTCCATATCTTTGAAGTACAAGGAAATCTCTGAGGCACAAATGTGTTGACATATCCCACTGATCAAGAAAAAACTTTGCAGCATGTTTGAGGGGCCTGGAGGAGCCTGTAACCTAACTTGGCATTTTTGGCTTAAGAAGGAAGAAAACTTGCATTTTGAACAACATCACACATTACTGCAAGAACCAACAAAAGCAAACTTTGTGAACACACTTCATACTCCCTAACTAACCTGAAACACGACCAAACCATCCCTAAAACTCCCTCATCCATCAAAGCCCATTTTTTCTGCAAAACAGAGTCCCTGTTGCAGATTGACTTGGCCAGTTCATTTCCATCGTGCGTTTTCATCCAAACCAGTTCAAACACATCCTACATCATTCATACAAACTATCCAAAGCCTTGGAAACAGACTGTAACATCCCTAACCAAGTTTGCCATTTTCATTTTCCATCTGTGCAGGTTGAGTTACATAGCTTGATTCAGTTAGTTTCAAAGCAACCTAGAGGTTGGAAGAGCATCCTTGGACCTCAAGCAAGCTGTACAAGTCCTCACATTGCATTGAAAGTGCCTCCATTGTTGTACACGATTCAAGCTGAACAGGTAAAAGTTTGAACTTCTATCTCTCTATCCAGGCATATCTAGGCTTAGATTTGTGAAGAAGTTATGTCCTACTCATGGCCCTGAAGCTACTCATATCCTCACTTTTCATTTATGTTGTGTGTGCTGCACGAATTTTGAACCTGAACATTAGAAAAAAGTTAGGTCAGGAATTGGGGGAGAAGAAATTCTCTCTCATTTCTGAGAGTTAGATAAACTTCTTTATATGTTTAGAATCGTGACATGATGCTCTAGAATGTTTATGTTGTGAGTTTTTGTTAAAAATCAAAGAATCAGGATGTTTGAACAAGCATGAGAAGCGCGCGTTTTTGAGACAGAAATGGCTGGAGGTTGAAGAAGCTTGCCTTTGGGCTGGGCCTGTTTCATTTTTCTGTTTGCACACTCATTTTCCACTTACACCTCCTTGGCCCATTGTGTGTTATTTTTATCATTTTTGATTTTTTCTTTTTAATTCTGACTCATTATTTTTGTCAAAATATAAAAAACATTAAAAATATTTTTTCAACCATTTTTGCATTTTATTTGTATTTTATTTGTTTTATTTGAATTTATACATATAAAATAACATATATACTTTTATTTAAAATACTAGAAAATAATACAAGTACATTTTATTTTCTGATTTTATTTTATGTTATCTTTTGAAAACATTTTCTTAAAATACACTTTTTTTTTGATAAATATTAAATATTTTATTTTTTGTATATATTTAATATATTTAATACATAATAAAAATACTTATATATTTATTAGAGCATTTAGGGTAAAAATATAAAAATAATACATTTTTTTCTTTTATTAATATTTGACCTCTAAAATTACTTTTTTACAAACATACTTCTTTTCTTTTATTTTTGTACATAATGGACAAATATTGTATATAAAATAATTCATAAATACCATTTATTAGGAAATTAGGGTTTTGCCCTAAACATGAAAATATCCAAAATTAACCTTTTTTTTATTATTTTTATTTCACTTGTAAATAAAACACATACACTTACACAAATACATTTACACATACACATTTACTTATTCCTATACATTGATACATATTACATTTGCGATTGATTCGATTTGTTTGTAATTATTTGGACACTACTCTCCTATTAAGTCTCATCCCCATTTGAACATTTGTACCCCCATCCCCATGATTATTTTGTAATAATTTAGGAATTTTAATTCCGCATTTTAAAGCTTTCTAAATATGCCATGATAGACTTAGGGTTTGTATGAAAAAAATCAAATAACAAATAGCTTGACCTAATTCAAAGACAACAAAGCATGAAAATGGACAACACCAATCACACTTACATCCCTAGGGTTACTCCACTTGTTGCCTTCAATAATGGGCCATGTTGCATGTTGGGTGTCTTTGGCAAAACAAAACAATTCAAATGATCATAGTCCCTCGATGACGCTTTCGAAAGTTGCCTAAAAATGATCAAGTCCCTTAAAGGAAAAATTGTCAAAGACACTTGGCTCCATTGCAATCATGGTCTAAACGATGTCCCGTGCCCGTCCAGTTAACATCCTAACGCAAGATTGTCCACCAAATACAATGGTGGAACAAAATTGTTAAAAGGGTTAAAACATAGGAAAAACCTTTGAGTAAATTTAGGGGTAGACAACTCTTAGTTACTTGATCATCTTGCAAAACAATCCTTGCCATTTTTCAAAACATACATCACAGCACACTTTCAAAACAACTTTCAAAAACATTGAAAACTTTTTCAAAAGATACACACCTTTGTATACATTCAAACATGGATCATTACAAAGGTTGCCACAACAATGGCCTCTTTTCAAAACATTTTCAAACCCACACACAAAGCACCATTTCAAACAATTGAAAACACAAGGCAAGCGATCTAAGCAAGTAACTAAGAGCCCATGGATAACCATGGATAGAAAGGGTGCTAATACCTTCCCTTTCTATAATCTACCCCCCCGAACCCAAGAAAACACCTCAAAGGTTTTTGCTGTGCTTTTTAACCTTTCCTTAGGATAAAATAAAAAGTCGATGGCGACTCTTGCTCAACCGAAACATTTGCGAAAACAAACGCAAAACCTCATGTCAGTTCTCCCACCGTATCACAGTCATGTTTTGCAATTTCACATGAGTTGGTGCAATATCAGCATTGTACTGATACTGCTTATAAAAAGCAGCAGCTAAATCCTCCCAGGTGTGGATGCGAGAACTCTCTAATTGATAGAACCATTCGAGTTGAGTCCCTACCAGGCTTTCTTGGAAAAAATGGATCCAAAGCTTTGGATCAGTTGTGTATGGTTGAATCTTGCGGACATAAGACTTTAAATGCATCTTAGGGAAATAGACTCCATTGTACAGGGAAAAGGTAGGGACTTTGAACTTTGGCGGGATGACCACTCCAGAAACCAAACCCATGTCTCCTAAATCCAAATTAGGTATCTGTTGAATCTCCATAGCACTGAGGCGATCCTCCAACTGTTTATACTTATCATCAGTGGGAGGATATTGTTCCTCAGAGAAGTCAGCTTCGGCTTCACCAATCTCTAGACTATGGCCTTCCTCAATACTATCCCCCATGTTGGACGAAGTTGAAAGATCTAGAGCTCTCTTGACTGGTCCTCCAGATCTTCCTCCCAAGTTCAGGACTCCTATTGACTTCTTAGGCTTCTTCCTCTTATCTTTGATAAGGAGATCTTTCAGGTCCTCTTGCCCCTTAGCCATAGCCAGAAACATTTATTGGAATTGAGCATTTTGAGCTTGGAGATCTTTCACCGTTTGTTCCATATCCATCTTACTGAAATAAACAGTAGGAAGATAAGGAGACCTGTATAAGAGAAAACCTGTCATGATATGATGCATGATATGTGGATGCATATTTTCAAGGATCTCGTAGGGTAAACACAAGAAAAAGTTAGAGATTGAATTTTGATCAACATCTTTGATTGGATAACTTTGCATCGGTGGATGTCATTCTACAAGGATTAAGCTCACCATATCAAGTGGGTCATAGCCCTTGACTCAAGTTTGTTGTACTTGACTTTGACGGTGTTTGGTTCATCATAACCTGTATCAAAGACCCTCGAGATCCTTGAAATGGTTATTGAAAATTCTATGGCATGATGTTATAATGTTATGTACAAATATGCGAGGTAAGCAAATTTATATACAAATAATCATATTCACACAAAGCAAACAAATCCTTAGTTTTAGGCTTGCATGGAGTTTGTAGGTAAGTACCCTCTTGAAGTTTAGTTGGCTCAACCTGTCCTAGTTAATAGTAACCTGGTTCTAAGGGATCTCAATATCACTGACCTTTCCCACAAGCTTCGTTCAATAAGCAATTGACTCACAACCGAACAAAACTCAGGGGTCAAGTATCAATGAGTGTAGCATCGAGTATCAACCAATTTTCAGCTTTACACCAAAACCGGCTATCTCACTACTTCCTAATGGCCAAGTTGGTCAAGTAAGGTTCTAAGGTCAGTTGATGCTTCACGACACCACGCAGTGGCCCCCTACTCTCCTTGACTGACTCAAGGGTTACTGGTACCAACCAAAGTGCCACAATAACGTAGCTACTGCTTCAACCATGACTCTATACACCGCACAGTTCCCTCACAGTCTATTGCTACTTACCTAAAAGATGCCCCCAAATCCGGGTGTAGGATTTAAAACAAAACCCAAACAAGGAACCAAAATGTAAAGCAAAAAAATCAAACAATGTAAGCAAGTAAAGGTGATCTAGCCCTAAGGTAACCCCACTTTTAAGTATTTCCCCAGCAGAGTCGCCAACTCTGTGATACGGTGGGATAAATGACTTGGGTTTTGTGTTTGTATTCGCAAATGTTTCGGTTTAGCAAGAGTCGCCACCGACTTTTCTTTTATCCAAAAAGGAAAGGTGAAAAAGCACAGGAAAGACCTTTAGAGATGTTTTTGAGTTCGGGGGGTAGATTATGAAAATGGAAGGTATTAGCATCCTTTTCATCCATGGTTTTCCATGGGCTCTTAGTTACTTGCTAGATCACTTGCTTTTTTGTTTGATTGTGCTTTTGGTTTTTTGAAAGTATTTTGAAAATGTAACTTTATAATGATTCTCGTTTCTATAAGAATGCATACAAAGTGTTTGTTTCGAAAATAGTTCAAAGATGTGTTTGTGAGATGTGTTTTTGAAAGTGATTTTGAAAACTTCTTTGCAACAATTCTCGTCTCTATAAGAACGCGTACAAGGTGTTTGTTTCGAAAATGTTTCAAAGTGGAAGTGTAGGTGTATGAAATGTTTTTGCTGTGAGCAAGCGAGTAACTAGGAGCGAATCTACCTACTCAAAAGGTTTTAAATGTGCTTTTCCTTCTACTTTAGATGTGGCTATCTTACCATTGATTTGGTAAGAAGCCCCATCGTTAGATGTGAAGGGACGGGCGTTGGGTCATCGTATGATCATGATAGCAATGTTGTGAGATGTCTTAGCATTTTTCTTTAGGGACTAAGATCATTTCGAAAGGCAACTTTGATAGCGTCATTGAGGGACTATGATCTTATATTTATGATTTCTTTGTGCTAAGACATCCCACATGCATAACATGGCCATTTTTGAAAGGCAACAAGTGGGATTACCCTAAGGGTGCATGTGTGCAAAGAGTGTTTGATTTGCATGCATTTAGTCTTGATTAGGGTGGTCTACTTGTTGGTTTTATCTTGCCATACATGCCTAATTACTAGCATTTATATTTGAAAGCGATAAATTGCAGAAATGTAAAGTCCTATGCTATTACAATATTTAGGGGATGGGGGTACATATGTACGAATGGGGATTGCAAGTAAAAATAAGTCCTAAGTTACTATAACAACCATATTGAAATGTACAATGCAAGAAATAAAAGGAAAGATTTATTTTATTTTTAATGAAAAAAGAAAATAAGTTAAAAGGAAAATGTTTTTATGTATTTTTATGTTGATATTAAAAGAGGGTTAATATTAAAATGATGAAAAGGAAAATAAATGCAAAATAGAAAAAGCGTGTTGTTGCAAACAAAGAAATAAGGGTAAGAAGTTTTAAAGCCAGACGCGTGACTCAGCAGGAAAGTCAGTGGGATCAGAAGTTCTGGATTCGTACACTCTGAGGTCCTGCAAAAAACGTCAGAGGGAAAGGGAACAAAGGTTCTAGATGGATACACTCTGAAGTCCTGCAAAAACGTTAGAGGGAAAACACAGAGGTTCTGGGTGGTGTCCAACCAGTGAACCAAAAGTCAGAAGTTCTGTATTACATTGAAACAGTGAGCAAACGTCAACAGTTCAGTGTATTTGATATGTAAGGAGAACTCATAAGTTCTGTGCTGTGTTAAGATTGTGAGTGAACGTCAGAAGATTTGTATTATGCTGAGCCAGTGGGTGAACATCAGAAGTTCAATGTGTGTTAACAGTGAGAAGAATCATGGAAGTTCTGTGTGTTAAAATAGTGAAGAGAACTCAGAAGTTCTCCGTGCTTAAACAATGAGAAAATCCTAGAAGTTCCATGTGTTAAAATGATGAGTGAAAAACAAAGTTTTGTGTTACATTTCAGCTCTTAATCAGCATATCAGTAATTTATTCAGTTCAGCAAATTAGAATAATCACATCACAACAAACCCAGAAGTTTCAATCCTAAGTCTGAGCCTAACATTATTCTAGATGTTCTGATCCATAGTTTTTCTATTCATACAATGATATGTACAACATTAATACTATGATATTTACATGTTAATGATGTTCAGTATGAAAAGCAAGTAAAGTCAGAAAGACTTACCTAGAGTGTGCTTGGAGCTTTGAGTGGTTGCCTTTGGATGTTCTGAGTCAGCAAGAGAGACGTAAGAGTGGTTGTGTTCTTTGGTTCCAAGGAAAGAACAAAGGTTTGTTTTTGTGTATGAGAAATCTGTATTTTTATGAAGGTTTCACAACTTCCTTTTCTCTCTTTTGGCCAATCTCTCTCTCTCTTCAAAATCCCGCCCCTTGAACGTGTGATGGATCCAAGTATTTATAGATGAATTTATTGTGACTTTGGGGGGAAAAACAAATAGGATTTGAACCTGTTTTGGCATCCTGTTCCTTTTCTTTTTCATCACAGTTTTCGTATTATAGTTTGGTGTAATCATGAGATGCAGGCATAGGCTGAACCAACTGTTGTTCATAGGACTGCAACAAGTTGTATAAGCAAGGTTTTGGGATTTGGTCAAGTTCTGACCAAAGCGTTGAAAATAGCCTTCATGTGCTGAAGCACTTCCTTGTCTTTGAAGCAAGTATGGTGGCTGTCAGCAGGATTTAAGGAAAAGAAAAAGCAAAGTTTCTATCCCAAGACAGTAGAGGTACCCGTGGTGAAAATCCTTTGGATGAAGACTCAGAAGGTGGTTGTGAGCATTAAATGAGCATTAAATGATGATGAGACTTATCACAACCAGAAATACTGCAACGTGAAACTCTACACCAAGGCTTAGTTCTGGATCAGAAGTTCTTCTTCAGCATAGCATCCCATCTTCTGATCCTCTTATCTTCTGGCTCCAGCATGTTTCGAAGGAGCTTTCAGACTTTCTAGAAAGTTTGCAGCATGCTATTTAACCTTCTTTGAATTACCCAGGAAAACTCTGACTGAGCTTTTGTGCGAACTTGCCCAGAAGTTCTGACCAAACTCTGTCTTGAGAATATCCATAACTTGCTAAGTGTTATGGTGATAACCTGGTCAGAAGTTCTGAAATTATCATATTTTCTTAAATACTTAGAAGAAACTCTAAGTATTTAGAATTTTGACCTTTTAGATTTTGATGAAACAAAACTCCATATTTCAACGTGTCTTGATGAAATATGATTCTTGAAGCTTGATTTTGATCCAAAAGTCAAAGTTTGACCTTTCAACATGCAAATGACCATTTTGCCCTTGTGAGTGATTTTCTTGGAAAATTTGTAGTTCAAGGCTTGGAACTTTGATAGAAGCAAACCTAGGATCCAGGGTGATCCCTTGTGAATTGAGAGGGCAAATTTTGGGGTGCAACACATGGCATGTCATACTAACCATTTTAAGGATTTTCTAGGGCTTATCTTTGTCTTGTCTTGTAGGACATGGCGTCCGCTTGCAGGAACACTACCCAAGTCAACCTTGCAAGGGTACCTCATCAACTCAAGGAATTAGCATCAAGGATTCTTGAAAGCTCTACCTTCACTGAAAGACATGGTCGACTTCTCAACTTGGTCACCTCAAACTTTGATGAAGAAATGATAAAGGTTCTCTTTCAGTTCTTTGACCCGTTACATCACTGCTTCACTTTTCCTGATTACCAATTAGTGCCTACTATGGAGGAGTTTTCTCAGTTATTAGGGGTACCTATCCTTACTCAATTACCATTCAACGGTATGGAAAGAGACCCAAAACCTAAAGAGATTGCTCATGCTCTGTCTTTACAATGGTCCGATGTAGTGGCAAACCGGGAAACAAGAAGAGGCGTCAAAGGGTTTCTAGTTAAGTTTCTATTTGTGAAGGCTCACCATTTTTGGGATACTCTGGATTTACAAGCTTTTGAAGAAGTGTTGGACCTTCTCATCTATGGGATGGTACTATTTCCTAATCTGGACTGTTGTACCCCAAAATTTTACCTCTCATTTTATCAAGATTTCCCCTCACAAGACTCTTTGGACTCCAAACCAGATTAGGGTTTGCTCAACTTAAGACATCTCCTTGCACTGATGACCTGAAATTAGGGTTTGATTTTTCACAGGGATTTTTGGACTTTTAATGCTCAATGTGACTTTCATACTTCATGTTGGACCTCTAAGATTTCCCATACGAAGTTTCAAGCTTTGAATCAAATTTTTGCCCAGTCAATTGGACAGTTGACCTAGAAATCAATTGTATTGGGGAAAATGTCAACTGTGGCCAATTTACAGTCAAACCTCATAATTTTTGATCCACATCAACATTATAGACTCATATGAACCATTTTATCAAGTTTGGACCACAACTCCTTAAGAAATTTGATCAGATCATCAAAAGGGCAGAATGGTCATTTTTAGGGTTTTGACTGTATAAGGGCAATTTCTGATTTTTCACCTAGCCAATGGAAAATTGGGTTCAAGCATGGATTCAAGGACTCAATGGAATCATCTTGACCTAATCACAAGGTTCAAAAGATCTCAAATGCATTGGATTGACAAATGAATTTTCCAGTCAACTAATCAAAAATCAACTGTACACTGAAAAAGTCAAACTTTGACTTTTTGGTCAAAATCAAGTGCCAAGGGTCATTTTTCATCAAGATGTGTCAAAACATGAAACTTGTTCACCAAGAAACCTAATTTTGGAAATTAGGGTTTAAAATGGAAAATTTTCATAACTTAGAAATTTTCTAAGTTATGAAAATTTCTTATTTTTTCCCAACTTTTCCCAACTTTTCACCATGATGGAATTGGATTCAAAGAAAACTTCCAACATGAAGTTGTAGTCCTCCACAAAATATACAACTTTTATTCACAAAGTTTTCCCAAAAGATTCTTGTATCTCAAGTTATTATTTTTGGAATAAGGGTCCATGAAACTTTTAACTTAGTGAAATTTTGCCCTAGTTTAGGCAGGATTTTGACCTATCTTCATAGCAACTTTTCACCTAGTTCCAAGTGTAATATAAAAATGAATTTCAAAGATGAATTGTAGAGAATGTTACAAGCTTTCAAAAATGTCACAAAACTCTCCAAGATCAGTTGTGGTTAGGGAGAATCGAAAGTTTGAAAATGGCAAAACATCACTTTTGTCCAAGGCATTTTACACCAAGCTACAAGTTGCAAAATCTGTCTAAACCTTGCTTGTACTTGGTTTACAGGTCTTAAACCTTCCTACACTCATAAATTAAATGCAAACACATTGGATTAAGGCATTGTTCTGATCTATGAAGCATTATACAAAGGATTAATCCATTTTTGGCAAAAAGATAAAAATGCCATTTTCATAATGTCCACTTTATGCAATTTTGTTTCCCTTGAGCCTTGAACCTAATCTTTTGCAGCAAACAAAGTCCACAAACTTGGGGCAAAGTACACCAACTATGTGCAGCTAAGAAGCAGACATGTACAGGCTCTTGAGCATTGTCATTTCACTTTTGCTTCAAAAGCAAGAAAGTGTGCAAAAACTCTACAACTCTTCAATCTGATAAAACCAAACTTTATGCACATTTCAAACAACTTCAGCACATCACACCAATACAGAAACACGAGCTAGCAAGTTCTCAAACACCCAAATACACCAAAACTTCATTTCTGCCCAAAACAGGGCAAGTTCTGCAAATCACCAGTCAAAACCAAATCCACTCGTACATTTTGTCCCAAACCACTTCAAATACCTTCTAAACAATCCACCTAAGCTGTCCAGACCATTCACAAGTCACTGTAACTCCATTTTCAAACTTCACCATTTTTACTTTGAAGCTTTGCAGGTTGAGTTCTACAAGCATATTCAGGCCATTTCAAGGCAAGCCAAGCATTGGGAAAGGTTGAGTGAACTTCAGGCAAGCTAACACGATCTTCAGGCCTCATCAAAAACCCCTACATTACCATACTCGAGCTTGACTGAAACAGGTAAATTTCAAACTTCTATCTCCTTATTTAGGAATCATTAGGCTTAGGTTTGTGAAGCAAAAATGTAGTCCTCATTGCCCTTGAGCTGTACATATGCATATAATTCATTTATGTTAACTGAGCTAGGAGTATTTGATAATTGAACTTTCTGAAAAAATTAGGTCAAGGTTTAAGGCCAATAAAATTCTCTCTGGTCTTTGAGAGTTAGATCAAGTTTTTTATATGGTTAGAATCGTGTGATCATGAGCTATAACTTTCATGTTACAAGATTTTGTTTTTGAGCACGTATGCAAGAGTTACCAATTTGAACATGGCACACGCGTGTTTCTGGCCAGAGGATAGGGATGAAGCGTGACTTGGGCTGGGCCTGGCTTTGTCCTGCTTTTGACACTCACATCCTACTTTTTGCACCCCCTTGGCCCATTTCTTTATTTTTGTATATTTTTTATTTCTTTTACATTTCTGACTTTTATTTATTTTTTCTAAATATTAAAAATCACCAAAATTATTTTATTAAATTTTCACATTTTTATTTTATTATTTTTATTATTTTTTATGACAAAAAATAGTTTATTAGGTTAAATACTTTTATTTTCTTAAATAAATTTGTAAATAAAATTAAAATACTTACATATTTTTATTTTATTATATTATACACTTAAATAGTATTTTTTCACACATTTTGATTTTTTAACACTTTTGTATATATTTTCATTTATTTTCTTGTACATAAATAAATAATATAATATATATATTTTCTTAAAACAAAAACTAGGGTTTCTACCCTTTCCAAAAAATAATCTTTTATTTTCTTATTTTTAATACATGAATAAATTTATTTTTACATACATAAAAATAATACAAAAACATTTTTGCATATTTATATTTAATTACATATTTAAGTAATTGTCCATTTATTTATTTATGCAAATAAATTCAATATGGTTTAATAGTTTTAGGGTTTTATTTTCTTACAAATATCCCCTTATTCAAACTTGTATCCCCCTCCCCATATCAATGTTGTAATAGTCGTAGATTTACTTTTCGCATTTTATTGCTTTCAAATATGCATGATAGTAAGATTAGGGTTTGTATGCAAAAGACCAAAATCAAACAAATAGTATGACTAAACACAAGAGAAAAATGCATGAAAAATGTCAACACAATGCACACAAGCACCCCTAGGGTTTCACCCACTTGTTGCTTTAAAAAAACATGGCCATGGTATGCATTCTAGGTATCTTGGCAAAACAAAACAAAACAAAAGGTCATAGTCCCTCGATGACGCTATCTTGGTTGCCTATACAAAAATGATCTAGACCCTCAAAAACTTGCTAAAGATACTTGGCACAATTGCTATCATGATCATACGATGACCCGCACCCGTCCCGTTTAACATCCAAGTACAAGGTTGTTTACCAAATACAATGGTAAAACAACAATGTCAAAGGGTTAAAAATGTGTAGGAAAGATCTTTGAGTAGGGTAGATAACTCCTAGTTACTTGATCAATTTGCAAACATCCTTGCTATTTTCAAAAACACACAATACAATTTCAAAACAAACTTTCAAACATTGAAACACTTTTCAAAAGACAAACACCTTTGTATACATTCAAACAAGAATCATTACAAAGGTTGCCTAAACAAAGGCCTCTTTTCAAAATACTTTCAAAACCACACACAAAAGCACCATTTCAAACAATTGGAAAAGCAAAGCAAGTGATCTAAACAAGTAACTAAGAGCCCATGGAACACCATGGATGAAAAGGGTGCTAGCACCTTCCCTTTTCATAATCTACCCCCCGAACCCAAGAAAACATCTCAATGGTCTTTCCTGTGCTTTTTGACCTTTCCTTTGGATAAAATAAAAAGTTGGTGGTGACTCTTGCTAAACCGAAACATTTGCGAACACAAACGCAAAACCTCAAGTCAGTTCTCCCACCGTATCACAGAACTGGAGACTCTGCTGGGGAATTCATCTAAAAGCGGGGTTACCTTAGGGTTTAGATCACCTTTACATACTTACCTTGTTGCTTTGATTGGTTTATATTTGGTTCTATTGTTTGGGTTTGAATCCTCTACCCGGATTTGGGAAACATTCATAGGTAAATAGCAATACGTTGTGGAAACTGTGCGGGGTATACCGACATGGTTGAAGCAATAGCTATATTAGTGCGACATATTTGTGGGTACCGATAGCCTTTGAGTCAATCAAAGAGAATACGGGGCCGCTGAGTGATATCATAAAGCACTAATGGACTTTTATAACCTTTACTTGACCATCTTGGCCTTTTTAGGGGTAGTGAGATGACCTGCTTTGGTGCAGTCCGAAGTTGGTAGATACTCGATACTACACTCATTGAGGGTTATTTTCTTGGAATATTTCTGTCGCCAGTAAAGTGGCTAAACTGAAACAATGAACACAGAAAATAATCCAGTGATATTGAGCTCCTTAGAACCCGGTTACTATTTTTAGGACAGGTTGAGCCAACTAAACTTCAAGAGGCTACTTACCTATGAAACCCCATGCAAACCTGAAACTAGGAACTTGTGTGATTTTCTTGTACATATATACTTGTGCATAACATCATGAACATCATGAAGCATCATATGCATCCACTAACCATTTCAAGGATTTTGGATCTTCATCTTTGTTCCCGTTTTGTAGGTTATGGAATCACTTCGTAGGAAAACTATCCAGGTCAACCTTGTGAGAATCCCTCCTCAACTCAAGGAGCTTACTTCCAAGATTCCAGAGTATTCTCCATTCACCGAGAGACATGGTCGACTCCTCAACTTGGTCAACTCCAACACAGAGGAAGACATAGTGAAAGTTCTCTTCCAGTTCTTTGACCCTCTACACCACTGCTTCACATTTCCTGACTACCAGATAGTGCCTACTTTGGAGGAATTTTCTCAACTCCTGAGGATTCCTATTCTCCATCAACTACCTTACAACGGTACAGAAAGAGATCTAAAGCCTGAAGATGTTGCTCAAGCCCTACACTTGCAACCATCTGATATCATAGGTCATTGGGAAACCAGAAATGGTGTCAAAGGTTTCTTGTCAAAGTTTCTGTTTGAGAAAGCTCAAGAATGCTGGAATTCTCTAGACCTGCAAGCTTTTGAGGAGATTATAGCACTCCTCATCTATGGGTTGGTCTTGTTCCCAAACCCTGATCAGCTTATAAATGTGAATGCTGTCAAGATTTTCATATCTCGGAATCCTGTGCCTACTTTACTTGGGGATATCCTCCACTCATTTCACACTCGAACAATGAGGAAAAGAGGTGTTCTCATGTGTTGTACTCCTCTTCTATCAAGGTGGTTTATTTATCACCTTCCCCAATCAGTCTTGAAGAATGAGCAAGGTATAAGGTGGTCACAACGATTGATGACTCTTACACATTCAAATTTTCATTGGTGTTCTCGATCCAGAGAAAATGTTATCATCATTGATCGTTGTGGGGAATTCCCTAATGTCCCTATACTTGGCATTAGGGGAGGCATTACTTACAACCCCTTCTTAGCTCTGAGACAGTTTGGGTATGCCTGAAGGGATGGCCCACATGACATGCTGATTCCAGAATTGGTTTTTGACTTTGACAACAATGCTCAAGGACTTCGACAAAGGTTCATCCAAGCTTGGAGGATGCCCAACAAGGTAGACAATAAGACCTTGGGACACAATAATTCCATCCCCCTTGAGGATTACCTCAAGTGGGTACGAACCCGAGCCCAAAGTCTTATGATGCCTTACCCCTACATTTTCCCTTTGATCAAAGAGCCTGTTATGGAAGGAGAGGTTCCATACACCCTCCTACATCCTGACATGCCAACATCATTGGAAGATTTACAAAGGAGTTGGATACAGCTCAAGGGAGAACGCGATACGTTTGAAGCCCAATTCTACGCCAGTGAGAAGAATGTTTTAGAACTTACTCGTCAACTTCACGAAGAGCATACTCTCAACACCTACATTGCACCGAAAAGGATGCGCAACATCTTTTTACATTAGAATTTTGTATTATTTTGCCCATGGGGAATTTATGTACTAACAAATTCTATCTTATTAATATGACGTTTGTTCCTTTTGGTTTAAACAAATTTGAATTTCTGAATCCTTCAATGCATTACATGAATACATATCATTCATCATATGCATAAATAGGTCTTCACACCAGGTTTCCTTATCTCTCTACTATTTATTTCAGCAAGATGGATATTGAGCAGACGGTCAAAGATTTGCAAGCACAGAATTCACAATTCCAATAACTAGTCATGACCTTGGCTAAGGGTCAGGAGGATCTTAAAGCTCTGTTAGAGAAAGAAAAGGAAAAAGAGAAAAAGAAAAAAAGAAAAAGAAGAGAGTTGGTGTGGCTACTTTGGGTAGAAGATTTGAAGGTCAAGCTAGGAGGGTCCTGGATTTCCCCTCAACATCTGATGAAGGGGTAGGAAAAGGAAAGGGAGTTGCAGTACCATCTGAGTCCGAGGAAGAAGAAGAGGAGGAGGATGAAGACTATTCTGAATAGCAGTATCCTCCTGCAGATGAGAAATACAAGAATCTGGAAGAATGTCTAGCAGCCATGGAGATTCAGAGAGTGCCTGGGCTGGACTTTGAAGAGTTGGGCTTGGTTTCTGGAATTGTCATTCCCCCGAAGTTTAAAGTACCTCTGTTTGCTAAATACGATGGGGTGTCTTTCCCAGATATGCACTTGCGGTCCTACGTCAGAAAAATTCAACCACATTCTTCTGACAACGATTTGTGGGTCCATTTCTTCTAGGACAGTTTGTCGGGGACGCAATTAGATTGGTTCTACCAGCTAGAGAGGTCTGATGTGCACAATTGGGAGGATTTGGCTACTGCCTTCTACAAACAGTATCAATATAATGCGGACTTAGCACCAACCCTTACTCAATTACAGAGTATGGGCATGGTCTCCAATGAAGGCTTTAAGGAGTATGCCCAGAAATGGAGAGACTTGGCGGGACGAGTGAAACCACCTCTATCTGAGAGGAAGCTAGTTGATATGTTCTTAGGGACTCTGTCAGGGCCTTTCTTCAATCACCTGATAGGAAGTTCGTTTGCGGGGTTCACCGAGTTAATTCTAACTGGTGAGAGAGTTGAAGCCGGCATCAAGAGCGGTAAAATTCAAAAAGATGCCTCTGCTTCCGCTGCCGTCAAGAAGACTTTTCCAGCAAAGAAAGAAGTGTCAGCTGTTTACTCCCAAAGGAGTCAAGGAAGAGTTGAGCGCCGGCCAGCGGTGGGGGCTGTAATGATTCAGAAGTTTGTAGCTGATCAGCCCAGAAACAATCAACCCAGAACCAACCAAGCAAGGGTGGAAAGGCCTGTACGGCAATTCACTCAGATAAACATGACTCCTGCTCTGGTTCTACCCCATCTCTTGAAGTTAAACCTTACAACCTTGAAAGAGGCACCGAAAAATCCAAATACAACTTCTCCGTACTACCATTCAAATGCCAAGTGTGCTTATCATTCAGGGAGCATAGGGCACGACACCAACAATTGTTGGGCCCTCAAGAATAAGATTCAGGATTTGATAGATGCTAAAGAAGTGGAATTCGACGCCCCTGAAAAGCCGAATGTGATCTATGCTCTAATGCCAAAGCATGGTCACAATGCCCATGTTGTTGAAGAGGATCTTTTTGTTACTACTGTTGATGATTTGATGACTCTGTTACCGATAATTAAGCTGAACTTGTTGAAGGCTAGGATTTTCCCAGGTTGTGAAGAAGATTGCTGTGTTTGTTCATCCTTACCAACCGACTGTCTGTTGTTGAAGTTAGGCATCCAACGCCTAATGGATAATCAAGAAATCCTTTTTGAAAAGACTCCTGTTACACCAACTCCTGTCAATGATGTTTCGATAATTACCATATTCGCCAATCTTTCCAAGGTCTCCAAAAGACCTGTTAAGATTACATCTGATCCAAAGATTGTACCTTTGAAGATAACCATGTCGGGGCCCATCCCGTACAAGTCCAACAAATCAATACCGTGGAACTATGGTGGAGAGATCTTCTACCACAATATTAAACAAATTGAATCAACTGAGGAAAGTTCTGATGAAGAGACGTTCGACATTGGAAACATTGCTGGAACAAGTAAAATCACCCGCAACAGAAGAATTTTCTCTCCGGAGATTGCTCCTCCAAGGGCAATCTTCGGACCCTCAAATGCTCCTAAGGTTACCCCTGTGCCGATCAACATATCTGCAAGAACTCCAATCATTATTGAAGAAGTTGTTACTCCTGTAGTTGTCCCCTCTGCTGCTGTTGATGATAGAAGGAAAGGGATCCAAGAAGCGTCCGTCAGGACGAGGGCTCAGCCTTTGGTCATCCCTGAGACCTCTCAAAAAGAAATGGAAGAAAATTTGAAAATAATCAAGAAAAGCGATTATGATATTGTGGAGCAACTGGGGAAAACCCCCTCAAAGATTTCTATGTTGGCCCTGCTGCTTTGTTCAGAAGCTCATGCTAAAGCTTTGATCAGATTCTTGAAGACGGCCCACGTGCCACAGGAAATCTCCGCGGATCAGTTCCAGGAATGTGTAGCTAGCCTAACGGCTGACAATGGTCTAGGGTTCTCCAATGCCGATTTAACATCTAAAGGGAGAAAGCATAATGACGCTTTGCATGTCTCGGTGGAATGCAGAGGGACTACTCTAGCACACGTTTTGGTTGACACTGGGTCGTCTTTAAATGTCTTGTCGAAGAAAGCATTTGATAGATTGGATTGTGAAGGCCTAACCCTAAAGCCCAGCAATATCATTGTCAGAGCCTTTGATGGTTCTAAAAGGATGGTCCATGGAGAAGTGGACATCCCGATCAAAGTGGGAACTGAAACCTTCAACTCCATATTCTATGTGATGGACATCTGTCCTTCCTATTCTTGCTTGTTGGGAAGACCCTAGATTTATCATGCTGGAGCCGTCACTTCTTATCTGCATCAAATGCTCAAGTACCCTGTCTAGGGGAAAATTATAACAGTTCATGGCGAAGAGGAATAGATGATAAGCCATCTAAATTCTTTCCGCTATGTATAATTGGATGGTGAATTCATAGAGACCCCTTTCCAACACTTTAAAGAGGTTTCTCCTGAGGTTACGGCAACCAAGACGGTGTCTTCTGTGCCCTTGATTACCAAACCTGTGCCTCAGATGTCATCCCTCAAAGATGCAAAGGTTGTGATTGAAGAAGGCGGATCCACAATCTGGGGGCAGCTCCCCGACTTTCCTTTCAAATCTGATAAATTCGTTTTGGGTTTCACTGCTTCTACTCAAAAGGTTGTCCGACGCGCCCGGGATGGAGGACCACCAGTGAAGATCACCCATCATGAAGTCAATGCTTCAGAGGATGGTGAAGAGGAGAGAAACCTGGAAGACTGGATTTTCCCTACTGTTGACGGAGGACTAAACAACTGGGAGGCAAAGGACTTTGTTCCCATTACTTTCATAAATCAGTAATTTATCTTTCAAACATTTCTGTTGGTTTTTAATAATTCTTGAACAACTCGTACACTTTTTGCCTTGAGCCTTACCTGAGGCACATAGGTCCATTTGTAAGGGTTTGATTTTTCATCTTCATATGCCATTTTAATGAATCATGGACGTTTTCACATATAAACTTTTGTGTTCATTTCCTTTCTTTTTACATTCTTATTTGTTTAAAGGTGGCTATCCCTTACACACACCCACACTCACCAATGCAGGTACCCTTCCATTCGGGATTCCATGGTTAACAATTCTGCTATGGCCTTCAGTGACTCTGAAGATCTGGTCTACCATGTCGAATACGAAGGTGATGAAGACTGTCAAGTGCCGGGAGAGTTGGCTAGACTTCTACAACAGGAAGAAAGGGCTATTCTGCCTCATGAGGAGCTGTTAGAGACAATCAACTTGGGTACTGTTGAAGACAGAAAAGAGGTCAGAGTGGGTGCCAACCTAGAGCCAAGTGTCAAAGAGCTCTTAGTTCAACTGTTGAATGAATAAGTTGAGATCTTCGCCTGGTCCTACGAAGACATGCCGGGGCTCGATACAGATATTGTGGTTCACCGTCTCCCTACAAGAGAAGACTGTCCACCAATTAAGCAGAAAGTCCGTCGAATGAGGCTCGACATGTATGAAAAGATCAAAGCTGAAGTGATGAAGAAGTTCAATGCTGGGTTTCTTGTTGTTACTTCCTATCCATAATGGGTTGCTAACATTGTGCCCGTGCCTAAGAAGGACGGCAAAGTGAGAATGTGCATGGATTACAGAGACTTAAACAGGGCTAGCCCTAAAGACGACTTTCCACTACCGCACATTGACATCTTGGTTGACAATACAACTCAACACAAGGTATTTTCTTTCATGGATGGATTTTCAGGGTACAACCAGATCAAAATGGCCCCTGAAGACATGGAGAAAACTACTTTTGTTACACAGTGGGGTACCTTCTGCTATAAAGTGATGCCATTCGGACTGAAGAATGCCGGGGAAACCTATCAACGCACCATGGTAGCTTTGTTTCATGATATGATACATCATGAGATTGAAGTCTACGTAGATGACATGATAGCCCATTCACAAACAGAAGAAGAACACCTCGACCATTTGCAAAAGTGTTTGTCAGGTTGAAGGAGTACAAGCTCAGACTGAACCCTAACAAGTGCACTTTCGGAGTCAGGTCCAGTAAACTCTTGGGTTTCATAGTCAGCAACAAAGGCATCGAGGTTGATCCTGTCAAAGTCAAAGCTATACAAGAAATGCCTGCCCCTCGCACTGAGATGGAGGTTAGAGGTTTCTTGGGACGCCTAAACTACATTGCAAGGTTCATTTCTCACCTAATATCTACCTGTGAGCCAATCTTCAAGCTGTTGAAGAAAGATCAGGTGGTTAAATGGAATGATGACTGTCAAGTTGCTTTCGATAAAATCAAGGAGTATTTGCTAGAACCTCCTACCTTGATGCCTCCCGTCGAAGGAAGACCGCTAATCATGTATCTGACCGTCCTAGAAAATTCAATGGGGTGCGTACTGGGCCAACATGACGAGTCTTGCCGAAAAGAGCATGCCATTTATTACCTTAGCAAATATTTTACCGACTGTGAGACCCGATACTCACTGCTCGAGAAAACTTGCTGCGCTTTGGTATGGGCTGTTCGCCGGCTAAAGCAGTATATGTTGACACATACCACTTTGCTGATATCTAAGATGGATCCGATCAAGTACATCTTTGAGAAGCCTGCATTATCTGGAAGAATAACAAGGTGGCAGATGATCCTCACAGAGTATGATATACAGTACACGACCCAAAAATCTATAAAGGGAAGTGTACTAGCTGACCATCTGACTCATCAGGCTGTCGAAGACTACCAATCCATGAAGTTCGACTTCCCCGATGAAGACATTATGACTTTGGACAACATTGAAGATTTCAGACCGTATGACGAACCTGAACAAGGATCCCGATGGACTCTGTACTTTGATGGTGCCTCCAACGCACTTGGTAACGACATCAGTGATGTTCTCATCTCACCACAAGGTTGCCATACACATTTCACTGCTAGAATTTGCTTCAGCTGCACCAACAACATGGCCGAGTATGGAGCTTGCATCTTTGGTCTCAAGGCTGCCATAGACTTCGAAATCAAATCTTTGGTTGTATTTGGGGACTCTGCTTTAGTCATCAGTCAGATCAAAGGAGAGTGGGACACTAAACATCCCAACCTCATCCCTTACAAAGAACATGTCTTGACATTGCTCCCTCATTTCGAGCAGATTACCTTCGAGCACTTCCCACGAGAGGAAAATCAGCTAGCAGATGCTCTAGATACAATGTCTTCCATGTTTAAACTTAACTGGGATAATGAGGCTCCCCAAATCACCATCGAACAGATGGACGAACCTGCGCATTGTCACGAGATTAATACCGAAGAAGTAGTGGGCCGACCTTGGTTTCACGAAGTCAAAAGGTATCTCGAGGCCCAAGAATACCCTGAAGGAGCTTCAGTCAACGACAAAAAGTTCTTAAGGAGGTTTTCGGCCAAGTTCTTCCTGAGCAATGGTATCCTATACAAGCGCAATCATGATTGCATTCTGTTCCGATGTGTAGACAAGGTTGAAGCTGAGCAGATCATGGCTGAACTGCACAATGGTACCTTTGGTACCCACTCAAGCGGGCATAAGATGGCTAAGAAGATTCTACGGGCAGGCTATTACTAGTCTACCATGGAAGCTGACTGCCATCAACATTGCCGTACTTGTCACAAATTTCAAATCTATGCGGACAAGGTACATATACCTCCAGTTCCTCTAAATGTCTTAACATATCCTTGGCCATTCGCAATGTGGGGAATCAACATGATTGGAGAGATCAAGCCTACAACATCCAATGGACATCGTTTCATCCTGGTGGCCATTGATTATTTCACCAAGTGGGTCGAAGCAGCTTCCTTCGCATCAGTTATAAAGAATGTGGTTGCCCGCTTCATCAAGCAGAATCTCATTTGTCGGTACGGTATCCCCGACAGGATCATCACTGACAATGGTACAAACCTGAACAACACTACGATCACCGCTTTGTGCGAGCAGTTCCAGATTCAACATCACAATTCATCTCCCTATCAGCCAAAGATGAACGGTGTTGTCGAAGCTGCGAAAAAAATATCAAGAAGATCATTCAAAAGATGACAGTCACCTACAAGGACTAGCACGAGATGTTACCGTTTGCTCTGCACAAGTACCGTACCACGGCGCGTACATTAACTGGGGCAACACCCCATTCTTTGGTATACGGCATGGAAGCTGTCTTACCTATTGAGGTTCAGATTCCCTCCTTGAGAATCATGAAGGATGCTGGTTTGAGTGAAGACGATTGGATCCAGACCCAGCTTGATCAACTTAACTTGATTGACGAAAAGTGACTTACTGCTATTTGCCATGGCCAGACGTATCAAAAACGGATGATCAAGGCATTCAACAAGAAAGTTAGGCGCCAGGTATATCAAGTCGGGGATCTTGTAATCAAGCGGATCATCTTGCCGCAAAGTGATCCCAGGGGCAAATGGACTCCTACTTACGAATGACCATTTGTGATCAAAAACATCTTTTCTGATGGGGCAATGATATTAACCACCATGGATGGTGACGACCTGCCGCACCCTACGATTGCAAACATAGTCAAAAGATACTACGCATAAATGACCCGACGAGTTGAAAACCCGAAAGGGCAACTTGGGAAAAAATGGGCATCCCGGGGAATCGAAAACCCGAAAGGGCGGTTCAGGCAAAAATTAGGGATAAATAAAAAAAATCTATGCACCCGGAAAGTTGAAAACCCGAAAGGGCGACTTGGGAAAAAAGGGTTTCCCGGTGGATCGAAAACCCGAAAGGGCGGTCCAGGAAAAAGTTAGGGAATTAAAGCGTATGACTATGTCTCGTTGGATCACTGTAAGGATAATCTCTTCACAGACAAGCTCCAGGCTTCTGATCAACTCAATCATCTTCGGACGAAGCAACAAAGGGACAGGATATTCAGAGTTACGAAGGCTATAGTAGAATGGGGACCCCATGGAATTTTTTACACATAGCCATCTTTCTTTGTATAAACTTTTCTCATTTTTATGACAACATTCTCTTACTAGGATGTCTACCTCCTTTGTACAAAATACTTACACAAAGTTAATACAAAGATACTTCAAAGTGCATAAAATTATTTGCCTTTTCTTCTTTTTACACTTGTGTTTTATTTGAAAACGTCCAATGATTTACTAAATGAGCATATGCATTTGAATATAATCACTGTTTACAAATAAACGAAATGGGAAAGAATAATTACTGATAGGTAGAAAGTATAGGAAAACGTCTTTAGGCTATTCCAAGAGAAATCCCGTGCAGTACATCATCTAGATCCCTAACGGAGCTAAAACCTTGAAATACATATCCCCAACGGAGTTAAATTTCAAAATCCCCGTCAGAGTTAAAACTTCAGACTCCCAATCCACAATGGAGCCAAAACTTTGAACTACAGACCCTCAACAAAGATGAAACCTTCTTCCCCAACAGAGTCAAATTTCCAACTATCAATCAAATCTGCATGTCGTTAAGATCCCCAGCGGAGCTGAGACTTTTGATCTACAACAGAAACCATTCAGTTTTCCCCAGATTCCCCAGCAAGTTGTCTTAAAATCTGAAAATTAACCAGATAACAGTTAACTTTTGCTTTATCCCCAACAAAATGAAGATTCTCATTCTTGAACCCCCAGTAGATTGGTATACAACCCAAGCTCCTGATATCTCCAACAGAATGAAGATTCTCATTCTTAAAGTGTCATACAACCCAAGCTCCTGATATCTCCAACAGAATGAAGATTCTCATTCTTAAAGTGGCATACAACCCAAGCTCCTGACATCTCTAACAGAATGAAGATTCTCATTCTTAAAGTGACATACAACCCGAACACCTGGACTTTTTCCAAACAGGAATAAGCTTTTCCCCAGAGTCTTGAGCTTACTCTCCAGCAGGATAACTACTCCTCAATAGTATAGCTATTCCCTACAGAGCTCTACATCCCCAAACAGAGTGAAGATTCTCATTCTCGATTCCCCAGTGAAGTTTCTATAGCCTTCTTTACTCCCCAACATAAATTTTTCAGAATTTTTAACCCCCTGCAGATCGAAGATTCTCGTTCTTGACTCCTGAGCACAAATTCACCTAGCAGAATGAAGATTCTCATTCTCAGTTCCCTGCAAAAGCCATCAGAGCTTTCCTTATTCTCCAGAAAATAAAGGTTTTCCTTTGTTTGATCCCCGTTAGAGATCTCCAGAATCTTCCTTATTCCCCAGCCGAGTAAGGATTCTCATTGTGTAATCCCCAGGAAAGTCATGAAGGATTCTCACATCCCTATAGAAATTGTCAAAGTTTTTGATAATCCCCGCGAGTTGTCAAGGATTCTCTATCCCCAAGCAGTCAACAAGGATTTCTTATCTTCAGCAATCAAAGATTTTGAATCTCCTGCAACGGTCAAGGATTTATTTTCCCCGACAGCAGTCAAGGATTTTATTATCTCCATCCATCAAGGATTTATTTTCCTTATCAAGACAACTAATCAACTTACATGCACATACATTGCATTCATATATCATAAACATTGATAAAACACATTTTATTTCATCATACATGTCATGCAACATAACTTTGTGTTTAAGCTAACATTTTACCCTTTTCAGGATAAGATTAAAAGCTATCTTTAACAAATATTCCAAGATTTCAGATACAGTACTGATACGCTCCAGACACAGATGCCATTCTATTACTCATTCAGAATTCAAAGTCAAGATACAGTACAGATACACTCTAGATACGAAAGTCATTCTGTTACTCATTCAGATTCCATTTCAGATACACTCCAAACACGGATGCCATTCTAGCCCTTATACCAGAAGTTCGATTCTCCCCAGTGCGGTCGCCACGGAAGTCCTTCTGTCACCTATTCAGATCCCAGTTACAGTTTCAAATACACTCGCCACGGAAGTCATTCTTCTACTCATACAGATCTCAATCTCAGATACATTCCAGATACACTCCAGACACAGAAGTCATTCTGTTAACTTATTCTGACTTTTTCCCCAGCTCAGAGATGCTCCAGACACGGAAGCCCTTATGTCGCTTATTCAGATTTCATATTCAGATACAATACAGATACACCCCAGACACGACAATCATTCTGTTATTCATTCAGACTCTAATATAGTTAGAACTCGGATACGCTCCAGACACAAACACCATTCCTTTGCTCATACAGACTCAGTATCCAGATACAGTTCAGATACGTACCAGACGCGGATACCATTCTGTGATACGGTGGGAGAACTGACTTTATGTTTTGCGTTTGTATTCACACTTGTTCGGTTTAGCAAGAGTCGCCACCGACTTTTTATTTTATCCTAAGGAAAGGTTAAAAAGCACAGGAAAAACCTTTTGAGATGTTTCGTGGGTTCGGGGGGTAGATTATGAAAAGAGAAGGTATTAGCACCCTTTTCATCCATGGTTATCCATGGGCTCTTAGTTACTTGTTTTAGATCACTTGTCTTTTATTTTCAATTGCTTGAAATTGTGGTGTGTGTGTGTGTTTGAAAATGTTTTGAAAAAGATGCCTTGTCTAGGCAACCGTTGTAACAATGCTTTACTCGAATGTTTTACAAAGGTGTTTTGTCTTTTCGAAAAGATATTTAAAATGTTTTTGAAAGTGTGTTTTTGAAAGTGTTTGTGGAGTGATGTTTTGAAAAGTAGGCAAGTGTGTTTTGCAAGTTGGTCAAGTAACTAAGAGTTGTCTACCCCTAAATTTACTCAAAGATTTTTCTCATGTTTTAACCCTTTTAACAGTATCGTTCCACCATTGCATTTGGTGGGCAATCTTGTATTAGGATGTTAACGGGACAGGCGCGGGTCATCGTATGGACCATGAATGCAATGGTGCCAAGTGTCTTTGGCAATTTTGCTTGAAGGGACTATGATCATTTCGTTTAGGCAACTTTCGAAAGC
This sequence comes from Vicia faba, assembly GCA_948472305.1. NCBI lineage: Eukaryota > Viridiplantae > Streptophyta > Magnoliopsida > Fabales > Fabaceae > Vicia > Vicia faba. Next base: position 1,291,051,492 of record OX451740.1, read on the forward strand.
GTCATCGAGGGACTATGATCATTTTGATTTGTTTTTGTTTTGCCAAAGAAACTCAACGTGCAAGCATGACCCATTTTGGAAGGCAACGAGTGGGATTACCCTAGGGGTGCAAGTGTGAATGGTGTATTGATTGTCATGTATTTGTTTTTGTGTTAGGTTATCTAGCCTTTGATTTTATTTACATACAAACCCTAGGTCTAAACATGGTATAATTGAAAGCGATAAATTGCGAGAATTTAAAGTCTAAGCTATTACAAATAAGTATCCGGGGATGGGGGTACAAATATTTACAAATGGGGATGAGACTTAATAGGAGAGTAGTGTCCAAATATATTTACAACCAAATCGAATCAATCGCAATGTAAAATGTAGCAATACATAGGAATCAAAGAGAAACAAAATGTGTATTGTAAAAGTGTATGTGAATATTTACAAGTGATAAAAAAATAATGTTAACCTAATACAATATTAAGTATTTATATTTATTCTTTTTGTATTTTTGTTAATATGTGTAAAGTTTTAATTAAAGAAAATTTTAACTTAACATATAAAAAAAGCTATCGTTTATGTATTTTGTTAATTAAGTATAAACAAGAGATTTAATAAAAGAAAAGAAAATGTGTTTTAAGTTTGAGAAAAATATTATTCAAAATTCTATTCTTATATATTTTAATTATACTAGCTAAAGAAATAATAAATAAAAAAGGGTTAATGTATTATTTAATTTATAAAAAATAAATATATTAGTTTAAAATGTAAAAATAAAAAAAAATAAAATGATAAGTAAAAAAGATACTAGTTTATGTATAAAACAAAAAAGGAAATGGGCTTTAGTGTTAGTTTTTGGCCCAAAACGGATTGTGAAAGAGAGACAAAAAAGGGGGTGCACACCTAGGTTTTGCATGGGCTTAGGCATCTTTGGATGGGGCAAGGCCCAGTGTTTGGAACAAAATTTGTTTTAGGGTTGAATCAGTTTTGTTTCACTTTGGGAATACGGTGCTTACAGAGGCGCCGTTCCTCATCGCCTTCGTCCTCTTCACCTCTTCTGAGCAAGACCTCTGAACTTTCCCCTCCGTCTCAGCTACTAGGCGCAACTTCCACTTCTTCTCCCTCCATGGATTGCTCAAGTAGTGACAAGCAAAGGTAGTCTCGTATTTTTTAAGGTTTTCATATTTGCATGTTTTAATTTTGTTGTGTTCTGATTTTAAGTGTTGTTGTCCATACGAGGTGTGCAAAAGGAAAAAGGGAAGGGATACTACCTTTGGATTTTGGAGATGGAGGCGAGGTGGACTGGAGGCGCCTAGGGTGGCCGGAGACGGAGGGAGCGATGCTGTGAGCTTTGGAAGTCTTCCCTGGTTTGTCTAGTATCTTGCTTTGCCTTTTAGGGTTTTATGATGAATGCTCTGAAAAACCCTTAGCTTTACTTGTTCTTGAACACTTCTTTTCCTCGCTTCTGTATGCTTGTATGCTGCCTCTGATATGCTGTTGAACCCTATGATGAACCCAACTCTGAGGGCTTTGTGATTTGAATGTTATTCTGATTTTGAGTATTGCCTTGATGATGTTTGTGAGTATTGCCTTGATGATGTTTGTGACCCTATGATGAGCCTAGCTCTGAGGGCTTTGGTTGGTTTGAATGCTGCTTGGACAAAGGCTTATGCTGGTTGAAACTTTTCTGGTTTGATGGTTGTTTGAAGTTACAGTTTTCTGGTATATGTTTCAGCATTTTGTTTTCTGGCTTTTTGTACTGGTTTTTGACAGGTTGATGGCTTGGCTTTTGGTTTAGAACAGGTTAGGGCTTGTATGGCTTGCTGTTTGTTTATGCTTGACACAGGTTTACCAGTTACAGGCTTCTGGTTCAAAAATAGGTTACAGGCTTCTGTTTGAGGCTGGTTTTGATAGGTTGGTGAAGCAGGTAGTTTGATTTTGTTTGGAGTTTACAGGCCTGAGTTTTGAAAGGCTTTGGTTGAAGTTTGAATCACAGGTTTGAGGAAGGGGCTGTAAGTTGGAAGGCTTCTGTTTAGAGGCTTTGTTACAATTGGTTTTGTAAGCCTGTGTTTGAAGCAGGTTGGAGGCAGCTCTGTATGTTTTTGTTGATACAGTTTTGTGGTCTTTGCTTTGTGTTATTTCTGCCTCCTCTTTGCTATGTTCTGATAAGTTTGTTTATATCTTAAGCCTAAGCCTCAAGCCTGTAAGCTACTTCCCTCTCTCTTCTCTCTCTTTACAGATTAAAAGCATATTATATTGCTTACTGTACTTTTTCTCTGAAAAGGTGACTGGCCTTGGAAAGTGATGTATCTTTGAAGGTTGCTTGAATTTATAGTTTTCCTCCGCATAATTCCTGCTTTCCTGCATACTTTGTGTACTTTGTTGACAGCTTTGAATAGCCTTTGGACAGTTTGGATAGTTTGACATCTTTGGCTTAGTTTGTGCAGTTCAGTTTGCAATATGTGACTTGGTTAGGCATTATGCTTCTTTGACAGCTTGTTTGCCAATGTACATCAGTTTGCCTTTTGGACTTTATACTTGGTTTGGAATTTTGAAATGGGCAATTTGTTCTTTTGGCATATTCTTTGGTTTGACAATTTATGCAGTATGGTAACTTTTGTGCATTTCACATTTTTGCAAACACTTTCTATCCCTCTTTGTGAACCAAGAGCAATCTTGTGATTTGCAGAGAGGGGAACAACTGATTCCGGCCAATTACTTTTAATGATGAGTCCTTTTTTATCTGTCTGCTCTTTTATTATTTCATCTGCCTTTGACTTCCTTTTTTCTTCTTTTTGCAGGTAAAAAGTAATTGAGCAATGGGGGGCGTCAAATAGAAGACAGAGACTTAAAAAAAAATAGGATGCAATTTTATTTCATTTCAATTATTTGTAACATTATTATTGTAAACAAAGATGTAAATAAATTTACAGTTGTTCAAATAATAATTTGTAACAAAACAATTAAAGATGAATAAAAATCCTTTTTTTTATCAGTTAATTCTCTTTTATTTCTCTTCAATTGTTTATTTAATTATTTGAATTCTTAAATTATAATAAATGGAAATAAATCCCGATTATTCTAACTTAGAATAAATAATTAATAAACGTCCGGCGTTCCGAATAATCGAAGCATTGCACAGCCAAACAACAAACGTCCATATTCCTTTGCCTTTGATTAAATCCAACACTGCAAACTCAAATCAAATGCCTCAGCTCATCTCCCAGAGTAAATTGAAAAGCACTGTAGAATTAATTCTTTCTGAGAAATGTGCGCACAAAACCCTGATTCTTGATTTAATGTCGAAGAAGCGTCTGCCTGATTAAAACCTGAGCCAACTCAACCAAACCCTAGCAATATGCTTGAACTGCTTCAAAAGTTAATGGAAACCCTAATTGGGATAGACTGATAAGAAAAAGTCTGTTTGACTGATTCTTAAGTTAATCTGAAAAAATCAAGAAAAGCCCAAAGCTGTGCTGTGATTTCTTGTGAAAAAGAGGAGGGCAAATTTTGGGGTACAACAGTTGCCCTGTTCAATCTTCTTGAACCTGAAGAGTTAGATTGGCAAGTTTGCCGTTCGCAACTCGAAGGTAAAAGGAGATTGGACACTAGAGTACCCAAAAAATTTGCACTCGGTGATGTGATGGTAGAGGGAATGGGCTTAAAGATGCCATTTGGTGATGGGCTTAAAGATGCCATCTGGAGATGTGGCAGAATCTTGTCGGGGGATGGGCTTAGAGATGCCATCTGGAAGTTGCTGGTAGGAGGATGGGCTTAGAGATGCCATCTGGAGATGTGACAGAATCTTGTCGGGGGATGGGCTTAGAGATGCCATCTGGAAGTTGTTGGTAGGAGGATGGGCTTAAAGATGCCATCTGGAGATGTGACAGAATCTTGTCGGGGGATGGGCTTAGAGATGCCATCTGGAAGTTGTTGGTAGGAGGATGGGCTTAGAGATGCCATCGGGAAATGTTTGTTGAACTGTATGTCATTGATGAGTGGGTGAGTATCAGAAAGGTATCCATGCTTTGGAACATCTCTGAACTGGGGTCTGAATAAGCAATAGATTGACATCCGTATCTGGAAGCATCCGTAAACTGTTTTCAAAGTCTTGAAGTTGAATAAGCAATAGAGCAGCATCCATGTTGGGAAGCGTCCGTAAATTGTTTTCAAAAGTTGAGTCTGAACAAGCAATAGATTAACATCCGTTGTTGGGAAAAATCCATAAACTATTTTCAGAGTTTGAAGAATCTGAACAAGCGATAGGTTAACATCCGTTACTGGAGAACTCTTGAACTATTTTCAGAAGTCTTGAAGTTGAATAAGAAATAGAGCAGCATCCGTTGTTGGGAAGCGTCCGTAAACTGTTTTCAAAAGTTGAGTCTGAACAAGCAATAGATTAACATGCGTTGTTGGGAAGAATCCGTAAACTGTTTTCAGAGTTTGAAGAATCTGAACAAGCGATAGGTTAACATCCGTTACTGGAGAACCCGTGAACTGTTTTCAGAAGTCTTGAGTCTGAACAAACGATAGATTAACATCCGTTACTGGAGAATCCGTAAACTGTTTTCAGAGGTTGAGAAGAGTCTGAACAAGCGATATGTTAACATCCTTTACTGGAGAACCCGTGAACTGTTTTCAGAAGTCTTGAGTCTGAACAAGTGATAGATTAACATCCGTTACTGGAGAATCCGTAAACTATTTTCATAGGTTGAGAAGAGTCTGAACAAGCGATAGGTTAACATCCGTTACTGGAGAACCCGTGAACTGTTTTCAGAAGTCTTGAGTCTGAACAAGCGTAGATTAACATCCGTTACTGGAGAATCCGTGAACTGTTTTCAGAAGTTGAGAAGAGTCTGAACAAGCGATAGGTTGACATCCGTTACTGGAGAACCCGTGAACTGTTTTCAGAAGTCTTGAGTCTGAACAAGCGATAGATTAACATCCGTTACTAGAGAATCCGTAAACTGTTTTCAGAGGTTGAGAAGAGTCTGAACAAGCGATAGGTTAACATCCATTACTGGAGAACCCATGAACTGTTTTCAGAGGTCTTGAGATTGAAGCTTACTAATCTTTATCCTGAAAAGGGTAAGATATTAGCTGAAACACAAAGTCATGTTGCATGAAATGTATGATGCAATGTATGTTATATCAATGTTTATGATATGAATGTAATGAATGCGCATGTAAGCTGATGAGCTGTCTTGCTGAGGATAGATGAATCCTGGATAATGAGATTTTTGACTGCTGTCGGGGAAAGTGAATTCTTGACTGCTGCAGGGGAGGGCAAGAATCTTTTGATCATTGAAGATGAGAAGTCCTGGGACCACTGTTGGGGAATAAGGAGCTTGGGTTGTATGCCAATCTACTGGGGATTCCTGTCTTGAGGGGATCTTCACTGGAGAATATTCGAATATCCTGTGAGGAACTGAGAATGAGAGTCCTCATCCTGCTTGGGGGATTGATAGTTGGAAGTTTTAGCTCCGCTGGGGATTGACAGTTTTGGCTCCACTGGGGATTTTGAAACTTGACTCTGAGGGGAATTAGATTCTGTAAGGCTCTCTGGCTGGGGAAATCAGCTTTGAGAAAGCTTTTGCTCTGCTGAAGATCCTGAAGTTAACTCTGCTTGGGGAATTAGGAACTCAGGTTGTATGCCACTTTGAGAACGAGAATCTTCATTCTGTTGGGGGTCAGAAATTGGGAGTGTACCAATCTTTTGAGGTGATGATAATCTTCATGCTGTTAACGGTCAGAAACTGGGAGTATACCAATCTTCTGAGGTTTTAAGGATGAGAGTCTTCATTCTTGAGAGAAACAGATTTTTTAGTTGTCTGTTATCTTGTTGGTGGTTGTAATTTCCAGCAGGTGATGTGGGAATTTTTTGATGATTACTACTCCATAAGATGAAGGAACCTTGATTACTACTTCAAAAGATGAAGGAACCTTGATGATTACTACTTCAAAAGATGAAGGAACCTTGATGATTATTACTTCAAAAGATGAAGGAACCTTGAGGATTACTACTTCAAAAGATGAAGGAACCTTGAGGATTACTACTTCAAAAGATGAAGGAACCTTGATGATTACTACTTCAAAAGATGAAGGAACCTTGATGATTACTACTTCAAAAGATGAAGGAACCTTGATGATTACTACTTCAAAAGATGAAGGAACCTTGATGATTACTACTTCAAAAGATGAAGGAACCTTGATGATTACTACTTCAAAAGAAGAAGGAACCTTGATGATTACTACTTCAAAAGATGAAGGAACCTTGATGATTACTACTTCAAAAGATGAAGGAATCTTATCTGTCGATCAATCTGCATATGTTAAGAATGCTGTTGAAATGTAATTTGTTTTGGAGAATAAATCCTTGACAAATGTTGGGGAAATAAACCCATGACTGCAGGTCTGCTAGAGAGGTTTCACCACTGCCCCTAGTATCAGATGCTTGTGATATTGCCAGGAAACTTGGTCTGTTCGTAACCCTTGAGATTGACATTCGAATGCCCCAAGTGATGGTGAAGGAGACTTGCCCCAAGTTAATATGCAATTGAGAGATTTTGTTGAAATCTTGACTGGACTGCCCCAGGTTAATTGAACTTTGAAAGATATGTTCAAACCTTGACTAGACTACCCTAGGTGTGCTGGATAGTGACATGTCATGCCCCCTTGTTGATAGGAGATTTGTCAATGGAAGTGTCATCCTTTTTGAAGTGATTTTGTTCACTGAGAGAGTTTTCGTTCCTCCGAACATTCGCTGTATGAATTTCTTTGCTGTCAAACAAATAACCATGTGCAAACAATAATATTCAAATAATGTAAAGTTTATGTTTGTCTCGAAGTTTTGAAGAATGCGTTTTTTAGCAGAAAACTTTTCATAAGACAAATTCAACACAAGATTTTAGAGCAAAGCCTTACAGGAGTCAGGATATCTTTTGTAACAGTATGCTTTCGAACTAACCCATGCTTCAATTAGGACTTTTGAAGGGTTGTAACGTGGCTTGGTTCACGGTTTAAGAAACAAAGGATAAAGGCTCAAAGTGTATTTGTACCCACCCGCTCTTCGTGATGTTCTTCAATCCTAAGCTCAGTTAATTTGTGCGTCGAACTCCATTCGAATTTGGAACGACTTTTGGGTGATGGTTCACCAGTTGAATTTTGGAAAACAGTAATCATCTCTTTTTCTTTTTGCAACATTTTTCATGTTGTTGAGGCTTTGTAATGACCTCTTTCTTTTGATTTGTTATCCCTAACTTTTGCCTGACTGTTCCTATTTTCAAGATTAAAGTCAGCGGGATGCCCCAGCTTTCTTAAGCTTCCTTTACAGGTTTTGGCTTAGTGGGCTTTTCTTTTTTGAGAGATTGACTGCATATGTGATAGGGAACCATTATTGTCTTTTGATTCTAAAGGAATGTTTTTGATGTCATTCGTTGTATTACGAACTGAGAGTTTGCGACTTTAATGCGCACCCTTTTGAATTAACTGAGAGACTACCCTTCCCCAGGTTTAAATCAAAGGTTTCAATTTGTTTAGAACAGAAAACTCCTACTTCTTTGGCTCGAAGGGGTTGACTAGGGATTATCTTCCTTATAAATCCAGTGTTTGGGAATTGAAAGAAATGCATGTACATCATCAGCAAGGTTTGTTCAAAAGCATACTGTATGAGATTATGGTATTGTTTCGTCATCCTCCCTCTAAAGGCTTGCAGCTTTTTATCAAGAGTCAAATATCATAAAGAAAGTAGAAAGCATCGTTCAAGTGTAATGAAAATGAGTGGATCAAATAAAGACAAACATATGCAATGCATTAATGAAACAAAGTTTGACATTAATAGATAATTGTTTGAATGACAAAGAGATTACAACTTGAAAATTCAAAGAAAAAAAGACGCTCTCAATGATTTGACATAGGAGCAGTGATCACATTTGGAGTCTCCGGAGGGTCAAAACTTGATCTCCTCGGCATCAATCAAGTCTTGAATCTGGTTCTTCAAAGTCCAACAGCTGCCGGTGTCATGCCCAAGACTGTCAGAATGGTAGGCACATCTCACACTCGGGTTATACTTGGAAGAGGAAGTATCAGGATTTTGAGGAGGATCCTTTAGCACGATTAACCTCAACCTCAGCAAATGTTGTAATGCTTGAGACAAAGGCTTGTTGATGTCAGTATACTGCCTTTCTTGATATCTTACCCTACGCCTCTTGCCCCATTTTTGTTGAACAGTCGTGGGATCAGAGATCAGGATTGCCCCTACATGTTGATCATGACGACTCTTTTGACCAGTCACTGCATTGGACTCTTTCTTTCCGTTGTAGGGAATTATTTGAGTATCCGAGGATGTAGTTCCTTGGATCTTTCCACTTTTGATGCCAGCCTCGACCCTTTCACCGTCCAGTATTAGCTCAGTGAACCCGGCTGAGGAGCTTCCAATTAAGTGATTGAAGAAAGGTCCAGTCAAAGTTCCCATGAAGATGTCAATCAGCTCTCTGTCAGTTAAAGGGGGTTGCACCCTACCAGCCAGATCTCTCCATCTTTGGGCATATCCTTTGAAGCCCTCGTCGGAACCCATGGTCATGTTCTGCAATTGCACACGAGTTGGTGCAAGATCAGCATTGTACTGATACTGTTCGTAAAAAGCCCTGGCTAAATCTTCCCAGGTGTGGATGCGAGAACTCTCCAATTGATAGAACAACTCGAGTTGAGTCCCTACCAGGCTTTCTTGGAAGAAATGGATCCAAAACTTTGGATCAGTTGTGTATGGTTGAATCTTGCGGACATAAGACCTTAGATGCATCTTAGGGCAAGAGACTCCATCGTACAGAGCAAAGGTAGGGACTTTGAACTTTGGCGGAATGACCAATCCGGGAACCAAACCCAAGTCTCCTAGATCCAAGCCAGGTATTTGTTGAACCTCCATAGCATTGAGGCGATCCTCCAACTGTTTGTACTTGTCATCAGCAAGAGGATGTTGTTCCTCGGAGTAGTCAGCTTCATCAATCTCCAAATTACGGTATTCTTTAAGACTGACCCCCTTGTCTTTGAGAAGGATAGCTTTCAGATCTTCCTGCCCTTTACCCATAGCCAGAAGCATTTGTTGGAATTGAGCGTTTTGAGCTTGGAGATCTTTCACCGTTTGTTCCATATCCATCTTACTGAAATAAACAGTAGGAAGATAAGGAGACCTGTATGGGAGAAACCTGTTATGCAATGATATGTATGATATATATGCAATGTTTTCAAGGATCTCTTGGGGTAAACACAAAAGAATGTTAGAGGTTGAACTTGGATCTCTTGATTGGATAACTTTGCACCGGTGGATGTCTTTCCACTAGAATCAAGCTCACCATGTCAAGTGGGTCATAGCCCCTGATTCAAGTTGTTGCACTTGATCTTTGATTGGAGAACTTTGCACCGGTGGATGTCTTTCCACGAGAATCAAGCTCACCATGTCAAGTGGGTCATAGCCCCTGATTCAAGTTGTTGCACTTGATCTTTGATGGCATTTGTTTAGAGGAGAAACCTCTTGCCCTTTGGTAGACGTCTGGTTCAACGTAACCCTGCATCAAAAGAACCCTCGAGATCCTTGAAATGGTTATTGAAAATGCTATGGTATGATGTCATGATGTTATGTACATGTATGCAAAAGCAAGTGAGTGTATATACAGGTAATCATATTCACACAAAGCAAACAAGTCCTTAGGTTTGGGCTTGCATGGGGTTTGTAGGTAAGTACCCTCTTGAAGTTAGTTGGCTCATCCTGTCCTAGAAATAGAAACCGGGTTCTAAGGAGCTCAATATCATTGGATTATTTTCTGTGTTCATTGTTTTGGTTTAGCCACTTAACTGGCGACCAAAATATTCCAAGAAAACAACCCTCAATGAGTGTAGTATTGAGTATCTACCAACTTCGGACTGCACCAAAGTCGGTCATCTCACTACCCCTAAAAAGGCTAAGATGGTCAATTAAGGTTCTAAGAGTTCGTTAGTGCTTCGCGACATCACTCAGCGGCCCCGTACTCTCCTTGATTGAACTCAAGGGTTACCGGTACTCACAAATATGTCACACTAACATAGCTTACTGCTTCAACCATGTCGGTATACCCCGCACAGTTCCCTCACAGTTTTATTGCTATTTACCTAAGAAGGTGCCCCAAATCCGGGTGTAGGATTTACAACAAACCCAAACAAGGACCCAAAGAGTAAAGCAATCAAAGCAATCAAAGCAAGTATGTAAAGGTGATCTAAACCCTAAGGTAACCCCACTTTTGAATTTCTCCCCAGCAGAGTCGCCAGTTCTGTGATACGGTGGGAGAACTGACTTGAGGTTTTGCGTTTGTATTCGCACTTGTTCGGTTTAGCAAGAGTCGCCACCGACTATTTATTTTATCCTAAGGAAAGGTTAAAAAGCACAGGAAAAAACTTTTGAGATGTTTCGTGGGTTCGGGGGGTAGATTATGAAAAGGGAAGGTATTAGCACCCTTTTCATCCATGGTTATCCATGGGCTCTTAGTTACTTGTTTTAGATCACTTGCCTTTGATTTTCAATTGCTTGAAATTGTGGTGTGTGTGTGTGTTTGAAAATGTTTTGAAAAAGATGCCTTGTCTAGGCAACTGTTGTAACAATTCTTTACTTGAATGTTTTACAAAGGTGTTTTGTCTTTTCGAAAAGATATTTCGAATGTTTTTGAAAGTGTGTTTTTGAAAGTGTTTGTGGAGTGATGTTTTGAAAAGTAGGCAAGTGTGTTTTGGAAGTTGGTCAAGTAACTAAGAGTTGTCTACCCCTAAATTTACTCAAAGATTTTTCTCATGTTTTAACCCTTTTAACAGTATCATTCCACCATTGCATTTGGTGGGCAATCTTGTATTAGGATGTTAACGGGACAGGCGCGGGTCATCGTATGGACCATGAATGCAATGGTGCCAAGTGTCTTCGACAATTTTGCTTGAAGGGACTATGATCATTTCGTTTAGGCAACTTTCGAAAGTGTCATCGAGGGACTATGATCATTTTGATTTGTTTTTGTTTTGCCAAAGAAACTCAACGTGCAAGCATGGCCCATTTTGGAAGGCAACGAGTGGGATTACCCTAGGGGTGCAAGTGTGAATGGTGTATTGATTGTCATGTATTTGTTTTTGTGTTAGGTTATCTAGCGTTTGATTTTATTTACATATAAACCCTAGGTCTAAACATGGTATAATTGAAAGCGATAAATTGCGAGAATTTAAAGTCTAAGCTATTACAAATAAGTATCCGAGATGGGAGTACAAATATTTACAAATGGGGATGAGACTTAATAGGAGAGTAGTGTCCAAATATATTTACAACCAAATCGAATCAATCGCAATGTAAAATGTAGCAATACATAGGAATCAAAGAGAAACAAAATGTGTATTGTAAAAGTGTATGTGGATATTTACAAGTGATAAAAAAATAATGTTAACCTAATACAATATTAAGTATTTATATTTATTCTTTTTGTATTTTTGTTAATATGTACAAAGTTTTAATTAAAGAAAATTTTAACTTAACATATAAAAAAAGCTATCGTTTATGTATTTTGTTAATTAAGTATAAACAAGAGATTTAATAAAAGAAAAAAAAAGTGTTTTAAGTTTGAGAAAAATATTATTCAAAATTCTATTCTTATATATTTTAATTATACTAGCTAAAGAAATAATAAATAAAAAAGGGTTAATGTATTATTTAATTTATAAAAAATAAATATATTAGTTTAAAATGTAAAAATAAAAAAAAATAAAATGATAAGTAAAAAAGATACTAGTTTATGTATAAAACAAAAAAGGAAATGGGCTTTAGTGTTAGTTTTTGGCCCAAAACGGATTGTGAAAGAGAGACAAAAAAAGGGGGTGCACGCCTAGGTTTTGTATGGGCTTAGGCATCTTTGGATGGGGCAAGGCCCAGTGTTTGGAACAAAATTTGTTTTAGGGTTGAATCAGTTTTGTTTCACTTTGGGAATACGGTGCTTACAGAGGCGCCGTTCCTCATCGCCTTCGTCCTCTTCACCTCTTCTGAGCAAGACCTCTGAACTTTCCCCTCCGTCTCAGCTACTAGGCGCAACTTCCACTTCTTCTCCCTCCATGGATTGCTCAAGTAGTGACAAGCAAAGGTAGTCTCGTATTTTTTAAGGTTTTCATATTTGCATGTTTTAATTTCGTTGTGTTCTGATTTTAAGTGCTGTTGTCCATACGAGGTGTGCAAAAGGAAAAAGGGAAGGGATACTACCTTTGGATTTTGGAGATGGATGCGAGGTGGACTGGAGGCGCCTAGGGTGGCCGGAGACGGAGGGAGCGATGCTGTGAGCTTTGGAAGTCTTCCCTGGTTTGTCTAGTATCTTGCTTTGCCCTTTAGGGTTTTATGATGAATGCTCTGAAAAACCCTTAGCTTTACTTGTTCTTGAACACTTCTTTTCCTCGCTTCTGTATGCTTGTATGCTGCCTCTGATATGCTGTTGAACCCTATGATGAACCCAGCTCTGAGGGCTTTGTGATTTGAATGTTATTCTGATTTTGAGTATTGCCTTGATGATGTTTGTGAGTATTGCCTTGATGATGTTTGTGACCCTATGATGAGCCTAGCTATGAGGGCTTTGGTTGGTTTGAATTCTGTTTGGACAAAGGCTTATGCAGGTTGAAACTTTTCTGGTTTGATGGTTGTTTGAAGTTACAGTTTTCTGGTATATGTTTCAGCAGTTTGTTTTCTGGCTTTTTGTACTGGTTTTTGACAGGTTGATTGCTTGGCTTTTGGTTTAGAACAGGTTAGGGCTTGTATGGCTTGCTGTTTGTTTATGCTTGACACAGGTTTACCAGTTACAGACTTCTAGTTCAAAAATAGGTTACAGGCTTCTGTTTGAGGCTGGTTTTGACAGGTTGGTGAAGCAGGTAGTTTGATTTTGTTTGGAGTTTACAGGCCTGAGTTTTGAAAGGCTTTGGTTGAAGTTTGAATCACAGGTTTGAGGAAGGGGCTGTAAGTTAGAAGGCTTCTGTTTAGAGGCTTTGTTACAGTTGGTTTTGTAAGCTTGTGTTTGAAGCAGGTTGGAGGCAGCTCTGTATGTTTTTGTTGATACAGTTTTGTGGTCTTTGCTTTGTGTTATTTCTGCCTCCTCTTTGCTATGTTCTGATAAGTTTGTTTATATCTTAAGCCTAAGCCTCAAGCCTGTAAGCTACTTCCCTCTCTCTTCTCTCTCTTTACAGATTAAAAGCATATTATATGGCTTACTGTACTTTTTCTCTGAAAAGGTGACTGGCCTTGGAAAGTGATGTATCTTTGAAGGTTGCTTGCATTTGTAGTTTTCCTCCGTATAATTCCTGCTTTCCTGCATACTTTGTGTACTTTGTTGACAGCTTTGAATAGCCTTTGGACAGTTTGGATAGTTTGACATCTTTGGCTTAGTTTGTGCAGTTCAGTTTGCAATATGTGACTTGGTTAGGCATTATGCTTCTTTGACAGCTTGTTTGCCAATGTACATCAGTTTGCCTTTTGGACTTTATACTTGGTTTGGAATTTTGAAATGGGCAATTTGTTCTTTTGGCATATTCTTTGGTTTGACAATTTATGCAGTATGGTAACTTTTGTGCATTTCACATTTTTGCAAACACTTTCTATCCCTCTTTGTGAACCAAGAACAATCTTGTGATTTGCAGAGAGGGGAACAACTGATTCCGGCCAGTTACTTTTAATGATGAGTCCTTTTTTATCTGTCTGCTCTTTTATTATTTCATTTGCCTTTGACTTCCTTTTTTCTTCTTTTTGCAGGTAAAAAGTAATTGAGCAATGGGGAGCGTCAAATAGAAGACGAAGACTTAAAAAAATAGGATGCAATTTTATTTCATTTCAATTATTTGTAACATTATTATTGTAAACAAAGATGTAAATAAATTTACAGTTGTTCAAATAATAATTTGTAACAAAACAATTAAAGATGAATAAAAATCCTTTTTTTTATCAGTTAATTCTATTTTATTTCTCTTCAATTGTTTATTTAATTATTTGAATTCTTAAATTATAATAAATGGAAATAAATCCTGATTATTCTAACTTAGAATAAATAATCAATAAACGTCCGGCGTTCCGAATAATCGAAGCATTGCACAGCCAAACAACAAACGTCCATATTCCTTTGCCTTTGATTAAATCCAACACTGCAAACTCAAATCAAATGCCTCAGCTCATCTCCCAGAGTAAATTGAAAAGCACTGTAGAATTAATTCTTTCTGAGAAATGTGCGCACAAAACCCTGATTCTTGATTTAATGTCGAAGAAGCGTCTGCCTGATTAAAACCTGAGCCAACTCAACCAAACCCTAGCAATCTGCTTGAACTGCTTCAAAAGTTAATGGAAACCCTAATTGGGATAGACTGATAAGAAAAAGTCTGTTTGACTAATTCTTAAGTTAATCTGAAAAAATCAGGAAAAGCCCGAAGCTGTGCTGTGATTTCTTGTGAGAAAGAGGAGGGCAAATTTTGGGGTACAACATATTCTGATACTCATTCTTATGACCTACAACATGCAGTTCAACAAACTTGGATGTCATATTCAAGCCCATCTCCGACAAGATTCTGTCACCTCTCAAAATGGCATCTTTAAGCCCATTCCCTCAACTACATTGCGACGAGTGCAAATTTACGGGCACTCTAGTGTCCAATCATCTTTTACCTTCAAGTCACGAACGACAACCTCGCCAATCTAACTCTTCAGGTTCAAGAAGATTGAACAGGGGCAGTTGTTGTACCCCAAAATTTTCCCTCTCATTTTATCAAGATTTCCCCTCACAAGAATCTTTGGACTCCAGACCAGATTAGGGTTTGCTCAGCTCAAGACATCTCGTTGCACTGATGACCTGAAATTAGGGTTTGAGTTTGCACAGGGATTTTTGGACTTTTAATGCTCAATGTGAATTTCATACTTCATTTTGGACCTATAATATTTCCCATACCAAGTTTCAAGCTTTGAATCAAATTTTTGCCCAGTCAATTGGACAGTTGACCTAGAAATCAACTGTATTGGGGAAAAAGTCAACTATGGCCAATTTACAGTCAAACCTCATAATTTTTTATCCACATCAACATTATAGACTCATATGAACCATTTGATCAAGTTTGGACCACAACTCCTTAAGAAATTTGATCAGATCATCAAAAGGGCAAAATGGTCATTTTTAGGGTTTTGACTGTATAAGGGCAATTACTGATTTTTCACCTAGCCAATGGCAAATTGGGTTCAAACATGGATTCAAGGACTCAATGGCATCATATTGACCTAATCACAAGGTTCAAAATATCTCAAATGCATTGGATTGACATATGAATTTTCCAGTCAACTGATTAAAAATCAACTGTACACTGAAAAAGTCAAACTTTGACTTTTTGGTCAAAATCAAGTGCCAAGGGTCATTTTTCATCAAGATGTGTCAAAACATGAAACTTGTTCACCAAGATGAAATTGGATTCAAAGAAAACTTCCAACATGAAAGTTGTAGTCCTCCACAAAATCTACAACTTTAATTCACAAAGTTTTCCCAAAAGATGCTTGGATCTCAAGTTATAATTTTTGGAATAAGGGTCCATGAAACTTTTAACTTAGTGAAATTTTGCCCTAGTTTAGGCAGGATTTTGACCTATCTTCATGGAAACTTTTCACCTAGTTCCAAGTGGAATCTCAAAATGCATTTCAAATATGGATTGTAGAGCATGTTACAAGCTTTCCAAAATGTCCAAAAACTCTCCAAGATCAGTTGTGGTTAGGGAGAATCGAAAGTTTGAAAATGGCAAAACATCACTTTTGTCCAAGGCATTTTACACCATGCTACAAGTTGCAAAATCTGTCCAAACCTTGCTTGTACTTGGTTTACAGGTCTTAAACCTTCCTACACTCATAAATTAAATGCAAACACATTGGATTAAGGCATTGTTCTGATCTATGAAGCATTATACAAAGGATTAATCCATTTTTGGCAAAAAGATAACAATGCCATTTTCATGAAGTCCACTTTATGCAATTTTGTTTTAATTGAGCCTTGAACCCAATATTTTGCAGCAAACAAAGTCCACAAACTTGGGGCAAAGTACACCAACTATGTGCAGCTAAGAAGCAGGCCTGTACAGGCTTTTGAGCATTGTCATTTCACTTTTGCTTCAAAAGCAAGAAAGTGTGCAAAAAATCTACAACTCTTCAATTTGATAAAACCAAACTTTGTGCACATTTCAAATAACTTCAGCACATCACACCAAGCCAGAAACACGAGCTAGCAAGTTCTCAAACATCCAAATACACCAAAACTTCATTTCTGCCCAAAACAGGGAAAGTTCTGCAAATCACAAGTCAAAACCAAATCCACTCGTGCGTTTTATCCCAAACCACTTCAAACACCTTCTAAACAATCCACCTAAGCTGTCCAGACCATTCATAAGTCACTGTAACTCCATTTTCACACTTCACCATTTTTACTTTGAAGCTTTACAGGTTGAGTTCTACAACATATTCAGGCCATTTCAAGGCAAGCCAAGCATTGGGAAAGGTTGAGTGAACTTCAGGCAAGCTAACACGATCTTCAGGCCTCATTCAAAACCCCTACATTGCCATACTCGAGCTTGACTGAAACAGGTAAATTTCAAACTTCTATCTCCTTATTTAGGAATCATTAGGCTTAGGTTTGTGAAGCAAAAATGTAGTCCTCATTGCCCTTGAGCTGTACATATGCATAAAATTCATTTATATTAACTGAGCTAGGAGTATTTGATAGTTGAACTTTCTGAAAAACTTAGGTCAAGATTTAGGGCCAATAAAATTCTCTCTGGTCTTTGAGAGTTAGATCAAGTTTTTTATATGGTTAGAATCGTGTGATCATGAGCTATAACTTTCATGTTACAAGATTTTGTTTTTGAGCACGTATGCAGGAGTTACCAATTTGAACATGGCACGCGCGTGTTTCTAGCCAGAGGACAGGGATGAAGTGTGACTTGGGCTGGGCCTGGCTTTGTCCTGCTTTTGACACCCCCATCCTACTTTTTGCACCCCCTTGGCCCATTTCTTTATTTTTGTATATTTTTTTATTTCTTTTACATTTCTGACTTTTATTTATTTTTTCTAAAGATTAAAAATCACCAAAAATATTTTCTTAAATTTTCACATTTTTATTTTATTATTTTTATTATTTTTTATGACAAAAAATAGTTTATTAGGTTAAATACTTTTATTTTCTTACATAAATTTGTAAATAAAATTAAAATACTTACATATTTTTATTTTATTATATTATACACTTAAATAATATTTTCTCACACATTTTAATTTTTTTAACACTTTTGTATATATTTTCATTTACTTTCTTGTACATAAATAAATAATATAATATATATATATTTTCTTAAAACAAAAACTAGGGTTTCTATCCTTTCCAAAAAATAATCTTTTATTTTCTTATTTTTAATACATGAATAAATTTATTTTTACATACATAAAAATAATACAAAAACATTTTTGCATATTTATATTTAATTTCATATTTAAGTAATTGTCCACTTATTTATTTATGCAAATAAATTCAATATGGTTGTAATAGTTTTAGGGTTTTATTTTCTTGCAAATATCCCCTTATTCAAACTTGTATCCCCCTCCCCATATCAATGTTGTAATAGTCGTAGGTTTACTTTTCACATTTTATTGCTTTCAAATATGCATGATAGTAAGATTAGGGATTGTATGCAAAAGACCAAAATCAATTAAATAGTATGACTAAACACAAGACAAAAATGCATGAAAAATGTCAACACAATGCACACAAGAACCCCTAGGGTTTCATCCACTTGTTGCTTTAAAAAAACTTGGCCATGTTATGCATGCTAGGTATCTTGGCAAAATAAAACAAAACATAAGATCATATTTCCTGATTCTTATCCAGTCAAAGATAACTCAAGACCTTTGTTGGTTCAGTTTAAATCGACCAATAATTTATTCTGATTCTTTTCCGGTAGATACTTTCTCTGGTTCAGTTAAATCGATCCTAAGATTTTCTGATTCTTATCTAGTCAAAGATAACTCAAGACCTCTGTTGGTTCAGTTTAAATCGACCAATGATTTATTATGATTCTTTTCCGATACATACTTTCTCTGGTTCAGTTAAATCGACCCTAGGATTTTCTAATTCTTATCCAGTCAAAGATAAGTCAAGACCTCTGCTGGTTCAGTTCAAATTGACCATTGATTTATTAATGATTCTTTTCTAGTAGATACTTTCTCTAGTTCAGTTAAATCGACCCTAAGACTTTCTGATTCTTATCCAGTTAAAGATACTGTAAAGCCCAGAGTCCGACCAGATAGCGGTTTATTAATTACTATGAAGCCTGAATCGACCAGATGATAGTATACCCTATGACACTGAAGCCTGGACTCGACTAGATAACGGTATACCTCAGATTCAAGTTGAAGCCTGGACCCGACCAGATAACAGCTTAATTTCTTCAAACCGCTGAAGCCTGCATACGACCAGATAACAGTTCAATGTCTACAATTACTGCAAAGCCTGGAACTGACCAGATCGCGGTTAATTTCATATTCCCCAATAAGTCATTGTGAAGCCTGGAATACGACCAGATAAAAGACAGTCTTATTGTCCTCAACAAGTTGCCGTGAAGCCTAGATCCCGACAAGATAACAAATTGCTTTCAATATATAACTCCCTAATAGAGTAATGGACAATCGAAGTTCCTAGACTCTATTCCCCACAAAGTTTTCCTCAAGCAGAAGAACAACAGAAACCCATATTCCCCAGTGAATTCCTCCTCAAATAGCAGGAACAGGAACCACCAAAGGGACCATGTGTGAAATCAACATCTACTTTGGATGGTGTTGTACTCCAAAATTTTCCCTCTCATTTCTCAAAGAAATCTCTCACAGGATCTCCATTGATTCAAGACTGTACAAGGTTTGATCAGCTCAAGACACCTCCTTAAGCACTGATGACTCAAATTAGGATTTGAGTTTGCACAAGGACAAATGGACTTTTAATGCCCCATATGACTTTCATGTATCATTTTGGGCCCTCATCATTGCTCATGTCAAGTTTCAAGTCTTGGATCACATTTTTGCTCAGTCAATTGATCAGTTGACGTAAAATCAACTATATTGGGGAAAAAGTCAACTGTGGTCAATTTACAGTCAAACTTCATAATTTTTTATTCACACCAACATCATGAACTCATATTTGTCATTTGATCGAGTTTGGATCATAATTCCTCAAGAAATTTGATCAGAACATCAAAAGGGCAAAATGGTCAAAATTAGGGTTTTGACTCAGAAGGCGCAATCATTGATTTTTGACCTAGAAAATGATTTATTGGTTTAAGTTATGATCTCAAGGATTCAAATGATTCATTTCGACCTAATGGCATGGCTCAAAACATTTCTCAAGATCAATTGATTGATAGTTGTATTTCAATCAACTGATGAAAAGTCAACTGTACACTAAAAAGTCAAACTTTAACTTTTTGATCAAAATCAAGTTTCAAAGAATACAATTCATTAAGACATGTCAAAATATGAAACTTGTTCATCAAGAAATCAAAAAGTCAAGATTTCATTTTGAAAAGTCAAAATTTCCAAGACTTAGAATTTTTCCAAGTGTTGAAAATTCATGTTTTTTTCATGACTGTGTGCCAAATTTACACCATGATGCAAGATGATTCAAAGGAAAATTTCAACATGAAAGTTGTAGATATCAATTATATCTAAAACATTATAGGGAAAAACTTTTCCTATAAATTCTTAGATTTCAAGTTATGATTTTGTGAAGACATGTTCATGAAACTTAAAAAACTTAGTGAAATTTTGCCCTAGTTTAGGCAGGATTTTGACCTGACTTCATGGAAAATTTTCACCTAGTTCCAAGATGAATCTTCAAAAATGTACAACATGAAGGTTGTATAGGATGTTACAATCTTTCCAAAATGTCAAAGAACTCATTGATACCATCTTTGAGCTAAGTGAATCGAAGCCATGAAGTTAGGGTTTCATTCTTGTATTATAAGTCAATTTTGTGATGAACACTTGATCCAATCTTCAAGCATGTTGTACAAATCCTACTTTGCAGGCTTCTAACTTACATTTCACTCCATAATTAAATTTATAAACAGCTGTTAGAAGCTTTAATCCAAGCATTCAATGCATTGCCCGTGCTTAATACCATTTTAGGAAGAAAGGCAACATTGCCATTTTGGAAAAGTGGATTTTATGCACAAAGTCAATTCTTGAGCCTCTCACTTGTTCCCTCTGATCATACTCCATCTACAAAGTTAAAAGCAATGCGATAAAAGTGCTCAACCACTCTACATTTGTTGTACAAAAATATTGAAACTTGATTTTCTCATTTTTCTTCAAAATCAAGCAACCTAGCCATAACCCTATAACTCAGAAATCTGTTGTGCAAAAGTCCTCTAACTTTTTTCATATAACGATAAAAGTCTATTGCAATCCAATACACGATTTCAAGCACCCTAAAACTCTCCCAAATACCCTTGTTTCACAGAACTACCCAAACTTGATAGTTTTAAGCCAAAAGTCTCCATCTCCATTTCCTCTCGTGCGTTTGGATTCGTAATCATCCAAATACCTTACATACATCATACACAAGTGATCCAAGTCCCTGTTTCAAGACTGTAACCCCTCCATCACTATCTACCATTTTCAAAGCTGAAGCTTGCAACTTGACTTGAGTTGGGAGTTTCGGCCATCCTCAAAGAAAAGAAGGAGTTGGAATACATTCAAAGAGGTTCAGGCAAGCTACATAACTCATTAGGCCATATCAAAGGTTGCTCAAACTCCATACATGACTCCAGCTGCAAGAGGTAAATTTTCAAACTTTTATCTCTTCATGGAAGCATCATTTGATTCTGATTTGTAAAGATAAAATGTAGATATCATTTCCCTGAAACTGTACATGTCCATAGATTTCATTTATATTGATTGAACTTAGAGAATTTTAGGTTTGAATATCTGAAAAAAGTTAGGTTAGAATTTGGTAATTTTATAAATTCTCATTCATCTTTGATTTATAGCTTATGATATTTATATGGTTGGATTCGTATGGAAAAATGGAGCAACTTTCATGTTTGTATCTTTCATTTTTATTGAGAAATGAGCAAGTTACAAGAACCATGGCTGGAGGTTGAAGATGAACTCATTTTCAGGATTCGTTTTATGTTATGTATTTATCATTTCACTTATATTAATAGATGTACAGCCACCCCAGTGGCAAAGGTAGCGCGCGTGTATCATAAGGGTCATGGGTTCAAGTCCCAACGCTACCTTTTGTTTATTTTTTCATATTTTCCTCCCTTTTTGGTATAAACAGCGCGCCTGGACTTAGTCAGTGGGCCTTCCATTTTTGCTGCACCATTCCCCCCATTTTACTTATTCCAGCAGACCCTTTTGTTTTTTTATTATATTTTTCCATTGCTGACAAAAACATCATTTGGGCCCAAACTCAAACAAGATTGTTTTTCTAATAAACTCCTAAGTTTAATTTCACACCTCCCTTACTTTTTCTTTATATTTTATATTTTGTTTTCTTTATTATTATCATTATTATTATTATTATTATTATTATTATTATTATTATTAATAAAAATCCAAAAATATTTTTATTTATTATTTTTACACTTATTTATTTTATTCTTTTTATAAAGACAAAAGACAAAAACATTTTCTTAACAAACTTGACTTCTTTTTTTTGTAATAAATTAATAATTAGATTTAGGTTTTAATTATTTCTATTTTTTTATTTAAAATTAATTTAGAATTTAGGTTTCTTTTAATTAATTATTTTTCATATTATTTTCATTAAGTTACACCCTTTTTTCATAAATAAAAAACCCTAAAAATGTATCAAACTTAATTTCTTTTCTTAACTAGTTTAGGTTTAATTCTATTTAATTTTAATTAATCACTTTCTTAATTAGGTCAAAACTAAACCCTTTCATTAAAACCAAACAAAAATCACTCCCTTTCCATTTATTTTCTTGCACATTTATTCAATTCTTGTATAATTTTCAATATGGTTGTAATAGACAATTAGGTTTAATTTTCTTGCAATCCCCATTTGTAAATTTGTATACCCCCCCTAATGATGAATAGCGTAGTAATTTTACTTTCCGCAGTTTATAGCTTTCATATAAATGTTAGCAATTAGGGTTTGTATGGCAAGACTAAAATCAACAATTAGTAAACCCTAATTCAAGATAAATAATGCATGAAAATAAACACACTTGCACACTTTCACCCTTAGGGTAATTCCACTTTGTTGCCTTACAAAAATGACCATGTTATGCATATGGGATGTCTTAGCAAAAACAAATCAAAAATACAAGATCATAGTCCCTAGATGACGCTACAAATGTTGCCTTTCAAAATGATCTCAGTCCCTCAAAGAGAAATGCTAAGATATCTCACAACATTGCTATCATGACTACACGATAACCCACGCCCGTCCCTTTACATCCAAAGATAAGGCTTCTTACCAAATCAATGGTAAGATAACAATATCATAGGAAGGAAGAAATAAACAAAGACTTTTGAGTAGGTAGATTGTTCCTATTTTCTTGCTCACTTTTCAAATCAAACATCCTTGCTTATTTTCAAAACAAACACCAAACACTTTCAAAACACTTCCCAAACATGAAATATTTTTCAAAAGTCCAACACTTTGTATACGTTCTTACGAACAGGAAACATTACAAAGTTTGCCTAAACGAAGGCGCCTTTTCAAAATACTTTCAAAACCACCACAAAGCATTTTTTAAAACAAAAGCAAGTGATCTAGAATGCAACTAAGAGCCCATAGATAACTATTTTCAAAACCTTCCCTTTTCATAATCTACCCCCCGAACTCAAGAAATAATCTCAAAGGTCTTTCTTGTTCTTTTTAGCCTTTCCTTTTGGATAAAAGAAAGGCCAATGGTGACTCTTGCTAACCGCAACATTTGTGATCAAACGCAAAACATCCCAAGTCACTTCTCCCACCGTATCACAGAACTGGCGACTCTGCTGGGGAAAACTTAAAAATGGGGTTACCTTAGGACTAGATCACCTTTACTTGCTGTCATTGTTTAATTTGTTTGCTTTACAATTTGGTTCCTTGTTTGGGCTTGTTTTAATCCTCTACCCGGATTTTGGATACCTTATAGGTAAGTAGCAATACATTGTGGAAACTGTGCGGGGTATACCGACATGGTCTAAGTAATAGCTACGTTAGTGTGACACATTTGTGAGTACCGGTAGCCCTTGAATATTCAAGGAGAATACGGGGTCGCTGTGTGGTGTCATGAAGCACTAACTGACTTTAGAACCTTTACTTGACCAACTTGGCCATTAGGAAGTAGTGAGATAGCCGGCTTTGGTGCAATCCAAAGTTGGTTGATACTTGATACTACGCTCATTGAGATCAGACTACTCATGATATTTCGGTCGCTGTGAAAGAGGCTTGCGCTGAAACCATGCCCGACGAGAAAGATCAGTGATATTGAGATCTCTTAGAACCCGATTACTATTTCTAGGATAGGTTTGAGCCAACTAAACTTCAAGAGGGTACTTACCTATAAGACTCCATGCAAGCCTAAACCGAAGGACTTATTTGCCTTGTTTGTATATGCTTATTTATACATAACATCATAACATCATACTCATTCTCACTAACCATTTCAAGGATTATTGGGATTTATCTTTGTTCTATTTTGTAGGACATGGCTTCTATCTCTAGGAATACTATCCAAGTCAATCTCATAAGAATTCCTTCTCAACTAAAAGAGTTAGCATCAAGGGTTCCTGATAACTCTTCATTCACCAAAAGATATGGTCGCCTCCTAAACTTGGTTACCTCTAGCACTGGTGAAAATATGATGAAGGTGATTTTCCAGTTCTTTGATCCTCTACACCATTGCTTCACTTTTCCTGATTATCAGCTTGTACCTGCTTTAGAAGAATTCTATCAACTCTTGAGGATTCCCATTCTCAATCAACTACCCTTAAACGGTACAGAAAGAGATCCAAAACCTGAAGAGATTTCCCGAGCACTACACTTGCAACAATCTGATGTCACTACTAATTGGGAAACAAGGAGTGGTATCAAAGGGTTCTTAGCAAAGTTCTTGTTTTAGAAAGCTCAAGATTGTTGGAACTCTTTGGACTTACAATCTTTTGAAGAAATCTTGGACCTTCTCATCTATGGGATGGTTTTGTTTCTAAACCCTGACCAACTTATAGATGTAAATGCTGTCAAAATCTTCATATCTCGTAATCCGGTGCCTACTTTGTTGGGAGATATCCTACATTCTTTTCACTCTCGCACTATGAGGAAGAGAGGGATCCTTATGTGTTGCACTCCTCTCTTGGATAGATGGTTTATTTCGCATCTTCCCCGATCCGTATTGAAGAACGAGCAAGGTTTGAGGTGGTCCCATAGGTTGATGACGCTTAGACATTCAGATATTCATGTGTTCTCGATCCTTGGAGAATGTTACTATCATTGATCATTGTGGGAAATTCCCTAATGTCCCTTTGCTTGGCATTAGGGGAGGTATCACTTACAAACCTTGCTTAGCTTTACGAAAGTTTGGTTATGCCCGAAGGGATGGTCCTCATGAGATGCTCATCCAAGGAGTGGTATTCGACTACGAAAGAGACGATCAAAGCTACCGTCAGAGGTTTACACGAGCTTAGAGGATGGTTAGCAAAGTGGATAGCAAGACGCTGGGACACAAGAATTCCATTCCCCTTGAGCCTTACCTTAGGTGGGTACGATCTCGTGCTCAGAAAATTGTGATGCCTTATCCCTCCATCTTACGAGTCATCATGGAACCTGTGGTTGAAGGAGATGTCCCGTACATTGTCCTCCACCCCGACATGCCTACTTCTCTTGAATACTTGCAAAAGGGTTGGATTCAGCTAAATGAAGAACGATATACCTTCGAAGTTCAATTCTATGCTAGTGAGAAAAGAGTCTCGAAGCTTATAAAGCAGTTGCATGAAGAGAAAAGCGTGAACGCCTACCCTGTGCCGAAGAGGATGCGTTCGGTCTTTTTATCTTAGATATTTATTTTGTAAGCCCAAGAGGCATGTTGTAGTCATTTTAAACTAATTAATGAAATTTGACGTTTGTTCATGCTTTGTCTATACAAATTTAAATATCATAAATACTTGAAATCATTTGCATACACATCTTCCATGCATCATAACATAACAGGTTTTCCATGACAGGTTTCCTTATCTTTTTGTTGTTTAATTCAGCAAGATGGATCTCGAGAAAACTGTGAAGGACCTTTAGGCACAAAACTCTCAATTCCAAGAGACTCTACTGAACCTAGCCAAGGGGCAACAAGATATGATGACATTATTGACAGCCAAGAAGAAACCCAAGAGGGAAGCTCTGGTCAACATGGGTAGAAGGTTCAAAGAGTCGGTCCGTCAGATCCCGGTAGTGGAAGACTCATCTGAGGAAGACGAGAATCAGATTGGAGAAGCTATGAGTACCCAGGATGGGTGCATTAATGATCAATCGTCCGAGGATGATGATTATTTTGACGAGCAGTATCCTCCCGCTGATGTCAAGTACATGCAGCTAGAAGACATGTTGAAGGCTATTGAGATTCAAGCCGTCCCCGATTTGGATTTTGATGATTTGGGTTTGATATCCGGGGTGGTCGTTCCCTACAAATTCAAGATACCAGTCTTTGCAAAGTACGATGGGGTTTTCTATCTAAAACTTCACCTGAAATCTTATATGCACAAGATACAGCCGCACACCGCTGATAAGAAACTCTGGGTTCACTTTTTTCCAGAATGCTTGGTCGGAACGCAATTAGAGTGGTTCTACCAGTTGGAGGGTTCTCATATCCATACATGGGAAGACTTAGCCACCGTTTTCTACCACCAATACCAGTATAATGCCGACCTGGTGCCGACAAGAGTTTAGTTGCAAGACATGACAATGGGGAAGGATGAAGGGTTCAAAGGGTACGCTCAAAAGTGGAGAGACCTTGCCAGTAGGGTTCAACCACCTTTGACTGATAGGGAGCACATTGATATGTTTATGGGCACTTTATCTGGTCCATTTTTCAACTTGTTGGTTGGTTGTTCTTCATCTGGTTTCACCGAGCTAATCTTAACCGGTGAAAGAGTTGAAAGTGGCATCAAAAGCAGGAGGATTCCGATAGCATCTGTCTCCAAATCCAATCTTGTAAAGAAACCTTTTACCGTAAAGAAATAAATCAATGATGTGTACGGGGCAAGGGCCTGTACCAAGAAGGATGACCGCCAGTCTGTTAATGTTGTCCGGATTTACAATCCAACTCCTGTTCAAAGACCATCTTCAAATTATCAATGGTTTCAGGCTCCACCAAGACAATTCACAAGGATAGGAATGTCACTATCCGAAGTCTTACAACACCTACTAAAGGCTAAGTGTGCATATCACTCAAATAGTCCCGGGCATGAGACTGACCAATTCTGGGCACTGAAGAATAAAATTCAAGACTTAATAGACAACAAGAACATTGAATTTGACCCCCCTCCAACTCCGAATGTAATCACCGCCCCTATGCCAAATCATGGCAAGGGTGTCAATGCTGTTGAAGGTACCGTTTTTGTTTCCTCCGTCAAAGACTTGACTAATCCATTAACCACTATCAAAAAGAATTTGTTGAAAGCCAGAATTTTCCCTGGCTGTTTGAAGGATTGTGATTGTTACGCCAAACAACTCAATGAATGCAAAGGCATGAAGGAAGGCATTTAACGCCTGATGAATAGCCATGAGATCCTATTTGAGAAGACTCCGTCCACCAAAAATTTGACCAATAAGTGTGAAGACCTCTCCATCATAACCATCTCAAACAAGCCTCTTAGGATCTCCTTCAAGGGTCCTATCGGGATTTCAAATGAACTAACTATTTCTCCTCTGATAATTACCACTCCCGGACCAATTTCGTACTCTTCCAACAAGGTAGTGCCATGGAACTATGGTGCTGAGGTGTTTTACCATGGAATAAAGCAAGATGCTTGGATTAAAGAAAGCAATGCTGATGACATTGGTAACATTACTGGCTCTAGTAAGGTGACCCGAACTGGGAGAATCTTTTCACCCAACATCTCACCACTAACTGTTACAAAGGCACTTGTCCGCATCACCGCTACTAAGCCTAGTACTGATACAACGGGAAAAGCGAAAGTAGTTGAGCCTGCTGAGACAGAAATACCCGCAAAAGACATTGTCGATGGGGAACCTTCCTCTCGAGAAATGAATGAGATCATGAAAATTATAAAAAGGAGTGATTTCAAGATTGTGGAGCAGTTGGGGAAAACCCCCAAGATTTCCATGTTATCTTTGCTACTTTGTTCTAATGCTCATGCTCAGACATTAATCAAATTCTTGAAGAAATCTCAAGTCCCTCATGAGACCACAACTGGCCAGTTTTAAAATTGTGTGGCAAGCTTGACGACCGACAATGGTTTGGAGTTCTCGGATGTTGATCTGACACCACTTGGAAAGAACCATAACAAAGCTCTGCATGTTTCTGTTGAATGTAAGGGTACTACCCTAGCACATGTTTTGGTCGACACTGGCTCTTCTTTAAACGTGTTACCCAAGGGGGCTTTGGACCATTTAGACTGTGAAGGATTAGTTTTGAAACCAACTGATATCATTGTGAGGGCTTTCAATGGGTCGAAAAGGACAGTTCATGGAGAGGTGGACCTCCCGATCAAGGTAGGCTCACATATTTTCAACTCTACCTGCTACATTATGGTTATCTGTCCTGCCTACTCTTGTTTGTTGGGTCATCCTTGGATTCATGGATCTGGGGCAGTAACCTTAACTCTCCATCAAAAGCTCAAGTATCCGGTCAAAGGAAGAATTGTCACTATCTGTGGTGAGAAGAAGTTCATGGTAAGCCACCTCAACTCTTTAAAATATATGGAGATGGATGGGGAATTTATAGAGACCCCGTTTCAAGCCTTTGAAGTTGTGCCACCAATGGTTGTTGTTACCAAATGTTCCTTTGATGTGCCCAAAGCTGTTAAGATCGTGCCGAAGATGGTTTTGTTCAAAGATGCTCGTGCTGCAATTGAAGAAGGAAGTTGTGATACTTGGGGGAAACTCCTCGAGATCCCATTCAAAGAAGACAAATTTGGTTTGGGTTTCACGGTCAAGGCTCATAAGGATGTGAGGCACGCTCGTGCAGGGAAGCCCCCTCTCCGTATTGGAAGCCACGAAGTCAATGCTGTAGGTGATTCTGATGATGAGTGTGCATTTTAAGATTGGGTGTATCCTACTACAATGGAGCTCAACAATTGACAAGCAAAGGACTTCATCCCCATATCCTTCATTGATGAGTAATCACTTGTTTATTATTTTCTTTTAATTCAAGAACATTTTGTCTGTAATATTAAATAATGACTTTTAAGCCATGTGCCTGGCTCGGGGCACGTTGGTACATTTGTCAAGGGTTTTATTTATGTTCATCTTATCATATGATCATTCAATACAAATCATTGGACTCTTTTGCATTCAAATCTTTGTGCTCATTGTCTTTTCTTTTTCTTCAAATACATTTTTAAAAAATAGCCATGTATCTTACATGCACACACACACTCTTACAGGTCCTCATCCACTCAGGATATCATTGCCAATGACTATACTATTGCCGACTATGACTTCGAATGTCCAATTAACCAAGACGAAGATGAAGGCGAGGAATATTGTGAAATATCGGGAGAACTAGCCAAACTTCTATTACAAGAGGAAAAAGATATTCAGCCGCACGAAGAGTCAGTTGAAGTCATCAATCTAGGTACCGAGACAGACAAGAAGAAGTTAAGATCGATGCTAACCTAGAAAGCAGTGTCAAAAGTAGATTGGTTTAGATGTTGCATGACTATGTGGAAGTGTTTGCTTGGTCGTATGAAGATATGCCAGGGTTGGATACCGATATTGTAGTTCATCATCTGCCGATAAAAGAAGATTGTTCTCCTGTCAAATAAAAGGTTCATCGCATGAGGCCTGACATGTCTGAAAAGATAAAAGATGAAGTGATGAAACAATTTGATGCAGGATTCCTAGTTGTGACATCTTACCTCCAAATGGGTTGCAAATATGGTGCCAGTACCGAATAAAGATGGAAAAGTTCGCATGTGCGTAGACTATAGGGATCTGAGTAGGGCAAGCCCCAAGGATGACTTCCCTCTACCTTATATTAATGTCTTGGTCAATAATATGGATCAGCATAAAGTCTTCTCTTTCATGGATGGTTTCTCTGACTATAATCAAATTAAGATGGCTCCCGAAGACATGGAGAAGACTACTTTCGTTACGCATGGGGCACCTTTTGTAACAAGGTCATGCCATTCAGATTAAAGAATGCAGGGGCTACATATCAAAGAGCTATGGTATCTTTGTTTCATGATATGATTCATCATGAAATAGAGGTCTATGTCGATGATATGATTGCAAGATCACAAACTGAAGAAGAACATCTCAATCACCTGTACAAGCTATTCGAGAGGTTGAAAAAGTACAAATTGAGGTTAAACCCTAACAAGTGCACATTTGGAGTACGATCTGGAAAGCTTCTAGGTTTTGTTGTCAGTGGTAAAGGTATCAAAGTCGATCCTACCATGGTAAAGGCCATCCAATAAATGCCAGTCCCCCACTCTGAAAAGGAAGTTAGAGGATTCTTGGTTCGTCTCAATTACATCTCCCGCTTCATATCTCACTTGCTACTTGTGAGCCCATCTTCAAACTCTTGAAGAAAGATCAGGTAGTCAGATGGAATGATGAATGCCAAGCTGCCTTCGACAAAGTCAAAGAATATCTGCAAGAACCTTCTATTCTCATGCCTCCAGTTGAAGGAAGACCCTTGATCATGTACTTGACAGTACTAGATAACTCTATGGGGTGTGTTTTGGGCCAACATGACGAGTCTGGCCGAAAAGAGCATGCTATTTATCACCTGAGCAAAAAGTTTACCGACTATGAAACCAGATATTCACTACTCGAGAAAACTTGTTGCGCTCAAGCATGGGCTGCTCATCGGCTAAGATAGTATACGTTGACTCATACCACTCAATACAAATGCAAAAAGCCATTAAAGGAAGTGTATTAGCAGATCATTTGGCCCATCAAGCTGTCAATGATTATCAGTCTATGAACTTTGACTTCTCGGATGAGAACATCATGCTAGTGACCGACTGTGCGAAACCTGGACTGTATGACGGACCTAAACAAGGATCCCGATGGACTATGGTATTCGATTTGGCTTCCAACGCCTTGGGTAACATAATAGGTGTTGTGGTTATCTCCCTTGATGGTTGCCACACTCTTTTTACTGCCAAATTATGCTTCGATTGCACGAACAATATGGCTGAGTACGAAGCGTGCATTTTGGGACTGAAAGCTGCCGTTGATTTGACGATCAAGCATTTGAACGTGTTTGGGGATTCCGCTCTAGTGATTAGCCAATTAAAAGGATATTGAGACACTATGCACCCTAATCTCATCCCTTACAAGGAACTTGTGTTATCCCTGATTCCCTACTTCGAAGATATCACCTTTGAACACTTACCTAGGGAAGAAAATCAGTTAGCCTACGCCTTGGCCATAATGTCTTCTATGTTCAAGGTCAGATGGGACAAAGAAGCTCCTATGATTACCATTGAGAGATTCGATGAACCTGCACACTGCTGTGAGCTTGACGCTGATACAGAAAATCCATGGTACTATAAGGTGAAGAGATACCTTGAAGCACAAGAGTATTCCGAAGGAGCATCCATCAATGACAAAAAGTTCTTACGAAGATTTTCAGCCAAATTCTTCCTAAGTAACGGAATATTGTACAAGCATAACCATGATTCTACTCTACTCCGATGTATGGACAAGAAGGAGGCGGAAGAAACTATGGAAGACATGCATGATGGTCTCTTTGGAACCCACTCAAGCGGAAATACCATGGCCAAGAAGATCCTAAGAGCTGGCTACTATTGGTAAATGATGGAGACTGATTTCCATCAATATTCAAGAACTTGTCACAAATGCCAAATCTATGCTGACAAGGTCCATGTGCATCCTATCCCTCTGAACGTCATGACCGCTCCGTGGCCATTTTCAATGTGGGGCATTGATATGATTGGAGAGATCAATCCCACTGCTTCCAATGGACATCGCTTCATTCTGGTCGCTATTGATTATTTCACCAAATGGGTCAAAGCCTCTTCATTTGCCTCAGTCACCAAGAATGTGGTAGCCAGATTCATCAAACATAACACCATCTGTCGCTATGGTATCCCTGAAAGGATTATCACCAACAATGGGACTAACCTCAACAATTCTATGATTACCAAACTTTGCACTCAGTTCAAAATCAAGCATCACAATTCTTCTCCCTATAGACCTAAAATGAATGGCGCAGTCGAAGCGGCCAACAAAACATTAAGAAGATTATGCAGAAGATGGTAGTAAGCTACAAGGATTGGCATGAGATGTTACCGTTTGTCCTTCAAGGCTACCGCACTTCAGCTAGAACATCAACTGGGGCAACTCCTTTTTCTTTAGTCTATGGCATGGAAGCTGTTTTGCTAGTGGAAGTCCAGATTCCCTCACTAAGGATTATGAATGAGGCAAGTTTAGGCGAAGACGAGTGAACTCAAACAAGATTGGATCAGTTGAACTTAATCGATGAAAAGCAACTGGCTGCTATTTGTCATGGTCAGACATACCAAAAATGAATGATCAAGGCTTTCAACAAAAAGATCTAGCCTCAAGTATATCAAGCTTGTGACTTGGTGATAAAGCACATCATTCTGCCACAAGGCGACCCCAGAGGCAAATAGACTCCCACCTACGAAGGGCCATTTGTTGTCAAGAGAGTATTCTCCGGTGGTGCCATGATGCTGACTACCATGGATGGTGAAGATTTTCCACATCCTGTGAACACAGACATAATTAAAAAATACTACACATAAGAGACCCGTTAGGTTGACACACCTAGGAAAAATAAGGGCATCCCGGCAAACCAAAAGGTTTGGGAAAAAATTAGGGATATATGCAAAGGATTGTACACCCGACAAGTTGAAAACCCGAAAGGGCGACTTGGGCAAAAATGGGTATCCTGGTGGGCTGAAAACCCGAAAGGCCGGTCTAGGAAAAAGTTAAGGATTGAAAGTGTATGACTATGTTCCATGGAATCACCACAGTCAACTTTATCACCAAGGTCCGAGTTCAAACGGTCCAAGATCAATCCAATCAACTTCTATCAACCGCAAGGGGCATTCAAAGAAATTGGGGGCAATAGTAGAGTTGGAAATCAATGAGATCATTTCCACATGGCTATTTGTTTTTATTTTCAATTTTTGTTTTCCTTTCGACGATTTCCTCTTACTAGGATCTCTGTCTCTTTGTACAAAAATGCCTATTCATGGGCAAAATATCAATACAAATATACTTTAAAGTGAAAACTTCCTGTTTTATTTTGAATGCAAAGTTGTCCAATGACTAAAATTGAACGAACATATGCATATGAACATAATTAAAATTATTTGGCACATGTGTCCTACTAAGCAGCAACAAGCATCTCTTTAATGTATATTGAATATCCCCATAGAGTTATTTCATTAGCATTATCCCCATAAGGACAACTATGATAAATCTTTTCCCTGAACAAAGTTACCCACAAAGTCTCTTTCATAGGATGATCTCCAACCAGAGTCTCAATCTCTTGGCAATTTTCTCCCCAGTTAAGTTGATCCTACAAGAAAAAGAACTCACCTTGTCAGCAATTCATCAAGTACTCATCAACATGGTTTATTTCCCTAACATTGTTTGTTTCCCTAACAAACAACATACAACATATAAGAATCAACGAACAACAAATTCCCCCCGGCATAGTCTATCTTCCCCAACTGAGTCTGTCTTCCCCGACTGAGTCTATACTCTCCAGTTTGAGTTTTCCTTTCAGACTATTACAAATCAGAGGGCCACAACCCCTAATCCCCAGTAAATTCATCAACAAAACTTTACTACCTCCAAAAGATGCTATAAAGCATGGATCCAACCAAATGATAGTACAATTTTCAAGCTACTACGAAGCCTGGACCCGACCAGATAATAGTCAACTTCTCAAGTCACTATAGAGCCTGGACCCGACCAGATAATAGTGTAACCTTTAAAACACTATGAAGCCTGAACTCGACCAGATAATAGTTAACTTCTCAAAACTATGAAACCTGGACCCGACCAGATAATAGTTTAACTCTTCAAGATATAGAAGAACCTGGACTCAACCAGACTAGGGTTTAACTTCTTTTCCCTAGTAGAGTTTTCTTCTACAAGTTACTGTGAAGCCTGGATCCTACCAGATATCAGTTCTCAATTTCATCTTTTCAAGTAAGTTATTGTGAAGCTTGGATTCGACCAGATAGCAATTCCCTTCAGGTGTTTGTTGATAAACTTGGAATCCGACTAGATAACAACTAAGTTCCAAGCGAGTTAGTGTAAAGCCTGGACCCGACCAAATATCAGTTCAACTCTATCTCTTCAGACAAGTTTATTGTAGAGACTGGACCCGACCATATAGCAATTAACTTCATCTACCTCAAAATCTGTGAAGCCTGGATCCGACTAGATATCAATTCAACCTCGCATATTCAAGAAAGTTATTGTGAAGCCTGGAGCCCGACCAGATAACAATTAGCTACAATCTCCAACAAGACACTACGAAGCCTGGACCCGACCAGATAATAGTATAACTCTTCAAAAACCATGAAGCCTAGACCCGACCAGATAGTAGTTACCACTTCAAGAAATTTGCGAAGCCTGGATCCGACCAGATAACAATTTCAATTTCAAGAGATCTTCTGTAAAGCCTGGAATCCGACCAGATAACAGATAATTTATTGTTCCCCAGTATGTTACCGTGAAGCCTGGATTCGACCAGATGGCAGTTGACTTCCTCATCCTCAGCAAATTATTGTAAAGCCTGGACCCGACCAGATAACAGCTAACATTCAAGAGATAATGCTCGGCAGGAGCATTCAGTCAACAAAGTTTGAAGATATGTATACTCTTCATCCCCAACAATAATTCGAGATTCAGCTTCCCATAATTCCTCAACAGTAGTCAGGGGTTTATTTTCCCAAACAAACATGCATCCCATATTCATACATCATAGCATATACATACAAAATGCATTTAGCATAATACCACATCTTGTGAACATCATGCATACATCTACATTTAACTAACCCTTTTTCCCACAGGTAAAACATCAAGTTTTAGTCTAAATCGACCAAAGATTTGTGTTGATACTTCTTCCAGTGTTTACCAACATTCCTCCAAATGGCATCTATAAGCCCATTCCCAATCCATCTTTGAGTGCAAATTTCTGGGCACTCTAGTGTTCAATCATCTTCCACCTTCAAGTCACGAATGGCGGATCCGCTAATCTAACTCTTCAGGTTTAAGAAGATTGAACAGGGGAAGTTGTTGTACCCCAAAATTTTCCCTCTCATTTGTCAAAGAAATCTCTCACAAGATCTCCATTGATTCAAGACTACACAAGGTTTGATCAGCTCAAGACACCTCCTTAAGCACTGATGACTCAAATTAGGGTTTGAGTTTGCATAAATAAAAATGGAATTTAATGCCCCATATTACTTTCATGGATCATTTTAGACCCTCAATATTGCTCATGTCATGTTTCAAGTCTTGGATCACATTTTTGCTTAGTCAATTGATCAGTTGACCTAAAATCAGTTGTATTGGGGAAAAAGTCAATTATGGTCAATCTACAGTCAAACATCATAATTTTTGATCCATATCAACATCATGGACTCATATTTGTCATTTGATCAAGTTTGGATCATAATTCCTCAAGAAATTTGATCAGATCATCAAAAGGGCAAAATGGTCAAAATTAGGGTTTTGACTGGGAAGGTTTAATTTCTGATTTTTGACCTAACAAATGACTTATTGGTTTAAGACATGATCTAAAGGATTCAAATTATTAATTTTGACCTAATGGCATGGCTCAAAACATTTCTCAAGATCAATTGATTGATAGTTGAATTTCAGTCAATTGATGAAAAGTGTACACTAAAAAGTCAAACTTTGACTTTTTGATCAAAATCAAGTTTCAAAGATTACAATTCATCAAGACATGTCAAAATGTTAAACTTGTTCATCAAGAAATAAAAAATTCAAGATTTCATTTTGAAAAGTCAAATTTTCCAAGACTTAGAATTTCTCTAAGTGTTGAAAATTCATGTTTTTTTTCATAACTTTGTGCCAAATTTACACCATGATGTAAGAGGATTCAAAGGAAACTTCCAACATGAAATTTGTAGATCTCAATGAGATCTAAAACATTGTAGGGCAGAACCTTTCCTAGAAATGCTTAGATTTCAAGTTATGATTTTGTGAAGACATGTTCATGAAACTTGAAAAACTTAGTGAAATTTTGCCCTAGTTTAGGCAGGATTTTGACCTAACTTCATGGCAATTTTTCACCTAGTTGCAAGACGAATCTTTAAAAATGTCCAACATGAAGGTTGTAGAGTATGTTACAAGATTTCCAAAATGTTCAATAACTCATTGAGACCATCTTTGAGCTAAGATAATCGAAGCCATGAAGTTAGGGTTTCATTCTTGTATTACAAGTCAATTTTGTGATGAACACTTAATCCAATCTTCAAGCATGTTGTACAAATCCTACTTTACAGGCTTCTAACTTTCATTTCACTCCATAATTAAATGTCAACATAACTGTTAGAAGCTTTAATCCAAGCATTCAATGCATTGCTCATGCTTAATACCATTTTAGGAAGAAAGGCAACATTGCCATTTTGGAAAAGTGGCATTTATGCACAAAGTCAATTCTTGAGCTTCTCACTTGTTCCCTCTGACTGTACTCCATCTACAAAGTCAGAAGCAATGTGATAAAAGTGCTTAACCACTCTACATTGCTGGTACAAAAACATTGAAACTTGATTTTGTCATTTTTCTTCAAAATCAAGCAACCTAGGCATAACCCTATAACTCAGAAATCTGTTGTGCAAAAGTTCTCTAACCTTTTTCATATAACTATACAAGTATATTGCAAGATAATACACAATTTCAAGCATCCTAAAACTCTCCCAAACACCCTTGCTGCACAGAACTTCCCAAACTTGACATTTTTAAGCCAAAACTCTCCATCTCCATTTCCACTCGTGCGTTTGGATTCTTAATCATCCAAACACCTTACATACATCATACACAAGTGATCCAAGTGCATGTTTCAAGACTGTAACCCCTCCATCACTATCCTCCATTTTCAAAACTGAAGCTTGCAACTTGACTTGAGTTGGGAGTTCCAGCCATCCTCAAAGCAAAGAAGGAGTTGGAATACATTCAAGGAGGTCCCGACAAGCTACAGGACTCATCAGGCCATCTCAAAGGTTTCTCGAACTCCATACATGACTCCAACTGCAAGAGGTAAATTTTCAAACTTCTATCTCTTCATACAAGCATCATTTGATTCTGATATATGAAGATAAAATATAGATATCATTACCCTGAAACTATACATGTCCATAGATTTCATTTATATTGATTGAGCTTAGAGATTTTTAGGTTTAAATCTATGAAAAAAGTTAGGTCAGAATTTGGTACTTTTACAAATTCTCATTCATATTTGATTTATAGCTTATGATATTTGTATGTTTGGATTCGTATGGAAATATGGAGCAACTTTCATATTTGCATCTTTCATTTTTGTTGAGAAATGAGTAAGTTACAGGAACCATGGCTGGAGGTTGAAGATGAAGTCATTTTCAGGATTCATTTTATGTTATGTATTTATCATTTCACTTATGTTAATGGATGTACAACCACCCCAGTGGAAAAGGTAGCGCGTGTGTATCATAAGCGTCATGGGTTCAAGTCTTAGCGCTACCTTTTGTTTATTTTTTTCACAGTTTCCTTCCTTTTTGTTACAAACAGCGCGCCTGGGCTTAGTCAGTGGACCTTCCATTTTTGCTGCACCATTCCCCCCATTTTACTTATTTCAGCAGGCCCTTTTGTTTTTTTATTATATTTTTCCTTTGCTGACAAAAACATCATTTGGGCGCAAACTCAAACAAGACTGTTCTTCTAATAAACTCCTAAGTTTAATTTCACACCTCCCTGACTTTTACTTTATATTTTATATTTTATTTTCTTTATTATTATTATTATTATTATTATTATTATTATTATTATTATTATTATTATTATTATTATTATTATTATTATTATTATTTTTATTAATAAAAATCCAAAAAATATTTTTATTTATTATTTTCACACTTATTTATTTTATTCTCTTTATAAAGACAAAAGACAAACATTTTATTAACAAACTTAATTTTTTTTAATAAATTAATAATTAGATTTAGGTTTTAATTATTTCTCTTTTTTATTTTAAATTAATTTAGAAATTAGGTTTCTTTTAATTAATTAATTTTCATATTATTTTCATTAAGTTAAACCCTTTTTTCATAAAAAAAAAAATCCTAAAATTGCTTCAAACTTAATTTCTTTTCTTAACTAGTTTAGATTTAATTTTATTTAATTTGAATTAATCACTTTCTTAATTAGGTCAAAACTAAACCCTTCCATTAAAACCAAACAAAAATCACTTCTTTTCCATTTATTTCTTGCACATTTATTCAATTCTTGTATATTATTCAATATGGTTGTAATAGATAATTAGGTTTAGTTTTCTTGCAATCCCCATTTGTAAATTTGTATACCCCCCCTAATGATGTAATAATGTAGTAATTTTACTTTCTACAATTTATCGCTTTCATATAAATGTTAGCAATTAGGGTTTGTATGACAAGACTAAAATCAACAATTAGTAAACTCTAATTCAAGATAAACAATGCATGAAAATCAAACACACTTTCACCCTTAGGGTAATTCCACTTTGTTGCCTTACAAAAATGGCCATGTTATGCATGTGGGGTGTCTTAGCAAAAACAAATAAAAAATATAAGATCATAGTCCCTCGATGCCGCTACAAATGTAGCCTTTTAAAATGATCTTAGTCCCTTAAAGAGAAATGCTAAGATATCTCACAACATTGCTATCATGACTATACAATGACCCACGTCCGTCCCTTTACATCCAAAGATAAGGCTTCTTACCAAATCAATGGTAAGATAGCAATATCAAATGAAGGAAGAAATAAACAAAGAATTTTGAGTAGGTAGATTGTTCCTAGTTGCTTGCTCACTTTTCAAATCAAACATCCTTGCTTATTTTCAAAACAAACACCAAACACTTTCAAAACACTTCCCAAACATGAAATGTTTTTCAAAAGTCCAACACTTTGTATACGTTCTTACGAACGAGAACCATTATAAAGTTTTCCTAAACGAAGGCGCCTTTTCAAAATACTTTCAAAACCACCACAAAGCACATTTTCAAACAAAAGCAAGTGATCTAGCAAGCAACTAAGAGCCCATAGATAACTATGGATGGAAAGGGTGATAATACCTTCCCTTTTCCTAATCTACCCCCCGAACTCAAGAATTAATCTCAAAGGTTTTTCCTATTCTTTTCAGCCTTTCCTTTTGGATAAAAGAAAAGTTGGTGGCGACTCTTGCTAACCGCAACATTTGTGATCAAACGTAAAACATCCTAAGTCAGTTCTCCCACCGTATCATAGATGGCATCTTTAAGCCCATATCCGACGACTCTCTATCCTCTTATCTAAATGGCATCTGTAAGCCCATTCCCGCCGTCATCAACAATCAGTATTACTTCATGCGAGTGCAAATTTCTGGGCACTCTAGTGTTCAATCATCTTCCACCTTCAGATCACGAAAGGCAAACAAGCCAATCTACATCTTTAGGTTTAAGAAGATTTAACAGGGGCAATTGTTGTACCCCAAAATTTGCCCTCTCATATTTTCCAAGGCTTTCTCTTACATGGATGGTCACAAACATTTGATCAAAGAAAAATAAATATTTTGAAGATAAAGAAGGAGTCTTCGATTGGCATTGGGCCAAGGTGCCTTCGATTGGCATATGGACAGGAGTCTTCGATTGGCATTTTAACAAGTTCCTTCAATTGGCATCTGAAAAAGATGTCTTTCGATAGACATCTGGACAAGGAGATTCGATTGGGCATCTAAAAACCTTCGATCAGGCACTGGACCCCCTTTGACCAAGCTTGGTTCACAAGGCTTCGACCGTGCATTAGCTACTTCAGGCTTGCCTTCAGTCCAAAAGGCAGAGGCTTCCTCAGACTTGTCTTGGATTCACAAGGGAAAAGGTTTCTTCTATAATTACCTTCAATTCACAAGGAAAAGAATTTCTCAGTGTTTGCTTTCAATGCACAGGGCCAATACCCCTCAACACAGTTTTTGCACTATGAGACCCAATATGACCCCTTCGAAGGAGTATCCCAAAGGCCCATTCAAAGGACACACATTGGTGGCCCATTCGAAGGATGCAACAAAAGACTATTCGAAAGACACTCAAAAAGTCCATTCGAAGGAGGCCATCAGAGCCATTCGAAGGGGGCCATCAGAGCCATTTGAAGGAGAGCATTCGAAATTTAAATGTCCACATACATTCAAAATTAAAAAAAAAGGACAAGATCCCATGTATTTGGCCAACGTTACAAATTCTCATTCATGGCTTTCAAACATATAATAAGGGATGTTTAAACCTTTGCCTTCTTGTCCCCTCTACCCCCTCTATATAAAGAGATCACAAGTGTTGCATCACATACATGGGAGATTGCCTATAAAAAGAGAATACTCACACCACCATAGACAGGATCAAAATTCTGACTAGTTTTCTTTGTAGGCACCCTCAATCCAGACGAAGGCTATATTTGTGAGATTCCCAAGAATCTGTTACAAGCCAAGCCACACTCAGATCGAAGCATCTCCAGTTGGTAAGGACTTACCCTAATTGAAACTGCATTTCTAAGCCTTTTAAATACCTATTACTGGTATATATGTGCTGCTAATACCATTTATGTTTATATGAGCATATCATACACAAGATAACATGCATGAATAAAATCATGCCATCGAAAGGCATGATATGATTTGCCTTTCGAAACTCATGGAATATCCCGTTTCAAGTCAAAATAAGCTTAGGCCTGAGGACAGAAGATTCGAATTAGGGAGAAGGACCTGGGTTCGATACACAGGTCCTGCATCTTTATTTTTTGCCAGCATTTGCCTTGCAGGTTCAATTTGAAGAACAACTCCCTCCTTGGATCGAAAAAGGCAACATTCCTCCTGGATCAAAAATCCCACCCCCTTCACAGGATCGAAGGATAACATCCCTCTGGATCAAAAAGTCCATTCTCCCTCTGGATCGAAAGAACCATTCTCCCCCTGGATCGAAAAGTCCATTCTCCTTGCAATCGAAGGAATCCCTTTTTCTTTTTTTATTTTATTCTTTGTTTCATTTCTTTATTGACTCTTTTTCTATTCAACTTGACATTAAATCAAAGAAATCACAAAAATTAGGCTTAGACATTTTAATTAATTAATTAATTAATTAATTAAATTTTAACCATTCTCTTAACTTAAAACAAATTAGAATTTAGAACTTAATTCAGATTTAATTTTCTTTTCATAATAAAAAAAACAACCAAAAAGATTTTATTTCTTAGGATATTGTTAGGCGTTATTTTCAATTTCACGCGCGTTTATTTATTTCCGTATTTTTATTATTGATGTACCTTCCCACTGGATATAGTAGATTAAAACTAGGACATTTACTGCTTTATCCCCCTCATTCTTGAACAATGTAAATCCCCTCCCCAAAGCATTGTAATAGGGTAGATTTAAATTCCCGCACTTTAATATTCTGCAATATATATTAACTGCTAGTAATTATGCGTGTATGATAAGACTAATAATCAAACCCTAGCAAACTTAACAAAAAGATGAATAACTGAACTGAACACAATTGCACACAAGCACCTCTAGGGTATCCCACTTTGGTTGCCTTTAATAAATAAAACAGTCATGAGGCAGGAACACTTTAGCAAAGACCCATAAATAAATAAAAAATATCATAGTCTCTCGATGACCCTACAGTTGACTTTCGATAAATGATCTAGTCCCTAAAAGAAAATTGCTAAAGCATCTCCACAAGTTGCCTTCGTGACTATAACGTCCCTTCGAATGTCCCTCAAACATACGATGACAAAGATCCCTACTCACTAATAGTAGCATATCAATGTCTAAAGGAAAGGAGGAAAAGAACCCCCCTTTTCGAGTAACAAAGTAGATAGCTATTAGAAGTTTGCTCAAACATTTAGCACTTACACAAAAATCCACTTTTCAAAAAAATTTCAAAACACTTTCTATACTTTCTCTAATATCCCGAGAAACATTACAAAGTTCATCGTACTAATGCGTTTTCAAAACATTTTCAAACACAAAGCATAAAGGTATTTTTAAAATGAGCAAACCTCTAAGAGCCCGTAGATAACTACAGATGGAAAGGGTGCTAACACCTTCCCTTTCCATAATCTATCCACCTTACTCAGAAAATCTCGAATAGGTCTTTTTCTGTTCTTTTCACCCTTTCCTTAATTTGGATAAAAGAAAAGTCAGTGGCGACTCTTGCTTACCGCAACATTTGCAAACATAAACACAAAACCAGTATATAACAGTCGGTTTTGCCACCGTATCACAGTGTACAAATCAAACTCGCGCCCTCAATGAGAACCATAACCTTGATATCGAAACCACAAGTAACTTGTAACTGAAGCAACAAAAACATGCCTCGATTATCATGAACCTCCAACCTTTTTTTTATTGCCCAGACTCCACATTCATCTATTTAAACTTCAAACTCTTGACTTGGTGACTTAGAGATTCTTGACAAACAATAGGGAAATAAACCCTAATCCAAGCTCTG
This sequence comes from Vicia faba, assembly GCA_948472305.1. Classification (NCBI taxonomy): domain Eukaryota; kingdom Viridiplantae; phylum Streptophyta; class Magnoliopsida; order Fabales; family Fabaceae; genus Vicia; species Vicia faba. The sequence continues at coordinate 1,291,093,458 of OX451740.1, forward strand.
AGGAATTTGAGTGAGAAACAGCCTTGAACTTGATGAGAAAGAAATCTATGATAACCCTACTCCAAAAACATAATTCCACAGTCCACTACTCGAGAACCAAATGCATTTTCTTTTAACCTGATGAGGAAACTTCAAAACAAAATTAAACATAATGATGGCACAACCCTAATGCTTTATACCAAAGTGCTTGATTCCCTGAGATGCATGATATGCAAACGACTTAGTGAAAATGATGTAAATGGGATGAAAAGTCTAAGTCAGACAAAAGTAAAAGGTAGGGTAAATTTGGGGTACGACGTCAGCCTTTCGAAAGTTCGAGGTGGAAGATGATTAAATACCATGACCTGAAATTTATCCTGGAGAGATGGTGTGAGTGTTATTTGTTTGTAATGTCTGGTGGGGAAAGAAAGATTTGTTTTTTGGTGAGCTAGTCACGATGGGTAAATGTGGTTGAATAATGATAGCTTGTATTGGGGTAACAGTGCCAATACAAGGTCCTCGTGGAAGTGGGCGTTAAAGGGACTGAAAAGATATGGTTGACAATGTTGTGGTGACTGAAAGAAGGATTATGACAAGATGATAACTTAAAGACCACGGGTAGAACTCGGCGACAACAGAGAATCCATCGTGGGAGATTCACGACCCAAAAGGAAGGTAAAGACAACGGGTAAAGATTTACGTATTGATCTATGACCCAATAGAAAATAGATCATGAGGGTAAAATCTATGAGCGACCTATGACCCAAGAAAAGATGACATGAGGGTAAGATCTACGGATGAAATGACCCTAGAAAAGATAGCGCAAGGGTAAGATCTACGGACGACCTACGACCTTAACAATGATAACATGAGGGTAAGATCTACGACCCTAAAAATGATGATATGAAAGCAAGATCTACGGAAAACATACGACCTTAAAAATGAGAACACGAAGGTAAGATCTATGGATGACCTACGACTTTGACAAAGATAACGCGAGGGTAAAGTCTACGGATGACCTACGACCATAGGAATGATGACGCGAAGGTAAGATTTACAGACGACCTACGACCTTAAAAAATGATAACGTGAAGGTAAGATCTACGAGCGACCTACGACCTTAAAAAAGATAACATGAGGGTAAGATCTACAGGCGACCTACGACCCTAGAAAAGATAACACGAGGGTAAAGTCTACGGACGACTTACGGCCCTAGGAATGATGATACAAAGGTAAGATCTATAGACGACCTACGACCTTAAAAAATGATAACGCGAAGGTAAGATCTACGGATGACCTATGACCTTAAAAAAGATAACGTGAGGGTAAAGTCTACGGACGACCTACGACCCTAAAAAAGATAACGTAAGGATAACGTCTACAAATGACATACAACCCTAAAAAAGACAATGCGGAGGTAAGATCTACGGACGAACTACGACCTTAACAAAGATAACGCGGGGGTAAAGTCTACGGATGACCTACGACCCAAGAGAAGATAAAGTAAGTATTGAGAGTTGGGAAGCACAATGTAATTGAACCATAACTTTTGGTTGGTAGTGTAATGACAAATGTCATATGGGATTATAAGGATGATATTCTTTATGGGGATATTTTGTTGATTTGGGGTTGATTTAGGGTTTTCGGGCATGGTACAAAATCTGGCTCATGCTTCATATGCATTTTAAAGTGAGGCATGATGATTCATGGATATGCTATGAGTTTGAGGATGCAATGTAATATGCAGTGATGATTATTGTATGCAAAGTGCCAAATATTAGGCTTATTGGGATCCGTTGCCCGTCGTGTTGAGATGCCAATACAGGTGGGTGCTTGAAAACTGAGAGAATCGAGTTATAGTTTTATAGAGTTCACAAGGGATTAAATCTTGCTGAGGAGGAGTGGCTTGATCCGACCTTCTTCATATGTTGGAATTCTGGTGAATGACTGAGTAGAAACGTGGATCTCATCAAATGCCCCAAGTTTCTCGGCGTTGGAGAATCAGGTGCTCATCCATCTATAAAGAGGTGACGAGGACGAAAGCTTGGTCGAGGTGACCGTTACGACTTGCTACCTGCAAAGAAAAACAATGTTTGAATTCCATGGCGTTCCCTTGGGATGCCTTCATGTCCATGTAACATCGTGTTTCACATCTTAGCTTATGATTATTATTGCCTTATTGTTTTCAATGAAATGCTTAATAAAGAATTTAAATCATGATTCGCATACGAAAAAATAAAGTTAAAGCACATAACAAAGATTTTTTTGGTGGAAACGCAAATTTTTATTAATGAGTTTGGCTTGCGAATAGGCATTCATACATGGAAACAACTCCTAATTGAGGAAGTTTCGAAGAAAAGACAAAATACAATAGGTAAAATGGCAATAAGAAAATCTCGAACTTCCATTAAAATTGATATTGCTATAGTTCCCATATCCTGGATTGTCCTAGTGCTGAGCTTTGGAAAGATAATAGTTTAATCGATCCATCCAGTGTTAGGAGGGTGTATTTGTTATTCGTGAAGAGTCTTCAGACTGCAGTCTCTCGCTTTTTATCCCTAATTTTTGCTTGGATTGCCCTTTAGGGTTTTCAATCCACCGGGATACCCATTTTTTCCTAAGCCGCTCTTTCGGGTTTTCAGATTAGCAGGTTATTCTTTTTTCTTTTTTAGCCCTAACTTTTGCCTAATCCGCCCTTTCGGGTTTTTGACTTAGAGGGTCTTTTTATACGTAGTATTTTTTGAATGAGTCTGAGTTGACTGGAAGTGGAACATCTTCCCCATCCATGTTTGTCAGGATTAAAGCACCTCCTGAGAAAGATTTCTTCTTGATGTACGGCCCCTCATAGTTGGGAGTCCACTTGCCTCTTAGAGCAGTGTGAATTAGGAGAATCTTCCTTAAGACCAGGTCACCCGTGTGAAACTCTCGGGGTCAAATCTTTTTGTCAAATGCTCTCTTGAGACGCTGTTGATATAACTGACCGTGACAAATGGCTGCTAGGCGCTTCTCTTCGATGAGATTGAGTTGTCCAAGCCTTGTTTGAATTCATTCAGCTTCATCAAGTTTAGTATCCATCAGAACCCTTAATGAAGGAATCTCCACTTCGACTGGGAGCGCCGCATCCATACCATAGACTAGTGAAAAATGAGTTGCCCCAGTGGAAGTACGCACTGAAGTTCTATAGCCGTGCAGGGTGAAAGGCAACATCTCATGCCAATCTTTGTATGTTATAACCATTTTTTGGACGATCTTCTTTATGTTCTTGTTAGCGGCTTCGACTGCCCCATTCATCTTTGACTGATAGGGTGATGAATTGTGGTGCTCAATCTTGAATTCTCCACACATTTCCTTCATCATTTTGTTATTGAGATTCGAACCATTATCAGTGATGACCTTGTTAGGAGTTTCATACTGGCGTATGATTTCTTTCTTGATGAAGCGAGTGGAAACTTGCTTGGTCACATTCTTGTACGAAGCTTCTTCCACCCACTTGGTAAAGTAGTCAATAGCAACAAGAATGAACCTATGTCCATTTGAAGCACTCGGCTCAATCTGTCCAATCATATCAATTCCCCATATTGCACAGGGCCATGGTGAAGTCATCATATTCAAAGGAGTGGGAGGAACATGTATCCTGTCTATGTAAACTTGACATTTGTGACACATCTTTGCATACACACAACAATCACTTTCCATCTTCATCCAGAAATAACCTGCTCGTAGGATTTTCTTGGCCATGGAATATCCACTGGCGTGAGTCCCAAAAGATGGATTCTGCTTCGTGTCCATCCACACTTATGAGCAGAACCTAATCATAGTTTCTTTTGTATAGAACGTCTTCTGACAGTAAAACATGGATGCCAACCTTCTAAGAGTCCGCTTATCACAAATTATATCACCCTCGGGGTACTCTTGCTTCTCAAGATATCTTTTGATGTCGAAATACCACGGCTTTTCGCCCGACACGTCTTCAATTGTGAGATAATGAGCAGGGAAAACGTGTGCTGGCTGCTTGTAATGAAGGATTCTTATGCTGGGTGCATGATTTGGATAACTGACTTTGAACATTGCTGCTAAAATGGCTAGAGCATCTACCAGTTGATTTACTTCTCTAGGAATGTGCTCAAAGGTGATCTCATCAAAAGCGGGCAACAACTCTAATATGTAATCTTGGTATGGAACTAAATTAGGGTGCCATGTATCCCAATCACCTCACACTTGATGTATTACTAAGGAAAAATCCCCATAAACTTCAAGAATCTTGATATTCAAGTCAATCGCTGCTTCAAGACCTATTACACAAGCTTCGTATTTTGTGACATTATTCGTACAATCAAAACATAGCCTGGCTGTGAAAGGTATATGACTATTGCGTGGAGAAGTCAGAACTTCCCCAATACCATGGCCCAGGGCATTTGATTCACCATCGAATGTGAGGGTCCATCTCTCCCCTGGTCTGGGTCCTTCCTTATCATCAAGTTTCATAACGTCCCTGTCTGTAAAATCAAACTTCATTGAGTGACACTCTTCCAATGGCTGGTGGGCGAGATGATCAGCAAGAATTCTACCTTTGATAGCCTTTTGTGTGACGTACTGGATGTTATACTCAGACAAAAGCATTTTCCATCGAGCCAATCTCCTTGTAATTACTGGTTTCTCAAAGATGTACTTTATTGGATCCATCTTATATATCATAAGTGTAGAATACGTCAACATGTACTGCCTCAAACGCCAAGCTGTCCACGTAAAAGCACAACAAGTCTTCTCAAGTAATGAATACCTTGATTCACAATCAGTAAACTTCTTGCTCAGGTAATAGATGGTGTAATATGGTAGGAGAACTGACTTGGGATGTTTTGTGTTTGATCACAATTGTTGCGGATAGCAAGAGTCGCCACCGACTTTTCTTTTATCCAATAAAGGAAAGGGTGAAAAGAACAGGAAAGACCTTTGAGATTATTTTCTTGAGTTCGGGGGGTAGATTATGAAAAGGGAATGTGTTAGCACCCTTTTTATCCATAGTTATCTATGGGCTCTTAGTTTATTACTAGATCACTTGCTTTTGTTTGAAAGTGTGCTTCGTGGTAGTTTTTGAAAGTATTTTGAAAAAAGTGCCTTCGTTTAGGAAAACTTTGTAATGATTCTCATTTCTATGAGAATGCATACAAAGTGTTGGTCTTTTGAAAATATTTCATGGAAAGTGTTAGTGCATTTGAAAAGGTGTTTGTTTTGAAAACGAACAAGCAACTAAGAACGTTTCTACCTACTCAAAAGTCTTTGTTCTTTTCCTCCTCCTTTAGATGTTGCTATCTTACCATTGATTGGTAAGAAACTTTATGTTTGGATGTAAAGGGATGGGCGTGGGTCATCGTATAGTTATGATAGCAATGTTGTAAGATAACTTAGCATTTATCTTGAGGGACTAAGATCATTCGAAAGGCAACATTTGAAGCGTCATCGAGGGACTATGATCTTGTATTTTTGATTGTTTTGCTAAGACGTCTCAAAGGCATAAAATGACCATTTTTAGGAAACAAGTGGGGTTAACCCTAGGGGTGCATGTGTGAATAGTGTGCTTGATTTACATGCATTTAGTCTTTGATTAGGGGTTGTCTACTTGTTGATTTTATCTTCCCATACAAATCCTACTTTACTAACATTTATATGAAAGCAATAACTTACGGAAAGTAAATATTCTACGCTATTACAAACATTAAGGGGATGGGGTGTACAAATTTACAAATGGGGATTGCAAAAAAATTAAAGTCTTAATTATCTATTACAACCATATTGAAATAATGTATAAGAAATGTAAAATAAACTTGTTTTGTTTTTGTTAAGAGAAGAAATAAATTTTCTTAAGAAAATATTTTTAGTCTTTTTGTTTTAAAAGAAATAAAATAAAGCATGTGAATATAAAGTTTTTTTTTTGTGTTTTTGATTAATGAAAAATAAAGTGATGATAAAAATAATAAGAGAATAAGAGTCAGGATCAGCGTGTTGCTGAAAGAGGGGCAAGCAGAAGTTCTGACTCTGGCACACTTTAAATCAGAAAGCAAATGTTAGCAAAAGGGAAGGTCAGAAGTTCTGGATCCAGACGCACTGACGTTCTGAGGTCACTGGGAACAAAGGAACGCCTAGAAGTTCTGATTGCTGTGAGAGTCTAGAAGTTCTGATGGCTGAGAACCTAGAAGTTCTAGCATTACTAGAAGGTCAGAAGTTCTGGTTGTTGAGAGAATGAGGTGATAATGTTGTTGGATGAGAATGTCTAGAAGTTCTAGTCCGACATCATTATTTGACAAATGATGAGGTATAAATGTTAAGAACTAAACGTAAATAGTGTTTCTAGGATTAGAACCCTAGACCCTTAACACTAGTGTCTTATGTGCGCGCTTTCTGCCACCGAGGTGACTATACATCCAATATCAGAAGCAAAAACATAAGCATGTATCACAGAGTAAGTTCTGATGATGAACTTCATCTTCTCATTCACGCCAATCAGAGCATCTGCAACTTAGTCATTTCTCAACAAAAATGGAAAATTCAAACATAGCCGTTATGGAAAATTTCATCATGTTTTCAGAAATACAAAGCATCAAAACTGTAAAACAGAAACAAGCATGAACTTTGCTAATCCTAATTCTGAACCCTAATTTTCTCAAGAAGTTATGATCTGAAATGCTCTCTACTTAGACCATGTAAATGCAATCTATAAATATGTACAGAATCAGAGCCATGATATCTATATTGTATCTTTCAAAATGCAAGCCTAACAATGCCTAAGTAATGAGATAAAAGTCAACAGAAACTTACCTTGCAGTTGAAAATTGTTTTGTGAATTAGAGCCTGGTTCAGATTGCTGTGATGTTCTGGTCAGCTTCCTCAAGTTCCCAAGAATCTAGAACAACCCTTAACTTGAGCTATAAATGGTTAGAATGTTCTGGAGCAGACAAGAAGCAAAGTTCTGATATTTGAAATGGAGATTGGTGAAGATTGTGTTACAGTCTGAAAACAGAAGTTGGGAAGGCTTCTAAGTGTATATCAGAAACTGTAGGGGTGATTTGGCCAAGAAATGCACAAGGAAAATTATAATTTGGATGCAAAAACCAGAAATTAGTAGGTTTTATGTTTGGGCTGCAGTTTCAGGTTCTTAGAACTTTCAGCAAGGTTTCAAGGCTTTTCTCCAATGTCTCCGACCCCTTTAATAGTTTCAAATGAAGTTTAATTTATAGGCAGGGGATTTAGAAGCTTGGAGAAGTCAAGAGTACAACCATCATGGGTTATAGCTCGTTGACTTGTTTTTGAAGCAAGTTTAGATAGGTCTGGTTTCAAGGCAAAGTAGAGTGGTTAATAGTTTTAAGTGCACTTGATCTGAATTTGTAAGCATGATTTATGGAGGAAGTACACTCAGAAGCAAAGTGAAGCATGGGTTTAAAATAAACTTTGTACAAAAGTTTACTTTTCAAGGACATTAGTGGCACCTTTATGCCACACGTGGGAAGATCCCTTGGATAAAGACTCAAAAGTTAGTGTGAGCATTAAAAGATGATGAGATTTAACAAGCAAGAAAGCATGTAACATGAGATTATGAAGCAAGCTTGAATCTAGATCAGAAGCTCAACCTCAAACGTAACTTGGCTTAAGAATAACATGTCCAACTTCTGATCCTTGAATCTCCCTATTCCAGCATGACCTGAAGGAGTTCTCAAACTTTTCAGAAAGCTTATAACATGCTTTGTAAAACCTCTTTGGATTACTCTTGCAAACTATGATTGAACCTATGTGAAAACAGGCCCAGAAGTTCTAACCAAATTCTGACTCGGAAATGCTCAGAATTTACTAAGTGCATTAGCTTCATGAACGTGCCTTCAAGGATGCGTAACTTGAAATCCCAACATTTCTAGCAGAAGTTCTATTCTGCAATGTTTTAGATCTCATTGAGATCCACAACTCTCATTTCAGAAGTTATTCCTGAATCATCCTGTATCATAATGAAAATCTGGCCAGAAGTTCTGATTCTATCATCTTTTCTTAACACTAAGAAAATTTTCTAAGTATTTAGAACTTTTGACTTTTGATTTCCTTGATGAAACAAACTTCATATTCTAACATGTCTTGATGAAATATGATTCTTGATACTTGATTTTAATCCAAAAGTCAAAGTTTGACTTTTCAGTGTACATTTTGACCATTTTCCCTTTGTACCAATTCAAACCCAAATTGATGTATCAGTGCTACAAACTTGATTCATTGGAGATCCTGTGAGAAACTTCTTAAGAAAATGAGAGGGAAAATTTTGGGTACAACCGCTGCCCCTCTTCAATCTTCTTAAACCTGAAGAGTTAGATTGGCGGGCCTTCCATTCGTGACTTGAAGGTGGAAGATGATTGAACACTAAAGTGCCCATATATTTGCACTCGATGATGTGATGGTTGATTGTGTAGGGAATGGGCTTAAAGATTCCATTGAAAGTGACTGGGGAAGGTATTAGGATAAATCTTTTGGCTGATTTATACTGAAATAGTAGATGTCTTTTGCTTGTTTTTAAACGGGAAGAACTAAATCTAACCAGAAGAGGTCCTTGGTCACCCGTTATTAAACTGGAAGAGGTATTTGGTATTCTTAAATTTATGATGGGCCTGTGTAGGGCTGTTTCAAGATGAATCCATGTGACGCTTCATCTAGAATTGTATGAGAAGGAACCTGGGTAGGGTAACTTCAGGATGTGTCTGGGTAAAACTGCACCTGGAAATGAGAAGGAACCTGGGTAGGGTTACTTCATGATGAGTCCGTGTAAAACTTCATCTGGAAAGGAGAAGGAACATGGGTAGGGTTGCTTCAACGTTGGTCGAGTAGATAGTTTCCCTGGCTCGTTATAGGTACTGATCTTAGAAATAAAGATAGTTTTCCTGGCTTGTTACAGGGATTAATCTTCAATATGCTTATGTAGATAGCTTTCCTGGCTTGTTACAGGTATTAATCTACAATCATTCGTTCATAGATAGTTTTCCTGACTAGTTACAAGGATTAATCTGGAACTTGAAAAGTTTGGTCATTTGAGATAGTTGTCCTGTTTGGTTTCAGGTATTAATCTCTGACCTGAGAAATAAAGATAGTTTTCCTGGCTTGTTACAGGTGTTAATCTTCAATCTCTTCATGTAAATAGTTTTCCTGGCTTGCTATAGATATTAATTTACAATCAGTCGTCCATAGATAGTTTTCCTTGGTAGTTACAGGGATTAACCTGGAACTTGAAAAGGTTGGTCATTTGAGATAGTTGTCCTGTCTAGTTTCATGTATTAATCTCTGACTTGAGAAAGAAAGATAGTTTTCCTGGCTTGTTACAGGTGTTAATCTTCAATCTCTTCATGTAGATAGTTTTCCTAGCTTGTTACAAGTATTAATCTATAATCTCTTCATGTAGATAGTGTTACTGGCTTCTTACAAGTATTAATCTACAATCAATCGTCCACATATAGTTTTCCTGGATAGTTACAGGGATTAATCCAGAACTTGAAAGGTTGGTCATTTGAGATAGTTGTCCTATCTAGTTTCAGGTATTAATCTCTAACTTTTGAATATTGTTGATGATAGCCATCTGTTGATTTGATCTTTCCTGAAAAGGTAAAGAGTTATTTGCATGCCATGCCATGATGTATGAAATACATGGTGTAATGATGTTCTCAAAATAAATGAGACTGTATGCACTTGTCACGTATGTAATACAATGTATGAAATGCGAAATGTAATTGGAATAAATCCTTGATAATTATTGGGGGGTTTTAGGAGGCTGAATCTCGGACGACCGTTGGGGATGAAGAGCATGCACACCTTTCCATACCTTGTCTTTAGAATGTTTCTGCATGGGAAAAGAGTTTAGGAATCTTAGATGTTCGTTGCTCTACTAGGGAGTTATTCCTGACTGGAGAGAATCGAAAGTTAGTTGTTATCTGATCGAAATCCAGGCTCGACATCAAATTGTTGAAGATAATGAAGTTGACTATTATCTAGTCATATTCCATGTTTCCCAGCTACTTATTGGGGAAGATTAAATTAACTGTTATTTGGTCGCATTCCAGGTTTCGCAGAAAATTACTTGGGAGAGTGAAGTTAAACTATTATCTGGTTGGGTCAGGGATTTGAAGTAACTTACTGGTGATTATGGAAAAGTCTACTGGGGAAAAGGAGTTATGGTCCCTTGTTTTGTATTAGTCATAGAGGCAAACTCAAGCTAGAGAATCTGTAGTTGTTGGGGAAATAAACTCTGTTGCCAATCGGTTGGAAAGGTGTCTTCTTTTGGCAGAACTCCACGAGGATTCTTGATATCAACTCAGCTGGGGAGAAAGGTTTTTCAGAGATTGAAACTATGGATGGGAATTATCTTGGTCCAGTTTTGTGGGGACTCGACTGGGGGTTATCCTATGAAATGTCTTTATGGGAAATATGTCACTGCCCCTAGTAGCAAGCGTTTGCAGCATTACTAGGAAATGTTGCTTGATTGTATGGAACTCTTTGTTGGAATTCACGTTTAATTCCTTAAGTGATTCAAATACAGGCCTGTCCCTGGTATATCCAGCACCTCTCGAGAGATTTCTTGGAATCTTGGCCGGACTGCCCCAGATGTGTTGGATAGTGACACGTTATGCCTTCTTGCTTAAAAGAGATATGTTATTGGAAGTGTGTTCCCTCTTGAAGTGATTTTGTTCATTGAGAGAACTTTTGTTCAATGGATACTCGTCGTGTGAATTTTTCCGCTGTCAAACAATTAACCATATACAAACAGCGATATTCAAATAATGCAGAGTTTATGCTTGTCTTGAAGTTTTAAAAATGCGTTTTAGCAGATAAAATAATTTTTGTAAGAAAATTCAAATCGGGATTTGGAGTAAGCCTTACAAGAGTTAGGATACCTTTTGTAACAGTATGCTTTCAAACTAACCCATGCTTCAATTAGGACTTTGAAAGGTTGTATCGTGGTCTGGTTCATGGTTTAAGAAACAAAGCATAAGGCTCAAAGTGTATTTGTATCCGCCCATTCTTCGTGATGTTCTTCAGTCCTAAACTCAGTTAATTGTGCGTTTGAATTCCAATTAAGTCTGAAATGACATTTTGGTGATGGTTCAGACAAGTTAAGTTTGTCGGAAGGCATTCATTTTTGCCACATTTTTTCGTGTTTGTTAAGGATCTGTAGTGTCTTCCTTTTGATTTGTTATCCCGGGTTTTTTCCTGACTGTTCTCGTTTTGAGATTATGGTCAGCGGGATGCCCTAGTTTTTTCTTAAGTCTCCTTCGTAGGTTTTGAATTAGTGGGCTTTTCTCCTGAGAGATAATGACTGCCTATGTGATAGGGAACCATCCCCATCTTTTGATTCAGAAGGACGTTTTTGATATCACTCATTGTATACGAGGTGAAAGTTTGCAACTGAACGCACATTTGAATTAACTGAGAGACTACCCTGCCCCAGGTTTTGATTAAAGGTTTCAATTTGTGTAAAAAGGAAACTCCTACTTCTTTGGCTCGAAGGGGTTGACTATGGATTATCCTCCTTATAACTCCAGTGTTTAGGAATTGAAAGAACGCTTGTACATCATCAACAAGGTCTGTCTAAAAGCATACTGTCTGAGATTATGGCATTGTTTTCGTCATCCTTCCTCTAAAGGCTTGTAAACTTTAAAACAAGAGTTGAATATCATAAAGGGAGTAAACAACATAGTTTAAATATAGTGAAAACGAATGGATGAATTTAAGACAAACATATGCAAAGCATTAATGAAATAACGAAGTTTTGACATAAATCATTGTTCGAAAAAGAAAAATTACAACTTGAAAATTCAAGAGAACAAAAGCCTCTTTGCCTGAACTTGTCACTTAACATGGTGAGCCTTTGAGGGACGGAAGAAAAATTAAGTCTGACCATCTTGCGTGAACTCCAACACTCCTTCATCGATCAAGTCTTGAATCTTATTTTTCAAAGCCCAACAACCATATGTATCATGCCTAGGATTATTGGAATGGTATGCACATATTTCATTAGGATGATAGCTAGGAGCGGAGGTATTGGGGTTCCGAGAAGGATCCCTTAAGGTGACCAAATTCAACTTCAGTAAGTGCTGCAAGACCTCCGATATTGGTATGTCGAGTGTGGTAAACTTCCTACCAGACTGAACCCATTTACTCCGACTAACCTGTCCTTGTTGACGAGGTGGCTGTTGGGCTCATGACATGGCAGTAATTTGAAAAGGTCTACTCTCCACCAAACTGGCCTGTTGTCTCATGGGTGGCTGAGTAATGACTTGATCCTCAATCTCGACCGTTTGTTTTATACAATTGCAACTGTCTTGATGAAGTTTGTTGACGAGGGTCTTTAGCTCTTCTTATCCCCGAGCTAAGTTTTGGATGAAAGCCATTTGGCCCACCAGTTGTCCCATCATCTGGACTTTCATTGTTGCCATTTCAGTTTGTAGTCGTTCCAATCGGTGACCCCTGTTGTCCTCAGAATAACTCTTGAAGTTGAGCGTTTTGAATCTGAATTCCCTTTGTGATACGGTGGCGGAATCAACTATTTTGGAAAAATTGGTTTGCCTTTTGCGTTTTGTATTCGCAAAATGTCGCGGTAAGCAAGAGTCGCCACCGACTTTTATTTTATCCAATAGGAAAGGAAAAAAGTACAGAACAAAATCCTTTTTCGAGATATTCTGAGTACGGGGGGTAGATTATAGAAAGGGAAGGTGTTAGCACCCTTTCTATCTATGGTTTTCCATGGGCTCTTAGGTACTTGCTCATCTTTTAAAATTGCTTGTGTATGTGCTTTGTTTTGAAAAGTTTTGTTTTACTTCATTTTAACCCTAGGAGTGCGTATGTGCGAGTGATTTAATTTCAGTTATTATCTTTGCACATTAGGGTTTTCTAGCCGTTTTAAATTATCATGCAATCTTGTCATACAATCCTATTAACATACATCTAAACAATTAATATTTGCGAGAATTAAAATGCGAGAAAGTAAAAACTACGCTATTACAAGGCTTCAGGATAGGGATTAATTACATAGCCAAAAAACCCGTAAAAGAACGATAAATAAAAGAAAGTCCTAGATTAAATTATTACATACTGTGGACAGTTACATTAATATTGCAAAAAATAATAAACGCGCGTGATGAATCAAAGATGAGAGATTTAGGGTTTTGACCCCATCTATGCTTAATTGTAACCTAAAAGGAAAATCATTTTTATTTGTCGTTTTGTGTTATTTAAGAAAATAAAGCTTAATTGAGTAATACCAAAAACCTAATTACTAATTTAATTTTAATTAAGAAAAAATAATTAAATTAACCTATTTTTGTATTTTTTATTTTTGAGAAAAGAAATTAAAATTAAATTAAAAGTCTGGCCCTAATTTTTCTAATTGATTTTAATTATATAAAAAAAATTAGAATTACCCTAAATTAAATTAAACTAACATTAAATTAAATTTGATAAAATAAAACCTAATTCTAATTTATTTTGTGAAACTCTTGATTTTATGATTTTATGAAAAAAAAGAAATTAATTTTGTTAAAAAAAATCAAATTAAATTAAATAAAAGAAATAAATAGAAAAGAAAGAAAGATGGGCCTGATGTTGTTTAGCGAGAAAGGGGGTATGATTTGCAATTCTAGGCCCAATAACCTCCTGGCCCCATTGACTTCGTTAGATCCAGTGTGCATGCTTGACTCGGGCGCATGATGGTCCCTTAAGGAGAAGGCCTTGGATCTGGGGCGTTGATGGATGGGACGGCCAGATCTGAGTGATTCATGATGGATCCCTTGCCCTATGATACACTGGATTGCCCTGAAAATGTTGAGAAAATAAAATGCACACGCCTGGGATTGAACCCAGGACGTGTGCCTCAAAGACCAACAACCTTACCATCTGCGCCAACTTGTTAGTTGTAACAATAATGAAATAAATAGAATATAATACAAACAACATGCCACGCTTCTCAAAATGCAAGCAGATTCAAACAAGCCACTCACATACTGCCACACCATTGTCTTCTTCGTGGCTTCCGTCGTTTTAGATAAAAGGCTTTTACCTACGAACACCAAGCGTAGGTATAACCCTTGTTCATTCCAAAAACCTGTATGTGTATGATTAATGAAAACCAATGGTACCAATCAACTCGTTGCAACCTCACGAGCATCATGGTACCATTATTAATGGCCAATTTTCCCTGTACACAAAACCCCTAAAAATGAAACATGAACCCTAGCCATGGCAGTTTCATGTTCAGTCAACAAAAACACAATTAAACATAACCATTAACTTGCAAACATCTCAAGGATTAAAAATATGTCAATTAATCATGCTAAATATGCCAGAATCGATGTATTCAAATTCAAAAAAATATGTGAACCGTGTGACTCTTACAGGGCGTTTTAAGGTGTGGGGAAGCTTGCTAGCGATTGAAACACGATCCTGGGGAGTCCAACAATAAATTGGTATGATTAGAATGGCTTGAGATGGCCTGAAACTTGGAAATCAATTTGCACTTTTTCCTTGAATTTTTGAAATTTTTTCTTTGCCTTTGCACGCCTCTAGCCTTCCCCTTTTGATCTGCATTTGTTCCTTATGTATACTAGAGTGTATTAGGGTTGCAATTTTGTATCAAATCTCTTCCAATTATGAATATTGATTCATGATTCAATCCTTGCACCAAATCTTTCCAAATCAAGCAAATCCAATCTTTTTGTGTCCAAATGAAACCTTTCACGATTTGATCTTGTCTCCAGCTGTATAATGAACCTAATCATGCACAAAATCTCAAGATTTAATTAGTTTTTAATATTTTCATTATTTTATGTTGATTTTATTTGATTTAAATGAAATAAAAATCAAAATAAATAACAAAAATAAAAGAATGTCAAGTGGAAGGGCTCATGGGTCGTGGGTCACATTACAAACTCGGTGCAAGCATAAAAAGTTGGGCCCATTTGACAAAAAAAAATGCAATTTTGGACACATTTGACTTTTGGCAATTTTGCAAAAAGGGTAACCTTGGCCAATGCATAACTCTCTCAATTTTGACCTTAGAGAAGTGCTCTTGGACTTTATAGAAATCTTAAGATATCCTCTAAGAAACCCTTTTGGTATCATCTCAATTGATTCTTCCATGTTCATGTATGAAGCTTTGACCCAAAAGGTGTATTTGTTGACTTTCCAAAATGACCTATAATGTCCAAATTCATATCTTCTTGTGAGTGCATATTTTGAACTTGGGGGATGAAGATGAATTGTAGGTAATTACATCCTCTTCAAAATGAGCTTTTGATGGGTCATTTTTGATAAAGTATAAGAAAGTTATGCTTGGTCAAAGTTGAGTTGACTTTTCCTACAAAACCCTAATTTAGCAACTTTTGGGTTTTGATGAACTGTGAGAAATCCTTGAGGAATCATGATCAACCCTTGATCAAATGATGAATAATACTTTAAAATGAGAATGTTGGCCAAAAATCTTGAAGTTTGACTGTATGTGGGCCACAATTGACTTTTGCCCTAGCACATTCGATTTTCAGGCCTTTGAGCAATTGACCAAGCAAACTTCCTCTGCAAGGCTTGAAACTTGGCATGGATGATCTTGATAACATATTATGACAATAGTGAGCATTTGGGATCCTTTGGACTCAAGCATCTTTATGCAAAATGAAACCCTAATTTGAGGTAGACTGCCTTAGGAGAGAGTTTGCCTGGTCAACCCTTGGACTTCCTTGAGAAATTTGAGGACCTCACTTGAAATGTATTGCCAAATATGGGAGGGAAAATTTTTGGGTACAACAGCTGCCCCTGTTAAATCTTCTTAAACCTGAGGATGTAGATTGGCTTATCTGCCTTTCGTAATCTGAAGGTGGAAGATGATTGAACACTAGAGTGCCCAGAAATTTGCACTCGCATAAAGTGGTACTGGTCTTGCGATATCGGGAATGGGCTTATAGATGCCATTTGGAAGTCAATGATGGAATATAGGCTTAAAGATGCCATCCAAAGAAATGTAGATCGCATAAGAGATTCCTCTACGAGAACCCGTATACCTGTTGTTGAGGAAGATTTTGCTAGGGAATGCTGGTCTCTGTCTTGAGAGAAGTAGAACTTTAGGAGCTTCAGTTGTCCGTTACTCTACTGGGGAATTATCTCTTAGTCGAGGAGGTGAAAATGAACTGCTATCTGGTCGTGCTCCAGACTTTACAATTTCTCCATTCTTATCTGGTCGTGCTCCAGGCTTCAGAAGGAATCAAGTGGTTATCTGGTCATATCTAGGTTTTAACTTGAATTTAAGGCATACTAATATCCGGTCGATTTCTGGGCTTCATAGTAATTGGCCGAGTAAACTTCTATTTGGTCGAATTCCAAGCTTTGTAGTACCTTATACTATTATCTCGTCGTGTCCCAGGCTTCAGTGTCCTTTGCTGCTATCTTGTCGTGCTCTAGTCTTCACATCGTCTTATACCTATTATCTGGTCGATTCCAGGCTTCATGGTATCTTGTACTGCTATCTGGTCAATTTCCAGGCTTCACAATAAATTTCTGAGGGTTAAGCTGTTTTCTGGTCGATTTCCAGGCTTCATAGCTTGTATTTAAGATATACCACTATCTGGTCGATTCCAGGCTTCGTAGTATTATGGAGAAATCAAGATATTATCCGGTCAATTTTCGGGCTTCATAGCTTGAACTGGAATAGAGATCTTAGTATCGATTTGACTTAACCAGGGGAAACTTGTGAGAATTTGATTGCATCTTTCCCTGAAAGGTAAATAGTTAGTCGTATGTAATGTCATAATGTATGAAATGTATTGAGTAATGATGTTCTCAAAATAAATGAGACTGTTTCGTATGATGCATATGTGCATGCCATGATGTATGGATATGCAATGTTCTTGTGATATTCTCCGGCAGAGAAGAATAAATCCTGGACTGTTGTTAGAGAGTATAAGGAGTTGAGTTCTTCTTTCTCGCTGGGGATAGTGACCGAAGATGATTAGCTGGAGACTTACGTCCGTTCTGCTCTAGAATATTCCGCCGGGAGAGACTCTGTTTGAGAATAATCCTTTGGGAGAATGACTTTGTGGGAAAGAGATACTCTGTTGGACGATCTGCTGATTTGGAGAAATAAACTCCGCTGGTGGTGAACTTCTATTGCTGGTGATAGATAAACTCTGCTTGGGGAGAATTTTTCTGACTCATTCGCGATTATGAACCTCGGCTGGGGAGAACTAACACCACTGTCCTTGGATACTTCCAATTCTGCGGGGAGTGTATGAACCTTTAGTTATATTCTCCAGCTGACTCTATCCTTGTACCTGGTGGGTAGAGAAACTGTAAGGTTTGGACATTTCTTGTTTGCCCCTGTTCCTGGAATTACGAGTAATTGTCTTTTGTTTCTTATGTAAATATTCATGAGCAGCAATTATTTTCAAATGCATATATCAAAAATGAAACATTAGACGTTCTTTGCAAAACAAAACAGGAAAAGAAAAACAAATCGAAATTTCTTGTAAAATGACTTGTATTGATTTTGAAGTTGGCCTGTAATAGGCGTTTTGTACAAGAGGCTGACGTCCTAGTAAGAGAACGCCGCCGAAGGATAGAAATTATACAATTTGTAAAAAAGAAAGAAAAACAGCTATATGAAACAATCCCACTGGATTCTAACTTTGCTACTGCCCTTATATCTTCGAGCGTCTCATCACTTTGCTACTTGGTCGAAGATAGATCAGATTGATTGGCGCCGTCCGAGCTTGATAGTCGATACCGAAGTCTGGTCACAAGATGATCCAATGAGACATAGTGTTATGCTTCAATCCCTAATTTTTGCCTGAACCGCCCTTTCGGGTTTTCAGTCCACCAGGATACCCTTTTTTGCCTAAGCCGCCTCTTCAGGTTTTCGACTTACCGGGTGTACAGTTTTTTTAATTTTCATCCCTTACTTTTGCCCGAACCCTTTTTGTTCGCCGGGAAGCCCTTATTTTTTCCTAGTCCAGTCAACCTAGCGGGTCTTTGATTAGGCGTAGTATTTTTTCACTATGTCTGCATTAACGAGGTGAGGAAGGTCGTCACCATCCATGGTGGTTAGAATCATAGCCCCTCCCAAGAAAATGTTCTTAACCATAAATGGACCTTCGTACGTGGGGGTCCATTTTCCCCTGGGATCACCTTGCGGAAGTATGATGCGTTTGATCACCAGATCCCCGACTTGATATTCTTGTCATCTGACTTTCTTGTTAAAAGCCTTTATCATTCGCTTTTGATACATTTGACCATGAGAAATAGCAGTAAGCCTCTTTTCATCGATTAAATTCAGCTGGTCAAGTCGGGTCTGGATCCAATCGTCTTAGCTCAAACCTGCATCCTTCATAATCCGGAGAGAGGGTATCTGGACTTCGATGGGTAGGACTGCCTCCATGCCATACACCAGAGAGTAAGGTGTTGCCCCTGTTGACGTCCGTGCTGAGGTACGATACCCATAAAGAGCAAATGGTAACATCTCGTGCCAGTCTTTGTATGTCACCGTCATCTTCTGCACAATCTTCTTGATGTTCTTGTTAGCTGCTTCAACGGCCCCATTCATCTTCGGTCGGTAGGGAGAAGAGTTATGATGCTGTATCTTAAACTGTTTGCAGAGCTCAGTGATCATTGTATTGTTGAGGTTTTTACCATTGTCCGTGATGATCCTTTCTGGTACACCTTATCGACAAATCAGATTGTGTTGGATAAACCGCGCCACGACGTTCTTGGTTACTATAGAAAAGGAAGCTGCCTCAACCCACTTTGTGAAATAATCAATTGCTACCATAATGAAGCGATGCCCGTTAGACGCAGTAGGTCTGATCTCACCTATCATATCGATGCCCCTCATTGCGAAAGGCCAAGGAGCTGTCAATACATTCAGAGGAACTTGAGGTACATGCACCTTATCAGCATAGACTTGGCACCTATGACAGGTCTGAGAGTGCTGATAACAATCGGCTTCCATAGTGGACCAATAATATCCATCCCGTAGGATCTTCTTTGCCATGGTATATCCACTGGAATGAGTTCCGAAAGTACCTTCGTGTAGCTCTGCCATGATCCTTTCCGCCTCGCTTTTGTCTACACACCGCAGTAAGATTGAATCATGGTTACGCTTATAAAGGATCCCATTGCTAATGAAGAACTTCGCAGCAAATCTTCTCAATAACTTCTTATCATTAACAAATACACCATCGGGGTACTCTTGAGCCTCAAGATACCTCTTTACCTCGTGGAACCACAGTTTATCTGCTACCTCTTCAGTATCAATGTCACAGCAATGTGCGGGTTCGTCCAGCCTCTCGATGGTAATTTGGGGAGCTTCATTGTCCCACCTGACTTTGAACATAGAAGACATGGTAGCTAGCACGTCCGCTAACTGGTTCTCTTCTCTGGGGAAATGTTCAAAGGTTATCTCCTCAAAGTGTGGGAGCAATGTCAGTACGTACTCTTTGTAAGGAATAAGATTTGGGTGCTTCGTATCCCACTCGCCTTTGATCTGACTGATCACTAAAGCAGAATCTCCCAATACACTCAAGAACTTAATCCTTAGATCAATAGCAGCTAGAAGACCCATGATGCACGCTTCATATTCTGCCATATTGTTGATGCAATTAAAACATAATCGGACGGTGAACGGAGTATGACATCCCTCAGGAGATATAATTACAGCACCGATGCCATTACCCAACGCGTTCGAGGCTCCATCAAAATACATAGACCATCGGGATCCTTCCTCGGGTCCTTCATTCGGTCCAGGTTCTTCACAGTCGGTTACCAACATGATATTCTCATCCGGGAACTCGATATTCATGGACTGGTAGTCATCCATGACCTGATGCGCCAAATGATCCGCTAATACACTCCCCTTGATTGCTTTTTGGGTGGTGTATTGGATTTCATACTCGATTAGGATCATCTGCCATCTTTCTATTCTTCCGAACAAGGCAGGATTTTCGAAGATATACTTGATTGGATCCATTTTTGATATCAACAAAGTGGTGTGAGTCAGCATATATTGTCTCAGCCGGCGAGCAGCCCATGCCAAAGTGCAGCAAGTTTTCTCGAGCAATGAGTATCGGGTCTCACATTCGGTAAACTTTTTGCTAAGGTAGTAAATAGCGTGCTCTTTTCGGCCAGACTCGTCATGCTGCCCCAGCACACACCCCATTGAACTATCCAGTACCGTCAAGTATAAGATCAAAGGTCTTCCTTCAACTAGAGGCATCAGAATTGGTGGCTCTTAGAGTTATTCCTTGATTCTTTCGAAAGCGGTCTGACATTCATCATTCCATTTTACCACTTGATCTTTCTTCAGCAGCTTGAAGATTGGCTCACAAGTAGCGGTCAGGTGTGAAATGAACCTGGCGATGTAATTTAGAAATCCCAAGAGACCTCTGACTTCTTTTTCTGTGCAGGGAGCCGACATCTGTTATATGGCTTTTACCTTGGCAGGGTCCACCTGGATACCCTTATCACTGACGATGAAACCCAGCAACTTACCAGACCTTACCCCGAAGGTGCACTTGTTCGGATTTAACCTCAGCTTATACATCTTCAACCTGTCAAATAATTTATGGAGATGATCAAGGTGCTCTCCCTCAGTCGGAGACCTTGCTATCATATCATCAACATAAACCTTGATCTCATGGTGAATCATGTCGTGGAACAAAGCGACCATGGTGCGCTGATAAGTTGCCCCGACATTCTTCAACCCGAAAGGCATTACTTTGTAACAAAAAGTGCCCTACTGTGTAATGAAGGTTGTCTTCTCCATGTCCTCGGGAGCCATCTTGATCTGATTGTAACCAGAAAAACCATCCATAAAGGAGAATATCTTATACTGCGCGGTGTTTTCGACCAGAACATCGATATGAGGAAGCGGGAAATCATCCTTGGGGCTTGCCCTGTTCAGATCTCTGTAGTCCACACACATCCGTACCTTACCGTCCTTCTTAGGCACCGGAACAACGTTGGCAACCCACTATGGATAAGAAGTGACAGCTAAAAATCCCGCGTCGAATTGTTTCATAACTTCAGCTTTGATTTCTCAGACATCTCAGGGCGCATACGGTGAACCTTCTGCTTTACCGGAGGACAGTCTTCTTTAGTCGGTAGGCGGTGCACCACAATATCAGTGTCTAAACCCGGCATATCTTCATAAGATCAAGCGAAGATCTCAACATAGTTGCGTAGCATTTGTATCAACCGCTGCTTGACACTAGGCTCCAGATTCAAACCTATCTTGACTTCTTTCTTGTCTTCCTCTGTACCGAAATTCACTGATTCAACTTGCTCTTCGTGAGGCTGTATGGCCCTTTCTTCCTGCAGTAACAGTCTAGAAAGTTCTCCAGGCACCTCACAATCATCCTCAGCTTTTGATCGAATTTTCGAAGTCATAACTGGCAGTAGCAGAGTTGTTATCAATGGGATCCAGGGTGGATATGGATCTGCAGTATGATACGTGAGTGTGTGTAAGAGAATAGCTGTTTTGATAGAGCGAGAGACAGAAAAAAGAAAAACAAGGAGCGCAAAATTTTAAATGCAAGAAACGTCCAATGTTTTATTAATGATATATGAAATGACAAATAATAAGCCCTCACAAGCAAAGCCAAGGCGCCTAGGGCAAGGCACCGGGCCGTAAAGTTTTAAACTGTCTATTACAACTCTTAAAACAAAAGTCAATTACTGTGGAATAAAAGAAACAAGTATGAAGTCCTTCACCGTCCAGTTGCTTAGTCCGCCATTGGTTGTAGGTTAGATCCAGCTGTCGATATCTGAATCTTCTTCACCATCTTCAATTGCATTAACTCCCTGATAGTTGATGTGCAGAGGAGGTCTTCCAATCCGTGCATGCCTAACAGCCCTTTGTTCCCCTGTAGTAAAGCCCAAACCAAATTTGTCAGTTTTGTGCGTGAAATCAGAGAGTTGACCCCAATTTGTACACCCACCTTCTTCAATTACAGCCCTGGCATCCTTGAGAGAAGCCATCTTCATCGGAGGTTTGTCGGTAGCAACTTCAGTTGACGCCAAAGTCTGAGGGACTTCTTCAAAGTTCTGACAAGGGGTTTCGATGAATTCCCCATCCATCTCCACGTATCGAAAGGAATTGAGATGACTCACCATATACTCCTGTTCTCACCGTACCGTGACAATCTTTCCTTTCACTGGGTATTTCAGCATTTGATGGAGCGTGGAAGTCACTGCCCCAGCCTTATGAATCCAAGGGCGACCCAGCAAGCAAGAATATGATGGTCTGATATCCATCACATAAAAGGTGGATGCAAAATTCTGAGAGCCAACTTTAACAGGGATGTCCACCTCCCCGTGCACCATCATTTTTGACCCGTCGAAAGCCCCGACTACAATATTGCTCGGCTTTAGAATCAAACCTTCACAGTCCATACCGTCTAATGCCTTCTTTGGCAGAACATTCAATGAGGACCCGGTATCCAGCAGTACATGGGCCATAGTGGTGACCCTGCACTCGATCAAGACGTGCAGAGCATCATTATGATTTCTCCCCTTAGCAGTCAGATCTACATCTGAGAAACCCAACCCATTATCGGAAGTCAGGCTAGCTACACAATCTTTGAATTGATCGGCTAAAGTTTCCTGCGGCACATGCGCAGTTTTGAGGAATGCAATTAGAGCCTTTGCATGGGCTTCAGAACATAATAACAAGGATAACATGGAGATTTTTGACGGGGTCTGCCCCAACTTCTCGACTACGTTGTAGTCGCTCTTCTTGATGATTTTCAAAATTTCCTCTATTTCCTGTTTTGAGGTTTCTACAATGATCTTCTTAGGCGCCTCCGTCCGGGTAGGCTTACTTGTGATTTCTTTGCCCCGAGTCCCAGATGGCTCGGCGACAGGGGTGATGATTGGAATATGAATTGGGATAGTAGTTGATGTACTAGAAGATGGAATGACGACAGGTTTGTGGACAGTCGGAGGGGAAATCTCGGGAGAAAATAGTCTTCCGCTTCTGGTGACCTTGCTAGCCCCGACAATATTGCTGACATCAACATCAGCTTCCTCACTTTTTAAGTCTTGTTTAACTCCATGGTAATACACATCAGCACCATAGTGCCAAGGGACAGTCTTATCTGAAGTGTATGTGATAGGACCAAGGACATTAATTATCAACGGAGCAATTCTTGGGACGAGTGTAATCCTAACAGGTTTTCTCGAGGAAACCTTGGAAGGATTGGCGGAAATGGTTATGATGGAAACATCTTCAACTGGAACCAGCGGAATCATAGTCTTTTCTAACAGGATCTCTTTGTTATCCATCAGGTGCTGAATACCTGATTTCAATAAGCGGCAACCAGTAGGTAGAAACGAGCACATGTGGCAACCTTCACCACAGCCCGGAAATAAACCGGCCAACAACAAATTCTTCTTAACTATCATCAAAGGAGTAGAAATTTCTTCCGCAGAGGTCACAAATAAATCATCGTCTATAGCATTTACTCTATGACCATGTTTGGGCATGGGAGCAGTTATGACGTTGGGCGTTTCTGGAGCGTCAAACTCAATCTCTTTGGCTTCGATCAAGTCTTGCACTTTGTTTTTCAAGGCCCAACAGTTGTTTGTATCATGACCTGGACTTTCAGAGTGATAGGCGCAGCGGGCATTCGGGTTATAGTGGGGAGAAGTGGTGTTGGGGTTCTTCGGGGCTTCCCTCAGAGCTACCAGATTGGTCTTCAATAATTATGGTAGAATTTGAGATAAAGTCATATTGAGTCGGGTGAACTGCCTCTGTGGTCTTTCCACACTTTGTTGATTATTGCATTGTGGAGCAACTGTGGGTCTTGATATCACTACCGCATTTACTGCTTGACGGTGTTCAGGTCTACTTTGGCCCCTCGGGCCGTAGACTGGACTAGCTTATTTCTTACCGGTGAAAGGCTTATTTACTGCACTTGATGAAGTATCCTTTTGTATTTTATCGCTTCGAATGCCAGCTTATACTCTTTCTCCAGTCAAAATCAACTCAGTAAACCCAGACGACGAACTGTCGATCAAATGGTTGAAAAATGGACCAGATAGCGTCCCTAGAAACATGTCAACCAACTCCCTGTCAGACAAATGGGGTTGGATTCTTCCAGCCAAATCTCTCCACTTTTGAGCATAGTCTTTAAAACCTTAACTTGCACCCATAGACATACCCTGGAGCTGAGTACGAGTGGGAGCAAGGTCGGCGTTGTACTGATACTGCATGTAAAAAGCAGCAACAAGGTCTTCCAAGTTTCGGACATTGGCTCCTTCCAATTGATAAAACCATTCAAGTTGAGTCCCTGACAGACTATCTTGAAAGAAGTGTACCCACAAATTTCTATCAGCAGTGTGACGTTGGATTTTTCTGACATACGAGCGGAGATGGAGTTTTGGACAGGATACTCCATCGTACTTGGCAAAAATTGGAGCTTTGAACTTATGAGGGATCACCACTCCCGACCAATCCCAGCTCTCCGAAATCCAAACCAGGGATCTTCTGAATCTCCATAGCACTCAGACGGTCTTCTAGCTGCTTGTACCTATCCTCAATAGGAGGATATTGTTCATCATCATAATCCGTATCATTATCAGAAACTGCTGGACTAAGGTCCTTTGTCCTTTCTTGGTTCTCCCCATCTTTAGATGAGGAGGTCAGATCAGCTGATTATCTTATCCTTTCTCTGAATCTTCTACCCATGTTTAGAATACCAACCTTCTTCTTCTTCTTCTTCTTCTCTTTCAGAATCAGGGTCTTCAAATCCTCTTTCCCTTTAGCCAGACTTAGGAACATCTGCTGGAATTGGGCGTTCTGTGCCTGAAGATCTTTGATGGCTTGATCAGAAGACATTTTTGCTGAAATAAACAGTGAGGAAGATGAGAAACCTGTAATGGAACCTGTAATGGTGTGCATGATAATGGGATGCGCATGTAATGATTTCAAAGACTTTGGGAAATTTAAATTTGCAAACCAAAAATAAACAAACTTTATTAGATTAACTTGTAAAAAGTTTAACAATGCCTTTAAGGCGTTACAAAGAAATAAATGGAAAACAAATCTAAAACTAGAAAAGCGAAATCAAAAGTCCCATGGAAGCTTCCTCTTGGTGCTGACATAGTCATTAATCACTCTTTCTTCCTCGAGCTTCCTGGTGAGCTTCAAAATCTTCCTTTCTTGCTCATGGTACTTTTCCCGGTAAGTATCCCTCTCCTCTTTCAGCTGAATCCAAGACCTCTGCAATGCCCCAGTATCAGTGGGCATGTAAGGATATAGAACTGTGTAAGGAACACCTTCTTCATTAGTGGGTTCCACAATCAGTGGCAATACGGCTTCATAAGGCATCCCAAGCTTCTGGGCACGAGCTCGAACCCATTGGAGGTAAGGCTGCATAGGAAGGGAAGTCTTTGGTCCCAACTCTTGGGGGTCAGATCTGTTCACCATGCCCCAAGCTCGTATAAACCTCTGGTGATGCTCCTCAACGTCTTCCTTGTAGTCAAATGCAATATCCTTAAGAAGTAGCTCGTGGGGACCATCTCTCCGAGCACGACCAAATTGTTGCAAAGCTAGACAAGGATTGTAGGTTATTCCCCCTCTGATTCCAAGCAATGGGACATTAGGGTATCCCCCACAATGATCAATAACGGCAGTGTCTTCCATAACCCGGGAGCTCCAAAGAATATCTGTATGGGCAAGTGACATTATTCTATAGGACCATCCCAAACCTTCTTTGTTCTTTAGTACAGACTTGGGGAGGTGTGAAATAAACCACCTCGACAACAACGGCATGCAACACATAAGAGTCCCTCTTCTTCGCACAGTACGAGTGTAGAGGGCATGCAAGATATCACCCAGCAGAGTAGGCATAGGATTGCGAGAAAGGAAGATCTTGACAGCATTTACATCTACAAAGGAATCCGGATTCAGGAAGAGAACCAAGCCATAGATAAGGAGAGCCAAGATATCTTCAAAATCCTAAAAGTCCAAATTATCCCAGAATAGCTGAGCCTGATCTATCATAAATTTGGATAGAAAACCTTTGACCTCGCTTCGTGTTTCCCAATTGGATACTACATCAACCCGTTTCAGATGCAGAGCTGAGGCAATGTCTTCTAGTCTAGGAGTCTCTTCCCTACCTATGAAGGGCACCTGCTCAAGGATGGATATGTCCAATAAGTGAGAGAAATCTTCCAAAGTGGGAACCAGCTGGTAATCTGGAAAGGTGAAGCAATGATGCACAAGATCGAAGAACTGGAAAAGTACACTCATCATCTGCTCATCAAATTTTGAGGTGACCAGGCTAAGAAGCTGACCATGCCTCTTAATGAACATAGAAGTCTCAGAAACTCTTGAGGCTAACTCTTTAAGTTGAGCAGGTATTTGCACAAAGTTAACTCGGATGGTATTTCTGCGCGCGGAAGCCATAATCTGCAAAACAGAACAAAGATAAATTCCCTTGGTCTTTGAAATGGTTAGTGTAATGAAGTATGCATGCTATGTTATGATGCATGATGTCATGATAAAAAACAACAGGTATAGCAGATAACAGGCATGGCAAAGGCAAACAAGTCACACAAAAGCCCTTAAGTTTAAGGCTTGCATGAGGTCAAAGGTAGTACCCTCTTGAAGTTCAGTTGGTTTCAACCTGTCCTAGAAAAAGTAACCGGGTTCTAGAGGATCTCAATATCACTGACCATCCTCCATCGGTCATGGTTTCAGCTCACGCAATCTTTTCTTGCGGCCGGAACTATCTCGAGAGTACGGTCTCAATGAGTGTAGCATCGAGTATCAACCAGTTCTCAGCTTTACACTGAGGCCGGCTATCTCACTACTTTCTAATGGCCAAGTTGGTCGATTAAAAGTTCTAAGGTAGTTGATGCATAACGACACACGCAACAGGCCCGTATTCTCCTCGTTTCTCCACAAGGGATACCGGTACCAACCAATGTGCCACATCAACGTAGCTACTGCTTCAACCGTATCGATCTACGCCATACAGTTCCCTCACAATTTATTGCTACTTACCTAAAAGGTGTCCCCAGATCCGGGTTAGGATCTATAGTAACTCCCAAATAAAATCCTTAAAAGTAAAGCAACCAAAACAAACAAGAGAAGCAATTATGATGAACTAGATCCTAAGGTATACCCCACTTATAATTTCCCCAACAGAGTCGCCAGTTCTGTGATACGGTGGCAGAACCGACTATTTTGGAAATGCTAGTTTGTGTTTTGCGTTTTGTATTCGTAAAATGTCACGGTAAGCAAGAGTCGCCACCGACTTTTATTTCATCCAATCGGAAAGGAAAAAAGTAAAGAAAAAATCCTTTTTCGAGATATTCTGAGTACGGGGGGTAGATTATAGAAAGGGAAGGTGTTAGCACCCTTTCTATCCATGGTTTTCCATGGGCTCTTAGGTACTTGATCATCTTTTAAAATTTCTTGTGTATGTGCTTTGTTTTGAAAAGTTTTGTTTTACTTTGTTTTAACCCTTGTTTCTGTCCTCAAGAGTGTTACGAAGTTGTTTTTAAAAATTTGTTTGAAAAGTGTAAGTGTGAAAAGTTTGATTTTGAGCAAGTACCTACTAGCATCTTCCTACTCGAAAAAGGATTGTTTCTATTCTCGTTTCCTTTAGACAGCGCCATCCTACTATTCAGAAATAGGTAGCACCGTTGTTGGAATTGTAAGGGTCAATTCGAAAGGGACATACAATCACTAAAGCAATATTAGGATATCTTAGTAATAACCCTAGAGTCTTAAGACCATATTCGAGGCAACATCTTCGAGGAAACATTTCTGAGACAACATTTCCGAACGGGACTTTTGATCTTTGTTAGACAGGAGAGCAACCACTAAGACACCCTATACTTAATGATCGTTTACTGAAGGCAACCGAAGTGAGAGTATGCCCTAGGAGTGCGTATGTGCGAGTGATTTGATTTCAGTTATTATCTTTGCACATTAGGGTTTTCTAGCCGTTTTAAATTATCATGCAATCTTGTTATACAATCCTATTAACATACATCTAAACAGTTAACATTTGCGAGAATTAAAATGCGAGAAAGTAAAAACTATGTGTTGTACCCCAAAATTTGCCCTCCCATATTCTTCAAGAATTGCAAAGAGCATGCTTCAAAATCTCCCCAAGGTTTGCACAGTTCAAGGGCCTCCTAACAGTCAAAAACTAGGGTTTTGGTTCTGACAAAGAAATTGAAGTTTCCAAGGGTCCAATCAAGTCCCACATGCCTATAAACATGGTCAAGCATCCTCATACCAAGTTTCAAGACTTACAACACAAAATTGCACAGTCAAAAACCCTAATTGCACTACAGTCAACTGCAGGGGAAAAATGGTCATTTGACAGTCAAAAGTTCAACTTTTTGATCAACATCTCATTTTGAAGCCACAAACATCATTTGATCAATTCTTGATCATGATTTTCAAAGCTTGGCTCAAAAAGTCTCAAGATGCAAAAGTTTCCATATTTGGACAGTTGAAAAAGTCAACTGTAACTTGACCAAGGCATAACTTCCACATGGTCTATCAGAAAAATTCCATCCAAAGCTCATTTTGAAGAGAAAGACATTTCCTACAACTCCTCTTCACACTTAAAGTCCAAGAAATGCTCTCACAAAAAGTTATCAATTTCAACATTATAGGTCATTTTCAAAAGTCAACAAAAAGGGACTTTAAGTCAAAGGCCATAACTTGAGATTGGTAAATCAAATGGACATGGGACCAAAGGCATTGGTTAGAGGACTTCAAGACCTTTCCAAAATGTCCAAGCACATGATCAAAGCTTAAAAATTGAGCAAGATATGCCTTGTGGAAGTTGGGAAATTTTTGGGAATTTTGAAAAGTCAACTTTGCTTCAAATGCCTTAAAATTGCTAATGGGCCACATTTTCTTCCAAGATTCATAATCCAAAGACTATGCACGACCATTTGGCCCAAAGGGGATTTATTTCATCATTTTTATTTAATTATTTGAATTTTTAATTACTATTAATTCATTTAATAAAATAAAATATGACAAAAATACTAAAATAAGGTTTTCAAATCTTTTTGTGCAGAATAAACTCTCCTTAAAGGCTCAAGATTCGTGCATACCCAAAATTGGAAGGTTTGGCCATGATTGACATCAAAATCACATGGAAAAAGATTTGAAAGATATGCATGAAAATCAAATATTCCATACATCAATGCAAAGGGTTTTGGATCCAAATTTCAACCCTAATCCATTCCCATACATATACTGATGCAAACCCTAAAGCTCAAGACCTGGAAGCTGCGCTAGAACTCAAGAATCAAAACTGACTTTTTCTTAAAAAATCCAAAACCTGTTTTCATAGTTTGAAGGCGTTTCAAAGCGTGAAAAAGATCTCAAAGGCTTCCTGGAACTTCTCTGAACAGAATCCAATCGTTCTCCACTCTTCAAGCGTAAAGAATTGGTAGATAGGAGTCCCACTTTTCAGAAATATATTCATAATCGCATATTGAATTACATACATTTTTCATGTGTTTTTGATACTGATTTATACTAATCTAACCATTCTAAAGCTAATGATGTTATCTAATTGCATTAATATGGTCTGTGCGCAAAGTTGCCATTAAAATGTTTTAGGGTTTCTCAAGCTTCAAATTGAGCGTTTGCATATGCTGTAAAATCAAGGCACCCCAGTACCATGGCTAGAATCAGGATGCTTGGACGAATTTAATACACTAATCGCGCCTAATTTATATGGCCTCACCAGCTAATCGCTATTTTTGAAAAGGCTGCATTTTGGGGGGGTTTAAAACCTCCGCTACTTCTTTTTTATTTCAGGGATAAACGAAGAAGATGATCATGTGGCAAGACTTGATTGGGCAATTTGAATTCCAGCGCGCGTTTTTTGGTTCTATGTAACTAACGCCAATTTTCTCTTTTATTGTTTATTCATTATTCAATGTACAACGTGCGTTGATGGTTCAGTTGGTGGAAAGAAACGCTGGCAAGCCTTGGGACCTGGGTTCGATTCCCAGGTCCCCCCATATTCTTAATATATTTTGTTTCAATGTAATTCCATGCAGCTTCAACTCCAGGGGTTCATCATACACCCACCATCCCAGCGTGCCACATGTTTCAGCACCTCCATCCAAGGGCCCTGATCTGATGAATTCCATACACCCTGGTCAAACGTTCCACACGCTTCCATGAAAAGTCAAAAAGGCCTCCAATGATGGGCCAGAATTGCTGGACAATACCCCCTGATTGGGGCAGAACCCCCCTAGTGTATTGTATTTCTTTCTCTTTTCTTTCTTCTATTTTCTTTATTATTTGTTTTAATTCAATTGTTTTCTTTTAATTCATTAAAAATTAATTTCACAAAAATATAAAAAAATCAGAAAGTCACAAAATAAAATATATTTTATTTAAATGTTATTTTGTAAATAAATGTTATCAATTAATTTAGTTTTTAAATTCTAGGATTAATTTTAACATTTTCTTAATAAACTTAAAAAATTTGTAGAATTAGGGTTTTAAACACTTTTATATTTTTATCTTTTTTTTTTCTTTTTCACCATATTAATTATTAATTATTATTTTTTTTGCAAATAAAATTGTATTAATTAATTAGGTTAATTTTAGATTCAATTTTAACATATTTTTCTTAATAATATTAAAGATAAGTAGAATTAGGTTTAAATTCCATTAAAAGTCCATAAATACAAAAAACTCCAAAAAAATCTTCTCTTATTATTTTAACTTAATTAATTTGTTAATCGTAATTTAATTTCCTAAAAAGGGTCCAACGCCCTCGCATTCCCGATTTTAATTCTCTCCGCGTTTTTATTTCTTTTTGTGAATATTCATGTAATTCTCCCAAAGCTATGTAATAGATCAATTAGGGTTTTTATTTCTCGCACTTTATTTTTATTCAAATCGGGTCCTGGATTAATTTGGCGATGTGGACCCGCGCCTTTGTAATAGCGTAGGAATTTTAATTCTCGCATCTTTTAAACTGTTAATTAAACTGCATGAAAGAATGAATGTCAAAAATAAAAGCAACGCGTAGATCACCGATCCATGAATAAGACAAAAATAAATGAACATGACACACAAATCACGCACCACCCCTAGGGTACGCCTCATTGTTTCCTTGCCCCTCGAAAGGTGATCGTCGAGTAGAGGACGTTTTAGTAAGTCCTCATGTCCATGAACATGGCATGAGGGTAGCTTCTAAGGTGTCTTCCTATTTCTCCGGTGATCACCATGTCCCGAACCCTCGAATTGACCCGAACACCTCCAACGGTGGTGCTACCTACCTCTCAATGGTGGGATGGCACTACTTTAAGGACATTTACACAGACGAATTCCTTAGGGTAGGTAGACGACTCTAGATACTTGCTCTAATTTCAAAACAAATCAAAAAAATACTTTTCACACCGACACCTTTTCAAAAAGCTTTCGAAAGCAACTTTTCAAACACTCTTGAGGACTGATACAAGAGTCGAACTGAAATTTTAAAAGAACTTTTTTAAAACCCACAGTTGAAAAGCAAACAAACCATTTTTGAAAACACAAATGAGCAAGTATCTAAGAGCCCATGGATAACCATGGATAGAAAGGGTGCTAACACCTTCCCTTTCTATAACCTACCTCCCGAACCGAGAGCAATCTCTATAAGGAATTTTTATGTGCTTTTGTCCTTTCCCTTTGGAGAAAATAAAAGACGGTGGCGACTCTTGCTTCCGCGACATTTCGCGAACCAGCGTTAAACAGTCAGTTCCAGATCCACCGATCACAGAACTGGCGACTCTGCTGGGGATACTAATAAAGTGAGGTGTACCTTAGGATTAGTTCATAACTGTGTTTTCAATTGTATTGATTTGCTTGCTTTATTATTGTGGGATTGTCTCGGGAGTTCTATAGATCCTAACCCGGATCTGGGGATACCTTCTTAGAAAGTAGCAACAAGGCTGTGAGGGAACTGTGCGGGGTATACCGACATGGTTGAAACAGTCTGCTACGTTGATGTGGCACTTTGGTGTGTACTGGTAACCCTTGAGTTCAGTCAAGGAGAGTATGGGGCCTCCGCGTGGTGTCGTGAAGCATCAACAGACCTTAGGAACCTTAATTGAACTATCTTGGTCTCTTTAGGGTAGTGAGATAACTGACTTTGGTGTAGTCCGAGGTTGGTTGATACTCGATACTACACTCAATTGAGGGTTGCTTTCCTGGAATATTTCGGTCGCCAGTTCAATGGCTAAATCGAAACGATGAACAATGAAAGCAATCCAGTGATATTGGGACCCTTAGAACCCGGTTACTTCTAATAGGACAGGTTGAGCCCACCAACTTCAAGAGGGTAATACCCAGACCCCATGCTGGCCTAAACTCTAGGGGCTTGTCTTGTGTGACTTGTGTGCCTTACATGTTTGCCTTTGTAAATATCTGTGGTGTGTTTAATCATAGCATCATGACATCATCCAGCATCATCTGCATTGACTAACCATTTCAGGGGTTCAAATCTTCATCTTTGTTCTTGTTTTGTAGGACATGGAAACTGTTCGCAGAAAGACAATTCAAATCAGCCTTGTAAGGATCCCTCCTCAGCTTAAGGAGCTTATATCCAGGATTCCCGAGAGCTCTTCATTCAGTGAAAGACATGGAAGACTCATCAGCTTGGTCAACACCAACATTGAGGAAGATATGATAAAGGTCCTGTTCCAGTTCTTTGACCCTCTGCATCACTGTTTCACTTTCCTGGATTATCAGCTGGTACCTACATTGGAGGAGTTCTCCCGGCTTCTGAAGATCCCTATCCTTGATCAACTACCCTACAACGGTACGGAAAAGGAACCCAAGCTTGAAGAGATTGCTAAAGCCTTACACCTACAATCATCTGATCTCAAGGGACATTGGGAAGTTAGAAGTGGTATCAAAGGGTTCTTAGCCAGGTTTCTGTTTGAAAAGGCCCATGAATGTTGGAACTCCCTTGATTTACAAGCTTTTGAAGAAGTTGTGGCCCTCCTTGTCTATGGTTTGGTGTTGTTCCCTAACCCAGATCAGCTTATAGATATCAGTGCTGTCCAGATCTTCATGTCCAGGAATCCTATACCTACGTTACTGGGGGACATCCTTCACTCATGTTACACTCGAACCATGAGAAAAAGAGGTGTCCTTATGTGCTGCACTCCTCTCCTTGCAAGGTGGTTTATTTCGCACCTTCCACAATCAGTTTTGAAGAACGAGCGGGGTTTGAGATGGTCACAACGGTTGATGACTCTTACGCATGCAGATATACATTGGTGCCCTCGGTCCAGAGAGGATGTCACTATCATTGATCGTTGCGGGGAGTACCCTAATGTTCCTTTACTTGGAATCAGAGGAGGTATTACTTATAACCCATGCCTGGCTTGGAGACAATTTGGTTATGCTCGGAGGGATGGCCCTCATGACATGTTAATTCCTGACATAGTTTTTGACTTCGACAACGATGCACAAGGACTTCGCCAGAGATTTATCAGAGCTTGGAGGATGCCAAGTAGGATAGACAGCAAGACACTGGGGCACAGGAACTCCATCCCGTTGGAACCTTATCTCAAGTGGGTATGCGCCCGCTCCCAGAAGTTAGTAATGCCTTATCCTGATATGCTCCCTGTAATCAAAGAGCCAGTCTTGGAAGGAGAAGTGTCCTACACCATTCAACATCCTGACATGCCCACGTTCTGGGAAGAGATGCAGAAGAGCTGGATCCAGCTTAAGGAAGAACGGAGTTCTCTTGAGACAAGTCTACATGCTAGTGAAAAGAAGGTCCTGGAGCTCACCCGCCTATTGCACGAGGAGAGGAATCTCAACACCTACATAGCTCCAAAGAGGATGCGTAGTGTCTTTTGGGATTGATTTGCTTTGTAATTTGTGCCCATGAGGCTTTGATGTACTGAACAATTATTTCCTTAATGATAACGTGTGTTCCTTTTTGTCTACAACAAATTTGAACTTTCGAACCCTTGAATGCATTGCATAAACACATATCATTCATCATGTGCATAGCAGGTTTTCTTCTTTTCAGATTGCTTACTGTTCTTCGCTGTTTATTTCCGCATCATGAATCCTGACTCATCATCAACCGAGATGTCCATCAAGGCTCTTCAGGCGCAGAATGTGCAATTTCAGGAACTAATCATGGGTTTGGCTCAGGGCCAAGAAGAGCTGAAGGCTCTGCTCCTGAAGAAGGAGAAGAAGAAGAAGAAGAGAACTGTTCTTTTCAACTCGGGCCGAAGGTTTGGCAACACTCTGCAGAATGAAGAGGCTGGTTCTTCTATAGGCAAGAGCAGTCCCCAAGGGGGAAAAGGTCCTAGTCCAGTAGTCTCTGACAACGAGACTGACTTCAATGAGGAACAGTATCCTCCGGCTGAAGACCGGTATAAGCAGTTGGAAGACAGACTGAATGCTATGGAGATCCAACAAGTGCCTGGGCTGGATTTTGGAGATTTGGGCTTATCTACTGGTGTGATCATTCCTCATAAGTTCAAAGCAACATCTTTTACCAAGTATGACGGGGCGTCTTGTCCCAAGCTACACCTCAGATCTTACGTGCGGAAGATTCAACCGTACTCAGTGGACAAAAACTTGTGGATCCACTTCTTCCAGGAGAGTCTTTCAGGGACTCATCTCGAATGGTTCTATCAGCTGGATGGGACCAAAGTTCGTAACTGGGAGGAGTTGGCTACTGCTTTTTACAAGCAGTATCAATATAATGCCGACCTTGCTCCTACGCGTACCCAACTCCAGGGTATGTCGCTAGGGTCAAGCGAAGGTTTTAAAGAGTATGCACAAAAGTGGAGGGATCTGGCTGGCAGGGTGCAACCTTCGTTAACTGACCGAGAGTTGGTAGACATGTTCTTGGGGACCCTATCTGGGCCGTTTTTCAATCATCTTATCGGTAACTCATCTGCAGGGTTTACTGATCTTATTCTGACTGGAGAGAGAATAGAGGCTGGGATGAAGTCCAGAAAAATTCAGAAGGGTGCATCTGCAAGTTCTGAGAAGAAGCCCTTTAAGAAGGAGGCCAGTGCTGTATATGGGTCTAGAAGACAAGAGAAACCCGAGCGCCGCCAATCTGTCAACGCGGTGATGATTGCTAAGCCTGCTGCCGCTCCTCGGCAAACCAATCCTCAAAGGGCTGAAAGACCCAGAAGAGAGTTTACCCGGCTGAGTATGACTCTATCACAAATCTTGCGGCAGTTGCTGTCCACCAACTTGGTGACTGTCAGAGAGGCCCCGAAAGTTGTGAATACGGCTTCTCCCAAGTACAATCCAAATGCTCGCTGTGCTTATCACTCCGATAGCCCGGGGCACTCCACTGATGACTGTTGGGCCTTAAGGAACAAGCTGCAGGACCTTATTGACGCCAAGGAGGTACAATTTGAGGCATCTGAGAAGCCTAATGTAGTGACAGCTCCCCTGCCTGCTCATGGAGTGAATGCTATTGGGGAGGATGATGAAGTGGATAAAGCTGAGTTCGACAGCTGGATCTACCCGGCAACCGACAGTGAACCTAACAATTGGATTGCAAAGGACAACCTACTTTCTCTTGTTACTGAGTAATGAACTCTTTTGTTATTTGTAATAAGTAATAATTTGAAACTCTATGGCCCGGTGTCTTACCCGAGGCACCGTTGGCTTCATTTGTGAGGGTATATTAAATTGTCATTTCATATATCATGAATGAAGATCTTGGATGTTTTCTCGCATTTCAAATCTTATGCTCCTTTTCTTTCTTTCCTTTCTTTATATATCGCAAAACAGTTGTATTTACACACACTCACTCATACAGGTTTCAATCCACTCTGGATCTCACTGGTAACGACTCTGCTACTGCCAGTTATGACTTCGAAAATCCGATCAACTTAGCTGAAGACGAAGGTGAAGATAATTGCGAAGTGCCTGGTGAACTTGCAAGACTGTTACTCCAGGAAGAGAGGGCAATTCAACCACATGAAGAGCCAGTGGAAACAATAAATCTGGGTACTGATACAGTCAGAAAGGAGGTAAAGATTGGTGCCAACCTAGAGCTCAGCGTGAAGCAACGGTTGATTCAGATGCTACATGATTATATGGAGATATTTGCCTGGTCCTACAAAGATATGCCCGGGTTGGATACCGATATTGTGGTCCATCATTTGCCTACTAAGGAAGACTGCCCTCCGGTTAAGCAAAAGGTCTGTCGTATGCGTCCAGAGATGTCTGAGAAGATCAAAGCCGAGGTTATGAAGCAGTTTGATGCCGGGTTCCTTGCAGTGACTTCTTACCCTCAATGGGTTGCTAATGTGGTACCAGTACTTAAGAAAGATGGGAAGGTCAGAATGTGTGTTGACTACAGGGATCTGAACAGGGCCAACCCCAAGGATGACTTCCCCCTACCTCACATTGATGTCCTTGTTGACAATACTGCTCAGCACAAAGTGTTCTCTTTCATGGATGGTTTCTCAGGGTATAATCAGATCAAGATGGCACCTGAAGACATGGAAAAAACTACCTTTGTTACTCAGTGGGGCACCTTCTGCTACAAGGTCATGCCTTTCGGACTGAAAAATGCTGGGGCAACCTACCAACGTGCCATGGTTGCTTTATTTCATGACATGATCCATCATGAGATAGAAGTGTATGTTGACGACATGATCGCAAGGTCCCAGACTGAGGAAGAGCACCTAGATCATCTGCAGGAACTGTTTGACCGACTGAAGTTGTACAAGCTGAGGTTGAACCCGAACAAGTGTACCTTCGGGGTAAGATCTGGAAAGTTGCTAGGCTTCGTTGTAAGTGATAAGGGTATTCAAGTGGACCCTGCCAAGGTTAAAGCCATTCAAGAGATGCCAGTTCCTAAGACAGAGAAGGAGGTCAGAGGCTTTTTAGGACGCCTGAATTATATTGCTCGCTTCATCTCGCACCTAACTGCTACCAGTGAGCCAATCTTCAAGCTGCTGAAGAAAGATCAGGTAGTACGTTGGAATGATGAATGTCAGGCTGCTTTTGACAGAATCAAAGAATATCTCCAAGAACCACCCATCCTTATGCCACCGGTTGAAGGGAGACCTCTAATACTATACCTGACAGTACTTGACAACTCAATGGGGTGTGTGCTGGGGCAGCATGACGAGTCTGGCCGAAAAGAGCGTGCCATTTATTACCTTAGCAAAAAGTTTACCGACTGTGAGACCCGATACTCACTGCTTGAGAAAACTTGCTGCGCTTTGGTATGGGCTGCTTGCCGGCTGAGACAGTATATGTTGACTCACACTACCTTGTTGATTTCAAAGATGGATCCTATAAAGTACATATTTGAAAAGCCTGCTCTGTCTGGGAGAATAGCAAGATGGCAAATGATCTTAACGGAATATGACATTCAATACACGACTCAGAAAGCCATCAAGGGAAGTGTATTGGCAGACCACTTGGCACACCAGGCAGTAGACGACTATCAGTCAATGAACTTCGAGTTTCCGGACGAGAGCATCATGATTGTGACTGATTGTGAAGTAACTGGACCGGATGAAGGACCTGAGGAAGGATCTCGATGGTCTATGCACTTTGACGGAGTCTCCAACGCTTTGGGTAACGGCATCAGCGCTGTGATAATATCCCCTCAAGGCACTCATACTCCACTCACTGCCCGGCTATGCTTTAACTGTACCAACAACATGGCGGAGTATGAGGCGTGCATCATGGGTCTTCAAGCTGCGATCGACCTAAGGATCAAGTTTCTGAGTGTCTTCGGAGATTCCACTCTCGTGATCAATCAGATCAAAGGAGAGTGGGATACGAAACATCCGAATCTTATTCCTTACAGAGAATGTGTGTTGACATTGATCCCCCACTTCACGAAGATAACCTTTGAACATTTCCCAAGAGAGGAGAATCAGCTGGCGGACGCGTTAGCTACGATGTCTTCCATGTTCAAAGTCAAATGGGACAATGAGGCTCCCCGAATCATCATCTGGAAACTGAACGAACCGGCATACTATTGTGATCTCGAGACTGAATTGGTGACTGAGAAGCCTTGGTACCATGAGGTGAAGAGATATTTGGAAGCTCAGGAATACCCTGAAGGTGCATCTGTCAATGATAAGAAGTTTCTGAGAAGGTTCGCAGCGAAGTTCTTCCTTAGCAACGGCATCTTGTACAAGCGAAACCACGATTCGACCTTACTGCGCTGTGTGGATAAGACTGAAGCAGAAAGGATTATGGAAGAGCTACATGAAGGGACCTTCGGAACACATTCCAGTGGACACACTATGGCAAAGAAAATCCTTCGGGCAGGGTATTTCTGGTCCACAATGGAAGCAGACTGCTACCAACATTCTCGGACATGCCATAAGTGCCAGATTTATGCAGACAAGGTGCATGTTCCTCCAGTTCCTCTAAATGTTCTGACTGCGCCTTGGCCTTTTGCAATGTGGGGTATAGATATGATCGGTGAGATTAAACCTACGGCATCCAATGGGCATCGCTTCATCCTAGTGGCGATTGATTACTTCACGAAATGGGTTGAAGCAGCATCCTACGCTACGGTAACCAAGACTGTTGTGGCACGGTTCATTCGGCACAATCTGATCTGTCGATACGGCGTCCCTGAGAGAATCATTACAGACAACGGTACCAATCTCAATAATAAGATGATCACTGAGCTCTGCGAGCAGTTTAAGATACAACACCACAACTCTTCTCCTTACAGACCGAAGATGAATGGAGCTGTAGAAGTAGCAAATAAGAACGTCAAGAAAATCGTGCAGAAGATGACAGTGACCTATAAAGATTGGCACGAGATGTTACCGTTCGCTCTACATGGGTACTGTACCTCAGCCAGGACGTCAACCGGGGCAACTCCTTTCTCCTTGGTCTACGGCATGGAGGCAGTCTTACCGATCGAAGTGCAAATACCCTCTCTCCGGATAATGAAGGATGCAGATCTGAGTGAAGACGATTGGATCCAGACACGACTTGATCAGTTAAACCTTATTGACGAAAAGAGACTTGCTGCTATTTTTCATGGTCAGACGTATCAGAAACGGATGATCAGGGCATTTAACAAAAAGGTCATACCACAAGAGTATCAATTCGGGGATCTGGTAATCAAGCGTATTATCCTTCCTCAGAGTGATCCAAGGGGAAAATGGACCCCGACGTACGAAGGGCCATTTGTGGTTAAACATGTGTTCTCAGGAGGAGCCATGATTCTAACCAACATGGATGGTGACGACCTTCCTCACCCCGCTAATGCAGACATAGTAAAAAGATACTACGCATGAAAAAGACCCGCTAGGTTGACATACCTAGGCAAAAATTAGGGCTTCCTGGCGAACCAAAAGGGTTCGGGCAAAATGAAGGGATGAAATGAAAAAAAATCTGTACACCCGGCAAGTCGAAAACCTGAAAAGGCGGCTTGAGCAAAAATGGGTATCCCGGTGGACTGAAAACCCGAAAGGGCGGTCCAGGAAAAAGTTAGGGGTAAAGTGTAACACTATGTCTCATTGGATCACCTTGCATCCAGAATCCGGTATCTACATCAAGTTCAGACGGCATCGATCAGTCAGCTCCATCTTCAACTAAGGTCATCAAGTGATGAGACGCTCGGAGATATAAAAGCAATAGCAGAGCTGAAACCCAGTGGATCATTCATTTCACACAGCTGTTTTATTTTCTTTTCTACAATTTGTATAAACTCTTTTGTTCGGCGGCGTTCTCTTACTAGGACGTCAGCCTCTTGTACATAAACGCCTATTTACAGGCAATTCAAAATCAATACAAATATACCTTTAGTGCAAATTGCCATTTGTTTTTTTCTTTTTTTCTATTTTGTTTTGCGAAGAACGTCCAAGGTTCAATTTGTGATATATGCATTGACAATAATTTGCTAACTCATGAATATTTGCATACGAAACAAAGGATTAATTACAGGTAACATTAGAAACAAGGGCAATAAAGAGTTGTCTAAAAGCGATCTAATTGTTCCGTCCACCAAGGTACCAAGGTGATTTCAGCTGAAGAACATAACCAGATATCTTAATTCCCCAGAGAGTGAGCCAGCAAGTCAGTGCACTCTCCCCAAGCTATATTATCAAACCTTAAGGAAGTTGGGTATCCTCCAGCAGATCTCAACATTCCCCAACACATCATACGGACATTCTTAACAAGCATCCCCGGCAGTCTTGACCTAAAGATTGTTCCCCGGAGGTATATCAAACATTCAGTGGAGTCACTTCCCCCAATACAGTTCAAAACTTCCCCAGGAGAGTCCAATCCAGTTTCCCCAGGAAAGTTGGAATCCATCTCCCCAAGCAGTAAGCTTATCCCCAGTAGATTCTGGAAGCTTACCCCCGCAGGGCACGAACGCGTCTCCCGGCTTTATTCAAAGAGTTATTTCCCTACCAGGATATAACTGGGTTATCCTCAGCCAAAAGCCACGAAAAGATTGTCCTCGGCGAAGTCTTCTTATCCCCAGCAAAGTCTATTAACACAACAATGGTATCCCCAGTGAAGTTACCATCAACATTCCAGCAAAGTACCTCTCTCCCCACAGAGTATTGTTCCCCAGCAAGATCGTTAGAGTACTTTGCTCCCCGCAAATTAATCCATTCACCAAGTTTATTCCCCAACGGAGTTATCTTCTCCTACCGGTATTCTTGCAACTATCATCCCCAGCGGAAGCAAAGATCTATTCTTCAACATCAGCCCAGGAGTGACTTCCCGGCACCCGTCAAGGATTTACTTTCCTGGATGAAAAGATACATTTATAAACATCACATCTTCATACATTATAGCATGCATATACGCATCATATCTTACAAATCTCATTTATGTTGAGAACATCATTGCTTGATCCATATCATGCATTGCATATGACTGACCTTTACCTTTCAGGAAAGATCCAGTTAAGTTCTCAGATATTCAAGACCTAGACCGGTTCAGTTAAATCAACCCTAAGATTTTCCTGATTCTTATCCAGTCAAAGGCCTTCTCTGGTTCAGTCAGATCGACCCTAAGATCTCCCTGATTCTTATCCAGTTGAAGATTCCAAGACCTTGACCGGTTCAGTTAAATCGACCCTAAGATTTTCCTGATTCTTATCCAGTCAAAGGCCTTCCCTGGTTCAGTCAGATCGACCCTAAGATCTCCCCGATTCTTATCCAGTTGAAGATTCCAAGACCTTGACCGGTTCAGTTAAATCGACCCTAAGATTTTCCTGATTCTTATCCAGTCAAAGGCCTTCCCTGGTTCAGTCAGATCGACCCTAAGATCTCCCTGATTCTTATCCAGTTGAAGATTCCAAGACCTTGTCCGGTTCAGTTAAATCGACCCTAAGATTTTCCTGTTTCTTATCCGGACAAAGGCCTTCTCTGGTTCAGTCAGATCGACCCTAAGATCTCCCTGTTTCTTATCCAGTTGAAGATTCTAAGACCTTGACCGATTCAGTTAAATCGACCCTAAGATTTTCCTGTTTTTTACCCAGTCAAAGGCCTTTTCTAGTCCAGTTAAATCGATCCCTAAAAGATTTTCCTGATGGAGACTCAGTAGAAGATATCCAAGATTCTCTCAGCGTTACTGTTGAGGTTGAAGTCGCCCAAGATTCTCTCAGTGTTACTGTTGAGGTAGTAATCATCCAAGGTTCTCTCAGCGTTCCTGTTGAGGTAGTAATCGTCCAAGGTTCTCTCAGCGTTCCTGTTGAGGTAGTAATCATCCAAGGTTCTCTCACTGTTCCTGTTGAGGTGGTAACCATCCCTGGTTCATTCATCGCCGTTTGAAGCTCCAGATTCAATTCCTGTAACCAGTCAGGACACCTCTATACAAAGAGTTTGAAGACCAGCTCCTGTAACAGGCCGGGTAATCATTTTTCTTTTTCAGGTACGCAAGTTCTCGCTAAGGAATCTCTTACGCGATCGACATCCAGATGGCATCTATAAGCCCATCAGCCTACCCATCATCTCTTAGCATGGCATCCATAAGCCCATCATCCTATTCATCAATCTCCAAATGGAATCTATAAGCCCATTCCCCATATCACACTACTATGTGAGCGCAAATTTCTGGGCACTCTAGTGTTCAATCATCTTCCACCTTCAGATTACGAAAGGCACGTCAGCCAATCTGCATCCTCAGGTCTAAGAAGATTGAACAGGGGAAACTGTTGTACCCCAAAATTTGCCCTCCCATATTCTTCAAGAATTGCAAAGAGCATGCTTCAAAATCTCCCCAAGGTTTGCACAGTTCAAGGGCCTCCTAACAGTCAAAAACTAGGGTTTTGGTTCTGACAAAGAAATTGAAGTTTCCAAGGGTCCAATCAAGTCCCATATTCCTATAAACATGGTCAAGCATCCTCATACCAAGTTTCAAGACTTACAACACAAAATTGCACAGTCAAAAACCCTAATTGCACTACAGTCAACTGCAGGGGCAAAATGGTCATTTGACAGTCAAAAGTTCAAATTTTTGATCAGCATCTCATTTTGAAGCCACAAACATCATTTTATCAATTCTTGATCATGATTTTCAAAGCTTGGCTCAAAAAGTCTCAAGATGCAAAAGTTTCCATATTTGGACAGTTGAAAAAGTCAACTGTAACTTGACCAAGGCATAACTTCCACATGGTCTATCATAAAAATTCCATCCAAAGCTCATTTTGAATAGAAAGACATTTCCTACAACTCCTCTTCACACTTCAAGTCCAAGAAATGCTCTCACAAAAAGTTATCAATTTCAACATTATAGGTCATTTTCAA
The DNA here is from genome assembly GCA_948472305.1 of Vicia faba. NCBI lineage: Eukaryota > Viridiplantae > Streptophyta > Magnoliopsida > Fabales > Fabaceae > Vicia > Vicia faba. The sequence continues at coordinate 1,291,136,232 of OX451740.1, forward strand.
AAGTCAACAAAAAGGGACTTTAAGTCAAAGGCCATAACTTGAGATTGGTAAATCAAATTGACATGGGACCAAAGGCATTGGTTAGAGGACTTCAAGACCTTTCCAAAATGTCCAAGCACATGATCAAAGCTTAAAAAGTGAGCAAGATATGCCTTGTGGAAGTTGGGAAATTTTTGGGAATTTTGAAAAGTCAACTTTGCTTCAAATGCCTTAAAATTGCTAATGGGCCACATTTTCTTCCAAGATTCATCATCCAAAGACTATGCACGACCATTTGGCCCAAAGGGGATTTATTTCATCATTTTTATTTATTTATTTGAATTTTTAATTACTATTAATTCATTTAATAAAATAAAATATGACAAAAATACTAAAATAAGGTTTTCAAATCTTTTTGTGCAGAATAAACTCTCCTTAAAGGCTCAAGATTCGTGCATACCCAAAATTGGAAGGTTTGGCCATGATTGACATCAAAATCACATGGAAAAAGATTTGAAAGATATGCATGAAAATCAAATATTCCATACATCAATGCAAAGGGTTTTAGATCCAAATTTCAACCCTAATCCATTCCCATACATATACTGATGCAAACCCTAAAGCTCAAGACCTGGAAGCTGCGCTAGAACTCAAGAATCAAAACTGACTTTTTCTTAAAAAATCCAAAACCTGTTTTCATAGTTTGAAGGCGTTTCAAGGCGTGAAAAAGATCTCAAAGGCTTCCTGGAACTTCTCTGAACAGAATCCAATCGTTCTCCACTCTCCAAGCGTAAAGAATTGGTAGATAGGAGTCCCACTTTTCAGAAATATATTCATAATCGCATATTGAATTACATACATTTTTCATGTGTTTTTGATACTGATTTATACTAATCTAACCATTCTAAAGCTAATGATGTTATCTAATTGCATTAATATGGTCTGTGCGCAAAGTTGCCATTAAAATGTTTTAGGGTTTCTCAAGCTTCAAATTGAGCGTTTGCATATGCTGTAAAATCAAGGCACCCCAGTACCATGGCTAGAATCAGGATGCTTGGACGAATTTAATACACTAATCGCGCCTAATTTATATGGCCTCACCAGCTAATCGCTATTTTTGAAAAGGCTGCATTTTGGGGGGGTTTAAAACCTCCGCTACTTCTTTTTTATTTCAGGGATAAACGAAGAAGATGATCATGTGGCAAGACTTGATTGGGCAATTTGAATTCCAGCGCGCGTTTTTTGGTTCTATGTCACTAACGCCAATTTTCTCTTTTATTGTTTATTCGTTATTCTATGTACAACGTGCGTTGATGGTTCAGTTGGTGGAAAGAAACGCTGGCAAGCCTTGGGACCTGGGTTCGATTCCAAGGTCCCCCCATATTCTTAATATATTTTGTTTCAATGTAATTCCATGCAGCTTCAACTCCAGGGGTTCATCATACACCCACCATCCCAGCGTGCCACATGTTTCAGCACCTCCATCCAAGGGCCCTGATCTGATGAATTCCATACACCCTGGTCAAACGTTCCACACGCTTCCATGAAAAGTCAAAAAGGCCTCCAATGATGGGCCAGAATTGCTGGACAATACCCCCTGATTGGGGCAGAACCCCCCTAGTGTATTATATTTCTTTCTCTTTTCTTTCTTCTATTTTCTTTATTATTTGTTTTAATTCAATTGTTTTCTTTTAATTCATTAAAAATTAATTTCACAAAAATATAAAAAAATCAGAAAGTCACAAAATAAAATATATTTTATTTAAATGTTATTTTGTAAATAAATGTTATCAATTAATTTAGTTTTTAAATTCTAGGATTAATTTTAACATTTTCTTAATAAACTTAAAAAATTTGTAGAATTAGGGTTTTAAACACTTTTATATTTTTATCTTTTTTTTCTTCTTTTTCACCATATTAATTATTAATTTTTTTTTTGCAAATAAAATTGTATTAATTAATTAGGTTAATTTTAGATTCAATTTTAACATATTTTTCTTAATAATATTAAAGATAATTAGAATTAGGTTTAAATTCCATTAAAAGTCCATAAATACAAAAAACTCCAAAAAAATCTTCTCTTATTATTTTAACTTAATTAATTTGTTAATCGTAATTTAATTTCCTAAAAAGGGTCCAACGCCCTCACATTCTCGATTTTAATTCTCTCCGCGTTTTTATTTCTTTTTGTGAATATTCATGTAATTCTCCCAAAGCTATGTAATAGATCAATTAGGGTTTTTATTTCTCGCACTTTATTTTTATTCAAATCGGGTCCTGGATTAATTTGGCGATGTGGACCCGCGCCTTTGTAATAGCGTAGGAATTTTAATTCTCGCATCTTTTAAACTGTTAATTAAACTGCATGAAAGAATGAATGTCAAAAATAAAAGCAACGCGTAGATCACCGATCCATGAATAAGACAAAAATAAATGAACATGACACACAAATCACGCACCACCCCTAGGGTACGCCTCATTGTTGCCTTGCCCCTCGAAAGGTGACCGTCGAGTAGAGGACGTTTTAGTAAGTCCTCATGTCCATGAACATGGCATGAGGGTAGCTTCTAAGGTGTCTTCCTATTGCTCCGGTGATCACCATGTCCCGAACCCTCGAATTGACCCGAACACCTCCAACAGTGGTGCTACCTACCTCTCAATGGTGGGATGGCACTACTTTAAGGACATTTACACAGACGAATTCCTTAGGGTAGGTAGACGACTCTAGATACTTGCTCTAATTTCAAAACAAATCAAAAAAATACTTTTCACACCGACACCTTTTCAAAAAGCTTTCGAAAGCAACTTTTCAAACACTCTAGAGGACTGATACAAGAGTCGAACTGAAATTTTCAAAGAACTTTTGTAAAACCCACAGTTGAAAAGCAAACAAACCATTTTTGAAAACACAAATGAGCAAGTATCTAAGAGCCCATGGATAACCATGGATAGAAAGGGTGCTAACACCTTCCCTTTCTATAACCTACCTCCCGAACCGAGAGCAATCTCTATAAGGAATTTTTCTGTGCTTTTGTCCTTTCCCTTTGGAGAAAATAAAAGACGGTGGCGACTCTTGCTTCCGCGACATTTCGCGAACCAGCGTTAAACAGTCAGTTCCAGATCCACCGATCACACTACGCTATTACAAGGCTTCGGGATATGGATTAATTACATAGCCAAAAAACCCGTAAAAGAACGATAAATAAAAGAAAGTCCCAGATTAAATTATTACATACTATGGACAATTACATTAATATTGCAAAAAATAATAAACGCGCGCGATGAATCGAAGACGACAGATTTAGGGTTTTGACCCCATCTATGCCTAATTGTAACCTAAAAGGAAAATCATTTTTATTTTTCCTTTTGTGTTATTTAAGAAAATAAATCTTAATTGAATAATACCAAAAACCTAATTACTAATTTAATTTTAATTAAGAAAAATAACTAAATTAACCTTTTTTTTTTGAGAAAAGAAATAAAAATTAAATTAAAAGTCTGGCCCTAATTTTTCTAATTGATTTTAATTATAAAAAAAAATTAGAATTACCCTAAATTAAATTAAACTAATATTAAATTAAATTTGTTAAAATAAAACTTAATTCTAATTTTTTTTGTGAAACTCTTGATTTTATGATTTTATGAAAAAAAAAGAAATTAATTGTGTTAAAAAAACAATTAATCAAATTAAATTAAATAAAAGAAATAAGTAGAAAAGAAAGAAAGATGAGCCTGATGTTGTTTAGCAAGAAAGGGGTATGATTTGCAATTCTGGGCCCAACAACCTCCTGGCCCCCATTGACTTCGTTGGATCCAGTGTGCATGCTTGACTCAGGCGCATGGTGGTCCCTCAGGGAGAAGGCCTTGGATATGGGGCGTTGATGGATGGGACGACCATATCTGAGTGATTCATGATGGATCCCTTGCCCTATGATACACTGGGTTGCCCTGAAAATGTTGAGAAAATAAAATGCACACGCCTGGGATCGAACCCAGGACGTGTGCCTCAAAGACAAACAACCTTACCATCTGCGCCAGCTTGTTAGTTGTAACAATAATGAAATAAATAGAATATAACACAAACAACATGCCACGCTTCTCAAAATGCGCGCAGATTCAAACAAGCCACTCACATACTGCCACACCATTGTCTTCTTCGTGGCTTCCGTCATTTTAGATAAAAGGCTTTTACCTACGGACACCAAGCGTAGGTATAACCCTTGTTCATTCCAAAAACCTGTATGTGTATGATAAATGAAAACCAATGGTACCAATCAACTCGTTGCAACCTCATGAGCATCATGGTACCATTATTAATGGCCAATTTTCCCTGTACACAAAACCCCTAAAAACGAAACACGAACCCTAGCCATGGAAGTTTCATGTTCAGTCAACAAAAATGCAATTAAACATAATCATTAGCTTGCAAACATCTCAAGGATTAAAAATATGTCAATTAATCATGCTAAATAAGCCAGAATCGATGTATTCAAATTCAAGAAAATATGCAAATTGTGTGACTCTTACAGGGCGTTTCAAGGCGTGGGGAAGCTTGCTAGCGATTGAAACACGATCATGGGGAGTCCAGCAATTGATTGGTATGATTAGAATGGCTTGAGATGGCTTGAAACTTGGAAATTAGTTTGCACTTTTTCCTTGAATTTTTGTAATTTGTTATTTGCCTTTGCACGCCTCTAGCCTCCCCTTTTTGATCTGCATTTGTTCCTTATGTATACTAGAGTGTATTAGGGTTGCAATTTTGTATCAAATCTCTTCCAATTATGAATATTGATTCATGATTCATTCCTTGCACCAAATCTTTCCAAATCAAGAAAATTGAATCTTTTTGTGTCCAAATGAAGCCTTGAACAATTTTATGTTGTCTCCAGTTGTATAATGAACCTAATCATGCACAAAATATCAATATTTAATTAGTTTTTAATATTTTCATTATTTTATGTTGATTTTATTTGATTTAAATGAAATAAAAATCAAAGAAATAACAAAAATAAAAGAATGTCAAGTGGAAGGGCTCATGGGTTGTGGGTCACATGTCAAACTCAGTGCAAGCATAAAAAGATGGGCCCATTTGACAAAAAATGCAATTTTGGACACATTTGACTTTTGGCAATTTTGCAAAAAGGGTCAACTTGGCCAATGCATAACTATCTCAATTTTGACCCTAGAGAGGTGTTATTGGACTTTTTTATAAAGCTTAAGATGTACTCTAATCAACCCTTTTGGTATCATCTCAATTGAGTCTTCCATGTTCATGTATGAAGCTTTGACCCAAAAGGTGTTTTTGTTGACTTTCCAAAATGACCTATAATGTCCAAATTCATATCTTCTTGTGAGTGCATATTTTGAACTTGGGAGATGAAGATCAATTGTAGGTAATTACATCCTCTTCAAAATGAGCTTTTGATGGGTCATTTTTTATAAAGTATAAGAAAGTTATGCTTGGTCAAAGTTGGGTTGACTTTTCCTACAAAACCCTAATTTAGCAACTTTTGGGTTTTGATGAACTGTGAGAAATCCTTGAGGAATAATGATCAACCCTTGATCAAATGATGAATAATACTTCAAAATGATAATTTTGGCCAAAAATATATAAGTTTGACTGTATGTGGGCCACAGTTAACTTTTGCCCTAACACAGTCAATTTTCAGGCCTTTGAGCAATTGACTAAGCAAACTTCCTCTGCAAGGCTTGAAACTTGGCATGGATGATATTGCGAACATATTAGGACAATAGTGAGCATTTGGGATCCTTTGGACTCAATCATCTTGATGCAAAATGAAACCCTAATTTGAGGTAGACTGCCTTAGGAGAGAGTTTGTCTGGTCAACCCTTGGACTTCCTTGAGCAATTTGAGGACCTCATTTGAAATTTATTGCCAAATATGGGAGGGAAAATTTTGGGGTACAACACCCTTGATAGTCTGTTCTAGAGCCATCTCTTGCTGAAATAAATAGTAAGCAGATGAGAGACTTGTGCGGGAGAAATCTGTTATGATGCATGAAAAATGTGCATGCAAATGATTTCAAGGATTTATAAGATTTAAATTTGTCTAGACAAAGAATGAACAAACTTCAAATTTCATTAATCAGTTCAAAATGATTACAATGTGCCTCTTGGGCTTACAAGATAAATTCCTTAGACAAAAAGGTTGAACGCATCCTCTTTGGTGCAATGTAGGCGTTCGAGCTTTGTTCTTCGTGAAGTTTCCTTGTAAGCTCCAAAACCCTTTTCTCGCTCGCGTAGAACTGAGATTCAAAGGTATCTAGCTCTTCCTTTAGTTGAATCCAACCCTTTTGCAAGTCTTCAAGAGAAGTAGGCATGCCGGGATAGAGGACAGTATACAGGACATCTCCTTCAGAAACAAGTTCCATGATAACTGGTAGGATGGAGGGGTAAGACATCATGAGCTTCTGAGCACGAACTTGTACCCACCTAAGGTAAGGATCAAGGGGAATAGAATTCTTGTGTCCCAGTGTCTTACTATCCATTTTGTTTACCATCCTCCAATCTTGCACAAACCTCTGATGGTAGCCTAGATCATCGCTCTCGTAGTCAAACACCACTCCTTGGATGAGAATATCATGAGGACCATCTCTTCAGGAATACCCAAACTGTCGCAAAGCTAAGAAAGGGTTATAAGTGATACCTCCCATAATGCCAAGCAAATGGACATTAGGGAGTTCCCCACAACGGTCAATGATAGTAATGTTCTCCAAGGATCTCGAACACCAATGAATATCCGAATGTCTGAGTGACATCAACCTATTGGACCACCTCAAACCTTGCTTGTTCTTCAACACAGATTGGGGGAGATGCAAAACCAACCACCTAACCAATATAGGAGTGAAAAACATTAGGGTTCCTCTTTTCCTCATAGTGCGAGAGTGGAGAGAATGTAGGATATCCCCCAACAAAGTAGGCACCGGATTGCGAGACATGAATATTTTGACAGCATTTACATCTATAAGTTGGTCGAGGTTTGGAAAAAGTAGCATCCCATAGATGAGAAGGGCCAAGATTTATTCAAAGGCTTGTAAATCCAAAGTTTTCCAACAATCTTTAGCTTTCTCTAACAAGAACTTGGCTAGGAACCCTTTAACACCAATTCTTGTTTCCCAATTAGTCGTGACGTTGGATTGCTGCAAGTGAAGAGCTCGGGCAATGTCTTCAGGGCTCGGGTCTCTTTCAGTACCGTTGAAAGGTATTTGATTGAGAATAGGAATCCTCAAGAGTTGAGAGAATTCTTCCATAGTAGGTAAAAGCTGGTAATCGGGAAAGGTAAAGCAATGGTGGAAAGGGTCGAAGAACTGAAAAATCACCTTCATCATGTCTTCCTCAATGCTCGAGGTAACCAAGTTTAAGAGTCGACCATGTATTTCGGTGAATGAAGAAATCTCTGGAACCCTCGATGCTAAATCTTTGAGTTGAGAAGGAATTCTTACCAGATTGACTTGAATAGTATTCATGCGGGTGGAGGCCATGTCCTATAAAATAAAACAAAGATAAATCCCAATAATCCTTGAAATGGTTAGTGCAAAAATGTAAGGGTATGATGTTATGATGTTATGTACAAGTAAACATATACACACAAAGCAAATAAGTCCTTAGGTTTAGGCTTGCATGGAGTTTATAGGTAAGTACCCTCTTGAAGTTTATTTGACTCAACTTGTCCTAGTAATAGTAACCGAGTTCTAGGGGATCTCAATATCACTGATCTTTCTTCATCAGACATTGTTTCAGCGAAATCCTCTTTAATGGCGACCAAAATATCCCGAAAGTCCGATCTCAATGAGCTTAGTATCGAGTATCAACCAACTTCGGACTGCACCAAAGCCGGCTAACTCACTACTTCCTAATGGCCAAGTTGGTCAAATAAAGGTTCTATAGTCAGTTAGTGCTTCATGATACCACATAGAGGCCATGTATTCTCCTCGACTACTCAAGGGCTACCGGTACCAACAAATGTGTTACACTAATGTAGCTATTGCTTAGACCATGTCGATATACCCCGCACAGTTTCCACAATCTATTGCTAATTACCTAGAAGGTGCCCCAGATCCGGGTAAAGGGTCAAAACAAACCCAATCAAGGGACCAGAATGTAAAGAAAACAAGTAAAACAATGAAAGCAAGTAAAGGTGATCTAGCCCTAAGGTAACCACACTTTTAAGTCTCCCCAGTAGAGTCTCCAATTCTGTAATACGGTGGGAGAACTGACTTGGGATGTTTTGCATTTGATCGCAATTGTTATGGATAGCAAGAGTCGCCACCGACTTTTCTTTTATCCAATAAAGGAAAGGGTGAAAATAATAGTGTTGTAACCCAAAATTTTCCCTGTCATTTCATCAATATTTTCTCAATCACAAGACTCTTGGAACTCAAGATCAAGCTAGGGTTTGCTCTGCTCAAGACACCTCCTTGCACTGATGACCTAAATTAGGGTTTGAGTTTTCACAGAGATGTTTTGACCTACAATGCCCAAAATGACTTTCATACTCCATGTTGGACTCACAAGTTTGTCCATACCAAGTTTCAAGCCTTGATTCAAATTTTTGCCCAGTCAATTGGACAGTTGACCTAGAAATCAACTGTATTGGGGAAAAAGTCAACTGTGGCCAATTGACAGTAAAACCTCATGAAATTTGACCCACATCAACATTATGAACTCATATGAACCATTTGATCAAGTTTGGATCACAATTCCACAAGAAATTTGATCAGATCACCAAAAGGGCAAAATGGTCATTTTTAGGGTTTTGACTGCACAAAGGCAATTTTTGACTGTTTGACCTAGCCAATGGAAAACCAAGCTCAACCATGGACACAGGGACTCAATGACTTTGTCTTGACCCATTCAACAAGTTCAAAAGATCTCAAATGCATAGGATTGACAAATGAATTTTTCAGTCAACTGATCAAAATTTGACTGTACACTGAAAAGTCAAACTTTGACTTTTTGGTCAAAATCAAGTGCCAAGAGTCATTTTTCATCAAGGCATGTCAAATTATGAAACTTGTTCATCAAGAAACCCAAAAATGCAAATTAGGGTCTAAAATGGAAAAATTTCATAACTTAGAAATTTTCTAAGTTATGAAATTTTCTTATTTTTTCCCTAACTTTGTCCAATTTTTTCACCAAGATGCAAATGGATTCAAACAAAACTTGCAACATGCAAGTTGTAGTCCGTCACAAAGTCTACAACTTTGATTCACAAAGTTTTCTCAAAAGAGGCTTGTATCTCAAGTTATGACTTTTGGAACAAGGGTATCTAAAACTTTTAACTTAGAGAAATTTTGCCCTAATTTAGGCAGGATTTTGATCCATCTTCTTGGCCATTTTTCACATAGTTCCACTTGGAGTTTCAAGTTGCATTTCAAAGATGGATTATAGTACATGTTCCAAGCTTTCCAAATTGTCCCAGAACTACTCAAACACCCTTGTGGTTAGAGAGAATCGAATGCTTGAAGTTGGTAAAAACTCACTTTGATCCATGGCCAATACATGTTCATACCAAATTGCAAATCTGATCTAGCTAGCTTGTTTCACAATTACAGGCCTCGAAACCAGTTTGTACTCCATAATTTAATGCATATCCATTGAGCTAAGGTATTTTCTTGGTCATTAGGGCATTATACACTAGATTAAGCCTTAAATGGAAAAAGTAACAATGCCATTTTTGCTTAAACTTCACTTTATGTCAAAACAAGATCCTTAAGGCATGAGGCCATATCTCTGAGGCAAGATCAAATCTACAAATTCCAGTAACCAAGAGCAAAATGTGCAGCATGATATAGGACTTGTACAGGCCTGCATTGAACAAATAGACACTCTTGCTTCAAGAAGAAGAAAAGTTGCAAACCACAAGCCATCTCTCACATCTGTTAAAACCAACTTACACAAACATTGCAAACAAGTTTGATACCTCCTAACAAGCCAAAAACACGGCCCCTTTGCCTCTCAAAACTCCTAGTGCACAAATTCCCCATTTTCTTGCAAAACAGGGCCAATTTTGCATTTTGCTAGCCATCTTCAAATTCCATCGTGCGTTTTGCCTAGAGATACTTCAAACACCTTCCAACCAACATACCTAAGCTATCCAGATCATCCATTGCTAGTTGTAACACACTTAACACACATTGTAATTTTTGTTTCAAAGCTTTGCAGGTTGAGTTCTGTAGCACGATTCAGGCTACTTCAAAACAATCCAAGCATTGGAAAAGCTTCAGTGGACCTCAGGCAAGCTCAAAAGAAGCTCAAGCACCCTTGGAAGTTGCTGCATTGCCCAACTCGAAGTCAACTGAAACAGGTATTTCATGAACTTCTATCTCTCTATTTAGGAATAGTTAGATTTAGGTTTGTGAATGAAAGATGTTGTGTTCATAGCCCTGAAGCCATACATATGCTTAGTTTTCATTTATATTAATCGTGCTAGGAGAATTTCATCCATGAACTTTCTGAAAAAACTAGGTTAGAAATTAGGGCAAAAGAAATTCTCTCTGGTCTTTGAGAGTTAGCTTAAGTTTTTTATATGGTTAGATTCGTTGTTTGATGCTCTCCAAGTTTCGTGTTATGAGTTTTGTCAAATAATCAAAGAATCAGGAGATAGCAGTTGATGTACAGAACGCGCGTTTTTGTGAACCGAGGAAGAAGATGAAGTCTGATTGGGCTGGGCCTGGTCATTTTTGCTTCTAACACCCCATTTTTCAGTTTACACCCCCTGGCCCATTTATTTGTATATTTATCATTTTGATTTTTTTATTTTTTTATTTTGACTTTATTATTTTTTTGTTCAAATATAAAAAATGCCAAAAAATTATTTTTTATTATTTTTTATAATATTTATTTGATATTTATTTTTATTTTACTAGTATAAATATGTAAATAATTTATTTTCTTTTATTAAAACTTAAAGAATAATGCAAAAAATATGTTCATTTTCATTTATCATTTTATTTATATTTAAAAACATTTTCTTGAATATACACATTTTTTGTAAATAATTAATTTTTATTTATATATATATATATATATATATATATATATATATATATATATATATATATATATATATATATATATATATATATATATATATATATATATATATATATATATATATATATATATATATATATATATATATATATATATATATATATATATATATATATATATATACTTATATATTTTATTTTATTAAATAATTAGGACAAAAATACAAAAATATTACATTTTCATTTTTATTAATATTTTACACTAAAAATATCATTTTTACAATATACTTTTATTTTTTGTACAAACCAATACATTATTGCATATAAATAATAAATAATACTATTTATTTAAAAATTAGGGATTTTGCCCTAAATAATAAAATAATTAAAATTAACCCTTTTTATTATTATTTACATTTCACATTATAAAATACTTTTTACATACATAAAAACTTTTTGCATAATACATTTTATTTAACATTTATTTGTTGTATTTTATTTAATTATTGCACATTTAAATATTGTCTTATACATTCGATTTGGTTGTAATAATTTAGAATTTAATTTGTTGTCGAATACCCCCAATTCAAATTTGTACGCCCTCCCTATATCATGTTGTAATAGTGTAGAATTTAAATTCTCGCACCTTTTTATGCTTTCAATTATGCCATGATTAGACTGAGGTTTGTATGCCAAATAAAATCAAGAACTAGCTTGACCTAATCCAAGATAAACATGCATGAAAAACAAACACAATGCACACTTGCACCCCCTAGGGTTTCAATCCACTTGTTGCCTTCAAAAATGGGACATGGTTGCATGTCAAGTACTTAGGCAAAACAAAAACAAAATAAAAGATCATAGTCCCTCAATGACGCTATCTGAGTTGCCTAAACAAAATGATCAAGTCCCTTAAAGAAAATTGCCAAAAATACTTGACACAATTGCTATCATGGTCTATACGATGACCCGCGCCTGTCCCGTTTAACATCCTAACACAAGGTTGTTCACCAAATATAATGGTGAAACAACACTGTTAAAAGGGTTAAAAACATAAGAAAGATCTTTGAGTAAAATAGGGTAGATAGCTCTTAGTTACTTGATCAACCTTGCAAAAACATTCTTGCTATTTTTCAAAACACACTTCACAACACAATTGCAAAACCCTACTTTCAAACATTGAAAACTTTTCAAAAGACAAAAACACCTTTGTATACATTCAAACAAGAAATCATTACAAAGGTTACCACAACGATGGCCTCTTTTCAAAACATCTTTCAAAATCACACACAAAGCACCATTTCAAACAATTGAAAAGCACCATTTCAAACAATTGAAAAGCACCATTTCAAACAATTGAAAAGCAAAGAAAGTGATCTAAGCAAGTAACTAAGAGCCCATGGATAACCATGGATAGAAAGGGTGCTAATACCTTCCCTTTCTATAATCTACTCCTCGAACCCAAGAAAACATCTCAAAGGTCTTTCCTGTGCTTTTTGACCTTTCCTTAGGATAAAATAAAAAGTCGGTGGCGACTCTTGCTAAACCGAAACATTTGTGAACACAAACGCAAAATCCTAAGTCAGCTGTCCCACCGTATCACAAATAGGAAAGACCTTTGAGATTATATTCTTGAGTTCGGGGGGTAGATTATGAAAAGGGAAGGTGTTAGCAGTCTTTTATCCATAGTTATCTATGGGCTCTTAGTTGCTTGCTAGATTACTTGCTTTTGTTTAAAAGTGTGTTTTGTGGTGGCTTTTGAAAGTATTTTTGAAAAAAACGCCTTCATTTAGGCAAACTTTTTTAATGATTCTCATTTCTATGAGAATGCATACAAAGTGTTGGACTTTTGAAAATATTTCATGGAAAGTGTTGGTGCATTTGAAAAGGTGTTTGTTTTGAAAATGAGCAAGCAACTAAGAACGTTTCTACCTACTCAAAAGTCTTTGTTCTTTTCCTCCTCCTTTAGATGTTGCTATCTTACCATTGATTGGTAAGAAGCTTTATCTTTTGATGTAAAGGGATAGGCGTGGGTCATTGTATAGTCATGATAGGAATATTGTAAGATATCTTAGCATTTCTCTTGAGGGACTAAGATCATTCGAAAGACAACATTTGAAGCGTCATCGAGGGACTATGATCTTGTATTTTTTATTGTTTTTCTAAGACGTCTCACATGCATAACATGACCATTTTAGGCAACAAGTAGGGTTAACCCTAAGGGTGCATGTGTGAATAGTGTGCTTGATTTTGCATGCATTTAGTCTTTGATTAGGGTTTGTCTACTTATTGATTTTATCTTCCCATACAAATCCTACTTTACTAGCATTTATATGAAAGCGATAACTTGTGGAAAGTAAATATTATACACTATTACAAACATTAAGGGGATGTGGTGTAAAAACTTACAAATGGGGATTGCAAGAAATTAAAGTCCTAATTATCTATTACAACCATATTGAAATAATGTATAAGAAATTTAAAATAAACTTGTTTTGTTTTTGTTAACAGAAGAAATAAATTTTCTTAAGAAAATATTTTTAGTCTTTTAGTTTTAAAAGAAATAAAGTAAAGCATGTGAATATAAAGTATTTTTTTGGTGTTTTTGATTAATGAAAATAAAGTGATGATAAAAATAATAAGGGAATAAGAGTCAGGATCAGCGTGTTGCTGAAAGAGGGGCAAGAAGAAGTTATGACTCAGGCACGCTGCAAATCAGAAAGCAAATGTTAGCAAAAGGGAAGGTCAAAAGTTCTGGATCCAGACTCACTGACGTTCTGAGGTCACTGGAAAAAAAGGAACGCCTAGAAGTTCTGATTGGTGAGAGAGTCTAGAAGTTCTGATGGCTGAGAACCTAGAAGTTCTAGCATTACTGGAAGTCAGAAGTTCTGGTTGTAGAGAGAGTGAGGTGATAATGTTGTTGGATGAGAATGTCTAAAAGTTCTGGTCCAGGATCATTATTTGACAAATGATGAGGTAAAAATGTTAATAACTAAATGTAAAAGGTGTTTCTGGGATTAGAACCCTGGACCCTTAACACTAGTGTCTTATGTGCGCGCTTTATGCCACAAGGGTGGCTGTACATCCGATATCAGAAGAAAAAACATAAGCATGTATCACAGAGTATGTTCTGATGATGAACTTCATCTTCTCATTCACGCCAATTAGAGCATCTTCTACTTAGTCATTTCTCAACAAAAATGGAAAATGCAAACTTAGCCGTTATGGAAAATTTCATCATGTTTTCAGAAATACAAAGCATCAAAACTGTAAAATAGAAACAAGCATGAACTTTACCAATCCTAATTCTGAACCCTAATTTTCTCAAGAAGTTCTGATCTGAAATGCTCTCTACTTAGACCATGTAAATGCAATCTATAAATATGTACATAATCAGAGCCATGATATCTACATTGTATCTTTGAAAATGAAAGCCTAACAATGCCTAAGTAATGAGATAAAAGTCAGCAGAAACTTACCTTGCAGCTGGAAATTATTCTGTGAATTAGAGCTTGGTTCAGATTATTGTGATGTTCTGGTCAGCTTCCTCAAGTTCCCAGGAAGTTAGAACAACCCTTAACCTGAGATATGAATGGTTGGAATGTTCTGGAGCAGCCAAGAAGCAAAGTTCTGATTTTTGAAATAGAGATTGGTGAAGATTGTGTTACAGTCTGAAAACAGAAGTCGGGAAGGCTTCTAAGTGTATATCAGAAACTGTGGGGGGGTGATTTGGTCAAGAAATGCACAAGGAAAATTAGAGTTTGGATGCAAAAACCAGAAATTAGCCAGTTTTGTGTTTGGGTTGTAGTTTCATGTTCTTGGAACTTTCAGCAAGGTTTCAAGGCTTTTCTCCAATGTCTCTGACCCCTTTAACAGTTACAAATGAAGTTAAATTTATACAAAAAGGATTTAGAAGCTTAGAGAAGTCAAGAGTACAACCATCATGGGTTATAGCTCGTTGACTTGTTTTTGAAGCAAGTTTAGATAGGCCTAGTTTCAAGGCGAAATAGAGTGGTTAACATCTTTAAGCACACATAATCTGAATTAGTAAGCATGATTTGTGGATGAAGTACACTCATAAGCAAAGTGAATCATGGGTTTAAAATTAACTCTGTACAAAAGTTTACTTTTCAAGGACAGCAATGGCACCTTTATGCCACACGTGGGAAGATCCATTGGATAAAGACTCAAAAGTTGGTGTGAGCATTAAATGATGATGAGATTTAACAAGCAAGAAAGCCTGAAACATGAGATTATGTAGCAAGCTTGAATCTAGATCAGAAGCTCAGCACAAACGTAACTTGGCTTAAGAACAAAATGTCCAACTTTTGATCCTTGAATCTCCCTGTTCCAGCATTATCTGAAGGAGTTCTCAAACTTTTCAGAAAGGTTGTAACATGCTTTGTAAACTCTCTTTGAATTACTCTTGCAAACTCTGATTGAACCTACGTAAAAAATGGCCCAAAAGTTCTAACCAAATTCTAACTCAGAAATGCTCAAAATTTACTAAATGCTTTAGCTTCATGAACGTGCCTTCAAGGATGTATAACTTGAAATCCTAACATTTCTAGGAGAAGTTCTGTTTTACTATGTTTTAGATCCCATTGAGATCCACAACTCTCGTGTCAGAATTTCTTCCTGAATCATCATGTATCATGATGAAAATCTGGCCAGAAGTTCTGATTCTATCATCTTTTCTTAACACTTAGAAAAATTTCTAAGTATTTAGAACTTTTGACTTTTGGTTTTCTTGATGAAACAAACTTCATATTCTAACATGTCTTGATGAAATATGATTCTTGATACTTGATTTGATCCAAAATTCAAAGTTTGACTTTTCAGTGTGCATTTTGACCATTTTTCCCTTGGGCCAAGTCAAACCCAAATTGATGTATCAGTGCTGCAAACTTGATTCATTGGAGATCCTGTGAGAAACTTCTTGAGAAAATGTGAGGGAAAATTTTGGGGTACAACAAATGACATGTTATTTTCATCCAGTATCATTATGTTAGCCGAGTACATAACCCATAAATCTTTCAGGCACAGTCAAATACATAATGAGAGGTCTCCCTGGAACTGGGGGTATGTTTATTAGTGGTTCTTGAAGGTACTGTTTAATCTTTTCGAAATCCTCTTGACAAATTTCATCCCAATGGACATCTTGATTCTTGTGTAGCAGTTTAAAAATGGGTTCACGGGTAGCAATAAGGTGAGAAATGAACCTGGCTATATAATTCAACCTTCCAAGAAAACCTCATACTTCTTTTTCATTTTTCAGGGTCGACATATCATGTATTTCTCTTACATTGTCTGGATCTACTTCAATCCCTCGCTGACTTATAATAAAATCGAGTAACTTGCCCGATCGAACCCCAAAGGTGCACTTGTTGGGATTAAACCATAACCTGAACTTTCATAGACGATCAAACAACTTCTGCAAATGGACCAAATGTTCTTCCTCAGTTTGTGATTTTGCGATCACATCATCTACATACACCTCGATCTCTTTATGAATCATGTCGTGAAAGAGAGTCACCATAGCTCGCTGGTATGCCGCACCAGCATTTTTGAGGCTAAAAGGCATGACTCTATAGTAAAAGGTACCCCAAGGAGTTGTGAAAGTTGTTTTATCCATGTCTTCAAGAGCCATCTTTATCTGATTGTAACACGAGAATCCATCCATGAAGGAGAAAACTGAGGACTGAGCAGTATTATCAACCAATACATCAATATGAGGCAACAGGAAATCATCCTTCGGGCTTGCTCTATTCAAGTCTCAATAGTCAACACACATACGTACCTTACCATCTTTCTTGGGTATAGGCACAATGTTAGCAATCCAAGGAGGATAATTTATCACAGATAGGAAGCCTGCATCAAGCTATTTCTGAACCTATTCTTTGATCTTCAAAGCCATATCAGGTCTGGTCCTTCGCGAATTTTTCTTTACAGGAGGATATTCTGGCTTAAGTGGAAATCTGTGCATCACTATATCGATGTCTAAATCGGGCATGTCTTCATACAACCAGGCGAAGATGTCAGCATACTCTCGAAGAAACTCAATCAACCCCTTCTTTTCTTCACTTTGCAAGGCAGCCCCTATCTTGACTTCTCTCTTTACCTCTTTAGTACCGAGATTGATAACTTCTGTTTCTTCCAGATATGGATGGACGACCTTCTCTTCCTGTCTCAAGAGCCTTGCTAGTTCTTCAGGGACTTCACAATCTTCCCCATTATTTTCATCAGCATGGTCAATTGAATTCTCAAGGATATAAGGAACCATAACACTATCATTTTTGATGGAGTTCGAGACGAATATGCATGATTGACGATTTTATGTTTTATTTTAGAAAGTGAAAGAAAATATTTAGAATATGAAAGGAAAAGCATTTCCACTTTTTTTTTATTTTGAAAAAGTAAAAGTAAAAGAAAAGACAGGGAACAAAATTGCATGCAAAAGTGTGATTTTTCATTCAATTTTAAATAGAGATTGAAACATAAGGGACCCCTTCTACAAGTTGTCTCTATGCCTTGGGCAAGGCATATGACTTAACAGAAAATTACACATCAAGGAAAATAACTTAAGGGATGTCCACGGAAGTCAAATTGCTGAGCTCCTGGTCCGGCGCAACCTGATAGATAAATCTGGAGACATCTTCATCGTCACCTTCATCATCTGTCGAGAGCACTTGTCCTTCTTTGCTTGTACCAGCACTGATGAACACTTCATAAATTGGGGGAACCTACTTTCCTTTCAGAGGAACCAAACCAGCTTACACGGAGGATGATGGTTGATACCAAAGACCATAGTGATCTTTCTTCTCTAATACTTCAACCAATTTGCCCCAACCATCATGAGGAGATCTAGCTTCTATGAGGGCTTTGGCATCCTTCAAAGAGGCCATGGGTGCTTCAGACTTCTTACCTTCCATGACGGGGAACTTGTCAACAGTAACAATCTTTGAAGCTTGAAAGGGAAACTCATGCACCTCACCTTCCACTTCCACACAACAATAGGTTGTCAGATTGTTAATCACTACATCTTCTTCTCCACAAATGACAACAACTTTGTCATCCATAATGAATTTCAGGCGTTGACGAAGAGTAGATGTCACATCTACTGCTACATGGATCCATGGGTGATCCAAAAGGCAAGTATAAGACGGACAAATGTCCATTACATAGAATGAAAGATAGAAAGTGTGAGGGCCAATCTTGACAGGCAAGTCTACTTCGCCCTCTACAGATCTCCTTGAACCATCAAATGCTCGAACACTTAGGGTGGAAGGCCTCATCATCACCCTGTCCATATTCAACTTAAAGAGAGTAGCCTTAAGCATCACATTGAGTGAGGAACCTGTATCTACCAAAACTCGAGATAAAACTGTATCCAAACACTTCATGGAAACGTGCAACGCTTTGTTGTGAGCTCTACCTTCAACTAGGAGCTCATCATCTCAGAAACCCAAAAGATTTACCATAAAAATATTGGTTACGATCCCTTTTGTTGCACCCCAAAATTTTCTCTCTCATTTCTCAATAAATCTCTCGTAAGATCTCCATGGATTCAAGACTACATAAGGTTTGATCAGCTCAAGACATCTTCTCAACCACTGACAACTCAAAATTAGGGTTTGAGTTTTCACAAGGACAATTGGAATTTCAAGGGTCCATATGAATTTCATGGATCATTAGGAACCCTCAAAATTTCACATGTCAAGTTTCAAGTCTTGGATCACATTTTTGCTCAGTCAATTGATCAGATGACCTAAAATCAGTTGTATTGGGGAAAAAGTCAACTATGGTCAATTTGTAGTCAAACTTCATAATTTTTGATCCACATCAACATTATGAACTCATATAAGTCAATTGATCAAGTTTGGATCACAATTCCTCAAGAAATTTGATCAGATCATCAAAAGGGCAAAATGGTCAAAATTAGGGTTTTGACTGAGGAGGTTCAATTTTTGACTTTTGACGTAACAAATGACTTATTGGTTTATGGAATGATCTCAAGGATTCAAATAAATAATTTTGACCTAATGGCATGGCTCAAAACATTTCCCAAGATCCATTGATTGATAATTGAATTTCAGTTAACTGATGAAAAGTCAATTGTACACTGAAAAGTCAAACTTTGACTTTTTGATCAAAATCAAGTTTCAAAGATTACAATTCATCAAGACATGTCAAAGTATGAAAAAATTTCATCAAGAAATCAAAAAGTCAAAATTCATCTTTGAAAAGTCAAAATTCTAAGACTTCGAATTTTTTCTAAGTGTTGGAAAGTTCACACTTTTTCACAACTTTATGCCAAATTTCCATCATGATGCAAGGTGATTCAAGAGAAACTTCCAACATGAAAGTTGTAGATCTCAATGAGATCTAAAACATTGTAGGGCATAAATCTTCCTAGAAATGCTTGGATTTCAAGTTATGGATTTGTGAAGACATGTCCATGAAACTAAAAAAAGACTTCGTAAAATTTTGCCCTAGTTAGGCAGGATTTTGACCTAACTTCATGGCAATTTTTAACCTAGTTCCAAATTTAATTTTCAAAAATGTACAAAATTAAGGTTGTAGAATATGTTACAAGCTTTCCAAAATGTCCAAGAACTCAATAATATCATGTTTGTGCTAAGAGAATCGAAGCCATGAAGTTAGGGTTTCATTCTTGTTTTGCAAGGCAAATTTGTGAAGAACACTTGATCCAATCTTCAAGCATGTTGTACAAATACCACTTTGAATGCTTCTAACTTGCCTTTCACTCCATAATTAAATGTTTACACAATTGTTAGAGCTTTGATCCAAGCATTTTAGGCATTGTCCAAATGGTTATTCCATTAATGGCATAAAGGTAACACTTCCATTTTGCAAAAACAAGCTTTATTGCAAAATTCAATGCATAGAGCTCCAAACTTTTTTCATATGAGTACAAGCAATGTCAAAGATAAAAGCAACATGTCTAGAGCCTCCAAAAAACTCAGACCATGCTTGTACTATACCTTGAAACCATGTTTTCCACTTTTCTTCAAAATCAAGTAACATAGCCATAACTCTATATCTCACAGAGCTGTCAACTTCAAACCCTCTAACCTTTTTCATATAAATATACAAGTTATTATCAAGTTAACACACGAGTTCAAGCACCCTCAAAACCTCCCAAGCACCCTGCTGCACAAAATCTGCCATAACTTGACAGTTTTGAACCAAAACTCATCATCTCCCTTTTCACTTGTGTGTTTTGATTTCTAATCATCCAAACACCTTACATACATAATATACAAGTGATCCAGACCCTTGTTTCCTAACTGTAACCCCTCCATCACCATCCACTATTTTCAAAACTGAAGCTTGCAACTTGACTTGAGTTGGGAGTTTCAGCCATCCTTAAAGCAAAGTAGGAGTTGGAATACAGTCAAGGAGGTCCAGACCAGCTAAACAGATCATTGGGAAACCTCAAAGCTTGCTCAAACTCAAAACATGACCTCCATCTGCAAGGTAAGTTTTTTGAACTTCTATCTCTTCATACAAGCATCATTTGATTATGATTTGTGAAGATAAAATGTAGATATCATTGCCCTGAAGCTACACACATTCATAGTTTTCATTTATATTTATTGAGATTAGAGAATTTTAGGTTTGAATCTCTGAAAAAAGTTAGGTCAGAATTTGGTACTTTTAGAAATTCATGTTCGTCTTTGAGAATTAGTTTAAGTTGTTTACATATTCAGAATCGTGTTGAAATTTCTAACAAGTTTGATGTTGGAAGTTTTGTGAATGGATGAGAAATGAGTGAGTTACAGGAATCATGGTTGGAGGTTGAAGATGAAGTTCATTTCTGGAACTTGTTTTGTATAATGTATTTATTTTTTCAGTTATATTAACAGATATATAGCCACCCCAGTGGTAAAGGCAACGTGCGTTTATGGTCAAGGTCATGGGTTCAAGTCCCAGCGCTGCCATTTGTCATTTTTTTCTCCATATTTTCTTCCTTTTTGTTACAAACCAAGCGTGCTAGGCCTCCAAGTACTGGGCCCTTGCCATTTTTGCTGAAACACACCCCCACTTCACTGCACAATACATGCCCACTTTTTTTTAATTATTATTTTGTTTATTTTTCTGCTTACAAATATCCCATTGGGTTAGGCCTTCCAAAATTGTTTTTCTAACAAACTCCCAAATGCCATTTAAAACCCCCCTGACTTTTTTTTTTAATTTTTTAATTTTTTAATTTTTTTATTTTCTTTATTATTTATTATTATTATTATTATTATTATTATTATTATTATTATTATTATTATTATTATTATTATTATTATTATTATTATTATTATTATTATTAATAAAAAATCCAAAAATATATTTTTTTTATTATTTGCATTTTATATAGTTATATTGTCATTTTCTTTATAAAACAAAAAGACAAAAATATTTTCTTAAACAAATTTATTTCTTTTTCTTAATGGATTTAGGTTTAGTTATTTTCTCTTCTTAATTAAAATCAACTTAGAATTTAGGTTTTCTTTTAATTAATTAATTAATTTCCATACTATTTTTATTAAACTTAAAACCTTTTCTAAAAACCCTAAAAAATGCTTTTTAACTTCATTTCTTTTCTTAATTAGTTTAGGTTTAATTTAATTAACCATTTTTTAGATAATTAGGTTTAAACCCTTTCCTCAAAAACTAAACAAAATCATTTCCTTTCCATTTACATCCTTGCACATTATATTCTTTTCAATTCTTGTACATTGTTCAATATGGTCGTAATAGATAATTAGGTCTAATTCCATGCAATCCCCATTTGTAAATTTGTATATCCCATCCCCCCAATGATGTAATAGCATAGTAAATTTACTTTCTGCAATTTATCGCTTTCATATAAATGCTAGTAATTAGGGTTTGTATGGAAAGATAAAAATCAACAAGTAGATAACCTTAATCAAAGATTAAATGCATGCAAATCAAACACATTATTCACACATGCACCCTTAGGGTAATTCCACTTGTTGCCCTATAAAAATGGTCATGTTACGCACGTCGGATATCTTAGATAAAACAATTAAAAATACAAGATCATAGTCCCTCGATGACGCTACAAATGTTGACTTTTGAAATTCTGGCTGCAGATACTCAATGTCACGTTCAATGTTATGACACCGTATCTGACTTTCTATAAGACAGTAAATACAAAAACAGTAAAGAACACAGTCAATTGTTTACCCAGTTCAGTGTGCAACAACACCTACTCTGGGGGCTACCAAGCCAGGGAGGAAATCCACTATAAGAGATGTTAATTCAGGAATAAACCAACCAGTTTATCTCCTTCACTTAAGACCTACCCAATGCAATTTCAATCTAAGTACAACTTAAACCTGAGTTCCTACTCACTCCCCCTCAATCACAGCAGTGATACATAAAACAATTTGACTAATGAATTGTTGAAGACACTCTTCAAAACATACACTTGATTATGCTTCACAGCTTTTTAATCAAGCAACACAAACACTCTTGCTTCACAGCTTTGAGTGATACACAAACCTAACTTGACTTTGCTTCACAGCTTTAGTCAAGAGACATACAAACACTCTTGCTTCAAAGCTTTGAGTGTTACACAACCCTTACAATTAAAACCTATTCCAAGTCACTTATCACAATGATAATTGCTTGGATTACAATAGTTAAAACTATACAGCTTCTAAATGAACTTCTGTCCTACAAAAAAGGGATTGATTCCAAAACAGCAGCTCTGTTGAATATATAGCAGCTGCATCTTCAGTTAGGGTTTCCCCAAAAAGCTAGGGTTAATTCCGTTTGACCTTAAGACTAGGTCACAGGACTTTATCAACCAGGTTAGGGTTGAGCTAGGTTAACCCAAAGAAAACGCAGGATTCTGTTCTGGAAAGACTGAGTCATTTTCCTGAAAAAACTCAGAATTAACCAAACTGCAAACCTGTTAGTTCAGAATAGGATGTCTTAACATCTGTTATGACATCTGAAAAACCTGTCTACTGATTTAGGAAAATGTGATCATTTTGCAAAATGCTCAGATACACACTTATAAACATCAGTACCTGTATGACAATATTTTTCTGCAAAGGTACCTAATGAATCAGTACAAACTAAACTAGAATGTTATGACATCAGTCATGACATTCACACAAACACTTGGGTTTTACCAAAAATGCAAGCCAATAACTAAACAACTACAAACTCCCCCTTTGGCAGATTTTTGGCTAAAGACCCTAAGCAATCAGAGATAGATAGCAGCAGAAAGAAAATGACTGCAGAAAAATGGAATGTCAAATAAAGTATCACAATATATCTCCCCCTCTTTAGCCACAAATGGGCCAAAGAAACATGTTCATAAAAATTATACAGTCATCCAGAAAAAAGTAATAAGAGCAGCAGCTAAAACTGAACACACTTCCAAACTCCACCAGGGACCAGCATCAACTCCACCAAACAGCAACCAACCTTTAAGCACTGTCATCAGACTCAGAGGAGCTAGTTTCTTCAGTATTGAGATGACCTTCAGCTTCTACACCCTCTTCCCTTCTGTTTCCTTCAGCTTCCTCCTTTTCTAACCTGGCAATTAGGATTTCTAGGGTCTTTTTCCTAGCTTCCAGTTCTTTGCAGGTCTCTTTTAATACAGCTATGACATTATATGTCTTGGACTGGGTCTTCACAGACGATGTCTCAGCTGATGTTATGACAATATCAGGAGCATGAGATCCCTGAAATAGTTTGTAGTGCAACCCAAGGGCAGGAGCTCTTTTGCAAGCGGTATCTCTTGCCACCAGGATATCAGGGTATTGTGCAAGGATAATTCCACAAAGGAGGGAGGGAAAGGCAATTGGTCCTTTGACAGCATAACTACCAGCATGTTTTAAAGTTTGTTCAAAAATATACCTGCCATAGTCAAAAGCAGTCTTGGTTCCCACAACATAAATAAATCTCCCCAATCCTGTGGAGATAGTTGATTTATGATCTGTAGGCACCCAGTTGGCTGCACCAATCTTGTGCAGGATGGCAAATTTCATGCTAAGTTTGTTGGCATTCAGCTTGCCTTTCAAGGGCCAGCACTTCACTTGCCTTGCTGTGATGGTTTGACAAACTTCATTGTCAGTGACTTCCAGATCAGGACAATCCTCATTTGTTCTTCCAAGAAATTTGTTAATTTCTGATGGAGAGAAATTAACCCTTCTTCCTCTAACAAAAACACTTTCAAAGTCAGCTGACCTTCCATCAGCACAATCATTAGACAAGTTAACTATGAACTCCTTGACCAGATTTTCATAACACTTGTTAAATTTTATCACTGTCTTCATCAGTCCAGCATTCTTGATCAAGTCCATGATGTCTTTGCACTCCATGGCATCATTGTTGAGTTCTCTTTCTAAAGCTATTCTCTTTAAGCAAACATACTTCCATCTGTTTGCATTGTCAGGATGATGAAAAGAGATGTTGTCTGTTGGGACTTCAGGAACTCTAGCAATTTTGCTGGAGGGGAGCTTCCTTCTGATAGGAATTTCTTCAGCATCAATCTCAAACTCTGATTCCTCATCAGAATCAGAAGATTCAGGTTCTTTTCTCTTCTTTGCAATTGGTTGCCTACCAGTGTACACCTGGGCTTTCACCTTCTTTTTAGGCTGACCAGTTTTCACAGATTTTACCCCAGCCTTGCCTTCAGCCTTGGATTTCTTAACAACAGGTTTATCTTTGGACATACATTTTGCATCATTCTGATTACCTTTTCTTTTCATCTTTCTCCTAGCTATGCTAGGGTTTACATTGGCAATCAGATCATTGTCTGAGTATTCCTCATCCACATCAATGATAGGTGGATCAGCAGTCTTTTCTGAAGGGTTCTGAATGTTGTCATTTTGTGTCATAACATTCTCAGAGACATCTACATTCTCAGAGACATCCACATTTGGGCTTCCTGATTGATTTAAAGGGACAGAAATCCCCGGTACTGATTGGTTTCCGCTTAGTATACTTGTCACAAGCCTAGCAATTGCTTGATGAACTTGAACTGATCCTTCTTTATTTGATACAGAAGAAGAAGGATGAGAAGGATTACCAGAGGTTGCAGCTTGAGCTCTTCCTGCATGTCTAGTTCTCAGCTTTTTGACTTTGGCGGGGTCAGTTGCCATCTCTCTGAGAGGAGTGACCTCAAGAACTTCAGATTCTATGCATGTGGTGATTGCTCTAGAGTCTTGGTCAGATGATGAAGATGATGAGGATGATGAAGTCGCCTTGGTTGAAGATGATGTCTGAGACATTTTGATTGACTTAGAGCACCAGTAGCAATTTGAGAGAAAATTTTGATTGAGAGAAGGGAACAGGTTGCAAAGTCGAGAGAGGTAGGAGGCAAAAGAGAGTCTTTTAACCTTCTTAAAGATTTTGAAAGAATTGGGAAAACATATGATTAACCCACTAAAAATAGACTTAACAAAATTAACTCCTTCAACCCTTGTTTTAAGCAAAATTAATTGCTATAATTTCTCATGTTGGCAAATACCCAACCTGCCCCTCAAGTTTTCAAGTTTATTTCCAACAAGAGCCTTGGTAGAAGAATCAGTCAGCTGAAGCTTAATGATACCATGTTCCAGTTTAAATGACTTCTTCTCTACAAAGTCAATGTGCTTGGTCCTGTTATGCTGAATAGGGTTCATGGAAATATTGATTGTATTCAGATTGTCACAATACAATGTCACAACATCTTGTGAGACATTATACTCAGTGAGCATCTATTTTGTCCAGATATTTTGAGAACAGTTACTACTAGCTGCAACCATTTCAGCACAGAGTTGGGAAGGCATTCTTTTGACATGAATCATAGCTCTGGCAGATTCCTGTATGTTCCTATTTTTCTTTTTGTCAACTCCATTTTGATGATGAGTTATAGGAGAAGAGACTTCATGACTCATTTTTTTTGGGAAACAGAATTTATTAAACTTGTTGTTTCCAAATTCTTTGTCATGATTACTTCTGGTTCTGACAACACATCCTTCTTCAAGTTTATTCACCACATCATAGACATTATCAACCTGTAGTTTTGGAGTCCTTCTGACTGCTTCCATAGAGATAGCTCTTTTCATTCTTCTTAGATGAAGATGACCAAGCTTATGATGCCACAGTTTCATCTCTTTTTCTTCTTTGGTAATTGGACACATAGTGGAGTTATTAGTGTTCTCAGGCTCCCACAAGTAACAGTTGTCTTTAGATCTGACTCCTTTCATTACAATTTCTTGTTTGTCATTGATTACAAGACATTCAGATTTTGAGAAATTGACCTTGAATCCTAGATCACACAATTGACTGATACTAATGAGATTAGCAGTCAGCCCTTTTACCAGCAGTACTTCATTCAGACTTGGAACTCCAGGGCAGTCCAAATCACCAACTCCTTTGATTTCACCTTTAGCACCATCTCCAAAGGTCACAAAACTGGTGGTGTGAGGCTTAACATTATTGAGGAGGTTCTTGATTCCAGTCATGTGTCTGGAACATCCACTGTCAAAGTACCAGTCTTCCTTTGCAGAGACCCTCAGGGAAGTGTGGGCTATCAGGGCAGTAGCCTTTTTCTTCCATTTAGGAGCATGTGGTACCTTTTTAGACTTAGGTTTGACACCTGAGTTTTGATTAGGGTATCCATGAAATCTGAAGCAGAAGGGCTTTATGTGGCCATATCTCCCACAATGATGACATCTCCATCTTTGGTACCTTTTCTTCATATGTCTTTGTTCCTGATGTTGAGAGTTGTGTTGAGACATCTGTTTTGACATTTGCTTATCAGGCCTGATCTTCTTATCTGTACCAGATTTCTTTGCTTCCATAAATCCTAGTCCAGATTTATTTCCCACGTTTTGTCCAACCTGAAGGATCTCTTCCAATTTGTCTGTTCCATTTGTCAGCATCTTGACAGATTTGGTCATTTGATTCAGTTGTGAGTTCAGCAATTGAACTTCTCCTTCTAGATGACTTATAGTTTCAAGGTTTGCCATTTTTTCAGCCTCCAGCTTTATGATGAGTTTTGATTGTTTCTTATTCTGCACACAGACTTCAGTACTTCTGATACACAATTTCTTGTAAGTATCAGCCAGTTCTTCAAAAGTCACCTCTTCATCACTAATGTCACTTTCAGAGGTACAAACACCAGTTAAAGCAGTAACTATTTTGGCAGATTCTTCTTCAGAATTACTTTCTGAATCACAGTCAGACCAAGTAACAGTCATTCCTTTCTTTTGTTTCTTAAGAAAGGTAGGACATTCAGCTCGAATATGCCCATATCCTTCACAACCATGGCATTGAATTCCTCTGCCTTGATTTCCCTTCTCTTCTGACCTTGGTCTTCTGCTGGAACTGTCAATGTCAGAGGGAATGTTATGAACATTAGACCTTGACTTTGGATCTATTCTTTTGATGAGTTTGTTGAACTGTCTTCCAAGCATGGCTATAGCTTCTGAAATATTTTCTTCAACATCAGTGTTGGACACAAGTGCTATGCTCTTGTTCTTCTTGTCACCATTATCAGTGATCCCCATCTCAAAAGTCTGAAGAGACCCAATAAGTTCATCCACTTTCAACTTGCTGATGTCCTGGGCTTCCTCTATGGCAGTTACCTTCATTGCAAATCTTTTAGGCAAGGATCTGAGAATCTTTCTCACCAATTTTTCTTCTGACATCTTTTCTCCCAGTGCTCCTGAGGTGTTGGCAATCTCCAAGATGTTCATGTGAAACTCATGAATGGTTTCATCTTCCATCATTTTTAGATTCTCAAACTTGGTAGTCAACATCTGAAGCCTTGACATTTTCACTTTGGAAGTGCCCTCATGAGTAGTTTTGAGAGTGTCCCAAACTTCCTTGGCCAATTCATATTGATGTACTAGTCTGCAAATATTTCTATCTATTCCATTGAACAAGGCATTTAAAGCTTTGGAATTTCCCAGGGCTAACTCATCTTCTTCTTTACTCCAATCTTCCTCAGGCTTCAAACTGATTGTCCCATCTTTCTCAGTTATAGTGGGATGGATCCATCCTTTGTCAGCAACTCTCCAAGCCTTTTTGTCCAGAGATTTTAAGAAGGCAATCATACGAGGTTTCCAGTAGTCATAATTAGTTCCATCCAGAATGGGTGGTCTATTTCCAAAAACTCCTTCTTTGTCCATAGTGCCAGAAAGTGATATCCCTAGATCTCACCCAGTAATACAGGCAGGGTGCCTGCTCTGATGCCAATTGAAATTCTGGCTGCAGATACTCAATGTCACGTTCAATGTTATGACACCGTATCTGACTTTCTATAAGACAGTAAATACAAAAACAGTAAAGAACACAATCAATTGTTTACCCAGTTCAGTGTGCAACAACACCTACTCTGGGGGCTACCAAGCCAGGGAGGAAATCCACTATAAGAGATGTTAATTCAGGAATAAACCAACCAGTTTATCTCCTTCACTTAAGACCTACCCAATGCAATTTCAATCTAAGTACAACTTAAACCTGAGTTCCTACTCACTCCCCCTCAATCACAGCAGTGATACATAAAACAATTTGACTAATGAATTTTTGAAGACACTCTTCAAAACATACACTTGATTATGCTTCACAGCTTTTTAATTAAGCAACACAAACACTCTTGCTTCACAGCTTTGAGTGATACACAAACCTAACTTGACTTTGCTTCACAGCTTTAGTCAAGAGACATACAAACACTCTTGCTTCAAAGCTTTGAGTGTTACACAACCCTTACAATTAAAACCTATTCCAAGTCACTTATCACAATGATAATTGCTTGGATTACAATAGTTAAAACTATACAGCTTCTAAATGAACTTTTGTCCAACAAAAAAGGGATTGATTCCAAAACAGCAGCTCTGTTGAATATATAGCAGCTGCATCTTCAGTTAGGGTTTCCCCAAAAAGCTAGGGTTAATTCCGTTTGACCTTAAGACTAGGTCACAGGACTTTATCAACCAGGTTAGGGTTGAGCTAGGTTAACCCAAAGAAAACACAGGATTCTGTTCTGGAAAGACTGAGTCATTTTCCTGAAAAAACTCAGAATTAACCAAACTGCAAACCTGTTAGTTCAGAATAGGATGTCTTAACATCTGTTATGACATCTGAAAAACCTGTCTACTGATTTAGGAAAATGTGATCATTTTGCAAAATGCTCAGATACACACTTATAAACATCAGTACCTGTATGACAATATTTTTCTGCAAAGGTACCTAATGAATCAGTACAAACTAAACTAGAATGTTATGACATCAGTCATGACATTCACACAAACACTTGGGTTTTACCAAAAATGCAAGCCAATAACTAAACAACTACAACTTTAAAATGAGCTTAGTCCCTCAAAGAGAAATGCTAGGATATCTTACAATATTTCTATCATGATTATATGATGACACATGCTTGTCCCTTTTACATCCAAAGATAAGGCTTCTTACCAATCAATGGTAAGATAGCAATATCAAAGGAAAGGAATAAATGAACAAAAGACTTTTGAGTAGGTAGAGACGTTCTTAGTTGCTTGCTCACTTTCAAAACAAACCTCCTTGCTCACTTTCAAAACAAACACTTTCAAAACAAATAAACACTTCCAAAAAAACAAACACTTTCCAAACATGAAATATTTTCAAAAGACCAGCACTTTGTATACGTTCTTACGAACGAGAAATATTACAAAGTTTGCATAAACGAAGGCGCCTTTTCAAAAATACTTTCAAAACCACCACAAAGCACATTTTTTCAAACAAAGCATATTTTCAAACAAAGCAAGTGATCTAGCAAGCAACTAAAAGCCCATAGATAATTATGGATGAAAAGGGTGATAACACCTTCCCTATTCATAATCTACCCCCCGAACTCAAGAAATAATCTCAAAGGTCTTTCTTGTTCTTTTCAGCCTTTCCTTTTGGATAAAAGAAAAGTCGGTGGCGACTCTTGCTAACCGCAACATTTGCAATCAAATGCAAAACATCCTAAGTCAGTTCTTCCACCGTATTACAGAACTGGCGACTCTGTTTGGGAATTACTTATAAGTGGGGTTACCTTAGGGTTAGATAACCTTTATTTTCTTTCATTGTTTGAGTTGCTTGCTTTACATTTTGGTCCTTTGTTTGGGATTGCTTTGATCCTCTACCCGGATTTGGGGCACCTTTTTAGGTAAGTAGCAATAGATTGTGGAAATTGTACGGTTTAGACCGATATGGTTGAAACAATGGCTACGTTAGTGTGACGCATTTGTGGGTACCGGTATCCCTTGTGTTGAATCGAGGAGAATACGGGGCCACTGAGTGGCGTCATGAAGCACTAACTAACTTTAGAACCTTTATTGAACAAACGTGGCCATTATGACGTAGTGAGATGACCGATTTAGGTGGAAAGCTGGAAATTGGTTGATACTCGATACTACACTCATTGAGATTGGACTTTTGGGATATCTCGGCCGCAAGAAAAGATTGATTGTGCTAAGACAATGCCTAAAAGAAAGGTCAATGATATTGAGACCCTTTAGAACCTGATTACTATTACTAGGACAGGTTTGAGCCAACTAAAACTTCAAGAGGGTACTTACCTACAAACTCCATGCAAGCCTAAACCTAAGGACTTGTTTGCCTATATGCTTACTTGTACATAACATCATAAATATCATGACATCATATACATTCTTACTAACCATTTCAAGGATTTAGGAATTTATCTTTGTCTTTGTTTTGTAGGCCGTGAACTCCGTCCGAAGAAATACCATTCGAATCAACTTTGTGAAAGCACACCCTCAACTCCAAGAGTTAGTGTCACGGGTACTTGAAGACTCTCCTTTCACCAATAAGTATGGTCAACTCCTCAGTTTGGCTACCTCTAATTCCTAAGAAGAGATGATGTGCGTGCTTTTCCATTTCTTTAATCTCATGCACCATTGCTTCATCTTCCCCGACTATCAGTTAGTGCCAACACTAGAAGAATTCTCTTTGCTACTAGGAGTGCTCGTGCTTAATCAAGCACCGTTCACCGGTTTAGAAGGGATTCCAAAACCTGAAGTCATTACCGAAGCTTTGCATCTGAAGAGGACTGACATTGTAGCAAATTAGGAGACACGAGGTGGAGTTCAATGTTTCTTAGCCAAGTTCTTATAGGAGAAGGCTCGTTCATTTTGGGAAGATTTGGATTTTTAAGCCTTTGAAGATGTCCTAGCCCTTCTCATTTATGGTTTGGTTCTTGTTGTACCCCAAATTTGCCCTCTCATGTTTTCCAAGGTCTTCCCCCTACATGGTTGACCACAAACCCTTGCCTAAGGAAAAAGAAAATTTTTTAGTGGTGTTTTAAGTACCTTTCGATTGGCATTCTGAAAGATCCTTCGATTGGTATTCTAAAGGAGCCTTTTGATTGGCATGGACAATGTGCTTCGATTGGCATTATGGCCAAGCCTTTCGATTGACATTCCAAAAAATGCTTCGATTGGCATGGATACAAGGCCTTTCGATTACCCTCATGACAAGCCTTTCGATTGGCATTGTGTCAAGGCCTTCGATTCACATTCTGAAAGACCTTTCGTTTGGCACCCTAGGCCAAGCCTTTCGATTGGCATGGCAAGGGATCCTTCGATCTAGCATTGTGTCAACACAACTTCGACAGGCATGTTAACTGTGTCCTTAGATTGGCATGGACAAGATCTTTTGATTGGCGTAGCAAAGGACTCTTTGATTGACATTTAAATAAATACCCTTCGATTGGTATTTGGACAAGGGCCATTTGAAGAACTCCTTCCAGGCCATTCGAAAGAGGGCATCAAGAGGGCACTCAAAAAACATGTCCAGGTAGACTGAACATGAGAAAATGGCATGTTTTCCTTGCAAATATGGCAAGAATTCAATGTTGATTGTAGATTCAATTCCTGAGTTAAAGGCCAGATTCTTGCCTTGTTTGTTCCTAACTCCACAAGAGTTGATTCAACCAGAGTGATTCTTTTCAAATCAAGCAATCAAAGTAGAGGGTGGCTTAATCGAAGGAGCAATGACATTGAAGCTGGTGCAATTCGAATTAGAGTTCATAGCTTTCAAAGGAAACAATTCTCTGATGAGGAAAGCTCTGAGTAATCCGAATTGGATCTTAGAGCCATCAAAGAGAGAAAACTCGAAGGTAAGTGGATCTGCAGGGGCATGTCAGCTTTTGATTTCATCATATTGGAGGCCCAAACAACTCATAGCACGCTGGCAGTAACACATGAAAATAGATTGGCACTCGATTGAATCAAATATAACAAGTTTTTATGAATAAATAAAATCAAATCTCTTCATCATAATGACCAAGATTTGATACAAAAATGTTGACCTAAATTCCCTTGTCTATATAAACCTCGTGATCTCAGAGAAAAAACACACGGAGACTGCCTCAGAAGAAAATGCAGCCTACCCCACGAAAGTCCAGAAAATAGCATCAACTTCCAAAGTTATCAAAACTCCATTGCAGGAACCTTCCGTCTAGGTTAACACTTAGATCGTGTTCTTGGATTTCACACAGGCGTACACTCATTCGTGCCCCATCCATCTCACACCCAGGACTGCAGATCCAAGTGCCTCCACTGGTAAAAATGTTCAATCCAACTTAATCTAAAATTAGACTCATGATTGCATGTTCATAGTTTTTGTTATTATTTGTGAGCGATTTAATAAAGTGTATGCAAATTGTAGTGTTCATACGTTCGAACACCATGGATAGAGTTTTTTGAAGCTGGTTACTTTTGAAACCCATGAAATCGGTTGTGGCAAACCGTAACAAACCCATATCCGGGTTCAGGGATTGATTTCGAATGGGATGTGTTGTACCCCAAAATTTGCCCTCTCATTTCTCAAAGGATCACCCTGGACCCTCAAGTTTGCTTCCATCTAATTCCAAGCCTCGAATTACAGATTTTTCAAGAAAGTCATTCACAAGGGCAAAATGGTCATTTGCACACTGAAAAAGTCAAACTTTGACTTTTTGGATCAAAATCAAGTTTCAAGAGTCATTTCATCAAGGTATGTTGAGATGTGAAGTTTGCTTCATCTAGAAATTCAAAGGTCAAAGTTACTTTGGAAAAGTCAAATTTCTAAATACTTAGAATTTTTCTAAGTGTTTAAGAAATATGACAAGCTCAGAACTTCTGATCAGATTATTACCACGATGCAAGCTGAATCTGGGAGAACTTCTGACACAAAAGTTATAGATTTCAATAAGATCAAAAAAATTGCAGAACAGAACTTCTTTTAGAAATGTTGAGATTTCAAGTTATACATCCTCAAAGGCACGTCTCTGAAGCTTAGGCATTTAGAAAATTATGAGCATTTTCAAGTCAAAAGTTGTCTACAACTTCTAGGCCAGTTTTCACGTAGGCTCAGTCAGAGATTGCAAGAGCAATTCAAAGAGGATTTACAAAGTGTGTTACAAGCTTTTAAGAAAGTCTGAAAACTCAATTAGAACATGCTGAAGCAAAGGGATTCAAGGATCATAAGTTGGACGTCTATTCTAAGTTACGCTGAAGCTGAACTTCTGATCCAGAATTAAGCAATGATGCAGAATCTCACATTGCAGAATTTCTGGTTTGATAAGTCTCATCATCATTTAATGCTCACAACCACTTTTGAGTCTTTATCCAAAGGATTTCACCCACGTGTACCTTTACTGTCTTAGAAAAGCAAACTTTTGTACAAAAGTGTGTTAGGCCCATGCGTTGCTTTTGCTTTTCAGGTTACCTTTCCTTAATTCCTGCTGACAAGCCCAGCTTAGGCGCTGCCAAACTGAACCACCATACCTATTTGAACTGAGTTCAAGAACAATTTAGTGCCTAGCATATGATGTTGGTGCCACTTGACCTCTCCAAACTACTAAACCTTTGCCTATAAATTAGACTTTATTTGCAACTGTAAAAGGGTCGGAAATTTGAGAAAGAAAATCCCTGAACACCTGCTAAAATTCCAAGAGTCCAAAAACTGCAAACACAAAATATAAAACCTGTTAGCTTTTGATTCTTGCATTCAAATTCCATTTTTCCTCAAGTGTTTCTCGACCAAAACCACCCATACAATTTTTTTGATATACGTTCAAAAGCCATCCTAACTTTTGTAGTCAAACTGTGACACACTAACCATCAATATCCACCTCAAAGAAGTCAGAACTTTGCTCCTTGGATGTTCCAGAATTTTCTAATCACTCACAACCCAAGTTGAAAGTTTCCAGCCTGCTGAACACGAGAGGAAGCTGTTCAGAACATCACAAGCGGTCAGAACCAGACTCCAGCTCACATAACATTTTCCAGCTGCAAGGTAAGCTTCTACTGACTCTCATCATATTACTTAGGCATTGTCAGGAAACTTTGTTCAAAAATACAATGTAGACATCCTAATTCTGATGTTGTACACATTCTGAGGTTTCATATATTTGCCTTCCTAAGTAGAGAGAATTTCAGTTCAGAACTTCTTGAAGAAATTATAACTCAAAATTAGGATTAGCAAATTCATGCTTTGCTTCTGATTTATAGTTCTTATATCTCTTGTTTCTGAAACATTATGAAACATGCCATAACTGTTATATGTGCATCTTCTGTTTTGTTGAGAAATGACCAAGTTGCAGATGTTCTGACTAGCATGGAGAAGGAGACTAAGTTCTTCCAGTGGTATCATAACTTCTGAAATCTTCTTTGTTCCCAGCGGACCCAGAACTTCTGACTTTACTTATTTCTACTAATGTGATTTCTGTTTTGCAGCACGCCAAAGTTAGAACTTCTGGTCTCATTTAGTCAGCAATACGCTGATTCTATTTCCTTTTTCCTCACTATTTTTGCTATCACTTCTTATTTCATTAATCAAAAAACACAAAAAAAAAACATTCTTCATTTTTTTACATGCTTTATCTTACTTCTTAAAACAAAAAGATCAAAAATATTTTCTTAAACATAACTTATCTCTATTCTTAAACAAAACAAAGTTCATTTTACGTTTCTTATACATTCTTATCCATTAAATATGGTTGTAATAGTAACTTAGGACTTGATTTAATTTGCAATCCCCATTTGTGAATTTGTACACCCCATCCTCCTAATGTTTGTAATAGCGCAGGACTTTACTTTTCTGCATTTTTATTGCTTTCATGTATTGTTAGTAATTAGGGCGTGCATGATGAGATAAAAACAACAAATAGACAACCCATATTCAAGACAAAAACAAAGCATGAAAAAAACACATTTTCACACAAGCACCCCTAGGGTTATTCCACTTGGTTACCTTATACAAAATGGCCATATTACGCATGCGAGGTATCTTAGTAAAAAACAAGAAAATACAAGATCATAGTCCCTCGATGACACTCTCTAAGTTGCCTTACAAATGATCTTAGTCCCTCAAAAAGAATGCTAAGATACCTTGCAACATTTCTAATCAAGGCTATACGATGACCCACGCCCGTCCCCCTTACATCCAAAGATAGGGTTGCTTACCAAATCAATGGTAACACAACAATGTCAAAGGAAAAGAAAATGAACAAGAAAGACATTTGAGTATGTAGAATGCTCCTAGTTACTTGCTCAATTTCAAAACAAAAAAACATCCTTGCTATTTTTAAAACAAACACCAACACTTTCAAAATATCTTTCAAACTTGAAACATTTTCAAAAGATCAACACTTTGTATACGTTCTTACGAACGAGAACTATTACAAAGTTTGCCTAAATGAAGGCGCCTTTTCAAAATACTTTCAAAAACCACCATACACATTTCCAAACAAAGCACATTTTCAAACAAAAGCAAGTGATCTAGCAAGTAACTAAGAGCCCATGGAAAACCATGGATGAAAATGGTGCTAATACCTTCCCTTTTCATAAATTACCCCCCTAACTCAAGAAACAATCTCAAAGGTTTTTCCTGTGCTTTTTCACCTTTCCTTTTGGATAAAAGAAAAGTCGGTGGCGACTCTTGCTAACCGCAACATTTGCAATCAAATGCAAAACCCTCAAGTCAATTCTCCCACCATACCATAGAACTAGCGACTCTGCTGGGGAATCTTAATAAAAGTGGGGTTACCTTAGGGTTAGATCACCT
Source organism: Vicia faba (assembly GCA_948472305.1). Taxonomy (NCBI): domain Eukaryota; kingdom Viridiplantae; phylum Streptophyta; class Magnoliopsida; order Fabales; family Fabaceae; genus Vicia; species Vicia faba. The sequence goes on from OX451740.1 coordinate 1,291,172,315, forward strand.
TTACTTGCTTTTCTTTGTTTGATTTTTTTGCTTTACATTAAAGGGTTTTCTGCTTGGGTATTGTTAAAAATCCTACAACCGGATCTGGGGACACTTATTAGGTAAACAACAAAAGATCGTGGAGACTGTACGGCATAGACCGATATGGTTTAGGCGATGGATGTGTTGATGTGATATTTTGGTTGGTACCGGTATCCTTCGTGTGGAAACAAAGAGAATACGGGGTTGTCGCGTGGTGTCGTGAAGCACTAATGGACCTTAGAACCCTAGTTAAACAAACTCGGCCATTAGAAAGTAGTGAGATAGCCGGCCTCGGTATAAATCTGAGGATTGGTTGATACTCGATACTACACTCGTTGAGATCATACTTTCGGGATATTTCGGCCGCAAGAAAAGATTGCCCGAGCTGAAACAATGCCCGATAGAGGATGATTAGTGATACCGAGAATCCTTAGAACCCGGTTACTTTTCTAAGACAGGTTTGAAACCAACTAAACTTCAAGAGGGTACTTACCTTTAACCTCATGCAAGTCGTTGAACCTAAGGTCTATTGTGTGCTTGGCTTGTGTGTAATTTATTCTGCTTGAACTCAACATCATGCATAATAACATCGCATCCATTCTTATTACACTGACCATTTCAAGGACCGAAGGATTTTATCTTTGTTCTATTTTGTAGGTCATGGCTTCCGCTCGTAGAAACACTATCTGAATCAGCTTTTTGAGAACACCTCCCTAACTCAAAGAACTAGTATCGAGGGTTCCTGAAGCTTCTGTGTTCACCAAGAGACATGGTCGACTTCTCAACCTAGTTACTTCAAGCTTTGATGAAAAGATGATGGGTGTACTCTTTTAGTTCTTTGATCTCGAGCACCACTGCTTCACCTTTCCAGACTATCAGTTGGTGCCTACCATGGAAGAGTTCTCTCAGTTATTGAGTATATCCATTCTTGACCAGGTTCCTTTCATAGGTTTAGAAGAAATTCTGAATCCAGAAGTCATTGCCTCAGCTTTGCATCTAAAATGGGCCGACGTGATATCCAATTGGGAAACGAGAAGCGGAGTCAAGGGCTTTCTAGCAAAGTTCCTAATAGATAGGGCCCAGCTGTTTTGGGATGATTTGGATTTCCAGGCCTTTGAGGAGGTCTTGGCCCTTCTAATCTATGGGTTAATGCTTTTCCATAATCCGAACTTACTCATAGATGTGAATGCTATCAAGATTTTACTTTCTCGCAACCCTGCGCCTACCTTGCTCGGAGATATCTTGCACGCTCTTCATACTCGTAACACGAAGAGAAGAGGGGTCCTTATGTGCTGCATGCCATTACTGTCGAGGTGGTTTATTTCTCACCTCCCTAAGTCAGTGTTGAAGAATGAAGAAGTTTTGGGTTGGTCACAAAGAATAATGTCACTTTCTCATGTGGATATTCTCTGGTATCCCCGATTTATGGGAGATGTTTCTTTTATTGACCATTGTGGGGAGTTCCCTAACGTCCCACTACTTGGCATTAGGGGAGGCATAACTTACAATCCTTGTTTGGCTCTGCGAAAATTTGGTTATGCTCGAAAGGATGGTCTTCATGAGTTACTAATCCAGGGCATTGTATTTAACTATGAGGGGGATGTTCAAGGGTATCGCCAGAGGTTCATACGAGCTTGGGCCATGATAAATAGATCTAACGCCAAGACTTTGGGGCCGAAGAATTCCATTCCTATGGAACCTTATCTCCAATGGGTACGGGCTCGCGCTCAGAAACTTATAATGCCCTACATAGCTATCTTACCAGTGATTGTGGAGCCCGTTACTGAAGGCGATATTCCCTACACTGTTCTTCATCCCGATATGCCCACTGATCTTGAAGAACTAAAGAGGTATTGGATCAAGTTGAAGAAGGAGAGGGATACTTATAGGGACCAGTTCTATGCCTAGGAGAAGAAGGTTTTAGAGCTCACAAAGCGGCTTCATGAGGAAAGAAGCCTTAATGTCTATCTCAGCATGAAGAGGAAGTATCCATGGGAAACTTGATTTCTTTTAGTTTTTAGAATTTTTATTGTAATGCCTAAGAGGAAATTGTACCTTGAACTCTACTAATAAAATCTTTGATTCATTTTGGTTTGCAAAGTTTAAAATTCCCAAAGTCCTTGAAATCATTGCATACGCATCCCATCCATAGAATTGCATAAACAGGTACCATTACAGGTTTCTCATCATCTTCATTGTTTATTTTAGCAAGATGTCTTCTGAACAAAGCATCAAATATATTCAGGCACAAAATGCCCAATTTCAACAGATGTTCATAAGTCTGGAGAAAGGGCAGGAGGACCTGAAGGCCCTCATCTTGAAAGAGAAAAATAAGAAGAAGAAGTCCGATGGTATCCTTAATATGGGTAGAAGATTTGGGGGGCCGCTGAAGCAACCAGTCGATCTGACCTCCTCGTCCAAAGAAGGGGAAAACCAAGAAAGAGAAGAAAGGGAGGAGAATCCTAGTCCTGAGGTTTCTGACAATGATACAGACTACAATGATGAGAAATATCCTCCCATTGAGGATAGATACAAGCAGTTAGAGGATCGGCTGAGTGCCATGGAAGTTCAGAGAATACCTGGGTTGGACTTCAAATAACTAGGGTTGGTGTCGGGAGTGGTCATCCTGCAGAAATTTAAGGCTCCAATTTTCGCAAAATATGATGGGGTGTCTTGCCCAAAGCTTCATCTCCGTTCCTATGTAAGGAAGATCCAGCCGCACACCGCTGATAGAAACTTGTGGGTTCACTTCTTTCAAGACAGCCTATCAGGGACTCAACTTGAATGGTTCTACCAATTGGAGGGAACCAATGTTCGAAACTTGGAGGATCTAGCTACTTCCTTTTATCACCGGTATTAATACAATGCAGACTTGGCGCCAACGAGGGTTCAATTGTAAGATATGTCTATGGGAAAGAGTGAAGCATTTAAGGAATATGCACAAAGGTGGAGAGACCTTGCTAGTAGGGTCCAACCTCCCTTGACTGATAGGGAACACATCGACATGTTCATGGGCATCTTATCAGGTCCTTTCATTAATCTGTTGGTAGGTTGTTGTTCTTTTGGTTTCACCGAATTAATCCTAACCGGTGAAAGAGTTGAGAGTGGCATCAAAAGTGGGAAGATCTCTGTAGCATCTACCTCCACTCCCAATCATATCAAAAAACCTTTTGCTACAAAGAAAGAAATTAATGTTGTGTATGGGGAAAGGGCCCATATCAAGAAGAATGATCGTCCGTCTGTCAATGTTGTCCGAATCTCCAATCCAACTCCTACTCCAAGACCATCTGCAAATCATCAACATTTTGAAACTCCAAGAAGACAGTTTACAAGGTTAGGCATGTCACTATCTCAAGCCCTTCAACATTTGTTCAAGGCTAATTTAGTGACGTTGCGCGATCCTCCCTCCAATCCTGACACCTCGTCACTAAAGTATAATCTGAATGCCAAGTGTGCTTACCATTCAAATAGCCCCGGGCACGAGACAGACCAGTGTTGGGCCTTGAAGAAAAAAATCTAGGATTTAATTAATAACAAAACTATTGAATTTGATCCTCCTCCAATGCCTAATGTAATTACCGCTCCAATCCAAAGCATGACAAAGGTGTTAATGATGTCGAAGATACAATTTTTGTTACCTCTGTTGAAGATTTGACTACTCCGCTGAATATAATCAAGAACAATCTGTTGAAAGATGGGATCTTCCTTGACTGTGAAAAAGACTGTGTGTGCTATACAAGACGACTTGATGAATGTGAAGGGCTGAAGAAAGGCATACAACGCCTGATGGATAGCCACGAAATTCTGTTTGAAAAGACTCCATTTGCCAAGAGATTTATTAACAAATGTGAAGACCTCTCCATTATTACCATCTCAAACAAACCTATTAGGATCACCTCCAAAGATCCTATTAGGATTTCAAATGAACCCACTGTTGCTCCCTTAATCATTACCAATCCCAGACCGATTCCTTACTCTTCAAATAAAGCAGTACCATGGAATTACAGTACTGAGGTGTTCTATCATGGGATTAAACAAGATGCCTGGACCGGAGAAGAAAAAGATAACGATGTCAGCAACATAGCTGGCTCAAGCAAAGTAACTAGAACAAGGAGAATATTCTCACCCAATATCTCACCTCCAGTAGTTACAAAGACGCCCATCCGCATTACTGCCGCCAAGCCAAGTACCGAGACAAAAGGGAAAGGGAAGGTTGTTGAGCCTGATGTGATTGAAGTACCCTCCAAGGACGTAACTAATGAAGAACCATCCGCTTGCGAGATGGACAAGATTTTAAAGATCATAAAAAGAAGAAACTTCAAGATTGTAGAACAGTTGGGGAAAACCCCCTCTAAGATTTCAATGTTGTCATTGCTGCTTTGCTCTGATGCCCATGCTCGAACGTTAATCAAGTTCGTGAAAAAAGCTCATGTCCCCCATGAGACAACAACAGACCAATTTGAGAATTGTGTGGCTAGCCTGACAGCTAATAATGGCTTGGGGTTTTCAGATGTTGACTTAACAACTCTCGGGAAGAATCACAATAAAGCTTTACATGTTTCCATCGAGTGCAAAGAGACTACCTTAGCACATGTTCTAGTCGACAATAGTTCGTCTCTGAATGTGTTACCCAAGGGGGCATTAGACCATCTTGACTGTGAAGATTTAATCTTGAAGCCAAGTGATATCATCGTAAGGGCGTTTGATGGATCAAAGAGGACTGTTCATGGGGAAGTAGATCTTCCAATCAAAGTGGGCTCCCAAATCTTCAACTCCACCTTCTATATTATGGATATTCGCCCTGCCTATTCTTGTCTGTTAGGTTGCCCGTGGATTCATAAAGATGGGGCAGTGACCTCAACCCTCCATTAGAAACTTAAATATCCAGTCAAGGGCAGAATAGTCACCGTCTATGGGGAAGAAGAGTTTATGGTGAGACACCTTAACTCTTTCAAGTATGTAGAGATGGACAGAGAATTCATTGAAACCCCATGTCAAGCCTTTGAGGTTGTACCACCGATGATTGCTGCTACTAAATGTTCTTCTGATGAGTCTAAAGCTGCCAAGGCCACGCCAAAGATGGTTTCAGTCAAGGATGTCTGCGCGACAATTGAAGAAGTAAACTGTGATACTTGGGGGAAACTCCTCGATATCCCTTTTAAAACGGACAAGTTTGGGTTGGGCTTCAGTGGCAAATCTCAGAAGGAAGTGAGGCGTGCTCATGCTGGAAAGCCACCTCTCCGAATTGGAAGCTATGGAATCAACGTCGTGGATGATTCTGAAGAAGAGACTGATTTGAGGAGTGGGTGTATCCAACTACTACGGAGCTGAAGAATTGGCATACAAAGGACTTTGTACCATTCTCCTTCGTTGAGGAGTAATCTACTTGTTTTTGATTTTATTTCAATTCAAGAACATGTTATCTGTAATATTCAAACAATGACTTTTCATCCATTTTCCTGGCCCAAGGTACTTTGGTCCATTTGTCAAGGGTTTTATTTATGTTCATCTAATCATATGATCATTCAGTACATTGGACTCTTTTGCATTCAAATATTCGTGTTCATTGTCTTTCTTTTCTTACAAATATGTTTTTTTTTAAATAGCCATGTATCTTACATGCACACACACACACACACTTCCAGGTCCACATCCACTCTATATCCTATTGCCAATGACTCTACTATTGCCGACTATGAATTTGAATGTCCTATCAACCAAGCTGAAGACGATAGCAAGGAAGATTGTGACATACCGGGAGAAGTAGCTAGACTTCTATTACAAGTGGAAAAAGCTATTCAACCGCACGAAGAGTCAGTTGAAGTTATCAACCTGAGTACTGAGTCAGATAAGAAGGAAATCAAGATCGGCGCTAACTTGGAAAGCAGTGTGAAGATCAAGTTGGTTCAGATGTTGCATGATTATGTGGAAGTTTTTGTTTGGTATTATGAAGATATTCCTGGGTTGGATACCGGCATCGTAGTTCATCGTCTTCCGACAAAAGAAGACTGTCCGCTTGTCAGGAAAAAGGTTCTCTTCATGAGGCCTGATATGTATGAAAAGATCAAAGCTGAAGTGATGAAACAATTTGATGCAGGGTTCCTAGCTGTGACATCCTATCCTCAATGGGTCGCCAATGTGGTGCCAGTGCCAAAGAAAGACGGGAAAGTTCGCATGTGCGTAGACTATAGGGATCTGAATAGGGCAACCCCCAAGGATGATTTCCCTCTACCACACATTGACGTCTTAGTTGATAATATCGCTCAGCATAAAGTCTTCTCATTCATGGATGGCTTCTCAGGCTACAATCAAATAAGGATGGCTCCCGAAGATATGGAAAAGACTACTTTCGTTACGCAATGGGGAACCTTCTGCTACAAGGTCATGCCGTTCGGATTAAAGAATGCAGGGGCAACATATCAAAGGGCTATGGTAGCTTTATTTCATGACATGATTCATCATGAGATAGAGGTATATATAGATGATATGATTGCCAGATCACAAACCGAAGAAGAACATATTGATCACTTGCACAAGTTATTCGAGAGGTTGGAAAAGTACAAGCTGAGGTTAAACCCTAACAAGTGCACGTTTGGAGTACGCTCTGGAAAGCTTCTAGGTTTTGTTGTCAGTAATAAAGGCATTGAAGTTGACCCTGCCAAGGTAAAGGCCATCCAAGAAATGCCAGTCCCTCATTATGAAAAAGAAGTCAGAGGATTCTTGGGTCGTCTCAATTACATTGCCCGTTTCTTATGCCACTTGACTTCTACTTGTGAACCACTCTTTAAACTCTTGAAGAAAGATCAGGTAGTCAGATGGAACGATGAATGTCATATTTCTTTTGAAAAAATCAAAGAATATTTATAAGAACCTCCTATTCTCATGCCTCCAGTTGAAGGAAGACCCTTGATCTTGTACTTGACTGTACTAGAGAACTCTATGGGGTGTGTGTTGGGCCAAGATGACGAGTCTGGCCGAAAAGAGCATGCTATTTATTACCTAAGCAAAAAGTTTACCGACTGCGAAACCAGATATTCACTACTCGAGAAAACTTGTTGCGCTCTGGCATGGGCTGCTCGCCGGCTAAGATAGTATATATTGAAGCATACCACTCTGTTGATTTCTAAGATGGACCCAATCAAGTACATCTTCGAGAAACCTGCCCTTTCCTGATGGATATCCAAATGGAAAATGATCTTGACTGAGTACGACATTCAATACACGAATCAAAAAGCCATCAAAGGAAGTGTACTAGCAGATCATTTGGCCCATCAGGCTGTGGATGATTATCAGTCAATGAACTTTGACTTCCCTGATGAGAACATCATGCTGGTAACCGACTGTGCGAAACCTGGACCGTATGACGGACCTGAACAAGGATCCCAATGGACTATGGTATTTGATGGGGCTTCCAACGCCTTAGGTAACAGAATTGGTGTTGTGATCATCTCTCCTGAAGGTTGCCACACTCCTTTCACTGCCAGATTATGTTTCGATTGCACAAACAATATGGCCGAGTATGAAGCATGCATCTTAGGTCTGAAAGTTGCTATTGATTTAAGGATCAAGCATTTGAATGTGTTCGGAGATTCCTCCCTAGTGATCAGCCAAGTAAAAGGAGATTGGGACACTAAACACCCTAATCTTATCCCTTACAAGGAACTTGTGCTATCCCTAATTCCTTACTTCGAAGAGATCACGTTCGAGCACTTCCCTAGGGAAGAAAACCAGTTGGCTGACGCTTTAGCAACCATGTCTTCAATGTTCAAAGTCAGATGGGACAACGAAGCCCCTATGATAACAATTGAAAGATTCGATGAACCTGCACATTGCTGTGAGCTTAACACCGATGTGGAAAAGCCTTGGTACCATGAGGTGATGAGATATCTTGAAACACAAGAGTATCCCGAAGGAGCATCCATCAATGACATAAAATTATTACGAAGATTTGCAGCCAAATTCTTCTTAAGTAACATGATATTGTACAAGCGCAACCATGATTCAACTCTACTCCGATGTTTGGACAAGAAGGAGGCAGAGGAAATTATGGAATACATGCACGATGGTCTCTTTGGTACTCACTCAAGCGGACATACAATGGCTAAGAAAATATTAAGAGCCGGTTAATATTGGTCAATGATGGAAACCGATTGCCATCAACACTCAAGGACTTGTCACAAATGCCAAATCTATGCTGACAAGGTCCATGTGCCTCCTATCCCCCTGAATGTTGTAATTGCAAGCTTCTCAAGTCATGTTTAAAGCATTGGTTTTGATGAAGACAACATGGATATCAACATTCAAAGGATGTGCAAAAATTTTATCAATATCATATAAAACCTTGTTACAAGTCTTGAAGATTAGAAGAAGAACTATTAAAGAAACAACAAATGTCAAAAGGTATAAATAATTCTTAAACTTGAATATAGATGTTCACAAATATGCATTCATAATCATATACATATCCCACATTTTTAACAATAAGAAAAACTATGTTTGAGATCTTTTTCAAAAGGATTTTTTGAAAATAAACATTCAGGAACCGGTTCCTACCTAACAGGGAACCGGGTTCCAAACTTGTTCAAAAAATCACTTCCCTGGAATTTGTACCAGGAACCGGGTTGTACCTATAGGGGAACCGATTCCTGCGTGTTATTTTTGAATTCTGGGTTATAACGTTCTCTAAGAACCGGGTTCTGCCTGGGTCGGAATCGGTTCCCAGCGAACCAGTACAGATTTTCTTTTGTTTTTTGAACATAATTCAAATGGTATTCTTTCATGATTGCATTGCATCTTTTCATATCAAATGGCATGAATGAAGAGGTATTTGTGACATTATAAATTGTGCAGATTTTCAAATTCAAATAACCTTCTTCAATTAACAATTTTCATCATTCAAATTTGCATATTCTTACAAACTTTCAAGTGTTCTTACAAATCATAAATTTTGTGAAACTTGCCATATACATTTTCATTAAGAAATCATTACAAGTTTCATACATTCATTGTGAACATTTATAATCATTGCTTGAGAATTGTTTCTTTCTTGAAGAAGAAGATCAATCAAAGATTGATAGTGCTCTCCATCTCTTTAAAATAAATCATTGTATTACAAAAAGAAAGTATTCTCTTACTATCCAGGATTGTTGGAAGTAAGTGTTGTGATCTGAAGAGGATTTTTCTTCATTCACATTAGTGTTTGTTTGACCTTAAAGGTGTTAAGAACCTTTGGTCACCCTATAGGTTAGATAGTAAGAATAGGTTGTACAATCATTCTAAACTATAGTGAAATCTCTTTCGTGTTGGAAAGGGGACTGGAGTACTCTCGGATTGTGAGGGGAACCAGGATATATCGCCGTGTTCTTTACTTTTCCGCTTTTATCGTTTTCATCACCATAATCAAGAAAAGATAAGATATAGTCAAAAACCTTCAAACACTTAACCACAAATTACTACAAGTATTCTCATAAAACCGAATAAATTTTTATATACCTAATTCACCCCCCCCCCCCCTCTTAGGCACTCTTAGACTTACAAATGTCATGACCGCTCTGTGGCCATTTGCAATGTGGGGCATTGATATGATTAAAGAGATCAAGCCTACATCTTCTAACGGACATCACTTCATTCTTGTTGATATCGACTATTTTACCAAAAGGGTCGAAGCCGCCTCGTTTGCCTCAGTCACCAAGAATGTGGTAGCCAGATTCATCAAACACAATCTCATCTGCCGTTATGGTATCCCCGAAAGGATTATCACCGATAATGGGACTAACCTCAACAATGCTATAGTCACTAAGCTTTGCACTCAGTTTAAGATCAAGCATCACAATTCTTCTCCGTATAGACCGAAAATGAATGGCGCGGTCGAAGCGGCCAACAAAAATATCAATAAAATTATGCAGAAAATGGTAGTAACCTATAAGGATTGGCATGAGATGTTTCCGTTTGCTCTACATGGCTACCTCACTTCAGCTAGAACCTCAACTGGGGCAACTCCCTTTTCCTTAGTTTATGGCATAGAAGTTGTTTTTCCAGTAGAAGTTCAGATCCCCTCGCTAAGGATTATGAATGAGGAGGGTCTAGGCGAAGAAGAGTGGATTCAAATGAGATTGGATCAGCTGAACTTGATTGACGAAAAACGATTAGCTGCTGTTTTCCATTGTCAGACGTATCAAAAATGGATGATCAAGACTTTCAATAAAAAGGTCAAGCCTCGAGTATATCAAGTTGGTGACTTGGTGATAAAACGCATCATTTTACCACAAGGAGACCCCAGAGGCAAATGGACTCCCACCTATGAAGGACCATTTATTGTCAAGAGAGTTTTCTCTTCCAGTGCCATGATGTTGACTACCATGGATGGCGAGGATTTCCCACATCCCATAAATGCGGACGTAGTTAAAAAATACTATGCATAAGAGACCCATTAGGTTGACACACCTAAGCAAAATAAGGGCATCTCGACAAGCCAAAAGGTTTGGGAAAAAATTAGGGATATATGGAAAAGATTGTACACCCGGCAAGTTGAAAACCCGAAAGGGCGACTTGGGCAAAAAAGGGTATCCTGGTGGGATGAAAACCCGAAAGGGAGGTCCAGGCAAAAATTAAGGATAAAAAGCGTATGATTATGTCCCGTGGAATCAACATGGTGAATTTCATCACCAAGGTCCAAGTTCAAACGGTCCAAGATCAATCCAACCAACTTCCATCAACGGCAAGGGACATTCGAAGACATTGGGGCAATAGTAGAGTTGAAAGGCAATGAGATCATTTCACATGGCTATTTGTTTTCAGTCTAAATTTTCGTTTTCCTTTCGACGATTTCCTCTTACTAGGATCTCCGCCTCTCTGTACAAAAACGCCTATTCATGGGAAAAATATCAATACAAATATACTTTGAAGTGCAAAATTTTTGTCTTTGTTTTGAATGAAAATTATCCAATGACTAAAATTGAATGAACATATGCATATGAATATAATTAAAACTGTTTGGCACATGTGTCCTGCTAAGCAGCACCAATCATCTCTTTAATAAATATGAAATATCCCCACAGAATCATCATTATCGTTATCTCCACAAGGACGGTTACGATAAACCTTTCCCCCACAGAGTTTCCCACAAAGTATCTTTGCATAGAATAATCCCCGACCAGAGTCTCAACCTCTTGGCCGCTTTCTCTCCGGCTAAGTCAATTTTTACAAATTGAAACCTCGTGGGTCTCTTCCCAAAGGAAAGTCACCTCCTCAACAAGGTTTATTATCCCCAACAGGTTTTATTTCCCCAACAATAATCGAGGAACCACAAAACTCCCCAGCCGAGTTCAAATTTCCTCAATATATAACAATCAAGACACCACAAATTTCCCAGCTGAGCCTGTCTTCCACAGCTGAGTGTATTTTCCCCGCTGAGTGTATTTTCCCCGTTGAGTATATCTTCTCCAACTGAGTGTATTTTCCCTACTGAGTATATCTTCCCCAGCCAAGCCTATTATCCCCGAGTGGAGTTTATCCTCCCCAGTTGAGTGTATCCTCCCCAAGTTGAGTCTGTCCTACCCGATTGAGTCTACACTCTCCAGTTTGAATTTTCTTTCAGATTATTGCAAATCATAGGGCAACAACCCCTGATCCCCAGTAAAGCCGTCGGCAAAGCCTATACTATTTCCAAAAAAAGATACTATGAAGCCTGGATCCGACCAGAAATTAGTACAATTTTCAAGTTATCACTGAAGCCTGGACCCGGCCAGATAATAGTTTGACTTCTTCAAGTTGCTGAAACCTGGACTCGACCAGATAATAGTTTGAGTATCTGAAACCTGGACCCGACCAGATAACAATTGATCTCAATTTCAAGATGTTATAAAACTTGGACCTGACCAGATAGTAGCCTAACTCTTCAAAGATATAGAAGAACCTGGACTCAATCCGACTAAGGTTTAACTTCTTTTCCCCAATAGAGTTTTCCTCTGCCCCAACAAATTACTGTGAAACCTGGATCCGACCAGATAACAGTTCTCAACTTCATCTTTTCAAGCAAATTATTGTGAAGACTGGATCCGACCAGATAACAACTAAATCCCCAAACAGTTTATTGTAAAGCCTAGACCCGACCAGATAGCAATTGATCTCATTAACCTCAGAAATATGCAAAGCCTGGACCCGACCAGATAACAGTTTTTCAAATAGTTTATTGTGAAGCCTGGACCCGACCAGATAACAGTTTTTCAAACAATTTATTGTGAAGCCTGGAGCCCGACCAGATAACAATTAACTGTAATCCCTAAAGATGCACTATGAAGCCTGAACTCGACCAGATAATAGTACAACTTTCCAAAAACCATGAAACCTGGACCCGACCAGATAGTAATTACCACTTCAAGTTACTGCGAAGCCTGGATCCGACCAGATAACAGTTGACCTCTGTATCCCCAGCAAGTTGTTGTGAAGCCTGGACCCGACCAAATGACTATTCAATTTCAAGAAATTTTCTGTAAAGCCTGGATCCAACCAGATAACTATTCAATTTCAAGAAATTTTCTGCAAAGCCTGGATCCGACCAGATAACTATTCAATTTCAAGAAATTTTCTGCAAAGCCTGGATCCGACCAGATAACTATTCAACTTCAAGAAATTTTCTGCAAAGCTTGGAATCCGACCAGATAACGGTTATTTCGTCTCTTCCCCCAGTAAATCACTGTGAAGCCTGGATCCGACCAGATAGCAGTCGACTACTTCATCCTCAGTAAATTGTGAAGCCTGGATCCGACCAGATAACAGCTGACATTCGAGCGATATTCCCCAACGAAAGCATCCTTTCAACAAAATTGAAGATATGCATATTTTTCATCTCCAATGGCAATCAGGGATTCAATCTCCCAGAATTTCCTCAACAGTAGTCAGGGATTTATTTTCTCGGAGAAAAACATACATCTCACATTCATACATCATAGCATGTACATACCATATACGTTTAACATAATACCACATCTGGTGAACATCATGCAAGCATCTGCATTTTACTAATTCCTTTTCTCATAGGTAAAACATCAAGTTTAGTATAAATCAACAAGAAATTTGTGCTGATATTTCTCCCAGTAACTATCCATCATCTCTCCAAATGACATCTTTAAGCCCATTCCCTACATAATAAACTAACACATATTCGAGTTCAAATTTCTGGGCACTCTAGTGTTCAATCATCTTCAACCTTCAAGTCACAAATGGAAAATCCGCCAATCTAACTCTTCAGGTTTAAGAAGATTGAACAGGGGCAGCTGTTGTAACCCAAAATTTTCCCTCTCATTTCTCAAAGGATCACCCCTGGACCCTCAGGTTTGCTTCCATCCAATTCCAAGCCTCGAATTACAGATTTTCAAGAAAGTCATTCACAAGGGCAAAATGGTCATTTGCACATTGAAAAAGTCAAACTTTGACTTTTTGGATCAAAATCAAGTTTCAAGAGTCATATTTCATTAAGGTATGTTGAGATGTGAAGTTTGCTTCATTTAGAAATTCAAAGGTCAAATTTACTTTGGAAAAGTCAAATTTCAAAATACTTTGAATTTTTCTAAGTGTTTAAGAAATATGACAAGCTTAGAACTTCTGATCAGATTATCACCACGATGCAAGCCGAATATGGGAGAACTTCTGAGACAAAAGTTATAGATTTCAATAAGATCTAAAACATTGCAGAACATAACTTCTTTTAGAAATGTTGAGATTTCAAGTTAAACATCCTCAAAGGCACTTTTTCAAGTCAGAGGTTGCAAGAGCATTTTCAATTCAAAAGTTGTCTATAGCTTCTGGTCTTTTGACAGAGTTGGCTAGAGGAAAATAAATCCCCTTGCCCCTTGCTATACGTCTGTTTTATCATAACCTGCATCGCAGGCCCTTGAGATCCTTAAAATGGTTAAGGAAATGCTATGGTATGATGCTATGATGTGTATGCTATGCATCAAGCAAAAATGCAGGGTAAGAAATGGTACCGGTATCCCTTATGTTGAATCGAGGAGAATAAGGGGCCGCCGCGTGGTGTCGTGAAGCACTAACGAACCTTAGAACCTTAGAACCTTAGTTGAACAAACATGGCCATTAGAAAGTAGTGAGATAGCCGGCCTCAGTGTAAAGTTGTGAATCAGTTGATACTCAATACTACACTTATTGAGATCGGACTTTCGAGATGTTTCGGCCGCAAGAAAAGATTGCTAAGCTGAAATAATGCTCGATAAAGAAAGATCAGTGATATTGAGACTCCTTAGAACCCGATTACTATTTCTAAGACAGGTTAAGCCAACTAAACTTCAAGAGGGTACTTACCTATGGAATCCATGCAAGCCTAAACCTAAGGCTACTTGTGTGACTTGTTTACTTTCTTGGCCTAACAATTTGAACTCATTGTAGGGCTTTGTTTGTATTCCTTGCAGGACCTTGTTTGTATTCCTTGCAGGACCTTGTTTGTATTCCTTGCATGACCTTGTTTGTATAAATCCAATAAAGTGGTTTCTTACCCTGCATTATTTCCTGATGCATAGCATACACATCATAGCATCATGCCATAGTATTTCCTTAACCATTTCAAGGATCTCAAGGGCCTGCGATGCAGGTTATGATAAAGCAGACGTATAGCAAGGGGCAAGGGGATTTATTTTCCTCTAGCCAACTCTGTCAAAATACCAAAGTGACAACTTGAGTCAGGGGCTATGACCCACTTGATATGGGTATTTCATCATCTGATGCAGAGTAGACGTAACATCTCCTGCCCTATGAATCTGAGGCGAGTTATCTCACTACTCTCTAATGGCCAAGTTTGTTGAACTAAGGTTCTAAGTTTCGTTAGAGCTTCACGACACCCCGCGACGGCCTCTTATTCTCCGCGATTCAACACAAGGGATACCGGTACCAACCAAAGTGTTACACCAACACAGCTATCGCTTCAACCATATCGGTCTATGCCGTACAATCTCCATGATCTATTGTTGTTTACCTAAAAAGATGCCCCAGATCTGGGTATAGGATCTTTATAAGAATACCCAACAAACCCTCAAAGATAAAGCAGTCAAAGCAAACAAAGAAAGCAATTTTAAAATGATCTAGACCCTAAGGTAAAACCCACTTTATAAATCCCCACCAGAGTCACCAGTTCTGTGATACGGTGGCAGAACCGACTGTTATACTGGTTTTCATTTTTTGTTTGCAAATGTCGCGGTAAGCAAGAGTCGCCACCGAATTTTCTTTTATCCAACAAAAGAAAGGGTGAAAAGAATAGAAAAAGACCTTTTTGAGAGTTTTCTGAGTAAGGGGGTAGATTATGGAATGGAAAGGTGTTAGCACCCTTTCCATCCATGGTTTTCCATAGACTCTTAGGTACTTGCTCATTTTTTAAAATTGCTTGTGTCGGTGTGGTTTGAAAAGCTTTGAAAATGCCTTAGTGCGGCGATTCACTTTATGGTAACTCTTGTATCAGTCCTCAAGAGTGTGATAAAGGGTTTTGAAAATTTTTGTTTGAAAAGTATTTGAAACTGTAAGGTGTAAAAGCATTTTTGAGCAAGTACCTAACAATTATCTACCCACTCAAAAAAGAATGTTCTTTTCCTCCTATCCTTTAGACTGTGTTATCCTACTATTAGTGAGTAGGTAACCCTAGTCGTTGGATGTTGAGCGACTAATGAAAGGGACGTAATGGTCATTGAAGGCAACATGTAAGGATACCTTAGCATTTGGAAGGGACTATCATCACAAGATCATTTCTCGTAGGCAACTTGTGGGATAGTAAGGGACTATGATCTTTGTGATGATTTTTAAACTGAGGGTCTTTGCTAAGATATCCCTACGTTCGAGGGACATGGCCACTGTTTCCGAGGCAACCAAGTGAAGTATACCCTAAGGGTGCAAGTGTGCAGCAGTGTGCTTTTTTCAGATATTTTATCTTGCAGTTTAGTGATCTACTGATTGATTGATTAAGCATACACGCCTAGGTTACTAGAAATTATATACAAGCATATAAAATATAAAAGCGAGAAATAAAGGTCCTACGTTATTACAAGGCTTTGGTGTAGATACATAAGGATATGACTGAAAGTAAAATGCGGAAATTAAAACCCTAATTAAGCTATTACAAATCGGGCACAGTTACATAAATGATAAAAAATAATCGTATAAAAAAAGTAATGACGCGCAAAAATTAAGACGGGAAAAAGTTCTAAACCCTAAAAAATCTAATTGCTCATTGAAAATGTTTTTGGTATTTTATGAAAAAAAATTAGAAGTTGAACCTAATTTCTAACTAATTTTAAATTAAAGAAAAAAAGTTAAAGTTTAATTAAATTAATTTGCAAAAATTAATTTTATTAAGAAAAACTTTAAATCCTAATTTTTATGATTTTCTGATTTTTATGATTTTATTGAAAAAATGAATGAATAGAAAATGTAACCTAATTAACAAAAATTAAATAAAATAAAGGAAAGAAGATGGGCCTGAGGGTGAGGAACCCAATTGAGGGTTATGCTAGAATTTGTGTTATGGGCTCAGATCTGTTGGCCCATAACCTGCGCTGGATCCAGTGTTGCTAGATCCTGAGTCTTTACC
The DNA here is from genome assembly GCA_948472305.1 of Vicia faba. Lineage (NCBI taxonomy): Eukaryota > Viridiplantae > Streptophyta > Magnoliopsida > Fabales > Fabaceae > Vicia > Vicia faba. The sequence continues at coordinate 1,291,188,921 of OX451740.1, forward strand.
ATGGAGAAGCGTTTCTGGGCGCTGGATCTGGAGGATGAGTGACCCAATGGTGATGATGATATAGCCCATGATGTGTTCCTGGGGATGTAGAATACTGGAATCTGCAGAAAACATCAGGAAAATAGAAAAGCGTTGGGCCTGGGATCGAACCCAGGTCCCTTCCTTCATGTACTCAATCCCTTGCCAACTGTGCTACTTGTTCATTCATACTTATAACAACATAATAAAATTATATGTAAATTCTAGAAATTTAAGCTTTGAATCGAAAGCCCATTCCACACGAAAATGTTCCTGAGTTCAAGTCTGGTCTTAGTTTTTCATTGAGCATGCCTATATCATCTGGTTCGAAGCATGACACACATTTTGCCCTAAACATGGCAAAATCTTTGTTTCAGCTCCAACCACTCATGTTTCACGTTGGTCCTGCCTTAAACAATCTCCTGAATACGGATCAGGCTAAGAAAAGGATTAATACATCATAGAAATATCAACATAAATTAAAGAAGTTACCCACGATGAGCTATTTCGATTTGTTGGTTCTAGGAGGATTTTCCCTTCAAAGATGGATGGACTGGCTTGTTGAGAGTCCCAGGAAGACAATTGGATTGCTGGAACTGGTTAAGATTGGCTGGAGCGTGAGATTTGGAATTGCACCACGCTTGTAATTTTGTTCTTGGTTTGGAGGCAGCTTTTTCATTTTCTTGAAACGTTGCACTTTTCGTCTGGCCCTTTTTTGTGGCTGCTGCCTCTTGCCTTAGGTTTAGTCTTATTATCCTTATGTAGTGAATCTCATTAGGTTTATATCTGTGGCAAAAATGCAATGCTTTGATGACAAGAATATGAGTTTTTAATTTGTATCAAAACTTGTTGTTTCAGGAAAATCTCTTTCTCCTTTTGTCCCATTCATTTTTCTTTGACATGCCATCCTATTTCATTCCTTCGAATCTGCCTTCTTTGCCATCTTCAAAGTCCAATTCGAATCTATTCAGAATTTTCCTTGTTAGAGTCCCTTCGACCAGCCCTTGGCCTTGATGGTTCTCTTGAAATTTTGTACTGAAATGCCATTCGAAAGACCCTTTGCCATGCCAATCGAAGGACCTTTGTCCAGATACAAATTGAAGGGTACTTGTTAAAATGCCAATCGAAGGACATTGTTACAATGTCAATCAAAAGGTACTTAAAACACCACTCAAAAATTTTCTTTTTCCTTAGGCAAGGGTTTATGGTCAACCATGTAGGGGGGAGACCTTGGAAAACATGAGAGGGAAAATTTGGGGTACAACAGTTCTATTTCTCAACTCGGACCAATTCATAGATGTGAATGCCATCATAGTCTTTCTCTCTCGTAATCTTATACCTACCTTGCTGGGAGACAGCTACGTTGTTTCCATACCCGCACCATGAAGAAAAGAGGTACTCTGTTATGTTGTATTCCCTTACTTGCCAAGTGGTTTATTTTGCACTTACCTCGATCAACATTGGAGAACAAGCAAAGATTGACATGGTCTCAAAGGATGATGTCCTTCACTCACTCTGATATCCATTGGTGTTCTAGATCCTTGGCGGATACTTCTATCATTGACCATTGTGGGGAGTTCCCTAATGTGCCTTTTCTTGGCATTAGGGGAGGTATCACTTACAACCCTTGCTTAGCCTTGCGACATTTTAGTTATGCCTGAAGAGATGGTCCTCATGATATGCTCGTCGAAGGAGTGGTATTTGATTACGACAACAACGATCAAGGTTACTGTCAAAGGTTTACACGAGCTTGGATGATGGTAAACAAAGAAGATAATGGGACACTGGGACGTAAGAATTATATTCCCTTTGAACCTTATCTTAGGTGGGTGCGAGCTCATGCTCAAAAACTCATGATGCCTTACCTCTACATCCTACCAGTTATCATGGAGCTTGTTGCTGAAGAAGAAGTCTTGTATACTGTCCTTCATCCCAACATGCCTACTTCTCTTGAAGACTTGTAAAAAGGTTGGATTCAGCTAAAGGAAGAACGAGACACTTTCGAAGCTTAGTGCTATGCGAGTGCGAAAAGGGTTTTGGAGCTTAAAAAGAAACTACATGAAGAACAGATCTTAAACGCCTATCCTGCACCAAAGAGGATGTGTTCGACCTGTTTATCTTAGAGATTTATTTTGTAAGCCCAAGAGGCATGTTGTAATCATTTTGAACTAATTAATGAAAATTGACGTTTGTTCATTATTTTTCTATACAAATTTAAATTTCATAAATCCTTGAAATCATTTTCATATACATCTTTCATGCATCATAATATAACAGGTTTTCACACGACAGGTTTCCTTATCTTTCTGTTGTTTATTTCAACAAGATGGATATCGAGAAAACAATGAAGTACCTACAAGCATAAAACTCTCAGTTTTAAGAGACTTTGCTGACCCTAGCCAAGGGGAAACAAGACTTGATGGCGTTGATAGCAGACAAAAAGAAACCAAAGAGGAAAGCCCTAGTCAACATGGGTAGAAGATTCAAAGAGTCGGTCTGTCAGATCCCGATAGTGGAAGACTCATCTGAGGAAGATGAGAATCAGATTGGAGAAGCTAGGAGTACCCAGGCTGGGTGTATCAATAATCAGGCGTCTGATGATGATTATTATTTTGACGAGTAGTATCCTCCTGCCGATGTCAAGTACAAGCAGCTAGAAGACAGATTGAAGCCATTGAGATTCAAGCCGTCCCCGGTTTGGATTTTGATGATTTAGGTTTAATATCTGGGATTGTCATTCCCCACAAATTCAAGACACCAGTCTTTGCAAAATACGATGGGTTTTCTTGCCCAAAACTTCACCTGAAATCTTATGTGGGCAAGATTCAACCGCACACCGCTGACAAGAAACTCTAGGTTCACTTTTTCAAGAAAGTTTGGTTGGGACGCAACTAGAGTGGTTTTACCAATTAGATGGTTCCCGTATCCATACATAGGAAGACTTAGCCACTGCTTTCTACCACCAATACCCGTATAATGCTGACTTGGCACCGACAAGAGTTCAGTTGCAAGACATGACAATGGGGAAGAATGAATGGTTCAAAGAATACGCCCAAAAGTGGAGAGACCTTCCCAGTAGGATTCAACCACCCTTGACTAATACGGAGCATATTTATATGTTTATGGGCACTTTATCTGGTCCATTTATCAACTTGTTGGTTGGTTGTTCTTCATCCGGTTTCACCTAGCTAATCTTAACCGATGAAAGAGTTGAAAGCGGCATTAAAAGCGGGAAGATTCCCATAGCATATGCTTCCACTTCCAATCCCATAAAGAAACCTTTTACCGTGAAGAAAGAAATCAATGTTGTGTATGGGGAAAGGTCCTGTACCAAGAAGGATGATCATCCGTCCATTAATGTTGTCCGAATTTCCAATCTAACTCCTGCTCAAAGACCATCTTCCAATCATCAACAGTTTCAGGCTCCACCAAGACAATTCACAAGGATATGCATGTCACTATCCCAAGCCTTTCAACACTTACTAAAGGCTAATTTGGTGACACTGCGTGACCCTCCGTCCAATCCAGATACCTCTTCACCCAAATACAATATGAATGCTAAGTGTGCATATCACTCAAATAGTCCCGGGCATGAGACTGACCAATGCTGGGCACTGAAGAATAAAATCCAAGACTTAATAGACACAAAGAACATTGAATTTGATCCTCCTCCAACTCTGAATGTAATCACCGCGCCTATGCCAAATCATGGAAAGGGTTTCAATGCTGTTGAAGATACCATTTTTGTTTCCTCCATCAAAGACTTGACTACTCCGTTAAACATCATAAAAACGAATATGTTGAAAGCCGGGATTTTCCCTGGTTGTTTAAAGAATTGCGATTGATGTGCCAAACAACTCAATGGATGCAAAGGGCTTAAGGAAGGTATTCAACGCCTGATGAATAGCCATGAGATCCTATTTGAGAAGACTATGTCTGCCAAAAGTTTGACCAATAAGTGTGAAGAGCTCTCCATCATAACCATATCAAACAAGCCTCTTAGGATCTCCTCCAAGGGTCCTATCAGGGTTTTAAATGAAACAATTGTTGCTCCTCTGATAATTATCACCCACAGACCAATTCCATACTCTTCCAACAAAGCAGGGCCATGGAACTATGGTGCTGAGGTGTTTTACCATGGGATAAAGCAAGACGCTTGGATTGAAAAAAGAAAAGCTGATGACGTTGGTAACATTACTGGCTCTAGTAAGGTGACCAGAATTGGGAGAATCTTTTCACCCAACATCTCACCACCAGTTGATACAAAGGCACCTTTCCACATCGCCACTACTAAACCTAGTACTGATACAAGGGGAAAGGAGAAAGTGGTTGAGCCTGATGAGATAGAAATACCTATAAAAGACGTTGTTGATGGGGAACCTTCCGCTCGAGAAACGGATGAGATATTGAAAATTATCAAAAGGGGCGATTTCAAGATTGTGGAGCAGTTGGGGCAAACCCCTTCCAAGATTTCCATGTTATCTTTTCTACTTTGTTCTGATGCTCATGCTCGGGCGTTAATCAAATTCTTGAAGAAGGATCATGTCCCTCATGAGACCACAACTGACCAGTTTGAAAATTGTGTGGCAACCTCGACGGACAATAATGGTTTGGGGTTCTCGGATGCTGATCTAACACCGCTTGGAAAGAACCATAACAAAGCTCTGCATGTGTATGTTGAATGTAAGGGGACTACCCTAGCACATATGCTGGTTGACACTGTCTCTTCTTTAAACGTGCTACCCAAGGGAGCTTTAGACCGTTTAGACTGTGAAGGACTAGTTTTGAAACCAAGTGATATCATTGTGAGGGCTTTCGATGGGTCCAAAAGGAAAATTCATGGAGAGGTGGATCTCCCGATCAAGGTGGCCTCACAAATTTTTAACTCTACTTTCTACATCATAGATATCCATCCTGCCTACTCCTGTTTGTTTGGTTGCCCTTGGATCCATGGAGCAGGGGCAGTAACGTCAACTCTTCATTAAAACCTCAAGTATCCAGTCAAAGGAAGGATTGTCACTGTCTATGGTGAGGAGGAGTTCACGATAAGCCACCTCAACTCTTTCAAATACCAATGGTTTATACTGCAAAATGTTCCTTTGATGTGTCTAAAGATGTTAAGGTTGTGCCAAAGATGGTTTCATTCAAAGATGCTCGTGTTGTAGTCGAAGAAAGAAGCTATGATACTTAGGGGAAACTCCTCGAGATCCCATTCAAAGCGGACAAATGTGGTTTGGGTTTCACTATCAAGGCTCAGAAAGAAGTGAGATGTGCTCGTGCAGGGAAGCCCCCTCTCCGAATTGGAAGTCATGAAGTTAACGTTGTGGTTGATTCTAATGATGAATGTGCATTTGAAGATTGGGTATATCCTACTATAACGGAACTCAATAATTGGCAACCAAAGGACTTTGTTCCCGTCTCCTTCCTTGAGGAGTAACTACTTGTTTATTGCTTTCTTTTAATTCAAGAATATTTTGTCTGTAATATTAAACAATGACTTTTATGCCATGTGTCTGGCTCGGGGAACTATGGTTCATTTGTCAAGGGTTTTATTTATGTTCATGTTATTATATGATCATTTGATACAAACCATTGGTATCTTTTGCATTCAAATATTTGTGCTTATTGTCTTTCTTTTTCTTCAATACATCTTTTTCAAAATAGCCATGTGTCTTACATGCACACACACACACACACTCTTGCAGGTCATCATCCACTCTGGATCTCATTGCCAATGACTCTACTATTGCCGACTATGATTTCGAACATCCAATTAACCAAGCCGAAGACGAAGGCGATGAAGATTGTGAAATATCATGAGAACTATCCAGACTTCTATTACAAGAGGAAAAAGCTATTCAGTCGCACGAAGAGTCAGTTGAAGTCATTAATCTAGGTACCGAGACAAACAAGAAAGAGGACAAGATCGGTGCTAAACTGGAAAGCAGTGTCAAAAGCAGGTTGGTTCAGATGTTGCACGACTATGTAGAAGTGTTTGCTTGGTCGTACGAAGATATGACTGGGTTGGATACCGACATTGTAGTTCATCTTCTGCCGACAAAGGAAGATTGTCCTCCAATCAAACAAAAAGTGCATCGCATGAGGCCTCGCATGTCTGAAAAGATAAAAGCTGAAGTGATGAAACAATTTGATGCAGGATTCTTAGTTGTGACATCTTATCCCCAATGGGTTGCAAATGTGGTGCCAGTACTGAAGAAATACGGAAAAGTTAGTATATGCATAGATTATAGGGATCTGAATAGGGCAAGCCCCAAGGAAGACTTCCCTCTACCTCACATTAACGTTTTGGTCGATAACACTGCTAAGCATAAATTCTACATCGCCCGCTTCATATCTCACTTAACTGCTACTTGTGAGCCAATCTTCAAACTCTTGAAGAAAGATCAAGTAGTCAGATAGAATGATGAATGCCAAGTTTCCTTCGACAAAATCAAAGAATATCTGCAAGAACCTCCTATTTTCATGCCTTCAGTTGAAGGAAGACCCTTGATCATGTACTTGATAGTGCTAGAGAACTCTATGGGGTGTGTTTTGGGCCAACATGATGAGTCTGGCCGAAAAGAGCATGCTATTTACTACCTGAGAAAAACGTTTACCGACTATGTAACTAGATATTCACTGCTCGAGAAAACTTGTTGTTCTCTGGCATGGGCTGATCGACAGCTAAGACAGTATATGTTGACTCATACCACTCTGTTGATTTCTAAGATGGACCCAATCAAGTACATCTTCGAGAAACCAGCTCTTTCCGGACGGATAGCTAGATTGAAAATGACCTTGACTGAGTAGGACATTCAATACACAATGCAAAAGGCCATCAAAGGAAGTGTATTAGCAGATCATTTGGCCCATTAAGTTGTCGATGATTATCAGTCTATGAACTTTGACTTCCCGGATGAGAACATCATGCTAGTGACCGACTGCACGAAACCAGGACCATATAACGGACCTGAACAAGGATCCCGATGGACTATGGTCTTCAATGGGGCTTCCAACGCTTTGGGTAATGGAATTGGTGTTATGATTATCTCCTTTGAAGGTTGCCACACTCCTTTCACTGCCAGATTATGCTTCGATTGCACGAACAATATGGTTGAGTACGAAACATGCATTTTGGGTCTGAAGGCTGCCATTGATTTGAGGATCAAGCATTTGAATGTGTTTGGGGATTCCGCTCTAGTGATTAGCCAAGTAAAAGGAGATTGGGACACTAAGCACCCTAATCTCATCCCTTACAAGGAGCTTGTGCTATCTCTGATTCCTTACTTTTCAGAGATCACCTTTGAACACTTCCCTGGGGAAGAAAATCAGTTGGCTGACGCCTTGGCAACCATGTCTTCTATGTTCAAGGTCAGATGGCACAACGAAGCTCATATGATTACAATTGAGAAATTCTACGAACCTGCGCACTACTATGATCTCGAGACTTATACATAAAAGCCATGGTACCATGAGGTGAAGAGATACCTTGAAGCACAAGAGTATCCCGAAGGAGCATCCATCAATGACAGAAAGTTCTTACGAAGCTTTTCAGCCAATTTCTTCCTAAGTAACGGAATACTGTACAAGCGCAACCATGACTCTACTCTAATCCAATGTGTGGAAAAGAAGGAGGAAAAGGAAATTATGGAAGACATGCATGGTGGTCTCTTTTGGACTCACTCAAGCAGACATACCAAGGCGAAGAAGATCCTGAGAGCTGGTTACTATTGGTCAACGATGTAGACTGATTTCCATCAACATTCAAGGACTTGCCATAAATGCTAAATCTATGTTGCCAAGGTCCATGTGCCTCCTATTCCTCTGAACATCATAACCGCTCTGTGGCCATTTGCAATGTGGGGAATTGACATGATTGGAGAGATTAAGCCCACTACTTCCAATGGACATTGCTTCATTCTTTTGCTATTGATTATTTCACCAAATGGGTTGAAGCCGCTTCATTTGCCTCAATCAGAAAGAACATGGTAGCCAAATTTATCAAACATAACCTCATATGCCGATATGGTATCCCCGAAAGGATCATCACCGACAATGGGACTAACTTCAACAAAGCTATGATTACCGAACTTCGCACTCAGTTTAAAATCAAGCATCACAATTCTTCTCCTTATAGACCTAAAATGAATGACGCAGTGGATGCAGCCAACAAAAACATCAAGAAGATTGTGAAGAAGATGGCAGTGACCTACAAGGACTGGCATGAGATGTTACCGTTTGCTCTTCATGGCTACCGCACTTTAGCTAGAACATCAACTGGGGCAACTCCCTTTTCTTTAATCTATGGCATGGAAGATGTTTTTCCAGTAGAAGTTTAGATTCCCTCACTAAGGATTATGAATGAAGCAGGCATAGGCGAAGAGGAGTGGATTCAGACGAGATTGGATCAGTTGAACTTGATCGATGAGAAGCAACTGGCTACTGTTTGTCACGGTCAGATGTACCAAAAATGTATGATTAAGGCTTTCAACAAAAAGATCAAGCCTCGAGTATATCAAGCTGGTGACTTGGTGATAAAGTGCATCATTCTTCCACAAGGCGACCCCAGGGGCAAATGGACTCCCACCTACGAAGGGCCATTTGTTGTTAAGAGAGTGTTCTCTGGTGGTTCCATGATGCTGACTACCATGGACGGTAAAGACTTCCCGCATCCTGTGAACGCGAACATAGTTTAAAAATACTACACATAAGAGACCCGCTAGGTTGACACACCTAGGAAAAAATAAGGGCATCCCGGAAAACCAAAAGGTTTGGGCAAAAATTAGGGATATATGTAAAAGATTGTACACCCGGCAAGTTGAAAACCCGAAAGGGCAACTTGGTCAAAAATGGGTATCCTGGTGGGCTGAAAACCCCAAAGGGCGGTCCAGGAAAAAGTTAAGGATTGAAAGCGTATGATTGTGTCTGGTGGAATCACCACAGTCGACTTTATTACCAAGGTCCCAGTTCAAACGATACAAGATCAATCCAATCAACTTCTGTCAACGGCAAGGGGCATTCGAAGACATTGGGGCAATAGTAGAGTTGGGATGCAATGAGATTATTTCCACATGGCTATTTGTTTTTGTTTTCAATTTTTTTTTCCTTTCGACGATTTCCTCTTACTAGGATCTTCGTCTCTTTGTACAAAAAATGCTTATTCATGGGCAAAATATCAATATACTTTGAAGTGCAAACTTTCTATTTTTGTTTTGAATGCAAAAAAAGTCCAATGACTAATATTGAACGGACATATGCATATAATATAATTAAAACTATTTGGCACATGTGTCCTGCTAAGCAGCAACAAGCATCTCTTTAATGAATATGGAATATCCCCACAAAGTTATTTCATTAGAATTCTCCACATGACGGTTACAATAAACCATTCCTCAACAAAGTTGCCCACTAAGTCTCTTTGCATAGGTTGACACCCAGCCAGAGTCTCAATCTCTTAGAAGTTCTCTCCCTAGCTAAGTTGGTCCTAAAAGAAGAAACCTTGTGGATCTCATCCTAAAAGAACTCATCTCGTTAGCAGTTCATCAAGTATTCATCAATAGGGTTTATTTCCCCAACAAACAACATACAACAATCAACGAATAACAAAATTCCCCCGCATAGTTTGTCCTTTCCAGCTTGAGTTTGCCTTACAGACTATTAAGAATCAGAGGGCCACAACCCCTAATCCCCAGTAAAGTCATCAATAAAGCCTTTGTTATCTCCAAAAAAATACTATGAAGCATGGCCCAAACTAGATATTAGTACAACTTTCAGTTGCTATGAAGCCTGAACCCGACCAGATGATAGCTAACTTCTCAAGACACTATGAATCCTGGACCCAGTAAGATAATAATAAACTTCTCAAGTCACTATAGAGCCTAGAACCTTCCAGATAATAGTAAAAACCTTACAAATACTGTGAAGCCTGGCCCTGACCAGATATTAGTACAACTTTCAGTTACTATGAAGCCTGGACCCGACCAGATGATAGCTAACTTCTCAAGACACTATGAAGCCTGGACCCGACCAGATAATAATTTAACTCTTCGAGATATTGAAGAACCTGGACTCAACCAGACAAGGGTTTAACTTCTCTTCCCCAGTAGAGTTTACCTCTACCCCAAAAAGTTACTGTGAAGCCTGGACCCGACCAGATATCAATTCAACTTTATCTTTTCACACAAGCTATTGTGAAGTCTGGAATCTGACCAGATAGCAATTCTCCTCAGAAATTTGTTGTAAAGCCTGGATCCGACCAGATATCAGTTTTCAACTTCATCTTTTCAAGCAAGTTATTGTGAAGCCTGGACCCGACCAAATAGCAATTAATGTCATCCACCTCAGAAATCTGCAAAGCCTGGAATCCGACCAGATAGCGGTTTAATGTCATTAAGTTATTGTGAATCCTAGATCCGACCAGATAGCGGTTTAATGTCATTAAGTTATTGTGAAGACTGGATCCGACCAAATATCAGTTCAACTTCGTCTATTCAAGCAAGTATTGTGAAGCCTAAAGTTCAACCAGATAACAACTAGCTACAATCCCCAGCGAGACACTATGAAGCCTGGACCCGACCAGATAATAGCGTAACTTTTCAAAAAACTATGAAGCTTGGACCCGACCAGATAGTAGTTACCAATTCAAGAAATCTGCAAAGCCTTGATCCGACCAGATAATAGTTCTATTTCAAGAAATCTTCTATGAAGCCTGGAATTCGACCAGATAACAGTTAATTTATTCTTCCATAGTAAGTTACCGTGAAGCTTGGATCCAACCAGATAGCACTTGACTTCCTCATCCTCAGCAAGTTGTGAAGCCTGGACCCGACCAGATAACAGCTAACATTTAAGAGATATTCCCCGGCGGAAGCATTCTTTTAAAAATTTTTGAAGATATGTATATTCTTCATCCCTAACAGCAATCTGGGATTCAGAACTCCTCAGCAGTAGTCAAGGATTTATTTTCCCGAATAAATACGCATCCCACATTCATACATCATAGCATATACATACAAAATGCATTTAGCATAATTCCACATCTTGTGAACATCATGCATACATCTGCATTTAACTAACCCTTTTTCCCACAGGTAAAACATCAAGTTTTAGTATAAATCCACCAAATATTTGTGATGATACTTCTTCCAGTATTTACCATCATTCCTCTGAATGGCATCTATAAGCCCATTCCCAATACATCTTCGAGTGCAAATTTCTGGGCACTCTAGTGTTCAATCATCTTCCACCTTCAAGTCACGAATGGCGGATCCGCCAATCTAACTCTTCAGGTTTAAGAAGATTGAATAGGGGCAGATGTTGCACCCCAAAATTTACTCTCTCATTTCTCATGAAATCTCTCATAATATCTCCATTGATTTAAGACTACATAAGGTTTGATATGCTCAAGACATCTCCTCAACCACTAACAACTCAAAATTAGGGTTTGAGTTTTCACAAGGACAGTTGGACTTTAAAGGCTCCATATGACTTTCCTGGATCATTAGGAACCCTAAAAAATGCTCATGTCAAGTTTCAAGTCTTGGATCACATTTTTGCTCAGTCAATTGATCAGATGACCTAAAATCAACTATATTGGGGGAAAAGTAAATTATGGTCAATTGCAGTCAAACTGCATAATTTTTTATCCACATCAACATTATGAACTCATATATGTCAATTAATCAAGTTTGGATCACAATTCCTCAAGAAATTTGATCAGATCATCAAAAGGGCAAAATGGTAAAAATTAGGGTTTTGACTGGGGAGGTTCAATTTTTTACTTTTGACCTAACAAATGAATTATTGGTTTAAGGCATGACCTCAAGGATTCAAATACATAATTTTGACCTAATCGCATGACTCAAAACATTTCCCAAGATCAATTGATTAATAATTGAATTTCAGTCAACTGATGAAAAGTCAACTGTACACTGAAGAGTCAAACTTTGACTTTTTTATGAAAATCAAGTTTCAAAGATTACAATTCATCAAGACATGTCAAAATATGAAACTTGTTCATCTAGAAATCAAAAATTCAAAATTCATCTTTGAAAAGTCAAAATTCTATGACTTAGAATTTTTTCTAAGTGTTGGAAAGTTCACACTTTTTCACAACTTTATGCCAAATTTCTACCATGATGCAAGGTGATTCAAGAGAAACTTCCAACATGAAAGTTTAAGATCTCAATGAGATCTAAAACATTGTAGGGCATAACGTTTCCTATAAATTCTTGGATTTCAAGTTATCAATTTGTGAAGACATGTCCATGAAACTAAAAAAAGACTTAGTGAAATTTTGCCCTAGTTAGGCAGGATTTTGACCTTACTTCATGGAAAATTTTCACCTAGTTCCAAATTGAATTTTCAAAAATGTCCAACATGAAGGTTGTAGGGGATGTTACAAGCTTTCTAAAATGTCAAGGAACTCAATAAGATCATGTTTTTTCTAAGAGTATCGAAGCCATGAAGTTAGGGTTTCATTCATGTTTTGCAAGGAAAATTTGTGAAGAACACTTGATCCAATCTTCAAGCATGTTGTACAAATCCCACTTTGCGGGCTTATAACTTGCCTTTCACTCCATAATTAAATGTTTACACAATTTTTAGAGCTTTGATCCAAGCATTTGAGGCATTGTCCAAATGGTTATTCCATTAATGGCACAAAGGTAACACTTCCATTTTGGAAAAGCAAGCTTTATTGCAAAAGTCAGTGCATAGAGCTCCCAACTTGTTTCATTTGAGTACAAGAAATGTCAAAGATAAAAGTAACATGTCTAGTGCCTCCAAGAAACTCAGACCATGCTTGTACTATACCTTGAAACCATGTTTTCCACTTTTCTTCAAAATCAAGTAACATATCCATAACTCTATATCTCAGAGCTGTCAACTTCAAACCCTCTAACCTTTTTCATATAACTATACAAGTTATTTGCAAGCTAACACACGAGTTCAAGCACCCTCAAAACCTCCCAAGTACCTTGTTGCATAAAATCTGCCATAACTTGACAGTTTTGAACCAAAACTCATCATCTCCATTTTCACTCGTGTGTTTTGATTTCTAATCATCCAAACACCTTACATACATCATATACAAGTGATCCATGCCCCTGTTTCCTGACTGTAACCCCTCCATCACCATCCACTATTTTCAAAACTGAAGCTTGCAACTTGACTTGAGTTGGGAGTTTCATCCATCCTCAAAGCAAAGTAGGAGTTGGAATACACTCAAGGAGGTCCAGACCAGCTAAACAGATCATTGGGAAACCTCAAAGCTTGCTCAAACTTAAAACATGACCTCCATTTGCAAGGTAAGTTTTCTGAACTTCTATCTCTTCATACAAGCATCATTTGATTCTGATTTGTAAAGATAAAATGTAGATATCATTACCCTGAAGCTGCGCATATTCATAGTTTTCATTTATATTTATTGAGCTTAGAGAATTTTAGGTTTGAATCTCTGAAAAAAGTTAGGTCAGAATTTGGTACTTTTAGAAATTTATGTTCATCTTTGAGAATTAGTTTAAGTTGTTTACATATTCAGAATCGTGTTGAAATTTCTAACAAGTTTAATGTTGGAAGTTTTGTGAATGGATGAGAAATGAGTGAGTTACAGGAATCATGGCTAGAGGTTGAAGATGAAGTTCATTTTTGGAACTTGTTTCGTATTATGTATTTATTGTTTCAGTTATATTAATGGATGTACAGCCACCCCAGTGGTAAAGGCAGCGTGCGTTTGTGGTCAAGGTCATGGGTTCAAGTCCCAACGCTGCCTTTTGTCATTTTTTTCCATATTTTCTTCCTTTTTGTTACAAACCAAGCGCGTTGGGCCTCCACGTACTGGGCTCTTGCCATTTTTGCTGAAACACACCCCCACTTCATTGCACAATATAGGCCCACTTTTTTTAATTATTATTTTGTTTATTTTTCTGCTTACAAAAATCCCATTGGGCCAGGCCTTCCAAAACTGTTTTTCTAACAAACTCCAAAATCCCATTTCAAACCCCCCTGACTTTTTTCTTATTTTTTTATTTCTTATTTTTTTATTTTTTTTATTATTTTTATTATTATTATTATTATTATTATTATTATTATTATTTATAAAAAAATCCAAAAATATATTTTTATTTATTATTTGCATTTTATATAGTTATATTGTCATTTTCTTTATAAAACAAAAAGACAAAAATATTTTCTTAAACAAAAATTTAGTTCTTTTTCTTAATAGATTTAGGTTTAGTTATTTTCTCTTAATTAAAATCAACTTAGAATTTAGGTTTTCTTTTAATTAATTAATTTTCATATTATTTTTATTAAACTTAAAACCTTTTCTAAAAACCCTAAAAAATGCTTTCTAACTTAATTTCTTTTCTTAATTAATTTAGGTTTCATTTAATTAATCATTTTTTAGATAATTAGGTTAAAACCCTTTCCTCAAAAACTAAACAAAATCATTTTCTTTCCATTTACATCCTTGCACATTATATTCTTTTCAATTCTTGTACATTGTTCAATATGGTTGTAATAGATAATTAGGTCTAATTCCTTGCAATCCCTATTTGTAAATTTGTATACCCCATCCCCCCAATGATGTAATAGTGTAGTAAATTTACTTTCCGCAATTTATCGCTTTCATATAAATGCTAGTAATTAGGGTTTGTATGGAAAGATAAAAATCAACAAGTAGATAACCCTAATCAAAGATTAAATGCATACAAATCAAACACACTGTTCACACATGCACCCTTAGGGTAAAACCAATCAAAAATACAAGATCATAGTCCCTCGATGACGCTACAAATGTTGCCTTTCAAATGATCTTAGTCCCTCAAAGAGAAATGCTAGGATATCTCACAATATTGCTATCATGACTTTACGATGACACATGCATGTCCCTTTTACATCCAAAGATAAGTGTGATACGGTGGGAGAACTGACTAGGGTTTTGCGTTTGTTTTCGCAAATGTTTCGGTTGAGCAAGAGTCGCCACCGACTTTTTATTTTATCCTAAGGAAAGGTTTAAAAAGCATAGCAAAAACCTTTGAGATTTTTCTTGGGTTCGGGGAGTAGATTATAGAAAGGGAAGGTATTAGCACCCTTTCTATCCATGGTTATCCATGGGCTCTTAGGTACTTGCTTAGATCAACTTGCCTTGGTTTTCAATTGTTTGAAATGGTGCTCAGTGTGTGGTTTTGGAAATGTTTTGAAAAGATGCCTTGTATAGGCTACCCTTGTAACAATTCTTTACTCGAATGTTTTACAAAAGGTGTTTTGTCTTTTGAAAAGATGTTTCAAGGTTTTTTGAAAGTTTGTTTTGAAAGTGTTTGTGAAGTGTGGTTTGAAAATAGGCAAGTGTTTTCTTTGCAAATTGACAAGTACCTAAGAGTTATCTACCCTAAAGTTCTCTCAAAGATTTTTGTTATGTTTTACACCTTTTGACAATTTTGTTCCACCATTGCATTTGGTGGACAATCTTGCATTAGGAGGTGAAAGGGACGGGCGCGGGTCATCGTTTAGACCATAATTGCAATAGTGCTAAGTATCTTTGGGCAATTTCTCTTTGAAAGGGACTTGATCATTTTAGGCAACTTTTCGAAAGCGTCATCGAGGGACTATGATCATTTGATTGTGTTTGTTTTACCCAAAGAAACCTAACATGCAATATGGCCCATTTATTTGAAGGCAACAAGTGGAATACCCTAGGGGTGCAAGTGTGATATGTGTTGTCCATATTTCATGCTCATTTATCTTGAAATTAGGTCAAGCTATTTTGTTCTTTTTATTTGCATACAAACCCTAATTCTAGCATGGTATATTTAGAAAGCGTTTAAAGTGCGAAAAGTAAAATTCCTACACTATTACAACACAATATGGGAAGGGGGGTACAAATGTTTCAAATGGGGGATATTTAGACAAGAAATTAAACCTAGCTATTACATCATTTTCTTTGAATATTTACAATATAATTAAAGGCATAAATTAAATAGAAATAAAACAAATATGCAAGAATGCCAAAAAAAGTTTTTATATGTATGAAAAAAAAGTATTATTTATGTCAAATAAATAAAATAAAATAAAAAGTATTATTTTTGGAGCATTTACCTATTTAGGGCAAAACCCTAATTTTAATCAAAAGGATATTAATTATTTAATATATATAATATTTACTATTTATATACAAAAAAATAAAATAAAAATGAAGTATATTTGTAAAAATGTATTTTTAGTGTTAAATATTAATAAAATAAAAATATATATAAGATAATAATAATTACTATTCATAAAAAAAAAAGTATGTTTTGTATAAAATATTTTAAGAAGATATATGTATAAAAATAAAAATATAAATATCATATATATGTATAAAAATAAAAATATATATGTATAAAAAATATATATATATATCTTTATTATTTACTAAATAAATATCATATATATAAGATAATAATAATTAATATTCATAAAAAAAAAAGTATGTTTTGTATAAAATATTTTAAGATAAAACAAAATAAAAATGAAAATAAAATGTGTTTACATTATTTTTCTCTATTTATTCTAAATAATATATTATTTACTTATTTGTATATAAATATCAATATAATCAAATAAATGCCTAAAAAATATAAAAATGATGCAAAAAATATTTTTTATTTTTTTAATATGATAAGAAAAAATAAATGAGTCAGAATGAAAAAGAAAAAATCAAAAAATCATAAAAATACACAAAATGGGCTTGGGGGGTATGGAAGCAAAAACAAGGTGTGAAAAGAAATAACAAACAGGCTCAGCCCAGAAAGCTGTTGTCTTCAACCTTCAGACCAAACAAAATTCAAAAATACGCGCCCTTCTTCTCCAATCCCTAACTCCTGATTCTTTGATCTTTTGCCAAATCTTCCAACATGAAACCTATAGAGCTTGAAGCCACGATTCTAGACATATAAAGAAGTCAATCTAACTCTCAGAAATGAGAGAGAATTTCTTCTCTCCCAAATCCTGATCTAATTTTTATGCCATGTTCAGACTTAAAATTCTTGCAGCACACATAATATAAATGAAATCTAATTATATGGGCATGTTCAGGGCTATGATTGTGACATATTCTCTTCACAAACCTAAAGCTAACAATGCCTAATAAGAGAGATAGAACTTCATGAATATACCTGTGCAGTTGGAATCGTGCCTTGCAATGGAGGAACTTTCAGGACAAGATAATGACTTGTACAGCTTCCTTGAAGTGTAGTGATGCTATTCCAATACTTACTTTGCCTTGAGACACCTTGAATCGAGCTGTGGAACTTCAACTGCAAAATGAGAAAGTGAAAATGGTGGAACTTGTTAGAGGAATTACAGGTCGTGTTTCAGGTCTTGGTTAGCTTGCATAGATGCTAGGGAATATGTGTGAACTGGTTTGGGCAAGAAAGCTTGAGAGGAATGAGAGATGGCACTCAAACTGCAGGCCTTGCCCTGTTCTTGCAGTTTGAAGGTGATTCTGGGAATGGGAGTGTATGAGGGATGTTAGAGTCGTGTACTAGCTCAGTTGGGATGTTTTGAATGTGTTCCACAAGTTTGCTTAAGGGTTTGCAAGCTGATATCAAAGTTGTTGTCCAAAATGCAATGTTACTTACACTTTAAGCAACAAATGCCCAAGTTGTGTTCTAGGCAGGTAGAGGCCCCCTAATGTGTTGCATAATCTCTCCTTGATCAGAGTGTTTTGCTCATAATCTTGTGCCAATTAGATCTCATCTGTACTTGTTGGATTTTCAATTGGACATAAAGCTACCTTTTGCAAAAATGGAAGAAATGCTTTATCTATTTTGGGATTAATCCTTTAGGCAATGCTTGAACATACAAAACATGGTCTTGGCACAAAGGTTTGGCATTAAATTTATGAGTGTTGGATGGTTTAAGGACCTGTAATCAAGATATGCAAGCTGAGATTGAAAATGCCTAGTGTTATGGACATGTAAATTGACCAATTCAAAAGTGAGTTTTTGCCAAATTGTGAAATTCGAATCTCTCAAGTTATGAGGTTGTTTGATGAGTTCTTGGAAATTTTGGAAAGCTTGGAATGTTTACTACAATCCATCTTTGAAATGCAAATTGAAATTCCAAGTGGAAGTGTATGGAAAATGGTCTTGAAGTTGGGTAGAAAACCTTGTCAAAATAGGTTAAAATTTCACTAAGTTAAGAATGGTTTAGTACCCTTATTCCAAAAATTGTAACTTGAGATACAAGCTTCATTTGGGAAAACTTTGTGAATCAAAGTTGTAGATTATGCAACAAGCTACAACTTTCATGTTTTGACTTTTGCTTGAATCCAAATGAATCTTGGTGAGAAAGTGGGGCAAAGTTGGGAAAAAATTAGGGTTTTTCATAACTTAGAAAAAATTCTAAGTTATGAAAAATTCTCATTTCTAACCCTAATTTGCATTTTGATTTCTTGGTGAACAAGTTTCATGATTTGGCATGTTTTGATGGAAAATAAATCTTGACTCTTGATTTTGACCAAAAAGTCAAAGTTTGACTTTTTAGTATACAGTCATAATTGATCAATTGACTGGGAAATTCAACTGTCAATCTTGTGTACTTGGGATCTTTTGAGTTTGTTGAGCATGTCAAGATAATTCCATGGGGTCCTTGAGTCCATATGTGAGCTTGGTTTGCCATTGGTTGGGTCAAACAGTCAAAAATTGCCTTTGTGCAGTCAAAACCCTAAAAATAACCATTTTGCCCTTTTGGTGATCTGATCAAATTTCTTGTGGAATTGTGATCCAAATTTGATCAAATGGTTCATATGAGTTCATAATGTTGGTGTGGGTCAATTTACATGAGGTTTGACTATCAATTGGCCACAGTTGACTTTTTTTTTCAATACAGCTGATTTCTAGGTCAACTGTCTAATTGACTGGGCAACACTTGGAATCAAGACTTGAAACTTGATGAGGATAAACTTGGGAGTCCAATATGAAGCAAGAAAGTCATCTTAGGCATTTGGGGTCAAAACATCTTTGTGCAAACACAAACCCTAATTTGGGTCAACAGTGCAAGGAGAAGTCTTAAGCAGATGAAACCCTAACTGGATCTTGAGCTTCAAGGGCTTTGTGGTGAGAAATCAATGAGAAATGGGAGGGCAAATTTTGGGGTACAACAATAAGGCTTATTACTAATCAATGGTAAGATAGCAATATCAAAGGAAAGGAAGAAATGAACAAAAGACTTTTGAGTAGGTAGAGACGTTCTTAGTTGCTTGCTCACTTTCAAAACAAACACTTTCAAAATAAACACTTTCAAAACAAACAAACACTTTCAAAACAAACAAACACTTTCCAAACATGAAATATTTTCAAAAGTCCAGCACTTTGTATACGTTCTTACGAACGAGAAATATTACAAAGTTTCCCTAAACGAAGGCGACTTTTTAAAAATACTTTCAAAACCACCACAAAGCACATTTTTTCAAACAAAGCAAATTTTCAAGCAAAGCAAGTGATCTAGCAAGCAACTAAGAGCCCATAGATAACTATGGATGAAAAGGGTGCTAACACCTTTCCCTTTCATAATCTACCCCCCGAACTCAAGAAATAATCTCAAAGGTCTTTCATATTCTTTTCAGCCTTTCCTTTTGGATAAAAGAAAAGTCGGTGGCGACTCTTGCTAACCCCAATATTTGCGATCAAACACAAAACATCCCAAGTCAGTTCTCCCACCGTATTACAGAAATGTCGACTCTGCTGGGGAATTACTTAAAAGTGGGGTTACCTTAGGGTTATATCAACTTTATTTGCTTTCATTGTTTGACTTTCTTGCATTACATTTTGGTTCCTTGTTTGGGCTTGCTTTGATCCTCTACCCGGATCTGGGGCACCTTTTTAGGTAAGTAGCAATAGATTGTGGAAATTGTACGACGTAGACCGATATGGTTGAAATAATGGCTACATTAGTGTGACGCATTTGTGGGTTCCGGTATCCCTTGTGTTAAATCGAGGAGAATACGGGGCCGCTGAGTGGCGTCATGAAGCACTAACTAACTTTAGAACCTTAATTGAACAAACTTGGCCATTAAGACGTAGTGAGATGATCGATGTCGGTGGAAAGCTGGAAATTGGTTGATACTCGATACTACATTCATTGAGATTGGACTTTTGGGATATCTCGGCCGCAAGAAAAGATTGATTGTGCTGAGACAATCCCTAAAAGAAAGGTCAGTGATATTGAGACCCTTTATAACCTGATTACTATTACTAGGACATATTTGAGCCAACTAAAACTTCAAGAGGGTACTTACCTACAAACTCCATGCAAGCCTAAACCTAAGGACTTGTTTGCCTTGTGTGTATATGCTTACTTGTACATAACATCATAAACATCATGACATCATATACATTCTCACTAACTATTTCAAGGATTTAGGAATTTATCTTTGTCTTTATTTTGTAGGCCATGAACTTCGTCCGAAGAAATACCATTCGAATCAACTTTGTGAAAGAACACCCTCAACTCCAAGAATTAGTGTCAAGGGTATCTGAAGACTCTCCTTTCACCAAGAAGTATAGTCGACTCCTCAGTTTGGCTACCTCCAATTCCCAAGAAGATATGATCTGCGTGCTTTTCCAATTCTTCGATCTCATGCACCATTGCTTCACCTTCCCCGACTATCAGTTAGTGTCAACACTAGAAGAATTATCTTTACTACTAGGAGTGTACGTGCTTAATCAAGAAACGTTCACTGGTTTAGAAGGAATTCCAAAACCTGAAGTCATTATCGAAGCCTTGCATCTGAAGAGGGCTGACGTTGTAGCGAATTAGGAGACACGGAGTGGAGTTCAAGGTTTCTTAGCCAAGTTCTTATTGGAGAAGGCTCGTTCATTTTAGGAAGATTTGGATTTTCAAGCCTTTGAAGATGTCCTAGCCCTTGTCATCCATGGTTTGGCTCTTGTTGTACCCTAAATTGGCCCTCTCATGTTTTCCAAGGTCTTCCCCCTACATGGTTGACCATAAACCCTTGCCTAAGGAAAAAGAAAATTTGTGAGTGGTGTTTTAAGTACCTTTCGATTGGCATTCTGAAATACCCTTTGATTGGTATTCTAAAGGATCCTTTCTATTGGCATGGACAATGCCATTCGATTGGCATTATGGCCAAGCCTTTCGATTGACATTCCAAAAAATGCTTTGATTGGCATGGATACAAGGCCTTTCGATTGGTCTCGTGACAATCCTTTCGATTGGAATTGTGTCAAGGCCTTCAATTTACATTTTGAAAGACCTTTCGTTTGGAACCTTGGGCCAAGCCTTTCGATTGGCATGGCAAGGGATCCTCCGATTTAGCATTGTGTCAAAGAAGCTTCGACAGGCATGTTAACTGTGTCCTTATATTGGCATGGACAAGATATTTCGATTGGTGCAGCAAAGGACTCTTCGATTGACATTTCAATAAATACCCTTTGATTGGTATTTGGATAAGGGTCATTTGAAGAACTCCTTCCAGGCCATTTGAAAGAGGCCATCAAGAGGGCACTTAAAAAACATGTCCATGTACACTGAACATGAGAAAATGGCATGTTTTCCTTGCAAATATGGCAAGAATTCAATGTTGATTATGGATTCAATTCTTGAATTAAAGGCCAGATTCTTTCCTTGTTTGTTCCTAACTCCACAAGGGATGATTCGACTAGAGTGATTCTTTTCAAATCAAGCAATCGAAGCAGAGGGTGGCTCAATCGAAGGAGCAATGACATTGAAGCTGGTGCAATTCGAATTAGAGTTCAGAACTTTCGAATGAAACAATTCTCTGATGAGGAAAGCTCTGAGTAATTATAATTGGAGCTTAGAGCCATCTAAGAGAGCAAACTCGAAGGGAAGTGAATCTGCAGGGGCAGGTCAGCTTTCGATTTTCATCATATTGGAGGCCCAAACAACTCATAGCAGGCTGGCAGTAACGCATGAAAATAGATTGGCATTCGATTAAATCAAATATAGCAAATTTTTATGAAGAAATCAAATTAAATCTCTTCATCATAATGGACCAAGATTAGATACGCAAATGTTGACCTAAATTCCCTTGTTTATATAAACCTCATGATCTCAGAGAAAACACACGGAGACATACGGAGACTGCCTCAGAAGAAAACGCAGCCTACCCTACGAAAGTCCAGAAAATAGTATCAACTTCCAAAGTTGTCAAAACTCCATTGCAGACACCTTCCGTCCAGGTTAACACTTCGATCGTGTTCTTGGAGTTCACACAGGCGTACACTCGTTCGTGCCCCAGCCATCTTACACTCAGGACTGCAGATCTAAGTGCCTCCAGTGGTAAAAATGTCCAATCCCACTTAATCTTAAATTAGACTCATGATTGCATGTTCATAGTTTTTGTTGTCATTTGTGAGCGATTTAACAAAGTGTATGTAAGTTGCAGTGTTCATACGTTCGAACACCATGGATAGAGTTTTTCGAAGCTGGTTACTTTTGAAACCCATGATACCGACTGTGGCAAACCGAAACAAACCCAGATCCGGGTTCAGGTATTGATTTTGAATGGGATGTTTTTTATTTTGTTTAATTTCAAATTAACTAATTTGCAGGACCAAAAGCAGGTGTCATGTATTTCGAATGAGCAAGCAGCTCAAGTGGTGAAAGGGAATTCGTGCAATCGAAGGGATCAGGGTTCGAATCCCAGGCCTTGCATTTCCAATTTCTAACGAATTTTCTTGCATATCTAGCACCCCTAACACCCTCGAACGAGGTCTTCGATCAGCCCTCTGGATTGAAAGGCAACTCAAGTGTGATACGGTGGCAGAACCGACTGTTTAATATTGGTTTGCGTTTTGCGTTTTTTGTTTGCAAAATGTCGCGGTAAGCAAGAGTCGCCACCGGCTTTTATTTTATCCAATCAGGAAAAGGAAAAAGAATAGAAAAAACCTTTTTTCGAGATATTCTTAGTACGGGGGGTAGATTATAGAAAGGGAAGGTGTTAGCACCCTTTCTATCAATGATTTTCCATGGGCTCTTAGGTACTTGCTCATCTTTTTAAAACTGCTTGTGTATGTGCTTTGTTTTCGAAAAGTTTGACTTACTTCGTTTTAACCCTTGTTTCTGTCCTCAAGAGTGTTACGAAGTTGTTTTTGAAAACTTTGTTTGGAAAGTGTTTGTGTGAAAAAAGTTTGTTGTTTTGAGCAAGTACCTAACAGTTACCTACCTACTCGAAAAAAAGACGTTCTTTTCCTCCTATCCTTTAGACCGTGTTATCCTACTATTAGTGAGTAGGTAACCCTAGTCGTTGGATGTTTGAGGGACTATCGAAAGGATGAAATGGTCTATGAAGGCAACAAGTAAGGATACCTTAACATTTCGAATGGACTGTCATCATATATTCGTAGGCAACATCGAGGGACAAGATCATTTCTCATAGGCAACTCGAGGGACGTTAAGGGACTATGATATTTATGATGATTTCTAGATTGAGGGTCTTTGCTAAGATATCCCTACATTCGAGGGACATGACCATTGTTTTCCAAGGCAACCAAGTGAGGCATACCCTAAGAGTGAGCATGTGCATGTGTTTGATTTCAGTTATTTAATCTTTGCACAATTAAGGTGATCTACTATTTTAATTTTCAGTTTGTCTTTCCATACAATCATATTAACATACATCTAAGCAGTTTATAGATTGCGGAATTAAAAGCAAGAAAGTTTAAAGTCCTAGCTATTACAAGGCTTTTACAGATACATAATAGTGAAGAATGCGGAAAAGAAATTCTAATACTATTACATCTCGGAAGCAATTACATAATTAGAAGAAAAAAAATGCGAGAAAAGATAAATCTACGCTATTACATTGATAATGCGACCTATACAATTTTTCTAGAAATTAAAATGTAAAAGAATAAATAAAAAGAAAATAAGGAAGAATTAAAACCTAAAATTCTAAGTTAATGTTTTTGGTGTTTTTTTTGTAGAAAATAATTTTAAGTTAATTAAAAAACCTAATTCTAACTAATTTTAATAAAAAAAAGTTAATTAACTTAATTTATTAATAAATGAAAAAAAAGCCAAAAATTCAGTTACTAACTAAAACAAAAACATAATCCTAATTTGTTAAAAAAAAGGTTAATTAAAGGATTAATTATTAAGATCCTAAAACATAATTAATTTTAATTAATAAAAAAAAAGGTTAATTTTATAAAAAAAGGTTAATAAAAAAAACCTAAAACCTAATTAATTTTAATTTAAAAAAAGGTTTTAAAAAAAGTTTATGTCTAATGATTAATAAAAAAGATTAAGTTTGCCAAAAAATAGATAGGGGAAGAAACATTAATGAAAAATAGGGGTAGAAAATAAAAATAATGCAAATGTCATGGGTGGTTGTTGAACCAAAATTAATTTAAAACCTAAAATTAAATTTAAAAAAAAAACCTAAAATTAATTATTCAAGTTTATTATAAAAAATCAAAGGTTTGTGAAAAATGTTAAGTTTTATGAAAAAAAAGTTTTAAACAGAAAGAATGAAAATAAGTAAAAGGATAAATATAGGAAGAAAACCAAAACCAATAGGGGGTGGTTGTTGAATACACTCCCTTAACCTCTTTAACCTCCTCATGATGTATGTCTTGCCATGTATTGGTGGTTGTTCTATTTTG
The DNA here is from genome assembly GCA_948472305.1 of Vicia faba. Taxonomy (NCBI): domain Eukaryota; kingdom Viridiplantae; phylum Streptophyta; class Magnoliopsida; order Fabales; family Fabaceae; genus Vicia; species Vicia faba. The sequence continues at coordinate 1,291,213,571 of OX451740.1, forward strand.
ACCATTAGTGTTTTGGCCTCAACGTTCTGTAATGAACCTGCATGGGATCCTGTCTAAATCTGTAGTGTTGAATCTCATGAACACATTAAATAAATTACTATATATATCATGAAATACAAATAAAGCAAATATATGGAAAAAAAATTAATGTTAAAACCGATATGGCATGTATGAATGATTATACCCTTTTGATCATGGAGATCAAACCAGCCTTACCCTTACTGGAGAAGTAGTGAGATGTGGATTTCTAACAAGGATGACTTGTTTGTAGTGAGATGAGGGTTTGTAACAAGGATTTTAAGGTTTTTAGAATTTTTGAAGGAATTTGATATTTTGACAGAGTTGTGGCAAAGGTTCTTTTTTCTCGTGTTGTGTGAAAAGAATGAGATTATATAATGTAAATTAGAGCAAAGATATGGGCTTTGAATATGCAATTGGGCCTCCAATGTTCACTTGAGTCCGTCACATTCTAGGCTAAATCGCAGGGGATTAAGTGTAATTTTTGAAGTAGAAATATGAAAAAAAATGTAGCCGACATCGAGAACTAACTCTTGTCCGAAAGTGGGCTTAATCGGATAAACGGTGAATTAGTTATGAATTTTTTGAAGTTTCAGCTCAGACAAACTTATTTTGGGCTCTAGTGTCAACTCTGAAACGTTCTTCAATAAAAAACTGGTATTGATCGGAGCATAATCCGGTCTCAACTTTTGAATAAAAGTTGTACATATCTGAGTCAGTGACCCTGTGTAAAAATATGGGCACAATCCGATAAAAATTGACCGAGTTATGAATTTTCGAAGTTTCGACCCAGATGAAATAATATTCAGCATTCAGGATTTTCGGTGCGTCACGTGTATTCTGAGCAAAAAACGAAGGCCTTTTGGATACCGTTCGAACTCGGTACCTCTTGTGAAAATGTAATCAACTCAATTTGTGAAATTTTGGCTCCGGAACCAGCTCGATATGATGAAAATCGACCAAGTTATGATTTTCTGAACATGACGCAAATAAACTTTTGTCACAAATTTTATGTACGAAAATACTTGATAAATCCGCATTTTTGAAGACCTTTTGTTCGAAATTGGCTTCCAGTCGTGATAGATGAAAACGTAGATAACATCAAGACGTAATTTTGGCCACCGGATCGGGTTCAAAATGAGCCACGATCTTCAAGTTATAAATTTGTTAGCGCGTAAAAATTGTACTTTCAGCACACTTTTTCACCATATTTCTTCGAGAAAACTCACACATTCGGAGACCTTCTTTAAAGAATTGAATCTTGAGTTGAACCTGAATTTGGAAATACGTTATCAGAGATATCTTGGCAAAAGAACACCAGAATATGACGCGTCGGGTTGGACTTGTGAATCTTTGAACCCCGAATCATTGCAAAATGGTGAACCGATTTTCAGCACGGAAAATACTCTGAGAATATCCGTTGAGGAAATAAGCGTCACTTGTAACCTGAAGAAGCTTGATAAATATACCTTTATTCCATAACCATAAAACCAATAATATGTGTGTATGAAAAGAGGGCAAATTTTGGGGTACAACAGCTGCCCCTATTCAATCTTCTTAAACCTGAAGATTTAGATTGGCTGTCTGCCTTTCGTAATCTGAAGGTGGAAGATGATTGAACACTAGAGTGTCGAGAAATTTGCACTCGTCTGAGATGGTGCTGGACTGTATAGATAATTTCAAGAATGGGCTTATAGATGCCATTTGGAGGTGATGACGGAAGGTCACCGGAGATGGGCTTAAAGATGCCATCTGGAAGATATGAAGGAGAATTGTAGGAGATGGGCTTAAAGATGCCATCTAGAGGATGTTGATTTCCCGAGATATTCCTTTGATGAGAATTCTTGTTCCTGTCGTTGAGGAGGAATCTGCTGAGGAATGTTGGTATCTGTCTTGGGAGAAATAGAATTTCAGGAGCTTCAGTTGTCCGTTACTCTACTGGGGAATTATCTCTTAGTTGAGGAGTTGAAAATGCACTGCTATCTGGCCATGCTCCAGGTTTTACAGTGACTTACTGAGGAGATGAGATTAAACTTGCTAGATGGTCATCCTCCAAGCTTTGCAATTTCTCAATTCTTATCTGGTCATGCTCCAGGATTCAGAAGGAATTAGGTGGTTATCCGGTCGCATCCGGGTTTCAACTTGAATTTAAGTCATACTAATATCCGGTCGATTTCCGGGCTTCATAGTAATTGGCCGAGTAAACTGCTATTTGGTCGAATTCTAAGCTTCACAGGACCTTATATTGTTATCTGGTCGTGTCCCATGCTTCAGTGTCTTTTGCTGCTATCTGGGCGTGCTCTAGTCTTCACAACGTCTTATACCACTATCTGGTCGTGCACCAGGCTTCACGGTGTCTTATACCACTGTCTAGTTGATTCCAGGCTTCATGGTATCTTGTACTACTATCTGGTCGATTTCCAGGCTTCACAATAACTTGCTGAGAGTTAAGTTATTTTCCGGTCGATTTCCGGGCTTCAAAGCTTGAATTTAAGATATACCACTATCTGGTCGATTCTAGTCTTCGTAGTATTTTGGAGAAATCAAGATATTATTCGGTCGATTTCTGGGCTTCATAGCTTGAACTGGAATAGAAATCTTAGTATCGATTTGACTGAACTAGAGAAAACTTGCGAGAACTTGATTGCATCTTTTCCTGAAAGGTAAAGAGTCAGTCGTATGAAATGTATTGAGTAATGATGTTCTCAAAATAAATGAGATTATGCTGCATGATGCGTATGCGCATGCCACGATGTATGGATATGCAATGTTCTTGTGATATTTTCTGGCTGGGGAGAATAAATCTCGGACTGCTGTTGGGGAGTATAAGGAGTTGAGTTCTTCATTCTCGTTGGGGATAGAGAACGAGGATGACTATGCCGGAGAATCGCTCCTTGTTTACGGATATTCTGTCGGGGGAAAGACTCTGCTTGAGAATAACTCTACGGGGGGAATAATTTTGTTGGAGAGAGAAGCTTCCATAGCTGAAGGGATAAACTCTGTCGGGGATTGAGCTTCTGTATTCAGATAAATAAACTCTGTTCAGGAGAAAACTTTATGAACCGCTTACGATTACAAAATTCGGCTGGGGAATATAGACGTCGGCTCTCCGAAAGAGCTTGGTTGGGGAAAGTAACTCCTGTTTGGGGAGGCAAAGATCAAAACTTTGGTTGCCTCTACTCTGGGGAGTGTAAATATTACTGGGACGCATGCTAAGGATACGACAATGACTTTGTATCAAGACTTTTCTGCCCCTGTACCTGCTGGAGAAAGTGCCTGCGGAGGCCTTGTGGATTGAGTGTCATCCCAACTTATGAGGTGCTTGGTAACTGCCGATCAGAATGATAAGTCTTCTACTGATAGGCAAGTGACAAGATAACGGGACATAGTCGTACGCTTTAATCCCTAACTTTTTCCTGGACTGTCTTTTCAGATTTTAAGTCCACTGGGATACCCTTTCTTGCCCAAGCCTCCTTTTCAGGTTTTCGACTTGCCGGGTGTACATATCTTTTTTTTTATCCCTAATTTTTGCCCGAACCCTTTTGGTTCGCCAGGATGCCCTTATTTTTGCTTAGGCCAGTCAACCTAGCGGGTCTTTGTTCGTGCGTAGTATTTTTCGACTATGTCCATGTTTACCGAGTACAGAGAATTGACAATGTCCATAGTAGTAAGTGTTACCACACTACCCGAAGATGTTTGTTTGATCGTAAAGGATTCGTTGCTGGAATTCATGCCCAATTCCCCCAAGTGATTCAGATGGAGATCTACCCCTGGCTGTTTGGCATCTTTGAGAGATTCCTTGAATCTTGACTTGACTGCCCCAGATGATGGACAATGATCATGCCGTGCCCCCTTGGTTGGAATTTTTTTTCCACTTGAGGTGATCCTTTTTATTGAGAAGGTTTCTGTTCACTAGATATTCATCATGCGAATTTATCTATTGTTGAACAAATAGTCATATGCAAACAATGTTATTTTAAGAATGCAAAGCTTATGTCTGTCTTGAGGTTTTGAAAATGCAGTTTTTTTTTAGAAAAATAGAATTTTGCAAAGATGTGATATCAACTCAGGATTTGTAACAGACCTTCAGGAGTTAGGATACCTTTTGTAACAGTATGATTTCGAACTAACCCATGCTTCAGCGAGGACTTTTAAGGGTTATAACGTGGCGTGGTTCACAGTTTAAGAAACAAAGGATAAAGGCTCAAATTTTATTTGTGCCCAACCCACTCTTTGTGATGTTCTTCAGTCCTATGCTTAGTTAATTGCACGTTTAGAATCCCGTTTGAGTCTTTGCTCTGATATTCCAGTGATGGTTTGGATACTGACAGTTTATTTTGAATAGGTAGTCATTTTTGTAATCTTCTTTTTTTCGAGGATTTGTAATAACCTCTTTTTTTTTTGTTTTCGTTATCCCTAATTTTTGCCTGAACTGTTTCTTTTGTGATTACAGTCAGCGGGATGCCCTAATTTTTCTCTTAATTCTCCTTCATAGGTTTTGACTTAATGGGCTTTTATTTCGAGAGATAATGACTGCCTGTCTTGACGATTATACGGAACCATCACCATCTTTTGTTTTAGAAGGACATCTTCGATGCCATTCATTGTGTATGAAGCGGCAGATTGTGACTGAATGCGCCTCTGAATTAACTGAGAAAAATACCCTTCCCTAGGTTATGATTAAGGGTTTTGATTTGTGTGAAAATAAAAACTCTTACTTCTTTTCCTCAAAGGAGTTGACTAGGGATTATCTTCCTTATAACTCCACTGTTTGGGATTTGAAACAACGTCTGTACATCGTCAGCGAGGTCTGTTCAAAAGCATACTGTAGAGATTGTGGTATCATTTTCGTCATCCTCCCTCTAAAGGCTTACAACTTTTTTAATCGAGAGTTGAATATCACAAAAGGAAATAAGAACTCATTTTTGAAATAGTGAATACAAATGAATTGATTCAAGACAAACATGTGCAATGCATTGATGGAATAACGAGGTTTGATATGAATAAATGTTCAAACAAATCAAAAGGAAATTACACATTGAAAATTCTAATGAATGAAAAGTCTTCTTGTGAGAACTTGTCACTTCAGATGGTATGCCTTGGAGGGATGGCAGAAGAACTCAGCTTGACCGTCTTGTGCGAATTCTAGCGCTCCTTCATCAATCAGGTCTTGAATTTTATTTTTCAATGCCCAAACAGTCATCAGTATCATGCCCCGGGCTGTTAGAAGGGTATGCACACCTTGCATCAGGATTGTAGTTAGGAGAAGAAGTCTTGGGATTCAGATGAGGCCCTATCAACGTAACCAGATTCATCCTCAACTTATGTTGTAAAGCTTGAGACAGTGGCATGTTGAGTTTGGTAAACTGCCTTTTGGGCATATCTGGCTTACTCTGATTAACCCGTTGTTTTTGGTGAGGTTGTTGTTGGACCCGTGATGTAGTAGCAACTTGGAAAGTTCCACTCTTCACCAAACCAACCTTTTGTCTTCTTGGAGGTTATTCAATGACTTGGTCCCCGATCTCGACTGTTTGCTTCATACTGATGTATCCATCTTGATGAAGTTGGTTGATGATGGCTTTAAGCTCTTCTTGTCTTCGGGCTAGGCCTTGGATAAGAGCCATCCGCCCCAGCATCTGGGTTCTCATTGCACCTACCTCAGCTTGCAGTTGTTCCAGCCGTTCTTCCTTATTGTCTTCAGAACTTTTCTTGACCAAGTTCCCAACGAGAAGTGTTTTCAACTCTTCCTGCCCCTTGGATAGGTTTAGGAATATTTCCCTGAACTGAGCTTCTTGAGTTTGAAGATCTCAGTTGTCTTGTTTGAGATCCATTGCTGAAATAAACAGCGAGAACATGAGAGACCTGTACTGGAAGACCTGTTATGTAATGATATGTATGATATATGTATGCAATGTTTTCAAGGATCTCGCGGGGTAAACAAGAAACTGTTAGAATTTGATTGCAGCTTGATTAAAGAAACTTCGTGTCATTGAGAGTCATTCTTCAAGAGTCAATCTCACCATATCGAGTGGGTCATATCCCTTGACTCAAGTTATCGTGTTTTGATCTCTAGACGGCATTGGCTAGAGGAAAATAAATCCCCTTGCCCCTTGCTAGACATCTGATTTACCATAACATGCATCACAAACCCTTAAGATCCTTGAAATGGTTAAGGAAATGTTAAGGAAATGTTAAGAAAAAGTATGAGGTGATAAAGACAAATGGGTCTAAGAAGTCCAGGTTACTGGATAATGAATGCGGATAAATCCTACAAGGAAATCATGTTGTCAGATAATAAAACTGTGCAAGTAGTTCAAGTTGAAAGCACACAAGTCACACAAACAGCCTTAGGTTTAGGCTTGCATGGGTTTTAAGGTAGTACCCTCTTGAAGTTTAGTTGGTTCAACCTGTCCTAAAAAAGTAACCGGGTTCTAGAGGATCTCAATAGCACTGACCATCCTCCATCGGTCATGGTTTCAGCTTACACAATCTTTTCTTGCGGCCGGAACTATCTCGAGAGTATGGTCTCAATGAGTGTAGCATCGAGTATCAACCAGTTCTCAGCTTTACACCGAGGCTGGCTATCTCACTAATTTCTAATGGCCAAGTTGGGCGATTAAAGGTTCTAAGGTCAATTGATGCTTAACGACACCATGCAGCGGCGCCGTATTCTCCTCATTTCTCTATAAGGGATACCGGTACCAACCAATGTGCCACATCAACGTAGCTACTACTTCAACCGTATCGGTTTACGCCGTACAGTTTCCTCACAGTCTATTGCTACTTACCTAAAAGGTATCCTGAGATCCTGGTTAGGATCTATAGTAACCCCAAACAAAACACTTAAAAGTAAAGCAAACAAAGCAATCAAGAGGAGTAAATATGATGAACTAGATCTTAAGGTATACCCCACTTACATCACCCCAGCATAGTTGCCAGTTCTGTGATACGGTGGCAGAACCGACTATTTAATACTGGTTTGTGTTTTGCGTTTTTTGTTCGTAAAATTTCGCGGTAAGCAAGAGTCACAACCGAATTTTATTTTATCCAATCAGGAAAAGGAAAAAGAACAGAAAAAACCTTTTTTCGAGATATTCTGAGTACGGGGGGTAGATTATAGAAAGGGAAGGTGTTAGCACCCTTTCTATCCATGGTTTTCCATGGGCTCTTAGATACTTGCTCATCTTTTTAAAACTGCTTGTGTATGTGCTTTGTTTTTGAAAAGTTTGACTTACTTCGTTTTAACCCTTGTTTCTGTCCTCAAGAGTGTTACGAAGTTGTTTTTGAAATCTTTGTTTGGAAAGTGTTTGTGTGAAAAAAGTTTGTTGTTTTGAGCAAGTACCTTACAGTTATCTACCTACTCGAAAAAATGCGTTATTTTCCTCCTATCCTTTAGACCGTGTTATCCTACTATTAGTGAGTAGGTAACCCTAGTCGTTGGATGTTTGAGGGACTATCGAAAGGACGAAATGGTCTTTGAAGGCAACAAGTAAGGATACCTTAGCATTTCGAAGGGACTGTCATCATATATTCGTAGGCAACATCGAGGGACAAGATCATTTCTCGTAGGCAACTCGAGGGACGTTAAGGGACTATGATCTTTATGATGATTTCTAGATTGAGGGTCTTTGCTAAGATATCTCTATGTTCGAGGGACATGACAATTATTTTCCAAGGCAACCAAGTGAGGCATACCCTAAGAGTGAGCATGTGCATGTGTTTGATTTCAATTATTTAATCTTTGCACAATTAAGGTGATCTACTATTTTAATTTTCAGTTTGTCTTTCCATACAATCCTATTAACATACATCTAAGCAGTTTATAGATTGCAGAATTAAAAGTAAGAAAGTTTAAAGTCCTAGCTATTACAAGGCTTTTGTAGATACATAATAGTGAAGAATGCGGAAAAGAAATCCTAATACTATTACCTCTCGGAAGCAATTACATAATTAGAAAAAAAATGCGAGAAAAGATAAATCTACGTTATTACATTGATAATGCGACCTATACAATTTTTCTAGAAATTAAAATGTAAAAGAATAAATAAAAAGAAAATAAGGAAGAATTAAAACCTAAAATTCTAAGTTAATGTTTTTGGTATTTTTTTTGTAGAAAATAATTTTAAGATAATTAAAAAACCTAATTCTAACTAATTTTAATAAAAAAAAGTTAATTAACTTAATTTATTAATAAATGAAAAAAAGCCAAAAATTCAGTTACTAACTAAAACAAAAACCTAATCCTAATTTGTTAAGAAAAAGGTTAATTAAAGGGTTAATTACAAAGATCCTAAAACCTAATTAATTTTAATTAATAAAAAAAGGTTAATTTTGAAAAAAAAGATGAATTAAAAAAATCTAAAACCTAATTAATTTTAATAAAAAAAAGTTTTTAAAAAAGGTTTATGTCTAATGATTAATAAAAAAGATTAAGTTTGCCAAAAAATAGATAGGGGAAGAAACATTAATGAAAAATAGGGTTAGAAAATAAAAATAATGCAAATGTCATGGGTGGTTGTTGAACCGAAATTAATTTAAAACCTAAAACTAAATTTAAAAAACCTAAAATTAATTATTCAAGTTTATTATAAAAAATCAAAGGTTTGTGAAAAATGTTAAGTTTTATGAAGAAAAAAAGTTTTAAACAGAAAGAATGAAAATAAATAAAAGGATAAATATGGGAAGAAAACCAAAACCAATAGGGGTGGTTGTTGAACCCACGCCCTTAACCTCTTTAACCTCCTCAGGATGCCTGTCTTGCCATGCATTGGTGGTTGTTCTATTTTGGCCATTAGTGTTTTGGGCTCAACGTTCTGTAATGAACCTGCATGGGATCCTGTCTAAATTTGCAGTGTTGAATCTCATGAACACATTAAATAAATTACTATATATCATGAAATATAAATAAAGCAAATATATGGAAAAAAATTTAATGTTAAAACTGATATGGCATGTGTTGTACCCCAAAATTTGCCCTCTCATATTCTTCAAGATTTGCCAAGATCAATCTCCAAATGGTTCAAATTCTCTCAAGGATTGCACAGTCCAATTGCCTCCTAACACAGTCAAAATTAGGGTTTTGGTTCTTGCAAAGAAAATAAGGTTTCCAAGGGGTCCAATTAAGTCCCATATGCCTATATACATTGTCAAGCATCCATATGTCAAGTTTCAAGACTCATAGCATCAAGTTGCCCAGTCAAAAGCCCTAATTGCTTCACAGTCAACTACAGGGGTAAAATGGTCATTTGACAGTCTAAAGTCAAAAATTTTGGTCAACATCTCATTTTGAAGCCACAATCATCATTTGATCAATTCTTGATCATGATTCCTCAAGCATGGCTCAAAAATCATCAAGGTGTCAAAAGTTTCTATTTTGGGACAGTTGAAAAGTCAACTGCAAATTGACCAAGGCATAACGTTTTCATGGTTCATCAGAAAAATCCAATCCAAAGCTCATTTTGAAGGGTATGACATTTCCTACAACTCATCTTCACATTCCAAGTCCAAGAAATGCTCTCACAAAAAGTTATCAATTTCTACATTATAGGTCATTTTCAAAAGTCAACAAAAAGGCACTTTAAGTCAAAGACCATAACTTGAGATTGTTAAATCAAAATGCAATGGGACCAAAGGCATTGGTTAGAGGACTTCAAGACCTTTCCAAAATGTCCAAGAACATGTTCATAGCTTCAAAATTGAGCAAGATATGCATTGGAGAAGTTGGGAAATTTTTGGGAACTTTCAAAAGTCAACTTTGCCTAAAACACTTCATTTTTGCTCTAATGGGCCTCAAATTCCTTCTTGAAACTTTACCCAAAGCCTATGCACGACCCATAGAGCTTAAAATAATTTATTTTCTTATTTTTAATTAATTAATTGAATTTATATTAATATTAATTCATTTAATTGGTTTTAATTATAGAAAAATCAAAAAGATATGGTTTTTGGATCTTTTGTGAAGCAAATCAGATCAGGGCAAGCTGGCAAACTCGTTTCTCAATCAAAAAAAGGAAAATCATCCATAATTGGCAAGGTTTTCATTGAAAAAAGATTGGAAATTATATGATTGAAAATCAAAGATTGCAAACTTAATTTCATGGACTTTTGGGCCAAAGTTTTAACCTAATTCTCATCACATACATATGCTGAGGCCAACCCTAGTGTAGAACACGTGAAAGCTGCCATAGAACTCCATAACAAAGTTGCAAAAAATTGAGAAAAAGTGTGAAACTGGTTTCCTATTTGCAGCACAATTCAAAGCTTCTCTTTGATTCAAACATATTGCCTGACTCTCCAGGAAGCCATTGCCATCGAAAACCAATCCTAACACGCGAAGAATCAAAGAACACGAGTCATTCGGTTTGTCTTGTTTTTCAAAATTGCATAACTTGATTCATGCGTTTTTAATCCATTTTCTTGTTTGATTTATGTTAATAGGGACCTTCTGAAGCGATTGGTATAATCCAATTGAGTTATAACTTCCTGAATCAAAATCCACCATGAACGAAATCTAGGGTTTCTGAAGCTCTCAATTAGGGCTTTATGCATAAGGGAAAATTGGAACTTGAGACAAGCATGGTTGAATTCGTCAAGGCCAGACGAATTCAACCAGACCCTCGCGCCCTTTTTATGTGACCCATAGCTCTAATCGCTATTATTGGGACTTTTGTTTTCTGGGGGTTTAAAACCCCCGCTATCTTATTCATATTTGCAGGTGAAACGAAGAAGATAACAGGCGTGGAAATGGGTGACTGGTTGATTCAAATGAGTGGCGCGCTTTTTCTAAATTCCAGCATAATTATCACTTTTCATATATAATATTTGTTTATCAATATGTATACAAACGCGCTTCATGGTTCAGATGGTGGGAGACGTGGCTGGCAAATACTGGGACCTGGGTTCGATTACCAGGTCCCCCCATATAATTGTTGATTTTTGTTTTAACATGTTCCAGTGCAGTATTCATCCAAAGGGTCACCATACGTACCCGCGCCTAAGCTTGCCAAGTGGCTGTGACTATCAATCCAAGGGCTGCAAGAGAAGGAGTATCGTGTGCCCAGTCAAACAGCACGCACACAATCCTGAAAGTCAACCAGGCTTAGGATCTTCTTGGGTCAGAATTGCTCAAAACAAACCTCCACATGGGCCATCACACCCCCTTTGGTTTGCCTTTTTTTTAATTTATTTTCTTTTCTTTCAATTCTTTTAATTGTTTTTAATAATTTTTCTTAATTCATAACAAATTAATTTTTTTTCCTAATAAAAATCAGAAAATCAAAAATTGTAAATTATTTTAATTGTTTATTAATCTCACCATTAACCTATTTTTTAATAAATACTAACAATTAATTTAGTAAATAAAAATTGCCTAGAATTAGGTTTTGACATTTTTTCATCATTATTAATTACTATTATTTTTGTACATAAAAATTAATAAGCTTAAACTAACTTTAATATTTTCTTAATAATTAAAATAGACTTAGAATTGGGGTTTTCTCTTGATTTTTATTTTCTTTATTTCATTAAATACAAAAACATAAAAAATATCTTTCTTGTAAATAATTAATTAAATTAGTATTAGGTTTAATTTAAATTTAATTTCAAGTAAAGGACAAAAACTCATAATTTCTCAAAAGGGTCAAAACCCTAGGACGTCCAATTTAATTCTTTCGCGCGTTATTTTTTTTATTTTATTGGATTATTTTGTAACTGTTTCCGGATGTAATAGTAATTAGGTTTATTGCTTTTTTTACTTTCCGCATCTTTATCAAAAACGGGTCTTTGTTTTTTGGCGATGTATAGACCCGCGCCTTGTAATAGCGTAGCTTTTACCTTTCCGTATTTTATTTTCCGCACTCCTAAATTCTAAATTGCATGAAAGAATGTATGGTAATTAAAAACAACTCGTAGCTCACAATTACATGATCAAAGATAAATGTTAACATAAAAACAACACACAATGCATATGCCACTTCTAGGGTACGCCTCACTCGTTGCCTTCGAAAGTGGTCATCAAGTATAGGGTATTTTAGCGGTCGCCCTTATGTCTAAGATCCAGTTACCTCGAAACGGTTGCCTCGGATTAAAAAGGATCTAGGACATTAAGGTTACTTCTAAAGTGTCCTACTATTGCTTCGGTGACCACACTGTCCCTACAATCGAATTGACCCGAACACCTCCAACGGTGGTGCTACCTACCTCTCAATGGTGGGATGGCACTACCTTAAGGACTTTTACACAGCCTAATTCCTTAGGGTAGGTAGATGACTCATGCGTACTTGCTCTCTTCAAAAACAAATCAAAAATCTTTTCACACTGACACTTTCAAAAGCTTTCAAAACAAATTTTTCGAACACTCTTGAGGACAGATACAAGAGTCACTCAGAAATCTTTCAATGAAACTTTTTTCAAACCCACTCACATTTTGAAAAAGACGTTTTGAAAACATAAGAGCAAGTACCTAAGAGCCCGTGGATAACCACGGATAGAAAGGGTGCTAACACCTTCCCTTTCTATAAATCTACCTCCCGAACAGAGAAACATTCTCATAAGGAATTTTGCTGTGCTTTTGTCCTTTCCATGTTGGAGAAAATAAAAGACGGTGGCGACTCTTGCTTACCGCGACATTTCGCGAAACCAGCTTTAAACAGTCAGTTCTATTTCCACCGATCACAGAACTGGCGACTCTGCTGGGGATTTTTTAAAGTGAGGTGTACCTTAGGATAGATCATACTTATGTTTTCAATTGCCTGTTTTGTTTGCTTTAATATTGTGGGCCTGTTTTGGGAGTTCTATAGACCCTAACCCGGATCTGGGGGATACCTTTTAGGTAGCAACAAACTGTGAGGGAACTGTGTGGGGTATACCGACACGGTTGAAGCAGTTGCTACGTTGATGTGGCACTTGCGTGAGTACCGGTAACCCTTGAGTCAAGTCAAGGAGAGTACGGGGCCGCCGCGTGGTGTCGTGAAGCATCAACTGACCTTAGGAACCGTACTTGACCATCCTGGCCTCTTTAGAGTAGTGAGATGACCGACTTTGGTGCAGTCCGAAGTTGGTTGATACTCGATACTACACTCATTGAGGGTTGTTTTCTTTGAATATTTTGATCACCAGTTCAGTGGCTAAATCAAAATAATGAACACAGAAAACAACCCAATGATTTTGAGCTCCTTAGAACCCGGTTACTTTTGATAGGACAGGTTTTTGAGCCCACCAACTTCAAGAGGGTAGTACCTAAACTTCATGCTGGCCTAAACTCTAAGGCCTTTCTGGTGTGACTTGTGTGCCTTCAAACTTGACTACTTGCATGTTCTTGTTATCTGACACATGAGCTTCTTGCAGGTTTTGTTTATAGTCCTTAATCTGGACTCATAACAGGGTTCACCTACATTACTCCACGCATAGCATAACATCATACCATCATACCATTGCATACATCCTGCATAAGGACTAACCCATTTCAAGGATCTCAAGGGTTTGTGATACAGGTCATGATGAACCAAATGTCTAGCAAGGGGCAAAGGGGATTTATTTTCCTCTAGCCAAGGTTGTCAGGGGCTATGATCCACTCGATATGGTGAGCTTTGACTCTTGAAGAAGGACTCTCAACAACATGAAGTTCCTTCAATCAAGCTACCGGATTCCCATTCTAACAGTCTTCTTGTTTACCCCGCGAGGTCCTTGAAAACATTGCATGCATATTATACATATCATTGCATTACAGGTACCCTTGTTGCAGGTCACTTACCTTTTTCGCTGTTTATTTCAGCAATGGCTTCCAAACAAGATAACCAGGGTCTTCATGCTCAAGAGACTCAGTTCAGGGAGATCTTCCTAAGCCTATCCAAGGGGCAGGAAGAGTTGAGGACACTCCTCATGGGGAATTTGGCCAAGAAAAGTCCCGAAGATGATAAGGACGAACGGCTGAAACGTCTGCAAGCTGAGGTAGATACAATGAGAACCCAGATGTTGGGGCAAATGGCTCTCATCCAAGGCTTAGCTCGGGAGCAAGAAGAGTTGAGGACCATGATCAGTCAACTTCATCAAGACAGATACAACATGAAGCAACCAGTCCAAGTCAGGGACCAGGTCATTGATCAGCTTCCAAGAGGACAAGAGTCTGGTATGGTGAAGAATAGACCTCTCCAAATTGCTACCACTTCACAGGTCTAACCCCAACCTCGCCCAGAACAACAGGTAGATCAGAGTAAGCCAAGCAAGCCCAGGAGGCAATTCACCCAGCTCAACATGTCGTTGTTTCAAGCTTTACAACACCTGTTGAGTTTGAATCTGATTACACTAAGGGCTCCTCCCCGGAACCCCAACATCTCTGCTCCTAACTATCATCCCAACAAAAGATGTGCATACCACTCTGATAGTCCTGGACATGACACTGTCGACTGCTGGGCTCTGAAGAACAAAGTCCAGGACCTGATTAATGAAGGAGTAGTGGATTTCACCTAAGAGGGTCAGGCTGAGTTCTTCTACCATCCCTGCATGATTCACCATTTGAAGTGACAAATCCTGAGACGAGAAGATTTTTTTTTGTCCATTAGAATTTTCAAGTTGTAATTTTCTTTTGATTGTTCAAACAATTATTGTCATGGCAAACGTTATTACTTCATCAATGCATCGCATATGTCTGTTTTGAATCAATATATTCGCATTCGCTATATGTAAACTGTTTTCATATTTTTGTGATGATCAACTCTCGATTGAAAATTCCAAAGCCTCTTGAGGGAGGATGACGAAAACGATACCACGACGTTTACAGTATGCTTTTGAACGAACCCCGCTGATGAGGTACAGACATTGTTTCAATTCCTAAACACTGGAGTTATAAGGACGATAATCCCTCGTCAACCCCTTTGAGCCAAAGAAGTAGGAGTTTTTCTTTTCGAAAATTAAAACCCTTAATCATAACCTGGGGCAGGGTAGTTCTCTCAGCTGATCCAAGTGCATAATCAACAACATCAAAGGAGTCCTTCTAAAACAAAAGACAGTGATGGTTCCGAATAAACATAAAGACAGGCAGTCATAATATCTCAAAAATAAAAACCCAATAAGTCAAAACCTACGAAGGAGACTTACAAAACTGGGGCATCCCGCTGACTGTAATTCCAAAAAGAAACAATTCAGGCAAAGAACAGGGATGAAAAAATCAAAAAAGAAAGAGGTCCTACAAACCCTTAAAGCAAAAGGAAATGACTGCCTATTCAAAATAAATTGTCAATATCCGAACCATCACCGGTATATCAGAGCAAAAGAATCGAACAAGGTCTAATGCACGATTAGCTAAGTTTAGGATCGAAGAACATCACGAAGAACGGGTGGGTACAAATAAATTTGAGCCTTTATCCTTTGTTTCTTAAACCGTGAACCAGGCCACGTTATAACCCTTAAAAGTCCTAGCTGAAACATGGGTTAGTTCGAAAGCATACTGTTACAAAAGGTATCCTGACTCTTGTAGGGCTTGCAGTAAAATAACGAGTTGACATCACATTTTACAAAATTCACTTGTTTTATTGAAAACTGCATTTTCAAAAACTTCAAGACAGACATAAGCTTTGCATTCTTAAAATAACATTGTTTGCATATGACTATTTATTCAACAGCAGAGAAATTCGCACGACGAATATCTAGTGAACAAAAACCTTCTCAACAAAAAGGTCATCTCAAGTGGAAGAAACATTTCCAACCAAGGGGAACGGCATGAGCATTGTCCATCATCTGGGGCAGTTAAGTCAAGATTCAAGGAATCTCTCAAGATGCCGAACAGTCAGGGGCAAATCTCCGCCCGAGTCACCTGGGGCATTGGACATGAATTCTAGCAACGAATCCTGCATGATCGAATGAAGATCTTCTGGTAGTATGGCAACGCAACACTACTAACAGGGGCACCCCCCTACATCCTGAGAGCACGGACATAGTCGAAATAATACTGCGCATAATCAAAGACCCGCTAGGCTGACACACCTAGGCAAAAATAAAGGCTTCCCGGCGAACCAAAAGGGTTCGGGCAAAAATAAGGGACAAAAATGAAAAATTTGTACACCCGGCAAGTCGAAAACCTGAAAGGGCGGCTTGGGCTAAAATGGGTATCCCAGTGGACTGAAAACCCGAAAGGGCAGTCCAGGCAAAAGTTAGGGATCGAAAGCATACGACTATGTCCCGTCATCTTGTCACTTGCCTACCAGAAGAAGATTTGTCAAATCGGCAGTCCTCAAGCACCTCCACAAGTATCTTCTCCCACAGAAACTGGGGCAATAACATTGTCCGAGCTGTGCAAGCTGCTCTGTCCTCCAGGTACAAGGTAGATTCAGTTGAAGAATATGACCAAGATACCTCCACTCCCTGTAGAGTAAGACAAGAATCAACAATACTCTCCCCAAGCAGAGTTGGTCTCTCGTCAGCCCTAACAAGGCACTGTATCTCCAGCAAGTCAGTCAACGCTCTCCCCAAGCAGAGTTAGCCTACTATCAGCCTTAAGGAAGTTGGGTATCCCCAGAAAATCTCAATATTCCCCAGCAGAGTATACAGACATTCCTAACAAGCATCCCCGGCAATCTTGATCTAAGATTGTTCCCCGGCGGAATACAAGACACCCCCAGCGGAGCCATTCCCCAGTGCAGTCCGAAGTCTCCCCAGGAGAATCAATCTCCCCAGTAGGAAGCTTATCCCTAGTAGATTCTGGAAGCTTATCCCCGGTAGATTCTGGAAGCTTATCCCCTGCAGAGCACGAACGCGTCTCCCCGGCTTTATTCAAAAAGTCATTCCCCACCAGGGCTTATAACTGGGTTATCCTCAACTAATTACCACGGAAAGATCGTCCTCGGCGAAGCTCTTCCTATCCCCCAGCAGAGTTCATCAAATCTTCCAACATAACATATCAATAGTATCCCCAGCGGAGTTATCATCAAAACCTTAGCGAAATATCTCTCCCCACAGAGCAATTCCCCGCAGAGTAATCTCTCCAGCAAGTTCATTCCCCAACAGAGTCATCTTCTCCTACCGATTTATTCTTGCAACCATCATCCCCATCGGAAATGAAGAACTCCACTCTTCAACATCAGCCCAGGATTCAGCTTCCCGGTATTCGCCAAGGATTTATTTTCCTAGACAAAAATACATTCATAAACATTACATTATCATACACCACAATGCATGCATATACGCATCATATCACACAACCTCATTTATTTTGAGAACATCATGACAACATGCATTTCATACATCATGATGTTGCATACAACTGACGTTTTGCCTTTTCAGGAAAAAGGTCAATACAAAGATAATTACTATCAACTGTCGTAATTCCAGATACGATACTTGTATCTAGCCAGGGCACATCTGAAGAGTTTGAAGATTCGATACCTGTATCCAGCCAGGGTAAATCTGTTGACGACTAATTCCAGATTCGATTCCTGTATCCAGCCAGGGCACGTCTGAAGAGTTTGAAGATTTGATACCTGTATCCAGCCAGGGTAAATCTGTTGACGACTAATTCCAGATTCGATTCCTGTATCCAGCCAGGGCACGTCTGAAGAGTTTGAAGATTCGATACCTTTATCCACCCAGGGTAAATCTGTTGACGACTAATTCCAGATTCGATTCCTGTATCCAGCCAGGGCACGTCTGAAGAGTTTGAAGATTCAATACCTGTATCCAGCCAGGGTAAATCTGTTGACGACTAATTCCAGATTCGATTCCTGTATCCAGCCAGGGCACGTCTGAAGAGTTTGAAGATTCGATACCTGTATCCAGCCAGGGTAAATTTGTTGACGACTAATTCCAGATTCGATTCCTGTATCCAGCCAGGGCACGTCTAAAGAGTTTGAAGATTAGATACCTGTATCCAGCCAAGGTAAATCTGTTGACGACTAATTCCATATTCGATTCTTGTATCCAGCCAGGGCACGTCTGAAGAGTTTGAAGATTCGATACCTGTATCCAGCCAGGGTAAATCTGTTGGCGACTAATTCCATATTCGATTCCTATATCCAGCCAGGGCACGTCTGAAGAGTTTGAAGATTCGATACCTGTATCCAGCCAGGGTAAATCTGTTGACGACTAATTCCAGATTCGATTCCTGTATCCAGCTAGGGCACGTCTGAAGAGTTTGAAGATTCGATACCTATATCCAGCCAGGGTAAATCTGTTGACGACTAATTCCAGATTTGATTCCTGTATCCAGCCAGCGCACGTCTGAAGAGTTTGAAGATTCGATACCTGTATCCAGCCAGGGTAAATCTGTTGACGACTAATTCCAGATTCGATTCCTGTATCTAGCCAGGGCACGTCTGAAGAGTTTGAAGATTCGATACCTTTATCCAGCCAGGGTAAATTGGTTGACGACTAATTCCAGATTCGATTCCTGTATCCAGCCAGGGCACGTCTGAAGAGTTTGAAGATTCGATACTTGTATCCAGCTAGGGTAAATCTGTTGACGACTAATTCCAGATTCGATTCCTGTATCCAGCCAGGGCACGTCTGAAAATTTTGAAGATTCGATACCTGTATCCAGCCAGGGTAAATCTGTTGACGACTAATTCCAAATTCGATTCCTGTATCCAGCCAGGGCATGTCTGAAGAGTTTGAAGATTCGATACCTGTATCCAGCCAGGGTAAATCTGTTGACGACTAATTCCAGATTCGATTCCTGTATCCAGCCAGGGCACGTCTGAAGAGTTTGAAGATTCGATTCCTGTATCCAGCCAGGGCATATCTGTTGACGACTAATTCCGGACTCGATTCATGTATCCAGCCAGGGCACGTCTGAAGAGTTTGAAGATTCGATACTTGTATCCATCCAGGGCATATTTGTTGACGACTGATTCCAGATTCGATTCCTGTATCTAGCCAGGGCACATCTGTGAGCAACTAATTGTAGACTCGATACCTGTATCTAGCCAGGGCATATCTACATGAAGAGTTTATAGATTCGATACATGTATCCAGCCAGGGCATATCTACATAAAGAGTTTGAAGATCAACCCCTGTAACAGGCCAGGTAATTATTTTTCTTTCTCAGGTACGCAAGTTCTCGCTAAGAAATATCTTACGCGATCGACACCTAGATGGCATCTATAAGCCCATCCACATACCAACAGTCTCCAAATGGCATCCACAAGCCCATTCCCGACAAGATTTTGTCACAGCTCCAGATGGCATCTATAAGCCCATCCTCCTATCCATCATTCCTCCAAATGGCATCTGTAAGCCCATTCCTGCCATCACACTGCTAACATTCTACTATGTGAGTGCAAATTTTTGGGCACTCTAGTGTTCAATCATCTTCCACCTTCGGATTACGAAAGGCGCCAGCTAATCTACATCCTCAGGTCTAAGAAGATTGAACAGGGGCAACTGTTGTACCCCAAAATTTTCCCTCCCATATTCTTCAAGATTTGCCAAGATCAATCTCCAAATGGTTCAAAATCTCTCAAGGATTGCACAGTTCAATTGCCTCCTAACACAGTCAAAATTAAGGTTTTGGTTCTTGCAAAAAAAATGAGGTTTCCAAGGGGTCCAGTCAAGTCCCATATGCCTATATACATTGTCAAGCATCCATATGTCATGTTTCAAGACTCATAGCATCAAGTTGCCCAGTCAAAAGCCCTAATTGCTTCACAGTCAACTGCAGGGGTAAAATGGTCATTTGACAGTCTAAAGTCAAAATTTTTGGTCAACATCTCATTTTGAAGCCACAATCATCATTTGATCAATTTTTTATCATGATTCCTCAAGCCTGGCTCAAAAATCATCAAGGTGTCAAAAGTTTCTATTTTGGGACAGTTGAAAAGTCAACTGCAAATTGACCAAGACATAACTTTTTCATGGTTCATCAGAAAAATCCCATCCAAAGCTCATTTTGAAGGGGATGACATTCCCTACAACTCATATTCACATTCCAAGTCCAATAAATGCTCTCACAAAAAGTTATCAATTTCTACATTATAGGTCATTTTCAAAAGTCAACAAAAAGGCACTTTAAGTCAAAGACCATAACTTGAGATTGGTAAATCAAAATGACATGGGACCAAAGGCATTGGTTAGAGGATTTCAAGACCTTTCCAAAATGTCCAAGAACATGTTCATAGCTTCAAAATTGAGCAAGATAAGCATTGGAGAAGTTGGGAAATTTTTGGGAACTTTCAAAAGTCAACTTTGCCTAAAACACTTCATTTTTGCTAATGGGACTCAAATTCCTTCTTGAAACTTTACCCAAAGCCTATGCACGACCCATTGAGCTTAAAATAATTTATTTTCTTATTTTTAATTAATTAATTGAATTTATATTAATATTAATTCATTTAATTGGTTTTAATTATAGAAAAATCAAAAAGATATGGTTTTTGGATCTTTTGTGAAGCAAATCAGATCAGGGCAAGCTGGCAAACTCGTTTCTCAATCAAAAAAAGGAAAATCATCCATAATTGGCAAGGTTTTCATTGAAAAAAGATTGGAAATTATATGATTGAAAATCAAAGATTGCAAACTTAATTTCATGGACTTTTGGGCCAAAGTTTTAACCTAATTCTCATCACATACATATGATGAGGCCAACCCTAGTGTAGAACACGTGAAAACTGCCATAGAACTCCATAACAAAGTTGCAAAAAATTGAGAAAAAGTGTGAAACTGGTTTCCTATTTGCAGCACAGTTCAAAGCTTCTCTTTGATTCAAACATATTGCCTGAGTCTCCAGGAAGCCATTGCCATCGAAAACCAATCCTAACACGCGAAGAATCAAAGAACACGAGTCATTCGGTTTGTCTTGTTTTTCAAAATTGCATAACATGATTCATGTGTTTTTAATCCATTTTCTTATTTGATTTATGTTAATAGGGACCTTCTGAAGCGATTGGTATAATCCAATTGAGTTATAACTGCCTGAATCAAAATCCACCATGAACGAAATCTAGGGTTTCTGAAGCTCTCAATTAGGGCTTTATGCATAAGGGAAAATTGGACCTTGAGACAAGCATGGTTGAATTCGTCAAGGCCAGACGAATTCAACCAGACCCTCGCGCCCTTTTTATGTGACCCATAGCTCTAATCGCTATTATTGGGACTTTTGTTTTGTGGGGGTTTAAAACCCCCACTATCTTATTCATATTTGCAGGTGAAACGAAGAAGATAACAGGCGTGGCAATGGGTGACTGGTTGATTCAAATGAGTGGCGTGCTTTTTCTAAATTCCAGCATAATTATAACTTTTCATATATAATATTTGTTTATCAATATGTATACAAACGCGCTTCATGGTTCAGATGGTGGGAGACGTGGCTGGCAAATACTGGGACCTGGGTTCGATTCCCAGGTCCCCCCATATAATTGTTGATTTTTGTTTTAACATGTTCCAGTGCAGTATTCATCCAAAGGGCCACCATACGTACACACGCCTAAGCTTGCCAAGTGGCTGTGACTATCAATCTAAGGGCTGCAAGAGAAGGAGTATCATGTGCCCAGTCAAATAGCACGCACACAATCCTGAAAGTCAACCAGGCTTAGGATCTTCTTGGGTCAGAATTGCTCAAAACAAACCTCCACATGGGCCATCACACCCCCTTTGGTTTGCCTTTTTTTTTAATTTATTTTCTTTTCTTTCAATTCTTTTAATTGTTTTTAATAATTTTTCTTAATTCATAACAAATTAATTTTTTTCCTAATAAAAATCAGAAAATCAAAAATTGTAAATTATTTTAATTGTTTATTAATTTCACCATTAACCTATTTTTTAATAAATACTAACAATTAATTTAGTAAATAAAAATTGCCTAGAATAAGGTTTTGACATTTTTTCATCATTATTAATTACTATTATTTTTGTACATAAAAATTAATAAGCTTAAACTAACTTTAATATTTTCTTAATAATTAAAATAGACTTAGAATTAGGGTTTTCTCTTGATTTTTATTTTCTTTATTTCATTAAATACAAAAACATAAAAAATATCTTTCTTGTAAATAATTAATTAAATTAGTATTAGGTTTAATTTTAATTTAATTTCAAGCAAAGGACAAAAACTCATAATTTCTCAAAAGGGTCAAAACCCTAGGACGTCCAATTTAATTATTTCGCGCGTTATTTTTTTTATTTTATTGGATTATTTTGTAACTGTTTCCGGATGTAATAGTAATTAGGTTTATTGCTTTTTTTACTTTCCGCATATTTATCAAAAACGGGTCTTTGTTTTTTGGCGATGTATAGACCCGCGCCTTGTAATAGCGTAGCTTTTACCTTTCCGTATTTTATTTTCCGCACTCCTAAATTCTAAATTGCATGAAAGAATGTATGGTAATTAAAAACAACTCGTAGCTCACAATGCCATGATCAAAGATAAATGTTAACATAAAAACAACACACAATGCACATGCCACTTCTAGGGTACGCCTCACTCGTTGCCTTCGAAAGTGGTCATCAAGTATAGGGTATTTTAGCGGTCGCCCTTATGTCTAAGATCCAGTTGCCTCGAAACGGTTGCCTCGGATTAAAAAGGATCTAGGACATTAGGGTTACTTCTAAAGTGTCCTACTATTGCTTCGGTGACCACATTGTCCCTACAATCGAATTGACTCGAACACCTCCAACGGTGGTGCTACCTACCTCTCAATGGTGGGATGGCACTACCTTAAGGACTTTTACACAGCCTAATTCCTTAGGGTAGGTAGATGACTCATGGGTACTTGCTCTCTTCAAAAACAAATCAAAAATCTTTTCACACTGACACTTTCAAAAGCTTTCAAAACAAATTTTTCGAACACTCTTGAGGACAGATACAAGAGTCACTCAGAAATCTTTCAATGAAACTTTTTTCAAACCCACTCACATTTTGAAAAACACATTTTGAAAACATAAGAGCAAGTACCTAAGAGCCCGTGGATAACCACGGATAGAAAGGGTGCTAACACCTTCCCTTTCTATAAATCTACCTCCAGAACCGAGAAACATTCTAATAAGGAATTTTGTTGTGCTTTTGTCCTTTCCATGTTGGAGAAAATAAAAGACGGTGGCGACTCTTGCTTACCGCGACATTTCGCGAAACCAGCTTTAAACAGTCAGTTCTATTTCCACCGATCACAGCATGTATGAATGATTATACTCTTTTGATCATGGAGATCAAACCAGCCTTACTCTTACTGGAGAACTACTGAGATATGGATTTGTAACAAGGATGACTTGTTTGTAGTGAGATGAGGGTTTGTAACAAGGATTTTAAGGTTTTTAGGATTTTTGAAGGAATTTGATATTTTGACAGGGTTATGGCAAAGGTTTTTTTTTCTCGTGTTGTGTGAAAAGAATGAGATTATATAATGCAAATTAGAGCAAAGATATGGGCTTTGAATGTGCAATTGGGCCTCCAATGTTCACTTGAGTCCGTCACATTTCAGGCTAAATCGCAGGGGCTTGAGTGCAATTTTTGAAGTTGAAATATGAAAACAAAATGTAGCCGACATCGAGAACTAACTCCTGTCCGAAAATAGGCTCAATTGGATAAACGGTGAATTAGTTATGAATTTTTGAAGTTTCAGCTCAAACAAACTTATTTTGGATTCTAGTGTCGACTCTGACACGTTCTTCAATAAAAAACTGGTATTGATCGGAGCGTAATCCGGTCTCGACTTTTGAATAAATGTTATACATCTCTGAGTCAGTGACCTTGTAAAAAAAGATGAGCTCAATCTGATAAAAATTGACCGAGTTGTGAATTTTCGAAGTTTCGACCCAGATGAAATAATATTCAGCATTCAGGATTTTGGGTGCGTCACGCGTACTCTGAGCAAAAAACGAAGGCCTTTTGTATACCGTTAGAACTAGGTACCTCTTGTGAAAATGTAATCAACTCAATTTGTGAAATTTTGGCGCTGGAGCCAGCTCTATACGATGAAAATCGACCAAGTTATGATTTTCTGTACATGACGCAAATAAACTTCTGTCACAAATTTTCTGTACGAAAATACTTGATAAATCCGCATTTTTGAAGACCTTCTGTTCGAAATTGGCTTCCATCCGTGAGAGATGAAAACGTAGATAACATCAAGACGGGATTTTATCCACCAGAACGGGTTCAAAACGAGCCACAATCTTCAAGTTATGAATTTTTTAGCGCGTAAAAACTGCACTTTCAGCATACTTTTTCACCATATTTCTTCGAGAAAACTCACACATTCGGACACCTTCTTTAAAGAATTGAATCTTGAGTCGAACCTGAATTTGGAAATACGTTATCAGAGATATCTTGGTGAAAGAACACCTGAATATGACGCACCGGGTTGGACTTGTGAATCTTTGAACCCCGAATCGTTGGAAAACGACGAACCGATCTTCAGCACGGAAAATACTCTGAGAATATTCATTGACGAAATAAACGTCACTTGTAACCTGAAGAAGCTTGATAAATATACCTTTATTCCATAACCATAAAACCAATAATATGTGTGTGTGAAAAGAGAGCTAATTTTGGGGTACAACACCAAGCCTCTTCGATCCAGGCCTTACTTCCAAGAATGCACTATTTTCGTTTCCTGCTTTTGGTCTTTCAATTTTGTTTCCTTTCTTTTGTTTGTTTGTCCTTATTTATTCTAAGCTTTAATTAACATTAAAAAAATACCCAAAAAAACATTAGTCTTAGCTTTTTATATTAAATTAATTTTGTAAATTAATTAATTAATTATTTTAATATATTCTTAAAACACTAAAATTTAATAGACTTAGGATTTTTAATTCAATTTATTTTCATAACAAAAAAAAATAAAATAAAATTCCTTTCACTTAGGATTTTAGACGTATTTTCAATTCACGCGCGCGTTTATTTTCTTTAGCATTTTTTGTTAATTAGGTAATTGTGCCCGGTTTGTAATAGCTTAATTAGTGTTTTAATTTCCGCATTTTACATTTTCAGTCAAATATAATTGTAATTGCCCCAAAGCTTTGTAATAGCCGTAGGATTTACTTTTTGCACTATATTATATGCTTGTATATAAGCTGCTAGTAAATTAGGTGTGTATGGCAAGAACTAATAAATTAATCTTAGATCACTAAACTGTAAGATAAAATACTTGAAAAAACACACTGCTACACACTTGCACCCTTAGGGTATACCTCACTTGGTTGCCTCGGAAATAGTGGTCATGTCCCTCGAATGTAAGGATATCTTAACAAAGACCCTCAGTTTAAAAATCATCACAAAGATCATAGTCCCTTACTATCTTACGAGTTGCCTACGAGAAATGATCTCATGATGATAGTCCTTTTGAAATGCTAAGGTATCCTTACATGTTGCCTTCAATGACCATTACATTCCTTTCGACAGTCCCTCAATATCCAACGACTAGGGTTAGCTACTCACTAATAGTAGGATAACACAGTCTAAAGGATAGGAGGAAAAGAACAGTCTTTTTCGAGTGGGTAGATAATTATTAGGTACTTGCTCAGAAATTATTTTACACCCTACACTTTCAAATACTTTTCAAACAAAAATTTTCAAAATGCTTTATCACACTCTTGAAGACTGATACAAGAGTTACCATAAAGTGAATCGCCGCACTAAGGAATTTTCAAAGCTTTTCAAACCACATCGACACAAGCAATTTTCAAAAATGAACAAGTACCTAAGAGCCCGTGGAAAACCACAGATACAAAGGGTGATAACACCTTCCCTTTACATAATCTACCCCCCTTACTCAGAAAACTCTCGAAAAGGTCTTTTTCTGTTCTTTTCACCATTTCCTTTGTTGGATAAAAGAAAACTCGGTGGCGATTCTTGCTTACCGCGACATTTGCGAACAAAAAATGCAAACCAGTATAACAGTCGGTTCTGCCACCGTATCACAAAACTGGAGACTCTGCTGGGGACATTATAAAGTGGGGTATACTTTAGGGTCTAGATCATTTTAAAATTTCTTTCTTTGTTTGCTTTGACTGCTTTATCTTTGAGGGTTTGTTAAGGTATTCTTGTAAAGATCCTATACTCGGATCTGGGGAATATTTTTAGATAAACAACAATAGATCGTGGAGATTGTACGACATATAACGATATGGTTGAAGCGATAGATGTGTTGGTGTGACACTTTGGTTGGTACCGGTATCACTTATGTTAAATCGAGGAGAATACGAGGCCGCCGCGTGGTGTCGTGAAGCACTAACGAACCTTAGAACAATAGTTAAACAAACATGGCCATTAGAAAGTAGTGAGATAGCCGACCTCGGTGTAAAGCTGGGAATCGGTTGATACTCGATACTACACTCATTGAGATTGGACTTTCGAGATGTTTCGGCCGCAAGAAAAGATTGCTAAGCTGAAATAATGATCGATAAAGAAAGATAAGTGATATTGAGACTCCTTAGAACCCGGTTACTATTTCTAAGACAGGTTGAGCCAACTAAACTTCAAGAAGGTACTTACCTATGGAATCCATTCAAGCCTAAACCTAAGGCTACTTGTGTGACTTGTTTTCTTTCTTTGCCTAATAATTTGAACTCATTGCAGGGCTTTGTTTGTATTCCTTGCAGGACCTTGTTTGTATAAATCCAATAAATTGGTTTCTTACCCTGCATTTTTTCTTGATGCATAGCATACACATCATAGCATCATACCATAGCATTTCCTTAACCATTTCAAGGATCTCAAGGGCCTGTGATGCATGTTATGATAAAGCAGACGTCTAGCAAGGGGCAAGGGGATTCATTTTCCTCTAGCCAACGCTGTCAAAAGATCAAAGTGACAACTTGAGTCAGGGGCGATGACTCACTTGATATGGTGATATTGAATCTTGTAGAAGGACCTTCAACGATACGAAGTGATTCAATCAAAATTGTAAATTTCAACGCCTAACATTTTCTTGTTTACCCCGTGAGATCCTTGAAAACATTTGCATATCATACATGTCATTGCATAATAGGTAGTCTCCAGTACAGGTCTCTCATGTTCTCGCTGTTTATTTCATCAATGGCTCTCAAACAAGACAATAAAGATCATCAAACTCAAGAGGCTCAGTTCATGGAAATATTCCTAAACCTATACAAGGGGCAGGAAGAATTGAAAGCACTCCTCGCTGGGAATCTGACCAAGAAACGTCCTGACAACAACAAGGATGACCAGGTTGAACAACTACAAGCTGAGATGGAAAGGATGAGAACCCAGATGATCAATCAAATGGCTCTTATCCAAAGCCTAGCCTGGGGATAAGAGGAGCTAAGAATCCTCGTCAGCAAACTTCATCAAGACGGTCGTAACCGTATGAAACAAACGGCCGAGGCTAAGAATCAAGTCGTTAATCAGCCTCTGATGAGACAAAGAGTTGGCTTGGTGGAGAGTGGACCTTTCCAATTTTTTGCTATATCACGAGCCCAACCACAACATCGCCAACAACCACAGGGTAATCGACGTAAGCGGGATTCATTCACTAGGCAATATACCAAACTCAGCATACCAATGTCGCAAGTCTTGCAACACATGTTGAAGTTGAATTTGGTCACGTTGAGGGATCCTCCTACAAATCCCAATAATGCCTCTCCAATGTACAATCCAAATGTAAGGTGTCCATATCACTCCAACAGTCTAGGGCATGATACTGATAGCTGTCGGACATTAAAATACAAAATTGAAGACCTGATCGATGAGGGAGCATTAGAATTCTCACAAGATGGTAAACTAGAATTCTTATATTATCCCTCCAAGGCACACCATCTAAAGTGACGAGATCAGACAAACAGGCTTTTGTTCATTATAATTTTCAATTTGTAATTTTCTTTTGATTGTTCGAACATTTATTCATATTAAACCTTGTTATTTCATCAATGCATTGCACATGTTTGTCTTTAATTAATTTGTTTGAACTATGCTTGAAATGCTTTCTTAATTCCCTTTTGTGATATTAAACTCTTGATTAAAAGCTCTAAGCATTTATAGGGAGGATGACGAGAACGGTACCATAATCTCTATGATATGCTTTTGAACAGACCTCGCTGACGATGTACAGGTGTTGTTTCAAATCCTAAACAGCGGATTTATAAGGAAGATAATCCCTAGTCAACCCCTTTGAGCCTAAGAAGTAGGAGTTTTCTTTTCACACAAATTAAAACCCTTAATCATAACCTGGGGAAGGGTAGTTTTCTCAGTTAATTTAGATGTGCATTTAGTCACAAGCTTTCCCCTTCATACACGACAAATAGTGTAGAAGATGTTGATGGTTCCACATAATCATTAAGAACAGGAAGTCATTATCTCTCAAAATAAAATCCCATTAAGTCAAAACCTATGAAGGAGACTTAAGAAAAAAACTGGGGGCATCCCGTTGGCTGTAATCACAAAAGAAACAATTTAGGCAAAAGACCGGGATAGAAAAATCAAAAAAGAAAGAGGTCCTACAAATCCTCAACAAAAAGAAAAGGTCACAAAAATGAATTCCTTCTCAAACAAACGTTCAATTTCTGATCCATCACCAGAATATCGGGGCTAACATTCCAGAACTCAACTGGGATTCGAAATGCACAATTAACTGAGCATAGGACTAAAGAACATCATGAAGAACGATTGGTTAGAAATAAATTTTGAGCCTTTATCCTTTATTTCTTAAACCGTGAACTAAACCACGTTACAACCCTTAAAAGTCCTAGCTGAAGCATGGGTTAGTTCGAGAGCATACTGTTACAAAGGTATCTTGACTCCTGTAAGGTTTTTTATAAATCATGAGTTGATATCACATTCTTGCAAATTTTGTTTTACTACAAAAAATGCATTTTCAAAAAATTTCAAGACAGGCATAAGCTTTGCATTCTTTAAGTGACATTGTTTGCATATGGTTAATTGTTCAAATGGCAGAGAAATTAACATAACAAATATTCAGTGAACGAAGACCCCCTCAATGGACAAAATCACCTCAAACGGAAAAAACATTCCCAATAACAAGCCTTTCATAATCAAGGGGCATGACATGGTGTCTAATTAATCTGGGGCAGTCAAGTCAAGATTCAAGGAATCTCTCAAAAAATGCCAAATAGCCAAGGATAGATCTCTGTCTGAATCACTTGGGGCATTGGACATGAGTTCCAGCAACGAGTCATGTACGATCAAGCAACTTCTGGTAGTATGATAACATTTACTACTATGGACAATGACAATTCTCCGTACCTAGTGAACATGGACATAGTCGGAAAATAATACGCATGAACAAAGACCCGCTAGGTTGACTGACCTAGGAAAAAATAAGGGCATCCCGACAAACCAAAAGGAGTTCAGGTAAAAATTAGGGATATACTTATGGAAAAAAATTTGCACCCGGCAAGTCAAAAACCTACAAAGGCGGCTTGGGCAAAAAAGGGTGTCCCGGTGGACTGAAAATATAAAAAGATAGTCGAGGAAAAAGTTAGGGATTAAAGCGTACGACAGCGTCCCGTCATCTTGTCACTTGTCTAATCAGTAGAAGGTTTATTGCCCTGGTCTACATTCAAGGACTGCAAGAGTTGGGATAACAGTCAAACCATCTAGAAAATCCCCGGTTGATATTTTCTACAATAGGTATCGAGACAAGGGCATTCTACTACAAGGTCACCGCCATATTCTCAACATGCAGCCTAATGGTGTCAGGTGTTCTCATACCCCAGCAGAAACATTCTAAATAAAGCTGATTCTCATCTAGAAACAGTTCAGATACGATCCAGAGACAGATGTCATTCTAACACTCATTCAATACATGTTCCAAAAAAAGTTCAGATACGATCCAGAGATAGATATCATTCTGACACTCATTCAACACATGTTTCAAAGACAGTTCAGATATGATCCAGAGACGGATGTCATTCTGACACTCATTCAACACATGTTTCAAGTATATTTCAGATACGATCTAGAGACAGATGTCATTCTGACACTCATTCAACACATGTTTCAAGTACAATTCAGATACGATCCAAAGACGGATGTCATTCTGACACTCATTTAATACATGTTCAAGTACAATCATGGCATAGATCTATCCACAAAATCTCTACAGGTACTTTCTCTAGTAGATACAGGGACAGAAACATCCTGATGCGAAGTCATCGCCGTATCCTCAACATATGTCCTAGTGACGTCTATGTTCCCCATAGAGTAGAAACAACCAAAGTTTTGATCTCTCCCTCCCCAAGCAGGAATTATCTCCTCCAACAAAGTCCCTTCAGAGAGCTGAAATCTTCCTTCCCCAGCTGAGTATTATGATTTCAAGTAGTTCATAAAACCTCCTCCCCAGATAGAGTTTGTTCCTCAAACTGCGGAAGCTCATTCCCCAACAAAGTTTATTTCTCTACATCGGAAAAATCTTCCAACAAAGCATCCTCCCTCTACAGAGTTATTCTCAAGAAGAGTCAATCCCCAAAGAATCATCTCCATTCACCATCCCCAGTGGAAATGAAGGATTCAGCCTCTCAATACTCTTCAGCAGCAGTCCGGGATTTATTTTCCCAAGCTATGAAATGTCGCAATAGTTCCATATTCATACATCATGGCATGCACATACACATCGCATATAGCATAATCTCATTTATTTTGAGACCATCATCACAATGCATTTCATACATCATGACATTGCATACGACTAACTCTTTACCATTTTCAGGAAAGATCAATTCAACAAAAACACCGCTGACTGCTTACGTGGCCCGATATTCTTCTCAAAAAGCTATGTCTGATGAAAGACTATTTCAGCATTTTCCTCATAAAGACGCTCTCAAAATACCTTTGCTGGTTTAGTCAGATAGACACTAAGATCTCTCTAATTTCTATTCCATTTGAAGATTGACCCAAGACTTTTGTCTGGTTCAGTTGAATCGATCCTAAGATTCTTCTGATTGTCAATCCAATCAAAGTTGATAAAATACCTTCTCTGGTTCAGTCAGATCGCCACTAAGATCTCCCTAATTCTTATTCTAGTTGAAGATGACCCAATACTTTTGTCTGGTTCAGTTGAATCGATCCTAAGATTCTTCTGATTGTCGTTCCAGTAAAGTTGATTAAAGACCTTCTCTGGTTCAGTCAGATCGCCACTAAGATCTCCCTGATTCTTATTCCAGTTGAAGATTGACCCAAGACTTTTGTCTAGTTCAGTTAAATCGATCCTAAGATTCTTCTAGTTGTCGTTCCAGTAAAAGTTGATTAAAAACCTTCTCTGGTTTAGTCAGATCGCCACTAAGATCTCTCTGATTCTTATTCCAGTTGAAGATTGACCCAAGACTTTTGTCTGGTTCAATTGAATCGATCCTAAGATTCTTCTAATTGTTGTTCCAGTCAAAGTTGATTAAAGACCTTCTCTGGTTCAGTCAGATCGCCACTAAGATCTCCCTGATTCTTATTCCAGTTGAAGATTGACCCAAGACTTTTGTCTGGTTCAGTTGAATCGATCCTAAGATTCTTCTGATTGCGGTTCCAGTCAAAGTTGATTAAATACCTTCTCTGGTTCAGTCAGATCACCAATAAGATCTCCCTGATTCTTATTCTAGTTAAAGATTGACCCAGGACTTTTGTCTGGTTCAATTGAATCAATCATAAGATTCTTCCGATTTTCATTCCATTCAAAGTTGATTAAATACCTTCTCTGGTTCAGTCATATCGCCACTAAGATCTCCATGATTCTTATTCCAGTTGAAGATTGACCCAAGACTTTTGTCTGGTTTAGTTGAATTGATCCTAAGATTCTTCTGATTGTTGTTCCAGTCAAAGTTGATTAAAGATCTTCTCTGGTTCAGTCATATCACCACTAAGATCTCACTGATTCTTATCCCAATTGAAGATTGACCCAAGACTCTTATCTGGTTCAGTTGAACCGATACTAAGATTTTCCTGAATACTATGCCTGTCAAAGTTAATTCGAGGCCTCCCCCTGGTTCAATCAAATCGATACTAAGATTTCTATTCCAGTTAAAGAAGCTATGAAGCCCTGAAACCGACCGGATAATAGTTAATCAACAATTCAAGCCACTACAAAGCCCGAAGCACGACTAGATAACAACTTAATCTCATTTCCTCATTAAGTCGTTGCGAATACGATCGGATAGCAGGCAGCCTTATTATCCTCAGTAAGTCATTGTGAAGCCTGGATTACGACCAGATAACATTCAACCTTATTATCCTCAGCAAGTTTCTATGAAGCCTGGATATTGACCAGATAGCAGTCCACTTCCGTCTCTTCAATCCAGGGATGACTCCCCAGTAGAGTAATGGACAACTGAAGGTCCTAAACTCTATTTTCCAAGACAAAGATCAACATTCCTCAACAGAGTCATCCTTAACAACGAGAATAGGGATTCCTACCAAGGAATATCTCATAAAATCAACATTCATCGGGATGGCATCTTTAAGCCCATCTCGGATGACTCTCCGTCATGTTCTGTGGATGGCATCTTTAAGCCCATCTCTGACAGTCTCCTATCACCTTTTCCAAATGGCATCTGTAAGTCCATTCCCGATATTATTCACCAACAGTATCACTTCATACGAGTGTAAATTTTTGGGCACTCTAGTGTCCAATCATCTTCCACCTTCAGATCACGAAAGGCAGACAAGCCAATCTACATCATCAGGTTTAAGAAGATTGAACAGGGGGCAGCCGTTGTACCCCAAATTTGCCCTCTCATGTTTTCCAAGGTCTTCCCCCTACATGGTTGACCATAAACCCTTGCCTAAGGAAAAATAAAAATTTTTTGTGGTGTTTTAAGTACCTTTCGATTGGCATTGTAACAGTGTCCTTCGATAGGCATTTTAACAAGTACCCTTCTATTGGTATCTGGACAAAGGTCCTTCAATTGGCATGGCAAAGGGTCTTTCGAATGGTATTTCAGTACAAAATTTCAAGAGAACCATCAAGGCCAAGGGCTAGCCGAAGGGATTCTAATAAGGAAAATTCTGAATAGATTCGAATTGGACTTTGAAGCTGGCAAAGAAGGCGGATTCGAAGGAATGAAATAGGCTGGCATGTCAAAGCAAAACGCACGGGACAAAAGGAGAAAGAGATTTTCCTAAAACAACAAGTTTTGATGCAAATTAAAAACTCGTATTCTTGTCATTAAAGCATTGGATTTTTGCCAAAAATATAAACCTAATGAGTTCCATACATAAGGATAATAAGTCTAAACCTAAGGCAAGAGGCAGCAGCCACAAAAAAGGTCCAGATGAAAAGTGAAACTTTTCAAGAAACCAAAAAAGCTACCTCTAAACCAAGAACAAAATTACAAGCGTGGTACGATTCCAAATCTCACGCTCCAGCCAATCTCAACCAATTCCAGCAATCCAATTGTATTCCAGGGACTCTCAGCAAGCCAGTCCATCCATCTTTGAAGGGAAAATCCTCCCAGAACCAGCAAATCGAAATAGCTCATCATGGGTAACTTCTTGAATTTATGTTGATATTTCTATAATGTATTAATCCTTTTCTTAGTCTGATTTGTATCCAGTAGATTGTTTAAGGCAGGACCAACATGAAACATGAGTGGTTGGAGCTAAAACAAAGATTTTTCCATGTTTAGGGAAAAATCTATGTCATGCTTCGAACCAGATGATATAGGCATGCTCAATGAAAAACTAAGACCGGACTTGAACTCAGGAACATTTTCATGTGGGATGGGATTTTGATTCGAAGCTAAAATTTCCAGAATTTGAATATAATGTTATTATGTTGTTATATGTATGAATGAACAAGCAACGCAATTGGCAAGGGATTGAGTACATGAAGGAAGGGACTTGGGTTCGATCCCAGGGCCAACGCTTTTCTATTTTCCTGATGTTTTCTGCAGATTCCAGTATGTTATAATCCCAGGCACGCATCATGGGCTCTATCAACATCACCATTGGGTCACTCATCCTCCAGATCAAGCACCCATAAATGCTTCTCCATGGTGAACCCTCAGGATCTAGCAACACTGGATCCAACACAGGTTGTGGGCCAACAAATCTGGGCCCATAGCACAAATTCCAGCACACCCCACAATTGGGTTCCTCACCCTCAGGCCCATCTTCTTTCCTTTATTTTATTTAATTTTTGTTAATTAGTTTATATTTTTCTATTCATTCATTTTTTCAATAAAATCATAAAAATCATAAAATCATAAAAATTAGGATTTAGAGTTTTTCTTAATAAAATTAATGTTGCAAATTAATTTAATTAAACTTTAACTTTTTTTTCTTTAATTTAAAATTAGTTAGAAATTAGGTTCAACTTCTAATTTTTTTCATAAAATACCAAATACATTTTCAATGAGCAATTAGATTTTTTAGGGTTTAGAACTTTTTCCCGTCTTAATTTTTGCACGTCATTACTTTTTTTATACGATTATTTTTTATCATTTATGTAATTGTTCCCGATTTGTAATAGCTTAATTAGGGTTTTAATTTCCGCATTATACTTTTAGTCAATTCCTTATGTATCTACACCAAAGTCTTGTAACAGTGTAGGACCTCTATTTCTCGCTTTTATATTTTATATTCTTGTATATAATTGCTAGTAACCTAGGCGTGTATGCTTAATCAATCAATCAGTAGATCACTAAACTGCAAGATAAAATATCTGAAAAAATCACATTGTTGCACACTTTCACCCTTAGGGTATACCTCACTTAGTTGCCTTGGAAACAGTGGCCATGTCCCTCGAACGTAGGGATAACTTAGCAAAGACCCTCAGTTTAAAAATCATCACAAAGATCATAGTCCCTTACTATCCTACGAGTTGCCTACGATAAATGATATTATGATTATAGTCCCTTTGAAATGCTAAGGTATCCTTACATGTTGCCTTCAATGACTATTACGTCCCTTTCGACAGTCCCTCAACATCCAATGACTAGGGTTACCTACTCACTAATAGTAGGATAACACAGTCTAAAGGATAGGAGGAAAAGAACAGTCTTTTTCGAGTGGGTAGATAATTGTTAGGTACTTGCTCAGAAATGATTTTACACCCTACACTTTCAAATACTTTTCAAACAAAAATATTCAAAATGCTTTATCACACTCTTGAAGACTGATACAAGAGTTACCATAAAGTGAATCTCCGCACTAAGGCATTTTCAAAGTTTTTCAAACCACACCGACACAAGCAATTTTAAAAAATGAGCAAGTACCTAAGAGCCCGTGGAAAACCACGGATGGAAAGGGTGCTAACACCTTCCCTTTCCATAATCTACCCTCCTTACTCAGAAAACTCTCGAAAAGGGCTTTTTCTGTTCTTTTCACTCTTTCCTTTGTTGGATAAAAGAAAAGTAGATGGCGACCCTTGCTTACCGCGACATTTGCGAACAAAAAATGCAAATCAGTATAACAGTCGGTTCTGCCACCGTATCACAGAACTGGCGACTCTGTTGGGGACATTATAAAGTTGGGTTTACCTTAGGGTCTAGATCATTTTAAAATTTCTTTGTTTGCTTTGACTGCTTTATCTTTGAGGGTTTGTTAGGATATTCTTGTAAAGATCCTATACCCAGAACTGGGGCATCTTTTTAGGTAAACAACAATAGATCGTGGAGACTGTACGTCGTAGACCGATATGGTTGAAGTGATAGTTGTGTTTGTGTGACACTTTGGTTGGTACCGTATCCCTTGTGTTGAATCAAAGGAGAATATGGGGCCTCCGCATGGTGTCGTGAAGCACTAACGAACCTTAGAAACTTAGTTGAACAAACTGGCCATTAGAAAGTAGTGAGATAGCCGGCCTCGGTGTAAAGTTGGGAATTGGTTGATACTCGATACTACACTCATTGAGATTGGACTTTCGGGATGTTTCGACCGCAAGAAAAGATTGTTAAGCTAAAATAATGCTCGATAAAGAAAGATCTGTGATATTGAGACTCCTTAGAACCTGGTTACTATTTCTAAGACAGGTTGAGCCAACTAAACTTCAAGAGGGTACTTACCTATGGAATCCATGCAAGCCTAAACCTAAGGCTACTTGTGTGAGTTGTTTTCTTTCTTTGCCTAACAATTTGAACTTATTGTAGGGCTTTGTTTGTATTCCTTGCAGGACCTTGCTTGTATAAATCCTATAAATTGGTTTCTTACCCTGCATTTTTGCTTGATTCATAGCATACACATCATAGCATCCTACCATAGCATTTCTTTAACCATTTCAAGGATCTCAAGGGCCTGTGATACAGGTTATGATAAAGCAGACGTCTAGAAAGGGGCAAGGGGATTCATTTTCCTCTAGCCAACATTGTCAAAAGGCCAAAGTGAAAACTTGAGTCAGAGGCTATGACTCACTTGATATGGGTATTTCATCATCTGATGCAGAGTGGACATAACAGTTCCCGCCCTATGAATCTGAGGCCGGCTATCTCACTACTTTTTAATTGCCAAGTTTGTTCAACTAAGGTTCTAAGGTTCGTTAGTGCTTCACGACACCATGCGGTGACCTTGTATTCTCCTCAATTCAACACAAGGGATACCGGTACCAACCAAAGTGTTACACCAACACAACTATCGCTTCAACCATATCGTTCTACATCGTACAGTCTCCACGATCTGTTGTTTTTTACCTAAAAAGATGCCCCTGATCTAGGTATAATATCTTTACAAGAATACCCCAACAAACCCTCAAAGATAAAGCAGACAACGTAAACAAAGAAAGCAATTTTAAAATGATCTAGACCCTAAGGTAAACCCCACTTTATAAATCCCCAGCAGAGTCGCCAGTTCTGTGATACGGTGGCAGAATCGACTGTTATACTGGTTTGCATTTTTTGTTTGCAAATGTCACGGTAAGCAAGAGTCGCCACCGACTTTTCTTTTATCCAACAAAGGAAAGGGTGAAAAGAACAGAAAAAGACATTTTCGAGAGTTTTCTGAGTAAGGGGGGTAGATTATGGAAAGAGAAGGTGTTACCACCCTTTCCATCCTTGGTTTTCCACGGGCTCTTAGGTACTTGCTCATTTTTGAAAATTGCTTGTGTCGGTGTGGTTTGAAAAGCTTTTAAAATGCCTTAGTGCGGCGATTCACTTTATGGTAACTCTTATATCAGTCCTCAAGAGTGTGATAAAGCGTTTTGAAAATTTTTGTTTGAAAAGTATTTGAAAGTGTAAGGTGTAAAAGCATTTTTGAGCAAGTACCTAACAATTATCTACCCACTCAAAAAAGAATGTTATTTTCCTCCTATCCTTTAGACCGTGTTATCCTACTATTAGTGAGTAGGTAACCCTAGTCGTTGGATATTGAGGGACTGTTGAAAGGGACGTAATGGTCATTGAAGGCAACATGTAAGGATACCTTAGCATTTCGAAGGGACTATCATTATAAGATCATTTCTCGTAGGCAACTCGTGGGATAGTAAGGGACTATGATCTTTGTAATGATTTTGAAACTGAGGGTGTTTGCTAAGATATCCCTACGTTCGAGGGACATGGCCACTATTTTCGAGGCAACCAAGTGAGGTATACCCTAAGGGTGCAAGTGTGCAACAGTGTACTTTTTTCAGATATTTTATCTTGGAGTTTAGTGATCTACTGATTGATTGATTAAGCATACACGCCTAGGTTACTAGTAATTATATACAAGCATATAAAAAATAAAAGCGAGAAATTAAGTTCCTACGATATTACAAGGCTTTGGTGTAGATACATAAGGAATTGCCTGAATGTAAAATGAGAAAATTAAAACCCTAATTAAGCTATTACAAATCGGGCACAATTACATAAATGATAAAAAATAATCGTATAAAAAAGTAATGACGCGCAAAAGTTAAGACGGGAAAAAGTTCTAAACCCTAAAAAATCTAATTGCTCATTGAATGTGTTTTTGGTATTATATGAAAAAAAATTAGAAGTTGAACCTAATTTATAACTAATTTTAAATTAAAGAAAAAAAGTTAAAGTTTAATTAAATTAATTTGCAAAAATTAATTTTATTAAGAAAAACTCTAAATCCTAATTTTTATGATTTTATGATTTTTATGATTTTATTGAAAAAAATGAATAAAAATATAAACTAATTAACAAAAATTAAATAAAATAAAGGAAAGAAGATGGGCCTGAGGGTGAGGAACCCAATTGAGGGGTGTGCTGGAATTTGTGCTATGGGCCAAGATCTGTTGGCCCACAACCTGTGTTGGATCCAATGTTGCTAGATCCTGAGGGTTCGCCATGGAAAGCGTTTTTGTGTGCTGGATCTAGAGGATGAGTGACCCAATGGTGATGATGATAGAGCCCATGATGCGTGCCTAGGGATGTAATATACTGGAATCTACATAAAACATCAGGAAAATAGAAAAGCACTGGGCCTGGGATAGAACCCAGGTCGCTTCCTTCATGTACTCAATCCCTTGCCAATTGCGTTGCTTGTTCATTCATACTTATAACAACATAATAACATTATATGTAAATTCTGGAAATTTAAGATTCGAGTCGAAAGCCCATCCCACACAAAAATGTTCCTAAGTTCAAGTCCGGTCTTAGTTTTTCATCAAGCATGCCTATATCATCTAGTTCAAAGTATGACACAGATTTTGCCCTAAAAATGGCAAAATCTTTGTTTCAGCTCCAACCACTCATGTTTCACGTTGGTCCTGCCTTAAACAATCTCCTGAATACCAATCATACTAAGAAAAGGATTAATACATCATAGAAATATCAACATAAATCAAAAAGTTACCCACGATGAGTTGTTTCGATTTACTGGTTCTGGGAGAATTTGCCCTTCAAAGATGGATGAACTGGCTTGTTGAGAGTCCCAGGAATACATTTGGATTGCTGGAAGTGGTTGATATTGGCTGGAGCGTGAGATTTGGAATTGCACCACGCTTGTAATTTTGTTCTTGGTTTGGAGGCAGCTTTTTTGTTTTCTTGAAACATTGCACTTTTCGTCTGGCTCTTTTTTGTGGCTGCTGCCTCTTGCCTTAGGTTTAGTCTTATTATCCTTATGTAGTGATTCTCATTAGGTTTATATTTGTGGCAAAAATCCAATGCTTTGATGACAAGAATATGAGTTTTTAATTTGTATCAAAACTTATTGTTTCAGGAAAATCTCTTTCTCCTTTTGTTCCATGCGTTTTTCTTTGACATGCCATGCTATTTCATTCCTTCGAATCTGCCTTCTTTGCCAGCTTCAAAGTCCAATTCGAATCTATTCAGAATTTTCCTTATTAGAGTCCCTTCTACCAGCCCTTGGCCTTGATGGTTCTCTTAAAATTTTGTACTGAAATGTCATTCGAAAGACCCTTTGCCATGCCAATCGAAGGACCTTTATCCAGATACCAATTGAAGGGTACTTGTTAAAATTCCAATCGAAGGTCACTGTTACAATGCCAATCGAAAGGTACTTAAAACACCACTCATAAATTTTCCTTTTCTTTAGGCAAGGGTTTATGGTCAATCGTGTAGGGAGAAGACCTTGGAAAACATGAGAGGGCAAATTTGGGGTACAACAGTTTTATTTCTCAACTCGGACTAATTCATAGATGTGAATTCCATCATAGTCTTTCTCTCTCGTAATCCTATACCTACCTTGCTGGGAGACATCTTACATTGTTTCCATACCCGCACCATGAAGAAAATAGGTACCCTGTTGTGTTGTATTCCCCTACTTTCCAAGTGGTTTATTTCACACTTACCTCGATCAACATTGAAGAAAGAGAAAAGATTGACACAGTCTCAAAGGATGATGTCCCTCACCCACTCTGATATCCATTAGTGTTCAAGATCCTTGGCGGATACTTCTATTATTGATTGTTGTGGGGAGTTCCCTAATGTCCCTTTGCTTGGCATTAGGGGAGGTATCACGTACAACCCTTGCTTAGCCTTGTGACAGTCTGGTTATGCCCGAAGAGATGGTCCTCATGATATGCTCGTCGAAGGAGTGGTATTTGATTACGACATCAATGATCAAGGTTACTTTAAAAGGTTTGCACGAGCTTGGATGAT
This sequence comes from Vicia faba, assembly GCA_948472305.1. Classification (NCBI taxonomy): domain Eukaryota; kingdom Viridiplantae; phylum Streptophyta; class Magnoliopsida; order Fabales; family Fabaceae; genus Vicia; species Vicia faba. The sequence continues at coordinate 1,291,253,468 of OX451740.1, forward strand.
GGTAAACAAAGCAAATAGTGGGACACTAGGACACGAGAATTCTATTCCCTTTGAACATTATCTTAGGTGGGTGCGAGCTCGTGCTCAAAAACTCATGATGCCTTACCCCTACATCCTACCAGTTATCATGGAGCCTGTTGCTGAAGAAGAAGTCCTGTATACTATCCTTCATCCTAACATGCCTACTTCTCTTGAAGACTTGCAAAAAGGTTGGATTCAGATAAAGGAAGAACGAGACACTTTCAAAGCTTAGTGTTATGCGAGTGAGAAAAGGGTTTTGGAGCTTACAAAGCAACTACATGAAGAACAGAGCTTAAACGCCTATCTTGCACCAAATAGGATGCATTCGACCATTTTATCTTAGAGATTTATTTTGTAAGCCCAAGAGGCATGTTGTAATAATTTTGAGCTAATTAATAAAAATTAACGTTTGTTCATTCTTTGTCTATACAACTTTAAATTTCATAAATCCTTGAAATCATTTTCATATACATCTTCCATGCATCATAACATAACAGGTTTTCACACGATATGTTTCCTTATCTTTCTATTGTTTATTTCAGCAAGATGGATATCGAGAAAATAGTGAAGTACCTACAAGCATAAAACTCTCAGTTTCAAGAGACTCTGCTGACCCTAGCCAAGGGGAAACAAGACTTGATGGCGTTGCTAGCAGCCAAAAAGAAACCAAAGAGGAAAGCCCTAGTCAACATGGGTAGAAGATTCAAAGAGTCAGTCCGTCAGATCCCGGTAGTGGAAGACTCATCTGAGGAAGACGAGAATTAGATTGGAGAAGCTAGGAGTACCCAGGCTGGGTGTATCAATGATCAAGCATCTGATGATGATTATTATTTTGACGAGCAGTATCCTCCTGCCGATGTCAAGTACAAGCAGCTAGAAGACAGATTAAAGGCCATTGAGATTCAAGTCGTCCCCGGTTTGGAGTTTGATGATTTGGGTTTAATATATGGGGTTGTCATTCCCCACAAATTCAAGATACCAGTCTTTGTGAAATACAATTGGGTTTCCTGCCCAAAACTTCACCTGAAATCTTATGTGTGATGACACACAAATATGTGATATTTCTAGCTTGATATACACCAAATATTTCTCATACTTTAGTTAAAATTAAATAATTTTATAAGTATTATGCAGGTATTTTTCTATTTTTGCAGATATACATTAATCTGAACACTTTGGAAGAAATGAGGAAAAAAGAGGTGCAAAACTAGCAAAAAGGCCAAAGGAGTAGAAATGAGCCCAAAGCCCATTATACATGTGAGCACGTGGCCCACGATGAAGAAGACCTTGACGACCGTCAAGGAGGCGTACCGAATGTCACGCGCCAAGAAGACCAAGTGACTATCGTCACTTGAATGTGACGAACGTCACAAGCCACTTACTCCACTTTCTTCTCATCCAACGGACAGAAACGCGTTCAAGGGTTAATCCAGCGACTACCTACATTTTCTCACCCACTCAGTCAAAGTAACAAGGAACGTGACAGATTGATGGCCCTATTATTTCTCAAAGAAGGAAGTAAATTGTTCCTACATTTCCGAGAGCAACTGATCACGCAAGACTTATAACTAGAGCCTTAAACCACAATAGAAAGGGTTCTTCTTTTTGGCAAGAAACTTTAGAGATTTTATTGAGCGATTATTCTTTTCAACATTATTCTTTTCAGCATTATTTTTATTTCCCAGTTATTTCTATATTCCTTTCCAGCATTATTTTCTTCTGTACGGTTAAATATATTCTCCGATCGAAGCAAAGCCTACAATTTGTGCAGGAGTGCTTTTGTCTTCAGAGTTATTACCAGGTTTATGTTTACAAATTCTTATTGCTTTTTAATCAATTTAACTATGTTTATTATTGTTTGTCCCTTAATTTATTCTGCGATTTGGTTTAATATTATGTTAGGCTAGAAATCCTATACCGGTATGTAAAGTCACTCAACCGAGGGAACGAGTAACTTAGTTGGGATTATTTTTACCACGAAACTTTCTTTTCTGGCCTAAGTTACTATTTTTCAATCAATAAATTGTTTTGTTACGGAAGTAAAAAATAGATAGAGGTTAGTATCAACAAAGCGGAAGTTTGAGATCTTTTAACTGGACAGTAGTAATTAGGCATTGGCTTAAAATACAACGGAAGCACTTTAAAGTTAACTAAGATTTTATTTAGTTTTCAAAAAGTGTTTTTAACTCCTGCGGGATGGTGGAAGCGTACGTTAGGACTTAACTGCATAGCCTAGATCAACAAAACGACAGTGTGAGACGAGGGTTTTTAAACTAAATAAGTTTTTCTTGAAAGCTGTTTTGAAAATATAAAGACGCCCAACGGGTCGCTAGTTCCCGAGGTACGACTATTGCATACTGGTAATTAAGCTCATTGATTATTAAAAATCCAACTTAATTTAGTATTTAGTTCTCCCTACAACCCAATCAAATATTCATTAGCTTTAGATTTGCGAAGTAACGATAGAAGACGGTAGATCGATTCATCAGTCTCTGTGGTTCGATATCTTTTAAAACTACACGATAAGACTGTGCACTTGCAGTCCGAATCATTGGATACATAAGTACAATCCCGATCAAGTTTTTGGCATCGTTGCCAGGGACTGATTTAAGTCAATATCGCTACTCTTTTGTTACGCAGTAGAGACTAGAGCAAAAACTTCTCTCTTTCTTCTCTATTTCTTTTCTTTTCTTATTTGTATGCCAAACACTCATTCGCAAGGCGAGCCGTTATACATACAAATCAAAGATATCGAGCGTTATCTCAGACTTAGACGCCGCATTCAAGAGTATCATCTCTTGCATAACACTCAACCTCGTCAATCACTCGAACCTCCTGTTTCTCGACCAACCGAAGAAATGGTTGTCAATCCTGCTCCGCGCCCACTCAAATCCTATGCCATTCCCTCACAAGATGAATTGCACAACAGCATTGCTGCCCCTCCAATCGAGGCTAACAACTTTGAACTGAAACCCTCTTTGTTATCTGTTGTGCAACAGAACCAGTTCTCTGGTGGGTCAATGGAAGACCCTAATTTTCATCTATCAATATTTCTACAGTATGCAGATACAATCAAGAATAATGGGGTCAGTCAAGAGGAAATAAGACTTCGTCTTTTCCCTTTCTCTCTAAGAAAAAGAGCAAGAGGTTGGCTCCAATCTCTACCCGTAAATTCAGTCACTACATGGGACGAGCTGAAGAAAGTTTTTCTTGCAAGGTATTTTCCACCAAGCAAAACAGCTATGCTAAGATCTCAGATAAGCGATTTTAGACAAAAGGAAAACGAATCCCTTTTCGATGCTTGGGAAAGATACAAAGATCTAATGAGACTATGCCCACACCATGGCTTGGAAGAATGGTTGATTATCCGCACCTTCTATAATGGTCTCCTTTACAATACAAGATTAACAATAGACGCTGCCGCAGGTGGTGCACTTATGGACAAATCCTACACCGCTGCCTATGCTATAATAGAAAGTATCGCCCAAAACTACTATCAGTGGGGAAGTGAAATAGGACACACAGATAAAGGTACTACAGAGAAAGCACCGACAAAAGGAGGCATGTATGAGATAAGCGACCTAGACAGTGTCCATGCTAAGGTAGATGCCCTCACCCTAAAGATAGATAATTTGACCGCAATACCTCCAGCCACCGTGGCTGTTATAACTCCCAATTGCGAAATATGCGGAGTACCTGGACATCTAGTTACTGAATGTAAGATCTTGGCAGGAACTCCAGCTGACCAAGTGAATTATGCTCAAGGAAACCCTTACTCAAACACGTACAACCCTGGATGGAAAAATCACCCAAATCTCTCATATAAAAACCCCAATGCGTTGTATGCTCCAAACCAAGCACCTGCCGTACCACCTGGATATCAGAAAGCTCCTACAAATGCTCCTAGTGCACCTAGAAAATCAAACTTAGAACTGATGATGGAGAACATCATAGCTACCCAAGCACAAACAAATAAATACGTCCAAAATCAGAACATACACACTAATGAGAAGATAAAACAATTAGCAAACAAAATAGATGCTTTGGCCACCCACAATAAAATGTTAGAAACCCAAATCTCTCAAGTGGCTCAACAACAAGCACCTACAGCTGCACCGGCTGATACATTTCTCGGTCAACCACAACCTAACCCGAAAGGGAATGCTCATGCCATCATATTAAGGAGTGGAACCGAGTTAGATGGACCGCCCGACCCCAGAATGTCAAATCAAAGTATGTATCAAAGGGCTGAAACATCAACTGAGAAGGAGAATCAACCAGAGAAACCAGAGGTAGTCGAAGAAGATAAAGGAGGAGAGGCCAAAGAAAAAGAAAAAGAAAAACCTTATGTGCCTCCACCGCCTTATAAACCTCAGATCCCATTTCCTGGTAGATTAGCCAAACCTTAGAATGTAGGGAAATTTAAAAAATTCGTAGAACTTATGAAACAACTTAATATAACAATTCCTTTCACAGAAGCTATAACTCAAATGCCCTCTTATGCCAAATTCCTCAAGGAAATCTTATCTAACAAGAAAAAGCTAGAAGATGACGAAACAGTTACGCTTACAGCAGAATGTAGCGCAATCATCCAAAACAAGATGCCTCCTAAGCTGAAAGACCCTGGAAGTTTCTCTATACCATGCCATATAGGTAAGTTTGTCATAGACAAAGCCCTGTGTGATTTATGAGCTAGTATTAGCGTTATGCCTTTATCCATATGCAACAAACTGGAAATGGGTGAACTAAGACCCACAAAGATATCCGTTCAATTAGCGAATCGCTCCGTCAAATACCCAATAGGAATCTTAGAAAACGTTCCTGTACGGATAGGCCAATTCTACATCCCTACAGATTTCATAATCATGGACATTAGAAAGACGAAAGAACACCTATCATCTTAGGAAGACCATTCTTAGCTACCGCTGGAGCTATCATAGATGTAAAAAAGGGCAAACTAACCTTTGAAGTAGGTGAAGAGAAAGTCGAATTTATTCTGACACAATTCTTACAAGTGCCTGCCATAGATGACACATGTTATCTGGTAGACATCATGGACGAATGCATAAGAGAAATTGAATGGGAACCAATACCTTGTTCCGAAACCATGAAGATTTCGATACCTCTTATATTTGAAGATAACGAATGGTGTCCTAAATACCGAGACGACAATCTGAGTGAATGCTTAGCTCTGACACCCGATCACATGCCTTGTCCAAGAAAATCAGCATTGGATCTTAAGCCATTACCTAAGACCCTCAGATATGAATTCCTTGACACCGAGTTAAAACAACCTATAATTGTCAATGCGGACTTAGGACAACATGAAACAGACAAATTATTACAAGTCTTAAGAAAATATCCATCCGCATTAGGATACAACATTACAAATCTCAAAGGAATAAGTCCCTCCATTTGCATGCATCGTATTATGCTGGAAAATAACTGCAAATCTTCTAGAGAACATCAACGAAGAATTAACCCAATATGGAGCACCGTAGTTAAAGATAAAGTTAAAAAACTTCTGAACACAGGAATCATATACCCAATCTCCGATAGCCAATGGGTAAGCCCAGTCCACTGTGTACCAAAGAAGGGTGGTATAACAGTAACAACAAATAAAGCAGGCGAAGCTGTAGTGGAACATACTATAAGCGGAGCTAGAATGTGTATTGACTATAGGAAGCTAAATAAGGCCACTCGCAAGGACCATTTCCCTCTACCATTCATTGATCAAATGCTTGAACGATTAGCTAAGCACTCACATTACTGTTATCTAGACGGTTACTCAGGATTCTTTCAAATCCCCATTCACCCTGATGACCAAGAGAAAACAACATTCACATGTCCTTATGGAACTTTCGCCTACCGACGAATGCCGTTTGGATTACGCAATGCTCCCGCCACATTTCAGAGGTGCATGATGGCAATCTTTTCTGATTTCATATAAAACATCATGGAGGTCTTTATGGACGACTTCTCTGTATGTGGAGAGAGTTTTGAAAATTGTCTGATGAATTTGGAAAAAGTTTTGGAGAGATGCGTAAAAGTTAACCTCGTTCTGAATTGGGAAAAGTGCCACTTTATGGTCAAACAAGGAATCGTACTAGGACACGTTGTGTCTGAAAAGGGGATTGAAGTCGATAAAGCTAAGATCGAAGTCATAGAAAACTTGAAACCCCCTAAAACAGTAAGAGAAATACGCAGTTTCTTAGGACACGCCAGTTTCTACCGACGATTCATAAAGGATTTCTCGCAAATATCAAAACCTCTAACCACCCTCCTTATGAAAGACGTTGAATTTGATTTCGATGACAAATGCCTAAAAGCGTTTAACCAACTAAAAACATCTCTTGTATCCGCACCAATCATGCAACCACCTGATTGGAGACTTCCATTTGAACTCATGTGCGACGCAAGTGATTACGCCGTAGGTGCAGTCCTAGGACAACGAAGAGATAAGAAGCTTCACGCGATATACTATGCTAGTAGAACCTTGGACCCTACACAGATGAATTACGCAACAATGGAAAAAGAACTTTTAGCCGTAGTCTTTGCACTAGACAAATTTCACTCCTACCTAGTAGGCGCAAAAATAATCATCTATATAGACCATGCAACTATTAGATATCTCTTAACCAAGCAAGATTCAAAGCCGAGGCTTTTGAGATGGATTCTGCTTCTACAAGAGTTTGATTTAGAAATTAAAGACAAAAAAGGTACCGAGAACGTAGTAGCCGACCATTTATCCCGAATGGAACAGCTGACACCAGAAGAAGTACCTATTAGCGATGACTTCCCGTATGAACGTCTGTTAGCTCAGATGGACTTAGGAGATGCCAGCAAAGAACCGCCTGAATCAAATCCAAATCAACTGCTTTTAGGACTGGACACACAAGTTGTTAACCGTGATTCACAAGAAAGCCAAGACGAAATAAATAATGATATAAACGAAATCGTGGTCTCTGTCTGAACTAACCAAACCATACCATGGTATGCGGACATAGAAAATTACTTGGCTGCCAAAATCCTACCCCCTGATATGACTTATCAACAGAAGAAAAAATTCTTTCACGATTTGAAACATTACTTTTGGGATGAACCTTTACTATTCAAGAGAAGTGCCGATGGTATTTTCCGAAGATGCGTCCCGGAAAACGAAATTGAAAGCATTATTTCTCATTGTCATGATGCTCCTTATGGAGGCCATGCAAACACATCAAAGACATGTGCCAAAATTTTGCAGTCCGGATTCTACTGGCCAAATTTGTGGAAAGATGTGCACATAGCCATCCTAAACTGCGACCGATGCCAACGCACCGGAAATATATCCAGACGCAATGAGATGCCTCAGACTGGCATTCTACAAGTTGAAGTCTTTGATGTATGGGGAATAGACTTCATGGGACCATTTCCATCCTCATTCGGCAACAAATATATACTCGTGGCTGTAGATTACGTTTCGAAATGGATTGAAGCAATAGCTTCTCCAACAAACGACACTAGAGTCGTGATTAAACTCTTCAAAACCATTATATTCCCAAGGTTTGGTGTACCCAAACAAGTTATAAGCGACGGTGGCTCCCACTTCATATAAAAATCTTTGATAAACTCCTAACCAAATATGGGGTGAAACACCGCGTCGCAACACCATACCACCCCCAGACAAGCGGACGGGTGGAAGTCTCAAATCGAGAAATAAAACAAATATTGGAAAAAAATATTGCCACGTCAAGAAAGGATTGGTCGGCTAAGCTACCTGAAGCATTATGGGCCTACAGGATGGCGTTCAAGACGCCAATAGGTACAACACCCTTTAAACTCATCTATGGAAAATCATGCCACCTGCCAGTGGAAATTGAACACCAAGCCTACTGGGCAATTAAAACTTTAAACCTAAGCTACACTGTGGCAGGAGAGAAAAGGATCCTCGACATAAATGAACTAGAAGAACTAAGATTAGACGCATATGAAAACGCGAGGATCTACAAAGAAAGAACCAAAAAATGGCATGACAAATGAATCTCACGGAAGGAATTCAACGAAGGAGATGTAGTTCTCCTTATTCAACTCTCGTCTAAAACTTTTTCCTGGGAAACTACGTTCACGATGGTCTGGACCATTCGAAGTGACAAAAGTTTTCCTCAGTGGTGCCATAGAGATTAAAGGAAAATCCATGAACCCATTCTTAGTAAATGGCCAACGTCTAAAACATTATTACAGCGTTGAAAATAAGGATTACACCGCGAGCTTAACGCTATTAGAGCTGCCACCCAAATTAGGAAACTAATTCACGTCTAACAACATTGTCAAGCTAACGACATTAAACAAGCGCTGTGTAGGAGGCAACCCACAAGTTTTTATTATTATTTACTTTCTTTCAAATCTCTTTATATTTTATTTTTATTTCTACATTTTGATTTTTACTTTCCGATTTTTTCCTTTTTCTTTCTTTCTCCCACTACATAATTTACTTATTTGCATTTTTCTTTTACAAATTTTAGTACCGACTCACAGGAACCTACAAGCTAAAATTCATGGATACTATCATTTTTGCCACGGAGGCCCAGAAGAGGCGATATGAGATTCTGGCTCAGCACTAGATGAACATGACTACGTATGTGCATGATCCCACCTTGACAGCTTTAGGAATCTGAGAAAGTGTATACTTTTTGTTTAACCAGATAGGATGGGAGGGGTTCCTAGCCCATAGACACCCTACACACCAACGCCTCACCTTGGAGTTCTTAAGCTCCCTCAACTATCAACCCACACAAGGCTTAGGGCGTAGTAGGGGTCAGATGTCCTTTAGATTGTTTGGTTTCACCCACCAGTTTACAGTTTGCAGTCTAGCTGAGCTGCTAGGATTCCCTAGTTCTTTAGATGCCTACATGGAAACCCAGGCGGATGACTACCTCAACTTTGAACTTAATCACTTTTGGAGGGACATAGCGGGCCAATATCCTGAGGACCCAGACCACCTTGATGCTACTGAGATTCATAACCCTGCGATTAGGTATTTCCATCACATTTTAGCTTTCACCTTTTTTGGAAAACCTATTAATAGACTCTCAGTTTCTAGGGATGAGTTGTTCATAATTTACTGTTCTTTTTAGTCCAGACCCGTCATTGGCGCATCATTTATGATCTCCAACATGTCAGCTATAGCTCAGTGTACTCATGGCCCCATCTGTGTCGGCGGGCTAGTCATTATGATAGCCGAGGCCCTGTCCCTACGGTCATCTCTGTCACGCCTTACACCGCACGCCAGATACTATACCATGGATATCCTTTTTTGTTTTAACATATCTTTGATTGGTAACCTCAGCCCACCTCACTTTCAGCTGCTTGTCCAAAATAACCCTGTCTATTACTTCAAATTGCCTAGCCCTGAGAATACCAGTGTCTATACCAAGAAAAATTAGCTATATCACCTAGAGAAGACAGACGAACACGACCCTGAGAGGGAGGAGAGCGACCCATCCACACCCACCGGCTACCATGATTATACACCATTGGATCACCCTACACTACCCCTTGATACCACAGATCATGCACATGCAATCAGGACACTGCAGACAGATGTTACCACACTCTGAGGCGAGCTCGCCACTGTTAAAGATAATGTCAGCACACTTCGGCGTGACTTCTTTCATTTCATGGACGTCGTCACGGAGCAGCTTGATCACATTTATCAGCATTTGCACGCTTCTGCACCACCTCCAGGAGGCCCTCATGCTTGATAGTTTTTGTTTCTGTGCCGCCCCAGTGAGGACACTGTTTGTTCTTAGTATGGGGGGTTTTTCATTATTATTCTCAAAAGTCATTATGGTTTTATAACCAATATTTTCGAATAATTTGTTACTTTTCGGTTCTAAAACTTTGATTATTTATCTATTCATTTCATATCCATCTTTTTTTATTTTAAAGAATTTATTTATTTTCATTCATAGTATGTATTTATTTTTATACTATGCAATTTCTATTATTATTTTCATTTCTTTCTAATTTCTATTATTATTTTCATTCGTTTCTTATTTCTATTATTATTTTCATTTGCTTTTTATTTACCATATCATTCTTCCAATTTTACTATGTGCTACTATACCCCTTGCACAATACTTCTCAAGATTAATGAATTAATTAATTTAGTGGAATCATGCTACAGCATGCGGTCAAAGAGGTCAAAGAAAGACTGCACGCATCAATTCACACTGACGAACGTCAGGATGCATGTGACGAACGTCAGGGATTGTCTCTTTGACTCTGACGAGCGTCAAAGAGCGCGTGACGAGCGGAAGGGCTTGTCCCCCACGCTTTCACTTCCCATGACCGTTGAACAACATTGATGCACGAAAATTTGTTTTAAAACCCCCAGCACCCCATTTAATCCATTCACCCATAACTTCCATAACCTCTCATCTTCAAAATTCTCCCATAAACCCCATTAGATTCCTTACTCAACAAAACCATCTATATAAACCTCTCTCCCATCCTTAGTTTCATCACTACCACCCACTTTCCATCTCTTTACCACAAATACATTTTTTCTATCAAGTTCAAAAATCATGGCCAACCAACCTGAACCCGACATGCGACATCTCGTGCTCCGACAAGGAGAAGCAGGTGAACTTCAAAAAGAGAGGTACATAAAATTCCATCGTCGAGGGCTAACATCCACGCGGTTCGTTGAGAACAATTTCTTGCAAGAATTAGGCTTGTGTGATACAGTGGGAGAACTGACTTGAGTTTTTGCGTTTGTTTTCGCAAATGTTTCGGTTTAGCAAGAGTCGCCATCGAATTTTTATTTTATCCTAAGGAAAGGTTAAAAAGCACAGGAAAAAACCTTTGAGATGTTTTCGTGGTTTCGGGGAGTAGATTATATAAAGGGAAGGTATTAGCACCCTTTCTATCCATGGTTATCCATGGGCTCTTAGTTACTTGCTTAGATCACTTGCCTTTGCTTTTCAATTGTTTGAAATGGTGTTTTGTGTGTGTGGTTTTGAAAATGTTTTGAAAAAGATGCCTTGTCTAGGCAACCATTGTAACAATTCTTTATTCGAATGTTTTACAAAGGTGTTTGTCTTTTTGAAAATATGTTTCAATGTTTTGAAAGTTGTTTTGGAAATTGTATTTGTGAAGTGTGTTTGAAAATGGCAAGTGGGTTTTGCAAGTTGGTCAAGCAACCAAGAGCTATCTACCCTAAATTTCTCAAAGATCTTTCTCATGTTTTAACCCTTTTAACAGTGTTGTTTCACCATTGTATTTGGTGAACAACCTTGTGTTAGGATGTTAACGGGACGGGCGCGGGTCATCGTTTAGACCATAGAGGCAATAGTGCCAAGTATCTTTGGCAATTTTCTTAAGGGACTTGATCATTTTAGGCAACTTGATAGCGTCATCGAGGGACTATGATCATTTGATTTGTTTTTGTTTTGCCAAAGACACTTAACATGCAACCATGGCCCATTTTTGAAGGCAACAAGTGGAGTAACCCTAAGGGTGTAAGTGTGCATTGTGTTTGTTTTTCATGCATGTTTATCTTGAATTAGGTCAAGCTATTTGTTGATTGATTTTTGCATACAAACCCTAAGTCTATCATGGCATAATTGAAAGCTTTTAAATGCGGAAATTTAAATGCTAAGCTATTACAACAATGATTATGGGGATGGGGATACAAGTTTGAATTTGGGGATATTTGATAAGGAAATAAAATCTAAGTTATTACAACCATATCGAATGTATAGGATACAAATATTTAATTGTACAATATTTAAGTGAATACAATAAATATACAAAATGTATTATGCACAAAAATGATTTTTGTTATGTATGTAAAAGTATTTTTCAATGTGAAATATAAACCAAAATGAAAAGGGTCAAATTTGAATATTTTTGTCATTTAGGGCAAAACCCTAGTTTTTAAATAAACAGTAATATTTATTAATTATGTACAATATATGTTAATTTATGCACAAAATAAAAAGTATATGGTGAAAAAAGTATTTTTGATGTCAAATATTAAATAAAAATAAAATGTATTATTTTTGTATTTTTGCCCTAAATATTTAATAAAATAGGTGTAAGTATATATTATATATATTTAATAATGCTAAATATGTACAATAATATAATATTAATTATTTACAAAAATGTATATTTTTAGAAAATGTTTTCAAAATGTAAATAAAAAATAATAACTAAAAATAAATATTTTTTTGTATTATTTTCTAGGGTTTTTAAAAAGAAAAGGAAATCTATTTATTTACATATACATATTTAATAAAACAAATAAATGCCAAATAAATGTAAAAAAATGTGGAAAAATATTTTTTATGTTTTTTATGTTTGAGCAAAAAATATAAAATCAGAATCAAAAAGAAAAATGCAAAAATGACAAATATTTCACACAATGGGCCAAGGGGGTGCAAATGAAGAAAAAAAGGGTGCAAAAAGTAAGTTGACTCAGGCCCAGCCCAAGTCAACTTTGTCTTCAACCTCCAGCAACCTTTGAACAACAAAAACGCGTGTTTCGTTGCTTCATTCAAACTCCTGATTCCTTGATTTTTAGCCAAAACTCATAACATAAACAATGTAGAGCATCAAACCACGATTTTAAATATGTAAAAAAGTTGTCCTAACTCTAAGAAACCAGGGAGAATTTCTTCACCCCCAATTTCTGACCTAATTTTTCTTCAATGTTCATGGTTAAAATTCTCACAGCATGCTTAATATAAATGAAAAGTAATCATATGTATGGCTTCAGGGCTATGAGTAGAGCATGTTTCATTCACAAACCTAAGCTTAACTCTTCCTAGATTAAGAGATAGAAGTCCATGGTTTTACCTGTTTCAGCTTGACTTGAACAGAGCAATGTAGCAACCTTCAATGGAGTTTGAGCTTTGGTTGAGCTTGCCTGAAGTCCAAGGATGCTTCCCAAATTCCTCGCTTGCTTTGAAACCAACTGTATCGTGCTATGGAAGTCCACCTGCACAGCTTGAAAGTAAAAATGACAAACGTGTTTAGGGTGTTACAGCTTTAGTTCAAGGCTTGGGATAGTTTCAGTGGATGATATGGAATGTGTTTGGACAGGCTTGAGCAAAAACGCACGAGTGGATATGGTTATGGAGGTCAAGTTGCAGAACTTGCCCTGTTTTGCAACAAAACATGGATTCTGAGTATGAGCAGGTCTTAGGGATGGATGAGTCGTGCTTTAGGCTTGTTTTTGTATATGGAAGATGTTTACAAAGTTTGTTTTTGCTTATGCTTGCAGGAAGTGAGAGTTGGTTCAGTTTTTCAATGTTTCTTCTTCTTGAAGCAAAGAAAGTGTGTTAGTGTTATAGACCTGTCCAAGCCTCTTAAGCATGCTGCAGCATTTGCTCTTGGTAACACAAATTTGTGGATTTGATTTTGTCTTTAAGATCTGGCCCCCATGTCCAAGGATTTTGAATTTGACATAAAGTAACACTTTTCCAAAATGGCAAGTTTGCTTTTTCCAATTAAGGGTTAGTTTAACATGTATTGCCCAAATGAATGAAATAATACATTAACACAATGGTTAGGCATTAAATTAAGAAGTGTAAAACTGGTTTTGAGGCCTGCAAGCTAGCATTGTACAAGCTGATTTGAAAATGCAAGTTGTGATGAACATGCCTTGGCCATGAACAAAAGTGAGTTTTGGCCAACTTTACAAATTCGATTCTCTCTAACCACAAGGGTGTTTGAGAAGTTCTTGGACAATTTGGAAAGCTTGGAATGTGTACTACAATCCATCTTTGTAATGAAAATTGAAACTCCAAGTTGAACCATATGAAAAATGGCCAAGAGGTTGGACAAAAATCCTGCCTAGAATAGGGCAAAATTTCTCTAAGTTAAAAATGTTTTGCACCCTTGTTCCAAAAATCATAACTTGAGATACAAGCTTCCTTTGAGAAAACTTTGTGAATCAAAGTTGTATATTTTGCAATGGACTACAACTTTCATGTTTCAAGTTTTGTTTGAATCTATTTTCATCTTGGTGAAAAAATGGGACAAAGTTAGGAAAAAATAAAGAAATTTCATAACTTAGAAAAATTCTAAGTTATGAAATTTTTTCATTTTAAACCCTAATTTGTAATTTTGGGTTTCTTGATGAACAAGTTTCATAATTTGACATGTCTTGATGAAAAATGAATCTTGGCACTTGATTTTGACCAAAAAGTCAAAGTTTGACTTTTCAGTATACAGTCAAATTTTGATTAGTTGACTGAAAAATTCATCTGTCAATCCTATGCATTTGAGATCTTTTGAACTTGTTGAATGGGTCAAGACAATACCATTGAGTCCTTGAGTCCATATATGAGCTTGGTTTGCCATTGGTTAGGTCAAACAGTCAAAAATTGCCTTTGTGCAGTCAAAACCCTAAAAATGACCATTTTGCCCTTTTGGTAATCTGATCAAATTTCTTGTGGAATTGTGATCCAAACTTGACCAAATGGTTCATGTGAGTTCATAATGTTGATGTGGGTCAAATTTCATGAGGTTTGACTGTCAATTGGCCACAGTTGACATTTTCCCCAATACAACTGATTTTTAGGTCAACTGTCCAATTGACTGGGCAAAGATTGGAATCAAGGCTTGAAACTTGGTATGGATAAACTTGTAAGTATAACATGAAGCATGAAAGTCACTTTGGGCCTTTTAGGTCAAAACATCCCTGTGCAAACTCAAACCCTAATTTGGGTCAACAGTGCAAGGAGGGGTCTTGAGCAGAGCAAACCCTAACTTGATCTTGAGTTCCAAGAATCTTGTGGTGAGAAAATGTTGATGAAATGAGAGGGCAAATTTTGGGGTACAACAGCTTGCAACCTCATATGCAAGGCTTGTTGAATAAAGTTGGCGTAAGCTTTATTAGCACGATGAACACACCAACTTACGAAGCTCTCACGTTGGAATTCTTGAGTTCCTACGCCTATCACACTCGCGATGATGCAGACGCACACCTAACGGGAGCCGCTCAATTTCGGATGTTCAACCGAGAGTACACACTCAACCATGAAATTTTGAGCGACATATTTCATTTTCCCCGTGGGAATAATGTGCAATATCGCATTCCCCCAGAATTGGATTGGAATGGAAGTGCATACGCACTATGGGAGATAATAACCGGCGAACCAAATGTCAATCCCGAAGCACAGTACGCCTCTCACATCCACAACCCGAACATTCGCTTCTTACACCGTGTTATGGCAAACACAATATTTGGAAGGGCAAACAACAACAAGGTAAACACTAAAGAATTGTATGCTCTTCACTGTACCTTTTCACAAAACCTCCGTCTTAATCCCTTTACTTTAATGATGGCCCACATTCAAAACCTCGTTACAAGAGACGAGACTACACCTTTTTGTATCGGAGGAATCGTCACCACCATCACAGTTCACCTGAATTGGGGGGAAAGGATTCAACGCCTACCTTCGCTGCCAGCAGTTTATATGGATATTAATAACTGTAGAGCTGGCCGCCTGATCAAAGTACGAGAAGCTGGAGGGTACTATCTAATGGTTAAGAATGCAAGAGTTCGTAGCGTGATCATGCCAAATCACAATCGTACTTACTTGGGTAATCCGGATAACTAGCTTTACAACCTGAACGCCCCAGAACCCGGAGAAAATGTGCAAGGAAATCAAGGTGAGGCCAACAACGCTGCCGCTAACGAAATCGAAGAAGAATTAGAGCAGCAAGAGCCCCAACCACAACAAGCCAACAATCCCGCCACCATCGATGCAATCTATGCCGCAATAATGCAGCAAAACCAGTTGTCCACTCAACGCCACCAGAGCCTCGAGACGCGCCAAATCGAGATGATGACTCTCATGCAACAAATGCAGAGAGACCAAAACGACTACACTCGCAGGCATGATCAAAGTATGTTGGAATTCACCACAGGAATAACGGAAGATATGCGAGCCTTAACACTTCGTGTTGATGACTTGCATAATATCATATCCCAGAGAGATGGAGGCGAATCTTCCAGACACGGTGGGCAAGTACGTCGAAGAGCGAGGACACGTGGCCGATACCAAAGACAAGAGGAGGAAGAATGATTACCCAGTTTCCATCTCCATTTTCCCTCTTCTATCAATACATTAAGGACAATGTATGATTCAAGTATGGGGGAGGAAATATTTTCCCTTTTCCTAGTAATTTTTATTTTTCTTTGTAATTTCCCTTCAGTTATCTTTATTTCAAAAAAGAAATTTTTATCAAGTTATCTATTAAAGCAATTTGTGTTCTTTAAGACTCCCCTTTCTTTTTGAGCCTGTGATACGGTGGGAGAACTGACTAGTGTTTTGCGTTCGCATTCGCACTTGTGCGGTTAAGCAAGAGTCGCCACCGACTTTTTATTTTATCCTAAAGGAAAGGTTAAAAAAGCACAGCAAAAACCTTTTGAGATATTTCGTGGGTTCGGGGGTAGATTATGAAAAGGGAAGGTATTAGCACCCTTTCCATCCATGGTTATCCATGGGCTCTTAGTTACTTGGTTTTTTAGATCACTTGCCTTGATTTTCGATTGCTTTAAAAATGGTGTGTGTGTGGGTGCTTTTTGAAAATGTTTTGGAAAAAAATGCCTTGTCTTAGGCAACTAATGTATTTGACTCGTGATTGAGTGTTTTACAAAAGTGTGGATCTTTTCGAAAAGATGTTTCAAGTGTTTTTGAGAGTTTGTTTTGAAAGTGTTGTGGATGGTGGTTTTTTTGAAAAGAAGGCAAGTATTTTTGCAAGTTTGATCTCAAGTAACTAAGAGTTTTGTCTACCCTATTGTACTCAAAGGTTTTTGTTATGTTTTAACCCTTTTTAACAATTTCGTTCCACCATTGAAATTGGTGGACGATCTTGCATTTAGGAAGTTTATTCGGGACGGGCGCGGGTCATCGTACGGACCATGAATGCAATGATGCCAAGTGTCTTTGGCAATTTGCTTTGAAGGGACTATGATCATTCCGTTTAGGCAACACTTTGAGGGACTTATGATCATTTGATTTTGTTTTGCCAAAGATACTCGACGTGCAAGCATGGCCCATTTTGGAAGGCAACATGTGAGATTACCCTAGGGGGTGCAAGTGTGATTGTGTATTGATTACATGCATTTGTCTTTGTATTAGGTTATCTAGCGTTTGATTTTATGTACATGCAAACCCTAGGTCTAACCATGGTATAATTGGAAAACTGTAAATTGCGAAAATGTAAAATCTACGCTATTACAAAGTAATGTCCGGGAGTGGGGGGTATAAATGTACAAAAGGGGATGAGACTTATAGTATCCAATAAGTTACAACCAAATCGAATGTGCGATCAAATGTAAATATCGAATATACAAATATAAGATAAACAAATGTATAGGAGCAATGTGAATGTATTGTGCGAGTGTAAGTGTGAGATGTATATGAATATGTGTAATTATTTACAAGCGCGATAATGTGAAATTGAAGCGTATTAGGGTTTTTGACCTAGATATGTATTTTAATCTTGTATTTTTGTATTTAGATATGTATTTTAATCTTGTATTTTTGTATTTAGATATGTACAATAAGAAAAATGTTTTAACTTAAATGTTCAAGTTTTAATTAAATTGTATCTTTATTTGTTTATATACAAAAAGTATTTTAATCAATTGTTTGTGAATTTTAATATTAGAGAAAAATGTATTTCTATTATTATGTACAAATATGTATGTTAATTAAAAAGTTTTCAATTTTAATTATATGAAAAAAAATGTATAATATGTACAAAATTAATGTTTCAAAATTTATGTACAAAGTATATAAAAAAAAGGATTAAATTAGAAAAAAGAAAGTATTTGTTTGTAAAAAGTATTAAAATAAAATAATAAGAATAAATCATAAAAAGGGTTTAACATTCTAATTATCCTTTCTTGATTATATTAGCATAAGAAGTTTTTATTAATGTAAAAAAAGGAAGTGAAGTTAGTGTTACATAAAAAAAGTGATTAATTGTGAAATATTAATTTAGGTTAGTAAGAAATAAATGGTTAATATTAATGTTTTTTTGTTAAAAAAGGGAAAGAAGCGTTTAGTGGGCTTCAGAGAGAATGAAACGGGTCAGGCCCATGTTTGGGGGTCAGTCATGTTTAGGGTTGTTTGGCGTTTTGTCATTCAGAACGAAAGTTAGGGTTCGAGACGGCGCGTTCGTGCGCTGAGGTTCATCGTTCTTCTTCATCCTTGTAAGCTTCCTGAGCAAACTCATCCCTCCGGCCACCAGTGTCAACCCCAAACCTCTCTTCCCTCCATGGCGTGAACTCCGCGTCCTCTTGATACAAGGTTCGTTCCAACATTTTATGTTTCCTTTTTCTTTTCTGAATTTGCGTGTGTTGTTTTAAGTTGAGTTTTGGTTCTTAATTTTGTATTATTATGAGGTGGTGAAGAAGAAAGGGGGAGAAGATTGGCTACCTGACCTTGGAGGAGGAGGAGAGAAGAGGGGCTGCGGCGCTTAGGAGGCCGGGACGGCGTGAACGGTGATGGAGCTTTGCTTCTTGATGACCCTGGTATCTTTTATCTGGTTGCCTTTTTTAGGGTTTTGATGATGATGTGTGCTGAGAACCCTTTTTAATTCACTTCTTTATCTCTTCTACTGCCACTGTATGTTGGTTGCCTTTGAGCATTTGTATGCTTTTGAATATGCTTCCTTGCCTATGACGAAGCTTGCTTCTGAGGCCCTTGAATAGCTTCTTTCTTCTTCTTCTCTCGTGTTGCCTATGTGTTGATTGGAATATGCTTCTTGTTTGACTGCCTTATTGCCCAGTGATGATCTCAGAGGTCTGAGGGCCTAGGAGTTGGTTGGAATATATGTTGCTGGCCCTCTGAGATGGATGCTTGTTTGCTTCTGTGAGTTGCCTTTTACCTGTGTTGGATTATGTTTGACAGTATGGTTGAGGGGTTATGTTGGTTCAGTTTCAGTTTATGTGTTTGTGGTTTGTGAGGTGATGTGAGGTTTGGCCTTGACAGAGTTTTGGTTAGGCTAATGCTTTTGAGGTTATGACAGTAGGTTGTGTGAGGTTCTGGACAGGTATGAGGTTATGGCCTATTATGCTTGTAGTGGTGGTGCAATAGGCAGGTTTCAGGTCTTGGATGATTTTTGTTGTATTGGTGCTAGCAGGTTGGCTTAATGCAGGTTGATGCTGGTATACTGATATGGTTTCTTGGCTTTTAGTTGTTTATCAGGTTTTTGATGGTTAAGGCTTGACAGGATGCTATGGTTGTGGTTCAGCAGGATTCTACTTAGGTTCAGGCTTGAACTTACAGTAGGTTATGTTGTTGGACAGTATGGTGGTTCTGTTGAGGCTTAGCAATTTTGAGTTTGTGTCTTGTTCAGGATGATGCAGGTTCTGAGTTTTGTATATATTTTTCTCTCCTTTCTCTCTTGCCTCTGAACTGTGTTCTCTTGGATTATATCTTTTCTTGTATACCTGCCTAAGCCTAAAACCTGCCTATGCTTCTTTTCTCTCTTCTTCTCCATAGTACAGCTTTAAGAATTTTTTAATGTTTATTTCTGTACTTTCTGAAGGGGCCCTGGGAAATGATGATTAAGTCTTGCTTGCATAACACATTTTCTGCATCTTTATCTTGCTTTTTGACAGCTTTGTGTGCTGACTTTGCATTGATATCTTTTTTTCAAATCCTTCTTTGACAGCTTGTGTGCTTTTGACAGCAATTGTACTTCTTGCTTTTTCTTTGATATCTTTTGAGTAGATTTTGGCATTTTGACAGTAAATTGCCTTTTTGCTTTGGATAGAAAGTGGAATTGGATTTGAACTATGCAGTTTGAACTTTGGATTTTATGCATTTGACATTTGAAAAAAAAATGCATTTTGACATTTTCCACTTATGATAAAAATCTTCCCTCTTTGTGAACCGGGAGAAATCCCGTGATTTGCAGAGAGGGTCAACTGATCCCAGTCAGTGGCCTCTAATGATGAGCAAATTTTATCTGTTCTTTTTTATTCAACTGCTTTCTGACTTTCTCCTTTCTTTTTGCAGATAAAAAATGGAGCACTGGAGCGAAGTGAAGAATGAAGAATTAGAAATAGGATAGAATTTTTATTTTCAATTTAATTTTTGTACACTATTATTATTTTAAATACTTTGTAATAAATACTCGTATCCAAATAATAACAATTGTAACAACTATTAAATATGAAATAAAAATTCCATTTAATTCTTTTCAATTCCTTTTCTTTATTTACTTGTTATTTATAATTCCTTAAATTAAATATAATGAAAGTTAAATTTCAAGTATTTAATTCTTAGAACCATAAATAATCAACTAAACCTTGTCGATCAAAATAAATGAACTGGACGTCTCCATCATTCAAAGCAACACACAGTCGAACACAAAACTGATCAGATTCAATCCTTTCTTACTGATTCCTTGCCAAGCACTGCAATTCCACACTGCACATTCTTTGACTGGCTCAAACAACATGAATTCAAACCACTGTCTCTTTTACTGATTAAATCAAGATAACGCGAATTTTAACCCGAATCTCGGAATAAACTGCAAAGTGCTGTGGAATTTTAATCTTTCTGAGAACATGCCCATAAAACCTTAATTCCTGATTAAATGCCAAATAACACTCGCCTGATCAAAATTGAACCAAAAATCATCCAAAACCCTAAGCCAACTGTGAAACAATCCAGAGCCCTGAAAAACAGTAAAAACCCTAATTTTGCTTGACTGTCAAGAAAAGTCCGTTTGTCCAATTCTTGGGTCAGTTTGAAAAATCAGGAAAGGCTGAAGCTGAGATTTCTTTGTGGAAAAACGCGAGGGAAAATTTTGGGGTACAACAGTTGCCCCTGTTCAATCTTCTTTGACCTGAAGAGTTAGATTGGCAAGTTTGCCTTTCGCGACTTGAAGGTCAAAGGAGATTGGACACTACAGTGCCCAGAAAATTTGCACTCGGCGATATGATGGTGGAGGTGAATGGGATTAAAGATGCCATTTGGTGATGGGCTTAAAGATGCCACCTGGTGCGAGAGAATTTTGTCGGGGGATGGGCTTAGAGATGCCATCTGAGAATGGGCTTACAGATGCCATTCGGCGACTGCTGGTAGGAGGATGGGCTTATAGATGCCATATGGTGATGTTGAACTGTATGTCAATGGTGAGTGGACAAGTATCAGAAGGGCATCCATGTTTTGGAACATCTCTGAATTAGGGGTCTGAGCAGGCAACAGATTGACGTCCATGTCTGGAGAATCTGTAAACTATCTGAGATTGAATAAGCAATAGAGCAGTATCCGTTGTCGGGACATGTCCGTAAACTATTTTCAAAAATTGAGAAGAGTCTGAATCAGTTGGTAGATTGACATCCGTTGTTGGGAAGAATCTGTAAACTATTTTCAGAAGTTGAGAAGAGTCTGAACAAGTCGGTAGATTGACATCCGTTGTAGGGAAGAATCCGTAAACTGTTTCAGAAGTTGAGAAGAGTCTGAACAAGTCGGTAGATTAACATCCGTTGTTGGGAAGAATCCGTAAACTGTTTCAGAAGTCTTGAAGAGAGTCTGAACAAGTCGGTAGATTGACATCCGTTGTAGGGAAGAATCTGTAAATTGTTTCAGAAGTTGAGAAGAGTCTGAACAAGTCGGTAGATTAACATCCGTTGTTGGGAAGAATCCGTAAACTGTTTTAGAAGTCTTGAAGAGAGTCTGAACAAGTCGGTAGATTGACATCCGTTGTTGGGAAGAATCTGTAAACTGTTTCAGAAGTCTTGAAGTTGAAGAGGAACCGGTGTAGGGTTTCTTGATGATGCGTCTGAATGAATCTGGAATAAGTATCAGAAGGTCGCCGTGTCCGGGTCACATCTGAACTATTTCTGGATGAATCTTGGGAGATGATCTTTGTCTGTCGACTGATCTTACCTGAAAACGGTGAAGGGTTAGTTGTATGCAATGTTATGATGCATGATGCAATGTACGTGACATCAATGTTTATGACATGAATGCGATGAATGCGCATGTAAGCTGATGAGCTAATCTTGCCAAGGATACATGAATCCGAGATGGCTGAAGATAAAAGCGTCTTGATTGCTGCCGGGGAAAATAAATCCTTGGCTGTCGCTGGGGAAGAGAATTCCTGATGACCTCTACTGGGGAGCTCCAAACTAGTATACTCATGCTGGGGAGGCCAGATTGAGAATCTTCGGCTTGATGGGAAGTAACCCTGGCGACCTCACTGGGGAACTCAAGATTTGCCTTCCTAAAATTCTGTGGGGAGAAGGTTCAATGGTCGGGCTCCGCTGGGGATAGGGAGAATTCTGGCGAGCGCGATCTTCCGTGGTGGTTAGCTTGAGAAGAATTTGAACAAGCGATAGGTTAACATCCGTTACTTGGAGAACCCGTGAACTATTTTCAGAAATCTTGAAGTTGAATCAGCAATAGAACCGCATCCGTTGTTGGGAAGCGTCCGTAAACTAATTTCAAAGGTTGAGAAGAGTCTGAACAAGTTGGTAGATTAACATCCGTTGTTGGGAAGAATCTGTAAACTTGTTTCAGAAGTCTGGAAGAGGAACCGGTGTAGGGCTTCCTGATGATGAGCTTGTGTAAAACTGCATCGGTTTTGAACACTTTTGACATTCGAATGCCCCAAGTGGTGATGTAGATAAATTCCTGGCTTATTACAGGTGTTGGTCTACAATCGGTCGTTCACAGATGTTTCCTGGGTTGTTGCAGGTGTTGATCTGGAATTCTTCAGACATGCCCTGGCTGGATACAGGAGTCGAGTCCAGAAATAGTCGTCAACAGATATGCCCTGGCTGGATACAGGAATCGAATCTGGAAAGGTGATAGTTGATAGATATGCCCTGGCTGGATACAGGAATCGAATCTTCAAACTCTTCAGACGTGCCCTGGCTAGATACAGGAATCGAATCTGGAAATGTGGTCAACAGATATGCCCTGGCTGGATACAGGAATCGAATCTTCGAACTCTTCAGACGTGCCCTGGCTAGATACAGGAGTCGAGTCTGGAAATGTTGTAGTTGACAGATATGCCCTGGCTGGATACAGGAGTCGAATCTGGAAATAGTCGTCAACAGATATGCCCTGGCTGGATACAGGAATCAAATCTTTGAACTCTTCAGACGTGCCCTGGCTAGATACAGGAATCGAATCTTCAAACTCTTCAGACGTGCCCTGGCTAGATACAGGAGTCGAGTCTGGAAATGTTGTAATTGATTTGTTGAACACTTTTGACATTCGAATGCCCCAAGTGGTGATGAAGGAATCTTGAATCAGATTACTCTGCATATTGAGAGATTTCTTGAAACCTTGACTGGACTGCCCCAGGTTAACTGAACTTTGAAAGATCTGTTGGACCTTGACTGGATTGCCCCAGGTTAATTGGACTTTGAAAGATCTGTTGGACCTTGACTGGATTGCCCCAGGTTAACTGAACTTTGAAAGATCTGTTGGACCTTGACTGGATTGCCCCAGGTTAATTGGACTTTGAAAGATCTGTTGGACCTTGACTGGATTGCCCCAGGTTAACTGAACTTTGAAAGATCTGTTGGACCTTGACTGGATTGCCCCAGGTTAATTGGACTTTGAAAGATCTGTTGGACCTTGACTGGATTGCCCCAGGTTAATTGAATTGTGACATGTCATGCCCCTTGTTGATAGGAGATTTGATGGAAGTGTTATCCTCTTGAAGTGATTTTGACTTACTGAGAGAGTTTTCGTTCCTCCGAACATTCGCTGTATGAATTTCTTCGCTGTCAAACAAAAAGGTCAAACGCAGACAGGGATAATGCAAAGTTTATGTTTGTCTCGAAGTTTTGAAAAATGCGTTTTTTAGCAGAAAACTTTTCATAAGACAAGTTAACACAAGATTTAGAGCAAAGCCCTACAGGAGTCAGGATACCTTTTGTAACAGTATGCTTTCGAACTAACTCATGCTTCAATTAGGACTTTTGAAGGATTGTAACGTGGCCTGGTTCACGGTTTAAGAAACAAAGGATAAAGGCTCAAAGTATATTTGTACCCACCCGCTCTTCGTGATGTTCTTCAACCTAAGCTCAGTTAATTGTGCGTCACACTCTGTTTTGAGTTTGGAACGACTTTTGGGCGATGGTTCACCAGTTTGAATTTTGGGGAGGCAGTCATCATCTCCTTTTTCTTTTTCAACATTTTTCATGTTGTTGAGGATTTTGTAATGACCTCACTATTTTGATTTTGATTTGTTATCCCTAACTTTTGCCTGACTGTTACCGTTTTCCGGGATTACTGTCAGCGGGATGCCCCAGCTTTCTTAAGCCTCCTTTATAGGTTTTGGCTCGGCGGGCTTTTCTCTTTTGAGAGATTGACTGTCTATATGATAGGGAACCACCCTTGTCTTTTGATTCCAAAGGAACGCTTTCTTTTTTTTTTTTTGACGTCGTTCGTTGTATTACGAACTGAGAGTTTGCGACTTCAATGCGCATTTTCTTTTGAATTAACTGAGATACTACCCTGCCCCGGGTTTATATCAAAGGTTTTGACTGTTTAGAACAGGGAACTCCTACTTCTTTGGCTCGAAGGGGTTGACTAGGGATTAACTTCCTTATAACTCCAGTGTTTGGGAATTGAAAGAAATGCCTGTACATCATCAGCAAGGTCTGTTCAAAAGCATACTGTATAAGATCATGGTATTGTTTCGTCATCCTCCCTCTAAAGGCTTGCAGCTTTTTATCAAGAGTCAAATATCATAAAGAAAAGCATGAGAGTAGTGAAACGAATGGATGAATTCAAGACAAACATATGCAATGCATTAATGAAAACAGAGTTTAACATCAACAGATAATTGTTTTGACAGCAAAAGAAATTACAACTTTGAAAATTCAAAAAGAAGCAAAAGTCTTTCAGCTCGAGCTTCGTCACTTCAAGCGGAGAACCCTTTAACGGAAGATTTTCATTTCGCCGTCTGGCATGAATTCCAGCACCCCAATGTCGATCAGATCTTGAATCTTGTTCTTCAAGGCCCAACAGTCGTTGGTGCCGTGCCCCGGGCTGTAGGAGTGGTAAACACAGAATGCGTCGGGGTTAAAGTGAGGAGAGGAGATATTGAGCTTCTGAGGAGGGTCCTTTAAGGTGAGCAAATCGACCTCCAACAGGCGCTTCAGTATGAAGAATGATGGTATTTCAGTCTCCGTGAACTGTCTTCCCGACTTTTCTTGCTTACGCCGACTGCCCCGTTGACGCTGGCGAGGTTGTTGATGGGTTTGTGACCCCGAAGCCAGTAAAGGAGCTTTCCCCTTGTCTTCTTGAGTGGATGGAGGCTGAGCGGTGACTTGCTCGTCAACTTCAGATGTTTGCCCCAGTTGGTTGTTTGGAAGCAGCTGGCGGACAAGAACTCTGAGTTCCTCTTGTCTTTGAGATAGGTCTTGGATGAGAGCCATCTGGCCCACCAACTGTCCCATCATTTGAGTCCTTAGTGTTGTCAGATCAAACTGCAGCTCCGCAATCTGATCACTCCTGGCATTGTTGGAAATCCCCAAGCCTTTGGTGAGGAGAGCTTTCATCTCTTCTTGCCCCAGAGACAAGTTCAGGAACATCTCCTGCAGCTGAGCAGTCTGGTCTTGGATGTCTTTGACAGACCTTTCTAGAGCCATCTCTTGCTGAAATAAACAGCAGGAGAGTAAGGAAACCTGAAAAAGGAAAGATTGTCAAAATGCAATGTATGATATGTAGATGCATGCTTCCAAGGATCTCTTGGGGTAAACACAAGAAAAATGTTAGAGGTTGAACTTTGCTCTTGGATTGGAGATCTCTGCACCGATGGACGTCCTTCCACGAGAATCAAGCTCACCATGTCGAGTGGGTCATAGCCACTGATTCAAGTTGTTGTTCTTGGACTTTAATTGGAGAGCTTTGTATCGGTGGATGTCTTTCCACTAGAATCAAGCTCACCATGTCGAGTGGGTCATAGCCACTGATTCAAGTTGTTGCGCTTGAACTTTGATTGGAGAGCTTTGTATCGGTGGATGTCTTTCCACTAGAATCAAGCTCATCATGTCGAGTGGGTCATAGCCACTGATTCAAGTTGTTGCGCTTGAACTTTGACTGGATTTGGTTAGGGGAGAAACCTCTTGCCCCTTGGTAGATGTCTGGTTCAACGTAACCCTGCATCAACAGAACCCTCGAGATCCTTGAAATGGTTATTGAAAATGCTATGGTATGATGTCATGATGTTATGTACATGTATGCACAAGCATGTGAGTGTATATACAGACAAACAATATTCACACAAAGCAAACAAGTCCTTAGGTTTAGGCTTGCATGGGGTTCAGGTACTACCCTCTTTCAGTTTGTTGGTTAAAACCTGTCTTATCAAAAGTAACCGGGTTCTAGAGGATCTCATATCATTGGCTACCCTCAATCGGTCATAACTCCAGCATCGCAATCTTTTCTCGCGGCCAGAACCATCTCGAGAGTTTAGCCTCAATGAGTGTAGCATACTGCTACTGTTCTAAGGGCCAAATTGGTCAATTAGGGTTCTAAGGTCGGTTGGTGCTTAATGACCCCTTAGAAGACCTATATTCTCCCCGTTACAACACAAGGGATATAGGTACAGACTAAGATGCCACACCAACGCAGCCACTGCTTCACCCATGTCGGTCTACGCCGGACAGGTCCCTCACAGATTATGCTACCTAAAAGGGTTTCCCCAGATCCGGGTTAGGATCTATAAAACTCCGATACAAAGCCCACAAATGTAAAGCAAACAAAGCAATCAATTGAAAGTAAAGGTGATCTAAACCCTAAGGTAACCCCACTTTTAGAAATTCTCCAGCAGAGTCGCCAGTTCTGTGATACGGTGGGAGAACTGACTAGTGTTTTGCGTTCGCATTCGCACTTGTGCGGTTGAGCAAGAGTCGCCACCGACTTTTTATTTTATCCTAAAGGAAAGGTTAAAAAAGCACAGCAAAAACCTTTTGAGATATTTCGTGGGTTCGGGGGGTAGATTATGAAAAGGGAAGGTATTAGCACCCTTTCCATCCATGGTTATCCATGGGCTCTTAGTTACTTGGTTTTTTAGATCACTTGCCTTGATTTTCGATTGCTTTAAAAATGGTGTGTGTGTGGGTGCTTTTTGAAAATGTTTTGGAAAAAAATGCCTTGTCTTAGGCAACTAATGTATTTGACTCGTGATTGAGTGTTTTACAAAAGTGTGGATCTTTTCGAAAAGATGTTTCAAGTGTTTTTGAGAGTTTGTTTTGAAAGTGTTGTGGATGGTGGTTTTTTTGAAAAGAAGGCAAGTATTTTTGCAAGTTTGATCTCAAGTAACTAAGAGTTTTGTCTACCCTATTGTACTCAAAGGTTTTTGTTATGTTTTAACCCTTTTTAACAATTTCGTTCCACCATTGAAATTGGTGGACGATCTTGCATTTAGGAAGTTTATTCGGGACGGGCGCGGGTCATCGTACGGACCATGAATGCAATGATGCCAAGTGTCTTTGGCAATTTGCTTTGAAGGGACTATGATCATTCCGTTTAGGCAACACTTTGAGGGACTTATGATCATTTGATTTTGTTTTGCCAAAGATACTCGACGTGCAAGCATGGCCCATTTTGGAAGGCAACATGTGAGATTACCCTAGGGGGTGCAAGTGTGATTGTGTATTGATTACATGTATTTATCTTTGTATTAGGTTATCTAGCGTTTGATTTTATGTACATGCAAACCCTAGGTCTAACCATGGTATAATTGGAAAACTGTAAATTGCGAAAATGTAAAATCTACGCTATTACAAAGTAATGTCCGGGAGTGGGGGGTATAAATGTACAAAAGGGGATGAGACTTATAGTATCCAATAAGTTACAACCAAATCGAATGTGCGATCAAATGTAAATGTCGAATATACAAATATAAGATAAACAAATGTATAGGAGCAATGTGAATGTATTGTGCGAGTGTAAGTGTGAGATGTATATGAATATGTGTAATTATTTACAAGCGCGATAATGTGAAATTGAAGCGTATTAGGGTTTTTGACCTAGATATGTATTTTAATCTTGTATTTTTGTATTTAGATATGTATTTTAATCTTGTATTTTTGTATTTAGATATGTACAATAAGAAAAATGTTTTAACTTAAATGTTCAAGTTTTAATTAAATTGTATCTTTATTTGTTTATATACAAAAAGTATTTTAATCAATTGTTTGTGAATTTTAATATTAGAGAAAAATGTATTTCTATTATTATGTACAAATATGTATGTTAATTAAAAAGTTTTCAATTTTAATTATATGAAAAAAAATGTATAATATGTACAAAATTAATGTTTCAAATTTTATGTACAAAGTATATAAAAAAAGGATTAAATTAGAAAAAAGAAAGTATTTGTTTGTAAAAAGTATTAAAATAAAATAATAAGAATAAATCATAAAAAGGGTTTAACATTCTAATTATCCTTTCTTGATTATATTAGCATAAGAAGTTTTTATTAATGTAAAAAAAGGAAGTGAAGTTAGTGTTACATAAAAAAAGTGATTAATTGTGAAATATTAATTTAGGTTAGTAAGAAATAAATGGTTAATATTAATGTTTTTTTGTTAAAAAAGGGAAAGAAGCGTTTAGTGGGCTTCAGAGAGAATGAAACGGGTCAGGCCCATGTTTGGGGGTCAGTCATGTTTAGGGTTGTTTGGCGTTTTGTCATTCAGAACGAAAGTTAGGGTTCGAGACGGCGCGTTCGTGCGCTGAGGTTCATCGTTCTTCTTCATCCTTGTAAGCTTCCTGAGCAAACTCATCCCTCCGGCCACCAGTGTCAACCCCAAACCTCTCTTCCCTCCATGGCGTGAACTCCGCGTCCTCTTGATACAAGGTTCGTTCCAACGTTTTATGTTTCCTTTTTCTTTTCTGAATTTGCGTGTGTTGTTTTAAGTTGAGTTTTGATTCTTAATTTTGTATTATTATGAGGTGGTGAAGAAGAAAGGGGGAGAAGATTGGCTACCTGACCTTGGAGGAGGAGGAGAGAAGAGGGGCTGCGGCGCTTAGGAGGCCGGGACGGCGTGAACGGTGATGGAGCTTTGCTTCTTGATGACCCTGGTATCTTTTATCTGGTTGCCTTTTTTAGGGTTTTGATGATGATGTGTGCTGAGAACCCTTTTTAATTCACTTCTTTATCTCTTCTACTGCCACTGTATGTTGGTTGCCTTTGAGCATTTGTATGCTTTTGAATATGCTTCCTTGCCTATGACGAAGCTTGCTTCTGAGGCCCTTGAATAGCTTCTTTCTTCTTCTTCTCTCGTGTTGCCTATGTGTTGATTGGAATATGCTTCTTGTTTGACTGCCTTATTGCCCAGTGATGATCTCAGAGGTCTGAGGGCCTAGGAGTTGGTTGGAATATATGTTGCTGGCCCTCTGAGATGGATGCTTGTTTGCTTCTGTGAGTTGCCTTTTACCTGTGTTGGATTATGTTTGACAGTATGGTTGAGGGGTTATGTTGGTTCAGTTTCAGTTTATGTGTTTGTGGTTTGTGAGGTGATGTGAGGTTTGGCCTTGACAGAGTTTTGGTTAGGCTAATGCTTTTGAGGTTATGACAGCAGGTTGTGTGAGGTTCTGGACAGGTATGAGGTTATGGCCTGTTATGCTTGTAGTGGTGGTGCAATAGGCAGGTTTCAGGTCTTGGATGATTTTTGTTGTATTGGTGCTAGCAGGTTGGCTTAATGCAGGTTGATGCTGGTATACTGATATGGTTTCTTGGCTTTTAGTTGTTTATCAGGTTTTTGATGGTTAAGGCTTGACAGGATGCTATGGTTGTGGTTCAGCAGGATTCTACTTAGGTTCAGGCTTGAACTTACAGTAGGTTATGTTGTTGGACAGTATGGTGGTTCTGTTGAGGCTTAGCAATTTTGAGTTTGTGTCTTGTTCAGGATGATGCAGGTTCTGAGTTTTGTATATATTTTTCTCTCCTTTCTCTCTTGCCTCTGAACTGTGTTCTCTTGGATTATATCTTTTCTTGTATACCTGCCTAAGCCTAAAACCTGCCTATGCTTCTTTTCTCTCTTCTTCTCCATAGTACAGCTTTAAGAATTTTTTTAATGTTTATTTCTGTACTTTCTGAAGGGGCCCTGGGAAATGATGATTAAGTCTTGCTTGCATAACACATTTTCTGCATCTTTATCTTGCTTTTTGACAGCTTTGTGTGCTGACTTTGCATTGATATCTTTTTTTCAAATCCTTCTTTGACAGCTTGTGTGCTTTTGACAGCAATTGTACTTCTTGCTTTTTCTTTGATATCTTTTGAGTAGATTTTGGCATTTTGACAGTAAATTGCCTTTTTGCTTTGGATAGAAAGTGGAATTGGATTTGAACTATGCAGTTTGAACTTTGGATTTTATGCATTTGACATTTGAAAAAAAATGCATTTTGACATTTTCCACTTATGATAAAAATCTTCCCTCTTTGTGAACCGGGAGAAATCCCGTGATTTGCAGAGAGGGTCAACTGATCCCAGTCAGTGGCCTCTAATGATGAGCAAATTTTATCTGTTCTTTTTTATTCAACTGCTTTCTGACTTTCTCCTTTCTTTTTGCAGATGAAAAATGGAGCACTGGAGCGAAGTGAAGAATGAAGAATTAGAAATAGGATAGAATTTTTATTTTCAATTTAATTTTTGTACACTATTATTATTTTAAATACTTTGTAATAAATACTCGTATCCAAATAATAACAATTGTAACAACTATTAAATATGAAATAAAAATTCCATTTAATTCTTTTCAATTCCTTTTCTTTATTTACTTGTTATTTATAATTCCTTAAATTAAATATAATGAAAGTTAAATTTCAAGTATTTAATTCTTAGAACCATAAATAATCAACTAAACCTTGTCGATCAAAATAAATGAACTGGACGTCTCCATCATTCAAAGCAACACACAGTCGAACACAAAACTGATCAGATTCAATCCTTTCTTACTGATTCCTTGCCAAGCACTGCAATTCCACACTGCACATTCTTTGACTGGCTCAAACAACATGAATTCAAACCACTGTCTCTTTTACTGATTAAATCAAGATAACGCGAATTTTAACCCGAATCTCGGAATAAACTGCAAAGTGCTGTGGAATTTTAATCTTTCTGAGAACATGCCCATAAAACCTTAATTCCTGATTAAATGCCAAATAACACTCGCCTGATCAAAATTGAACCAAAAATCATCCAAAACCCTAAGCCAACTGTGAAACAATCCAGAGCCCTGAAAAACAGTAAAAACCCTAATTTTGCTTGACTGTCAAGAAAAGTCCGTTTGTCCAATTCTTGGGTCAGTTTGAAAAATCAGGAAAGGCTGAAGCTGAGATTTCTTTGTGGAAAAACGCGAGGGCAAATTTTGGGGTACAACAGAGCCCATAAAAAAATTTTCAACTCACTCGACAAAGTACAAAGACTGCAAGATCTCTAATCGTCAGGAATTGGGGCAAGATTAAGCGAAATTTCTACCGTCTAGACACTCTACAACCCCAGAGTATGATAGATCAGTTCAAGTACCTGTTATCCCAACACCCTGAGTTTAGTCTTTATAGTAACCTTGAGTAGTTTATATTAGCAGTCAGCACCGTCTTAAACACAAACTACGCAGGAAGTCGATGAATATAAGTGGATGATATAATATTTCAGCAAAATGTTGCAAGGAAACACACCAATTAAATTGGACGATCCTTACCCGATCGCCTAATCCAAAGGATGTAAACCTTACAAAGTAACATGAAAATTCATTTGGTGGATGGTTCAGGAGCATCTGGTACTGAACTCGGTAGGGAAGATTACGGTTTGATCCTCTGCATCCAACCATTGAATTAAAGGTTGCCACATTACTGTGCCAGAAACCTCTAAAGTTTAAAAGGATCATAACCACTAGCCGACTGTTCTGCTATGTGCGTGTAAAGATAAAGGGCTTAATGTGATTGCGCTAGAACAAAAAGGGCAAAGCAAGACAAATACTCGAGGTAGGCTATGATAGGACCTGTAACTAGTTTACGTAAAATGGGACTGTCTAGTGTCATTGACGTAGTAATGGAGCATGAATCAAGTCATCGATTTTCTGACAAAAACACAACGCAGCTATATATTAGTTGATCCGAGTCATAACCATGTTTAGAAAAACATCGTACTTAGCATTTGCTTGAGGACAAGCAAAGTTTAAGTATGGGGGAGTTTGATGACACACAAATATGTGATATTTCTGGCTTGATATACACCAAATATTTCTCATACTTTAGTTAAAATTAAATCATTTTATAAGTATTATGCAGGTATTTTTCTATTTTTGCAGATATACATTAATCTGAACACTTTGGAAGAAATGAGGAAAAAAGAGGTGCAAAACTAGCAAAAAGACCAAAGGAGGAGAAATGAGCCCAAAGCCCATTATACATGTGAGCACGTGGCCCACAATGAAGAAGACCTTGACGAACGTCAAGGAGGCGTGCCGAATGTCACGCGCCAAGAAGACCAAGTGACTATCGTCAGTTGAATGTGATGAACGTCACAAGCCACTTACTCCACTTTCTTCTCATCCAACGGACAGAAACACGTTCAAGGGTTAATCCAGCGACTACCTACATTTTCTCACCCACTCAGTCAATGTACCAAGGAACGTGACAAATTGATGGCCCTATTATTTCTCAAAGAAGGAAGTAAATTGTTCCTACATTTCCGAGAGCAACTGATCACGCAAGACTTATAAATAGAGCCTTAGAACACAGTAGAAAGGGTTCTTCTTTTTGGAAAGAAACTTTAGAGATTTTATTGAGCGATTATTCTTTTCAGCATTATTCTTTTCAGCATTATTTTTATTTCCCAGTTATTTCTATATTCCTTTCCAGCATTATTTTCTTCTGTACGGTTAAATATATTCTCCGATCTAAGCAAAGCCTACAATTTGTGCAGGAGTGCTTCTGTCTTCAGAGTTATTACCAGGTTTATGTTTACAAATTCTTATTGCTTTTTAATAAATATAACTATGTTTATTATTGTTTGTCCCTTAATTTATTCTGTGATTTGGTTTAATATTATGTTAGGCTAGAAATCTTATACCGGTATGTAAAGTCACTCAACCGAGGGAACGAGTAACTTAGTTGGGATTATTTTTACCACAGAACTTTCTTTTCTGGCCTAAGTTACTATTTTTCAATCAATAAATTGTTTTGTTACGGAAGTAAAAAACAGATAGAGGTTAGGATCAACAAAGCGGAAGTTTGAGATCTTTTAACTGGACAGTAGTAATTAGGCATTGGCTTAAAATACAGCGGAAGCACTTTAAAGTTAATTAAGATTTTATTTAGTTTTCAAAAAGTGTTTTTAACTCCTGCGGGATGGCGAAAGCGTACGTTAGGACTTAACTGCATAGCCTAGATCAACAAAACGACAGTGTGAGACGAGGGTTTTTAAACTAAATAAGTTTTACTGAAAGCTGTTTTGAAAATATAAAGACGCCCAACAGGTCGCTAGTTCCCGAGGTACGACTATTGCATACTGGTAATTAAGCTCATTGATTATTAAAAATCCAAATTAATTTAGTATTTAGTTCTCCCTACAACCCAATCAAATATTCATTAGCTTTAGATTTGCGAAGTAATGATAGAAGACGGTAGATCGATTCATCAGTCTCTGTGGTTCGATATCTTTTAAAACTACACGATAAGACTATGCACTTGCAGTACGAATCATTGGATACATAAGTACAATCCCGATCAATGTGCGTAAGATTCAATCGCACACCGCTGACAAGAAACTTTGGGTTCACTTTTTTCAAGAAAGTTTGGTTGGGACGCAACTAGAGTGGTTTTACCAATTGGATGGTTCCCGTATCCATACATGGGAAGACTTAGCCACTGCTTTCTACCACCAATACCAGTATAATTCCGACTTGGCGCCGATAAGAGTTCAGTTGCAAGACATGACAATGGGGAAGAATGAAGGGTTCAAAGAATACACCCAAAAGTGGAGAGACCTTTCCAGTAGGTTTCAATCACCCTTGACTGATAGGGAGCATATTGATATGTTTATGGGCACTTTATCTGGTCCATTTTTCAACTTGTTGGTTGGTTGTTCTTCATCCGGTTTCACCGAGCTAATCTTAACCGGTGAAAGAGTTGAAAGCGGCATCAAAAGCGGGAAGAATCCCATAACATCTGCTTCAACTTCCAATACCGTAAAGAAACCTTTTATCGCGAAGAAAGAAATAAATGTTGTGTATGGGGCAAGGGCCCGTACCAAGAAGGATGATCGTCCTTCCGTTAATGTTGTCCAGATTTCCAATCCAACTCCTGCTCAGAGACCATCTGCCAATCATCAACGGTTCCAGGCTCCACCAAGACAATTCACAAGGATAGGCATGTCACTATCCCAAGCCTTTCAACACCTACTAAAGGCTAATTTGGTGACACTGAGTGACCCTCCGGCCAATCCAGATACCTCTTCACCCAAATACAATCTGAATGCTAAGTGTGCATATCACTCAAATAGTCCCGGGCATGAGACTGACCAATGATGGGCACTGAAGAATAAAATTCAAGACTTAATAGACAACAAGACCATTAAATTTGATCCTCCTCCAACTCCGAATGTAATCACCGCGCCTATGCCAAATCATATCAAGGGTGTCAATGTTGTTGAAGATACCATTTTTGTTTCCTCCGTCGAAGACTTGACTACTTTGTTAAACATCATCAAAAAGAATATGTTGAAAGTCGGGATTTTACCTGGTTATTTAAAGAATTGTGATTGTTGTGCCAAACAACTCAATGGATGCGAAGGGCTGAAGGAAGGTATTCAACGCCTGATGAATAACCATGAGATCCTATTTGAGAAGACTCTATCCACCAAAAGTTTGACCAATAAGTGTGAAGACCTCTCCATCATAACTATCTCAAACAAGCCTCTTAGGATCTCCTCCAAGGGTCCTATCAGGATTTCAAATGAACCAATTGTTGCTCCTCTAATAATTATCGCCCCCAGGCTAATTCCATACTCTTCCAATAAAGCAGAGCCATGGAACTATGGCGCTGAGGTGTTTTACCATGGGATAAAACAAGACGCTTGGATTGAAGAAAGCAAAGCTGATGATGTTGGTAACATTATTGTCTCTAGTAAGGTGAACAAAATTGGGAGAATCTTTTCACCCAACATCTCACCACCAGTTGTTACAAAGGCACCAGTCTACATCACCACTGCTAAACCCAGTACTGATACAAGGGGAAAGGAGAAAGTGGTTGAGCCTGCTGAGATAGAAATACCCGTAAAAGACGTTGTTGATGGGGAACCTTCCGCTCGAGAAATGGATGATATATTGAAAATTATAAAAAGGAGCGATTTCAAGATTGTGGAGCAGTTAGGGCAAACCCCTTCCAAGATTTCCATGTTATCTTTGCTACTTTGTTCCGATGCTCATGCTCGGGCATTAATCAAATTCTTGAAGAAGGCTCATGTCCCTCATGAGACCACAACTGACCAGTTTGAAAATTGTGTGGCAAGCTTGACGACCGATAATGGTTAGGGTTCTCGAATGCCGATCTGACACCGCTTGGAAAGAACCATAACAAAGCTCTGCATGTGTCTGTTGAATGTAAGGGGACTACCCTAGCACATGTGCTGGTTGACACTGTCTCTTCTTTAAACGTGCTACCCAAGGGAGCTTTGGACCGTTTAGACTATGAAGGACTAGTTTTGAAACCAAGTGATATCATTGTGAGGGCTTTCGATGGGTCCAAAAGGACAGTTCATGGAGAGGTGGATCTCCCGATCAAGGTAGGCTCACAGATATTCAACTTTACTTTCTACATCATAGATATATGTCCTGCCTACTCCTGTTTGTCAGGTTGCCCTTGGATCCATGGAGAAGGGGCAGTAACGTCAACTCTTCATCAAAAGCTCAAGTATCCAGTCAAAGGAAGGATTGTCACTGTCTGTGGTGAGGAGGAGTTCATGGTAAGCCACCTCAACTCTTTCAAATACCAATGGTTGCTAATGCCAAATGTTCCTCTGATGTGCCCAAAGCTATTAAGGTTGTGCCAAAGATGGTTTCATTCAAAGATGCTCGTGCTGCAGTCGAAGAAGGAAGCTATGATACTTAGGGGCAACTCCTCGAGATCCTATTCAAAGCGGACAAATGTGGTTTGGGTTTCACTACCAACGCTCAGAAAGAAGTGAGGCGCACTCGTGCAGGGAAGCCCCCTCTCCGAATTGGAAGTCATGAAGTTAACGTTGTGGTTGATTCTGATGATGAATGTGCATTTGAAGATTGGGTATATCCTACTACAATGGAACTCAACAATTATCAAGCAAAGGACTTCGTTCCCATCTCCTTCATTGAGGAGTAACTACTTGTTTATTGCTTTCTTTTAATTCAAGAACATTTTGTATCTAATATTAAACAATGACTTTTATGGCATGTGTCTGGCCCGGGGCACTATGGTCCATTCGTCAAGGGTTTTATTTATGTTCATGTTATCATATGATCATTCAATACAAACCATTAGACTCTTTTGCATTCAAATCTTTGTGCTCATTGTCTTTCTTTTTCTTCAATACATATTTTTTAAAATATCCATGTGTCTTACATGCACACACACACACACACTCTTGCAGGTCATCATCCATTCTAGATCTCATTTCCAATTACTCTACTATTGCCGACTATGATTTCGAACGTCCAATTAACCAAGTCGAAGACAAAGGCGAGGAAGATTGTGAAATACCGGGAGAACTAGCCAGACTTCTATTACATGAGGAAAAAACTATTTGGTCGCACGAAGAGTCAGTTGAAGTCATCAATCTGGGTACCGAGACAGAAAAGAAAGAGGTCAAGATTGGAGCTAACCTGGAAAGAAGTGTCAAAAGTAGGTTGGTTCAGATGTTGCACGACTATGTGGAAGTGTTTTCTTGGTTGTATGAAGATATGATAGGGTTGGATACCGACATTGTAGTTCATTGTCTGCCGACAAAGGAAGATTGCCCTCCTGTCAAACAAAACGTTCGTCGCATGAGGCCTAGCATGTCTGAAAAGATAAAAGCTGAAGTGATGAAATAATTTGATGCAGGATTTTTAGTTGTGACATCTTATCCCCAATGGGTTGCAAATGGGGTGCCAGTACCGAAGAAAGACGGAAAAGTTCGTATGTGCATAGATTATAGGGATCTGAATAGGGCAAGCCCCAAGGACGACTTCCCTATACCTCACATTGAAGTTTTGGTCGATAACACTGCTCAGCATAAAGTCTTCTCTTTCATGGATGGTTTCCCCGGCTATAATCAAATTAGGATGGCTCCCGAAGACATGGAGAAGATCACTTTTGTTACATAATGGGGCACCTTTTGTTACAAGGTCATGTCGTTCGGATTAAAGAATGCAGGGGCAACATATCAAAGAGCTATGGTAGCTTTGTTTCATGATATGGTCCATCATGAAATAGAGGTATATATGGATGACATGATTTCCAGGTCACAAACTAAGGAATAACATCTCGATCACTTGTACAAGCTATTCGAGAGGTTGAAAAGTACAAGTTGAGGTTGAACCCTAATAAGTGCACATTCAGAGTGCGGTCTCGAAAGCTTCTGGGTTTTGTTGTCAGTGGTAAAGGCATCGAAGTCGATCCTGCCAAGGTAAAGGCCATCCATGAAATGCTAGTCCCCCACTCTGAAAAGGAAGTTAGAGGATTCTTGGATCGTCTTAACTACATCGCCCACTTCATATCTCACTTAACTGCTACTTGTGAGCCAATCTTCAAACTCTTGAAGAAAGATCAAGTAGTCAGATAGAATGATGAATGCCAAGCTACCTTCGACAAAATCAAAGAATATCTGCAAGAATATCCTATTTTCATGCCTCCAGTTGAAGGAAGACCCTTGATCATGTACTTGACAGTGCTAGAGAACTCTATGGGGTGTGTTTTGGGCCAACATGACGAGTTTGGCCGAAAAGAGCATGCTATTTACTACCTGAGCAAAAAGTTTACCGACTGTGAAACTAGATATTCATTGCCTGAGAAAACTTGTTGTGCTCTGGCATGGGCTGCTCACCGGCTAAGACAATATATGTTAACTCATACCACTCTGTTGATTTCTAAGATGGACCCAATCAAGTACATTTTTGAGAAACCTGCTCTTTCCGGACGGATAGCTAGATGGCAAATGATCTTGACTGAGTACGACATTCAATACACAATGAAAAACGTCATCAAAGGAAGTGTATTAGCAGATCATTTGGCCCATCAAGTTGTCGATGATTATCAATCTATGAACTTTGGCTTCCCGGATGAAAACATCATGCTAGTGACCGAATGCACGAAACCAGGATCATATGACGGACCGGAACAAGGATCGCGATGGACTATGGTCTTCAATGGGGCTTCCAACGTTTTAGGTAACAGAATTGGTGTTATGATTATCTCCTATGAAGGTTGCCACACTCCTTTCACTTCCATATTATGCTTCGATTGCACGAACAATATGGCTGAGTACAAAGCATGCATTTTGGGTCTGAAGGCTGCCATTGATTTGAGGATCAAGCATTTGAATATGTTTGGGGATTTCTCTCTAGTGATTATCCAAGTAAAAGGAGATTGGGACACTAAGCACCCTAATCCTATCCCTTACAGGGAGCTTGTTCTATCTCTGATTCCTTACATTGAAGAGATCACCTTTGAACACTTCCCTAGGGAAGAAAATCAGTTGGTTGATACCTTGGCAACCATGTCTTCTATGTTCAAGGTCACATGGGATAATGAAGCTCCTATGATTACAATTGAGAGATTCCATGAACCTCCGCACTACTGTGAGCTAGAGACTGATACAGAAAAGTCATGGTACCATAAGGTGAAGAGATACCTTGAAGCACAAGAGTATTGTGAAGGAGCATCCATCAATGATAGAAAGTTCTTACGAAGATTTTCAGCCAAATTCTTCCTAAGTAACGGAATATTGTATAAGCGCAACCATGACTCTACTCTACTCCAATGTGTGGACAAGAATGAGGTAGAGGAAATTATGTAAGACATGCATGATGGTCTCTTTGGGACTCACTCAAGCGGACATACCATGGCGAAGAAGATCTTGAGAGCTGGTTACTATTGGTCAACGATGGAGACTAATTGCAATCAACATTCAAGGACTTGCCATAAATGCCAAATCTATGTTGACAAGGTCCATGTGCCTCTTATTCCTCTAAATGCCCTAACCGCTTTGTGGCCAATTGCAATGTGGGGCATTGACATGATTGGAGAGATCAAGCCCACTGCTTCCAATGGACATCACTTCATTCTTGTCGCTATTGATTATTTCACCAAATGGGTCGAAGCCGCTTCATTTGCCTCAGTCACAAAGAACATGGTAGCCATATTCATCAAATATAACCTCATATGTCGTTATGGTATCCCCGAAAGGATCATCACCGACAATGGGACTAACCTCAACAATGCTATGATTACCGAACTTCGCACTCAGTTCAAAATCAAGCATCACAATTCTTTTCCTTATAGACCTAAAATGAATGGTGCAGTGGAAGCAACCAACAAAAACATCAAGAAGATTATGAAGAAGATGGTAGTGACCTACAAGGACTGGCATGAGATGTTACCGTTTGCTCTTCATGGCTACCGCACTTCATCTAGAACATCAACTGGGGAAACTCCCTTTTCTTTAGTCTATGGCATGGAAGATGTTTTTCTAGTAGAAGTTCAGATTCCCTCACTAAGGACTATGAATGAATCAGGCCTAGCCGAAGACGAGTGGATTCAAACAATATTGGATCAGTTGAACTTGATCGATGAGAAGCAACTGACTGCTGTTTTTCACGGTCAGATGTACCAAAAACGCATGATTAAGGCTTTCAACAAAAAGATCAAGCCTCGAGTATATCAAGCTGGTGACTTGGTGATAAAGCACAACATTCTACCACAAGGTGACCCCAGGGGAAAATGGACTCCCACCTATGAAGGGCTATTTGTTGTCAAGAGAGTGTTCTCTGGCGGTGCCATGATGCTGACTACCATAGATGGTAAAGACTTCCCGCATCCTGTGAACGCGGACATAGTTAAAAAATACTACGCATAAGAGACCCGCTAGGTTGACACACCTAGGCAAAAATAAAGGCGTCCCGGCAAACCAAAAGGTTTGGGAAAAAGTTAGGGATATATGCAAAAGATTGTACACCCGACAAGTTGAAAACTAGAAAGGGCGACTTGGGCAAAAATGAGTATCCTGGTGGGCTGAAAACCCGAAAGGGCGGTCCAGGCAAAAGTTAAGGATTGAAAGCGTATGATTGTGTCCCATGGAATCACCATAGTCGACTTTATTACCAAGGTCCGATTTCAAATGATCCAAGATTAATCCAATCAACTTCTGTCAACGGCAAGGGGCATTCGAAGACATTGGGGAAATAGTAGAGTTGGGATGCAATGAGATCATTTACACATGGCTATTTATTTTTGTTTTCAATTTTAGTTTTCCTTTCGAAGATTTCCTATTACTAGGATCTCCGTCTCTTTGTACAAAAAATGCCTATTCATGGGCAAAATATCAATATACTTTGATGTTCAAACTTTCTGTTTTTGTTTTGAATGCAAAAAAATGTCCAATGACTAAAATTGAACGAACATATGCATATGAATATAATTAAAACTATTTGGCACATGTGTCCTTCTAAGCAGCAGCAAGCATCTCTTTAATGAATATAAAATATCCCCACAAAGTTATTTCATTAGCATTATCTCCACAGGACGATTACAATAAACCATTCCTCAACAAAGTTGCCCACGAAGTCTCTTTGCATAGGTTGACACCCAGCCATAGTCTCAATCTCTTGGCAGTTCTCCCCCCAGCTAAGTTGGTCATAAAACAAGAAACCTTGTGGATCTCATACTAAAATAACTCACCTTGTTAGCAGTTCATCAAGTATTCATCGACAGGGTTTATTTCCCCAACAAACAACATACAACAATCAACAAATAGCAAAATTCCCTGACATAGTTTGTCCTCTCCAGCTTGAGTTTTCCTTACATATTATTAAGAATTAGAGGGCCACAACCCCTAATCCCCAGTAAAGTCATTAACAAAGCCTTTGATATCTCCAAAAAAGTACTATGAAGCCTTGCCCCGACCAGATATTAGTACAACTTTCAGTTGCTATGAAGCCTGGACCCGACCAGATGATAGCTAACTTCTCAAGACACTAAGACGCCTGGACCCGGCCAGATAGTAGTCAACTTCTCAAGTCACTATAGAGCCTGGACCCGACCAGATAATAGTAAAAACCTTTCAAATACTATGAAGCCTAGCCATGACCATATTAGTACAACTTTCAGTTACTATGAAGCCTGGACCCGACCAGATGATATCTAACTTCTCAAGACACTATGAAGCCTGGACCCGACCAGATAATAGTTTAAATCTTCGAGATATTGAAGAACCTGGACTCAACCAGACAAGGGTTTAACTTCTCTTCCCCAATAGAGTTTGCCTCTACCCCAGCAAGTTACTGTGAAGCCTGGACCCGACCAGATATCAATTCAACTTTATCTTTTCAAACAAGCTATTGTGAAGCCTGGAATCCGACCAGATAGCAATTCTCCTCAGAAATTTATTTTGAAGCCTGGATCTGACCAGATACCAATTTTCAACTTCATCTTTTCAAGCAAGTTATTGTGAAGCCTGGACCTGACCAGATAGCAATTAATTTCATCCACCTCGGAAATCTACAAAGCCTGGAATCCAACCAGATAGCGGTTTAATGTCATTAAGTTACTATGAAGCCTGGATCCGACCAGATATCAGTTCAACTTGGTATATTCAAGCAAGTTATTATGAAGCTTGGAGTCCGACCAAATAAAAACTAGCTACAATCCCCAGCGAGACATTATGAATCCTGGACCTGACCAGATAATAGTATAACTTTTCAAAAAACTATGAAGTCCGGACCCGACCGGATAGTAGTTACCACTTCAAGAAATCTGTGAAGCCTAGATCCGACCAGATAACAGTTCAATTTCAAGAAATCTTCTGCAAAGCCAGGAATCCAACCAGATAACAGTTAATTTATTCTTCCCCAGTAAGTTAACGTGAAGCCTGGATCCGACCAGATAGCACTTGACTTCCTCATCCTCAGCAAGTTGTGAAGCCTGGACCCGACCATATAACAACTAACATTCAAGAGATATTCCCCGACGAAAGCATTCTTTTAACAAAATTTGAAGATATGTATATTCTTCATCCCCAATAACAATCCGGGATTCAGAACTCCTCAGCAGTAGTCATGGATTTATTTTCCTGGATAAATATGCATCCCACATTCATACATCATAGCATATACATACAAAATTCATTTAGCATAATACCACATCTTGTGAACATCATGGATACATCTGCATTTAACTAACCATTTTTCCCATAGGTAAAACATCAAGTTTTAGTATAAATCGACCAAATATTTATGATGATACTTCTTCTAGTATTTACCATCATTCCTCTAAATTGCATCTATGAGCACATTCCCAATACATCTTCGAGTGCAAATTTATGGGCACTCTAGTGTTCAATCATCTTCCACCTTCAAGTCACGAATGGCGGATCCGCCAATCTAACTCTTCAGGTTTAAGAAGATTGAACAGGGTCAGATGTTGCACCCCAAAATTTTCCCTCTCATTTCTCAAGAAATCTCTCATAAGATCTCCATTGATTCAAGACTACATAAGGTTTGATCAGCTCAAGACATCTCCTCAACAACTAACAACTCAAAATTAGGGTTTGAGTTTTCACAAGGAAAATTGGACTTTCAAGGCTCCATATGACTTTCCTGGATCATTAGGAACCCTAAAAAATGCTCATGTCAAGTTTCAAGTCTGGGATCACATTTTTGCTCAGTCAATTTATCAGATGACCTAAAATCAGTTGTATTGGAGAAAAAGTCAATTATGGTCAATTTGCAGTAAAACTTTATAATGTTTGATCCACATCAACATT
Source organism: Vicia faba (assembly GCA_948472305.1). Classification (NCBI taxonomy): domain Eukaryota; kingdom Viridiplantae; phylum Streptophyta; class Magnoliopsida; order Fabales; family Fabaceae; genus Vicia; species Vicia faba. The sequence goes on from OX451740.1 coordinate 1,291,296,485, forward strand.
ATGAACTCATATATGTCAATTAATCAAGTTTGGATCACAATTCCTCAAGAGATTTGATCAGATCATCAAAAAGGCAAAATGGTCAAAATTAGGGTTTTTACTAAGGAGGTTCATTTTTTGACTTTTGACCTAACAAATGACTTATTGGTTTAAGGAATGATCTCGGGGATTCAAATACATCATTTTGACCTAATGGAATTGCTCAAAACATTTCCCAAGATCAATTGATTCATAATTGAATTTCAGTCAACTGATGAAAAGTCAACTGTACATTGAAAAGTCAAACTTTGACTTTTTGATCAAAATCAAGTTTCAAAGATTACAATTCATCAAGACATGTAAAAATATGAACCTTGTTCATCAAGAAATCAAAAATTCAAAATTCATCTTTGAAAAGTCAAAATTCTAAGACTTAGAATTTTTTCTAAGTGTTGGAAAGTTCACACTTTTCACAACTTTATGCCAAATTTCCACCATGATGCAAGGTGATTCAAGAGAAACTTCCAACATAAAATCTGTAGATCTCAATGAGATCTAAAACATTTTAGGACAAAACTTTTCCTATAAATGCTTTCATTTCAAGTTATGAATTTGTGAAGACATGTCCATGAAATTAAAAAAAGACTTAGTGAAATTTTGCCCTAGTTAGGCAGGATTTTGACCTAACTTCATGGAAATTTTTCACCTAGTTCCAAATTGAATTTTCAAAAATGTCCAACATGAAGGTTGTAGGGTATGTTACAAGCTTTCCAAAATATCCAAGAACTCAATAATATCATGTTTGTGCTAAGAGAATCGAAGCCACGAAGTTAGGGTTTCATCCTTGTTTTGCAAGGCAAATTTGTGAAGAACACTTGATCCAATCTTCAAGCATGTTGTACTGTGATACGGTGGGAGAACTGACTAGAGGGTTTTGTGTTTTATCGCAAATGTTGCAGTTAACAAGAGTCTCCACTGAGTTTTCTTTTATCCAAAAGGAAAGGTGAAAAAGCACAGGAAAGACCTTTGAGAATGTTTCTTGAGTTCGGGGGGTAGATTATGAAAATGGAAGGTATTAGCACCCTTTTCATCCATGGTTTTCCATGGGCTCTTAGTTACTTGCTAGATCACTTGCTTTTTGTTTTGAAATTGTGCTTGGTGTGGTTTTGAAAGTATTTTGTAAAAGAGGCCATTGTTTAGGCAATCTTTATAATGATTCTCGTTCGTAAGAATGTATACATAGATGTTTATATTTTTTTAAAAATGTTTCCAATGTTTGTAAGATGTGTGTGTTTGTTTTTTAAAATAGCAAGGATAGTTGTTTGAAATGGAGCAAGTAACTAAAAATAATCAACCTACTCAAATGTCTTTCTCGTTCATTTTCCTTTGACATTGTTGTCTTACCATTGATTTGGTAAGCAACCCTATCTTTGGATGTAAACAGGACGGGCATGGGTCATCGTGTAACCATGATTAGCATTGTTTCAAAGTATCTTAGAATTTTTTGAGGGACTAAGATCATTTTATAAGGCAACTTTGAATAGCGTCATCGAGGGACTATGATCTTATACTTGTTTTTTTTGCCAAGATACTTCGCATGCGTAACAAGGCCATTTTTGTGTAAGGCAACCAAGTGGAGTAACCCTAAGGGTGCTTGTGTGTAAGTGTGTTATTTTCATGCTTAATTTTGTCTTGGATTAGAGTTTTCTATTTGATTTGTTTTGATCTTCCCATTCAAACCCTAATTACTAGCATGGTATATAAAAGCGGTAAATTGCATAATTTAAAGATTACTACGCTATTATAACATTTTATGGGAGGGGGTATATAAATTATGAATGGGGATTTGCAATAATTTAAATCTAATTAAGCTATTACAATCAAATCTAATTTGTACAAATATTTGAATAAATAATATACAATATAAATATGTAATGGTATGTATGCAAGAAAAAGATTTTTGTTTTGTTTTTCATATAAAGAAGAATTTCGAATTAAACTTAATAATATTAAAAGAGGAAATTATTTCTTGAAAAAAGTGGTTAACCCTAATTTCTAATTTAAAAGAAAATAAAGTTCTTTAAGTATTATTTTTATGTATTTTTTGTCTTAAAATAATAAATAATATTTATGAAAATATTTAGTCTTTTTATATGTCAAAATAAATATTTTCAAGTATGAAGAAAAACGGATAAAAATATATCTAAGTCTATTTTATTTTACAAGTTTATTTAAGAAAAATAGTTAGTATATAATTTAATAAAAATATTTTTTATGTGAAAATAAAATAAAATAAATAAAATGCAATATTTATCATGTTTTATATTTTTTATGATTTTTTATGCAAAACAAAAATATTTAATGAAATAAACAAAAATAAAATAAATGAATGAAAATAAATTGGGCCAGGGGTGTCTTGAGTAATCAGGAGGTAACATAAGAAAAAAAACAAACCCAAATGAACAAAAGCCCAACGCTGTAAAAATGAGAAAAATGGAAAAAATGAGAAAATATGCAAAAGGCAGACACCAAGGCTCGAACCCATGACCTTGGCATTCTCAGCGCGCTGCCTTGCCACTTGGATTGCTATGCTTGGTCTCAAACTGCAAGTTATGACAGGTTTTTGGTGATAGGGAGTTTTAGAGAGTTTATGGTCGTGAGTAATCGTGTGTTAGGTTTTAATATGTTTGTGTATAAGTATAGAGAAGGTTTCAAGTCAGCTCCACAACAGATTTCTCAATTGTAGGCTTTTTGCTCTATTGCTTGTCCTTTAAGAAAAGTGAGGAGACAACTCTCTACATGCTTGTACAGGCCTGCTTGGAGTTGGTACCAGTCCTAGATAATTTGCTTTTGGTTTATATAACTTGTGTGTGCAGAGAAACAATTGCAAGGCTCAAAGAGTGAAAAGTTGCAAAAGTTGTGCTTTTCTAAAATGGCAATGGCAACTTTGAGCCACTTATGGAATTAAAGCTTGGACAAAGACTCTTATGCTTGGATTAAGGCTTTATCAATTCTGAAAGAATTAAATTATGAAGTGAGAAACAAGTTTGAGGCCTGTAGAGCAAGGATTATGTAGCCTAGGTTCAGATTTGAATTTTGTTCTTCATGAAATGGCTTGAAATCAAAGTGAGAAATTGTCAACTTCATCTCTTTGATTCTCCCTACTCAAGAATGATCTCAAGGAGTTCTTGGACATTTTGGAAAGCTTGCAATGTCATCTATAACCCATATTTAAAATTCATTTCAATATTCCTCTTGGAACTAGGTGAAAAGTTGCCATGAAGTTAGGTCAAAAACCTGCCTAAATTAGGGCAAAATTTCACTAAGTTATTTTAGTTCATGGGCATGTATTCACAAAATTATATCTTGATATCCAAGCATCTTTAGGGGAAAATGTGTGAATAAAAGTTGTAGATTTCATGGAGATCTACAACTTTCATGTTGGGAACTTTCTTTGAATCACCTTGCATCATGGTGGAAATTTGGCTTAAAGTTGAGAAAAAAATAAGAAATTTTCTATACTTAGAAAATTTTCTAAGTTAAGAAAATTTCAAATTTCAAACAAAATCTTCAATCTTTGATTTCTTGATGAACAAGTTTCACATTTTGACATGTTTTGATGAATTATGATCCTTGGCACTTGATTTTGACCAAAAAGTCAAAGTTTGACTTTTCAGTATACAGTTGACTTTTGATCAGTTGACTGCAAATTTCATCTGTCAATCCAATGAAATTGCAATGTTTTGAACCATGTTATTAGGTCAATATGATACAATTGAACCCTTGAAATCATGCTTCAAACCAATTGGTCATTTGCTAGGTCAAAAAAAAATCAGAAATTGCCCTTTCTCAGTCAAAACCCTAATTTTGACCATTTTGCCCTTTTGAAAATTTGATCAAATTTCTTGAGGAATTGTGGTCCAAACTTGATCAAATGATACATATGAGTCTAAAATGTTGATGTGGATAAAAAATTATGAAGTTTGACTGTAAATTGGCCATGGTTAACTTTTTCCTCAATACAATTGATTTTTAGGTCAACTATCCAATTGACTTATCAAAAATGTGATTCAAGGCTTGAAACTTGTCATGAGTAATCTTAGGGGTCCATAATTATGTTTGAAAGTCATATGAAGCATTGATAGTCCAAAAATCCTTGTACAATCTCAAACCCTAATTTTGGGTCATCAGTGCAAGATGAGATGTCTTGAGCTGGTCAAACCCTAATCCAGTCTTGAGTCAAAGAGATCTTGTGAGAATAATCTTGATAAATGAGAGGGAAAATTTTAGGGTACAACAGATGCCCATGTTCAATCTTCTTAAACCTGAAGAGTTAGATTGGCGAGTTTTATCGTTCGTGACTCGAAGGTAAAAGAATGATTGGACACTAGAGTGCCCAGAAATTTGCTCTCGACAATGTGTGGTTGAGAGAATGGGCTTAAAAGATGCCATTTTGAGAGGTGATAGAACCTTGTTGGAGATGGGCTTGTAGATTCCATCCAAGAATGTTTATTGAATTGTAAGTTGTAAGCTGAAAGAATGAGTATCAGAATGGAGTCCGTGTCTGTAGCGTATCTGAACTGTATCTAAAAGGTTGTATCTGGACGAGTATCAAAATGGCATCTGTGTCTGGAGCGTATCCGTATTGTATCTGAAAGTTGAATCTGAATGAGTATCAGAATGGCATCTGTGTATGGAGCGTATATGTACTGTATCTGAAAGTTGAATCTGAATGAGTATCTGAATGGCATCCGTGTCTGGAGTGTATCCGTACTGTATCTAAAAGTTGAATCTGAATGAGTATCAGAATGGCATATGTGTCTGGAGCGTATTCGTACTGTATCTGAAATTTGAATCTGAATGAGTATCAGAATGGCATCAGTGTCTGGTGTGTATCTGCACTGTATCTGAGAGTTGAATTTGAATGAGTATCAGAATGGCATCCGTGTCTGGCGCGTATCTGCACTGTATCTGAAAGTTGTATCTGAATGAGTATCAGAATGGCATCCGTGTTTTGAGTGTATCTGAACTGTATCTGAAAGTTGTATTTGAATGAGTATCAGAATGGCATCCGTGTCTGGAGCGTATTTGAACTGTATCTGATTGCATATTGTCAATGGTAACTGTTAATCTTATCCTGAAAAGGGTAAAATGTTAGCTAAAATACAAAGTTATGTTGCATGAAATGTACGATGCAATGTATTTGCTTTATTAATGTTTATGATATATGGATGCAATATATGCACATGTGAGCTAATTTGCTATATTGCTGTTTGATTGAGGAAAATAAATCCCTGAATGCTGCTGAGGATATGTTGAATTTTTATGTCTTGAAGTTGAAGTACTGATGAACTCTTGTTGAGAGAAGTAAATTCCGTTGTAAGGGCAATGCCATGTACTGCTCGTAAGATCTTCTTGGGGAATCCTGAGAAATTTGACGATTTCTACTGGGGATTAATAATTTGAAATTTTGTTCTGTTGGAGATTTAAATGACGTACTGTAGGGGATCACTTATGGAATAGCCTAAAGACATTTTCCTATTCTTTCAACCTATCAATAACTGTCTTCCTCATTTTGTTTATTTGTAAACAGCAATCATGTTCAAATGCATATGTTCATCAATGAATCATTGGACGTTTTTACAAACAAAACACAAGCGTAAAGAAAAAGACAAATAGTGTTTGCACTTTTAAAGGGATATCTTTGTATTTACTTTGAATAAGTATTTTTGTACAAAGGGAACAAACATTCTAGTAAGAGAATGTTGTCGTAAAACAAGAAAATTTCGATACAAAGAAAGATAGCTATGTGTAATAATCCCATGGGGCTCCCATTCTGCTATAGCCTTCATATCTCAGAATATCTTTTCTATTTGTTGCTTCGTCTGAAGATGATCGAATTGATCAGAAACTCCGAGTTTGTCAGTAGAAGTCAAAGGGTGTCCATCAAATGATTCGACGGGACATAGTCATACGCTTTAATTCTCTAACTTTTTCCTGGACCGCCCTTTTGGGTTTTCAGTCCACCGGGAAACCCTTTTTTGCCCAAGTCTCCCTTTCGGGTTTTCAACTTGTCGGGTGTACAGATTTTTTCATTTTATCCCTAATTTTTTCCCGAACCTTTTGGTTCGCCGGGATGCCCGTGTTTTACCTAGATATGTCAACCTAGCGGGTCTCTTATGCGTAGTATCTTTTGACTATGTCCGCATTTGCAGGGTGCGGCAGGTCATGGCCATCCATGGTGGTCAAGATCATTACCCCCCGGAGAATATGTTCTTGATTACAAATGGTCCTTCATAGGTAGGAGTCCATTTTCCCCTGGGATTAATTTGTGGCAAAATGATACGTTTGATCACTAGATCCCCAACTTGATATACTTGGCGTCTGAATTTCTTATTGAAAGCCTTGATCATCCATTTTTGATACATCTGACCATGGCAGACAGCAGTAAGTCTCTTTTCATTAATTAAGTTCAGTTGATCAAGTCGAGTCTCGATCCAATCATCTTCGTTCAAACCTGTATCCTTCATAATCCTTAGAGAGGGGATCTGGACTTCAATAGGCAAGATAGCCTCCATGCCATAAACCAAAGAACAGGGTGTTGCCCCGGTTGACGTGCGAGTCGTGGTACGATAATCGTGGAGAGAGAATGGTAGCATCTCATGCTAGTCTTTGTATGTGACTTTCATTTTCTGTATGATCCTCTTAATGTTTTTATTTGCAGCTTTGACAACACCATTCATCTTTGGCTGATAGAAAGAAGAATTGTGATGCTTGATCTTGAATTGCTCGCATAAAACGGTGATCATAGTGTTGTTGAGATTTGTACCATTATCAGTGATGATCCTTTATGGGATACCACACCGGCAAATAAGGTTTTGCTTGATGAAGCGGGCAACAACATTCTTGGTAACGGAAGCGAAGGAAGTTGCTTTAACCCACTTGGTAAAATATTCAATGGCCACTAGCATGAAGCGGTTTCCATTGGAGGCTGTCGGCTTGATCTCTCCAATCATATCAATTCCCCACATATCAAAGGGCCAAGGAGCCATCAAGACATTAAGAGGAATCGGAGGTACGTGCACCTTGTCAGCATAAATTTTACACTTATGACAGGTCCGAGAGTGTTTATAGCAATCTGCTTCCATGGTAGACCAATAATAGCATGCCCGTAGGATTTTCTTCGCCATCGTATGCCCACTGGAGTGGGTGCCAAAAGTACCTTCATGTATTTCAACCATTATCTTTTCAGCTTCAACCTTATCCATGCACCGAAGCAAAATGGAGTCATGATTGCGTTTGTACAAGACGCCATTACTAAAGAAGAATTTAGCAGAGAATCTCCTTAAGAACTTCTTATCATTGATCGAAGCTCCTTCTGGATATTCTTGAGCCTCGAGATACCTCTTGACTTCATGAAACCAAGGTCGGTCCACTATTTCTTCAGTATTAATCTCGTGACAATGCACTGGTTCATCCATTCGTTCGATGGTGATCTGGGGAGACTTGTTATCCCAACTAAGTTTAAACATAGATGACATTGTGGCTAGAGTGTCTGCTAGCTGATTTTCTTCTCGTGGAAAATGCTCGAAGGTAATCTTCTCAAAATGTGGTAGCAATTTCAAAACATGTTCTTTGTAAGGGATAAGGTTTGGGTGCTTAGTGTCCCATTCCCCTTTGATCTGACTGATGACCAAAGTTGAATCTCCAAACACATATAAAGATTTGATTCCCAAGTCTATGGCAGCTCTGAGACCAAAGATGCATGCTTCATATTCTGCCATGTTGTTTGTACAGTTGAAAAAAAGTCTGGCGGTAAAGGGAGTATGACACCCTTCCGGAGATATGAGTACAGCACCGATACCATTACCAAGTGCATTGGATGCTCCATCAAAGAACATGGTCCATCGGGATCATTGTTCATGTCCATTATATGGCCTGAATTCTTCACAGTTGTCTAATGTCATGATGTCTTCATCCGGGAATTCAAATTTCATGGACCGATAGTCTTCTACAGCTTAATAAGCAAGATGATCAGCTAGCACACTGCACTTTATAGCTTTCTGGGTAGTATATTGTATGTCGTATTCTATCAGGATCATCTTCCATCTAGCTATTCTCCCAGACAGAGCAGGATTTTCGAAGATGTACTTTATCGGATCCATCTTAGATATCAATAAGGTAGTATGAGTCAGCATATACTGTCTTAGCTGACGAGCAGCCCATGCCAGAGCGCAGCAAGTTTTCTCGAGCAGTGAATATCTGGTTTCACATTTGGTAAACTGTTTGCTCAGGTAATAAATAGTGTGCTCTTTTCGGCCAGACTCGTCATGCTGCCCCAATACACACCCCATTGAGTTTTCTAAAACAGTCAGATACATGATCAATGGTCTTCCCTCGACTGGTGGCATCAATACAGGAGGTTCTTGTAGGTATTCTTTGATTTTGTCAAAAGAAACTTGGCATTCATCATTCCATTTGACTACTTGATTCTTCTTCAATAGTTTGAAGATTGGCTCACAAGTAGCTATTAGGTGAGAAATGAACCTGGCAATATAGTTCAAGCATCCCAAGAATCCTCTGACTTCCTTCTCAGTACGAGGAGCAGACATCTCTTGTACTGCTTTAACTTTGGAAGGATCGACCTCAATACCTTTGTTACTGACGACAAAGCCTAGGAGTTTATCGGACCGTACTCCAAATGTGCACTTGTTTGGATTCAACCTTAGCTTGTACTTCTTCAGTCTCTCAAACAGCTTTTGTAAGTGATCTAAGTGCTCTTCTTATGTTTGTGATCTGGCTATCATATCGTCTACGTAGACTTCTATTTCATGATGTATCATGTTGTGAAATAAAGCTACCATGGCGCGTTGATAGGTTTCCCCAGCATTCTTCAGTCTGAATGGCATCACCTTGTAGCAGAATGTGCCCCACTGCGTGACAAATGTTGTTTTCTCCATGTCCTCAGGTGCCATTTTGATTTGGTTGTAACTTGAGAATCTGTCCATGAAGGAAAACACTTTGTGTTGGGCCGTATTGTCAACTAGGATATCAATGTGGGGGAGTGGAAAATCATCTTTAGGGCTTGCCCTATTCAAATCTCTATAGTCCACACACATTCGTACCTTGCCGTCTTTTTTAGGTACGGGAACAATGTTGGCAACCCATTGAGGGTAGGAAGTGACAGCCAAGAATCCAGCATTAAATTTCTTCATGACCTCTGCTTTGATCTTTTCTGACATATCAGGTCTCATGCGGCAGACTTTTTGTTTTACTGGCGGACAATCTCTTCTTGTGGGCAGACGATGTACCACGATGTTTGTATCAAGTCCCGGCATGTCTTCATATGACTAGGAAAAGATATCAATGTAATCATGCAACAGCTAAATTAGACGCTCCTTAACACTAGGTTCCAGATAGGCACCCACCTTGACTTCTTTTTTATCCTCCTCGGTACCCAGGTTGATTGTATCCACAGGTTCCTCGTGAGGCTGAATGGTTCTTTCCTCTTGTTGTAGTAGTCTGGCAAGTTCCCCTGGTACTTCACAATCTTCCTCACCTTCATCTTCGGCTTGGTAGATTAGATCCTCAGAGTCACAAAAGGCCATAGCAGTATCGTTACCCATGGGATCCAGAATGGAGGGGTACCTGCATTTGTGAGTGAGGGTGTGTGTAAGGGTATAGCCATCTTTTAAAAAATAAAATGTAAAAGAAAAACAATGAGCATAAAAGTTTGTATGCGAAAAACGTCCATGATTCATTGAATGTCATATGAAGATGAAATAATAACCCTTACAAATGGACCATTGTGCCTCGGGCAAGACACAAGGTTTTAAGAGTGCGAATTGTTTTTGAATATTACATATCCAACAAAAAAAGTAAAGGTAAATTACTGAGGGATGAAAGTTATTGGGGCAAAGTCTCTGGCCTCCCAATTGTGGAGTCCTCCAACGATAGTCGGAAAGATCCAATCCTCCAAGCTGCAATCCTCTTCACCATCTTCTACCGCATTGACCTCTCGGTTGTTAATCTTCAAGGGTGGCCCTCCAGCACGGGCACGGCGTACAACCTTCTGAGCACTTGAAGTGAAACCTAAGCCAAACTTGTCAGATTTATACAGAATATCCGGAAGTTTCCCCCAGATGGTGCATCCACCCTCCTCTACTATTGCTTTGGCGTCCTTCAGAGATGACATCCGGAGTGGAGGTCTTGTAATCTTGGGAATCTATGACACAGTCTTGGTCACTGCTACCTCTTGCGGGGCCTCTTCGAAATGTTGAAAAGGAGTTTTAATGAAATCGCCATCTAATTCCACATACCTGAAGAAATTGAGGTGGCTAATCATATATTCTTCCTCTCCGTGGACAGTGATAATCTTTCCTTGGACCGGATATTTCAGCATCTGGTGCAACGTAGAGGTGACAGCGCCAGCATTATAGATCCATGGTCGTCCTAGCAGACAGGAGTAAGAGGGGCGGATGTCCATTACATAAAAGGTTGAATTGAAAGTTTGAGTCCCAACCTTTATGGGGATATCCACCTCCCCGTGTACCATCCTCTTTGAGCCATAAAATGCCCTTATGACTATGTTACTTGGCTTTAACGTCAGTCCTTTGCAGTCTAGTCTGTCGAGAGCTTTCTTCGGTAGAAAATTCAAAGATGAGCCAGTGTCCACCAAGACATGGGCCAGAGTTGTGCCTCTACATTCCACAGAGACATGTAATGCCTCGTTGTGCTTTCTTCCCCTTGGTGTCACATCAGCATCTGAGAATCCTAGGCCTTTATCCGCTATCAAGCTGGCCACGCAATCTTGAAATTGATCAGTAGACATCTCTTGAGGCACATGGGTTGTCTTTAGGAACTTCACCAAGGTTTTCACATGTGCCTCGGAACACAGTAGCAATGCCAGCATGGAGATTTTGGAGGGAGTTTGCCCCAACTGTTCAACTACGTCGTAGTCGCTCCTTTTTATTATTTTTAGGATCTCCTCCGTTTCTTTCTTGGAGGTATCGGGGATAGTCAGTGATTGAGCCTTCGTTCGGACAGGCTCCACTTGAATACTTTTTCCTCGAGTTTCAACAACAGGAGTGTTGGTAGGAATGACAACAGGGGTTGTAACGGCTTCGTCAATAGGAGCACTTGTAGAGATGATTATTGGTACGGGAGTAACCTTTGGAGCAGCCACGGGTCCAAAAACTGCCTTTGGGGGGGGGGGGGGGGCAATCTCTGGAGAAAAGATCCTAGCGCTTCGGGTAATTTTACTAGTTCCAGAAATATTGCTAATGTCGGAATCTTCTTCTTCGGAGTTTATCTCTTCGGCGGAAAGCCCATCTTGTTTGATGCCATGGTAGTAAATGTCTCCACCATAATTCCACGGCACAATTTTGTCTGATTCATATGGGATTGGCCCAGGCATTATAAGAGGAGTAGTTTTTGGAACCGATGTAATTCTAACGTGTCTTTTGGGGACCCTGGAAGAATTGGTGGAGATGGTAATGATTGAAACGTCTTCAATAGGAACAGGTGAAACAGGAGTACTTTCAAACAGAATCTCTTTGTTGTCTATCAAGCGTTGAATGCCTGTTTTCAACAAAAGGAAATCAGTTGGTGAGGATAAGCAGAGGTGGCAGTCTTCATTACAACCCGAGAATACACTGGCTTTCAACAAGTTTATCTTAATGATTGGGAGTGGAGTTACGAGTTCATCAACTGTGGTAACAAATAAATCTTCTTCAATAGCATTGTTGTTGTGACCATGTCTGGGCATAGGAGCAGAAATAACATTTGGCTTCTCGGGCGCATCAAACTCAATTTCTTTTGCCTCTATAAGGTCTTGAATTTTGTTTTTCAAGGCCCAACAGTTGTTAGTATCGTGACCCGGACTTTCGGAGTGATATGCGCAATGGGCATTTAGGTGATAATGAGGGGACGCTGTGTTGGGGTTTTTTGGAGCTTCTTTCAAAGTTGTCAAATTGGATTTCAGAAGATGCAGTAATACTTAAGGCAGATTCATATTGATTCTGGTGAAATGCCTGACTGGCCTTTCCACCCTTGGTTGATTACCTCTTTGTTGATCAGACGTGGGATTTAGAATTATAACAGCCCTTACCATTGGTCGGTGTTCGGCACTCCCTTGGTTCTTTTATGGATATACAACAACTACTTCTTTCTTCCCAATAAAAGGCTTCCTCACAGCTGTAGAAGAAGATGAATCCTTCTGAATCTTTCCATTTTTTATGCCAGCTTCCACCCTCTCTCCGGTCAGTATTAACTCAGTAAATCCTGCAGATGAGCTTCCAATTAAATGGTTGAAGAAAGGGCCCGATATAGTGCCTAAGAACATGTCCACTAATTCCCTTTCAGACAGAGGGGGTTGAACTCTTCCAGCTAGATCTCTCCATTTCTGCGCGTAATCCTTGAAACCCTCATTGGAAGCCATAGCCATACTCTGAAGTTGAGTACGGGTAAGCACCAAATCAGCATTATATTGATATTTCTTGTAGAAAGCTGCGGCAAGATCTTCCCAATTGTGGATGTTGGCCCTTTCCAGTTGGTAAAACCAGTCGACTTGTGTTCCAGATAGACTATATTGGAAAAAATGCACCCACAAGTCTTTATCATCGGAGTATGGTTGGATCTTTCTCACATATGATCGGAGGTGCATCTTAGGACATGACACTCCATCATATTTTGCAAACAAGGGCACTTTGAATTCCGGAGGGAGCACAATTCCTGACACTAGTCCCAATTCTTCAAAGTCTAGGCCTGGCACCTTTTGTATTTCCATAGTGCTCAAACGCTCTTCAAGATGTATGTACTTATCATCAGCTAGAGGATATTGTTCCTCAAAGTAGTCTTCCTCTTCTTCCTCCTCTTCATATTATGACGGGACCGCTGTTTCCTTTCCTTTCCCCTCTCCTTCACTGAATGTTGTTGCAAAATTCAAGGTTTTTCTAGTCTGCCCCTGAAATCTTCTCCCCATGTTTAAAACCCCGATGACCTTATTTGTTTTCTTTTCCCTCTCCTCAGCCAGCAGAGTCTTCAACTCTTCTTGCCCCTTGGCTAGGGTCATGAGCAACTGTTGAAACTGCGTGTTCTGAGCTTGGAGATCTTTGACTGTTTGTTCGAGATCCATCTTACTGAAATAAACAGTATAGAGATGAGGGAACTTGCTGCAAAAGATCTGTTTATGTTATGATGAATGATATGTGCATATGCAATGTTTTCAAGGATTTCAAAGATTCAAGTTCGTTTTAGACAAAAAGGAAACACACATTATATTAATAAGATAAAGTTTTGAGTACATCAATTCCCCTTGGACAAAAAAATACAAAACTCTAAGATAAAAAGTAGTGCGCATCCTTTTTGGTGCAATGTAGCCATTTAGAGTCTTCTCCTCATGAAGTAGCCTAGTGAGTTCCAAAACCTTCTTCTCACTTGTGTAGAATTGGGCTTCAAAAGTATCTCGCTCTCCTTTGAGCTGTATTCAATCCCTTTGTAGGTCTTCAAGAGATGTGGGCATGTTAGGATGTAGGATAGTGTATGGAATATCTCCCTCCTTAACAGGCTCAATAATTACCGAAAGAATGGAAGGATAAGGCATCATAAGACTTTGAGCGCGGGTTCGTACCCACTTGAGGTAAGGCTCAAGGGGGGTGGAATTCTTGTGTCCCAAAGTCTTACTATCCACATTGTTTAGCATCCTCCAAGCTCGGATGAATCTCTGGCGAAGACCTTGATCGTCGTTGTCGTAGTCGAATACCAAACCTTGAATCAACATCCCATGCGGGCCATCCCTTCGGGCAAAACCAAATTGTCTTAAAGCTAAGCATGGGTTGTAGGTGATGCCTCCCTGTGATCGGTGGATCTGGAACTGACTGTTTAACGCTGGTTCGCGAAATGTTGCGGAAGCAAGAGTCGCCGCCGTCTTTTATTTTCTCCAAATGGAAAGGACAAAAGCACAGAAAAATTCCTTATAGAGATTGCTCTCGGTTCGGGAGGTAGATTTATAGAAAGGGAAGGTGTTAGCACCCTTTCTATCCATGGTTATCCATGGGCTCTTAGATACTTGCTCATTTGTGTTTTCAAAATGTTTGTTTGCTTTTCAAGTGTGAGTGGGTTTGAAAAAGTTTCGTTTAAAAATTTCAGATCGACTCTTGTATCAGTCCTCAAGAGTGTTTGAAAAATTGCTTTTTGAAAGCTTTTTGAAAGGTGTCGGTGTGAAAAGAGTTTTTGATTTTGTTTTGAAATTAGAGCAAGTATCTATGAGTTCTCTACCTACCCTAAGGAATTCGTCCGTGTAAATGTCCTTAAAGTAGTGCCATCCCACCATTGAGAGATAGGTAGCACCACCGTTGGAGGTGTTCGGGTCAATTCGTGGATTCGGGACATGGTGATCACCAGAGCAATAGGAAGACACCTTAGAAGCTACCCTCATGCCATGTTCATGGACATGAGGACTTACTAAAACATCCTCTACTCGACGACCACCTTTCGAGGGGCAAGGCAACAATGAGGCGTACCCTAGGGGTGGTGTGTGATTTGTGTGTCGTTCGTTTATGTTTATCTTGTTCATGCATTGGTGATCTACGCGTTGCTTTTATTTTGACATTCATTCTTTCATGCAAGTTATTAACAGTTAAAAGGTGCGGAATTAAAAAGTCCTACGCTATTACAAAGGCGCGGGTCTACATCGCCAAATTAATCCAAGACCCGATTTGAAATAAAAATAAAATGCGGAAAGATAAATGTCTAATTAATCTATTACACGGCTTTGGGATAAATACATTATATTCACAAAAAGAAATAAAAGTAAAATGCGAGAAGAAGTAAAGTCGGGAATGCGAGGGCGTTGGACCCTTTTAAGGAAATTAAATTACAATTAATAAATTAATTAAGTTAAATGAGAAAAGGAAATTATTTTTGATTTTTTTGTATTTATGGATTTTAGTAAGAAAATTAAATGAAATTAAAACCCTAATTCTAAACTATTTTTAATTTATTAAAAAAAATGTTTAAATCTAACCTAGTTTTAACCTAATTATTTAATGGCAAATTTATTTACAAAAAAAAAATAATTAATAATTAAATATGGTGAAAAAGAAAAAAGGGATAAAAGTATAAAACCCTAATTCTACATTTTTTAGTTTATTACAAAAATATTAAAATTAAAACCTAGAATTAGAACTAAATTAATTAATAAAATTTATTCACAAAAAAACATTTAAATAAAATATATTTATATTTTTTGACTTTCTGATTTTTTTGGTATTTTTTTATGTTATGAAAAATTAATTTAAAGAATTAAAATAAAACTAAATAAAACAAATAAATAAATAAATAAAAAGAATGGAAAATAGAATGCAAACCAATGGGGGGTGTTGACCCCAATTTTGGAGGTATTGTCTAGCAATTTTGGCCTATTAAACGCTAGCCCACGTGGACTTTCTTGGCTTGTGTATGGAGGCATTGACCTATGCACATGGTGGTCTGCAGCTTCTGACCACTGGATTGATCTTATGGGGAGCGTGGCAAGCACAAACATGAAGATGCATGGTAGGCCCTGGGGTAGGAACTGCATGGAATCACATTAAAACAAAATATATTGAGAAAGGGAGGGGACCTGGGAATCGAACCCAGGTCCCATTGATTGCATGACACCTCACTTACCAACCGGCCAAGCGCGTTCGTTTGTAATATTAATGGAACCTGATTCATATGAGAGAGAACGAGTGTTATTTGGTAAACATAAAAAATGCGCGAATATTTGAATGGCCCTGTATGATTGAGACACCTCAGCATCTTCTCCACCACGCCTTTGCTTTTGCCTGAAAAAACGTATCAAATAGCGGGGGTTTTGAACCCCCACTAACTACAGTATAAGAAAATAGCGATTAGGCCACCGTTTATCATAAATTGATCGCAAGGTATGGAATTGATTCGTCACGAGCTTCTGGTTTTAATGGTACAGGTCTTGGGTCTCAATTTTTCCTGAAGAGGAAAGCCCTAATTTTACAGCTTTGAAACCCTAACGAGCTCCAATGGCAACTTTGCATATAGGCTATAAAAACTTAATTGAACTACACCATTAGCTTTAGAATGATTAGATTAGTATAAATCAATATCAAAAACACATGAAAAATGCATGGAATTCAGGATGCGATTATGAATATTTTACAGAAAAGAGGGACTCCTATCTACCAATTCTTGATGCGTGGGGACTGGAAAAGAATGCAGAAAGCTTCCTTGATGCCTTGGCAAGCTATTGGAATCCTTATTTCGCTTTGAATTGCACTCTATGTGTGTTTTCAGTTTTCAACTTTTTCACAAAAAATGCAAAAAGTGTATGAGGTCTGAGGTGCAGCTTGAAGGTTGTTGTGACTAGGGTTATCATCTGTATATGTATGCCAATGGATTAGGGTAAGAATTCAAGCCAAAAGATCAATGTTTTGATGAATCAAATATTTGATTTTTAATCAAATCCTTTCAAATCTTTTCCATGTGCTTTTGATACCAATCATGGCCAAACCTTTCCAAATTGGGTGTGCACGAATCTTGAGGTTTTATTGGAGAGAATATGCTGCAAAAAGGGATTAAAAAACATGGTTTTCTATTTTTGTCATATTTTATTTCATTAAATGAATTAATAGTGATTAAAAATTCAAATAAATAATAAAAATGATGAAATAATTCCCCTTTGGGCCAAATGGTCGTTCATAGCCTTTGGATGATGATTCTTGGAAGAAAATGTGGCCCATTAGCAATTTTGAGGCATTTGAAGTAAAGTTGACTTTTCAAAATTCCCAAAAATTTCCCAACTTCCACAAGGCATATCTTGCTCAATTTTTAAGCTTTGATCATGTTCTTGGACATTTTGGAAAGGTCTTGAAGTCCTCTAACCAATGTCTTTGGTCCCATGTCATTTTGATTTACCAATCGCAAGTTATGGTCTTTGACTTAAAGTGCCTTTTTGTTGACTTTTGAAAATGACCTATAATGTTGAAGTTGATAACTTTTTGTGAGAGCATTTCTTGGACTTGAAGTGTGAAGAGAAGTTGTAGGAAATGTCTTTCTCTTCAAAATGAGCTTTGGATGGAATTTTTCTGATAAACCATGTGGAAGTTATGCCTTGGTCAAGTTACAGTTGACTTTTTCAACTGTCCAAATATGGAAACTTTTGCATCTTGAGACTTTTTGAGCCATGCCTTGAAAATCATGATCAAGAATTGATAAAATGATGTCTGTGGCTTCAAAATGAGATGTTGACCAAAAATTTGGACTTTTGACTGTCAAATGACCATTTTGCCCCTGCAGTTGACTGTGAAGCAATTAGGGTTTTTGACTGTGCAATTTTGTGTTGTAAGTCTTGAAACTTGGCATATGGGTGCTTGACCATGTTTGTAGGCATGTGGGACTTGATTGGACCCTTGGAAACTTCAATTTCTTTGCCAGACCCAAAACCCTAGTTTTTGACTGTTAGGAGGCCCTTGAACTGTGCAACCCTTGGGGAGATTTTGAAGCATGCTCTTTGCAAATCTTGAAGAATATGGGAGGGCAAATTTTGGGGTACAACACTCCCCTAATGCCGAGTAGAAGTACATTAGGGAATTCCCCATAATGGTCAACAATGATAACATTCTCTTTGGATCGGGAGCACCAATGAATATTTGAATGTTTGAGCGTCATTAACCTTTGTGACCACCTTGAACCTTGCTCATTCTTTAAAATTGATTGGGGAAGATGAGAAATAAACCATCTTTCCAGGATAGGAGTGAAACACATAAGGACACCTATTTTCCTCATTGTGCGAGTGTGAAAAGAGTGTAGGATATCCCCTAGCAATGTAGGCACCGGGTTGCGTGACATGAAGATCTTGACGGTGCTCACATCTATGAGTTGGTCAGGATTGGGAAATAAGACCATCCCATAGATAAGAAGAGCCACAATTTCCTCAAAGGCTTGCAAGTCTAAGGAATTACAATAGCTTTGGTATTTCTTAAACAGGAACTTTGCTAAGAAGCCTTTGACACCACTTCTAGTTTCCCAATAAGTTGTGACATCAGATGAGTGCAAGTGCAGAGCTTGAGCAATCTCTTCTGGCTTTGGGTCTCTTTACGTACCGTTTAAAGGTAGTTGATTGATAATTAGAATCCTCAAGAGTTGAGAGAATTCTTCCAAAGTAGGCACAAGCTGATAGTCGGGAAATGTGAAGCAATGGTGCAAAGGATCAAAGAACTGGAAGAGCACCTTCATCATATCCTCATCTGTGTTGGAGATGACCAAGTTGAGTAGACGACCATGACTCTCGATGAATGGGAAGTTCTCATGGATCCTTGAAGCTAGCTCTTTAAGTTGTGGAGTAATTCTTACAAGGTTGACTTGGATAGTTTTCCTGCGAAGTAAATCCATATCCTACAAAACAAGAACAAAGATGAATCTCCAGAATCCTTGAAATGGTTAGTAGATGTATATGATGTTCATGATGTCCATGATGTTATGTACAAGTATGCATATACAAGCAAAACAAACAAGTTCTTAGTTTAGGCTTGCATGGGGTTTTATAGGTAAGTACCCTCTTGAAGTTTAGTTGGCTTAAACATGTCCTAATAATAGTAACCGGGTTCTAAGGAGCTCAATATCACCGATTTTTTTCCTTGGTCATTGTTTCAGCTCAAGCCTCTTTAATGGCGACCGAAATATCCCAAGAAACCAACCCTTAATGAGTGTAGTATCGAGTATCTACCAACTTCGAACTGCACCAAAGCCGGACATCTCACTACATCCTAAAGGCCAAGTTAGTCAAGTAAAGGGTTCTAGAAGTTCATTAGTGCTTCATGACATCACTCAGCGGCCCCATATTTTCTTTGATTAATTCAAAGGCTACCGGTACCCACAAATATGTCGCACTAACATAGCTATTGCTTAGACCATGTCGGTATACCCCGTACAGTTTCCACAACGTATTGCTATTTACCTATAATGTATCCCAAATTTGGGTAGAGGATTTCAAACCCAAACAAAGAACCATAATGTAAAGCATACAAGTCAAACAATGTAAGAAAATAAATGTGATCTAGCCCTAAGGTAACCCCACTTTTATAAAATTCCCCAGCAGAGTCGCAAGTTCTGTGATACGGTGGGAGAACTGACTTGAGGGATTTGCATTTTATCGCAAATGTTGCGGTTAGCAAGAGTTGCCACCGAATTTTCTTTTATCCAAAAGGAAAGGTGAAAAAGCACATGAAAGACCTTTTAGATTTTTTCTTGAGTTCGGGGGGTAGATTATGAAAAGGGAAGGTATTAGCACCCTTTTCATCCATGGTTTTCCACGGGCTCTTAGTTACTTGCTAGATCACTTGCTTTTTGTTTTGAAATTGTGCTTGGTGTGGTTTTGAAAGTATTTTGTAAAAGAGGCCATTGTTTAGGCAATCTTTGTAATGATTCTCGTTCGTAAGAATGTATACAAAGATGTTTATCTTTTTTTTAAAATGTTTCCAATGTTTGTAAGATGTGTGTGTTTGTTTTTGAAAATAGCAAGAATAGTTGTTTGAAATGGAGCAAATAACTAAAAATAATCTACCTACTCAAATTTCTTTCTCGTTCATTTTCCTTTGACATTGTTGTCTTACCATTGATTTGGTAAGCAACCCTATCTTTGGATGTAAACGGGACGGGCATGGGCCATCGTGTAACCATGATTAGCAATGTTGCAAAGTATCTTAGTATTTTTTGAGGGACTAAGATCATTTTATAAGGCAACTTTAAATAGTGTCATCGAGGGACTATGATCTTATACTTGTTTTTTTTTTGCCAAGATACTTCGCATGCGTAACAAGGCCATTTTTGTGTAAGGCAACCAAGTGGAGTAACCCTAAGGGTGCTTGTGTGTAAGTGTGTTATTTTCATGCTTGATTTTTTCTTGGATTAGGGTTTTCTATTTGATTTGTTTTGATCTTGCCATTCAAAACCTAATTACTAGCATGGTATATAAAAGTGGTAAATTGCGTAATTTAAAGATTACTACGCTATTACAACATTTTATGTGAGGGGGGTATACAAATTATGAATGGGGATTTGCAATAATGTAAATCTAATTAAGCTATTACAACCAAATTGAATTTGTACAAATATTTGAATAAATAATATACAATATAAATATGTAATGGTATGTATGCAAGAAAAAGATTTTTTTTTTGTTTTTCATATAAAGAAGAATTTCGAATTAAACCTAATAATATTAAAAAAGGAAATTATTTCTTGAAAAAAGTGGTTAACCCTAATTTCTAATTTAAAAGAAAATAAAGTTCTTTAAGTATTATTTTTTGTGTATTTTTTGTCTTAAAATAATAAATAATATTTATGAAAATATTTTGTCTTTTTATATGTCAAAATACATATTTACAAGTATGAAGAAAAAGGGATAAAAATATATCTAAGTCTATTTTATTTTACAAGTTTATTTAAGAAAAATAGTTAGTATATAATTTAATAAAAATATTTTTTATGTGAAAATAAAATGCAATATTTATCATGTTTTATATTTTTTATGATTTTTTATGCAAAAGAAAAATATTTAATGAAATAAACAAAAATAAAATAAATGAATGAAAATAAATTGGGCCAGGGGTGTCCTGAGTAATCAGGAGGTAACATTAGAAAAAAACAAGCCCAAATGAACAAAAGCCCAGCGCTGCAAAAATGAGAAAAATGGCAAAAATGAGAAAATATGCAAAAGGCAGACACCTAGGCTCGAACCCATGATCTTGGCATTCTCAGCGCATTGTCTTGCCACAGGGGTGGTTGTACGTCTGTTAGTTCATATGAAATATAAAACACATAACACATAACGCCTCCTTGCCCTGTACTTCATCTTCTTCCTCAAGCTAGCCAGACCAATCATATCTCCCTCATTTCTCCATGAAAATGGAAACTTCATACATGAAAATGGTAGTACTTTTTCCCACGATTTCAACCATGTAACTCATGTAAACTATCAGTCAAAGATCAAAACTAATTTCAATAGCCCTAATTTAAAACCTAATTTTTACAGAAATTTGAAATCTAAAATTCTCTATACATAATGAACATAAATGAAATCTATGCACATGGTTGGCTTTAGCACAATAATATCTACATTTTTCCTTCACAAATCGAGACCAATGGATGTCTGTATAAAGAGATAGAAGTTAGAGTTCCTACCTCCTTCAGCTGAGATCGTGAATGGAGTTTGAGTGAGTTTTATGAAGGCCTGAAGATTCCTTTAGCTTGACTGCACCTCCCTGAGTGTGTTCCAATCCTTGCCTTGTTTTGAAAGTGCCTGGATCTCCCTATCCAAGTCAACTTGCAAGCTTGAAAAACAAAAATGGCAGATGGAGAAGAAGGAGTTACAGTGAAGGGGTGATGGTCTGGAACACTTAGATATGAGGTAGATTATGTGTTTGAGTGATTAGAACTTGAAATGCACGAGTAGATTTTTGGATTGCTATGCTTGGTCTCAAACTGCAAGTTATGACAGGTTTTTGGTGATAGGGAGTTTTAGATAGTTTCTGGCCTTGAGAAATTGTGTGTTAGGTTGCAATGTGTTTGTGTATAAGTATAGAGAAGGTTTCAAGTCAGCTCCACAAGAGATTTCTCAATTGTAGGCTTTTTGCTCTATTGCTTGTCCTTTAAGAAAAGTGAGGAAACAACTCTCTACATGCTTGTACAGGCCTGCTTTGAGTTGGTACCAGTCCTAGACAATTTTCTTTTGGTTTATAGGACTTGTGTGTGCAGAGAAACAAATGCAAGGCTCAAGGAGTGAAAAGTTGCAAAAGTTATACTTTTCTAAAATGGCAATGGCAACTTTGTGCCATTTATGGAATTAAAGCTTGGACAAAGACTCTTATGCTTGGATTAAGGCTTTATCAACTGTGTAAGCATTAAATTATTAAGTGAGAAACAAGTTTGATGCCTGTAGAGCAAGGATTATGCATCCTAGGTTCAGATTTGAATTTTGTTCTTCATGAAATGGCTTGAAATCAAAGTGAGAAATTGCCAACTTCATCTCTTTGATTCTCCCTACTCAAGAATGATCTCAAGGAGTTCTTGGACATTTTGGAAAGCTTTCAATGTTATCTATAACCCATATTTAAAATTAATTTCAAGATTCCTCTTGGAACTAGGTGAAAAGTTGCCATGAAGTTAGGTCAAAAACCCGCCTAAATTAGGGCAAAATTTCACTAAGTTATTTTAGTTCATGGGCATGTATTCACAAAATTATATCTTGAGATCCAAGCATCTTTAGGGAAAAATGTTTGAATAAAAGTTGTAGATTTCATGGAGATCTACAACTTTCATGTTGGAAACTTTCTTTGAATCACCTTGCATCATGGTGGAAATTTGGCTTAAAGTTGAGAAAAAATAAGAAATTTTCTATACTTAGAAAAGTTTCTAAGTTAAGAAAATTTCAAATTTCAAACAAAATCTTCAATATTTGATTTCTTGATGAACAAGTTTCACATCTTGACATGTTTTGATGAATTGTGATCCTTGGCACTTGATTTTGACCAAAAAGTCAAAGTTTGACTTTTCAGTATACAGTTGACTTTTGATCAGTTGACTGCAAATTTCATCTGTCAATCCAATGAAATTGCAATGTTTTGAACCATGTTATTAAGTCAAGATGATACAATTGAACCCTTTAAGTCATACTTCAAACCAATTGGTCATTTGCTAGGTCAAAAAAATCAGAAAATGCCCTTTCTCATTCAAAACCCTAATTTTGACCATTTTGCCCTTTTGATGATTTGATCAAATTTCTTGAGGAATTGTGGTCCAAACTTGATAAAATGATACATATGGGTCTAAAATGTTGATGTGGATGAAAAATTATGAAGTTTGACTGTAAATTGGCCATGGTTGACTTTTTCCTCAATACAGATGATATTTAGGTCAACTGTCCAATTGACTGATAAAAATATGATTCAAGGCTTAAAACTTGTCGTGAGTAATCTTAGAGGTCCATAATGATGTTTGAAAGTCATATGAAGCATTGATAGTCCAAAAATACTTGTACAATCTAAAACCCTAATTTTGAGTCATCAGTGCATGATGAGATGTCTTGAGCTGGTCAAACCCTAATCCAGTCTTGAGTCAAAGAGATCTTGTGAGAATAATCTTGATAAATGAGAGGGCAAATTTTAGGGTACAACATGTACAAGTCCCACTTTGCAGGCTTCTAACTTGCCTTTCACTCCATAATTAAATGTTTACACAATTGTTAGAGCTTTGATCCAAGCATTTGGGGCATTTTCCAAATGGTTATTCCATTGATGGCACAAAGGTAACACTTCCATTTTGGAAAAGCAAGCTTTATTGCAAAAGTCAATGCATAGAGCTCCCAACTTGTTTCATCTGAGTACAAGCAATGTCAAAGATAAAAGCAACATGTCTAGAGCCTCCAAGAAACTCATACCATGCTTGTACTATGCCTTGAAACCATGTTTTCCACTTTTCTTCAAAATCAAGTAACATAGCCATAACTCTATATCTCACAGAGTTGTCAACTTCAAACCCTCT
The DNA here is from genome assembly GCA_948472305.1 of Vicia faba. Taxonomy (NCBI): domain Eukaryota; kingdom Viridiplantae; phylum Streptophyta; class Magnoliopsida; order Fabales; family Fabaceae; genus Vicia; species Vicia faba. Next base: position 1,291,320,020 of record OX451740.1, read on the forward strand.
AACCTTTTTCATATAACTATACAAGTTATTTGCAAGTTAACACACGAGTTTAAGCACCCTCAAAACCTCCCAAGCACCCTGTTGCATAAAATCTGTCATAACTTGACAGTTTTGAACCAAAACTCATCATCTCCATTTTCACTCGTGCGTTTTGATTTCTAATCATCCAAACACCTTACATATATCATATACAAGTGATCCAGGCCCCTGTTTCCTGAATGTAACCCCTCCATCACCATCCACTATTTTAAAAACTGAAGCTTGCAACTTGACTTGAGTTGGGAGTTTCAGCCATCCTCAAAGCAAACTAGGAGTTGGAATACACTCAAGGAGGTCCAGGCCAGCTAAACAGATCTTTGGGAAACCTCAAAGCTTGCTCAAACTGAAAACATGACCTCCATCTGCAAGGTAAGTTTTCTAAACTTCTATCTCTTCATACAAGCATCATTTGATTCTGATTTGTGAAGATAAAATTTAGATATCATTGCCCTGAAGCTGCACATATTCATAGTTTTCATTTATATTTATTGAGCTTAGAGAATTTTAGGTTTGAATCTCTTAAAAAAGTTAGGTCAGAATTTGGTACTTTTAGAAATTCATGTTCATCTTTGAGAATTAGTTTAAGTTGTTTACATATTCAGAATCGTCTTGAAATTTCTAACAAGTTTGATGTTGGAAGTTTTGTGAATGTATGAGAAATGAGTGAGTTACAGGAATCATTGCTGGAGGTTGAAGATGAAGTTCATTTCTGGAACTTGTTTTGTATTATGTATTTATTGTTTCAATTATATTAACGGATGTATATCCACCCCCGGTGGTAAAGGCAGCGCGCGTTTGTGGTCAAGGTCATGGGTTCAAGTCCTAGTGCTGCCTTTTGTCATTTTTTTCCATATTTCCTTCCTTTTTGTTACAAACCAAGCGTGACGGGCCTCTAAGTACTGGGCCCTTGCCATTTTTGCTGAAACACCCCCACTTCATTGCACAACACATGCCCACTTTTTTTTAATTATTATTTTGTTTATTTTTCTGCTTACAAAAATCCCATTAGGCCAGGCCTTCTAATACTGTTTTTTTAACAAACTCTCAAATCCCATTTCAAACCCCCCTGACTTTTTTTTTTATTTTTTTATTTTTTTTATTTTCTTTATTATTATTATTATTATTATTATTAATAAAAAATCCAAAAATATATTTTTATTTATTATTTGCATTTTATATACTTATATTGTCATTTTCTTTATAAAATAAAAAGACAAAAATATTTTCTTAAAAAAAATTATTTCTTTTTCTTGATGGATTTATGTTTAGTTATTTTCTCTTCTTAATTAAAATCAACTTAGAATTTAGGTTTTCTTTTAATTAATTAATTTCCATACTATTTTTATTAAACTTAAAACCTTTTCTAAAACCCCTAAAAAATGCTTTCTAACTTAATTTCTTTTCTAAATTAGTTTAGGTTTAATTTAATTCATTTTTTAGATAATTAGGTTAAAACCCTTTCCTCAAAAACCAAACAAAATCATTTCCTTTTCATTTACATCCTTGCACATTATATTCTTTTCAATTCTTGTACATTGTTCAATATGGTTGCAATAGATAATTAGGTCTAATTCCTTGCAATCCTCATTTGTAAATTTGTATACCCCCCCCCCCCCCCCCCCCCAATGATGTAATAGCGTAGTAAATTTACTTTCCGCAATTTATCGCTTTCATATAAATGCTAGTAATTAGGGTTTGTATAGAAAGATAAAAATCAACAAGTAGATAACCTTAATCAAAGATTAAATGCATGCAAATCAAACACACTATTCATACATGCACCCTTAGGGTAATTCCACTTGTTGCCTTATAAAAATGATCATGTTATGCATGTGGGATATCTTAGCAAAAATAATCAAAAATACAAGATCATAGTCCCTCGATGACGCTACAAATGTTGCCTTTCAAATGATCTTAGTCTCTCAAAGAGAAATTCTAAGACATCTTACAACATTGCTATCATGACTATACGATGACCCATGCCCATCCCTTTTACATCTAAAGATAAGGCTTCTTACCAATCAATGGTAAGATAGAAATATCAAAGGAAAGGAAGAAATGAACAAAAGACTTTTGAGTAGGTAGAGACGTTCTTAGTTGCTTTCTCACTTTCAAAACAAACCTCCTTGCTAACTTTCAAAATAAACACTTTCAAAATTAACAAACACTTTCAAAACAAACAAACACTTTCCAAACATGAAATATTTTCAAAAGTTCAACACTTTGTATATGTTCTTACGAACGAGAACCATTACAAAGTTTTCCTAAACGAAGGCGCCTTTTCAAAAATACTTTCAAAACCACCACAAAGCACATTTTTTCAAACAAAGCATATTTTCAAACAAAGCAAGTGATATAGCAAGCAACTAAGAGCCCATAGATAACTATGGATGAAAAGGGTGTTAACACCTTCCCTTTCATAATCTACCCCCAAACTCAAGAAGTAATCTCAAAGGTATTTCCTTTTATTTTCAGCCTTTCCTTTTGGATAAAAGAAAAGTCGGTGGCGACTCTTTCTAATCGCAACATTTGCGGTCAAACACAAAACACTTGAGGATATGCATATTGATTAGGAACAACAGCGGGTATTGGAAAATAAGGAAACTGAACTTGAGGATATGCATGAGCTTTCCCTTGGTTGATTATAACAGCACTAGTCTCACCCTCTTTCTTCTTGACGAAACCAGAAAATGGCTTTCTACCAATGCCAGTATTGTTATTGGTATTGTTAGGGATACCTTGGATCGTTCCAGCCTTAATACAAGTTTCAACATGTTCTCCAATAATGACCATATCATAGAAACAAGTATAGGTACTATTGAGCATGTGTTGGAGATAAGGACCTCGTAAAGTACCCATAAATAAATCAATCAGTCCGCGATCCAAGAGAGTAGGTTGGACCCTTACAGCTAGTTCACGCTACCTTTGAGCGTACTCTTTAAATGTCTCTTCAGATTTCTGTATCATCCCTTGAAGTTGAGTGCGGCTAGGAGCCATGGCAGTTGTTGTACCCCAAAATTTGCCCTCCCATATTTCTCAAAACATTTCAAGAAAATTCACAAGTCCAACCCGGCGCGTTATATTCAGGTGTTCTTTCGCCAAGATATCTCTGATAACATATTCTCAAATTCAGGTTCGGCTCAAGAGTCAATTCTTTAAAGAAGGTATCCGAATGTGTGAGTTTTCTTGAAGAAATATAGTGAAAAAGTGTGCTGAAAGTGCAGTTTTTACGCGCTAAAAAATTCATAACTTGAAGATCGTGACTCGTTTTGAACCCGTTTCGGTGGCCAAAATTCCGACTTGACATTATCTACGTTTTCATCTCTCACGGCTGGAAGCCAATTTCGATCAGAAGGTCTTCAAAAATGTGGATTTATCAAGTATTTTCATACAGAAAATTTGTGACAGAAATTTATTTGCGTCATGTTCAGAAAATCATAACTTGGTCGATTTTCATCGTATCGAGCTGCTTCCGGCGCCAAAATTTCACAAATTGAGTTGGCTACATTTTCACAGAAGGTATCGAGTTCGAACGGTGTTCAAAAGGCCTTCGTTTTTTGCTCAGAGTGCGTGACACGCTGAAAATCCTGAATGCTGAATATTGTTTCATCTGGGCCGAAACTTCGAAAATTCATAACTCGGTCAATTTTTATCGGATTGGGCTCATATTTTTACACAAGGTTCCTGACTCATAGATCCACAACTTTGCTTCAAAAGTCGAGACCGGATTATGCACCGATCAATACCAGTTTTTTATTGAAGAACGTGTCAGAGTCGACACTGGAGCCCAAAATAAGTTTGTCTGAGCTGAAACTTCAAAAATTCATAACTAATTCACCGTTTATCCGATTGAGTCGATTTTCGGACAGGAGTTAGTTCTCGATGCCGGCTACATTTTGTTTTCACATTTCAACTTCAAAAATTGCACTTAAGTCCCTGCGATTTAGCCTGGAAAGTGACGAACTCAAGTGAACATTGGAGGCCCAATTGCACATTCAAAGTCCATTTTCATTACCCTAATTTCCATTATATAATCACCTTCTTTTCACACAAACCAGAGAGGAGAAAAAGAGAGAGGAGAAAAGAAGAGAGAAAAAAACCTTGCCACAACACTGTTAGAATATCAAACTCTTTCAAGAACCCTAAAACCTTGAAATCCTTATTACAAATCCCTCACTCACTACAAACAAGCCATCACAGTTACAAACCAACACCTCACTACTTCTTCAGTAAGGATAAGGCTGGCTTGATCTCCATGATCCTAATTTTCCAGTAAGGCATAAAAGCATTCAGGTCACTAATTTTCCAGTAAGGGTAAGATTGATTTGATCTCCATGATCAAAAGGGTATAATCATTCATACATGCCATATTGTGCCTAAACATTAAATTTCTTCATATATTGGCTTTATTTGCATTTTATGATTTTATTTAATGTGTTCGTGAGATTCAACACTGCAGATTTAGATAGGATCCCATGCAGGTTCATTAAGGAACGTTGAGGCCAAAAGCCAAATGGCCAAAAGCCAAAAGGCCAAAAGCCAAAAGTCAAATGGCCAAAGTAAAAAAACTTATGCATGACACCAATACATGGCGAGACAGACATCCTGAGAAGATTAAGGAACGTTGAGGCCAAAACACAAATGGCCAAAAGCCAAAAGCCAAATAGCCAAAGTAGAACAACTTATGCATGACACCAATACATGGCCAAACCACTCCAATTCACCTCCAAAAAGGGCCAGACACCCCCCATGGTTTGCATCATTTTTATTTTTTTTATTTGATTTTCCTTTTCATTCTTTTAATTGTTTTTAATTGTTTTCTTTAATTTCCTAAAATAATTTTCATAATAAAAAATCAGAAACTAAAAATGTTTATTGTTATTAATATTAATTTTACCATTATTTTTTGTAAATAAACTTTAATAATTAACTTAGTTAATTTAGGTTTCAAAACTTTAATATTTTTCTTAATAAATTAAAATATGTAGAAATTAGGTTTTTTTAACTTTTCATCATTTTTTTAAATAAATAATTTTCTCATCATTATTATCATTATTAATTACTAAATATTTTGTAAATAAACATGTACATTAATTATTTAATAAATTAGGTTAAACCTTAATATTTTCTTAATAATTAAAAATAATTTAGAATTAGGGTTTCGTTAAACTATAATTTTAATCCTTTTCTTTATTTTTATTAAATACAAAAACAAACAAAAAACATTTCTTTTCTTTTATTGAATACTTAATTAATTTTTAATTCAATTTAATTTCAAAAGGGTCCAACGCCCTCAAACGTTCTATTTTTATTCTTTTCGCACGTTATTTTATTTTCTTATAAATATTAATGTAATTCTCCCAAAGCCATGTAATTCGGACATTTTATTTCTCGCACTTCTTTATTTACTTTCTGTCAAATCGGGTCCTGGATTTTAAATTTGGCGATGTGGACCCGCGCCTTTGTAATAGTTTAGGAACTTTTATTTCTCGCAATTTTTTAACTGTTAAATAAATGCATGCAAGAATGAATGACAAAAATAAAAACAAACGCATAGATCACTTTGACATGACAAGACAAAAATAAATGAATCTGACACACAAATCACACACCACCCCTAGGATACGCCTCACTGTTGCCTTGCCTCGAAAGGTGATCGTCGAGTAGAGGATGTCTTAGTAAGTCCTCATGATCCGGGAACCTGGCATGAGGGTAGCTTCTAAGGTGTCTTCCTATTGCTCCGGTGATCACCATGTCCCTACAAACTCGAATTGACCCGAACACCTCCAACGGTGGTGCTACCTACCTCTCAATGGTGGGATGGCACTACTTTAAAGGACATTTACACAGACGAATTCCTTAGGGTAGGTAGACGACTCTAGATACTTGCTCTAATTTCAAAACAAAAATCAAAAATACTTTTCACACCAACACATTTTCAAAAAGCTTTCGAAAGCATTTTTTCAAACACTCTTGAGGACTGATACAAGAGTCGAACTGAAATTTTCAAAGAAACTTTTTTTAAACCCACAGTTGAAAAGCAAACAAACCATTTTTGAAAACACAATGAGCAAGTATCTAAGAGCCCATGGATAACCATGGATAGAAAGGGTGCTAACACCTTCCCTTTCTATAATCTACCTCCCGAACCGAGAGCAATCTCTTTAAGGAATTTTTCTGTGCTTTTGTCCTTTCCATTTGGAGAAAATAAAAGACGGTGGCGACTCTTGCTTCCGCGACATTTCGCGAACCAACGTTAAACAGTCAGTTCCAGATCCACCGATCACAGAACTGGCGACTCTGCTGGGGAAATTTTTATAAAGTGAGGTGTACCTTAGGGTTAGTTCATAACTGTGTTTTCAATTGTATTGACTTGTCTGCTTTAAATTTGTGGTTTGCATGGGAGTTACATAGATCCTAACCCGGATCTGGGGATACCCTGTTAGGTAGCATAAGTTGTGAGGGACCTGTCCGGCGTAGACCGACATGGGTGAAGTAGTGGCTACGTTGGTGTGGCACCTTGGTCTGTACCGATATCCCTTGTGTTGCAACGAGGAGAATATGGGTCTTCTGAGGAGTCATTAAGCACCAACAACCTTAGAACCTTAAATGACACAACTTGGCCATTAGAACAGTAGCAGTATGCTACGCCCATTGAGGCTAAGCTCTCGTGATGGTTCTGGCCGTAAGAAAAGATTGCGATGCTGGAGTTATGACCGATTGAGGGTAGTCAATGATATTGGGATCCTCTAAGAACCCGGTTACTTTGATAGGACAGGTATGAACCAATAAACTGAAAGAGGGTAATACCCAGACCTCATGCTGGCCTGAACTCTAAGGGTTTCTCTTGTGTGACTTGTGTGCCTTCCAACTTGACTATTTGCATGCTTGTTATCTGACACTTGAGTTTCTTGCAGGTTTTGTTTATAGTCCTTAATAGGGACTCATAACAGGGTATACTCAGTTTCTTACAGGTTTTGGTTTGCAGTCCTTAATTAGGACTCATAACAGGGTTTACCGAGTTTCTTGCAGGTTTTGTTTTTTAGTCCTTAACTGGGACTCATGACAGGTTTTACTTAGGTTCCTTGCAGGTTTCTGTTTATAGTCCTTAATAAGGGCTCATAACAGGGTTTATTCATATTACCCCATGCATCATGACATCATACCATTGCATAAGGACTAACCCATTTCAAGGATCTCAAGGGCTTGTGATGCAGGTCATGACGAATCAAACGTCTAGCAAGGGGCAAAGAGGATTTATTTTCCTCTAGCCAAGGTTGTCAGGGGCTATGACCCACTCGATATGGTGAGCCTTGACCCTTGAAGAAGGATTCTCAGTAACAGGGAGTTCCTTCAATCAAGCTACCGGATCCAAACGCTAACAAATTTTCTTGTTTACCCCGCGAGGTCCTTGAAAACATTACATGCATGTCATACTCATCATTGCATAACAGGTATCCTTGTTGCAGGTCACTTACCTTTCTCGCTGTTTATTTCAGCAATGGCTTCACAACAAGATAACCAGGACCTTCACGCTCAAGAGACTCAGTTCAGGGAAATCTTCCTAGGTCTATCCAATGGGCAGGAAGAGTTGAGGACACTCCTCATGGGGAATCTGATCAGAAAGAGTCCTGAAGATGACAAGGACGAACAGCTGAAACGTCTACAAGCTGAGGTAGACACATTGAAAACCCAGATGCTGGGGCAAAGGGCCCTCATTCAAGGTTTAGCTCAGGAGCAAGGAGAGCTGAGAGTCATGATCAGCCAACTTCCTCAAGGCATGAAGCAACCAGCCCAAATCAGGGACCAGGTCATAGAACAGCTTCCAAGAAGGCAAAGGTCGGGTCCAATATAGACCTCTCTGAGTTGCTACTACTTCTCAGGTCCAACAACGACCGCGCCAAGAACAGCGGGTTGATCAGAACAGCTCGGACGAGCCTAAGAGACAATTCACCTACATCAACATGTCATGGTCACAAGCTTTGCAGCACATGTTAAGGACGAACCTGATTGCGGTGATCAACCCTCCTGTAAATCCAAAGACTTCCTCTCCAAATTACAACCCAGAAGCAAGGTGCGCTTACCATTCTGGTAGCCCGGGGCACGATACTGAGGACTGTTGGGCACTGAAGTACAAAATTCAGAATATGATCGATGCTAAAGAGATCGAGTTCGAGCCCGCCGAGACTCCCAACGTGATCACTACTCCCTTGCCAAAACATGGCTAGGATTGAGAAATTTTTCGAATGTTCAAGTTGCAATTTTCTTTTGTTCAAACATTTACTCATGTTAAACATTGTTATTTCATTAATGCATCGCATATGTCTGTTCTGAAACAATATATTCGTATTCACTAAATGCAAATTATTTTCATATTTTTTCTGATGATCAACTCTTAAATAATAATTCTAAGCCTCTTGAGGGAGGATGACGAAAACAATACCATAATCTACAGTATGCTTTTGAACAGACCCCGCTGATGAGGTACAGGCATTGTTTCAATCCCTAAACACTGGAGTTATAAGGATGATAATCCCTCGTCAACCCCTCTGAGCCAAAGAAGTAGGAGTTTTTCTTTTCGAAATTTAAAACCCTTAATCATAACCTGGGGCAGGGTAGTCTCTCAGTTGATCCAAGTGCATAACGAATGGCACCAAAGAGGTCCTTACAAACAAAAAAAAAAGACAGTGATGGTTCCAAATAACCATAAAAACAGGCAGTCATTACCAAAATTAAAAAGCCCATTAAGTCAAAGCCCATGAAGGAGACTTACGAAACTGGGGCATCCCGCTGACTGTAATTCCAAAAAAGGAAATAGTTCAGGCAAAAAAGAAAGGGATAACAAAAAAAAAAGAAAAGAGGTCTTACAAATCCTCGACAAGAATGACTGCCTATTCCAAATAAATCATCAATATCTGAACCATCACCGGAAAATCAGAGCAAAGACTCAAACAAGGTCTAACGCACGATCAACTGAGTTTAGGTTTGGAGAACATCACGAAGAGCGGGTGGGTACAAATAATTTGAGCCTTTATCCTTTGTTTCTTAAACCGTGAACCAAGCCACGTTATAACCCTTAAAAGTCCTAGCTGAAGCATGGGTTAGTTCGAAAGCATACTGTTACGAAAGGTATCCTGACTCCTTAAGGCTTGCGATAAAATACGGAGTTGACATCACGTTTTACAAACAACCACTTGTTTTATGAAAAAGAATGCATTTTCAAAATCTTCAAGACAGACATAGGCTTTGCATTTTTAACATAACTTTGTTTGCATATGACTTTTTGTTTGAACAGCAGGGAAATTCGCACGATGAATGCCTAATGAACGGAAGCACTTCCAATCATGGCATGACTATCGTCCATCATCTGGGGCAGTTAAGTCAAGATTCGGAGAATCTCTCAAAGGCCAAACAGCCTGGGGCAAATCTCCGCCTGAGTCACTTTGGGGCATTCCAGCAACGAATCTTGCCTGATCAAACACCTTCTGGGGCATGGCAAAACACTTCTAACAGGGGCAACTCCCTACATCCTAAGAGCATGGACATAGTCGAAAAAATACTACGCAAAATCAAAGACCCGCTAGGTTGACATACCTAGGCAAAAATAAGGGCTTCCCGACGAACCAAAAGGGTTCGGGCAAAATGAAGGGATGAAATGAAAAAAAACCTGTACACCCGGCAAGTCGAAAACCTGAAAAGGCGGCTTGGGCAAAAATGGGTATCCCGGTGGACTGAAAACCCGAAAGGGCGGTCCAGGCAAAAGTTAGGGATCAGAGCGTACGACTATGTCTTGTCATCTCGTCACTTGCCTACCAGAAGAGGATTGATCAAATCGGCAGTCATCAAGCACCTCCACAGGTATCTTTCTCTCCCACATCAGAAACAGGGGAAATAAAGAGGGTCTAAGCAATCTGATTGTTCGGTCCTCCAAGGTATCAAGGTAGGTTCCGTTGAAGAACTTAACCAATACGGTTCAATACTTCCCCAGGAGAGTCCAATCCAGTTTCCCCAAGAAAGTTGGAATCCATCTCCCCAAGCAGTAAGCTTATCCCCAGTAGATTCTGGAAGCTTATCCCCGCAGAGCACGAACACGTCCCCCGGCTTTATCCAAAGAGTTATTTCCCTACCAGGATATAACTGGGTTATCCTCAGCCAAAAGCCACGGAAAGATCGTCCTCGACGAAGTCCTCTTATCCCCAGCGAAGTCTATCAACACTTCCAACACAACCATGGTATCCCCAGTGAAGTTACCATCAACATTTCAGCAAAGTACCCCTCTTCCCACAGAGTATTGCTCCCCAGCAAGATCGTGAGAGTACTTTTCTCCCTGCAGAGTAATTCATTCGCCAAGTTCATTCCCCAACGAAGTCATCTTCTCCTACCGGTATTCTTGCAACTATCATCCAGCGGAAGCAAAATCTATTCTTCAACAGCAGCCCAGGAGTGACTTCCCGGCACTCGTCAAGGATTTATTTTCCTAAGACGAAAACATATGTTCATAAACATCACATCTTCATACATTATAGCATGCATATGCATCATACTACACGAATCTCATTAATTTTTAGGACATGTAGAAATCATGCAGTTCATGCATCATGATCTTGTATACAACTAATGCTTTACCTTTCAGGAAAAGTCAATACAAAAATGATTACTATCAACTATCGCAACTCTTTCTAGATATAGTTCAGATGTGAACCAGATATGGCGACGTTCTGATACTGCTTCTAGATTTCTTTCTAGATATAGTTCAGATGTGAACCAGATATGGCGACGTTCTGATACTGCTTCCAGATTTCCTTCTAGATATAGTTCAGATGTGAACCAGATATGGCGACGTTCTGATACTACTTCCAGATTTCCTTCTAGATATAGTTCAGATGTGAACCAGATATGGCGACGTTCTGATACTGCTTCCAGATTTCCTTCTAGATATAGTTCAGATGTGAACCAGATATGGCGACGTTCTGATACTGCTTTCAGATATCCTTCTAGATATAGTTCAGATGTAACCCAGATATGGCGACGTTCTGATACTTCTTCCAGATTTCCTTCCAGATATGGTTCGGATGTGACCCAGGCATGGCGACGTTCTGACACTTATTCCAGTTGAAGATTTCAAGACCTAGACCGGTTCAGTTAAATCGACCCTAAGATTTTCTATTTCTTATCCAGTCCAAGGCCTTCTCTAGTCCAGCTAAATCGACCCCTAACAGATTTTCCTAATAAAGACTTAGTAGAAGATACCCAAGATTCTCTCAATGATTGCTGTTGAGGTTGTAGTCGCCTATGGTTCTCTCCCCGATACTGCGGAGGTAGTAATCATCCCAAGATTCTCTCAACGATTGCTGTTGAGGTTGAAGTTATCCAAGATTCTCTCAATGATTGCTGTTGAGGTTGTAGTCGCCTATGGTTTTCTCCCCGATACTGCGGAGGTAGTAATCATCCCCAGGTTCTCTCAGCGTTACTGTTGAGGTAGTAATCGTCCAAGGTTCTCTCACCGTTCCTGTTGAGGTAGTAACTATCCCTGGTTCATTCATCACCTTTTGAAGATCCAGATCCAGTTCCTGTAACCAGTCAGGACACATCTACACAAAGAGTTGGAAGACCAACTCCGGCAACAAGTCAGGTAATCATTTTTTCTTTTGCAGGTACGCAAGCTCTCGCTAAGGAATCTCGTATGCGATCAACACCCAGATGGCATCTATAAGCCCATCCACCATCCATCATCTCTTAGCATGGCATCTATAAGCCCATCATCCTATCCATCAATCTCTAAATGGCATCTATAAGCCCATTCCCACATCACTGCTACTATGTGAGCGCAAATTTCTGGGCACTCTAGTGTTCAATCATCTTCCACCTTCGGATTACGAAAGGCATGTCAGCCAATCTGCATTCTCAGGTCTAAGAAGATTGAACAGGGGCAACTGTTGTACCCCAAAATTTGCCCACCCATATTTCTCAAAACATTTCAAGAAAATTCACAAGTCCAACCCGGCGCGTTATATTCAGGTGTTCTTTCGCCAAGATATCTCTGATAACATATTCTCAAATTCAGGTTTGGCTCAAGAGTCAATTCTTTAAAGAAGGTATCCGAATGTGTGAGTTTTCTTGAAGAAATATAGTGAAAAAGTGTGCTGAAAGTGCAGTTTTTACGCGCTAAAAAATTCATAACTTGAAGATCGTGACTCATTTTGAACCCGTTCTGGTGGCCAAAATTCTGTCTTGACATTATCTACGTTTTCATCTCTCACGGCTGGAAGCCAATTTCGATCAGAAGGTCTTCAAAAATGTGGATTTATCAAGTATTTTCATACAGAAAATTTGTGACAGAAATTTATTTGTGTCATGTTCAGAAAATCATAACTTGGTCGATTTTCATCGGATCGAGCTGGTTCCGGCGCCAAAATTTCACAAATTGAGTTGGCTACATTTTCACAGAAGGTATCGATTTCGAACGGTGTTCAAAAGGCCTTCGTTTTTTGCTCAGAGTGCATGACACGCTGAAAATCCTGAATGCTGAATATTGTTTCATCTGGGCCGAAACTTCGAAAATTCATAACTCGGTCAATTTTTATCGGATTGGGCTCATATTTTTACACAAGGTCCATGACTCATAGATCTACAACTTTGCTTCAAAAGTCGAGACCGGATTATGCACCGATCAATACCAGTTTTTTATTGAAGAACGTGTCAAAGTCGACACTGGAGCCCAAAATAAGTTTATCTGAGCTGAAACTTCAAAAATTCATAACTAATTCACCGTTTATCCGATTGAGTCGATTTTCGGACAGGAGTTAGATCTCGATGCCGGCTACATTTTGTTTTCACATTTCAACTTCAAAAATTGCACTTAAGTCCCTGAGATTTAGCCTGGAAAGTGGCGAACTCAAGTGAACATTGGAGGCCCAATTGCACATTCAAAGCCCATTTTCATTACCCTAATTTCCATTATATAATCACCTTCTTTTCACACAAACCAGAGAGGAGAAAAAGAGAGAGGAGAAAAGAAGAGAGAAAAAAAACCTTGCCACAACACTGTTAGAATATCAAACTCTTTCAAGAACCCTAAAACCTTGAAATCCTTATTACAAATCTCTCTCTCACTACAAACAAGCCATCACAGTTACAAACCAACACCTCACTACTTCTTCAGTAAGGATAAGGCTGGCTTGATCTCCATGATCCTAATTTTCCAGTAAGGCATAAAAGCATTCAGGTCACTAATTTTCCAGTAAGGGTAAGATTGATTTGATCTCCATGATCAAAAGGGTATAATCATTCATACATGTCATATTGTGCCTAAACATTAAATTTCTTTATATATTGGCTTTATTTGCATTTTATGATTTTATTTAATGTGTTCGTGAGATTCAACACTGCAGATTTAGACAGGATCCCATGCAGGTTCATTAAGGAACGTTGAGGCCAAAAGCCAAATGGCCAAAAGCCAAAAGGCCAAAAGCCAAAAGCCAAAAGCCAAATGGCCAAAGTAGAAAAACTTATGCATGACACCAATACATGGCGAGACAGACATCCTGAGAAGATTAAGGAACATTGAGGCCAAAACACAAATGGCCAAAAGCCAAAAGCCAAATGGCCAAAGTAGAACAACTTATGCATGACACCAATACATGGCCAAACCACTCCAATTCACCTCCAAAAAGGGCCAGACACCCCCCATGGTTTGCATCATTTTTATTTTTTTTATTTGATTTTCCTTTTCATTCTTTTAATTGTTTTTAATTGTTTTCTTTAATTTCCTAAAATAATTTTCATAATAAAAAATCAGAAACTAAAAATGTTTATTGTTATTAATATTAATTTTACCATTATTTTTTGTAAATAAACTTTAATAATTAACTTAGTTAATTTAGGTTTCAAAACTTTAATATTTTTCTTAATAAATTAAAATATGTAGAAATTAGGTTTTTTTAACTTTTCATCATTTTTTTAAATAAATAATTTTCTCATCATTATTATCATTATTAATTACTAAATATTTTGTAAATAAACATGTACATTAATTATTTAATAAATTAGGTTAAACCTTAATATTTTCTTAATAATTAAAAATAATTTAGAATTAGGGTTTCGTTAAACTATCATTTTAATCCTTTTCTTTATTTTTATTAAATACAAAAACAAACAAAAAACATTTCTTTTCTTTTATTGAATACTTAATTAATTTTTAATTCAATTTAATTTCAAAAGGGTCCAACGCCCTCAAACGTTCTATTTTTATTCTTTTCGCACGTTATTTTATTTTCTTATAAATATTAATGTAATTCTCCCAAAGCCATGTAATTCGGACATTTTATTTCTCGCACTTCTTTATTTACTTTCTATCAAATCGGGTCCTGGATTTTAAATTTGGCGATGTGGACCCGCGCCTTTGTAATAGTTTAGGAACTTTTATTTCTCGCAATTTTTTAACTGTTAAATAAATGCATGCAAGAATGAATGACAAAAATAAAAACAAACGCATAGATCACTTTGACATGACAAGACAAAAATAAATGAATCTGACACACAAATCACACACCACCCCTAGGATACGCCTCACTGTTGCCTTGCCTCGAAAGGTGATCGTCGAGTAGAGGATGTCTTAGTAAGTCCTCATGATCCGGGAACCTGGCATGAGGGTAGCTTCTAAGGTGTCTTCATATTGCTCCGGTGATCACCATGTCCCTACAAACTCGAATTGACCCGAACACCTCCAACGGTGGTGCTACCTACCTCTCAATGGTGGGATGGCACTATTTTAAAGGACATTTACACAGACGAATTCCTTAGGGTAGGTAGACGACTCTAGATACTTGCTCTAATTTCAAAACAAAAATCAAAAATACTTTTCACACCAACACATTTTCAAAAAGCTTTCGAAAGCATTTTTTCAAACACTCTTGAGGACTGATACAAGAGTCAAACTGAAATTTTCAAAGAAACTTTTTTTAAACCCACGGTTGAAAAGCAAACAAACCATTTTTGAAAACACAATGAGCAAGTATCTAAGAGCCCATAGATAACCATGGATAGAAAGGGTGCTAACATCTTCCCTTTCTATAATCTACCTCCCGAACCGAGAGCAATCTCTTTAAGGAATTTTTCTGTGCTTTTGTTCTTTCCATTTGGAGAAAATAAAAGACGGTGGCGACTCTTGCTTCCGCGACATTTCGCGAACCAGCGTTAAACAGTCAGTTCCAGATCCACCGATCACAGCAGTATTATAATGATAATGTTTAAAAAGGCATCAAAAAGTTCTCCCCAAGTACTGACATGAGTTCTTTTTATTTTCATATACCAGTCCAACGGTGCCCCGGTCAAGCTATCTTGGAAGAAGTGCATGAGTAACGGTTCATTTTCAGCATAGGCCGCCATGTTGCGACAGTAGGAACGAAGATGAGTCTCTGGGTAGGAAGTTCCTTTGTATTTGTCAAAATCAGGAACCTTAAACTTAGGAGGGATGACTACCCCAAACACGAGACACATTGCGACAGTATTAAATCCAAAAGTCTTGATACCCTTCATGGCTTTGAGACGCTCTTCGAGAGCATGGCATATCTTTTCAATTTCGACAACTCTAGAGGCAAGATTCCTGTGGGGTTCATCAAGATCAATGACTTCATGATGATCATCAACATCATTACGAGGAGCTCCAGTAGGGGTCTCAAAATTTGCATTGTCATTCCTCCCATTAGCAGAAGTGGAGGGGCAGCAGTAGAAAGCTTGACAACACTTTCATGTAGCTCTTCTTGACCCTTGATAACAATATGAAGGGTTGCCATAAGTTAATCCATGTGAGTTCCCATGGTGTCCATATCTTGGCGGAGAGCATTCTGATTCTCTTCAAAAAGATCCATAAGTCTTCGCTGGTTGCTTCTTGTACGGTAAGGATGTGGAGAAGTCTTCTTTGTTGTTCACAGAAGTCTAGTGTAAAAGGGACCCCAATAAGTTTTTGTGGTGAATAATGAATGCACGGTAGTATGAGTGAATGTTTTATCTTCATTTCCTAGGAAATCCAAAGACTCATCTATCTTTTAAAATTTTGTTTTCATTTTTGAAATGCTCGACCAACGAGACTTGTCTTTGGAATTCCTTAGATATGAGATATATATACATGATGGAATGATGTCATGGTATGCTATGGCATGAAGTTTCAGCTCCACATATTCTGGATAACCACTGTGCAGTCCTTTGCTGAAAGTAACAGGATCAAAAGTCTGACGTCATAGGCATGGAGTCAAAGCAACCACCCATAAGGTATGTACTAAGGGTTCATCACCTTCTGAATAAGGTTCTATGGAAATCTCAAAGTCTACGCTCTTCCTTTGGATATTACCGAACTCCCAATTACTCGGTAATCAGTAATATTCGTAGGAAAAATACATCCGAGTGCAGCATCGCGTGACAACTATTTTCGGATCACTCCGTTATAGTCTCTGCACTACACCTAAAAAGGCTAGGATTGGTTAATGGTTTTACGGCGCTCAGCTTCTTGAATTCCCAGGTCGAAAGCAACAATGTCTTCCCAATTACTCGGTAAACATCGCTACTTTCAAGGGGACCTCCACTGAGTGGGGGGTTTTCATGCCTCCTTCTTTGGGATTACTCCCTCAAAGTTAGCATGACTATACCACCCGTCCTAATCCTAAGTGAAACCCAAGTCCGGGTATAGGACTTATCAAATATAATCACGCAACCCAACATCACAGCATATTCAGAATATGTGAGTAGCAACAATATAATGCAATATATACAAAAAGAATACATTAAAGTAATAAAGAAATAAAACAGTAAAGCAAAATAAAGAAAATAAATAAACACCCAAAGAGACAAATAAACAAAACTAGGAGAGACTCGCAAAAAGTTCCCCAGCAGAGTCGCCAGCTGAAGCTACCAGCAGAAAACATAGAGCCGCCGCCGAACTTTATTTATCCTGGAGGAAGGGAAAATATCGATAAAACCACAAGAGGATGGATAAGATGGTCTTGCAACCTAGAGAAAGGGTAAGGGAGTCGATTATGCGAGGGGAAGGTATTAGCACCCCTCACATCAATTGTACTCAACGGGATCTATTTTGTTTGTTTGCTTCTAAGGGTGTGTTTATCTATAACTATACTTGCTTAAGGGGAAAGAAATGGTTTTTTATTAGTGCGTTCGTGAGGGTTTCACGACCCTTTTCCTACGTATCCGGTGAAGGAATCAGAACAACATAGCTCCTCTAGAAAATATTGGTGTTGGTGTTTTTTAGTGGGCGACGTTAACATGCACATTCTAGCAATAGGCACGGCCTGTATTGCGGTAGAACAAAGATAACATGCCCTTTGGGGGGAGTTTTGATTTTTTGAATGTTTTGCGAGTTTTAAAATGAATTTTGAGTAATGATTAATCTTTTCGGATTTTTGATTTGTGAATGATAAGTTTTAATTACAAAAGAAGAAAAAGTTAAGAGGGAGACTAAGAAATCCTAATGTTGTCATGCATGGGTTTCATCCTAAGGTCTAATTAGTTCGCATCCTAAAGAAGAGGAAACTATCATCCTAAGGGAGCATATTATAAGTGAAAGGAGACAGTATTTGTGAAGAGTGATCGTGCATGGTGATCATAGCAAAAGTGATGACAAGATAAGTAGTATCATGGAAAGCGTAAATGGAATTCTCGGTGTATGGGGATTGAATTGGGTTATGATTAACTAAGAGGTGTACTTGATTAATCTCGTGAGAGTAGGTGCTCCTACCCTCAACTATGAGACCCTTTATGCATGGAAACACTTGGTATATGAACCAAAGTGGTTGATTCGGGTTATGGTTAACCAATGGCGAAACGTGATTAACCTTGTGAGAATGGCCATGCCCAAACTCAACTATGAGACTCTTTTAATAAGATGTTTGGCATGTGGACTAAGGGGAGGGAAATTGCTTCAATGGATAAGATGAAAATCAAAAGCCCATACACGGTAGCTATATGCATGCTCCTAAAAGTGGGACTAGCGTTGCACTAGTATTCTAAACAATCAATTTAGACAATCGATCGAATAGTTGTCACTGTAGAAAAGCCCAGGACCAAACTATAAAATGTATGCAAGTGTGCATTTTGTCAGTGGATACATGCTCATTGATGATGAGCCCAAGAGGAGGCCAAGTGTTCTAATTAGACAATTATGCGTAATTAGAATCTTAGACATATAAAGAAATATCAAAGAAACTAAAATTCTAAGCTATTACAAACCATATGGGGATGGGGGTACAAGCTTGATGAATGGGGACGAATCAGATCGAAAGTTCAATTGAGAATCCATTTAAACAAGCAGTACAACCAAATCGAAAAATTAACAAACAAATCATCTATAAAAATTATCTATTCTAAATGATTAATCATGTTAAATAAAATAAAAAAATAATAAAAAAATAAGTTATTTCAAAGAAAATTAATCAAATTTTTGTATTTTTATATTAAAGAAAATACTAAAAGAAAATTAATAAACTAATTTTAAATATATTTTTATGATTTTTATCAAGTAAAGAAAATTAAAAGGAAATTAAACCTTAATTCTAGTATTTTGGTATTTTTTTACCGAGTAGAGAAATTAAATTAAACAAAAGAACTAATAAAAAAGAGGGAAAATAAAAATTGAAAAGCTCTGGGGATGCAAATCGATTTTAGGGGGGTAAAGCCCGAATGGGAGGTACATGATAGAAAGGCCCAAAATATACAACTAAAGATGGGGCAGACCGGGTCAACCGGTATTCTCTTACCTTAGTAATATGGAACGTGTTGGAAAACCCTAAGGAGGACCAAACGCATCTCTTCCATTGTTCTTCTCTCTGTGTATCTTCATCAATATTTTCTCAAACAACTAATTGTTCAACTTCTTACTATGGATTTACCCAGGCTAAAACAATAACAACACCTTCATCTTCCTTCCCCTCTCGCGGTCGTATCAAAAAAACAAAAAAACTTCGTCTCTCGACCTCTCTGCCATTACATTTTTCAGTCTCTCTCGCATTTGTTATTCTCTCAAACATGTTCTAGCTTCTTCTAATTCTATAAAACCCTCTAAATCTACATCTCATAGTAAAAGAAACTAAACCCTAAATCTGAAATTAAACCCTAACGGTGAACAAACTCAAGGTATCAGTATGGGAAAACAACATTGCAAACCGAGACTTATATTATGGTATCAAGAAAATGAGTTGAAGGAAACACACAACCTACCTCGGCGACGAAGGTGACAGTGAATTTCGGAGGAGATCGAGCCCAAAGACCAGGTATTTTGGCTTCCTTCTATCACCTCTTTTTCTTTTGATATTTTTCTTTGTTGTATATTGCAATATTCTGATTATTTTTTTGTGTTGTTGTTGTATGTGTGCTAATGATGTCGAGACAGGGCAAAACGGTGTGGATGGTGTCTAGCGGCAAACTCTGTGATTTTCGAGTTGTATGGTTGTAGAGAGTTGGTTAGTTGGAACTCTGAGATGGTGGTGATAAATAGCGTTGCTGAAGCGAGGTCTGTTTGGTTGAGTAATGTTGGAGGACGAAGGGGAAGTGGTGAAGGTAAGGTCCATTGATGTGTGTTTCATGATTTTGCAAGGTGTTGAAGTTGAGGATGAAGAAGCTTGCAGTAGTTTTGAGAAACGATCGAAGGTTGGGTGAAGGGTGAGTTTGAGAAAGGAGTTATGTTGTGTTTTTGATGGGCAGGGAGGTTTTTTCCTTGTCAAAACTCTTGTGGGTTTGGACAACAAATGTTAGAAATATTTTCTGTATGTTTCTGTTACCATCCCTTTCTCTACTTTGAAACTGTTTTTTTATATATGAAAATCAACTTTCATTTTTGCGAGGGAAATCTGGACACTTGAACTATTTTGGTATGTTGGTTTTGACTTTTTAGATGCAGGTTTTGTATTTAGTCATTTTAGTGTATGGACAGCATAGCAGGTGTTTTAACTGTTTTGCAGCAGGCTGTGGGAAAATTTAATGCAGGTCATGAGGGCAGAATTTGGACTAATGTGTTTGGAGTTTTTGTGGCTTACTATCTCAGGTTTTGGAAAAGCTTATGCACAGGTTATGCAAGTTGTTTTGCAGCAATTTTGGTTAGGTGACATCTTTCTAAACCCTATTCTTTTCCTCTTTGACTTTCTATGATGTAAAGCTACTCTGCTTTTCTCAACAAATTCTGAAGGGTTTGTATCTTTTGAGGAACATGATGATGCATATGGCTTTGTGAGATATTGATAGCTTGTTGCATTTTTATGAATTGTTGTTGTGCTTGGTTTTTGCTTTGCTGTTATATACTTTCTAGCTGCTGCTTTGGCTTTTTTTTTTGTTTGTTGCAAGTCTGTTGCGTTGCTGTTTATGGCCTGCTGCATTGCTACTTTGACATTTTGGTTTGCCTATTGCTGCTGCTGTTTAGCAGTGTTGCTGCTCTTGATCGCAACTGTTGTTGTTGTTATATTGCTACTGTTTATGTTTGTGTAGTTGTTGCCTATTGTTTTGTTGTTTAGAAGTTAGCTTCTATGCTTGTTTTTGTTGTTGGACTTGTTGTGTTGTAGTGTAGCAGTTCTGGGCTGCTGCGACTGTTTGTTGTTGCTCTTCAGTTTGTATATTTGCTTAGCAGTTTTTCTATTTGTATATGTTGTCTATTTAGCAGTTTTGCTGCTTGTTTTGTTGTTTGTTTAGCTAGTTATTTATGACAGCTTTGTGCTTTGCTTTTGCAGTAATAAAATATTTGCAAATTCCTTTTCCTTTTATGAACCAAGAACCTAAACTTTTGTGATTTGCAAAATGGAGAAGATAGTCCACGATTGAAAACAAACCATTTTAATTTCTGTTTCCGAATACAAACCATAATGGTGAAATAAAAATCCTCTTTTAACAATTCGTTCTTGTTTAGAATTTCATTTAAACTTATTAATGTTTGCTAAATCTTTCCCTTTTTCTTGTTTCATGATCAAATGAGAATTGGATAGAAAAAGCCTGGTTGAAAGGTGAAGAAAAAGTCATGGCGAGGAGCGTGGACAAGTTGCTTGAAGGTGAATCAAAGAAAAATTGAAGAACAAACATTTTCTTTGTAAACAATGTAGCTTGTATTTCACATTTGTAACCTGCTTTGTAAATTTCCCCAAAAAATGCAACTTGAATGATATTTCTTTGAACTTTATGAATGATAAATTCGATAAGTCTTGAATCTTGTTTGAAATTGGAAATTCCTTACTTGAATGATTTGAATGATACCCCTCGCTTTTGTAACTTGAACTTTAAGAAATCACATATGACCTTTGTAACTTGTATTTCAAGTAAATCGTATGCCTTGTCTTTTAATCCTCAATCTTCATATCGTGTCCAAATCAAACTCGCGCCCTCAATGAGAACCATAACCATGATTTCCAAACCGCAAGTAACTTGTAACTCAAGCAACAAAAACATGCATCGATTATCATGAACCTCCAACCTTATTTCCGGTGCCTGGACTCCACGTTAATCAATTTAAACTTCAAACTCTTGACTTGGTGACTTAGAGATTCTTTTCAAAAATAATAGGGAAATAAACCCTAATCTAGGCTCCTGAGGAATTTGAGTGAGAAACAACCTTGTAACTTGATGAGAAAGAAATCCATGATAACCCTACTCCCAAAACTTAATTTCATAGTCCACTACTCGAGAACCAGATGCATTTGCCTTTAACCTGATGAGGAAACTTCAAAACAAAATTAAACATAAGGATGGCACAATCCTAATGCTTTAAACCAAAGTGTTTGATTCCCTGAGATGCATGATATGCAAACGACTTAGTGAAAATGATGTAAATGGGATGCAAAATTTAAGTCAGACAAAAGTAAAAGGTAGTGCAAATTTGGGGTACGACAGTAAGAAGAACAAAATTGACGGCTATATTGTACAATAGGGATGCTAATGATGAAGAAGAAGAGAAAAAATGGGTTATAGGATTTTGTTGTGATAGATACGACGCTACTGTGAAAGAGTGAGAGTTAATACGCTTATATATAAATATACTCACAACGGTTGAAGTTTCCACTCATGGTCGTAACCATTTATTTTATATATAAAAATAAATAAGGTAGAAAAGACGTGCCTTAACGTTAAATGAATAATATATTTGAGGGTACTGAGTTTCAAATCCAAGAAAGCCTGAATTCTATAACTACGGTTATGGCTGCAGCCGTTATTATATGTTAATAATTTTTAATAAAAAAATAAAATAAAATATTAGCGCCATAAATTTAGAGATGTCACCAAAGTGTTAAAAGAACTATCGTAAATTAGACATTATTGTTTGTGCGTTTTATAATAGTGCTTATAGTTGGTCTATATAGAATTTAATAAGTGTATATTTACAATGATTAAATATATAATTCAACTTACATACTATAAATAAGAGATACATTAACATTTTTTTCTTTAATACTCATAGTTTATTTAAAAGATTAATGACATTATGCATTCAGTGAGTAGTCTTGAAATGAATATTAATTACAACAACATTAGAAGTGAGTTCTTTCGGACCGAAAGAGAAATTCATCAAGGGGATTTCATTTCTCAATATCCATTTGTTTTGTGCATGGTTAAATTATGTCATCTAATTGAGCAAGAGGTCGTGGATAAAAAGTGGAAGGCGATTCAAATGGGAAGAAATGGTCCTTGAATCTTTCGTCTCATGTTTGCGGATGATTTACTCTTATTTGAAGGATCCTCAAAGAACTGAATGCATTGTGTCATGCAAACTCTTCAAAAGTTTTGTTGTATGTTTGGGAAGGAAGTCAATTAACACAAGACGAGTATATTATTTTCTAATAATGTTACTAGAAGTGTGTGAAGGAGTATGAGAGAATGAGAGTGGACTGTTAACTGTCTTTTCTTTATAGATTTTGTCTAACTAAATTTTACAATGAGATACAATGTGATTTATATAGATCACATGATAGAATATTAAGAGTTACAGCAATAACTATGTCTAGGTCCTTAATGGAATAAATTTTCCCACTGTCCAAGGGAATCTGACTTTTGATTTTCCCAAGACTGATTTGAATTTAACCAACAAAACTCCCCCATAAATTCAAATATTCCTTCGATTCATCATACCTAACATTTTCTTGCCTCTGTCAAAAAGCTCCTTCGATAGTGGTTTCGTAAGGATGTCTGCTGCTTGATCTTTGCTTGCAACATGCTTTAGTTCGATGCTTCCATCCTTCACATGTTCTCGAATGAAATGGAATCGAAAATCAATGTGCTTGCTTCGTTCATGGTTGACCGGATTCTTCGTCAGTTCGATTGCAGATCTGTTGTCAACTCAAATCATTGTTGCAACTTTATGCTTCGATTCCATCTTGCTCAGCAGTCTTCTCATCCATATTGCATGGCATACACACCAGGATGCTGCTATATATTCTGCTTCACAGGTCGAAAGAGTTACAATGGGTTGCTTCCTTGACAGTCAGGTGAAAGCAGTGTTTCCCATGAAGATTACATAGCCTGAAGTGCTCTTTCGATCATTAATGTCACCACACCAGCCGCTATCAGAGTAGCCAGTTAACTTGTATTCTTCTGATTTCGAATAGAATATTCCAAGTGACACAGTTCCTTGGACGTATCGAAGGATTCTCTTCAAAGCTTTCCAGCATGCAACACCTGGTTCTTCCATGAAGCGACTCACAATTCCAACACTCGACGAGAGATCTGGCCTTGTGCATGTGAGGTATCGAAGACTTTCCACCAAACTTTGAAATTTGTTTGGTTCGACACGCTCCCCCCCCCCCCCCCCCCCCCTCATCAAATTTCAAAATCTTTGCTCCTGGATTCATTGGTATAGAAATAGGGTTGCAACTATCCATCTTAAATCTTTTCAGGATATCTTTCTCATACTTTTCTTGTGAGATGAAGATTCCTGTTTCTTCCTGTTGAACCTCAAGACCAAGAAAATATTTCATCAGGCCTAGGTCAGTCATCTCAAATTCTTTTGTCATTGAGCCTTTGAACTCTTAGACCATTTGATTGTTGTTGCCCAAGTAAATCAAATCATCAACATGGAGAGCAACAAGCAGTATTTTCTCTTTTTTCTTTTTCACATGCAAGGCATGTTCGAAAGGACATTACTGAAATCCATTTTATTTGAAGTATGTGTCAATTCAAGTGTTTCATGCTCGTCGTGCCTGCTTGAGCCCATAAAGTGTCTTCTTCAGCTTGAACACCTTTCCTTCATTTTCAATTTTCATGAATCCAGGGGGTTGTTCGATGTAAACTTCTTCTTCGAGCATGCCATTTAGAAAGGCTGACTTGTCATCCATCTGATGTATTTTCCATTTCTATTGAGCAACATGAGATATGAGCAGTAGAATAGTCTCCATTCTTGCAACAGGTGCGAAAACTCCATCATAATCGATTCCTGCTTTCTGCATGTATCCTTTCGCCACAAGTCGCGTCTTGAATCTTTTGATTTCACCTTGTGCATTTATCTTTTTCTTAAACACCCATTTTACACCAATTGTTTGACTTCCTTTAGGTAACTCAGCAAGTTCCCAAGTATCATTTTGTTCGATGGCCTTAATTTCTTCATTCATAGCATCCTTCCGATTTTTTCTTATTGCTTCTTTGAAGCTAACATCTTCAGTGTCTTCCAATAAACATACAATATGTACTTCTTATGTGTTTTCATACAAGTCTTGTAAGCTTCACAACCTGGGCTGTGAGGGTCCTTCTTCATCATCAGAGTCTTGTGGATCAATCAAAGTGTCTTTCAATATAGCATTTGGTACTTCGACCACAACCTCATTCGAATTGTCCCAGTCCCATTTGCTTCCTTCGTTTACTCGAACATCTCTATTGACTATAACCTTTTTGTTTATTGGATCGAAGAGTCTGTAACCTTTTGTTTTTTTGTCATACCCAATGCGTATGTATTTCTGACTCTTATCTTCCAGCTTTGTTCTCCTTTGATCAGGCACATGTGCATAAGCCACACTTCCAAACACTTTGAAGTGAGACACGGTTGGCTTTCGACCACTCCAAGCTTCTTGAGGTGTTAAATCTCCTAGCTTTGAATATGGACATTTGTTTTGAACGTAGATAGCACACTGTACAGCTTCTACCCAAAACTCCTTCAACATGTTTTTGCTCTTTAGCATTGATCGAACCATGTCAAAGACTATTCGATTCTTCCTTTTCTCTACACCATTTTGTTGGGGTGAGTAAGCTGCAATCAAAAATCTTCTTATGCCTTGCTCTTCACAGTACTTCATAAGGGTTGTCGAAGTATATTCCCCACCTCTGTCTGATCGAAGGGCTTTGATGTGTTTGTCTGTTGCTTTTTCAACCATTATCTTAAACTTCTTGAATATTTCGAAGGCTTCAGATTTTTATTTCAGAAAGTACACCAAGTTTTCCTTGAAAAATCATCAATGAAGGATATGAAGTACTGAAATTCTGGCTGCAGATACTCAATGTCACGTTCAATGTTATGACACCGTATCTGACTTACTATATGACAGTAAATACAAAAGCAATAAAGAACACAGTCAATTGTTTACCCAGTTCAGTGTGCAACAACACCTACTCTGGGGGCTACCAAGCCAGGGAGGAAATCCACTATAAGAGATGTTAATTCAGGAATAAACCAACCAGTTTATCTCCTTCACTTAAGACCTACCCAATGCAATTCCAATCTAAGTACAACTTAAACTTGAGTTCCTACTCACTCCCCCTCAATCACAGCAGTGATACATAAATCAATTTGACTTAAAAATTGATGAAGACACTCTTCAAAAACAAACACTTGATTAAGCTTCACAGCTTTTTAATCAAGCAACACAATCACTCGTGCTTCACAGCTTTGAGTGATGCACACAACTAACTTGACTCTGCTTCACAGCTTTAGTCAAGGAACATTCAAACACTCTTGCTTCAAAGCTTTGAGTGCTACACAGCCCTTACAATTCGAAACCTATTCCAAGTCACTTATCACAATGATAATTGCTTGGAGTACAATAATCAAATCTATACAGATTACAAATGATCTTCTGATCAATAAAAGGGATGCCTTGAAAAACAGCAGCTCTGTTGAATATATAGCAGCTGCAACTTTAGTTAGGGTTTCCACAAAAACCTAGGGTTAATTCCGTTTGACCTAAAGACCAGGTCACAGGACTTTATTAACCAGGTTAGGGTTGAGCTAGGTTACCCCTCAGAAAACGCAGGATTCTGTTCAGGAAAGACTGAGTTATTTCCTGAAAAAACTCAGACTTATCCAACCTGCAAACCTGTTAGTTCAGAACAGGATGTCATAACATCTGTTATGACATCTGAGAAAACCTGTCTACTGATTTAGCAAAATGTGATCATTTTGCAAAATGCTCAGATACACACTTATAAACATCAGTACTTGAATTACAATATTTTTCTGCAAAGGTACCTAATGAGTCAGTACAAACTGAACTAGAATGTTATGACATCAGTCATGACATTCACACATACACTTGGGATTTACCAAAAATGCAAGCCAATACCTAAACACCTACAAACTCCCCCTTTGGCAGATTTTTGGCTAAAGACCCTAAGAAATCAGAGATAGATAGCAGCAGAAATAAGTGACAGCAGAAAAATAGAATGTCAAGTACTAATTAAGTAAGTACCAAAATATTCTCCCCCTCTTTAGCCACAAATGGGCCAAAGATACATGTTCATAAAATTATACAGTTATCTAAAACAAAATAATAAGAGTAGCAGTAGAAAACAACTGAATACACTTCCAAACTCCACCAGATATCAGCACCAACCAGCAACACCACCAAACAACAACCAACCTTCAAGCACTGTCATCAGACTCAGAGGAGCTAGTTTCTTCAATGTTGAGATGACCTTCAACTTCTACACCTTCTTCCCTTCTGTTTTCTTCAGCTTCCTCCTTTTCTAGCCTGGCAATTAGAATTTTTAGGGTCCTTTTTCTAGCATCCAGCTCTTTGCAAGTTTCTTTTAAAACAGCTATGACATCTGATGTCTTGGACTGGGTCTTCACAGACGATGTCTCAGCTAATGTTATGACAATGTCTGGAGCATGAGATCCCTGAAACAGTTTGTAGTGCAGGCCAAGGGCAGGAGCTCTTTTGTAGACTGTATCTCTTGCCACAAGGATATCAGGGTATTGTGCAAGGATGATTCCACAAAGGAGGGAGGGAAAGGCAATTGGTCCTTTGACAGCATAACTGCCAGCATGCTTTAAAGTTTGTTCAAAGATGTACCTCCCATAGTCAAAAGCAGTCTTGGTTCCCACAGCATAGATAAATCTCCCCAATCCTGTGGAGATAGTTGATTTATGATTTGTAGGCACCCAGTTGGATGCACCTATTTTATGCAAGATGGCAAATTTCATGCTGAGTTTACTAGCATTCAGCTTGCCTTTCAAGGGCCAGCACTTTACTTGCCTGGCTGTGATGGTTTGACAAACTTCATTGTCAGTTGCCTCCAGATCAGGACAGTCCTCATTTGTTCTTCCAAGAAACTTGTTGATTTCTGATGGAGAGAACTTGACCCTTCTTCCTCTAACAAACACACTTTCAAAGTCAGCTGACCTTCCATCAGCACAATCATTAGACAAGTTCACTACAAACTCCTTGACCAGATTTTCATAACATTTGTTAAACTTTATCACTGTCTTCATTAGTCCAGCATTCTTGATCAGGTCCATGATGTCTTTGCACTCCAAGGCATCATTGTTGAGTTCTCTCTCTAAGGCTATTCTCTTTAAGCAAACATACTTCCATCTGTTTGCATTGTCAGGATGATGAAAAGAGATGTTGTCTGTTGGCACTTCAGGCACTCTAGCAATTTTGCTGGAGGGGAGCTTCCTTCTGATAGGAGTTTCTTCAATATCAATCTCAAATTCTGATTCCTCATCAGAATCAGAAGATTCAGGTTCTTTTCTCTTCTTAGAGATTGGTTGTCTAGCAGTATGCACCTGGGCCTTCTTCCCTTTTGTCTGAATACTTTTCTCAGCCATGCCTTCAGCCTTGGATTTCTTAGCATTAGGTTTATCATTCTGACTACTCTTTCTTTTCATCAATCTCCTAGCTATGCTAGGGTTCACATTAGCAATCAGATCATTATCTGAGTAATCCTCATCCACATCAATGATAGGTGGATCAGCAGCCTTTTCTGAAGGGTTCTGAATGTTGTCTTTTTGTGTCACAACATTCTCAGTGACATCTACATTTTCAGAAACTTCCACATTTGGACTTTCTGATTGATTTAAAGGGACAGAAATCCCCGGTACAGATTGGTTGCCACTCAGTATACTAGTAACCAGCCTAGCAATAGCTTGGTGAACTTGAACTGATCCTTCTCTATTAGGTACAGAAGACGAAGGATGAGAAGAATTACCAGAGGCTGTAGCTTGAGCTCTTCCTGCATGTCTGGTTCTGAGCTTTTTGACTTTGGCTGGGTCAGTTGCCATCTCTCTGAGAGGAGTGACCTCAAGAACTTCAGATTCTATGCATGTGGTGATTGCCCTAGAATCTTGGTCAGATGATGACGATGATGAGGATGACGAAGTCGCCATGGTTGAAGACGATGTCTGAGACATTTTGATTGACTTTGAGTAATGGTAGCAGTTTGAGAAAAATCTTTGATTGAGAGGAGGAAACAGGTTGCAAGGACGAGAGAGGTAGGGGGTAAAAGGGAGTCTCTTCAACTTCTTAAAGATTTTGAAGGAATTGTGAAAGTATATGATTAACCCACTAAAGATAGACTTAATAAAATTAATTCCTTCAACCTTTGTTTTAAGCAAAATTAATTGCTATAATTTCTTATGTTGGTGAATACCCAACCTGCCCCTCAAATTTTCAAGTTTATTTCCAACAAGAGCCTTGGTAGAAGAATCAGTCAGCTGAAGCTTAGAGAAACTATGTTCCAGTTTAAATGACTTCTTCTCTTCAAAGTCAATAGGGTTCAAGGAAATGTTGTTTGTTTTCAGATTGTCACAACACAATGTCACAACATCTTGTGTAAAATTGTACTCAGGGAGCATCTGTTTTGACCAGATGTTTTGAGAACAGAATTTATTGGACATGTTGTTTCCAACATCCTTGTCAAGATGACTTAAGGTTCTGACAACACATCCTTCTTCAAGTTTATTTGCCACATCATAGATATTATCAACCTGTAGTTTTGGAGTTCTTCTGACAGCTTCCATAGAAATAGCTCTTTTCATTTTTCTTAGATGAAGGGGACCAAGCTTATGCTGCCACAGTTTCATCTCTTTTTCTTCTTTGATGATTGGACACATAGTGGAGATATCAGTGTTCTCAGGCTGCCATAAGTAGCAGTTATCTTTGGATCTGATTCCTCTCATTACAACTTCTAGTTTTTCATTAATTACTAGACATTCAGATCTTGAGAAGTTGACCTTGAATCCTAGATCACATAATTGACTGATACTAATGAGATTAGCAGTCAACCCTTTTACCAGCAGTACTTTATTCAGACTTGGAACTCCAGGACAGTCCAAATTACCAACTCCTTTGACTTCACCTTTAGCACCATCTCCAAAGGTCACAAAACTGGTGGTGTGAGGCATAACATTATTGAGGAGATTTTTGAATCCAGTCATGTGTCTGGAACATCCACTGTCAAAGTACCAGCCTTCCTTTGCAGACACTCTCAGGGAAGTATGGGCTATCAGGGCAGTAGCCTTTTTCTTCCAATGAGGAGTATGTGGTACCCTTTTTGGCTTAGGTTTAGCACCATAGTTTTGATTAGGGTATCCATGCAATTTGAAGCAGAAGGGCTTTATGTGTCCATACCTCCCACAATGATGACATCTCCATCTTTGGTATTTTTTCTTCATGTATTTCTGATGTTGAGAGTTGTGTTGAGACATCTGCTTTGACAATTGTTTAACATGCCTGATCTTCTTGTCTGCACCAGGTTTCTTAGCTTCCACAAATCCTAGACCAGATTTGTTTCCCACATTTTGTCCCACTTGTAGGATCTCTTCCAATTTATCTGATCCATTGGTCAACATCTTGACAGATTTTGTCATTTGGTTCAGTTGTGAATTCAGTAATTGAACTTCCCCTTCTAGGTGACTTATAGTTTCAAGATCTGCCCTTTTTTCCGCCTCCAGCTTTATAATGAGTTTTGATTGTTTCTCATTCTGCACACAGACTTCAGCACTTCTGATACACAATTTCTTGTAGGTATCAGCCAGTTCTTCAAATGTCACTTCTTCATCACTAGTGTCACTTTCAGAAGTACAAACACTAGTTAGAGCAGTAACTAGTTTGGCAGATTCTTCTTCAGAATTACTTTCTGAATCATAGTCAGACCAAGTAACAGTCATTCCTTTCTTTTGTTTCTTAAGAAAGGCAGGACATTCAGCTCGAATATGTCCATATCCTTCACATCCATGGCATTGAATACCTCTGCCTTGGTTTCCCTTATCTTCTGACCTTGGTCTTCTGCTGGAACTGTCAATATCAGAGGGAATGTTATGAACATTAGACCTTGACTTTGGATCCATTCTTTTGATGAGCTTGTTGAACTGTCTTCCAAGCATGGCAATAGCTTCTGATATATTTTCTTCTTCATCCTCCTTGTTTTCAACATCAGTGTTGGATACAAGTGCTATGCTTTTGTTCTTCTTGTCACCATTATCAGTGATCCCCATCTCAAAAGTCTGAAGAGACCCAATAAGTTCATCCACTTTCAACTTGCTGATGTCCTGGGCTTCCTCTATGGCAGTTACCTTCATTGCAAATCTTTTAGGCAAGGATCTGAGAATCTTCCTTACCAGTTTTTCTTCTGACATCTTTTCTCCCAGTGCTCCTGAGGTGTTGGCAATCTCCAAGATGTTCATGTGAAACTCATGAATGGTTTCATCTTCCATCATTTTTAGATTCTCAAACTTGGTGGTCAACATCTGAAGCCTTGACATTTTTACTTTGGAAGTGCCCTCATGAGTAGTTTTGAGAGTGTCCCAAACTTCCTTGGCCAGTTCATATTGATGTACTAGTCTGAAAATGTTTCTATCAATTCCATTGAACAAGGCATTTAAAGCTTTTGAATTTCCCAGAGCTAACTCATCTTCTTCTTTACTCCAATCTTCCTCAGGCTTCAGACTGATTGTCCCATCTTTCTCAGTTATGGTGGGATGAATCCATCCTTTGTCAGCAGCTCTCCAAGCCTTTTTGTCCAGAGATTTTAGGAAGGCAATCATACGAGGTTTCCAGTAGTCATAATTAGTTCCATCCAGAATGGGTGGTCTATTTCCAAAAACTCCTTCTTTGTCCATAGTGCCAGAAAGTGATATCCCTAGATCTCACCCAGTAATACAGGCAGGGTGCCTGCTCTGATGCCAATTGAAATTCTGGCTGCAGATACTCAATGTCACGTTCAATGTTATGACACCGTATCTGACTTACTATATGACAGTAAATACAAAAGCAATAAAGAACACAGTCAATTGTTTACCCAGTTCAGTGTGCAACAACACCTACTCTGGGGGCTACCAAGCCAGGGAGGAAATCCACTATAAGAGATGTTAATTCAGGAATAAACCAACCAGTTTATCTCCTTCACTTAAGACCTACCCAATGCAATTCCAATCTAAGTACAGCTTAAACTTGAGTTCCTACTCACTCCCCCTCAATCACAGCAGTGATACATAAACCAATTTGACTTAAAAATTGATGAAGACACTCTTCAAAAACAAACACTTGATTAAGCTTCACAGCTTTTTAATCAAGCAACACAATCACTCGTGCTTCACAGCTTTGAGTGATGCACACAACTAACTTGACTCTGCTTCACAGCTTTAGTCAAGGAACATTCAAACACTCTTGCTTCAAAGCTTTAAGTGCTACACAGCCCTTACAATTCGAAACCTATTCCAAGTCACTTATCACAATGATAATTGCTTGGAGTACAATAATCAAATCTATACAGATTACAAATGATCTTCTGATCAATAAAAGGGAAGCCTTGAAAAACAGCAGCTCTGTTGAATATATAGCAGCTGTAACTCCAGTTAGGGTTTCCACAAAAACCTAGGGTTAATTTCGTTTGACCTAAAGACCAGGTCACAGGACTTTATTAACCAGGTTAGGGTTGAGCTAGGTTACCCCTCAGAAAACGCAGGATTCTGTTCAGGAAAGACTGAGTTATTTCCTGAAAAAACTCAGACTTATCCAACCTGCAAACCTGTTAGTTCAGAACAGGATGTCATAACATCTGTTATGACATCTGAGAAAACCTGTCTACTGATTTAGCAAAATGTGATCATTTTGCAAAATGCTCAGATACACACTTATAAACATCAGTACTTGAATTACAATATTTTTCTGCAAAGGTACCTAATGAGTCAGTACAAACTGAACTAGAATGTTATGACATCAGTCATGACATTCACACATACACTTGGGATTTACCAAAAATGCAAGCCAATACCTAAACACCTACAAGTACCTTTTGCCACTGAAGGATTCTGGGGTAATTGGTCCACATATGTCAGTGTGGATCAATTCCAGAATTTGTTTGGCCTGATATTCTGCCTTCCTTGGGAATGAAGTTTTCGTCTGTTTTCCAAACACACATTCTTCACAGAATTTTCCTTCGAATTCTACATCTGGCAGTCCATGCACCATATTTTTCTTTGCTAACCTCCTTAGTCCAGCCTGGTGTAGATTACCAAATCGAAGATGCCACGGGGATGCTTGGTCTTTGATATTTACATGTAAACACTTTGCTCAAATGCTTCTCAAATTCAACTTATACATTTGATTCCTCCCCATTTCGACTTGAGCAACCAGATGTCCTGACTTATCTTTTAAATGCAGGATTCAATCTTCCATGAGAATCGAATAGCCCTTTTCAGTGAGTTGTCCTAGACTCAAAATATTTTCTTTGAGGTTTGGTACATAGTACACGTCTTGGATTGATCCTATCAAATCATTCTTCTGCAAGAAACAAATTGTTCCTTTTCCTTTGACTCTTGCTTTCGACGCATCTCCAAATGAAACATGATCGTCTTCGATTTTCTTTATGTCTTTGAAAAAATGCTTATGACCACACATATGGTTGCTTGCTCCTGAGTCCAGGTACCACATAGTGTCATTTTCTGCTTCTGCTTCCTTTTGAGTCATTAACAGAAATCCTCCATTCGATTATGTTTCTAGGGCAAGGTTTGTTGTTTCTTCTACCTTTCTTCTGGATCAACAGTCTTTTGCAAGATGTCCCATGTTACCACAGTTTTAGCAACTATAGGAGATGTAATCTTTCGAATAGTGCCCCTATTTATTGCATTTGTAACATTCGATATTGTTGTAATTCGATCTACCACCTCTCTGGCCACGTCCTCTGCCACGCCAGTTAGGTTGGCTTGATTGTCCTCTGTCGAAGTTGTTATTTTGGTAACTTTGACCACCATTACGTCCTCCACGACCATGTCCTCTCCCACGCCAATTTTGAGAGAAAATTGCCTTTTCATCTCTATTGGATTCTGCATCCCCAAGTGCCTCATCCTTCTTCTTTATTTTGCGTTGTTCATGTGCCTCAAGCGAACCAGCGACTTCTTCGACAGTGATTGTTGAAAGGTCCTTCGCCTCTTCTATTGCGCATACTATGTTTTCAAACTTGTCTGTCAAAGATCTTAGAATCTTTTCGACAATATGAGCATCATACGTTGCTTCTCCATTTCGATTGAGTTGATTTGCCACCGTCTGCACACGAGTAATGTAGTCCGATACGGACTCTGTCTCCTTCATCTTCATTCTCTCCATTTCTCCTCGAAGAGTTTGCAAGCGAACTTGCTTGACTCTATCAGCTCCTCTGAAAGCCTTTTCAAGCGTGTCCCACGCCTCCTTCAACGCAGTCGAACCAGCAATCTTTTTTAAGGCTGATTCATCAACTGCACTGAATAACATGTACAATGTTGTTTTGTCCCTTGCTCGCGTTTCTTTCAAAGTCTTGTTCTGAGCATCTGTGTATGCCGTCGTATTTGATGGTTCTTCAAACCCGTCGTTATTCACTTCCCATACATCTAACGATCCTAGCAGCACCTTCATCTGGATGCTCCAGTTTTCATAGTTCGACTTCAAAATTCGTGGCAGTGGCATCTGACCCATCATATTTTCCATGGGCTCTGATACCAATTTGAAGGAGTATGAGAGAATGAGAGTGGACTGCTAACTGTCTTTTCTTTATAGATTTTGTCCAACTAAATTGTACAATGAGATACAATGTGATTTATATAGAGTCACATGATAGAATATTAAGAGTTACAACAATAACTATGTCTAAGTTCCTAATGGAATAAATTTTCCCACTGCCTAAGAAAATCTGACTTTTGATTTTCCCAAGATTGATTTGAATTTAACCAACAATGTAAAATTGCAGCTACTGCAGATTTCTAACTTCAGGGAAACAAATAACTTTGAATAGTACCTCAATGTCCCTCTCAGTGGAAAAAATTTAAAGAGACTAGATTACAAATACTTAGTGGAGCATGTTTCGAGCAGAGCTGCGAGTTGGAAAACTAACATTTTCTCTTTTGCAGGTCGAGTCACTTTGGCAAAGAGTGTTATTGAAGCAATCTCGGTGCATCCTATGATGATAAATTTGTTACCTAAAGCGTGTTTAGAGGAAATTCATCAGCTTCAGCAGAATTTTATTTGGGGTGATGCAGGTGAGAAGAAGAAGATGCATGCAGTTAATTAGGATACTCTCCAAAGGCCCAAGAACTCGGGTGGTCTAGTGTTGTGAAACCTTGAAGTAATGAAGTAGGCGTGTTTGATGAAGTTGGGATGGAAGCTGATTGCCAAATCAAATTAGTTGTGATGCTTAGTTATTAAAGGTGTGTATATAGATATTAACATTCACGAGCCTACCTGTAGTAGAAGCACATACTCAAGTCTGTGGAAGGCCATAAACAAGGTAATGTAATGTTGAAGATGATAGAGAAAAAGTGGCCGAATATATAAATTTTAAGATCAAGAAAGAATATGGCAACAACTTAAAGAAAATATTATGTTAAATCTAAAAATAAAAAAAAACTTATTAAATGTATATAATTTATAAGATGAAAGAATATATTTGACTTAAAATAAAAGTTAAATTTATTAAAATAATTTGGTATATATTTAATATATCAACTATCCATATTTAAATATATTTGAATAGAAAGAGAAATATTAAAATTACTATCATGAACTCGTTCAAAAAAAAATTATTTTTGCTTATAATAAAATTTAAAGTTATATATTTAATTACTAATAATTTAAAAATAATAAAAAAATGTATTAATATAAGTGTCATTTGTAAATTAATATTACCTCCTTTCTTAATTATAAAATTTTATTGAATTTTTTTTTCTTGTTCTTTTTTATAAGACCCTCTTCAACTTTCAAAACGCATTAATTATTTTTTTTCAAATATATCTTTAATTATATTACATATTTTTCTGTAATAGATAAGAAATACAGTTATACAAACATTAATTATTTCTCTTTCTTAAAAATAAACTTCTAAAATTATATAAAACAATCAATAAATTTATTACTTTAACAAACTTTCTTAATTCTCGTAATTTACTAAAAAAAATTGATTTTGAAAAAAAAATATTTTGAAATATCACATATTCTCTTCTTTCCCCTTCTTCTTTCTTTTGGTGCCAAGTCAACAACCGGGTACCACAAAGTCAGAGTACAAACTCATAACTAAGTGACCTCTCGGGAAATTAGCAATATAAGTCGCAACAGAATTGAATTAATCTATGACTTTTATTTCCAAATCCTCTAAGAACATCTTTAATGGTGTAATTTATTTTTGGTTTTTTTTGTAGGATCGATCACATCATCTTGAAGCAATTCATTCAATTTTTACTCTAATGGTGTAATTCTAAAGAGTTTATTTTAGGTCCCATTTTTTTACTTTATATATTAATATTATATTCATATTAAATTATATTTGATTTAAAATGATAATTTATATTATTTAAATTTAAATTAATATAAAATAAATAGAACTAAAATTAAACATAAATTTTAAAATAATAATTAAAATTAATCTCAAATACATGTCATATAATTAAAAAAAATAAAAAAAATAACACAACAAAATTACTCAAATTTAATTTTCATCATCCTCGTGTCCAAAACATTCCCAAATATGTTCGACTAGATCTCCTTGAAGTTGGAGATGAACTTGTTTTTCACGAAGACTTGCTCTTC
Organism: Vicia faba; assembly: GCA_948472305.1. Taxonomy (NCBI): domain Eukaryota; kingdom Viridiplantae; phylum Streptophyta; class Magnoliopsida; order Fabales; family Fabaceae; genus Vicia; species Vicia faba. Next base: position 1,291,356,295 of record OX451740.1, read on the forward strand.
TTTGTAGTGTTGTTGTAAGATTCGGAAGAAGACCGTTAAATGTTTCAGTTGTTGAGTATGTGTCATCTATATTATCATAAGAGTAATCAAAATCACTTCCATATGTGTGTCGTTCGTCTTCAACAATCATGTTATGCAATATGATCAAGCATATATGGTATGTTTGAGGATTTCCATATGCTAGACACGCAATGGGCCACATATAATTATAAATCGAAATTGGAGCACTCCAAATGCCCGCTCCACATCCTTTCTAGTTGATTCTTGATGTTGAGCAAATAATTTTTTCTTTTCTCCATGCGACATTAAAATGGTCTTGACAAATATAGTCCACTCAGGATATATATCATCCGCTAAATAATACCCCATATTATATGATGTTCCATTTATTGTATAATTCATAGTGGGAGCATGTTCTTCCAAAATATCGTTAAACACATTGGATTGGTTTAGCACATTAATGTCATTGTTTGAACCTGCAATACCAAAAATGTCTGTCAAATCCATAGATCTTGTGATGCCACTGTTTCAAGCATGATTATGGGCTTACCATGATCACCTCGACAAAATTGTCATTTTCATGCAACAAGATAAATTTTCCATTCTCAGTGCATACAATCAATGGAATCTAACATACCTGAAAAGCCACGTGCCCCTCCCATTTGTAAAAGATGTTTAACATGTGTGTTGTTAGGCTTTCTCAAATATTCTGCCCCAAATACAACATTCACGCCCCGAATGAATCTTTATAAGCACTCAACTAAAGTGCATTTCTACAATGGTGAAAGACCCATTTTACCAATTGCATCGACCCTCATTTGGAAATATTCATCATGATTTCCAAGGGCCGCTACAATTCAAAGAAACACATGCCTATGCATTTGTTTACCGTGGTTTTTGGTAAACAACCGTTGATCCTCCAAAAAGGAAAGCCCTTTTGGTTACTCGCGGGATCGATCAGATTGATCCCAGAACCTATGCTAATTTTTGTGCTGGTTTGATGTAAAAGTTAATATCTAGGAATAACCCACGTTCGACCGGGGAGTTGGTGTTTGTGGTTCTGGAAAGCAAATAGAAATGCAGATAAAATGCAGGAAACATAAACTTTGAAAAAGAAGATCAAAGCACTGTAAAAGATTTGATTAATAAAAGGTGGTGTTTCCAACGTACATTCTTAGTTATTCTTTCACACACAGCGGGTACTTGAATAATGTTGAGTGACTAGTACAATAGATTGAACACACGGAAAATCTACACAAACTTCCTATCTTTATACTAAAATTATGTAACTGCCGAGGGATTGCCTTGCTCTAGGATTATGACAAGTGTCCTCTGCATGCCCCTTGACCTCTATCTTCCTGCCACGTCGATTTCCCTTAACTGCTAGGCGAACTGCATTTCCCTCCCTTCTTCAAATTCAAATATCCCTCGTCTTTGATGCTGACACGAGGGTTGTTCTTCTAGTCGAAGGTCACATGACCTTTTCAGTCGAAGGCTTGATGGCGATGTATGATCGAAGACCAATTTGTAACTCAGATATTTCTCTAAGTTTTTCCATCCGTCGAAGTATTTTCCAGCTTGGCTTCATTTACTTTATTTTTGGCCCATAAGGCCAATTTATCGTGGATGTCAAATTTAAGAGCCAACAAATTGCCCCCCAAGAATGTCTATTTCGACGTTGAGAGAAATAGTAATTCTTTGATATTCCTATTCGACACCTGTCTCTTTTTTGTCCACAAAGGCTTAACGTGTACTTTTCGCCTTCCAACAGCTTCCACACTTAGAATCATCATTACTCTTTTCCCGAGACATCGTTTCAATCAGTCGTTACCATGCTGCCATGATGACCACTACTCCTAGAACCTAGGCAAGCATGTCAAATGTTCTCCATCACCTGCACGATAACTCTTCACTGCTTGCCACATGCTCCACTATGTTTATAGCATTAAATGACCTTGACGAGAAACACTTCTCCCTGAGCACTATAAATAGCCTTGAGCTCTCTCTTTTGGAACTTTTACAACACTTAGCATTCTTCATCTCTTATGCAGAAAAATACCTTATACCTTAGTGACTTTATCATCTTCATTTCTCACCAACTCATAACAATGGCCTTCCTCTCCAATGCTCCAAACAACCCTAAGCCCAAGAATGTTTCTGACGTACAGCGTCAACCGGAGATTTTTCCCACAAGTTCTCCTCCTGCTTCGATTGAGGAGCTAAGGTTCGTCTCTGAACCTATGGCCAAAGAAAGGCGCGAAGTGTACAACTCCCAACTCCTCACCCCCCATCAGGTATTCTGGGGATATATATGTCATGTCTGGCCCTTTTTCTGCATGCATCGAAAATCCCACAAAAAATAGTGATTTCTTCCCGACTCACCCTAGGCTTAAGCCTATAGGCTGTGCAAAGAAACCCAATAATGATCCTGAGGATGCAACCCCAGCCAATCAACAACATGCTCATACGAAGGAAGATATTAATCTTTAGTTCATGAATAAAGAGAATATGATCTTTCGATCGTGCCCTAGCCTTTCTTCAGAATATTCAGATTGGCTGAACAAAATGGAGAAGGTACAAACCTGTTTACCGTTGTTTTTGGTAAACAACCGTTGGTCTCCAAAAAAGGTAAGTTTTTAGTTTGCTTGCGGGATCGACCAAACTAATCCCAGAACATATGCTAATCTTTATGTAAAATGAGTGAGAAGGAAGAACGCATGTTCGACCCAGGGGAGAGATGTTTTAAGATTGTTGAACAGTAAATGAAAACATAAAAATGCAAGTAAAAGAAGTGAAAAGAAGTAAAAGATAACTTTACAATATAATGGTAAAGTAAAGTGAAAAGACTTTCATTAAGTAAAAAATGTGTTTCTAACGTACATTGCTCTGCTTTTTATCCTTTCTCACGCAGTAGTTACTTGGACAATATTTGAGAGATTTTGTACTATCAGTTGCACACACTAAAAATTACACAAACTTCTTAATTTATACTAAAAATAGGTAACCGTCGAGGGGACATCCTGCGCTAAAATAAAGACAAGTGTCTCCTGCATGTCTCTCGACCCATAGCCTTTTGCCACGTTTCCTTCCCTTAGACGCTGATAAAAACCACCTTTCCCTCCAATAATTCAAATTTCAAAATGGTCTTCGTCCCACGTGCCAAGGCGCGAACACTTCCCTTCAGTCGAAACAACCTGCATCTTCCTCGGTCGAATGAGCATTTGGTCGAAGCTTTCTTATTATACCTTGGATCCTTTCCTTAATTTATCTCATGCGTCGAATTACATCTCCTGGTGTGGTTCATTTCCAGTTGTTTGGTCAAAGAGTCCAAATATAGCAAGTGTCGAATTTGGGAGCCAACAAATTGCCCCCCAAGAATGTCTATTTCGACGCCCAAAGAAATAGCCATTCTTTGAACTTCCCATTCGACACCTGTCTTACCAGTTGTCCACCAGGCTTTGACGTGTACCTTTCACCTTCTAACGGCTGATCGTTACTTTTCTCCAAAATGTCTCTTCAAAATTGTCGTTACCACGCTTGCCATGATGGCCTCGTTCCTATAATCTAGGCAAGCATGTCCCAACGTTTCCCAACGCCTGCACGGTAATCGTTTCCTGCCTCGCCACGTGCCCCGCTAGCTACCTGCAAAACATTCAATGCGTTTGACGAGACATTTCCCACTTCTGAAGGCTATAAATACTTCCAAACTTCTCCATTTAGAACTTTTATCATTCTCAGCTTTTCCAAACTCCTTGCATTCTCACAACACTGTATTGTCACCTTCGCTCTTTCTCTTAAATCTTTAACAATGGCCTTTCTCTCTAATGCCCCAAACAATCCACAACCAAAGAATGCCAATGATGTTCAGAGACCACCATAGATTTTTTCTATCAACCCTCTTTCTTCCTCGACTAACAGGTACATTGTTGAACCTATGGGAGAAGGGCGAGAAGCCTATGACTCTCAACTCCTTATTCTTGTCAGATATGGCGGAAATATGTATGCTATGCCCGGCCCATTATCTTCATGTGCTGAAAATCCCTTAAAAAACAATGCCTTTTTCCCTACACATCCAAGGCTTAAACCCATAGGTTGCGCCAAAAAACCTAGGGCATATGCTGAAGATGCTACACCGGCTAACCAGCAACATCCTCAAACTGCTGATGATATCAACCTCCAGTTCATGAATAAAGGTAATCACATCTTTCGATCAAGCCCTAACCTTTCTTCTGAATACTCCGACTGGCTTAATAAAATGGAGAGGGTGCAAGCTCCTATTTGGAAGGAGATGGGCATCTATGACTTAGTGATGCTGTCGAAGACAGGGTTACCTTATTGCCCCCTTATGCTGGTATCCTCATTGTACTTTTGGGACAGTGCACATTTCACCTTTCATCTGCCTTGTGGGATGGTGACCCCCACCTTGTTCGACATAGCTGCCATTACTGGTCTTCGACCCACTGGTGACTATTTCGACCCTGAAGACCTGTCTGAGGATCCCATTGGGTTTGCTTCTACCAAAGCCACTTATACCACCTTCATAAACCACTTTCATGACAAGGCTTCAAATACTGTGTCGGAGGTGGAGCACATAGCCTTCTTGGCCATGTGGCTATCTCGATTCATTTTCTGCACTAAATCACTGCAGGTGACGAAAAAGATGTTGACGCTTGCAACACAGCTCCATCACAAATACCCTCTTTGCTTGGCCGAATTGATTCTGGCCAACTTATATGAGTCCATCAGTAATGGTGTGACTCAACTTAAGGTTCTGGGGGACAAAGGAAGTTTGCTGCTATCTGGTCCCTTCTGGCTTCTGCAATTGTGGCTTAACGCCACCTTCGAATCCTTCCTCCCTCAAAAGAACAAGATCAATGAAGAAGCTCCTGAAATTTCAAACAGGAGAGTCGAAGGCACCAGGTTGGCATTGCTAACTCCCACTGACGAAGGCCAACAGTTTCAAAAAGCCTTTACAAGCTTCGTAATGATGTTTGCGGAGCGAAAAAGCTTTGATTCGACTATGGCTTCTTTTGCCGGTCGAAAAGTTGGCCCGGAATGGTTTACTAGACCATATCCTTCAGAAGAAGATGACGTGGTGGATGAGTTTGTGACCATGTGGGAAGCGTTTCTCCGCCCCAGGATCATGCCTTTAAGATTTAAGAGCTCGAAGAACCAATTGAGCTTGATTTCCTATCAACCCAATCTTGTCTCTCGACAGTTTGGCATTGCTCAATCGCTTCCTTCGCCTATATACCCTCGAGAGAGACTGCTACTCTTTTATAATGCAGATTACTCAGAGGATGCCGCTACCAAGCATATTGGTAGGTATTCTGGTCAAACTACACTGACCCTGTTCAATTTTAACCTTCATTTTCTGAACTCTACCATTTATGAGACGTGGTGGAGACACTATTATGAGGAAGAGTTCTTCGACGAGAAGGACTTTACCCACCATCTGCGTGAGGCATTCAAGCTGGTTCTCGACAGAGTTAAAAAAGGTATTCCTTTTTCCATCCCTTCGCTTTAGATTTGTTTTACCAACTCCTAACTAACCATAGCTATTTTGCCTTTCGTTTAGCTGTCAAGCGGGTTGCGAAGAAAACCGCTGAGAGTGCAAAAGGGGGAGACTCTGCCATCGATCCCTCTCCTAAGGTACTTACCTTTCTTTTTTTTTACCCTTAGTTTTATCTGACGTAGTTATTGACCTTCTCGCCTTGGTTTTCTATACGCTTAGAAATCCACTCCAAAAAAGCGGAAGGTTCAAGAGATCCAAATCTCTAGCAATGAAGAAGAGGAGTCTCCACCTGTTCCTTTGCAGAGACGAAGATCGAAAAAACCAACTCCTGCTGTCGAAAGCCGTCCAAAAATTAGGATTAAAACTACGGCGGGGAGGTTACCTCCTGTCATCATCAATGAACCCACTGAACAGGAGATGATCGCCAGATTAAACAATCCTAGTGAAAGTGACAATTCTAGTCCTGGTGCTGAAATTCCAGCACAGGTATCCACTTCGACTGCTTATTATGTACTTCTCACTCTCTCTTACTTTGTGACGCTTTTACAAGCAATAAATTCTTTCTATTTTTTCAGGACACTGCTGGCACTTCGACACGAAATCCTACTCATGTCGAGGATTCGACCACTTGCTTTAATAGTGACGGGATTCCTACCTACAGACCTTCTTCAGCAAAAAGACTCTTTTGTGAGTTCAGCTGACGAAGTGAATCAGACTTCTGAACCCCATCGTGAAACCATAGAAGAAGCTGATGAAGAAGAAGCTGAAGGAAATCAAGAGGAGGTTAGGATTCCTATGGTCGAAGTTGAGACAGAGGAGGAACATGTGGAGATCCCAGAAGCTGAGGGTGATGAAGCTCTTGCTGAAGAAAACCAAAATCCTCCAGGTACTGAGGCAATTCCTACTCAAGTACCTAACATGGTTATTGCAGCCAACACAAGCATCCCTTTGACGGGGTCGAGAACCAAAGAGGATTTGGCTTTACTGAAGCAACAAGATCCGTTAGGTTATTTGACTACAATCTTGGAGGGTCGAGAGAGCTCCTCTGATCGTAGCGCCTCGACTGCATTTGGCAGTACCTCGACTTCCCCTCTCGAGGAAGCTCTTCAAAAGGTTAAAGCACAAATCTTTAAAAGAGATTTGATGTTAACTTTAGAGGGGGAACCAGCAGCGCCTTCCCATCTGAAGACTATCTTGAAAGTTGTTGATCTTCTTGTTGCCCCTCCAGACGTAGCCAGTGTAATCCTGGATTTACTTTCTATCGTCGAGCAAGTATCAGCAGACTTCAATCGTTAAAGACTCATTAATCGTGATATTAAGGAAGTCAATGTCCAAGTGGTTGTTGCCTAGCATGCTGCCACTGAATCCACTTCTAGAGTAAAGGACTTGTCGAAGGCCCAGGAGGCTCAGAAAAAGGAAGTCGAGGATATTGATCAAAACAGTGTTCAGTTGAGAGCACAGATTGCAGAGTTGGAAGCAAAACTCGCTGGCAACGACAAAAAGAAAGAGGAGCTTCTTGCTGTGAACACTGAGTTAGAAAGCCAAGAAGAATTGGCTGAAGGGTTAAGACATGTGGATCGAGCTCAATCTCTGGACGCCAAGCTCGAAACCCTTCACCAATCAAAAGCTCTCTGTGATCGAAGGCTAGAATTACAACGGATCAAGTACCTCCAGATCAAGGCCAATCTTACCTTCTGAATCTTGTTCCTTTTAACTATGTAATCACTTTCTGTAACAATTTCAAAGTCATTTCGGCCTTTTTAATGAAAATCATTTAAGTTTCCATTGTGGCATTCTTTATAATTAGTGATTATATATTATTTATTTTTATCTCTTGAAGCATAGGTCTATACGTTTTCAAGTATTTACCATTTACCTTCAAGAGTCTTCGATCTTCGCTTAACTCTTCGATCTCATAGGCCCCACCTGAGAAAGCCTGCACAATCTTAAAAGGTCCTTCCCACTTAGGGGACCATTTTCCCAAGCTTCGATCCTTTCGATCCATTGGGAGTATTACTTTCCAAACTAGATCTTCAGGCTGAAATGTCTTGGATTTTACCCTTCGATTGTAGGATTTCTCGACTCACTTCTTTTGTAGTCTCAAAAGGTCTAAAGCTTTCAACCTTTCTTCGTCTAAGTCTACAAGCTCATCCAACATCATGTTCTAATAGAGTTCGGAAGGGATCTCGTGATGCATTTGAATCCTTGTCGCTTGCAAGTGGATTTCCACTGGTAACACCGCATCATGACCATAGGTTAGGCGAAATGGCGTTGTCCCTGTAGCTTCTTTGGGACACGTTCGACATGCCCACAGGACTTGATCTAGTGTTTTATGCCAGTTTCTAGGTTTCTTTCCCACATGTTTCTTTATTAAACTGATCACCACTTTGTTTTCTGCTTCGACCTGACCATTAGCTTGTGCATAATAAGGCGTAGACGTCAATAGCTTAAACCCCACTTCTGCAGCGAAATCTTGCATTTTTCGACCAGTGAAGACTGATCCCTGGTCTGTAGTTATTGTCTCAGGGATCCCAAACCTGTATATGATGTGCTTTTGAATGAATTCAATGACATTCTCTTGGTCTACATTGATTAAAGGAATATCTTCGATCCATTTAGTAAAATAATCAATGCCCACCAATATATACTTCTGACTTTTAGAAGACGCTGGTCGAATCTCCCCAATGAGATCAAAAGCCCATCCTCTAAAAGGCCAAGGTTTCACAATTGAGTGAAGCTCATTTGCTGGCACATGTTGAATGCCTGTATGTTTTTGGCATTCTTGGCATCCTTTGGAAAACTCAACACAATCTTTTAGCATAGTGGGCCAATATAAGCCTTGTCAAAACAATAACCATTTCATTTTTTGGCCTACTTGGTGTGCTCCTCATGCCCCAGCGTGTATGGTAGAAAGGGCCACATACGCCTCTGTTTCACTTAAGCATTTCAAGAGTACACCTTATGGAGTTTTCTTAAACAGTTCGCTTCCCATCAACACATAACTCAGTGCTCTGTACTTTGTCTTTCGTTTTGTCGAAGCTACTGGATTTTGTAAATAATCCACTACATGCTTTCTCCAATCCTGCTCTGTTAGATTGTCTATGAACGATATTTCAAAATTTTCCTGATCAGTATACCCCAACTTTGTGGTCTTTAAGTCTGATGGAAATAATTTGGTGGCAGTTACTCTCCCTCTAACTTCCACTGCTTGTTTCAGCCTCTCTTTCGAAACTTTATACCCATAAGCAATTTGTGCCAAATCATTGGCTGCTTGATTTTCTATTCTGGGTATGTGCCGAATGTTAACTGCCTCAAATATTTTCAACAACCGTCTGGCTATTACGAAATACATAATAAGGTTTTCTTTTATGCATTTATATTCTTTCGTAATTTGTTTTAGGACTAACTCCGAATCTCCCATTATTTCGACTCGAGTTGCCCCCAATTCCAACAAAATTTCAAGGCCTATAATTAATGCTTCATATTCAACCTCATTATCCGAACAATCCCCATCTATTTTGTACTTAAATGTTGTTGGAATTTTATTGGTAGAAATAATAAGGACTCCGACTCTGACTCCATCTTTGTAACGAGATCCATCAAAGTAGAGTTTCCATGGTTCGATCTCCAAATAATTTAGTGATCTTTCTTGAACAGAGTGGTCGACTATAAATTCTACAACCACTTGGCCTTTTATAGCTTTAAGAGGCATGAAAGTTAATGAATATTCAGTCAATGCAAATGCCCACTTACCAACTCTACTATGCAGAATGGGTTTTGACAACATATACTTGAAAACGTCAAAATGAGACGAGACATAAACATTAACTGGCTTTATATATTGCTTAAGTTTTGTACATGAAAAATATAGACATAAACACAGTTTTTCAACTTCGTTATATCTAGTTTCTGCATCATTTAAAACTCTACTGAGGTAGTATATGGGCCTTTCGACACCATGTTCGTCCTCCTGAGCAAGCATGCTCCCTAAAGTCTTATCTGACGCAGCTATGTACAGCCTCATACTTCTATTCTGACAAGGAGGCACCATAATAGGTGGTTTAGTGAGGTACCCTTTGATTTTGTCGAAGGCCTCTTGATGTTCTTCCTTCCATTCAAATCCTCCTTTGTTGAGTCGAAGTAGTGGCGAAAAGGCTTGCGTTTTCCCACTAAGGTTGGATATAAATCTCCTTAGGAAATTTATTTTCCCAAGTAGGGATTGCAATTCCTTTTTGTTAGTTAGCGCTTTGGCTTGCAAGATAGCTTTGGTCTTGTTTTGATTTATCTCGATACCTTTCTTGTGGACCAAAAAACCTAAGAAATCTCTTGCTCTTACACCAAAAGCACATTTCAGAGGATTCATCTTCAAACCATACCGTCTCATCCTCTCAAAGGATTGTCGAAGATGATTCATATGATCTTTCCCTAAAACAGATTTGACAACAATATCATCAATATAAATTTTCATGAAAGTGTCAATAAAGTCATGGAAGATCGAATTCATGGCTCTTTGATACGTTGCCCCTGCATTTTTTAGGCCAAAAGGCATCACTACCCATTTATAGGTGCCTAAAGCCCCAGGGCAACGAAAGGCCGTCTTCGACACATCTTCTTCAGCAATGAAGATTTGATTGTAGCCAGAGTAGCCATCTAGCATACTCATGTATTCGAAACCAGCGGCAGAATCCACAAGCATTTCCGCCACTGGCATTGGATATTCGTCTTTGGGGGTCGCAGCATTGAGATCTCTGAAATCAATGAACACCCTCAAGGTACCATTCTTCTTTATAACAGGTACAATATTTGCAATCCATTCGACATACCTGGTTGTTCTAATGAACTTGCACTTCAGCAGCCTTCCGACTTCCGTTTTGATTTTTGATAAAATCTCTGGTGCAAACCGTCTTGGAGTCTGCTTGACGGGTTTATTTCCAGGATTTATTGGTAACTGTAGCTCGACCAATCCTCTGTCGATACCAGGCATCTCATCATAGTCCCACGCGAAGCAATCCTTGAACTCTTTCAATAATTCAATCATTTCAACCTTGAGTCCTGGATCCATCTTTGCGCTTATGTATGTGGGCCTGTACACAGGACCTTCGCCTAGATTTACCTCTTCTAGAGGATCTTGGGCCAACATTCTGACATTGTGTGCCAGCGGGTCCTTTTCGAAACCAAGAGGTTCGTCATCGTAAATGGCGTCTAACCTCTGGTCTACAAAGTCTTCCTTTCCCAAGTCGGGAGGCTCAGGATCGAAGTCTTTCCCAGGTCCTGTCTTTGACATAACTTGTTCATTGGCCTTGGAAGCCACATATTTAACTTCAGCCTCTAAGGCCGCTATCATTCTGTTTTCGGCCACATAGGCCGAAATCTTTTGGAGAGTTGATGACTCAGTCATCATCATCAAATTCGCTGCCCCAGCCCGTTGGCCGTATATCGCTGATTCCTCCAAAGTCTATGTTGGATAAATCTTCTTTATCCCACTGGAAACCATGATCAGAGTGCAGGTATAGAGAGCTGAAAGCATTTGGAGTTGGGGTTAAATCAAACTCTGGTGGGTTACAAGGCCCTATGTGAGCCAAATTCCTGTCGAAATCATTCTTTCCGACACTATTTATTTCACCCAGGTAGTAACTCTGGTCTGCTTCAATGTTCTCGACAATGCCATTTGGGCACCACATTATGACCCTTTGGTGCATCGAAGATGGCACTGCTCCAATGCCATGTATCCACTCTCGACCAAGGAGTAGATTGTAGTTGGGCTTTGCTGAAATAACCATGAACATGGTGGGTCGAAGGATTGAGCCCACCTTGAGGTCGAGTTGAATGACACCCATTGTGGTTCCAATGCCCCCTTCATAGTTTGATAAGACCATGTTGTATGGCTTTATGTCGGCATCTCCTTTGCCTAACTTTTCCAGCATAAATTGTGGTATGATATTAATGGTTGCCCCACAATCAACCAGAATTTTGTTTATGGTTACCTCCCCAACTTTAGCTCTAATGAACAGCGGTTTCAGATGGCTTTTCATTGCCTCTGTTGGGGGTTCAAAGAATGCGTTTTGTTCTTCCACGCATCCATTGTTCATTATAATAACATATTGGCTTATGTCTAGCCAGTTCCTGTTCAACCATTAGGTCAGTCTCTTCGACTTCGACCTCTCGGTTATATTCTTTGGGTAACATAGATATGACATTCACCATGATGTCCAAACTGTCGCTAGAGTCGGAGTCATCATCATTCGACCCACACTCTTCTGCCCAGGGCATATGATTTCTCTCAAGAGGTTTCCTTTGTCTTTTCTGTACATTGGTGCTAACTTCTGGGTTTCCAGCTGCCTCTTTCTCAGCTTTTCGCCGTCTTTGAAACCTCCTCCATTATGAACGAGACATAGGATTCTTTCCTTTATAGTTGCTCGACACATGGGTCATTTTGTTCGATGCAGAGGCATGATATTCTTTTCTGTAATCTAGAGAGGAACCTCTGGGTACGTCGAATGTCTGCCACTTTTCTTCATTTGGCCGTTTTCTTCCCATGGTATTCAGCCAGGTATCAGTATGCACATTAGTTGGAGGCCTAAAAGTTGGTGGCCTCCTTTCTTGAGTCATGGGTCTTTGTTGATGTCCCCTTCTGGGGTCAAATCGAATTTCTGGACCCATTATTTGTTGGGCATTGGTACCCTGTTTTGCTTTTACAGCCCGCATTACCTGTATGTGTTTAATGGCCTTTTTATCAAAAATAGAGCTACACCTGGGGCATAGCATAACCTCTGATTTCTTCTTTTGACATTTATGCAAAAAATCTTCCAAATTTTCATCCTCCTTTGGGAATGCAGTTTTGTTTACCTCCTCTTGTCGAAGGGTTTCCTCTGAAACTCTATCTCCAGAGACTTCGACCACATTAACCTGCAGGTTGCTTTTGGCAGTCAGGTTTATCTTCTGTATTTTGGTCTCCAAGGCTTCTGTCGAACCCTTTGCAGCATCCAAATAAGAACCTGTGATGGTTCTTTTGCTGGAGCTTTCGGTACCTCCTTTAATCAATTTCAGGCCAATAGCAGCCTTTTCGTTTGACGCTTGGTCAACTTCTTTTTTCGACTCCAGGCCCTCAGTAGCCTTTCTCACCCCTTCGATTGCTTTCCGGGAGATGTTTCCAGTGAAACTTCCGAAGACGGGTTTTGTGATGAAATCTTCAGACACTTCTACCATATGAATGCCAACTGGTTCGGCATAATGAGCTTCTGCTTGTAGTGGGTTGGTGTCAATTTTCATTGCTATTTTATCAGCAAATTTTAGCCTTCCTTCATTCAGTGCCTGTTGAACGAGATTCCTGAAAAGGAAACATTGTGAGGTCTTATGTCCTAAAAAATTATGATATTTACAAAAACCTCTTTTATTTCTTTGTTCTAAAGGAGGCAATTTGGCCCCTGGGGGCACTATCATCTGTCCATCTTTAACTAACAGATCGAATATTTCTTCACACTTGGATATGTCGAAACTATAAGTTTTCTTAGGAAATTTATCACTGCCTTTCTCAGGTTCCACAAGATTTTTTCCATTTGATGGCACCAACAATTTACAAGCATATGGTGGTCCATTTTTTAATTCAGCTAGATCAATTTCGCCCTCTTCGATATCTACAGGATCACTGTATGTCTCTGGATCGTCATCATCCATTTCGACATAAGCTACCCTTTCTCGTCAAAGACTTTTAGTATTTTTGGCCTTTTCAGCCTTAAGGCGTTCTACTTGTCGAACCCTATCAGCAAGTTGGGCCATGTCTCTTAGGTATTGTGTATACAACTTTTTCCTAATCGAATAATCCAGGCCACCTGCTGTTATTTCAACTAATTCATGCTCAGGGACTTGGGTAAAGCATCTGGCTTTGAGTAGTCGAAATCTATTTAGATATTCGTCAGTTGGCTCAGTGAACCTTCTTTTCACACTAGCCAATTCTTTTAGACTTATCTTGGTTTGACCCATGTAAAATTGTTCATGGAACAATCTTTCCAATTGGTTCCAGTTATGGATCGAATTGGCTGGGAGGGTAGTGAACCAAGTAAAAGAATTTTTAGTTAATGAACTTGGGAAGTATTTGATTCTAAGGTTTTCATTGTTTGCTATTTCTCCCGCTTCTATCAAATACCTAGCCACATGTTCGACAGTCGATTCTGTCGTATCCCCCGAAAATTTAGTGAATTTTGGGACTTTTCCCCTAGGTGGTAAGTCTGTTTGCAGAATATATTCTGATAATGGGGATGTAAAGTTTGGTCTATGGAAGCCAACATTCATCCCGTTTTGAAGCATGATTCTCTCGATCATAGCAGTTAAATTATTATCCACCCCATAGTTATGGTGTCGAACTTGTTGTATTAATTCGTCAGCATTTTGGTTTCTATTTGCCAAAATAATGTCTTGATCGATTTCTCGATGGTTTCGAGGTATCTCTAATCTTGGTTGTTCTACTTCGACCCTTGGAACTTGGGGGTTTGGATTAATGGTCAAATCTTCTTCCATGATTACCCCTTGATTTAATCTTATTGGTACCCTCTGGGGCTGTCGAACAACTTGGGGTATTTGAGCAACTTGAGGCACCCCAAAGAACTCAGCCATGCGCGTTATTTACACTGTCATCTGTTGATTCGACTGCGTTGCAGTCTGAATGAGAGGATTTAGTACTGTACTTAGAGTCTGTGCTAACATCTGTACCATTTCATGGTTACTTTCGTCCATCTGTTGCCTCAAAATTGCTGTCGAAGCATTTGTGAGACTTGGTATCATATGAGATGGCCCTCCTAAAAATTGGTTTCTACTGGCTCCAGATCCCTGTAATGGTGATGTAGCATTTACCATAGGTTCTGAGAAAGTGGACACAACATTCATAAGGTTAGCCATTTCAATAGTTGGCATTCCATATGGCTGCTCTCGACCCATCCATGTTGTCGAAAAGCATGGGGGTACAGTTGATCGAGACCCTAGGTTCATCCTTGATGGGGGTGTTCCTGAAAGACCTCTTGGACCCATATACGTATGTAAGGGCCCAGTTTGATTCATGGTTAACGCTGGCATGGATCCGACAGAAGTTGGGATAGTCCTTTCGACAACAGTAGTAACTGTTATTCCTGTGATCGGTGGAGGTATCTCAACATGGTTTGGCTCATTAGCCATACTATTCTCTCCGCTTTCTTTCCTAACAGTATACTTGTTGGTTATTCTACCACTCCGTAATAACATGCAATGTTATAACTGTACAAAAAAAAACGCAATAACATAGACAATTAGCAACGTCCCACCAGGTGTGCCAATTTGTTTACCGTCGTTTTTGGTAAACAACCGCTGGTCTCCAAAAAAGGTAAGTTTTTGGTTTGCTTGCGGGATCGACCAAACTAATCCCAGAACATATGCTAATCTTTATGTAAAATGAGTGAGAAGGAAGAATGCACGTTCGACCCAGGGGAGAGATGTTTTAAGATTGTTGAACAGTAAATGAAAACATAAAAATGCAAGTAAAAGAAGTGAAAAGAAGTAAAAGATAACTTTGCAATATAATGGTAAAGTAAAGTGAAAAGACTTTCATTAAGTAAAAAAGGTGTCTCTAACGTACATTGCTCTGCTTTTTATCCTTTCTCACGCAGTAGTTACTTGGATAATATTTGAGAGATTTTGTACTATCAGGTGCACTCACTAAAAATTACACAAACTTCTTAATTTATACTAAAAATAGGTAACCGTCGAGGGGACATCCTGCGCTAAAATGAAGACAAGTGTCTCCTGCATGTCTCTCGACCCATAGCCTTTTGCCACGTTTCCTTCCCTTAGACGCTGATAAAAACCACCTTTCCCTCCAATAATTCAAATTTCAAAATGGTCTTCGTCCCACGTGCCAAGGCGCGAACACTTCCCTTCAGTCGAAACAACCTGCATCTGCCTCGGTCAAATGAGCATTTGGTCGAAGCTTTCTTATTATACCTTGGATCCTTTCCTTAATTTATCTCATGCGGCGAATTACATCTCCTGGTGTAGTTCATTTCCAATTGTTTGGTCAAGGAGTCCAAATATAGCAAGTGTCGAATTTGGGAGCCAACAAAACCCCAATCTGGAAATAAATGGGGATCTATGACCTGGTGATGCTGTCGAAGACAGGGTTATCTTACTTCCCTCTCATGTTAGTGTCTTCATTATACTTCTGGGACAACACCAATTTCACGTTTCATCTTCCTTGTGGAATGGCGACCCCGACCCTTTTTGATATAGAAGCAATTATCGGTCTTCGACCGACTGTTGATTACTTCGACCCAGAAGATTTATCTAAGGATGCCATTGGGTTTTCAGCCACGAAGCCCATATATACCACATTTATCAATCATTTTCATGATAAATCTTGCAGCACTGTGTCGGAGGTGGAACATATAGCCTTCTTATCTATGTGGCTATCTCGCTTCATCTTTTGTACTAAGTCACTTCAAGTGGCTAAGAAGATGCTTATGCTTGCAACACAGCTTCACCATGGTTACCCTCTCTGTTTGGCAGAATTGATCTTGGCCAACCTGTATGAGTCCATCAGCAATGGTGTGACTCAACTCAAAGTCATTGGAGACAGGGCAAGCTTTCTCCTCTCTGGCCCCTTTTGGCTTTTTCAACTCTGGCTCAACACCACTTTCGAATCTTTTCTTCCTCAAAAGAATAAGATAAATGAAGAGGCCCCAAAAATTCTGAATAGGAGGGTCGAAGGTACCAGGCTAGTCTTGTTGACTCCGACTGATGAGGGTCAGCAATTTCAAAAAGCCTTCACCAGCTTTGTGATGATGTTTGCATAGCGTCAAAATTTTGTTTAGACCATGGCTCCCTTCGCCATTCGAAAAGTTGGTCTAGAATGGTTCACTCGACCATTTCCTTCGGCTGATGAGGAGGACCTAGAAGATGAATATGTGGTTATTTAGGAGTCGTTTCTTCGACCCAGAATCATGCTACTGAGATTCAAGAGTTCGAAGAATCAACTGAGTTTGATTGCTTACCAACCGAATCTTATCTCTCGACAGTTCGGTATTGTTCAGTCACTTCCGTCTCCCATCTACTCTCGAGAGAAGCTGCTAATGTTTTATAATGCATATTACTCAGAGGATGCGGCTACCAATCACATTGGTAGGTACGTTGGTCGGACCGTACTAACTTTGTTCGACTTTAATCTAAATTTTATGTGTTCGCCCATTTTTGAGGGGTGGTGGAGGCAATATTACAACGAAGAATTCTTCGACGAGAAGGATTTCGCCAACCACCTTCGCCAGACGTTCAAGATGGTCTTTGACAAGATCAAGAAAGGTAATATTTCCCCCCCTTTGTCTCTTTGTCTTAGATTCAATTATTCGACATCCAACTTATATTTGTTTCTTGTATAGCTGTCAAGAGGACCAACACCAAAAAGGCTGCTGAAAGCACCAAAGTGGGAGACCCTCCTGTGAACCCTTCACCAAATGTACTCACTTTCTGCTATACCTTTCTCCTTCACTATTTTCTGGTATAGACGTTGATTCCTCCGACTCTTATTTTTCTCGGTGTTCAGAAAACCACTCCCAAGAAACGAAAGGTTCAGGAGATTGAAATCTCTAGTGATGAAGAAGAGGAATCCCCTCCTGTTTCTCTTAAGAGACAAAAATTAAAGAAACCAGCTCCTATACCTGAGCCTCGCCCAAAGACAAAAATCAAGATTGCAACTACCAAATCGAGGCCTCCTCCTGTAATCATCAGAGAGCCCACTGAGTAAGAGGTAGCCGCTAGGCTGAATAATCCTAGTGAGAGTGACAACTTAAGTCCCGGTGCTGAAATTCGTCCTCAGGTATTTACTTCGGCAAACTCTGCTTATTTCCTGAACTAGCCCTTTTTCCATAATAATTCTGGAATAATTTTTTTTTAATCTTCAGGATACCGTTGGCACTTCTAAACAGTCTCCCATTCCTGTCGAAGGATCTGTCACTTTGTTAAATAGTGAGGGAGATCCTACTTATAGGCCTTCTTCAGCAAAAGGCTCTTTTGTGAGCTCAGCTAGTGAGGTGAAACAAACTTCTAAGCATCAACAAGAGACGATAGAAGAAATAAATGAAGAAGGACCTATAGAAGAACAGGAAGAAATCAGGGCTCCACTGGATGATGTACAGGAAGGTGAAGAGGAGGAGGCTACTGATGCTGTAGTTGGAACAGAGAGGGAAGGTATGATGGAGTGGGAGAATCAGAATGAAGAAATTCCAGAGGCTGACGGCAGAGAAAACTCTACCGAGGGGGCCCAAAATCCTGCAAATACTGAAGCTGCCCATGTTCAAACACAGGTAGTAAATGTGGCTTCTGTTATTAGCGAGAGAGCCCATTCGATAGTGTCTCGCACCAAAGAATACTTGGCCTTGTTGAAACATAAAAATCCTCTGGGTTATTTGACTGCCATTCTTGAGGGTCGAGAAAGTTCTTCTGATCACAATGTTTTGATTGCGTCTGGAAAATCTACCTCAACATCTCCTCTTGATGAGGCGTTTCAGAAGGTTAAGGCGCAAATTTTCAAGAGGGATTTAATGCTAACCTTGGAGGGAGAACCTACTGCTCCCTCCTTCCTGAAGAGCACTTTGAGGGCTGTTGATCTCCTTGTTGCTTCTCCAGATATAGCTAGCATTATTTTGGATTTAACTTCCATCATTGACCAAGTGTCAGTAGACTACAACCGTCAAAGGACTCTCACTCACGAGATAGAAGAGGCCAACGGTCACGTAGTTGCTGCCTGGAACTCTGCTATTGAATCAATCTCCAAAGTGAAAAAGTTGTCGAAGGCTTAAGAGGCTAGGCAGAAAGAAGCTGAGGAGATTGATCAACATACAGCTAATATGAGGGCGCAAATCAAATAACTGAAGGCTAAAATTTCCACCAACGATAAAAAGAAAGAAGAACTTCTCGCCATCAATACTGAGCCTGAAAGCCAAGAGGAACTTGCTGAAGGGTTAAAACATGCTGATCGGGCTCAAATGCTCGATGCTAAACTTGAAACTCTACATCAATCGAAGGCTCTGTGTGAAAGGCATCTAGAATTACAGAGGATCAAATATCTTCAGATCAAAGCCAATCTCCCCTTTTAAATTCTATCTTTGTATTTGTATAATCATTTATTGTAATGACTTAAGGCCATTTTGGCATTTTTTTAAATGAAATTTCCATTTTGGCTTTTTCCTTATTTCGACTGTGACTATACATTGGTAATTTTAACCTCTTGAAGCATAGGTCTATACTTTTCAAGTATTTACCGTTTACTCTCAAGAGCCTTTGATCTTCATTTAACTCCTCGATCTCATAGGCTCCACCAGAGAAAGCTTGGATAGTTTTGAAAGGTCCTTCCCACTTAGGGGACCATTTTCCCATATTTCTACCCTTTCGATCCATTGGGGAATTACCTTCCATACTAGATCCTTAGGCAGAAATGTCTTAGGTTTTACTCTTCGATTATAGTATTTTTCCACCCTTTTCTTCTGTAATCTTAAGAGGTCTAAAGCTTTCAACCTTTCTTCGTCCAAACCAACTAATTCGTCCAACATCATATTCCAATAAACTTCAGAAGGGATATCCTGATGTCTCTGAACCCTCATTGGCTGTATACAAATTTCCACTGGCAACACCGTATCATGACCATAAGTTAGACAAAATGGTGTTGTTCCTGTAGCCTCTTTAGGAGAGGTTCGACAAGCCCATAAAACTTGATCTAACGTCTTATGCCAGTTTCTTGGCTTCTTTCCCACTTGTTTCTTTATTAAACTGATTACTACCTTATTTGCAACTTCGACTTGGTCGTTGGCTTGTGCATAGTAAGGTGTAGACATCAACAATTTAAATCCCATCTCTATAGCAAATTCTTGCATTTTTCGACCAGTAAAGACTGATCCTTGATCTGTCGTTATTGTCTCAGGGGTTCCAAATCTATATATAATGTACTTTTGAATAAATTCAATGACATTCTCTTAATCTACATTGACTAAAGGAATTGCTTCAATCCATTTAGTAAAATAATCAATGCCCACCAATATGTATTTCTGGCTTTTAGAGGACGCTGGTCGAATTTCTCCAATAAGATCTAAAGCCCATCCTTTAAAAGGCCAAGGTTTCACAATCGAATGAAGTTCGTTTGCCGCTACATGTTGGATGCCTATATGTACTTGACATTCTTGACATCCTTTTGCAAACTCAACACAATATTTTAACATAGTGGGCCAATAAAATCCTTATCGAAACAACAACCATTTTATCTTATGGCCTACTTGATGTGCTCCACATGCCCCGGCATGTGTGGTAGAAAGGGCTATGTATGCTTCTGTTTCACTTAGGTATTTCAGTAGCACACCTTCAGGTGTTTTCTTGAATAATTCATTTCCCATTAGTATATAGCTTAATGCCCTATACTTTATATTTCTCTCCTTCGAAGCCACTGGATTCTGTAAATAATTTACTATAGGCTTTCTCCAATCTTATTATGTTATATTGTCTCTGAACGAAATTTCGAAGTTTTCATGACCAGTGTATCCCAATGTTGTTTTTTCCAAATCTATTGGAGACAACCTAGTGGATGTTACTCTTCCTCTAACTTCGATTGCTTGTTGTAGTTTTCCTTTGGAAATTTTATACCCGGAAGCGATCTGTGCTAAATCATTAGCCACTTGATTTTCCAATCTTGGTATATGTCGAATGTTAACCACTTCGAAGTTCTTCAACAAACGACTGGCTATTACGAAGTACATGATAAGATTTTCTCCTATGCATTTGTATTCTTTCGTAACTTGTTTTAGGACTAACTTTGAGTCTCCCATTATTTCAACTCGAGTTTCCCCCAATTCCAACAAGATTTCAAGGCCTACGATTAAAGCTTCGTATTCAGCCTCATTATTCGAACAATCTCCTTCGATCTTGTACTTAAATGTTGTTGGAATTTTATTTGGATAAATAATTAGAACTCCCACTCCAGTTCCGTCTTTATGACTAGAACCGTCGAAGTATAACTTCTAAGGTTCAATCTCCAAGTAATTTAGTGATTCTTCATTTATTGAGTGGTCGACTATAAAGTCTGCTACCACTTGACCTTTTATAGCCTTGAGAGGCATAAAGGTTAATGAGTACTCAATTAATGCAAGTTCCCATTTGCCAATTCTACTGTGCAAAATAGGTTTCGACAACATATATTTGAAGACATCAAAATGAGACGAAATGTAAACATCAACTTGTTTAATATATTGCTTGAGTTTTGTACATGATAAGTAAAGACATAAACATAGTTTTTCAACTTCATTATATCTAGTTTCTGCATCATTTAAAACTCTATTGAGGTAGTATATGGGTCTTTCTATACCATTCTCATCCTCTTGAGCTAACATGCTCCCTAAGGTTTTATCAGATACAGCTATGTACAATCTCATACTTCTATTTCTACAAGGAGGTACTAGAATAGGTGGCTTGGTGTGGTACTCTTTGATTTTGTCGAAGGCCTCTTGTTGTTCTTTCCCCCATTCAAATCCTCCTTTGCTGAGTCAAAGTAGTGGTGAGAAGGCTTGCATTTTCCCACTGAGGTTGGATATAAATCTCCTCAGGAAATTTATCTTGCCAAGTAGAGACTGTAACTCCTTCTTGTTGGTTGGCGCTTTGGCTTCCAAAATAGCTTTGGTCTTGTTTTGGTTTATCTCGATTCCCTTTTTATGGACCACAAAGCCTAAGAAGTCTCCTGCTTTGACACCAAAAGCGCACTTTAGAGGATTCATTTTTAGACCATAGTGTCTCATCCTCTCAAAGGATTGTCGAAGATGGTCCATGTGAGTCTTCCCTGAAACAGATTTGACAACAATATCATCAATATAAATCTGCATAAAAGTCTCAATAAAATCATGGAAGATAAAATTCATTGCTATTTGATATGTTGCCCCTGTGTTTTTTAGGCCAAAAGGCATCACTACCCATTCGTAAGTGCCTAAGGCCCCAGGGCAACGAAATGCTGTTTTCGACACATCCTCTTCAGCAATGAAAATTTGATTATATCCAGAGTATCCATCAAGCATACTCATGTATTCGAAACCAGCGGCGAAATCGACAAGCATTTCCACCACAGGCATTGGATATTCATCTTTGGGTGTTGCAGCATTCAGATCTCTGAAATCAATGCACACCCTTAAGGTGCCATTTTCATTTATAACAGGTACTATATTTGCAATCCATTCGACATACCTGGTCGTTCGGATGAACTTGCATTCAGCAGTCTTTCGACTTCCGTTTTGATTTTTGTCAGAATCTCTGGTGCAAAGCGCCTTGGAGTTTGCTTGGCAGTCTTCTTTCCAGGTTTTTTTTGGCAATTGTAGTTCCACCAAGCTTCTGTCGAGACCAGATATTTCGTCATAATCCCATGCAAAGCAAACTCTTTTAACAATTGGATCATTTCGACCCTGGGTTCTGGATCTATCTTCGTGCTGATATATGTTGGCTTTTTCACAGGACCTTCACCTAGGTTTATTTCTTCTAAGGGGTCTTGTGCTAGAATTCTAACATTGTTCGCCAATGGATCTTTTTCGAAACCTAGAGGCTTATCATCATAGATGGCGTCTAACCTCTGGTTTCGTACTTATTTCTCTTCCGAGTCAGGAGGTTATGGGTCGAAATCCTTCCCAGGGCCTTCTTGGAAAGATAATTGTTCATTGGCTTCAAGAGCCATATATTTGACTCCAGCCTCTAAGGCCGCTATCATTCTATTTTCGGCTACATATGCCGAAATCCTTTGTAGAGCCTGTGATTCAGTCATCATCACCAAACTCACTCCCCCAGCCTGTTGGCCGTATACCATCAACCCCTCCATAGTCGATGTTTGATAAATCCTCTCTATCCCACTGAAAACCATGATCAGAGTGTAGATAAAGAGAACAAAAAGCATTGGGCGTTGGAGCCAGATCGAAGTTAGGAGGGCTGCATGGCCCTATATGATCCAAGTTCCTGTCGAAGCTATTTTTTCCAATGTTGTTAACTTCGCCCAGGTAGTAACTTTGATCAGCCTCGATGTTCTCTATGATACCATCAGGGCGCCGTATTATAACCCTCTTATGCATCGAAGATGGCACTGCACCTATTCCATGTATCCACTATCGACCTAAAAGCAGATTATAATTGGGTTTTGCTGAAATTACCATAAACATGGTAGGTTGAAGAATTGAGCCCACCTTGAGATCCAGTTGTATAACTCCCATGGTGGTTCTAATACCCCCTTCATAAGTTGAGAGAACCATGTTGTGGGGCTTAATATCAGCATCCCCTTTTCCTACTTTCCTCAGCATAGATTATGGAATTATATTTATGGTCTCCCCACAATCAACCAAGATTTTATTTATGGTCACTTCCCCTATCTTTGCTCTGATAAATAGGGGCTTGAGGTGATTTTTCATCGCCTCAGTAGGTGGCTCAAAGAAAGCGTTCTGCTCCTCAACACAACCATTATTCATCACGTAGTAACACATTAGCCTATGTCTGGCCATTTCTTGTTCGACCATTAAGTCGGTTTCTTCGACTTCGACCTGACGGTTGTACTCCCTGGGCATCACCGATATTACGTTTACCATAATATCTAAAGTATTGTTTGAGTCAGAATTACCTTCGTCATTCGACTTACCTTGTTCTGGCCACACCAATCTTCTAGCAATTGGTTCCCTCTCCATAGGTTTCCTTTGCTTTCCTTTTTCTTTTCTTGGCACATTGGTGCTAGATTCTTGGTGAGGCTCTGTTGCAACCTCTTTCTAGGCTTTCCGCCGTCTTTGAAATCTTCGCCATTGGGAGCGAGACATGGGTTTCTTCCCCTTGTAGTTGCTTGATATGTGAGCCACTTTATTCGTTGTAGTAGTCTGGAACTCTTTCCTATAAGCCAAAGAAGAGCTCTTTGGCACGTCAAACATTCGCCATTTTTCTTTATTAGGCCTTTTTCTGCCAACTGTATTGAGCCAAGTATCCACAGGTACATTAGTTGGAGGCCGAAAAGTTGGTGGCCTTCTCACTTGGTTCATGGGTCCCTTTTGATATCCCCTCTTGGGATCATATCTAACTTATGGATCCATATTTGGATGAGCATTAGTGCCCCATTTTGCCTTTTCTACTCTCACACCTTGTATGTGCTCCGCAACCTTCTTGTCAAAAATGAAACTGCATCTGGGACACAACATCACTTCAGACTTTTTCTTCTAGCATCGATGTAAAAATTCTGCCAGATTCTCATTTTCTTTTGGAAATGTTGTCTTGTTCACTTCCTCTTGTTGAATTGCCTCCTCCAAAGCCTTGGCCTCAGATACCTCGACCATGTTTACCTCCACCTTGCTCTTGGCAACGAGGTTCAGTTTTTGCATCTTGGCTTCCAAGTTTTCTGTCGAACCCTTGACGACAGCCAGGTAAGAACATGTAGTGGTCCTCTTTGTTGTACCCCAAAATTTTCCCTCCCATATTCTTCAAGAATTGCAAAGTCAAAGCTTCAAAATCTCCCCAAGGGTTGCACAGTTCAAGGGCCTCCTAACAATCAAAAACTAGGGTTTTGGTTCTGACAAAGTAATTGAAGTTTCCAAGGGTCCAATCAAGTCCCATTTGCCTATAAACATGGTCAAGCATCCTCATGCCAAGTTTCAAGACTTACAGCACAAAATTGCACAGTCAAAAACCCTAATTGCACTACAGTCAACTGCAGGGGCAAAATGGTCATTTGACAGTCAAAAGTTCAAATTTTTGGTCAACATCTCATTTTGAAGCCATAAACATCATTTGATCAATGCTTGATCATGATTCTCAAAGTATGGCTCAAAAAGTCTCAAGATGCAAAAGTTTCCATATTTGGACAGTTGAAAAAGTCAACTGTAACTTGACCAAGGCATAACTTCCACATGGATTATCATAAAAATTCCATCCAAAGCTCATTTTGAAGAGAAAGACATTTCCTACAACTCCTCTTCACACTTCAAGTCCAAGAAATGCTCTCACAAAAAGTTATCAATTTCAACATTATAGGTCATTTTCAAAAGTCAACAAAAAGGGACTTTAAGTCAAAGGACATAACTTGATATTGGTAAATCAAAATGACATGGGACCAAAGGAATTGGTTAGATGAATTCAAGACCTTTCCAAAATGTCCAAGAACATGATCAAATCTTAAAAATTGAGTAAGATATGCC
The DNA here is from genome assembly GCA_948472305.1 of Vicia faba. Taxonomy (NCBI): domain Eukaryota; kingdom Viridiplantae; phylum Streptophyta; class Magnoliopsida; order Fabales; family Fabaceae; genus Vicia; species Vicia faba. The sequence goes on from OX451740.1 coordinate 1,291,381,000, forward strand.
TTGTGGAAGTTGGGAAATTTTTGGGTATTTTGAAAAGTCAACTTTGCTTCAAATGCCTTAAAATTGCTAATGGGCCTCTTTTTCTTCCAAGATTCATCATCCAAAGCATGTGCACGACCATTTGGCCCAAAGGGAAGTTATTCATCATTTTTATTTATTTATTTGAATTTTTAATTGCTAATAATTCATTTAATTAATTAAAATATGGAAAAAATACCAAAGCAAGCTTTTCAAATCTTTTTATGCATGAAATATCCTCAAGATTTCGTGCATTATCTGATAGGGAAAGAATCAATGTGATTTGCCATGATTGGAATCAAATATGCATGGAAAAGATTTGAAGAATTATGCATGAAAATCAAATATCCATTCCATCAATGCAAAGGTTTTTTGGATCCAAATTTTTACCCTAATCATTCCATACATAAGCCAGAAGCAAACCCTAGTGCTGAGAGACCTCCAAGCTGCGCCTCTTCTCAAGAACAAAGTTTGTGTTTTTTGTAAAAAATTCAAAAACTGAAAACGTGGTTCCAAGGCTTTTCAAGGCAAAATACCAATTGCAATAGCTTGCAAAAGCTTCACTGAACCTAACTGCATTATTTTTCAATCCTCACACGCCCAGAATTGGTATATAGAACTCAAACTTTTTCATATTATATGCATATTCGTGTTTCAGTTTTCAAGCATTCTCATTGCATTTTTTTTGTGGATTTATACTAATTGATTGATTCTAAAGCTAACCACATACTTTAATTGAGTTTTCGTGCAAAATTGGAGGATCCACCATTGAAGCTTTCTAGGTTTTCAGAGACCTTGAATTGGGGATTCTGGCATAGGGTAAAATTGGAACACGAGACTTAGACCATTAAAATCAGGACCTTCAGACGAATCCAACTACCCTATCGCGCCTAATTTATGATGCAGGGATTTCTATTCGCTATTTTTGCATATATCATATAGTGGGGGTTTAAAACCCCCGCAATCTTGTTTGTTTTGTTTCAGGAAAAACGCACCATTGGAGAAGATGGTGATGTGTAGGCCAAGGATTGGAGCATTCAAATTTCGCGCGAAAATCATCCACTAACCCTTGTTTTGCTTTATGGTATTTGTTTTCTATTATATATTCAAAGCGCGTTCACAGCTCCATTGGCAAGGCGTTGGGTTGGTAATCTCTGGGACCTGGGTTCGAATCCCAGGTCCCCCTCCTCTCTCCATATTATTTTTCTAACCTTACTTGCGTGCAGCTTCAATCCAAGCCTTCACCATACGTCCATCATCCAGGCTTGCCACGCGCTTATTGAGATCAATCATAGGGCTATGATTTGGAGACCATCATGGGCATGAGTCAGACGAGTCATATGCAAGCCAATAAAGTCAACGAGGCCAGGAACTTATTGGGCCAGAATTGCTGGACCTAACCTCCAGTTTGGGGACAGAACCCCCATGGGTTTGCTCTTTTCATTCTTTTTTTCATATTTTTCTATTTTATTTATTTTAATTAGTTTTAATATAATTCTTTCAATTAATTTATTTTCATAAAATACAAAAATAATATAAAAATCAGAAAAGACAAAAATAAAAATATATTTTATTTAACTAATATTTCTTTGTAAATAAATCTCATTAATTAACTTAGCTTTTTAAATTTAGGTTTAATTCACATATTTTTCTTAATAAATTTAAAATTTGTAGAATTAGGTTAATTACTTTTTATCTTTTTTTTCTTTTATCATTATTAATTATTAATTATTTTTTTGTAAATAAAATTGTATTAATTAATTAGGTTTAATTTTAGGTTAAATTTTAATGCTTTTCTTAATAAATTAAAAATAACTAGAATTAGGGTTAATTAATTAATTTCATTTAGTTCTCATTAAAAAATTCATAAATACAAAAACTCAAAAAAATAATTTCCTTTCATTTTAATTTAATTAATTTGTTAATATAATTTAATTTCATTAAAAAGGATCCAACGCCCTCGCATTCCCGATTTTTATTCTCTTCGCGCATTTTAGTCTTATTCTTTCTTATAATTTTTATGTAATTCTCCCAAAGCCATGTAAAGTGGACATTTTATATTTTTCGCACTTTACTTTATTTTATGTCAAATCGGGTCCTGGATTTAATTTTGGCGATGTGGACCCGCGCCTTTGTAATAGTTTAGGAACTTTATATTTCTCGCACTTTTTTTTAACTGCTAATAAATTGCATGCAAGAATGAATGTTAAAATAAAAACAAAAGCGTAGATCACCCATGACATGAACAAGACAAAATATCTGAAAACGACACACAAATCACACACCACCCCTAGGGTACGCTTCACTGTTGCCTTGCCTCTCGAAAGGTGATCGTCGAGTAGAGGATGTCTTAGTAAGTCCTCATGATCCGGGAACCTGGCATGAGGGTAGCTTCTAAGGTATCTTCCTATTGCTCTGGTGATCACCCCGTCCCGAACCTTCGAATTGACCCGAACACCTCCAACGGTGGTGCTACCTACCTCTCAATGGTGGGATGGCACTACTTTAAAGGACATTTACACAGACGAATTCCTTAGGGTAGGTAGACGACTCTATATACTTGCTCTAATTTCAAAACAAATCAAAAATACTTTTCACACCGACACCTTTTCAAAAAGCTTTCGAAAGCAATTTTTCAAACACTCTTGAGGACCGATACAAGAGTCGAACTGGAATTTTCAAAGAAACTTTTTAAAAACCCACAGTTGAAAAGCAAACAAACCATTTTTGAAAACACAATGAGCAAGTATCTAAGAGCCCATGGATAACCATGGATAGAAAGGGTGCTAACACCTTCCCTTTCTATAATCTACCTCCCGAACCGAGAGCAATCTCTATAAGGAATTTTTCTGTGCTTTTGTCCTTTCCATTTGGAGAAAATAAAAGACGGTGGCGACTCTTGCTTCCGCGACATTTCGCGAACCAGCGTTAAACAGTCAGTTCCAGATCCACCGATCACACTCTTGTTTGAGCTTTCAGCAACCCTTGACGACAGCCAAAATTTTCCCTCACACTTATCAAGATTTTGCTCACCAGATCTCCTTTGACTCAAGACTGCACTAGGGTTGATCAGCTCAAGACACCTCCTTAAACACTGATAACCAAAATTAGGGTTTGAGATTGCACAAGGATATTTGAACTTCCAATGCTCCATATAACTTTCATGGATCATTATGGACCCCCAACATTACTCATGTCAAGTTTCAAGCCTTGGATCACACTTTTGCTCAGTCAATTGAGCAATTGACCTAAAAATCAGTTGCATTGGGGAAAAAGTCAACCATGGCCAATTTATAGTCAAACTTAATAATTTTTTATCCACATCAGTATTTTAAACTCATATGTATCATTTGATCAAGTTTGGACCATAATTCCTCAAGAAATTTGATTAAATCTTCAAAAGGGCAAAATGGTCAAAGTTAGGGTTTTGATTGGGAAAGGGCAATTTCTGATTTTTGACCTAGTAAATGATCAATTGGTTTAAGGCATGATCTCAAGAATCCAATTTCATCATTTTAACCTAATGACATGGCTCAAAACATTTCCCATGTCCAATGGATTGACAGATGAATTTTCAGTCAACTAATCAAAAGTCAACTATATACTAAAAAGTCAAACTTTGACTTTTTGGTCAAATTCAAATGGCAAAGATCACAATTCATCAAAACACATCAAAATATGAAACTTATTCATCAAGAAATCCAAAATTCAAAATTTCATTTTGAAAAGTGAAAATTTCTAAACTTAGAAATTTTTCTAAGTGTTGGAAATTTCTTATTTTTTTACAACTTTGAGCAAAGTTTTCACCATGATGAAAGATGACTCAAGAGAAACTTCCAACATTAAAGTTGTAGATCTCCATGAAATCTAAAAAATTTATTTACACAACTCCTTCTAAAAGTGCTTGGATCTCAAGTTATAATTTTAAGAATACATGGTCATGAAACAAAAACACTTAGTGAAATTTTGCCCTAATTTGGTCAAGATTTTGACCCAAATTCATGGCACTTTTTCATATAGTTCCAAGGGGAATATTCAAAAGTAATTCAAATATGGGTTGTATAGCACATTACAATCTTTCCAAAATATCCAAGAACTCCTTGAGATCATTTTTGAGTAGGGAGAATCGAAGAGATGAAGTTAGAGTTTTATCACTTGAATTACAAGTCATTTTGTGATGAACAAATTCAAAATTCAAAGTTGTGTTGCATAAAATCTACTTTGTAGGCCCCAAACTTGTTAGGAGCTCTATAATTAATTGCTTGCATAGCTGTTAGAGGTCTCATTTCAAGCATTCAATGCAAGCCCATGCTTTATATCCATTTTGGGAAGAAAGTGCACATTGCCATTTTGATAAAGTGACTTTTTACACAAAACTTGTTCTTGAGCCTTGCACTTGTTCTCTTCTGATTATACAAGTCCATAACCCATAAGAAACTTGTTAGACACTTACAATCACCCAACCCATGCTTGTACTTCACATTGAAACTTGTTTTCCCATTTTTCTTGAAAATCAAGTAACCTAGCAAATAGCTTGTAACTGGTACTTTTGATTGTCCAAAGCTCTCAAAATCTTTTGCTTATAGATACACAAACCATTTGCCACAAAACACACGAATGCTTAAGCCCCGAAAACACCTAGAACACAGAATCACCAAAAACACTTCAAAACTTGTCATTTCTGAGTTTTGAAGCCAATCTTCAAATCTACTCGTGCGTTTCTTGGCCTTTTACTTTCAAAAGTTTCTAAACAACACACACAAATAATCCCAACCCCTGCAGCACCACTGTAACACCTCCATCATCATCCACTATTTTCAAAAACAGAGCTTTGCACTTGGACTTATCCAGAACTCCTCAGGCACTTTCAGCTCAAGCTAAGCATCCCTTTAGCTTCCTGGGAACTTGAGGAAGCTAACCCAATCATTGGAACTCACTGAAAGTTGCTCAAACTTCAAACCCGATACCCTCTTGAAAGGTAAGTTTTCTAACTTTGGAACTTTTCATACATGCATCATCAATGATTTATTTGTGAATGAAACATGTAGATATCATTGCCCTAAAGCTAACCATGTTCATATTTTTCATTAATTTAGTTTGAGCTTAGAGAATTTTAAGATTGAAATTTCTGAGATTTTTAGGGTTCAGATTAGGGCCAATGAAATTCATGTTTATCTTTGATCTATAAATTTAATGCTTTAAATTTCTGAAATCGTGAGGAAATTTGCTACAAGTTTCATGTTTACAGATTTCATTTTTGTTGAGGATTGATTGAGTTACAGAGCTTCTGGTTGGGCGTGAGGTTGAAGATGAAGTTGGCCTCAGGAACGTGTTTGCCATATGTATTTATTATTTTGATTATATAAACGGATGTATAGCCACCCCAGTGGTAGAAGCGCGTGCCTGTGACTTGAGGGACCTGGGTTCGAGCCCTAGTGATACCCTTTTGAATTTTTTTTTACATTTTTTTTTGCATTCTAACTTTTTGGACAAGGCGCCTGGGCCTCCTTTGGGCTTTTTACTTTTTTTCTTACTGCTAACCCCCATGTTTCATTTACACACCCCCGGTCCAGTTTTATTTTTTCTTATTTTTTATTTATTTTTTCTTAAATATTTTTCTAATATTTTAAAAAAATCATAAAAAATATAAAAATAGTAGATTTATATATTGACATAGTTTTTTTTTTCTCACAAAAATTATTTTATTTAATCAATACTTTATTTATTTTACTAATTATCTTTGTAAATTTAATTAAAAAATAGGGTTTTAGCTATTTCCTTTTACACCATTTTTAATATTTTATTTTAAAATATAAAAACACCAAAAATATTTTATAAAACTATAATTTATTTTTAAGACAAAAAATACCAAAAAAATGTTCTTCTTACAAATTTAATTTTCTTTTTAATCAATTAATAGATTAGGATTTTATTTATTTTTCTTTTCCTAGTAAATATAAGTTTTACTTTTAATTAATTATTTTCCCCTTTAGTTAATTAGGTGAAATTCAAAATCTCTTTTCTCTAAAAAATCCAAACAAAAATATCTATTTTCTTCAGATTTACATTCTTGTATATTTATTCATTTTGTACATTATATTCATTTAATTTCTTGTACTTTTATACCAATTCAATATGTTTGTAATATATTAATTAGATTTATTTTCTTGCAATCCCCATTTATAATTTGTACACCCCCTCCCACAAGTATTGTAATAGCGTAGTACTTTTAAATTCCGCAATTTATCGCTTTATATACAAATGCTAGTAATTAGGGTTTTGTATGGAAAGACTAAAACCAATCAACTAGAAAACCCTAATCAAATACAAAATCAAGCATGAAAAAAAAATACACTTACACACAAGCACCCCTAGGATAAATCCACTTGGTTGCCTTTACAAAATGGCCATATTACGCATGTGAGGCATCTTAGCAAAAACAAGCAAAAATATAAGATCATAGTCCCTCGATGACGCTATCTAAGTTGCCTTTCAAATGATCTTAGTCCCTAAAAGAGAATGCTAATATACCTTGCAACATTTCTAATCATGCTTATACGATGACTCACGTCCGTCCCGTTTATATCCAGAGATAGGGTCACTTATCAAATCAATGGTAAGATAACAATGTCAAAGGAAAAAGAAAATGAACATGAAAGACCTTTTGAGTAAGTAGAATGCTCCTAATTAATTTCTCAATTTCAAAACAAAACTCCTTGCTATTTTCAAAACAAACACTTACACTTTCAAAAACATCTTTCAAACTTGAAAACATTTTCAAAAGATCAAACATCTTTGTATACATTCTTACGAACGAGAAACATTACAAAGAGTGCCTAAACAATGGCCTCTTTACAAAATACTTTCAAAAAATCACACAAAGTACAATTTCAAACAAAAGTAAGTGATCTAGCAAGTAACTAAGAGCCCATGGAAAACCATGGATGAAAAGGGTGCTAATACCTTCCCTTTTCATAATCTACCCCCCGAACTCAAGAAATAATCTCAAAGGTCTTTCCTGTACCTTTTCACCTTTCCTCTTGGATAAAAGAAAAATTAGTGGTGACTCTTTCTAATCGCAACATTTGCAATCAAACGCAAAACCTTCAAGTCAGTTCTCCCACCGTATCACAGAACTGGCGACTCTGCTGGGGAAAATTCTTAAAGTGGGGTTACCTTAGGGTTAGAACATATTTACTTGATTTCATTGTTTGTCTTGTATGCTTTACATTATGGTTATTTGTTTGGGTTTGAATCCTCTACCCATATTTGGGATACCTTATAGGTAAGTAGCAATATGTTGCGGAAATTGTACAGGGTATACCGACATGGTCTAAGCAATAGCTATGTTAGTGCGACATATTTGTGGGTACCGCTAGCCCTTGAGTAAATCAAGGAGAATACGGGACCGCTGAGTGATGTCATGAAGCACTAATGAACTTTTAGAACCTTTACTTGATCAAATTGGCCTTTAGGACGTAGTGAGATGACCGGCTTTGGTGCAGTCCAAAGTTGGTAGATAGTCGATACTACACTCATTGAGGTTTGGTTTTTTGGGATATTTCGGTTGCCATTAAAGAGGCTTGTGCTGAAACAATGCTCAAGGAAACAAACAAGTGATATTGAGCTCCTTAGAACCCAGTTACTATTGCTAGGACAAGTTTGAGCCAACTAAACTTCAAGAGGGTACTTACCTATGAGACTCCATGCAAGCCTAAACCTAAGAACTTTTTTGCTTTTTTTTGTGTATACATACTTGTACATAACATCATGAACATCATAACAACATATTCATTCACTAACCATTTTAAGGATCTTGGGATTTACTTTTGTTCTGTTTTGTAGGACATGGATTCTATTCGCAGGAAAACCATTCAAGTCAATCTTGTAAGGATCCATCCACAACTCAAAGAGCTAGTTTCAAGGATTCTAGAAAATTCTCCATTCACCAAGAGACATGGTTGCCTACTCAACTTGGTCACTTCTAACACTGATGAAGACATGAGGAAGGTGCTCTTTCAGTTCTTTGATCCTTTACACTATTGCTTCACATTTCCTGATTATCAACTTGTACCAACTTTCGAAGAATTCTCCCAACTCTTGAAGATTCCCATTCTCAATCAACTACCTTTCAATGGAACGAAAAAATACCCAAAGCCAGAAGAGATTTCTCAATCTCTACACTTGCAACCATCTGATATCACAACTAATTGGGAAACAAGGAGTGGTGTCAAAGGTTTCCTAGCAAAGTTCTTGTTTGAGAAAGCTCAAAACTGTTGGAACTCTTTGGATTTGCAAGCCTTTGAGGAAATTGTGGCTCTCCTAATCTATGGGATGGTTTTGTTTCCAAATCCTTACCAACTCATAGATGTAAACACCGTCAAAATCTTCATATCCCGCAACCCGATGCCTACTTTGCTAGGGGACATCCTACATTCTTTTAACACTCGCACTATGAGGAAAATAGGTGTCCTTATATGTTGCACTCCTCTCTTGGCAAAACGGTTTATTTCGCATCTTCCCCGATCTGTATTGAAGAACGATCAAGGTTCAAGGTGGTCACATAGGTTGATGATGCTCAAACATTCAAACATTCATTGGTGTTCCCGATCTATAGAGAATGTTACTATTGTCGACCATTGTGGAGAATTCCCTAATGTCCCTTTACTTGGCATTAGAGGAGGTATCACCTACAACCCCTACTTAGCCTTAAGACAGTTTGGTTATGCCCGAAGGGATGGACCTCATGAGATGCTCATTCAAGGTTTATCCGAGCTTGGAGGATGTTGAACAAGGTATATAGAAAGACATTGGGGCATAATAATTCCATCCCTCTTGAGCCTTACCTCAAATGGATACGAACTCGTGCTCAGAGTCTTATGATGCCTTATCCTTCCATTCTCCCGGTAATCATTGAGCCTGTTATGGAAGGAGATGTTCCATACACTATCCTACATCCTGACATGCCCACCTCTCTTGAAGACTTACAAAGAGATTGGATGCAACTCAAGGGGCAGCGAGACACCTTCGAAGCCTAATTCTACGCTAGCGAGAAGAAGGTTTTGGAACTTACTAAGCAACTCCATGAGGAGCGGAACTTGAATGCCTACATCGCACCAAAGAGGATGCGTACTACCTTTTTGTGTTAGAGTTTTTGTATTATTTTGCCCAAAGAGGCATTGGTGTACTAAAGCTTTAATTTATTAATATAACGTGTGTTTCCTTTTTGTCTAAAAACAAATTTGAATCTTTAAAATCCTTGAAATCATTGTATATGCATTTACCATTCATCATAACATAAGTAGGTTTCTTGCAACAAGTCTCCTCATCTTTCTATTGTGTATTTCAGTAAGATGGATCTCGAGCAAGCGGTGAAGGACCTCCAAGCACAAAATGCCCAGTTTCAACAAATGTTCTTAACTCTAGCCAAAGGACAAGAAGAATTGAAGACCTTGCTGGTTGAAGAGAAAAATAAGAAAAAGAAAATAATCGGAGTTCTAAATATGGGAAGAAGATTCCAAGGACAAGCAAGAAGGACTTTAGACTTTGCTACGTCATCTGGTGAGAAAGACAATCAAGATGGGAAAGGCAAGGAAGAAGTTGTTCATCCAGATTCAGAAGAGGAAGAGGAAGAAGAAGATTATTCTGAAGAACAATACCCTATGGACGAAGACAAGTATAAGCATCTAGAAGAACAGTTAAGCGCAATGGAAATCCAAAAAGTGCCTGGATTGGATTTTGAGGAGTTGGGATTAGTATCGGGGATTGTCATTCCTCCAAAATTCAAAGCACCGGTGTTCACCAAATACGATGGAGTTTCATGTCCCAAAATGCATCTCCGGTCTTATGTGAGCAAAATCCAGCCTGATACCGCTTACAAGGATTTATGGGTACACTTCTTCCAAGACAGTTTGTTTGGAACTCAACTTGATTGGTTTTATCAGTTAGAAAGAGCCAATGTTCATAACTGGGAGGATCTGGCGGCTGCCTTTTACAAACAATATCAATATAACGTTGATCTTGCGCCCACTCGTACTCAACTCTAGAGTATGGCCATGGTTTCAAGTGAGGGCTTCAAAGACTATGCGCAAAAATGGAGGGACTTAGCAGGAAGGGTCCAGCCTCCCCTATCTGAAAGAGAATTAGTAGACATGTTTTTGGGCACCTTATCCAGACCTTTCTTCAATCACTTAATTGGGAGCTCTTCAACGGGTTTTACTGAATTGATATTGATCGGAGAAAGGGTGGAAGTTGGGATAAAGAATGGGAAGATTCAAAATGATGCATCCTCTGCTGCTATAAGGAAACCATTCATTATAAAGAAAGAAGTTGTTGATGTATATCCTCAATGAAATCAAGATAGGACTGAACGCCGTCCAATGGTGGGGGATGTCATGATTTCTAAACCTGCGCCTGCTCAGCAAAGAAGCAACCAACCAAGAATGGAATGACCAGTCAGACAATTCACCCGAATTAATATGACATTATCTCAAGTATTACAACATTTGTTAAGATCCAATCTAGTGACTTTGAAAGAAGCTCCATAGAACCCTAACACAACCTCTCCTCACTATCATCCTAATGCCCGCTGCGCATACCATTCAGAGAGTCCCGACCATGACACTAACAATTGTTGGGCTCTGAAGAACAAAGTACAAGACCTTCTTGAAGCCAAAGATATTGAATTCGATGCGCCAGAAATTCCCAATGTCATTACTGCCTCTATGCCCAAGCACGGCCATAATGCCAACACCATTGAGGAAGATATGTTTGTTACTTCAATTGATGAACTTGTGACCCCACTCCTGACTATCAAAAAGAACTTGTTGAATGCTGGTGTATTCCCAGGCTGTGATGAAAGCTGTCATTTCTGTTTATCCTCACCAACCAACTGTCTGTTGTTAAAAGCAGGCGTTCAATGCCTAATAGATAACAAGGAGATTTTGTTTAAGAAGTCTTCTGTTCCAAATATTTCTTATAATGATGTTTCCATCGTGACCATTTTCGACAATTCTTCCAGGGTCTCCCCCAAAAGACCCGTTAGAATTACATCAGTTCCTAAAGTAGCTCCTTTGATAGTTACAATGCCTAGACCAATCCCGTATTCGTCAGACAAAATCGTCCTATCGAATTATGGAGGTGATGTCTACTACCACGGTATCAAGCAAGATTGGCCAACTGCTGAAGATTCAAGTTCTGAGAAAGTTGACTCCGATATCAGTAACATCGCAGGGACTAGCAAGATAACCCACAGTGGAAGGGTTTTCTCTCCAGAAATTGCTCCTCCCAAAGCTATTTCTGGACCCGTAATCATTCCTATTGTTGTTTCTCCTCCAAAGGCTATTCCTAGTCCTGCAATCATATCTGATAATACTCCTGTTGACAAAATTGTTACAATCCCTATTATCACCCCTTCTGACATTCCTGCTGCCGAGTCAACCGAGACTCGAGGTAAAGGTATTCTGGTTGAGCTTGTCCGGACGAAGGAACAATCAGTAGCTATCCTTGAGATCTCCCGAAAAGAGATGGAGGAAATTCTAAAGATCATAAAAAGAAGCGACTACAACGTAGTCGAGCAACTGGGGCAAACTCCATCAAAAATTTCCATGCTGGCTTTATTATTATGTTCTGAGGCTCATGCAAAGGCCTTGGTAAAATTCCTGAAAACTGCCCATGTACCCCAAGAAACACCTGCCGATCAGTTCCAAGACTGTGTAGCCAGCTTGACTGCAGATAATGGCTTAGGTTTTTCAGATGTTGATTTAACGCCAAGAGGGAGGAAGCATAATGAGGCATTACATGTCTTAGTCGAATGCAGGGGCACGACCTTGGCTCATGTTTTGGTGGACACTGGTTCATCTCTGAATGTGTTGCCTAAAAAGGCTCTTGATAGGCTTAACTGTGAAGGATTGACATTGAAACCGAGCAACATAGTAGTGAGGGCCTTTGACGGCTCAAAAAGGATGATGCATGGGGAAGTGGATATCCCCATAAAAGTTGGAACCCAAACATTTGATTAAACTTTTTATGTAATGGATATCCGCCCTTCATATTCCTGCTTATTAGGTCGACCATGGATGCACAATGCTGGTGTCGTTACCTCCACGTTGCATCAAATGATGAAATATCCAATTCAGGGGAAAATCATCATTGTTCATAGAGAAGAAGAGTATATGGTCATCCATCTAAATTCCTTAAGATATGTGGAGCTAGATGGTGAATTTATTGAAACTCCATTCCAGCACTTTGAAGAAGTCCCACAGACTGTGGCAGTAACCAAGGTTGTGTGTCAAGTCCCCAAGATTACAAGGCCTTCGCTCAAGATGTTGTATTTGAAGGATGCCAAGGCAGTGATAGAAGAAGGTGGGTGCACTATTTGGGGCCAACTCCCAGATATCCCATACAAATCTAACAAATTTGGTTTGGGTTTCACTTCAGGGGCCCAGAAGGTTGTACACCGTGCTCGTGCCAGAGGACCACCCTTGAAGATCAACAACCACCAAGTCAGCATTGTGGAGGATGATGAAGACAACTATAACCTGGAGGATTGGATTTTCCCAACTGTCAATGGAGGGCTCAACAACTGAGAAGCTAGAGATTTTGTCCCGATCACATTTATCCCACAGTAATTTGTCTTTACATTTTGTCGGATCTGTAATATTAAAACAATTCAGACTCTTAAAACCTTGTGTCTTACCCAAGGCATAATGGTCCATTTGTAAGGGTTATTATCTCATTTCCATATGACATCAATGAATCATGGATGTTTTTGCATACAAACTTTGTGCTCATCATTTTTCTTTTTACATTTTCATTTCTTTCAAAGATAGTTATACTCTTACACACACTCACACTCACAATGCAGGTCTACATCCACCTGGGATCCCATGGGTAATGGTTCTGCTATGGCCTTCTATGACTGTGAAAATCTAATCTACCAAGCCGAAAACGAAGGTGAGGAATATTGTGAAGTACCAGGGGAACTCGCCACGTTACTGCAATAGGAAGAGAGGACCATTTAGCCCCACGAGGAACTAGTGGACACAATCAACCTAGGTACTGAAGAAGACAAAAGAGAAGTCAAGGTGGGTGCCAATCTGAAACCTAGTGTCAAAGAGCATCGAATTCAATTGCTACACGATTATGTCGAGGTCTTTGCCTGGTCGTATGAGGACATGCAGGGACTTGATGCAGACATCGTGGTACATCGTCTACCAACAAAAGAAGACTGCCCACTAGTAACACAAAAGATCTGCCGCATACGACCAGACATGTCAGAGATGATCAAAGCAGAAGTCATGAAACAATTCAACACCGGATTCTTGGTCGTCACCTCCTATCACAATGGGTTTCCAATGTTGTTCCCGTGCCTTAAAAGTACGGAAAGGTACGAATGTGCGTGGACTATAGAGATTTGAATAGGGTAAGCCCTAAGGATGATTTCCCCCTTCCCCACATTGATATTCTAGTTGACAATACAACACAACACAAAGTGTTTTCTTTCATGGACGGTTTCTCAGGCTACAACCAAATCAAAATGGCACCTGAGGACATAGAGAACACAACCTTTGTCACACAGTGGGGCACATTCTGCTATAAGGTTATGTCATTCAGGATGAAAAATGCTGGGGCAACTTATCAACGTGCCATGGTAGCTCTATTTTATGACATGATACATCACGAAATAGAAGTCTATGTGGACGACATGATAGCTAGATCTAAAACAGAAGAAGAGCATCTTGATCACTTGCAGAAATGTTTTGAGAGGCTAATGAAATACAAGTTGAGGTTAAACCCAAATAAATGCACGTTTGGAGTGAGGTCTGGTAACCTCCTAGGCTTTATTGTAAGCAATAAAGGAATTGAAGTAGATCTTGCCAAGGTGAAAGCAATATAAGAGATGCCTGCTCCTCGTACTGAGAAGGAACTCAGAGGATTCTTGGGACGTTTAAACTACATTGCCAGATTCATTTCTCACCTGACAGCTACTTGTGACCAATCTTCAAATTACTGAAGAAAGATCAAGTAGTAAAATGGAATGATGAGTGCCAAACCACCTTCGACAAGATCAAAGAGTACCTGCAAGAGCCTCCTGTTTTGATGCCACCAATTGAGGGAAGACCGTTGATCATGTATCTGACTATTTTGGAAAATTCAATGGGGTGTGTGATGGGGCAGCATGACGAGTATGGCCGAAAAGAGCATGCTATTTACTACCTGAGCAAAAAGTTTACCGACTGTGAAACAAGATATTCACTGCTCGAGAAAGCTTACTGTGCTCTGGCATGGGCTGCTCGTCAGCTAAGACACTATATGCTGACCCATACTACCTTATTGATATCTAAAATGGATCCAATAAAATACATCTTCGAGAAACCTGCACTCTTTGGGAGAATAGCGAGATGGCAGATGATCCTGACAGAATATGACATACAGTATACTACCCAGAAAGCAATAAATGGTAGTGTACTAGCTGATCACCTAGATCACCAAGCTGTGGAAGACTACCAGTCTATGAAGTTCGAATTCCCAGATGAAGACATCATGATGGTAAACAACCATGAAGAATTTAGACCATAAGACGGACCTGAACAAGGATTCCGATGGACCCTGGTTTTTGATGGGGCATCCAACGCACTCGGTAATGGTATTGGTGTTGTACTTATATCTCCTGAAGGATGTCATAATCCATTTATGGCAAGACTCTGCTTTAATTATACAAGCAACATGGTAGAATACGAAGCGTGCATTTTTGGTCTCAAAGCTGCCATAGACTCGGGGATCAAATCCTTAAATGTATTCGGAGATTCAACTTTGGTCATCAGCCAGATCAAAGAGGAATGGGACACCAAACACCCTAACCTTATTCCTTACAAAGAACATGTACTGACATTGATCCCATATTTTTAGAAGATTACCTTCGAGCATTTCCAACGCGAAGAAAATCAGCTAGCAGATGCCCTAGCCACAATGTCATCCATGTTTAAACTTAAATGGGATAACGAGGCTCCCCAGATCACCATTGAATGAATGGATGAACCAACTCACTGTCATGAGATTAATACTGAAGAAGTAGTGGATTGACCTTGGTTTCACGAAAACAAGAGGTATCTCGAGGCTCAAGAATATCCGGAAGGAGCTTCAGTCAATGATAAGAAGTTCTTAAGGAGATTCTCTGCTGAATTCTTCCTTAGTAATGGCATTCTCTACAAATGCAACCATGACTCTGTGTTACTTCGGTGCATCGACAAGGTTGAGGTAGAAAAGATCATGGCTCATCTACATGAGGGCACTTTTGGCACCCATTCCAGTGGGCATACGGTGGAAAAGGAGATTCTACGGGCAGGCTATTATTGGTCTA
Organism: Vicia faba; assembly: GCA_948472305.1. Lineage (NCBI taxonomy): Eukaryota > Viridiplantae > Streptophyta > Magnoliopsida > Fabales > Fabaceae > Vicia > Vicia faba. The sequence continues at coordinate 1,291,396,379 of OX451740.1, forward strand.
CCATGGAAGCAGATTGCTATCAACACTCTCGAACCTGCCATAAGTATCAGATCTATGCAGACAAGGTGCACGTACCTCTGGTTCCTCTGAATGTCTTGACGGCTCTTTGGACCTTTTCCATGTGGGGCATCAATATGATTGGTGAAATCAAACCCACAGCCTCTAATGGACACCGCTTCATCTCAATGGCCATTGACTATTTTACAAAGTGGGTTGAGGCAGCCTCTTTCGCTTCCGTCACAAAGAATGTTGTAGCCCGATTCCTCAAACAGAATCTCATCTGTCATTATGGTATGCCAGAGAGGATCATCACAGACAATGGTACAAATCTAAACAATACTATGATCACCGCCCTGTACGAGCAATTGAAGATCCAGCATCACAATTATTCCCCTTACCGGCCAAAGATGAATGGTGTTGTCGAAGCCGCAAATAAGAAAATCAAAAAGATCATACAGAAAATGACCGTCACGTAAAAAGACTGGCATGAGATGCTACCATTCTCTTTCCACGGGTATCGTACCACAACGCGTACATCAACCGGGGCAACACCCTACTCTCTGGTATGCGGCATGGAGGCTGTCTTACCTATTGAGGTCCAGATCCCCTCTCTGAGGATTATGAAGGATGCAGGACTGAATGAAGACGATTGGATCCAGACTCGACTTGATCAATTAAACTTGATTGATGAGAAAAGGCTTACTGTTGTCTGTCATGGTCAAATGTATCAAAAATGGATGATCAAGGCTTTCAACAAAAAGGTCAGACGCCAAGTGTATCAAGTCGGGGATTTGGTGATCAAACGTATCATATTGCCGCAAAGTGATCCCAGGGGAAAATGGACTCCTACATATGAAGGAACATTTGTAATCAAAAGCATATTCTCTGGTGGAGCAATGATCTTGACCAGCATGGATGGTGACGATCTGCCACACCCTATGAACACAGACATAGTCAAAAGATACTACGCATAAGAGACCCACTAGGTTGACAAACCTAGGAAAAACAAGGGAATCCCGGCGAACCAAAAAGTTTCGGGAAAAAATTAGGGATAAAACAAAACAAATATGTACACCCGACAAGCTGAAAACCCGAAAGGGCGGCTTGGGCAAAAAAGGGTATCCCGGTGGACTGAAAACCCGAAAGGGCGGTCCAGGCAAAAGTTAGGGAATTAAAGTGTATGACTATGTCCCATTGGATCACCTTATGGACAACCTGCAAACTCAGCGGTTCTGATCAACCCAATCAACTCTGGGTAAGGCAATAAACAGATAAGATGCCCAGAGACACGAAGGCTATAGCAGAATGGGAACCCCATGGGATTATTTCACATAGCTATCTTTTCTTTGTATCAAATTTTCATTTTTTACGACGGCATTCTCTTACTAGAATCTTTGTCTCATTGTACAAAAATACTTACTAAAGTCAATACAAAGATATACCTTTGAAAGTGAAAAACTATTTGTTTTTTCTTTATTTTTATGTTTTGTTTACAAAAACGTCCAATGATTTATTTTTGAACATATGCATTTGAACATAATTACTTTTTACGAATGAACAAAATAAAAAGACAATCACTTATGGCTTTAAGAAATAGGAAAATCTCTCCAAGCTGTTTCCATAAAATCCCTCGCAGTGTGCAGTTTAATCCCCAGCAGAACAAAGCTTCCAGTTATCAATCCCCAGTAAAAGTCATCCATTTTCTTAGGATTTCCCAACAGGATTTTACAAGCAGTGTACGTCATTTCCCTTACAACAAAGTTTATTTCTCTAAAAGGAAATTCATCAACACTTCAACTTCACAACATGAAGACTTACACTCCATATCCTCGGCAATAATCAAGGATTTATTCTCCCCTATCCAACAGCAGTGCAACAGATTAGCTCACATACACATACATCACATCCATATATCATGGACATTGATAACACAAATGCATATATCACAATCTCATTGTACCATGCATTTCATACATCATGACATTGCTTATAGCTAATTTTTACCCTTTTCAGGATAAGATTAGTCAATGGCTATCATCAACAAATTACAAAGGTCAGACGTTGATACCTAAGACAAGCCAGGAGAATTATCTACACGACCAACTGAAGCAATCCAACACGGGTTCTTTAGATTCAACTTTTGATACAGTTCAGATAGGCTCCAGACACGGATTCCATTATGATACTCATTCAGATTCAGCTTTCAGATACAGCTCAGATATGCTCCAGATATGGATTCCATTCTGATACTCATTCAGATTCAAGCTTTCAGATACAGTTCAGATACGCTCAAGACACGGATGTCATTCTGATACTCATTCAGATTCAAGCTTTCAGATACAGTTCAGATACGCTCCAGACACGGATGCCATCCTGATACTCATTCAGATTCAGCTTACAAATACAGTTCAGATACGCTCCAGATACGGATTCCACCCTAATACTCATTCAGATTCAACTTTCGAATACAGTTCAGATACGCTTCAAACATGGACGCCATTCTGATACTCATTCATTTTCAGCTTACAGATACGGTTCAACAATCATTTCTGGATGGCATCTACAAGCCCATCTCCAACAAATTTCCATCATCTCTCCAAATGGAATCTTTAAGCCCATTTCCTCTACCATCACATCATCGAGTGCAAATTTCTGGGCACTCTAATGTCCAATCATCTTCCACCTTCGAGTCGCGAATGGAAAAACTCGCCAATCTAACTCTTCAGACTTAAGAAGATTGAACAGGGGCAGCTGTTGTACCCCAAAATTTTCCCTCTCACTTATCAAGATTTTACTCACCAGATCTCCTTTGGCTCAAGACTGCACTAGGGTTGATCAGCTCAAGACACCTCCTTAAACACTGATGACCAAAATTAGGATTTGAGATTGCACAAGGATATTTGAACTTCCAATGCCCCATATGACTTATGGACCCCCAAGATTATTCATGTCAAGTTTCAATCCTTGGATCACACTTTTGCTCAGTCAATTGAGCAGTTGACCTAAAAATCAACTGTATTGGGGAAAAAGTCAACCATGGCCAATTTACAGTCAAAATTCATAATTTTTTATCCACATCAACATTTTAAACTCATATGTATCATTTGATCGAGTTTGGACCATAATTCCTCAAGAAATTTGATCAAATCTTCAAAAGGGCAAAATGGTCAAAATTAGGGTTTTGATTGGGAAAGGGCAATTTCTGATTTTTGACCTAGAAAATGATCAATTGGTGCATCATTTTTACATAATGACATGGCTCAAAACATTGCCCAAGTCCAATGGATTGACAGATGAATTTTCAATCAACTGATCAAAAGTCAATTGTATACTGAAAAGTCAAACTTTGACTTTTTGGTCAAATTTAAATGCCAAAGATCACAATTCATTAAAACTTGTCAAAATATGAAACTTATTCATAAAGAAATCCAAAACTCAAAATTTCATTTTGAAAAGTGAAAATTTCTAAACTTAGAAATTTTTCTAAGTGTTGGAAATTTCTTATTTTTTTACAACTTTGAGCAAAATTTTCACCATGATGAAAGATGATTCAAGAGAAACTTCCAACATGAAAGTTGTAGATCTCCATGAAATATACAACTTTTCTTTACACAACTCCTTCCAAAAGTTCTTGGATCTCAAGTTATAATTTTAAGAATACATGGTCATGAAACAAAAACACTTAGTGAAATTTTGCCCTAATTTGGTCAGGATTTTTACCCAACTTCATGGCACTTTTTCATATAGTTCCAAGTGGAATCTTCAAAAGTAATTCAAATATGGGTTGTATATCACATTAAAAGCTTTCCAAAATGTCTAAGAACTCCTTGAGATCATTTTTGAGTAGGGAGAATCAAAGAGATGAAGTTAGGGTTTTATCACTTGAATTACAAGTCATTTTGTGATGAACAAATTCAAAATTCAAAGTTGTGCTGCATAACCTCTACTTTGCAGGCCTCAAACTTGTTAGTCACTCCATAATTAATTGCATGCACAACTGTTAGAGGTCTCATTTCAAGTATTCATTGCAAGGTCGTGCTTTATATCCATTTTGAGAAGAAAGTCCACATTGCCATTTTGATAAAGTGACATTTTACACAAAACTTGTTATTGAGCCTTGCACTTGTTCTCTTATGATCATACAGGTCCCATAACCCATAAGAAACTTGTTAGACACTTACAATCACCCAACCCATGCTTGTACTTCACATTGAAACTTGTTTTCCCATTTTTCTTGAAAATCAAGTAACCTAGCAAATAGTTTGTAACCAGTACTTCTGATTGTCCAAAGCTCTCAAACTCTTTTGCTTATAGATACACAAACCATTTGCTACAAAACAAACGAATGCTTAAGCCCTAAAAACACCTAGAATACAGAATCACCAAAAACACTTCAAAACTTGTCATTTCTGAGTTTTGAAGCCAATCTTCAAATCTACTCGTGCATTTCTTGGCCTTTTGCTTTCAAAAGTTTCTAAAAAACATACACAAACAATCCCAACCCCTACAGCACCACTGTAACACCTCCATCATCATTCACCATTTTCAAAAACAGAGCTTTACACTTGGACTTATCCAGAACTCCTCATCAAATATCCAAAGATAACAATGTCAAAGAAAAAAGGAAATGAACATGAAATACCTTTTGAGTAAGTAGAATGCTCCTAATTACTTGCTCAATTTCAAAACAAAACTCCTTGCTATTTTTAAAACAATTGCTTACACTTTCAAAAACATCTTTCAAACTTGAAAACATTTTCAAAAGATCAAACATCTTTGTATACATTCTTACGAACGAGAATCATTACAAAGATTGCCTAAACAATGGCCTCTTTACAAAATACTTTCAAAAAACCACACAAAGCACAATTTCAAACAAAAGCAAGTGATCTAGCAAGTAACTAAGAGCCCATGGAAAACCATGGATGAAAAGGATGCTAATACCTTCCCTTTTCATAATCTACCCCCGAACTCAAGAAATAATCTCAAAGGTCTTTCCTGTGCTTTTTCACCTTTGGTGGAGACTCTTGCTAACCGCAACATTTGCGATCAAACACAAAACCTTCATGTCAGTTCTCCCACCGTATCACATTTGTCAATAGTGCAATTACTGATCATCCTGAAGATATTCTTGTCCACACTATTAAATAGGGCATTCAAGGCTTTGGAGTTTCCTTGAGATGATTCATCATACTTATCATTTTAATCTTCTTCAGATTTGTTCACGTCCGTCTCCTTCCCATCCTCACCTACATACTTTGGTGGAACCCATCCCTTGACAACAACTTTCCACGCCTTGTTGTCCATGGATTTGATGAAAGCCATCATACAAACTTTCCAATAATCATAATTGGTTCCATCAAGTATTCATGATCTTCTCATAAATCCTCCTTCCTTATCCATTGCACCCAAAAGAAACTTCCCTGAACCTCACCCAGAGTCAGTGCAGGATGCCTGCTCTGATACCAATTGAAATTCTAGTATTTAGATCACATATGTCTTAAAAGATGTCGAGACACATTTTTCTGAACAAACAAGCAATGACAAGATAAATGATAATCAAAGTGCGGAAAAGTAAATAACACACATGATTGTTAACCAAGTTTTGTGCAAACCAACACCTACTTTGGGGGCTACCAAACCAGGGACCAAGTTAACTACTAATAGTATCAATTCGAAGCTAAACTCCCTTGTTCACAACTTATCACTTAATCACTACCCTCACTCAACTTTTATCTAAGACTCACCTAAGTATGAGACCCTTCTCAAATCCCTTCCAATCACAAACCAGTGACTGAAAAATTCTAAACACTTAGAAAAACACAGAAGTCACACTTTAAAGACACATGATCATTCATTGCTTATAAGTTTTGGAATGATTGACAGAACTTACAACAAAAACAAAGTCATACTCTTTACTCTTTTATGAACAAGATAATCTAGAGGCTCACAATAAGCACAAAAACCCTAATAAAAAATATAGTGCAAGTTCGTGAAAAAACAACTAGGGTTGAAGCCTTCTATTTATAATCTTCATAGAACTGAATTTAGGCTTCATAAATCCCAGCTAGATAAGTAACAGGTGCTGCAGAATCATCTCCTCAAAGATAGGACATCAATCATTAGTTTCCTAAAATATCTCCATAATTAGTAACTAACAATTCACCTTGAAATCAGATTTAATCTTCTTCAATCTTCAAACTGAGTGCCACACCTGATAACACAATCTTCACCGAATATTATGCACCTGTACCATATCAGGATATCTAAAAATCCAGTTGTTCACAAACACGATGTCGAAAGAGCATGCATAGGACATCACATAGGACATGTTGCTTCAGTACATAGAACATCTTTATTCAACATGTCCAAGCTAAGTTATTTTTACCAAACATAATGCCAATCACAGCAAAACAAAGAAATAACATTTTTCATGCTTTCATACAATCAACACAAAAAAATATTAAACATACTAAAATCCAGTTAAAACAAAAATGTTGGTCTTCATCATATATGAACAATGGAAAGCTTCCTCACATTTGGGGGTAAAATGGAACTAAGTGATTCAATCAAAAATCAAGTAATGCAAAAGAATGAATGGCGTGGTAATTGTACAAATAAAATGTTTCCTAAACATGTTATGCTATAGAAAGATATAAACTAGCACCTTGGATGAAGAAACTTCAAAAATAATATCATTACCATACATACGCAAGTTAAAACACTCAAACTTGGAAAATCACCAAATGCGACCTCAAGCTAACGGACCAAAATTGGAGTCCAAGCAACAACAAAAGAATTAGTAATACTATTGTTATTTAGTAATCTAAATCCTTGGTGAAAGTAGGAAAATGAGGGCCAAGTGAAGAAAAAATACCACTTGCACACAGCTAAATGCGCTAAGCGACCGTAGAAAAAACAGGGCGTGCTAAGCGGGCTTGACGGCACTAAGCGGTAGCAGAAAAGCGTAGAAAAACATAAGTGAATCTGAATTCAGGCCAAACCTCCACTACACCTACACAACTCAATTTACAAAATATACATAATTTACAACCGTTGGGGTGCCTCTCAACAAGCACTTGTTTTATGTCGTTAGCTCGACGCCTTTATGTATACACACTCCTCCAAGTTTCTTCTGTGCACAGTTAGTTTTCAACAACGATTATTCCTAACTAAACACATTAGAAAACATGAAGATAAATAAATATATACATTTTATTCACAAGTATGCAAAACATGTAAAATTTAAAAGTTTGGTAAACATAAACAATTAAATGCACAAGTGTATATATATATATATATATATATATATATATATATATATAGACAATACGAATATTATGTGCAAAACTCTAAAACAAAGAAAATACCGCAAAGAGATCCAATATCAAACACTAATCCCCGATAACGGCGCCATTTTGTTGAAGTGGTAAAGCGACAACAAAAAGTAAGTATTTATTTAGTTTTATCATATTGTCTCCACATGGATTAGTGTATACTTAATTTCCGTTCGACAAGTCTCACGTTTATGAGTTTGGTTTTTAAAGGGTTTAAAACGGTAAATATGGGAATTAAACATATAAACAGAAAGAGAATTCATTCTTCAGAAAGGAGAGAACTCTCGGGATTAAATTTAACATACTCGTTAAATACTTAAACTCATTACTCAGTTATACTCAACTTCAATCATTCATTAATGTTAACACATATCACTCACAACACAAGTTATGTCTAATCGTAGTCGAGAGAATAACAATGTCGTCTCATCGGTGATGTCTCGCGCGACTACATAACCTGAGACATTTAAAGAACTGATACACACATGCATATTAAGCCTTAATATATTTCTAGAGTCAAAACCCATTAAATGTTTATCCTAAATCCGGATTCAAACTGTATATGTGTATATCAACTCAAACCCAAATAAAGTAAGCAATCACCAACATTTATTTGTAAAGAAAACTTCATATAATACCATGAGTAATAAGTATACATATAAACAATATAAACAAAGTCTACTTACAAACAAAACCCCAACAATTGATGTTTGCAAAGAGAAGAAATAGAGAAGAAACCAAATCTTTTGCGGTGTCAATCACGATCAACCAAGCTCCCGGCCCCGGATCATCTGACTACAAGCCACACATGTTATTTTCTAAGCTCTAAACTACGAAGAATGAAGGATGATGAATTGGGAACAAATACCCCAAAACATAAAACCAAACAAATGAATGAACTGAAAATATAAAAGCAACATCCAGTTGGCTGCGCTTAGCGGGCTAACTGCGCTAAGTGGACTGCACCTAAAAATACACACTAAACCGACTGAATCTCGCTAAGCGGGCTAACCGCACATAGCAGGCTTAGAAACTCACCTTCTCCTAGAATGCACAAAACTTGTGGTAGCACGCTAGAGGATGCTCTTAGCGGGCTCCATTGAACTTTTATTCCTAAAAACATGCACTTGAAGTTATGTCTTCGACATCTTATTGCTCAATTCTCCAAACATGCACTAATACCTACAAAATGAATGAAAAAAAATATCAAATGGAACACAAATGACTCAAAAACGCAATAATACACAAAGTATACATATTTACACAAAAATTTGGGATTTATTCAAAGAATATCAACAAAAGAATTAATAAGTTCCACAAAACTTATATACAAAATAACGACATTTTGACACTTATCAATGTCGCTGCAATGCAGTGTGAAAAGCTCAAGAACATAGGCTTGAGGAACAAGCTATTCAATTCCTCGCCAGATTAAATGATACTTGTTTGGTGTTAGGACTCTAGTCTTGATCATGTATCATCTGACATCCATGAATCAAATTTACTCTCATGTGGTTCAAGAAGAGAGTCGTCACAAGAATTTTACACCAATCGATGATGCCCATTTTCTGGTAAATGCTGCTCAAAGATCCAATTTCAAGCATAAGGGTGGATTTCATAACTCCAAAAGTACTCCCAGGGTGTGTACTTTCTACAATAGGACTGGTCATACAGCCAGTTTATTCTATCAAAAGCACGACCACCCCAACTTTAACAAGAACAAATCATCTGTAAATGTAAGTCAAGTGGAGAATTCTTCAACTGAAGCCATACGAGATGCCTCTATTGCAAGCAATCAGATGCCTAACTCTCAAGCTCAATATGAACAACTCATCAGTTTGCTACAAAATTCAAACATCTCCACACCCGCTTCTACTTCCACTACTAATCAGGTTTCCACTAGCCAAATTCGATATGACCAACTTTCAGGTATGTTTGCAACATTACTTATCACACACACAATTTCCCTCATACATGGATCATAGATTCTCGTTCCAATGATCATGTATGTTCATCTTTGCACTTGAAACAACCGGATGAACAAATTATCGAGATGAAATCAATGAAGTCACCATCGAACATTTTGTATCCCACGGGAAGGGAAAGGTGAACATCGAGAAAACCTGAGAAGGGTGAAATCATGATTAAACAACCGAGAGATCGGGTAAGGGAGTCTATTACGCGAGGGGAAGGTATTAGCACCCCACACGCCCGTAGTACTTCACGGTATCAACTCTTGTTGTTCTAATCAAAGGGTGTGTTCAAATCTAAGATTAGGAGCTAAAATAAAAATACAAAGAGGGAATGCATGCAAAAAAAGAAAACACAGTGAAAAGAAGGAAATATTTACAAAGCTTCGCTCTGGTGAACCCCGTGACCAGATGCCTACTTATCCTTTTTAAGGAATCAGAGCGCCATAGTTCGGCTCACATGTTACAGTTTATTTTGTGTTTTTTAATAAACAATGTTAATTTTGCCTCCTGCTGCAACTCAACCTTTGGAGATTCACGCGTCAGCACATAAGTGAATTAACATGTTCTACCTAACAAGATATTTGCAAAGAAAAATGCCCGAAGGCGGATAATGCTACATTCGTGCTCTAGCAATTTAGACATAGTGCCACCTACCTTTGGGGATTTACGCGTTGTGTTGCGTAGAGTAGAATTAATACATCCTTTTGAAGTTTGAAAGAAAGGTCTGAAGGCAAGAAGAGTTTGCATTGGATGGATTTTTTTACCTTGAAAAAGGATTTGAAAGTTGTTAGATGTTTTATGCATTTTCCAAGAAAAGAGTTTTAGTCTTAATGCAAGGATGCAAAAGAGAGCAAAACATCTAAGGGAAACTAGCTAGAATCTAATCTCTAATGTTATCCTACAACGATGGCCCTACAGTTGAGTTTTAAAATGGAAATCTCTACCCTATGTTAGCATGCATGGAATCCTAATGTCTATCTCGAATCACCGCCAAGGGATGGATCAAGAACTTCTAAGGGACATAAAAAAGGTTCACAACCTAAACCTACATCTATCTCGAATCACCACCAAAGGGTGAATCAAGAGCTCCTAAGGGAACATAGCAAAGGTTCACAACATAAACCTACGTCTATCTCGAATCACCATCAAAGGGTGAATCAAGAGATCCTAAGGGAACATGCGAAAGGTTCACAACCTAAGAAAACATGTACACAAGGATGGAAAGCAAGTAATCAACAAGCTCAAGAGAGCACACACAACGGAAATCCCTACCTAAGTTAGCATACCTAAAACCTAAGGGCGAGGATAACTACCCTATAGGGAATAAGCAAAGATCAAAGTCGTTATCTCAATTCTAATTGAGTGACATCATCGATCATTAATAAAGGAAAATGATAAAGTCCTAAGGGAGCATGCAAACATCGAATTCATTTTCTCAATTCTAATTGAGTGACATCATTGATCGTCAACAAAGGAAACAAACAGAAGCACAAACACAAATAAAAAATAAGTGCAGAATGCCTGCTACAGGTCTTTAAACAACGACTTTGAGCACACACTCTTTATTTCCTACTTCTCATGATATCTAGAAAGCATTAAAGTGTAGAGAGATAAAGCAGAGTCAAAATGATATAGAATGAACAAAAGTTTGTAGCACAACAAGCAAAGTAGAGAAACTCGGAAAAATCCAAGCGAGCTTCACCAAGAAACAAAAAAGAGTCAGAAATCAAATGCTCAGAATAAATGTCGAAACATCATCGATGTGAAAATAAATCACAATCAGAAACTCAAGCATATTCGCATATCACACAATAAACCCGCATAAGACTCATATCTCAACAAGTAAAAGTGACTCACAAGTCTCAAGTAATCGGATAATGATGAATTAATGCCTAAAATCAAATAAAAAAACCTAACAAATTTTTATTTATTTTTTTATTTTTATCATGTGAAGAAAAAGTTCAAACAAATCTAAACAATTATCAAAATTGTTCGAAAGAAATTACAAATAGAAAAAGAGGCCCAAGGGGGGTTACAAAATGGAATGCAAGAGTGTGCAGAAGCAGGGTGTAGGCCCAATCAATGGTCCAGTAAGCCTGTTTTTGTAGCAATTGTCACCAAGATTTCAAAAAATTAGGGTGCATCATGGGCCTAGTGAGGATGTAAATAAGCCTAGTGGATCATGCCTTTGTTCTAATAACCAAACAAAAATCCACTTCCATTCAGTTTTCTTTCTGTATTGAATCCACGTAGCATAATAGCAAAACGCGTGCGTTTGGGTGAGGAAAGGGTTAATAGAGTGCCTCTTCATCTTCTTTAAATGCGATAACACACTTAACATACACAACGGTGACCCTCTCTGCGTCCGTCGCAATGGCCTCACGCCTCTTCTCTGACTTCATCTCAAATCGACAGCTTTCATAACTCACCTCTTCTCCGACCAAAAACCGCCGTGAATCGCCATTAAGATGACACAACCACCTCAATTCCACCGCCACTGCCTTCATCTTCTTCTGAACTTAAATCTAACAGAAACCACAAAACCTAACTAAACATCAACCGAAATCAATCTGATACGATGTGTGAGATCGAGTCACAAGAATAGTGCGAGAAGAAGAAGAGAACGACCTACCTACCGGAATAGCTCCGACGGACCTTCAACAGCGACGACAATCAGAGAAACCCGGAGTTAGCCGCAAAATCCAGGTGATGATAACCTTTTCCTTTTACTCTCTACACGAGCTCCTTCTTCGTCTTCACTCTTACGCTCTCTTCCGTTTTCCTCTGCAAATTTTTGTGTTCGTATTTCTGAGTTTTGCGTTTATGTTGCTACTATCAAGGTAATTTAACGCAGCGATGCAGTATTGTAACGAAGGAAATCGCTGTTGGCATCGTTGATATTGTAGTGATGAAGTTGTTGCAATTTCTGTGTTGTTGATGATATCGGAGAGTGATCTTCAAGAGGAAGATGGAAGATGATAAAGGAGAGCGAAGTGAGGGTGAAGGTGAGAGTTGGTTGCGATGGAGGATCCAAGAGAGAGAATCTGAGAGGGTTGAAGTTTGTTATGGATGTAACCAATTTGTAACTGTTTTCTGGTAGTTGAAGATGAGGAAGAATTGAGAGAAGGATGACGATGATGGTTTTTCCTGTGTGATTATCCACAGAATGAAGAATCAAAATGATTTAAAGGTATGAACCTATTCAATCCTAGTTTTTTCTCCTCTTCTGACTTGTGAATGGATTCTGTTATATATCTGTTGAAAGTTTGTTAGCTCTGATTGTTATGAGGTTACTTAGCAATTCTTGTTAGTGAATCAGTTAGAGCTGAGTTGGAATTCATTTAGGAGAGTTAGCTTACTTTGATTTTCTCTTACATGTAGAGGTTAAAGGACATGAAGTTAGTTTAAAACTGTTAAAAGAAATTAATGAATGCTAACAAACTCTTAGAAACAAGATTTGTTAGTTAGCTCCTAATTTCTTTTTGGGTTAAATATGTTTTTGGTCCTTATAAATATTTCAAATTTCATTTTTAGTCTTTATTAAAATAATGACAAGTTTTAGTCCCTACAAAATTATTATGCACGTAGTTTTAGTCCCTGTTGTTAAACCAATGTGTATTTTTGAATGATTATTTTGTAGACATGTTTAGAACGCTATAAAAAGTTTCTTGGAAAAAAAGAAATTCAAAATTTGATTTCTAAGCCGAGATTTTCATTATTTTTATCAATATCTTTTGAAATTTAAAAAAACCATATTTAATTCTTCTCATTTTAAAAAGTTCTAAAATTTGATGAAGAAACATTTTATAGTATTCTAAACACGTATGGAAAATATTATTAAAAAATTTAAAAGTTTAAGGGTAAATAAACAGTTTTTAAAATTTTAGAAAATAGCAAGCACTAAAACTGGATGAACAAAAAAATTTTAGGGGCAAAAATTTGTCATTTTTTAATAGGGATTAAAATGAAATTTGAGATATTTATAAGGATCAAAAACATATTTAACCCTTTCTTTTATGCTGAATGCAATCTTGTGGCAAGGTATGGTTGAGCTTGAATGTATGGCTGGTTTTGTGCTATATGAAAGGTTCGGTTTCTAGTATTCAACAACAAACAGTAGGAAGCTTAGGCTTTAGTTAGTCTTGGTCTTTTGTGAGATGTTATGCGACTGTTTTTGAATGTGTACCTCCTTTGACCTGAATATGCAGGTTTGTATGTATTAGGAATTGTATGTGTGACTGAACATTGTGTGAAGCTGCTTTGGATTTATCATGTAATGATTGTATAGCTTTTTGTGAATTTTGTATGTCAAATAGTTTCTGTTTTTATACAGGTTCATAATGATGAAAACTCACGGATTCTCGCTCTATCTGTGCGGTAAGTTGCAGCGCTGATTTGATTCAAATGTGAAATTGGATATTTGGGATTATGCTGAATGATGGTTAAACTACTGAGGGGCTTTATTTCTATTTTGGATTTTCTTTCAGTGATTGGCATGGTTTGGTTAACATATAGTGGAAAATGGAAGTTAATTGCATCTGGTTCGGTTATGAGTACGTGCAGGGTTATGGCGTCTTCAGAATGCTCTTGGATTGGCTTGCAATTAGAACTGGCTGAACAAAATGGCACGCTTATTAACAAATAGGTCTGCTTGAGTTGTAACTTTGCATGTAGTGATGTATGTACTGGTTTTCATGAGCTATTTGTGTTAATTGTTGAACTGGTTTAATGGTTCTTTTGCAGGGTAACATGGCCTGGTACAAGGTCTGGCAGCATGGTTTTTTTTATTCAAAGTGAAGAACATGGCAATTCTTGAAATTTTCAAGAGTTTAGGGACGATTGAAAGCAAAATTGGATAAAACTAGGTGGTTTAGGATAGTATTTTTGTAGCTTTCTTTTGATGTAAAGTAAACTTGAAATGGACTTTTTAATGGATGGAAATTGGAATGTTATTTGGACAAAAAAATGGTGTATGATATTTGAGGTTGAAATGGAATTATGGTGAATTTTGAACAAAGCAATGATATCAAGTTTAGTACATAGTTTATGTTAAGTACTGAAATTTGGATAAGTTTGGAAATAAGGATAAGGCATGGTAAAGGTGATGAAGCTTTGTAATCCTCTTTGAATGATAAATCCAGAAGTATTCCAAGAAAACATTCTTCTTCAAATTGCATACTCTTCTCTCTTGACTTTGTAACGACACTAATGGAACTTGAAGTCATGATACTTTGGATGTTGTGATGAAATAGTTTTGAAATGCAAGGATTCTTCTATCTCCAAGAAACTTTGAATGACCTTGCAATGTGATTTCTTTTGAATGTATATCAATCTTGTATCCCATAATTCCCTAAGAACTCGGAATAAAGCAACCTTGCACGCCATACTCAAGTTTAAAAATCCTAATTTCATGTTTGAACTTCCAATTTCCAATGCCTTGCACCTTAAGCCCAAGTGAAATGGAGACCATGCATGGAAACTTAACTGATTAATTGAGGAATATATGAATCCACCGTATTAATGCCAAATCTACCGTATTAATTCCATAGTCAACTTCTCGGGGCTCAAACAACAATTGAACTTTTGGATTCTGAAAGATAATCTCAATAAACCCCAACGAAATCATAACTCTTGACAAAACCATTCCTCAATTGATGAATCATAGAATTGGAGCAGATGATTCAAAGGAATCCTTATGCTCTGGCGCACACCCTTTAGGATAAAACCAAATGCCCATGACTTAAGCGAAAGCTTTAGATGAAAGTCAAGCTTTTGTAAAGGGATCCAAGAAGTGATGATATATCCTGTAATGCAAGTAGTTGGAAGAAAAACCTTAGATGAGACTTAAGATAACCATGAGATCAAACCTTAATCCAATGATCCTCAAATGAAGCACAATAGATGAAAACCCATATCTTATGAGAAGTACACTTTGAATGGGAGGGATCCCCTTGAAGTCACATAAACCCTAATTCCACACATTCACTGATTGAAGAAGAATCGAGAACATCAAGCTGTATTTGATATATAAACTTCTAAAGAAGGCGAAACCCTGACATTGCAAGCCCACTGAACTTTTGAACCTCATGGTACTTTATTAAATGCAAATGTATGTTAGTGACCTAATGGAATGTATGCAGATGAATGCAAAAGCCTAAGCCAGATAACAGAAATTAGGAGGGCAAATTTTGGGATGCAACAACACTTATTTAGCTCATTATATAAAATTAAACCTATTAAGATCACTCTTCCTAATGGCAATTTCACAATTGTAAAATATGCTGGTAATGTTAGCTTTACATCTGTATTATATCTCAACCATGTTTTGTATGAACTAGACTTCAAATTGAACCCGATTTCAATTTCAAAATTGTGTCATAACTTGAAATAATTTTTAAAACTTTTTGTTGATCAATGTCTATATAGGAAATGAGTACAATGAGGATGATTGGTTTGGGTAGCAAATAATGGACATCATCTTGAAGATTTTAGCTCATCTCACCAAACTCGTCACCAACTCAAGCTCCCCACACAATCCACTACTTGTCATATTAAGGCTTCTTTTCCTTCACCACATTTCCAAAATACTGTAGTTCCTAAGTCAGCCTTATGGCATTTTAGACTAGAACATGTATCTTCTAAGAGAATAGCTCAAATGTCTAAAATGTACTCCTCATATGATTTTGATAATAATGCTACATGTGATATTTTCCATTTAGAAAATCAAAGAAAGTTGCCTTATCACTCAAGTAACTCTGTCGCTTCTCACAAATTTGAACTTATGCACTTTGACATTTGGCGACCCTTATCTACCCCATCCATACACAATCACAAATACTTTTTAACGATCTTAGATGACCACACACACTTTTTATGGATTGTCCTTTTAAAATCCAAGTATGAGGTATCCATACAAGTTCAAAACTTCATAACCATGATCATCAACCAATTCCACATCACACCTAAAGCTGATAGGTCAGATAATGGACCTGATTTCATGTTACATCAATTTTATGCATCTAACGGCATTATGCATCACATGTCTTGTGTTGAAAATCCCCAACAAAATGGTTGGGTGGAAAGAAAACACCAGCACCCATTGAATGTAGGAAGAGCTATCATATACTAGTCAAAATTACCAAAAACCAATCGATCATATGCCCTTCAATTTGCAACTTTTATCATAAACATAGTACCTACACCTATTCCTCATAACAAATCACCTTACCAAACACTTCACAACAAAATATCCGACCTTGAAACCTTCAAAGTTTTTAGATCTCTATGTTATGCTTCTACACTTCAAACTCATAGAACTGAGTTATATCCTCGAGCAAGGAAGTCTATATTCCTTGGATATAAACCTGATATGAAAGGTTACACATTAATTAACTTTCATACCAATTAAATCTTTGTATCAAAAAATGTTATTTTTCAAGAGCATATCTTACCATATAAATCCAAAAACTAAACATTACACACTTCATGGTCATATTTTCCATCTAAATCTGATAACAAATCAACTAACCATGTCATATCACCTCAAATTACCACTGACCAACCTATCACAAAACCACATGATGATTCCTATAACTCTTCTACACCATTATCACCTAACCAACCTACCTGCACAAATACATCTGACATACCTTACATCATTGATGACCAGCCTACCTATATTAACCTACCTTCTACCTCAGAAATTGATGCTCATGAACCTCCACCACCTAGAACATCTTCAAGGATGAGACATGATCCCTCTTATCTGCAAGATTATATATGCAAATTCTCTTACTACATCAGATAAAGTTTCCAAAGGTATTCTTTATCCACTAACCAATTCTATTTCACATGAATGTTTGTCACACGCACATTCTCATTATGCATTGTCATTAGTTTATAACATTGAACCTAAGACATATACTTTGGCATCCAAACATGAGTGTTGGAAGCAAACCACACAGCTTGAACTTTCAGTCCTTGAAAAGACTGGTACTTGGAAGATTGTTGATCTCTGATTAGGTTGTTAAACCAATATGTTACAGGTGGGTTTACAAGATCAAATACCTTGCTGATGGTTCTATTTACATATTTAAGGTAAGGCTAGTAGCTAAGGGATTAATCAGATAGAGGGTCTTGATTATTTTGATACCTACTCACCAGTTGCTAAAATCACTACTATGAGAACCATCATTGCCTCAGCTTGATGCAAACAATGGCATATACATCAACTTGATGTAAATAATGAATTTTTTCATGGAGAAATTGAATAGAATGTGTACATGATCGTTCCACCATGAGTATCCATAACCAAGCCTAACCAAGTTTGTAAGCTTGTTGAATCCTTATATGGACTTAAGCAAGCTAGTAAAAGATGGTACAAAATGCTTACAATATTCCTTACTGAGCATCATTATAAACAAGCTACCTATGATCATTCACTCTTTGTGAAAGGCAACAAATCTTCCATCACAATATTATTGGTCTATGTTGATGATGTGATTCTAACAGGAAATGATCTAACTGAGTTCCATTCAATCTAATCATCTTTGGACAACACATTTAAATCAAAGGCCTGGGAAATTTAAAGTACTTTTTAGGTGTCGAAGTAGCTCATTCAAAAGCAGGTATTCTCCTCCACCAAAGAAAATATTGCCTCGACTTGTTAGAAGATTCAGGATTCCTTGACTCTAAAGCTCTCTCAACACCATCAAATCCTACTCTAAAAGAAGCTTGCAGAGTTCTAAAGTACCTCAAATCATGTCCAGCTCGAGGCATTCTTCTTCCTAGGGACTCAACATTATAATTACATGGTTACTCTGATGTTTCTTTCTTGGTCGATCTCTCATATCATGGAGAACAAAGAGGCGATTGATTGTATCTCGTTCCTCATTCGAAGCTGAGTATAGAGCCCTTGCAGTTGCCACATGTGAAATTCAATGGCTCTTATATCTCATGAATGATTTGCATGCCACATGTACTAAGACTCCAGTCATCTACCGTGACAACCAACACACATTACACATTGCCTCAAATCCTGTCTTAAATGAACGCGTGAAACACTTAGAAATTGACTGCCACATTATTAGAGAAAAGCATAGTCAAGGAGTCTTAAAGTTACTTCTTGTCAAGTCCAAAGACCAGCTTGCAGTTTTTTCACCAAATCTCTTCATCCTCAACCATTCCATGTCTTACTTGTCAAGTTGAATATGTAAACATCTATCAATCTTCAACTTGTGGAGGGATATTGAACCATGCAAATCATGCAAACATGGAACATGATGATAACCAAATTACACATCACCAACTAACTTAAAATCGGTTAGAATGTGTTAGTTGATTGTTAGAAGTTAGTTACACACTGTGAGTTTCACTATGGCGTGCTAGGGTGTAGTTTCTTATGGTGCAAGTCACCTTACATGTATAATTAAAACCTACCTTGTAATTATTCTTCTTTAATGAGAATCCACCATTATCATGTTCATTTTGATTTCTTAATATATTGTTTCGTTATATTATAATTATGTAAGGATTTCTTAATATGCACCCACTATAAATTTAAGGGATTTTTAATTTCTACTATTTCAAAATTTAATCTATTATAGCTATTAAAAAAACTCATTAATATAACCCCTTTAAATTGTTCAAAAATAATTAAAAAATAATAATAACAAATAAATAGCAGAGGTTTTAAACCCCTCTTAAATTACAGAAATTTGAAAAAAACAATAAAAAAACAAAATATAAAGTGATGGATTCCACTTAAAAATACACTAAAGATGTATTATGCAAATACACATCTATATGGATGCGTATTAGCATTATGCAATTATGTATAATATTATAATGTAACGTTTTGGTTACAATAATATAGTTTCTTTATAAATTAAATAATGTGCATATGTACTTATTTATTAAGGATATGATTCATTGTCATATTACGTGGAAAATAAAAATAAATAAAATTGATGCATGATATCCAATTTATTTGCATTATTAAGAATTTTATGCAAGTGTTTAATTTTTAATTATTACATTGTGTTGCTATGCAATTTACTTAGAAGTTATATTTTAGTAATTATGTTTTATTATTTGTAATCTAACGTTCAGTACGACAATGGTTAGCACAATATAATAATAGTTTTTGTTATATTGTTTAATGATTTATATGATCTTAATTAATTAGAGAATAGCCATAGCATCTCTTATTAATTGAGATTACATATTTTTAAATTAAGATCATATAAAATAATAGTTGTAGTTAATCATATAATATATTATGAAGTCTACCCATAGGAATTTTGTAATATTTTTTGATTAGTTAGGATAAAAGATCAAATTATATTTTCTAATTAACCCACAAGTATTAGGAAAAGGATTATATTTTGATAATTTTATCATGATAGTGCGAATATAATGGAATTAGAACTTTAGCCCACAAACAAGTTATGATATTTCTCTGAAATAATGATTGAGTTATATTTTGGTAAAATCATTTTAGCAATAATATGTTGAATAAGTTGTTCCAACTTTCTGTTTTCAACATGTTGAGAAGGATGTCCCAACAAGGAGTTAGGACATTGCGTCTGCAGCAAACTGACAGTGTGGATCAACTGATATTTAGCTATTGTATATTCACGAAATATTCAGTTAGCTTATGTGGCGTCCAAGATTGACAAATCAGAATATTCTTTGATTGATTTTCGAAGATTTGATTAGTTTCTAAATATGGAGATTTATTAGGAAACTAATGATTGAAGATCTATTTTCTTGGAGGACTTTTTGCAGATTTTGTGCAGCCTCACTGCTGCGGTTTTGAAGCCAAACTCAGTCTAGAATAAAGTTATAAATAGACTAGTGTATACCTAGTATTAGGTGGAACTTATGAATGTATTTATGTTAGGATTTTTAGAATCCTTATTGTTTTGGTGTAAGTTCTCTGTTAGATGTTCATTAGCTTTTAAGCGTTGAACATATTGTGTGTCAATTCTCATAAGCTTTTAAGCATTGAGTCTTGCGTGTTTTGAAAGTATAACTTCCAATTTTTTGTTCTATACATGTGTTTAGAGTTTGCTCCAATTACTGAGTGTAATTGAAGAGGGATTTGAATAAGGCCTCATGCCTAAGTGTGTCTTAGGTAGAAGTTAAGCAAAAGGTAGTGATTAAGTGCGTAGACTGTAAACTAGAGGTTTGCTTTGAGGTCTACAAATTCATATTATCATAGTTAACTTTGTCTCTGGGTTAGTAGCCCCCAGAGTAGGAAGGTGTTCCAAACTGGGTAAACATATCCTATGTTATTTACTTTCAACACTATTATGTTTTTGTTTATAAATCTTACTGGTGTGTGTGAAGTCAAATCCGATGTCTCTACATCTCTTAGGACATTCGGGATCTGATAGCCAAAATTTTAATTGGTATCAGAGCAGGCATCCTGCTCTGACTCTGGGTGAGATTCAAGAAAGTTACTTTCTGGCGCAATGGACAAGGATGTTAGAACCGTGGTTAAAATACCGATTTTGGATGGTACCAACTATGAGAGTTGGAAGCCTCGTATGAAAATCTTCATAAAATCCTTGGGTGACAAGGCCTAGAAAAATGTTGTTAAAGGATGGGATCCTCCAAAACTTTTGGATGAAGAAGGGAAGGCCATTGATGTGTTGAAGCTTGAAGAAGAATGGAATGATGCTGAAGAGCTATCAGCTCAAGGAAACGCCAAAGCTTTAAATGCCATATTCAATGGAGTGGATAAGAATATCTTCAAGCTGATTAAAAATTGCAAGAATGCTAAAGTGGCTTGGAAAACCCTAAAGAAGGTTCATGAAGGAAATTCCAAGGTAAATATGGCAAAAGTTCAACTTCTATCTTCGAAATTTGAAATTTTGAAGATGAAAGAGGATGTAAGCATTCAGGACTTTCACATGACTGTTTTAGACATTGCAAATGATTCAAAAGGCTTGGGAGAGAAGATATGAGAAGATAAATTGATCAGGAAAATGCTCAGATCACTTCCTAAGAAGTTTGACATGAATGCCATTACCATTGAAGAATCCCACAATGTAAGAACTATGAATGTGGATGAACTGGTAGGGTCTCTTAAGACCTTTGAATCAGCTATCAATGAAAGGTTTGAGAAGAAGAAGAGTATAACTTTTGTGTCTAGTACTGAATACTTAGAGGGTTATGATGAGTTGAATTTAGAAGGAATATCTAAAGAACTTGGGTTACTAGGAAGATAATTCAACAAGTTCCTGAGGAATTCCAAGTCAAATGCCAAGAACATGTCCTTCGACATTAACAAAGATTAGGACACTGGAGGAGGTTCCAAGTCTGAAGGAAGGCCGAGTCAGGAAAAAGAAGTTCGGTGCTATGAATGTGAAGGATTTGGACACATAAAATCTGAGTGTACCACTTTCCTCAAGAAACAAAAGAAAGGTCTATATGTGTCATGGTCAGAGAAAGACTCTGAAATCGACTATGAAGAAGAGTCAGTCAAACAAGAGAATGCTTTGACTGGATTTAGGATTCTGATGGTGAAGAGCTCTTGTTTGAGGAACTAGCTAATTCATACAAGGAGTTATGTATCAAAAGCAAAGAAGTATGTAAACAAAGAGAAGTGCAAAAGATAATTATTCCTCATCTATAGGATGAGAAAGTAAAGCATGTATCCATCATCTCTGATCTTGAAGAAAAGATTGTATTGCTCAATTCAAAACTGGAAAATATGACAAACTATAAGAATGTTAAATAGTAGTTCTGATGCTTTGGATAAGATTCTTGAATCTGGAAGGAATGCTGGGAATGTCAGAGGACTGGGCTATGATAGTCAAGGTGTGATAAACACAGACGTAGATCATGTGGTAAAGTTTGTACCTTCAAAAGGGAAACAAGAACATGATATGTATGAGCACATGTCCCAATATCAACATAGACATCAGATAAAGCATAAAGGAGGTAGAAATCATAGATGGAGATGCTATTATTGTGTTAGAGTTGGTCATAAAAAATCTTACTGCTATAAATTACATGGTTATCCCAAATCTAACTTTCAACCTGATAAAAGACAAACTGTAGACAACACAAAGAAAATATGGATTCCTAAAAGGAGTACATCTGAAGAACCGATCCACACAAATCTTTAAGCTTCAGTTGAAGAAGTTTGGTACTTTGACAGTGGTTGTTCAAGACACATGAAAAGTATCAAGAAGTTTTTAGTGGAAATCAAACCATCTTACCTTAAAACCGTGACTTATGGAGATGGATCTAAAGGAAAAGTCACAGGGTTTAGGAAACTAGATTACGAAGGGCAACCCAGCCTTGATGATGTGTTGTTTGTAGAAGGATTTGATGCCAACTTGATAAGCATAAGTCAACTATGCGACCAAGATCTTAGAGTTAACTTTACCAACTATGAATGTTTGTTAAAGAATAAGAAGAATGAGGTTATCATGAAGGGCATTAGATCAATATATAATTGTTACTTGTGGTGTTCTGAAGAGACCAAGTGTTATGGAAAAACTTTTAAGGCTAAAGAAGCTATTGAAAGGATTATAAAGTTAAAAAGGATGTTGTTTGCTTACAAAGTTACACAAGATGCCAAGACATCATATTGTGACGACTTGAGAATAACCAGAGGTGGTGATTGTACTAATCAATAAAGTTGGACTAGGTCCACAAATAGTAAGTAACATGGTATGAAGGATCAACCCAAAAAGAAAGACTTGATTTTTGAATGTGCAAATATAAAGAAATTAAAAGTGCGTGAGCAGGGGAAATTACTGCTATCTATATGGGCCAAACAAATTTTCAAAATTCATGACTCCAATGTCTACCTAAGCTCACTCGTCCAAGGGTTAATCATTTGGCCTCACTATCTGTATCAAACCTGCGGTTCTCTCGAGGCTATTACATTTTCTCCATATTTTTGGTTGTTCACCCGTGTCTTATTTACGAATTCTCCTCAACAAAAACTGATGATGTCTCAACATCCTTCATCTGAATTCGTGCATGCTGCTTCTGGTGATCATGGACCGGGTCAATAAAATTTTAGGGCAAGTGATAATAGTCGCTCGATTGACCTATCTAACCTTGTTTTAGATATGGCTCCTTTATCCATTATTCTAGCCTCCACTGAAGAGGAAACAAGAACTTTTGCCTCATCAGAAGTCAGGACTTCAGGTAAGTCTAAGATTGATAAGAATAGGGGAAATATTCACCGAGAAAAAGAATCTGGAAACACAAAATCTCTTGGGCCTGTTAGTGATAAATATAATAATGATAAGAATAATAAGAGATTTGTGTGCAAGGTATTGAAGGAAGCATGTATCTTATCAAACATTCAGACATCTGAAGAAACTAGGAATGACAAGACCCCTGATGAAGAGCCTGAGGATGGCATGTCAAAATAAGACGCTAGTGAAAGGAGAAGCAAGAAGAAGGCTGATGTGGTTGCAAATGATGATGATGAGTCTATTTCCAAATAGATATCTCCTGGAAAAGAAAGTAGGCTTCAGAAAAGGAAAGGAAATGTTATGTTGACCGAGAATCATTATCCTAAGGAAGGTCAAGAAAAGACTGGTGAAATAAGGAGCAGTTTTCAAAAGAGTTGCATGAGAAAAGTCCCAATTGGTCCTTCAAAGTCTCAAAGTAAAATAATTATTCCTACTAAGAAGAGGAAGGTTGTCTCGAGTCTGAGTATGATGTTGGAGAAGATATTCAAGACATCATTCATCACAAGAAATCTGCTCCGAAAAGACTTGTTATGATCATAAGTCCTCTTTAATGAACGAAGTATCCATCCAATCTGGAAAACTGAAGCATATTGATCAGAGAAGAATAACTATGGAAAGAGAGTTAGGAAAGTACTTTAAGAAATGTCCTACTATTGTGAATCTCATAGAGAATGCTAGAATAATGAAAATTGTGACTAACCTTGGTTCTTGTTATGAAAGGTTAGTTAAAGAATTTGTTATGAGCATCCCTGATGAATGAAATGTTGAGAATAGTGAAGAGTATGGAAAGGTGGTGGTAAGAGGAAAAACTGTGAATTTTTCTCCTGAAGTGATCAACAAATTTCTAGGAAGAGGTGAAGTTCCTCAGACTGAGTTAGAAAACTCAAATGATCAAATATGCAGTGAGATCACTGGTGGTAGAGCGAAGCACTGGCCAGATAATGGAAAAATGTCATCCGAAAGACTTAGTGTTAATTATGCTATTCTTCATAAGATTACTATGATTAATTGGGTACCAACACATCATACTTCCACCATTTCCACTGGACTTTGATGGTTTATCTATGCTATAGGTAAAAAGATAAAGCTGAATTTTGGATCTTATATTTTTGAACAAGTCGTGAAGAAAGGGGCGTCAACTGTTGTGAAGATGCCAATTTGTTTTCCCTCACTCATCTGTGGCATAATCTTGGGACAATATCCTGGTATTCTATTGAAGACAGACTATGTGAAGAAAAGAGAAACTTTTTTACCCATGAACCATAACTTGTTTGGTGGAACACATGTACTAGACATTGTTGTGGCATATTTGGAGGCACCTATTCCTAGAACCTCAAAGAAGGAACTAATCTCTTACTTGAACGAAACTTGCACAGAATTGGAAGACACTATAAGAACTAACACAAATAGAAAAGTCAAGCTTGAAGGGTTGATCAAAGCTCTAATAAAGGAGAATGTTGGGAAAGTTGAGCATGATGGTAATCACACTATTGATGAGAGTGATGTAAGTACTGCTTTTGACACTAATCATGGAATTACATTTGATGATACATCAACAACTAATCAAGCTGGTAAAGATAGTGATGCTTCTGATTCTGAAGAGGATGGTGGTACTGGTGCTGCTACTGCTTGATGACTTTGTTTTGTTTTTGTTTATTTTGTGTCTTTGATTATGTAAGGACTAAATACCCAGGATATTTTTAAATTTTACACCCTGATACTATAACTTTAGGTGGTTAATTTTTTTTGCTAGTATTTTATGCTTACCTTAGTCACATTGTGGCTACAAAGGGGGATTAGTATGATATTGAGGGTGTTGGAGCTGACACTTGCTGAGGGGTAGAATTCTATGAGAACTAGCACTTGCTGAGGGGGAGAATTCTACGATTATCTATTTTGTGATAGCAAGTGTTATAGGGAAGTTACTACTTTTTTGAAGATATGTCATACACTATGTCTTGACATTATGGTGTGAGAACTTAGGTGTTCTCTATTTTTGTTGCAGCTATGTTAGTAGATTAACTGACTACTAACTTTTTGATGTTTGTGCTGCTAATTTCAGTGGTGCTAACTTTGCATATGTTTTTTTTCCAGCTTTTGTACCTCTGATGTGTATATTTGATTTATTTTTAAGCATGCTTTATTTTGCAAGGGTTGTTTAAGTGTTTTACCCAAAATGTGTCAAAGGAGGAGATTGTTATTTCTTTGAAATAATGATTGACTTACATTTTGGTAAAACCATTTTAGTAGCAACATGTTGAACAAGATGTTCCAACTTTTTGTTTTCAACATGTCGGGAAGGATGTCCCAACAAGGAGTTAAGACATCGCGTCTGCAGCATGCTGACAATGTGGATCATTTGATTTTTAGCTATTGTATATTCAGGGAATATTCAGTTAGCTTATGTGGCATCCAAGATTGACAGATCAGAATATTCTTTGATTGGTTTTAGAAGATTTAATTAATTTATAAATATGGAGATTTATTAGGAAACTAATGATTGAAGACCTATTTTCTTTGAGGACTTTTTGTAGACTTTGTGTAGCCTCACTAGTGCGGTTTTGAAGTCCAACCCAGTCTAGAATAAAGTTATAAATAGACTAGTGTATACCTAGTATTAGGTTGAACTTACAAATGTATTTGTGTTAGGGTTTTTATAATCCTTATTGTTGAGGTGTAAGTTCTCTATTAGATGTTCATAAGCTTTTAATCATTGAACATATTGTGTGTCAATTATCATAAGCTTTTAAGCATTGAGTCTCACGTATTTTTAAAGTATTGCTTCCTATTTTTTATTCTCGACTCGTGTTTAGAGTTTTCTCCAATTGCTGAGTGTAATTGAAGAGGGATTTGAGGAGGGCCTCATACTTAGATGTGTCTTAGGTATAAGTTAAGCAAAGGGTAATGATTAAGTCCGTATACTGTAAACTGGAGGTTTACTTTGAGGTCTAAAAATTGATACTATCATAGTTAATTTCATCTCTGGCTTGGTAGCCCTAGAGTAGGAAGGTTATTCCGAACTGGGTAAACATATCATGTGTTATTTACTTTTAGCACTGTTATATTTTTGTTTATACATCTTGCTGGTGTGTGTGAAGTTGGATCCAGTGTATCGATATCTCTTAGGACACCCGATATCTCATAGCCATAATTTCATATGCCTCTAGATTCATTTAGTAAAAATTTGTTTTTAAATTGGTAAAACAAGATCAAGTTATAACATTCAAAACAATATTTAATAATCTTGTTTAATTTATTAAAAATCACAACTAGTCAACATTTTAGTTCCTCTTATGTAAAATGTGATGTTCCTGAACTCAAGGGTGACAACTTTAATGTATGGAAGGAGAGAGTTCTCATTCAATTGGGATGGATGGATATTGACTCTGCCATTAGAAAGCTTGAACCACCTGCAATCACTCAGGGAAGTACCCCATATTAGATTGATCTTCATGAAAAATGGGAGTGATTTAATCACCTTTGTGTTATGTTCATAAAGACCAAATCTGCTGGTATTAGGGGTTCTATTGAGAAATATGATAATGTTTGACACTTAATGAAATAAATAGACGACCAATTTGTTGTTGGAACATGTTTGGTTCTGTAACTATCTTTGAGTTTTAATGATAACAAAGTATACATTGTATAAAGAGTAATTTTGTAATCTAATAGTTTTGTTAAGTGCATAAATTATGGACTAGCAAGTTCTGGACTCTGAACAAGCAAACTCTGAACTCCAGAAAACATATGCACTATGAGAATTCAAAGATGTGTTTACAACAAAAATATGCATTTGAATTATCAAGTCAACTCTTATGGAAGAATATTATCCAAAATACTCTGAAATATTCAAGACTCTGAAACCTCACATTCTTACAATTTTGAAGACTGACTCAGAACACTGATTAAGCTTCATCATTCCATATTAGAAGCCTCTAATTCAAGAAGATAACTCTAAAGGAAGATATTAAGAAAATATTACAAATAGTACAATATCAAATATCTGCTCCACTACCTTACAAACAGGATAAAGGATTGTATTATTGTACCAACTTTGTTTCAACTCGTCCCATCCTCTCTTCCATTATTCTGCTAGCGCCACTATACTATTGTACAATCAGACGTCTTCATGAAAGATTTGATATTAAGAATTCCAACTTCACCCTTCAACGGGTCTATTTTTCATTTATATAATGAAGACTTTGAAGCATGAAAAAACAATGATGTAAGAGAAAAGAAGTGAGTAGCACTGAGAACGAAAAATTGAGAAACTACACAAATAAGAAAACCATTGTTTGTAAAGCTTTATAATTTTTCATTCTTTGTTAGAAAGTCTTGTTGCACTGAAACTATGTGTATCAAATTTATTAGAAGCAATTTGTAAACTCAATATTGTAATCTTAACCTTTGGTTAATTTCCTTGAAAGACTAGAGTATAGTCAGAATCTTTGAGAAGACATTAGTTGTGATCTTAGTGTTTGTAATCAAAGTATTGGTTATTGGATTAAATCTTTATTGAGAAGGTGAAATCACCTTGGTGGATGGACTGGACTAACCTAGTTAAAGGGGAACCAGGATAAAAATACTCATGTTCTTTTATCATTGTTGTATTTGTGTTGTTTGTGTTTAGGTAAACTAAAAAGTTTTATTCTTGAAACCTAAATCAAACCCGCATTTATTGTGTTTAATTGAACCTTCAATTGGCATCAGAGCTCCGGTTCTGGTATTGATTGTCATATCAAACACTTAACTGTGTCAGATGAAGATCTAGTTATTGAAACACAATGGCATGAGTTCGTCCACATGCTCCGAACAATGACAAAGATCACTACTTATCTAAACCTCCAGTTTTTTTATGGTGATAAGTTTGATTATTGGAAGGATAGAATCAAATTTTATTCCTTGGTTTTAATGCTAATTTGTGGATATGGTAACAGATGGTTACACACATTCTTTAAATGCAAATAATGTTAAAATGGAAAGAAGTGTTGTGAATGATCAACAGAAAAAGGACATAAAAATCATTATAGGTTAATAACCATTATGTTGAATGTTATTTCATACACTAAGTATGAAAAGATAACAAAGAGGGACTCTATAAAGTTTATATTTGATTCTCTTAGAATGACTCTTGAAGGAAATGAACAAGTGAAAGAAACCAAGGCTTTGGCCTCGATTCAAAAATATGAACCCTTTATCATGGAAGATAAAGAAACCATTGAGGATATGTTCTCAAGGTTTACGAATCTTGTTGCTGACTTGAAAGTCTTAAGCAAAGGCTATACTACTGCATATCACGTGAAGAATATCATCAGAAGCCTACTAAAGAAATGGAGGCCTATGGTAACTGCACTTAAGGTATCAAATAATATGAACAATATAGCTCTAGAAGAGCTTGTTAGCTCTCTAAGGAGTCATGAGATTGAGCTAAAAGATGATGAGCCTCAGAAGAAAGGAAAGTTTCTGGCTTTGAAGTTTATTAGTAAGTCTAAAAATACTAGAGCTCTTAAAACTGAAGAAGAAGAATCTGATGAAGAAGATGAAGGGTCTATACTATCCAGAAGAGTTAATCAACTCTAGAAGAAAATACAAAAGGAGTTTAGAGGCCATATAAGAGTAGGTGGACATTATGAGTCAACCTCTAGGCAGAAGAAATTTGGAGCTGACAAATAAGTCACCTGCTATGAATGCAAGAATATGGCCATTACAAGTATGTGTATCCAAGACTCACCAAAGAAAATCCAAAGAAGAAGTTCTTCAAAGACAAGAAGAAGGTTCTGATGGCAACATCGGAGGACTCTGAATTGTCAGATGATGATTCTGAAGAAGACCAAGCAATTGTAGCACTGATGGCTAAAGCAAAAGCTTTTGAATCAGAATTAGAATTAACCTCAGACAATGAAGAGGTATTTTCTCATTTATCTCGTTCTGAATTTGAAACATATTTAGCTGAGAAGAATCAAAACTTCAAAGGAGATCCAAGACTCTAAAAAATATTGTTGAAACTCCTTCTGAAACTCCCTAGTGAACTAATGAAAGAAAACATTATTTTAAAAGAAAGAATTAATTATTTTGAAAATGAAAACTCTACTCTCAAAATCAAGAGTGATATTTTAGAAAAATAAATTCTTCTCAATGCTCTTATGAACTCTGAATGTGCTTCAAAGAATTATGAAACTTCTTTTCAAAAATCTCTAGCTAAAAACATAGATAGAGGCAAGATGGCTTCCATGATCGATGGAGTTAGTGGAAATGGGAGAAAATGCATTGGCTATATTAGACCAAGGAACAAAATGCTTGATCCTTAACCACTAGAAGAATGGGTGATTAATCTAAAATCCTTATACTCTCACTTCACTTATGGACACACACATGATACTGATTATATGCATAAACACCCTAGGTTGATAAAACCCATGGGAGAACTAACCATAAATGACCCAAAAAGATATGGGTACCTAAATATAGAATGGTCTATGTTGCAGACATCCTTAGCAGCAAAGTTAAGACACCAATCCTGGTACCTGGATTCTAGATGCTCACGACACATGAAGAGAAGAAGGCATATATTCCAAGATCTGGAACTTAAGCCTGAAGGCTCTGTTGGTTTCAGAGGCATCCAGAAAGGTAAAATGATTGGCTCCATAATAATTGGTAATGACTCTCTACCCTCTATCTCTAAGTTTTTGTTAGTTGAAGGATTAATGCATAATCTTTTGTCAATAAGTTAATTAAGTAATAATGGTTATGATATTATCTTTAATAAAGAGTTATTCAAAGTTGTTAGTCAAAATGATGGCTCTGTAATTTTCAGAGGCAAGAGGAAAAACAACATTTATAAAATTGAACTTTCAGATTTACATAATCAAAATGTTAAATGCCTCATGTCTATGAACAAAGAGCAATGGACCTGACACAAAAGGTTAGGCCATGTTAGTATGAGAAGAATCTCAAAGATAAACAAGTTGAACCTTGTCCGAGGTCTTCCAAATCTGAAGTTTGCTTCATATGCTCTTTATGAAGCATTTCAGAAAGATGATTTTTAAAAAACACCCTCTAATGCTAAAAATGTTGTTTCAATCTCTAGGCCTTTGAAGCTCTTACACATTAAATTGTTTGGGCTTGTTAAAACAAACTATGTCAATGGCAAGAAGTATGAACAAGTTATCATTGATGACTACAACAAATGGACATGGATAAAATTCTTAAAACACAAGGATGGTTCATATTATATGTATGCTACCTTCTGCTCCCAAGTGCATATTGAAAAGAATTTTAAAATTGTCAGAGTCAGAAGTGATCATGATGGAGAATTTAAAAATTAAAATTTTGGAAAACTGTTTGAAGAAAATGGCATTTCTCATGATTTCTCTTGTCCTATAACTCCTCAACATAATGGAGTTGTAGAAAGGAAAAATTGTACTTTACAAGAAATGGCCAAAACCATGATCAATGAGATAAATATTGCAAAACTCTTCTAGGCAGAAGCAGTCAACACAACATGTTACATTCAGAACAGGATCTCAATAAGTCCCATTATGAATAAGACTTCCTATAAATTGTTGAAGAGTAAAAAATCCCAACATTTCTTATTTTCATCCCTTTGGTTGTGTCTGTTTTATGCTTAATACCAAAGATACCCTTAACAAGTTTGATTCTAAAGCAAAAAAGTGTATCATGTTAGGATGCTCTACGCTTAAAAGGTTATAGGGTATACAACATTGAGACAAAAATTATTGAAGAGTCAATTCATGTTAAGTTTGATGATAAGCTTGACCCTGAAAATTCAAAGCTAGTTAAAAAGTTTGCAGATCTAGAGATTACATACTCAGACTTTGAAGACAAATATTCTAAGGTTAAAGATTTTGGACATGCTTAACCAGAAGCTGTTGACACCCCAACACCTCTGAATAAGCATAGGAAAAAACCATCATATCCAGAGGAATTGATTCTGGGTGATAAAGTTGAATCTGTCAAAACCAGATCTTCATTCAGACAATATAGAGAAACAATTTTGGGTCTGGTGTCTATCATAGAACCAACATCCTTCAATAAATATCTTCTAGACTCTAAATGGATTATGGTCATGCAAGAAGAATTAAATCAATTCTCCAAAAGTGATGTATGAGATTTGGTACTAAGATAAAAAGGAAAGCATGTTATTGGAACCTAGTGAGTGTTCAAAAAAAGATAAATGAGCAAGGAGAAGTGGTAATAAATAAATCTATACTTGTTGCACAAGGCTATAATCAATATGAAGGAATTTGCTATACTGAAACTTTTGCACCAGTTTCCAGGTTAGAATCTATTTGTCTTCTAATTTCATTTGCAGTTAATCATAACATCATTTTATATTAAATGAATGTTAAGAGTGAAGTTTTGAATGATTACATTATAGAAGAAGTTTATTTTCATCAACCTCATAGTTTTGAAAATCATAAAAATCCAGATTTTGTTTATAAACTGAAAAATCTTTATATATTCTAAAACATGCTCCCAGAGCATGATATGAAAGACTGGTCAATTTTCTTTTGAAAAATGTTTTTTCAAGTGGGATGGTTAATGCAACTTTGTTTTGCAAGTCATTCAAAAATGATATTTTAGTATTACAAATTTACGTTGATGATATTATTTTTGGTTCTACTAATGCCACTTTTGGCAAGGAATTCTCTAAGTTTATGAGTCTGATGGGAGAATTAAAGCTCTTTCTGGGAATTCAAACCAATCAAAGTTTAGAAGGAACATACATTCATCAAAGCAAGTACACAAGAGAAGTTTTGGAGAAGTTTGACTTATTTGAGTGCAAGACAGGTA
Source organism: Vicia faba (assembly GCA_948472305.1). Taxonomy (NCBI): domain Eukaryota; kingdom Viridiplantae; phylum Streptophyta; class Magnoliopsida; order Fabales; family Fabaceae; genus Vicia; species Vicia faba. The sequence goes on from OX451740.1 coordinate 1,291,428,731, forward strand.
AGACTCCAAATGCACCCAACGTGCATTCTTGAAAAGGACGAAGCAGGTAAAAAGGTAGAACAAAAGTTATACGAAGGTATGATTGGTTCTCTTCTTTATCTGACTACTTCTAAGAATGGCATACTATTTAGTATTTTCTTCTGCGCTAGATTCCAATTAGATCCTAGAGAATCTCACTTAACAACTGTTAAGAAAATATTTAGATATTTGAAAGCTACTACTAAATTTGGCTTGGTGTATTAAAAATCAAAAGAATACAAGTTAGTAGGATATTGTGATGTTGACTATGCTGGAGATTAACTTGAAAGAAAAAAAACCAGTGGAAGCTGTTAGTTTCATGGTGAAAATCTGATTTCATGGTCCATCAAGAGGCAATCTATAATATCACTTTCAACAGTAGAAGCTAAATATATCAAATGAATGTGTAGCATGCAAATACTCTGGATGAAAAGTCAGCTAGAAGACTATCAAATTAAGGAAGGTAGCATTCTTATCTTGTGTGATAACACCTCTGCTATTTGCCTATCCAAAAATACTATTTTAAACTCAAAGGTAAAGCATATTGAAATTAAACATAATTTTATAAGGGATTATGTTCAGAAGGAAAATTTAAATTTTATAATGGATTTTTCATATTTATATTGAAAAATCTAAAAATGAAATCATGTCCAGCATGAAAAAATGCTTTTGCCTCTGAATGTGTAAAATAAGACTTTGGGATTATTGTTCTGAAACAGTTAGCCTTCGGAAGTTAGAGGGTTCTCTGATTCAGATTGACCAAAGTCAGAATCCCGTGGGGAACCTCAGTTTTCTAGACTCTTATCTTATATTAAAAGTGGAGTTCAAAGTGTTCTTTTGGGTGACCTTAAAGTAAGCCAATTGTCCTATATTAAGCTAACAACACGCTTGAGTATCACCTTAGGAATATTATTTATTAGGAATAGATAAAATCATTTCACTTCCCTCCCTTGTCAGGTTGTGTGTTTGATCGGAAAAATAGCAAGTGTATTATTTTGCCTCTATAGTAATAATGAGGAAATTCCCCGAATGTTGATCTCAAGGACTGCGTATAAATATCGAGTTTCAATTGTTGTTCAATTAAACAAAAACTAACGTTTTGGTTTGAATCGTGAGTTTATAATAATAAGTATGAATAAAATAAGAAGATTGACTAAGTGGTTTTAACAAATGTGAGTAACATGCTAGGGTAAGTGTGTGAATTTTCCTTGTAACAACGATGACTTCAATATCAGAACAACTTATTTTACATAATAAATTACCAGTTCTTAAGAATGTTTGCTCCTAATTCATTAGTGAGGAAACCTTTAATTATTCATTCTAAGCTTAGTACATAGAAACTTAGCAGTGAAATTAAGCATTATTCAATCAAGAATGATCTGGTACCTATAGGGTATCCCTAGTCCTGGGTGATATCTACTATAGAATATTCTTAAGAAAGCATTACCAACGACGATCCAACCTAATAGATAATCATACATCAATCTTAATTTGTCTGAAATAGAAATCATTAAACATATCAAGAGAACAAATGGATAATGAAAAACATAATTGTTATTGCAAACATAAAATCAACGTTGTTTAAAGAGTCAAATCATGGACACCCCCTAGAATTGGGGGGTTTAGATACTCATAATATTCAAAGAAAACATAAGATAAATTGTAGACATTATAATTATTGAGATGAACTTTGATCTTCAATCTCTTTCATTCATGACAATCTTCCGCTCCCCAAAAACCTTGTCTCCTCTAATCTTGAATCGTGTAATTTTCGTCTTTCCCAAAAAATTCCCTTAATCCTCATCCAAAATTAGCTTAAATAGAAAAAGTGCCTCTTTTTTCTTTCTCTCTCCTCAATCAGATCCAAAGATACACTAAAATCAGGTTTCCAATGGCCCACAGTACCCTAAGATATCACAAAAAGCCAAAAAGGGAAATATTTGGCGCCAGCTTGCACGCGTGCAATGGCTCGTAACAACTTCTATGGGTGGCTGTAGCGCACCCCTGTTCCCCTGCTTCCATCTTCTCTTTTCCCAGACCTCCTGCTACGGGTACCCGTAGCACATCCCTGGATCTTGTGCTTTTTTTGTACAAAAGGAAGGCTCATGGTATGCCTCTATTACGACCAGTAGCAGCTGCTACGGGTGACCGTAGCAGGTCTACTGGAGCGCAACAAAATCTTCTTCAATTCTCGTGATTTTTGCGTCTAATCTTCCTTGGATATTTGTTTCAACCAGTGAAAAAGTGAAGAGACACAACCAAAGCATAAAATACAGAAAATTCAGAAATAAATCTTAAAAATAATTAAATGAGTAAATGGACTAACGGTACATGAAACTAACTAAAAATGTAACAAAACAAGAGCAAAGTACCACAAATCACCTGGATTTTTGTTGAATAAGTGATAGAAAATATAGTATAAATGGTGATTGGTCACAACCTCAAACTTAGCTCGTTGCTTGTCGTCAAGCAATGTTCAGAACAAAAGAACAAGTCACCCTCAAAATAATTGAAATTTCAATGCTTACCAAAATACTTTTGAGATCTTTCGCAACTCTCTCTCGCTTCTCCTTTCGAAGTTTCCCGCTTTTCAAAATCAATTTTCCCGCCACACTTCCACATTGAAGTACTACTTCACATGTCATCTTATTTCACACTCTCATTAAGACTCTCGGTGCTAAAGTGTTTTCACTCAAAATTTCACAATATGCAATATCAACTCATAAGCTTGAATAAACCCTCTTTTCATTTCACATGCACACAACACACACTTTCTGAGGTCTTTCGGGTTGTAACGGGGCTTGGGTTAAGGTGGGATACGAACATGGAAATCAGGTTTTTGGGCTCAAAGTTAGTGTCATAATTCCTTTCACTGTGTTCATTTCAAAATGTCATTGTTGGAAATCTTCAAACACACTTTTTTGTTATTCAACTCAACTACTTACTTTTACTTCTATTTTTTTCTTTTCCTTTTTTTCTTTGAGTGTATTTTTTGTATACAAATGAGTATCTTCCTTTGGTTAGTGCTTTCTTTTGTGCAATCATATTCTCTTTATTTTTTCATTCATCCATTTTTTTTCTTTTTTCTCTTTTTGCACTCACCTTGTTCAGTTTATGTGTGTCTACCCCGAACTTATAATGAACCACAAATTCAAGAACAAAAACACTTATCTGAGCACGGTGTGGAAGTGTTTAGGCCATGGGTTATGATGATATGGTGATAGAAACAAAAAAGGGTACATGCTCAAATAGGGTTAACAAGGGATAATAATTAAAAGGGATGGCTTTAAAGGCTCAGGGGTAAAAATAAATATTGTTCCTCAGTGTGTGTAATCATGCAATGATATTCCAAAAGAACTTACGCAAACTCTGAGTGATAGAGCCATACCTGAGTTATCTCTCATGATGAATATGTGTTTTGCCTTTTATGCTCTCATAATTTTGGGTTAAGCTGACAGAGTCCAGAGTACCTCTAGTGTGATGCAACTTCCCATTCAGTTCGAGATGCACATGGCTCCTCTGTCAGTCGGGCTTAAGAAAGTTGCGTCCAATCATCTTCAGCAGTATCAAATTTTTGGGGTAATTCAACAGCAAGCAATAGCCAGTGGTGTGATTATTTTCATCCACTATCACTAAATTTCATCACTTATCTAGAAAATAAAACCAAGAACATGTAATGCTTGAAACAAATAACACAAAACATAAACATAAGCAAATACACAAGTAAATAAAAAAAACAAATAACAAAAAAACAATTAAAAAAAACCCCACACTTAAACTAAAAATTAGCCTCAATGTTTTAGAACAAGAGATAGAGGGGTGACTCACAGGAATCTCTACTGAGGAGGAAAAGGGAAATGCAACATTAACTTTCACATCATGGTTTGCATCTCATCCAAAACGGACCCTTGTCGAGTTTGCTCTGCCCCTTGTCGTGTTTGCTTGGTTCTTATGTCACTGAGCTGAGATTGGAACCACGCCCACTGGTCTTGATCCATAGAAGAGGAACCGGTTTCTTGATGAGCATGATGCTGGGGTGGTGGTACAAATTGCTACTGAAAGGTAGCATCATCTCCCGTGTTGGCACCTGCAACAAAATTAGCATATTGGTCGTCTTCGTCATCAGGGACGACACTCATATATAACCATATATTTCTATCAACAATACCGATTTTTTCTGGGTCGGGGAGTTCCATTATACACCTATTACGAATCATCACCGAGTGCGTTCTATGGGTAACAACAATCATACCCTTATGAATCAGTGGCTCTATATCAATTGTATGCTTATTTGCAACAAAAGTATTATCCGCCAAAAAAGATTCATATTCGAGATGCTTGGCAATTTGGGTAATCATAACCCGATGAAAATTCCACCAGTGGATGTTCGAGCAACTCTTCCCAAATAGTCAGCCCCAAAGGCGGCAGGATTAACAACCTCATTATTTTCCATAGTATATAGAAAAAATAATTCCCTCTGAGTGGCCACACATGTACTATCACCCCTACCAAATAACATATAGCAAGGCCCTTTTGGGCGTACCAAAAACATGCGTTCTGAATTACTGAGGCTTTGGAGGTTGCATAACCGTAACTCGGCATACCTATAATAGTAGACCAAAATTGTTTCACAGCAAAATCATTCGGAACAGTTTTGGGCCTATAAATGGGCAGTCGGAGGATACCACCTAATTTCTCAACCGACAACTAATGGTTTTGGTTGAAAAGGTGGAATTTGAGAGTACCAAAGTAGTACCTCGTATTTCCTACCCATTTTTTTCCAAATGAAACTCAAGAGTACTCAAGAACTCGAGAGTGATGCGCTTAAAAGTTGGCGCTTCCAGATACATAAATTCCAATAACCCTATACCATGAAACATCCTATCAATTTCAAATTTCAAATTTCAAACCTAGATCATTCATGGTTTGTTCACATCTATACATGCTGGGAGTCATCTATTGCTTAACATGTGTCGTATACCTTATCTCTTGAGTGGGTTCCTCGAAGATGATGTTATGAGAATTTGGTGTACGACTGCTCCTCTTACGAATTCTTGAGGTTTCCAGCACCTGCTTACCTTTGATAGACCTATTTGGGGACACTTTCATCCTTTGGAGAATAATAAAAAATTGGACTTGTGATTTTTTGAAAATTATAACTGGAATATTGATGAGGAGGACAAGTTATGGATGTTTTGTGAAGGAAGTTTGTGATTTGGGGGGTGGATAAGAGGATAAAGATGACAACTTTTGTTGTGGGTTTTATGGAGGTTTTTAGAGAGAATATGAATGATGTAAGGGTCGTAGAGAGAGAGAGAGAGAGAGAGAGAGAGAGAGAGAGAGAGAGAGAGAGAGAGAATAGGAAGGAAATTAGAATTGATTGGGTTTAATGAGAATGATTGGGGATAATTGGTTGGTAACTGGTGGTGTGGTCAATGAGAGAGAAGAGGCATTTTTTCAAAAAAATTCACAAGTCTGCTACGAGCCGTAGCACGTGCTACGGGCGGCCATAACAGGGAATTGGGATATGATTTTTTGGTGTTTGCTTCAGGAGACCTGCTACAGGGTGTATCACCCCCTACAGGCGGCCGTAGCAGGAAACTGGATTTTGTGGTTTTGTGTTAAGGTTTTGGTTGCATGGCCTACTAAGGGTTGTAGCAGCTGCTACGGGAACCCGTAGTAGGACCCTAACTTGTTCCTCAAAATTGTGTCCTTCTTGACAGTTTTTTCATTTTTTTCGGGTACAACTTCCTTCATCGAAAATTCTTCAAAATTTTAGCCATATCCAATACATATGCTTCCCTATGTAAGACCCTATGAATTATCTGAAAACGGAACAAAACAAACAAACAAAGAAAATAACTTAATAATTAAAAGTGTGGGTTGCCTCCCACGAAGCGCTTCGTTTGACGTCACATTGCTCAATGATACCTAAACTTATTCGGTGAGGTGACCATCCTCTACCAGGCCATTTTCTTGTCCTTGGTAGTATGGTTTCAATCTTTGCCCATTCACTTTAAAGGTGTCATTCCCTTGATTTTTCAATTCTATATCTCCATGGGGAAACACTTTGTTGACCACAAACGGGCCTGACCATCTAGACGTCAACTTTTCAGGAAACAACTTCAACTTAGAACTAAAAAGCAAAACCAATTGTCCATTCTGAAATTATTTTTTCTGAAACCTTTGATCATGCATTTTTTTTGTTTTTTCTTCGTAAATTTTGGAATTTCTCATAATCTTGATTCCTAAATTCTTCTAACTCATGAAGTTGAAGAATTCGAGATTCACCAGCTTTTGTCAGATCATAATTCAAGAAATTGAAAGCCCAAAATTCTTTGGGTTCTAGCTCAAGTGACAAATGACATGCTTTACCGTAAACTAAATGATAAGGAGACATACTTATCGGTGTTTTAAATGCAGTTTGGTATGCCCACAAAGCATCCTCTAGTTTGGTTGACCAGTCTTTGCAAGAGGAACGATGGTCTTTTCAAGAATTTGCTTGATTTTCCTATTCGATACTTTCACTTGCCCACTCATTTAAGGATGATACAAAGTGGAAATCTTGTGCTTCACATTATATTTCTTCAACAAGTTTTCGATCAACTTGTTCAAGAAATGGGTGCCTTCGTTACTGATCAGTGCCCTTGGTACCCCAAACCTTGAGAAAATGTAATTCTTTAGGAAGTTCACTACCACTTTATCATCATTAGTGGGTAATGATACAACTTCCACCCATTTGAAACATAGTCGATAGTAACCAAGATGTAATTCTTTCTGAATGATGGTGGGAAAGGTCCCATGAAATCTATACTCCGTACATCAAAAAGTTCAACTTCTAGGAAGAAATTTTAGGGCGTTCGATTTATTTTGGAGATGTTACCTATCCGTTGACACCTTTCACAATCCTTTACTAAAAAGTAAGCATCTTTAAACAAAGTTAGCCAGTATAGCCCTGATTGGAGGACCTTTGCTGCAGTTCTATCTCCACTGAAATATCCTCCATACTCTTAGTTGCGACATGCCTCAAGGATATATTTTTGATCTTCTTATGGAACACAACATCGGACTAAACCATCCACCCTATTTTTGTAAAGAAATGGATCGTCCCACAGATACAACCTGCAGTCATACAAAAACTTTTTCTTCGTGTTATAGTCAAAGTCATCAGGTATAACACCACTAACCAAATAGTTCGCATAGTGAGAAAACCATGGGGAACCGGTCATAACAAAGAGGTGTTTATCGGTGAAAATATCCATTATGGGGTGTTTCTCTCCTATCTCTTTAATCAGGTACATTCGGGATATGTGATTAGCAACTGTGTTTTTCATATCCCTTTTCATCTCGGATTTCCAAGTTAAATTCTTGAAGAAGTAGGATCCATCTTAGCAACCTTGACCTTGATTCCTGTTTGGAAAAAAGATATTTCAATGCAGAATGGTCTGTATAAACAATGACTTTAGACCCTAGCAAGTAAGACATAAACTTGTCAAGAGTATAAACAACTGATATCAACTCTTTCTTAGTGGTTGCATAATTCACCTGATATGGATTCAACACATGACTTGTGTTGTACCCCAAAATTTTCCCTCCCATTTCTCATTGATTTCTCATCACTAAGCCCTTGGAGCTCAAGATCCAGTTAGGGTTTCATCTGCTCAAGACTTCTCCTTGCACTGTTGACCCAAATTAGGGTTTGTGTTTGCACAAAGATGTTTTGACCAAAAATGCCTAAGATTACTTTCATGCTTCATATTGGACTCCCAAGTTTATCCACATCAAGTTTCAAGCCTTGATTCTAAGTTTTGCCTAGTCAATTGGACAGTTGACCTAGAAATCAGCTGTATTGGGGAAAAAGTCAACTGTGGCCAATTGACAGTCAAATCTCATGAAAATTGACCCACATCAACATTATGAACTCACATGGACCATTTGATCAAGTTTGGATCACAATTCCACAAGAAATTTGATCAGATCACCAAAAGGGCAAAATGGTCATTTTTAGGGTTTTGACTGCACAAAGGCAATTTTTGACTGTTTGACCTAGCCAATGGCAAACCAAGCTCACATATGGACTCAAGGACCCCATGGAATTGTCTTGACATGCTCAACAAGTTCAAAAGATCCCAAGTGCACAAGATTGACAGTTGAATTTCCCAGTCAATTGATCAATTTTGACTGTATACTGAAAAGTCAAACTTTGACTTTTTGGTCAAAATCAAGTGTCAAGATTCATTTTTCATCAAAACATGCCAAATCATGAAACTTGTTCATCAAGAAATCAAGAATTGAAAATTAGGGTTTGAAATGAAGATTTTTCATAACTTAGAATTTTTCTAAGTTATGAAAAACCCTAATTTTTTCCTAACTTTGCCCCACTTTCTCACCAAGATTCATTTGGATTCAAGCAAAAGTCAAAACATGAAAGTTGTAGCCTATTTCAAAATCTACAACTTTGATTCACAAAGTTTTCCCAAAAGAAGCTTGTATCTCAAGTTACAATTTTTGGAACAAGGGTACCAAACCATTCTTAACTTAGAGAAAATTTGACCTATTTTAGGCAGGATTTTTACCTAACTTCAAGACCATTTTTCACATGCTTACACTTGGCATTCAAATTTGAACTTCAAAGATGGATTGTAGTACATATTCCAAGCTTTCCAAAATGTCCAAGAACTCATCAAACAACCTCATGGTTAGAGAGAATCGAATTTGACAATATTGAAAAAACTCACTTTTGTTATGGCCAATTTCCATGTTCATACACTTAGGCAATTTTCAAATCAGCATGCATTTCTTGATTACAGGCCCTAAATCTCTTTTACACTCATAAATTTAATGCAAACTCTTTGTGCCAAGACCATATTCTATGTGTTCAAACATTGCATAAAGGTTTAATCCATTTTTAGATAAAGCATAATATCCATTTTAGAAAAGTTTCACTTTATGTCAAAATACAAATCCAAGCAAGTACAGTTAAGATCTCTTTGGCACAAGTTTATGAGCTAATTACACTGATCAAGACTAAGTGGTTCAGCATAGAATGAGGGCCTGTACATGCTAGAAACACCAACTTGCCATCTCTTGCTTAAAGTGTAAGAAAGCTTGCATTTTTTACAACAACTCTCATTTCCTGTAAACCAAGCTTAAGCAAACTGGTCAAACACTTTCTAATCATCAAACCCAAGCTGAAACACGAGCTATCCACCTCCATTGCCCTCTCAAACACAGGATCACTCTCAAACTGTCCAAACAGAGCACCTGCTACAGATTGAATCCCACAACTCATTTCCATCGTGCATTCTTGCTAAAACCAGTTCAAACACTTTCCTTACCATCAATCCAAACTATCCAAAGCATTAGAAGTGGACTGTAACTCCTCTAATCAGTTTGGCCATTTTCATTTCTTCCTCTTGCAGGTTGACTTCTGCAGTTTGGTATAGAAGGTTTCAAAGCATACCAAGTATTGGAATAACATCCTCACACTTCAAGGAAGCTGTACAAATCGTCATCTTGTCCTAAAAGCTCCCCCATTGCCAGACACGATTCCAACTGAACAGGTATATTCTTGAACTTCTAACTCTCAATGTAGGCATCATTAGCTCTAAGTTTGTGAATAAGAAGTGTTCTACTCATGCCCCTGAAACTGTACATGTCTTTACTTTCCATTTATTTTGCCTGTGCCATGAGAACTTAAGGTCTGAACATTGATAAAAAGTTAGGTTAAGATTTGGGAATGATGAAATTCTCTCTCATTTCTGAGAGTTAGGATGAGTTTTTTACATGTCCAGAATCGTGGCTTGATGATTAACATTTCTTATGTTGTAAGTTTGTGCTAAAAGTCCAAGAATCCAGGTGTTTGAATCATTGTGCAAAGCGCGCGTTTTTGACAAAGGTTCTGGCCAGAGGTTGAAGAAGCTCCACGTGGGCTGGGCCTGTTTTGTTATTTCTTTTCACACCATGTTTTTACTTTTACACCCCCTTGGCCCATTATGTTTATTTTTATGTTTTTTTGACTTTTTCTTTTTTGTTCTGACTTATTTATTTTTTCTAATAATATTAAAAATATAAAAAATATTTTTCACATCATTTTTACATTTTTAGGCATTTATTTGTTTATATTGATATTTGTATGTAAATAAATACATAATACCTTTTTTAGAATATTAGGAATAAATACCAAATACATTCATTTTTTTCATTTTTTATTTTATTTTATCTTCTGAAAATATTTGATATAAAATATACTTTTTTTTATAAATATTAAATATTATTATTTTTGTACATATAATATATATTTAGTAAATAATAATAATACATCTATATTTATTAGAATATTTAGGTAAAAAAATATGAAATATATACATTTTATTTTTATTAATATTTGACATTAAAAATACCTTTTTTTTACAAATATACTTCATTTTTATTTTATTTTGTATATAATAAATAAATATTGTACATATTAAATAGTTAATACATTTACTTAATAAAATTAGGGTTTTGCCCTAAACATAAAAATACCCAAAAATTAATACTTTTTATTTTGTTTACTTGACATATAAAAATACTCTTTTCCATACACATAAAAACAATTTTTTTGCATCTTGCATATTTATTTTATTTCCATTTAATTTGTGCAATTAAATATCTTGTAAATAATTCAAAATTGATGTAATAGTCTAGGTTTAAATTCCTTGTCAAAATACCCCCCCATTTGAACATTTGTACCCCCCTTCCCATATTGTGTTGTAATAGCTTAGGAACTTTAATTTTCGCACTTTAAAGCTTTCTAAATATACCATGATAGAATTAGGGTTTGTATGCAAATAAAAACAACAAAAATAGTTTGACCTAATTTCAAGATAATCAAGCATGAAAATGGACAACACTAATCACACTTGCACCCCTAGGGTATTCCACTTGTTGCCTTCAAATGGGCCATATTGCATGTTAGGTCTCTTTGGGCAAAACAAAACAACCAAATGATCATAGTCCCTCGATGACGCTTTCATAAGTTGCCTAAAAATGATCAAGTCCCTTAAAGGAAAATTGCCCAAAGATACTTGGCACCATTGCAATTATGGTCTAAACGATGACCCGCGCCCGTCCCTTTCACATCCTAACACAAGATTGTCCACCAAATGCAATGGTGGAACAAAATTGTTAAAAGGGTTAAAACATAGCAATAATCTTTGAGAACTTTAGGGTAGATAGCTCTTAAGTACTTGTCAACTTGCAAAATGAAAACACTTGCCTATTTTTCAAAAGCCACACTTTCAAAACAACTTTAAAAAAAAAACTTGAAACATCTTTTCAAAAAGACAAACACCTTTTGTAAAACATTCGAGTAAAGAATTGTTACAAGGGTAGCCTAGACAAGGCATCTTTTTTAAAACATTTTCAAAACCACACACAAAGCACCATTTCAAACAATTGAAAACCAAGGCAAGTTGATCTAAGCAAGTACCTAAGAGCCCATGGATAACCATGGATAGAAAGGGTGCTAATACCTTCCCTTTCTATAATCTACTCCCCGAACCCAAGAAAATATCTCAAAGGTTTTTGCTGTGCTTTTTAAACCTTTCCTTAGGATAAAATAAAAAGTCGGTGGCGACTCTTGCTCAACCGAAACATTTGCGAAAACAAACGCAAAACCATAGTCAGTTCTCCCACCGTATCACAGAACTGGCGACTCTGCTGGGGACAATATTAAAAGTGGAGTAACCTTAGGGCTTAGATCACCCTCTTGCATGACTAATTGTTTGTTTTGATTGCTTTACATCTTGGCTCTCTTGTTTGGGTTTGCAATCCTACACCCGGATTTGGGGAAACATTCATAGATAGCAATACGTTATGGAAACTGTGCGGGGTATACCGACACGGTTGAAGCAATAGCTATATTAGTGCGACATATTTGTGAGTACCGGTAACCCTTGAGTTCAATCAAGGAGAGTACGGGGCCGCTGAGTGATGTCACTAAGCACTAATGACCTAGAACCTTACTTGACCATCTTGGCGTTTTATTAGGGGTAGTGAGATGACCGGCTTTGGTGCAGTCCGAAGTTTGTAGATACTCGATACTACACTCATTGAGGGTTGTTTTATTGGAATATTTTGGTCGCTAGTTAAGTGGCTAAACCAAAATAATGAACGATGAAAACAATCCAATGATATTGAGCTCCTTAGAACCCGGTTACTATTTATAGGACAGGTTTTTAAGCCAACTACACTGAAGAGGGTACTTACCTATGAAACCTCATGCAAGCCTGAAACCAGGGTTTGGTGTGAATTGCTTGTACATATGTTTTATGCATACATCATAAACATCATAAAGCATCATATGCATTCACTAACCATTTCAAGGGTTTGGATCTTCATCTTTGTTCTTGTTTTGTAGGTCATGGAAATTCCTTGCAGAAAAACCATCCAAGTCAACCTTGTGAGAATCTCTCCTCAACTCAAGGAGCTCACCTCAAGAATTCCGGAAAGCTCGTCCTTTAGTGAAAGACATGGTAGACTGCTCAGCTTAGTCAACACCAACATTGAAGAAGACATGATGAAAGTGCTATTCCAGTTCTTTGACCCTCTTCACCACTGTTTCACTTTCCCTGACTACCAGTTGGTGCCCACTTTGGAGGAGTTTTCTCAACTACTGAGAATTCCTATCCTTAATTAACTACCCTTCAACGGTACGAAAAAGGAACCAAAGCCTGAAGATGTTGCTCGAGCATTACATCTACAGCCTTCTGACATCAAGGGGCATTGGGAAACCAGAAGCAGCGTCAAAGGATTCTTAGCAAAATTCTTGTTTGAGAAGGCACAAGAATGTTGGAATTCATTGGACCTACAAGCCTTTGAAGAAATTGTGGCACTCCTTATCTATGGGTTGGTCTTGTTCCCAAATCCTGATCAGCTGGTAGATGTCAATGCCGTCAAAATCTTCTTGTCCAGAAATCCGATACCAACATTTCTTGGGGACATTCTTCACTCATTTTACACACGAACAATGAGAAAGAGGGGTGTTCTCATGTGCTGTACTCCTCTCCTTGCAAGGTGGTTTATTTCGCACCTTCCACAATCTGTCTTGAAGAATGACCAAGGCTCAAGGTGGTCCCAACAATTGATGACTCTTACTCACTCTGATGTACATTGGTGTTCTCGGTCCAGAGAAAATGTCATCATCGTCGATCGTTGTGGAGAGTTCCCTAATGTTCCATTACTTGGCATTAGAGGGGGCATTACCTATAACCCTTGCCTAGATTTGAGGCAATTTGGATATGCACAGAGGGATGGCCCTCACGACATGTTGATTCCTGACCTAGTTTTTGACTTCGACAACGATGCGCAAGGACTTCACCAAAGATTCATCAGAGCTTGGAGGATGCCCAACAAGGTTGATAACAATACACTGGGGCACAAGAACTCCATCCCTCTTGAGCCTTATCTCAAGTGGGTACGAGCCCGAGCCCAGAGTATAATGATGGCTTATCCTCATGTTCTCCCTGTGATTAAAGAGCCCGTCAAGGAAGGAGAGGTTCCCTACACCATCCTATATCCTGACATGCCTACATCGTGGGAGGAAATGCAAAAGAGTTGGATTCAGCTCAAGGAGGAACATAACACTTTTGAAGCCAGCTTCCACGCTAGTGAGAAGAAGGTTCTAGAGCTTACCCGCCGACTCCATGAGCAAGAGGCCCTCAACACCTACATCGCACCAAAGAGGACGCGCAATGTCTTTCTACCTTGAGAAGTTGTTTTTGTAATATTTGGCCCATGGGGCATTTATGTACTAACAAATTTCTTCTTATTAATATGACGTGCGTTCCTTTTTGTCCGCAACAATTTTGAATATTCTAAATCCTTGAATGCATTGCATACATAAGCATACCATTCATCATATGCATAAGCAGGTCTCACGCCAGATTTCCTTATCTGTCTGCTGTTTATTTTAGTAGGATGGATCTCGAGCAAACAGTCAAAGACCTGCAAACTCAAAATGCACAGTTCCAGCAACTCCTGATGACCTTGGCTAAGGGTCAGGAGGATCTAAAGTCCTTGCTGGGGAATAAAGACCCAGTGAAAAAGAAGAAAAAGAGACTCGAAGTGGCTACTTTAGGGAGAAGATTTGAAGGAGAAGCCCGGAGAGTGCTTGAATTTCCTCCTACTTCTGATGAAGGAACCAGTAAAGGGGGTGGGGCTGCGGTACCTTCCGAGTCCGATGTGGAAGAAGAGGAGGTCGAAAAGGATGAAGACTACTCTGATCAACAATACCCTCCGGCTGATGATAAATACAAGGGTTTAGAAGACAGGTTGGCCGCCATGGAGCTACAAAGGGTGCCGGGTTTGTATTTCGAAGACTTGGGTTTAGTTGTCGGGATTGTGATTCCCCCAAAGTTCAAAGTGCCAGTTTTTGTGAGGTATAATGGGCTGTCCTGTCCAAAAATGCATCTCAGGTCCTACGTAAGGAAGATTCAACCTTATACGGCAGATAAGAACCTTTGGATCCACTTCTTTCAAGACAGCCTTTCTGGAGCTCAACTGGAGTGGTTTTATCAGCTAGAGGGAACCAGCGTCCGAAACTGGGAAGACTTGGCCACCGCCTTTTACAAACAATATCAGTATAATTCTGACCTTGCTCCTACTCGTACCCAACTTCAGGGTATGTCACTGGGAACCGGCGAAGGATTCAAAGAATATGCACAAAAATGGAGGGATTTGGATGGCAGGGTGCAGCCTCCTTTAACCGACCGTGAACTTGTTGATATGTTTCTAGGGACCCTATTTGGGCCATTTTTCAATCATCTGATTGGTAACTCTTCCGCGGGGTTTACCGACTTGATCTTAATAGGCGAAAGAATAGAAGCTGGCATCAAGTCAGGAAAGATTCAGAAGGGTGCCGCTGCAAGTGTTGAGAAGAAGCCTTTTAAGAAGGAAACAGCTGTGGTATACTCCCAGAGAAGAGCAGGGAAGACTGAGCGCAGGCCAACTGTGGGGGCCGTAATGATTCAAAATCCTTCAAGTGAGCAGCCTCGCTATAACCAGTCCAGACCAAATCAACAACGAGCGGAACGGCCACAACGGCAGTTCACCCGCATTAATATGACGCCAGCGCAAGTACTTCCCCATCTGTTGAAGTTGAATCTCGCCACTATCAAGGAGGCACCAAAAAATGTGAATACGTCCTCTCCGCATTACCATCCTAATGCTAAATGCGCCTACCATTCTGACAGTGTCGGGCACGACACCAACGATTATTGGGAACTTAAGCATAAAATCCAAGACCTGATAGAGGCAAAGGAAGTGGAGTTCGACGCTCCGGAGAAGCCTAATGTAATATCTGCTCCAATGCCGAAGCACGGCCGAAATGTCAATGCCATTGAAGAAGATTTGTATGTTGCTGATGTCAATGATCTGATAACTCCATTGTTAACCATCAAGTTGAATCTGTTAAGGGCCGGGATCTTCCCGGGATGTAAAGAAGATTGCTATTGTTGTTACTCTCTGTCGTTTGATTGTCCGTTACTAAAGAAAGGCATCCAAGGCCTAATGGACAGTCGACAAATTTTGTTTGAAAAAGTTTCTGCTACTCCAACCCATACTGAAGATGTCTCAATCATAACCATTCACGCCAATCTTTCCAAGGCCGTCAAAAAGCCTGTTAAGATTACACCAGTTACGAAATCTGTTCCTTTAAAGATAACAATGCCAGGGCCTGTCCCCTACATTTCTGAGAAGTCAATACCATGGAACTACGGCGGTGACGTATACTACCATGGTATTAAACAAATCTAAATAACTGAAGAAAGTTCGGATGATGAAGAAGTCAGCATTGGAAACATTGCAGGCACGAGCAAAATCACCCGGAGCGGGAGAATATTTTCTCCAGAGATTGCCCCTCCAAGAGCAATCTTTGGACCCTGATCTGCTGACAAGGTCATCCCTGCACCAATAAAACTCTCCGCTAGAACCCCATTGATTGAAGATGTTGTTGTTCCTAGTATTGTCCCTCCTACCGCTGTTGATAAAGGTAAGGGAATCCAAGATGAGCTCGTCAGGACGAGGGCTCAACCCTTGGTCATCCCGGAAACCTCCAAGAAAGAAATGGATGAGATCTTGAAGATAATCAAAAGGAGTGATTACGATGTGGTAGAACAGCTGGGGCAAACCTCCTCCAAGATCTCCATGCTGGCACTATTACTTTGCTCAGAAGCGCACGCTAAAGCTCTGATAAAATTCCTGAAGGCAGCCCACGTGCCCCAGGAAACCTCTGCAGATCAATTTCAAAATTGCGTGGCCAACCTTACTGCGGACAATGGATTAGGTTTCTCTGATGCCGACCTAACTCCTAAAGGTAGAAACCACAATGATGCTTTGCACATTTCAGTCGAGTGCCGAGGAACTACTCTCGCACATGTCTTGGTCGACACTGGTTCGTCGCTGAATGTACTGCCTAAGAAGGCCTTGGACCGACTAGATTGTGAAGGGTTGGAGTTGAAACCGAGTGATATTGTTGTCAGAGATTTCGATGGTTCGAAGAGAATGGTCCATGGGGAGGTTGATATTCCCATCAAGGTGGGCACCGAGGTGTTTAAATCTACTTTCTATGTGATGGACATCCGTCCGTCTTACTCTTGCTTGTTGGGTAGGCCTTGGATACACCATGCTGGGGCAGTCACCTCCTCCTTACATCAGATGTTGAAGTATCCTGTCAAGGGGAAGATTATAACCATCCATGGCGAAGAGGAGTACATGATCAACCATTTGAACTCCTTCCGGTATGTGGAGGTAGAAGGGGAGTTCATTGAGACGCCTTTCCAGCATTTCGAAGAAGTCCTTCCTGAAATAACAGTAGCAAAGTTGGCAGCTGAGACACCGAGGCAGATGGCCAGGATGGCATCTCTGGAGGACGCAAAGGCCGCAATAAAGGAGGGGAAGAATTCAGCATGGGGGCAGTTGCCTGATATTCCACATAAAACAGACAAATTTGGATTAGGGTTCACTGCCGCGGGCCAGAAAGCTATGCGCCGTTCGAAGATTGAAAGAGCCCCAATCAAAATTTCTCCCTACGGAATCAACGCTTTGGAGGATGAAGACAAAGGGAGCAACATCGAAGAGTGGATTTACCCTACTGTCAAAGGAGGATTATGCAACTGGGAGGCAAAAGACTTTGTCCCCATCACTTTTATTCATCAGTAATTTATCTGTCAAACATTTCCTATTTGGTCTGTAATATTTATTTTCAAACAATCCGTACACTATCTTTTTACCTCATGCCTTGCCCGGGGCATGTAGGTCCATTTGTAAGGGTTTTGATTATTTTCATATCCATATGCCATGTTTAATGATTCATTGGACGTTTTTCATTTGACAAACTGCTGTGTTCATTTTCTTTCCTTTTGCATATTTCGTTTAAGGATGGCTATCCCTTACACACACCCACACTCACAAATGCAGGTACCCATCCACTCCGGATTCCATGGGTGACTATTCTGCTATATCCTTCAATAACTCTGAAGATCTGGTCAATCAAGCCGAGTATGAAGACGACGAAGGTTGTGAAGTACCAGGGGAACTAGCCAGACTTCTACAGCAAGAGGAAAGGGCCATTTTACCGCATGAAGAGTCATTGGAAACTGTCAACTTAGGGACCGAGGAAGACCGGAAGGAGGTGCAAGTGGGTGCCAATCTAGAACCAAGTGTCAAGGAACGCCTGATACAGTTGTTGAATGAGTATGTTGAAATCTTCGCTTGGTCTTATGAAGACATGCCAGGTTTAGACACAGACATCGTGGTTCACCGTCTCCCCACAAGAGAGGATTGTCCACCGATCAAGCAAAAAGTCCGCCGAATGAGGCCTGACATGCCTGAAAAGATCAAAGAAGAAGTGATGAAGCAATTCGACGCTGGCTTTCTGGCTGTTACGTCCTATCCTCAATGGGTCGCTAACATCGTACCAGTACCTAAGAAAGATGGCAAAGTCAGGATGTGTGTGGACTACCGGGATTTGAATAGGGCCAACCCCAAAGATGATTTTCCACTTCCACACATTGACATTTTGATCGACAACACAGCTCAGCACAAAGTGTTTTCCTTCATGGATGGATTCTCGGGCTACAATCAAATCAAAATGGCCCCCGAAGATATGGAGAAAACAACTTTTGTCACACAATGGGGCACTTTCTGTTACAAGGTGATGCCGTTCGGGCTGAAGAACGCAGGGGCAACTTATCAACGCGCCATGGTAGCTTTGTTTCATGATATGATACATCATGAGATTGAAGTTTACGTAGACGATATGATAGCTCGGTCAAAAACAGAGGAGGAGCACCTTGAACATCTAGAAAAGCTGTTTGCCAGATTAAAAGAATACAAACTCAGGCTGAATCCAAGTAAGTGCACTTTTGGAGTTAGGTGTGGTAAACTTCTAGGATTCATTGTAAGCAACAAAGGCATTAAAGTCGATCCAGAAAAAGTGAAAGCAATACAAGAGATGCCTGCTCCCCGTACTGAAAAGGAGGTTAGAGGGTTCTTGGGGCACTTGAACTATATTGCCAGATTCATCTCTCATCTAACTTCTACCTGTGAGCCAATTTTCAAACTCTTAAAGAAAGATCAGGTAGTCGAATGAAACGACGATTGCCAAGATGCTTTTGATAAGATCAAGGAGTATTTGCTAGAACCTCCTATTCTGATGCCACCCGTCGAAGGAAGACCATTGATCATGTATCTAACCGTCTTGGATAACTCAATGGGGTGTGTTTTGGGCCAGCATGACGAGTCTGGTCGAAAAGAGCATGCTATTTATTACCTTAGCAAAAAGTTTACCGACTGTGAGACTCGCTACTCACTGCTCGAGAAAACTTGCTGCGCTTTGGTATGGGCTGCTCGCCGACTAAGGCAGTATATGTTGACTCATACTACCTTGTTGATTTCCAAAATGGATCCTATCAAGTATATCTTCGAAAAGCCTGCTTTATCTGGAAGAATAGCTAGATGGCAAATGATCCTAACTGAGTATGACATCCAGTACACCACCCAAAAAGCTATAAAAGGGAGTGTACTAGCTGACCATCTGGCTCATCAAGCTATCGAAGATTATCAACCCATGAGATTTGACTTCCCAGACGAGGACATCATGAATTTGGACAACATTGAAGGTAACGGACCGTATGACGGACCCGAAAAGGGATCCCGATGGACCCTGTACTTTGATGGTGCTTCAAATGCACTTGGAAACGGTATCGGCGCAGTACTCATTTCTCCGGAAGGTTGTCACACACCTTTCACGGCCCGACTTTGCTTCAGCTGCACGAACAACATGGCTGAGTATGAAGCTTGCATCTTCGGTCTCAAGGCTGCTATAGACTTGAGGATCAAATCTTTGATCGTATTTGGGGACTCGGCTTTGGTTATCAGTCAAATCAAAGGAGAGTGGGATACCAAGCATCCTAATCTTATCCCATACAAAGAACATGTCTTGACATTGTTGCCTCATTTCGAGCAAATTACCTTCGAGCATTTCCCGCGAGAAGAGAATCAGCTAGCAGATGCTCTAGCTACAATGTCCTCCATGTTTAAACTCAACTGGGATAACGAGGCTCCCCAAATCACCATTGAGCGAATGGATGAACCTGCGCATTGTCACGAGATTAATACCGAAGAAGTAGTGGAACAACCTTGGTTCCATGAAATCAAAAGGTATCTCCAGACTAGAGATTATCCCGAAGGAGCTTCCGTAAATGACAAGAAGTTCTTAAGGAAGTTTGCTGCCAAATTCTTCCTGAGCAACGACATCCTTTACAAACGAAGCCATGATTGTGTATTACTCCGATGCGTAGACAAAGCTGAAGCAGAGTTGATCATGACTGAGATACACAGCAGCACATTTGGCACTCACTTGAGCGGGCATACAATGGCTAAGAAGATCCTAAGGGCAGGCTATTACTGGTCTATCATGGAAGCTGACTGCCATCAACATTCCCGTACTTGCCACAAATGTCAAGTCTACGCTGAAAAAGTTCATATTCCTCCGGTTCCTCTCAACTTCCTGACTGCTCCGTGGCCATTTGCAATGTGGGGCATTGACATGATTGGAGAGATCAAGCCCACGGCTTCCAACGGACATCGTTTCATCCTAGTTGCCATTGACTATTTCACCAAGTGGGTCGAAGCGGATTCCTTCGCCTCTGTTACTAAAAATGTGGTTGCCCGCTTCATCAAGCAAAATCTCATATGCCGGTATGGTGTTCCAGACAGGATCATCACAGACAACGATACGAATCTGAATAACACGATGATCACCGCATTGTGAAAACAGTTCAAAATTTATCATCACAATTCATCTCCCTATCGGCCGAATATGAACGGTGCTGTTGAAGCTGCGAACAAAAACATTAAGAAGATCATTCAGAAAATGACAGTCACTTACAAAGACTGGCATGAGATGTTACCGTTTGCTCTACATGGATACCGTACGACGGCACGTACTTCAACCGGGGCAACCCCATTTTCTTTGGTATATGGCATGGAAGCTGTCCTGCCTATGGAGGTTCAGATTCCTTCTCTAAGGATTATGAAGGACACAGGTTTGAATGAAGATGATTGGATTCAGACCCGACTTGATCAACTCAATCTGATCGACGAGAAGCGACTCGCTGCTATATGCCATGGTCAGACGTATCAAAAACGGATGATCAAGGCCTTCAATAAGAAAGTCAGACGTCAAGTGTATCAAGTCGCAGATCTCGTAATTAAGCGGATTATCTTGCCGCAAAGTGATCCCAGGGGCAAATGTGCTCCTACATATGAAGGACCATTTGTGATCAAGAGCATATTTTCTGGTGGTGCAATGATTCTGACCACCATGGACGATGATGATTTGCTGCACCCTGCGAACGCAGACATAGTCAAAAGATACTACGCATAAAATAACCCGACAAGTCGAAAACCCGAAAGGGCGGCTTGGGCAAGAATGGGCATCCCGGTGAACCGAAAACCCGAAAGGGTGGTTCAGGCAAAAATTAGGGATAAAAACAAAAAATCTGTACACCCGGCAAGTTGAAAACCCGAAAGGGCGGCTTGGGCAAAAAGGGGTTTCCCGGTGGATCGAAAACCCGAAAGGGCGATTCAGGCAAAAGTTAGGGAATTAAAGCGTATGACTATGTCTCGTCGGATCACTTCAAAGACAATCTCTTCATCAACCAGTTCCAGGCTCCTGATCAATCCAGTCATCGGAAGACGAAGCATTGAATGGACAGATATTCAGAGTTGTGAAAGCTATAGCGGAATGGAATCCCATGGAATTATTTCACATAGCCATCTTTATTTTGTATAAATCTTTCAATATTTACGACAAAATCCTCTTACTAGGATGACTGTCTCCTTTGTACAAATATACTCAGAGAAAGTTAATACAAATACTCTTCCCAGAAATTTGTGTCATTTCCTTTTTCTTTTTCTCTTGCACTAATTGTTTTATTTTGAGAAACGTCCAATGTTTTGTTAAATAGGCATATGCATTTGAACATAATCATCTCCTTATGAATCCAGAAAGAGGATTACCGATAGGTTGAAGGTGCAGTTGGATATCTTGATACCCTTTCAAAGAAAACCCCCAGGAGATTTGGAATCCATATCCTTAGCAAGTCTTGAAGCTTATCCCCAGTAGATTCTGGAAGCTTATCCCCTGCAGAGTACGGACGTCTCTCCCGAGCCTTATTCAAAGTTATTCCTCACAAGGGAGTATAACTGGGTTATCCTCAGCTTATTGCCACGGAAGATCGCACTCGACAAATTTCTTCCTATCCCCAGCGGAGTTCATCAGAGTTCCCCAACATAAATTATCAATACAATCCCCCAGAGGAGCTTATCTTTGTTATCCCCAGCCAGAGAATCCACCAGAACTCAATTCCCCTCAGAGTTTAAGTTTCAGTATCCCCAGCCGAGCTAAAACTTCAAACTATCCATCCCCAACGAAACCAGACTAGTGAACCTTCTCCCCACTGAGATACTTCCCACCAAGCTGAAGATTCTCAAATCATACTTCCCCAGCATGGGTCTACCAGGTTCTAAAATCCCCAGTAGAAATCATCAGAAATTCTTTCACCCTGCAAGTCACCAAGGAAATTCCAAGTCCCCGCAAGTGGTTCTAAGGCCCCTCAACGATTGAAGGTCTGGTATTCCCCAAGCAAATCTGAAGACTTTCAGTTTTCAGTTCCTCATTGTATATTCGAAGATTCTCCAGTGAAGATCTCCTCAAGACAGGGATTCCCCAGAAGATTGGTATACAACCCAAGCTCCTTATTCTCCAGCAACAACCAGGAATTATTCTTCCCGGCAGCAGTCAAGATGCTTTTATCTTTAACCATCTCGGATTCATCTATCCTCAGCAAGATAGCTCATCAGCTTACATGCGCATTCATTTACATTCATATCATATAACATACGTTGCATCATGCATCATGACATTGCATACAACTAACTCTTTACCTTTTCAGGTAAGATCAGTCGACAGACTAAAATCATTATCTTCCGAGATTCCTTCCAGGAATAGTTCAGATGTGACCCAGACATGGCAACATTCTAATGCTTATTCCAGATTCATCCAGATGCAGTTTTACACGAGCTCATCATCAGGAAACCCTACACCGGTTCCTCCTCCACCTTCAAGATTTCTGAAAACAGTTCACGGGTTCTCCAAGTAACGGATGCTAACCTATCGCTTGTTCAGTTTCTTCTCAAGACTTCTGAAAACAGTTTATGGATTCTTCCCAACAACGGATGTTAATATATCAACTTGTTCAGATGCAACTTTTGAAAACAGTTTACGGACGCTTCCCAACAACGGATGTTGCTCTATTGCTTATTCAACTTCAAGATTTCTGAAAACAGTTCACGGGTTCTCCAAGTAACGGATGTTAACCTATCACTTGTTCAGATTCTTCTCAAGACTTCTGAAAACAGTTTATGGATTCGTCCCAACAACGGATGTTAATCTATCACTTGTTCAAATGCAACTTTTGAAAACAGTTTACGGACGCTTCCCAACAACGGATGCTGCTCTATTGCTTATTCAACTTCAAGATTTCTGAAAACAGTTCACGGGTTCTCCAAGTAACGGATGTTAACCTATCGCTTGTTCAGTTTCTTCTCAAGACTTCTGAAAATAGTTTATGGATTCTTCCCAACAACGGATGTTGATCTATCTCTTATTCAGATGCAACTTTTGAAAACAGTTTACGGATGCCTCCAGATACGGATGTCAATCTATTGCTTATTCAAACCCCCAATTCAGAGATAGTCCAAAACATGGACACCTTTCTGATACTCATTCCAGATGGCATCTTTAAGCCCATCCCCGACAAGTTTCTGTCACTCTTCCAGATGGCATCGTTAATCCCATCTCCAAATGGCATCTCTAAGCCCATTCCCGCATCCATTGCTTTGACGAGTGCAAATTTCCGGGCACTCTAGTGTCCAATCTCCTTTTACCCTCGAGTCACGAAAGGCAAACTTGCCAATCTAACTCTTCAGATTCAAGAAGATTGAACAGGGGCAACTGTTCTACCCCAAAATTTGCCCTCCCATTTCTCATTGATTTCTCATCACTAAGCCCTTGGAGCTCAAGATCCAGTTAGGGTTTCATCTGCTCAAGACTTCTCCTTGCACTGTTGACCCAAACTAGGGTTTGTGTTTGCACAAAGATGTTTTGACCAAAAATTCCTAATATGACTTTCATGCTTCATATTGGACTCCCAAGTTTATCCACATCAAGTTTCAAGCCTTGATTCCAAGTTTTGCCTAGTCAATTGGACAGTTGACCTAGAAATCAGCTGTATTGGGGAAAAAGTCAACTGTGGCCAATTGACAGTCAAATCTCATGAAAATTGACCCACATCAACATTATGAATTCACATGGACCATTTGATCAATTTTGAATCACAATTCCACAAGAAATTTGATCAGATCACCAAAAGGGCAAAATGGTCATTTTTAGGGTTTTGACTGCACAAAGGCAATTTTTGACTGTTTGACCTAGCCAATGGCAAACCAAGCTCACATATGGACTCAAGGACCCCATGGAATTGTCTTGACATGCTCAACAAGTTCAAAAGATCCCAAGTGCACAAGATTGACAGTTGAATTTCCCAGTCAATTGATCAATTTTGACTGTATACTGAAAAGTCAAACTTTGACTTTTTGGTCAAAATCAAGTGTCAAGATTCATTTTTCATCAAAACATGCCAAATCATGAAACTTGTTCATCAAGAAATCAAGAATTGCAAATTAGGGTTTGAAATGAAGATTTTTCATAACTTAGAATTTTTCTAAGTTATGAAAAACCCTAATTTTTTCCTAACTTTGCCCCACTTTCTCACCAATATTCATTTGGATTCAAGAAAAAGTCAAAACATGAAAGTTGTAGCCTATTGCAAAATCTACAACTTTGATTCACAAAGTTTTCCCAAAAGAAGCTTGTATCTCAAGTTACAATTTTTGGAACAAGGGTACCAAACCATTCTTAACTTAGAGAAAATTTGACCTATTTTAGGCAGGATTTTTACCTAACTTCAAGACCATTTTTCACATGCTTCCACTTGGCATTCCAATTTGCACTTCAAAGATGGATTGTAGTACACATTCCAAGATTTCCAAAATGTCCAAGAACTCATCAAACAACCTCATGGTTAGAGAGAATCGAATTTGACAATATTGAAAAAAACTCACTTTTGTTATGGCCAATTTCCATGTTCATACACTTAGGCAATTTTCAAATCAGCATGCATTTCTTGATTACAGGCCCTAAATCTCTATTACACTCATAAATTTAATGCAAACTCTTTGTGCCAAGACCATATTCTATGTGTTCAAGCATTGCATAAAGGTTTAATCCATTTTTAGATAAAGCATAATATCCATTTTAGAAAAGTTTCACTTTATGTCAAAATACAAATCCAAGCAAGTACAGTTAAGATCTCTTTGGCACAAGTTTATGAGCTAATTACACTGATCAAGACTAAGTGGTTCAGCATAGAATGGGGGCCTGTACAGGCTAGAAACACCAACTTGCCATCTCTTGCTTAAAGTGTAAGAAAGCTTGCATTTTTTACAACAACTCTCATTTCCTGTAAACCAAGCTTAAGCAAACCGGTCAAACACTTTCTAATCATCAAACCCAAGCTGAAACACGAGCTATCCACCTCCATTGCCCTCTCAAACACAGGATCACTCTCAAACTGTCCAAACAGAGCACCTGCTGCAGATTGAATCCCACAACTCATTTCCATCGTGCATTCTTGCTAAAACCAGTTCAAACACTTTCCTTACCATCAATCCAAACTATCCAAAGAATTAGAAGTGGACTGTAAATCCTCTAATCAGTTTGGCCATTTTCATTTCTTCCTCTTGCAGGTTGACTTCTGCAGCTTGGTATAGAAGGTTTCAAAGCATACCAAGTATTGGAATAGCATCCTCACACTTCAAGGAAGCTGTACAAATCATCATCTTGTCCTAAAAGCTCCCCCATTGCCAGACACGATTCCAACTGAATAGGTATATTCTTGAACTTCTAACTCTCAATGTAGGCATCATTAGCTCTAAGTTTATGAATAAGAAGTGTTCTACTCATGCCCCTGAAACTGTACATGTCTTTACTTTCCATTTATTTTGCCTGTGCCATGAGAACTTAAGGTCTGAACATTGATAAAAAGTTAGGTTAAGATTTGGGAATGATGAAATTCTCTCTCATTTCTGAGAGTTAGGATGAGTTTTTTACATGTCCAGAATCGTGGCTTGATGATTAACATTTCTTATGTTGTAAGTTTGTGCTAAAAGTCCAAGAATCCAGGTGTTTGAATCATTGTGCAAAGCGCGCGTTTTTGACAAAGGTTCTGGCCAGAGGTTGAAGAAGCTCCACGTGGACTGGGCCTGTTTTGTTATTTCTTTTCACACCATGGTTTTACTTTTACACCCCCTTGGCCCATTATGTTTATTTTTATGTTTTTTTGACTTTTTCTTTTTTGTTCTGACTTATTTATTTTTTCTAATAATATTAAAAATATAAAAAATATTTTTCACACCATTTTTACATTTTTAGGCATTTATTTGTTTATATTGATATTTGTATGTAAATAAATACATAATACCTTTTTTAGAATATTAGGAATAAATACCAAATACATTCATTTTTTTCATTTTTTATTTTATTTTATCTTCTGAAAAATATTTGATATAAAATATACTTTTTTTTATAAATATTAAATATTATTATTTTTGTACATATAATATATATTTAGTAAATAATAATAATACATCTATATTTATTAGAATATTTAGGTAAAAAAATATGAAATATATACATTTTATTTTTATTAATATTTGACATTAAAAATACCTTTTTTTTACAAATATACTTCATTTTTATTTTATTTTGTATATAATAAATAAATATTGTACATATTAAATAGTTAATACATTTACTTAATAAAATTAGGGTTTTGCCCTAAACATAAAAATACCCAAAAATTAATACTTTTTATTTTGTTTACTTGACATATAAAAATACTCTTTTCCATACACATAAAAACAATTTTTTTGCATCTTGCATATTTATTTTATTTCCATTTAATTTGTGCAATTAAATATCTTGTAAATAATTCAAAATTGATGTAATAGTCTAGGTTTAAATTCCTTGTCAAAATACCCCCCCATTTGAACATTTGTACCCCCTTCCCATATTGTGTTGTAATAGCTTAGGAACTTTAATTTTCGCACTTTAAAGCTTTCTAAATATACCATAATAGAATTAGGGTTTGTATGCAAATAAAAACAACAAAAATAGTTTGACCTAATTTCAAGATAATCAAGCATGAAAATGGACAACACTAATCACACTTGCACCCCTAGGGTATTCCACTTGTTGCCTTCAAATGGGCCATATTGCATGTTAGGTCTCTTTGGGCAAAACAAAACAACCAAATGATCATAGTCCCTCGATGACGCTTTCATAAGTTGCCTAAAAATGATCAAGTCCCTTAAAGGAAAATTGCCCAAAGATACTTGGCACCATTGCAATTATGGTCTAAACGATGACCCGCGCCCGTCCCTTTCACATCCTAACATAAGATTGTCCACCAAATGCAATGGTGGAACAAAATTGTTAAAAGGGTTAAAACATAGCAATAATCTTTGAGAACTTTAGGGTAGATAGCTCTTAAGTACTTGTCAACTTGCAAAATGAAAACACTTGCCTATTTTTCAAAAGCCACACTTTCAAAACAACTTTCAAAAAAAAACTTGAAACATCTTTTAAAAAAGACAAACACCTTTTGTAAAACATTCGAGTAAAGAATTGTTACAAGGGTAGCCTAAACAAGGCATCTTTTTTAAAACATTTTCAAAACCACACACAAAGCACCATTTCAAACAATTGAAAACCAAGGCAAGTTGATCTAAGCAAGTACCTAAGAGCCCATGGATAACCATGGATAGAAAGGGTGCTAATACCTTCCCTTTCTATAATCTACTCCCCGAACCCAAGAAAATATCTCAAAGGTTTTTGCTGTGATTTTTAAACCTTTCCTTAGGATAAAATAAAAAGTCGGTGGCGACTCTTGCTCAACCGAAACATTTGCGAAAACAAACGCAAAACCATAGTCAGTTCTCCCACCGTATCACAACTTGCATAATAAATCATACGTAAGAGCTTTTCTCTTCTCTGCCCTAACATCGCCCCTACTGCAATGTCACTCGCATCACACATTATCTCAAAGGGAAGTGACAAATCAGAGGAAATTACTATCTATTGTACCCCAAAATTTGCCCTCCCATTTTACTCAACATATGATCATTGAGATCCTCAACTTGCTCAAGGATGTCCAAGAGTTGACCATACAAACTCTCTCCTAAAGCAATGAACCCTCCAACTAGGGTTTCCATTTTTATCAAGATGGGTGAGATCAAACGGCCTC
Organism: Vicia faba; assembly: GCA_948472305.1. Classification (NCBI taxonomy): domain Eukaryota; kingdom Viridiplantae; phylum Streptophyta; class Magnoliopsida; order Fabales; family Fabaceae; genus Vicia; species Vicia faba. The sequence continues at coordinate 1,291,456,723 of OX451740.1, forward strand.
GTATGCTCTCCATAGTCCTAATATGTTCTCAAGACCATCCATGTCAAGATTCATTCCTTGCATAAGAAGTTTGCTCAGTCAAATACTCAGATGCTTGAAAATCAATTGTATTAGGTCAAAAGTCAACTGTGACTCACATACAGTCAAACTTCAAGATTTTTGGTCAACATCAACATTTTGAAGTTATATCCATCATTTGATCAAGGTTTGATCATGATTCCTCAAGAAATGCTCCTAATTCATCAAAACTCAAAAGCTGTTAAATTAAGGTTTCTCAGGAAAGGTCAACCAAACTTTGACCAGGCATAACTTTCTCATACTTTATCATAAATTTCCCATCCAAGGCTCATTTTAAAGAGAAACCAATTCCCTACAACTCATATTCATCCCTAAATCTCAAAAAATGTACTCATGGAAAGATATGAATTCAGACATTATAGGTCATTCCAAAAAGTCAACAAAAATACCTTTTAGGTCAAAGCTTCTTACATGAACATGGAAGATCCAATTGAGATGAAAACAAAAGGGTTATTTAGGAGAATACTAATCATTCTAAAAAGTCCAAGAACACCCCCTTAGGGTCAAAATTGAAGGAGATATGCATTGTCAAAGTTGGCCATTTTTGGAAAATTGTCAAAAGTCAACAATGCCCAAAATTGTATTTTTTGTCAAATGTGCCTAACTTTTTATGCTTGCATCTTACTTCTAGAAATGTCCACGACCCAAACACTCTATCATATATTATTGACTTTATTTATTTAATTTTATTTTGATTTTAATCATTTAAAATTCAAATTAAATCAAATAAATGATATAAAATATGGAAGATTTGTTTTTGATCTGATTTTAAATAGAATCACAATTCATTTATGCTGTCAAATAGGACCACATCGTGCCAAGGGTGATTGGGATGAAAATGGTATGATTTGGATTGATTTTTAGAAAGAAATAATGCAAGTATGGAATCAAATCAAATCATAATAATTGGCAAAGATATGAATGTTTTTGTTAACCTAATTCAGTCTAATACATATACACAACAATTCCAAGACACAAGGACAAGGGTTGATCGTGTGAAACAGCAAGAACAAGTTGCATTTTTTGTTAAAAAATCTCAGATCGGATTCCATACTACAACCATCCTCAAGGAGATTTAAGGATTGCAACACGTTCATGACAATCTCCAGAAGCTAACTGCACCTTTTGCACGCACCAAAACGCTCAGAATCGTAAAATCCGCAACTCTGTTATCCAACCCTTTTTGATTTTTGATTACATGCATACACACGTTTTTAATGAAATTTAATTATATATTCTTATTTATAACAAATTTTGAATGCTTTCTGAACGTTTGATTGAGTTTTAAGTGCAGGAATCATGGTTTGCCATTCTTAGGGTTTCCAAGCTCGATTTAAGTTTTCCTTCTACATGCAAAATTAGGGCTAGGCATGGATACCATGATGTTCAGGGCTTCAAGCCCAGTTGATTCATGGCCTTCATTGTAATTTATATTACTTGTGCTGGATTTTTGAATGATGCAGGTTTATACTTACGGACTTTGTCCGTAGCTAAAAGTCTAAACCTAACACGACAGGGCTGAGGAAGAAGAAGGCTAGGTGGCAAGCTCCCGTTGGGCTATTTGAATATTGATGCATTTCTGGGCATCACGTGTTTTTTTCCCATAAATTATTTTTATTGGATTATGTATATGAATTAACAGCCACCGCAGATGGTTAAGGACGGAGAGTTTGAAGCAAACGTCCTGGGTTCGATCCCAGGCGTGTTGCTTTTACATTTTTCTTGAATGTTCCTTGCAGATCCAACGTATCTCAATGCCCAGCATCCACCATACGCCCCAGATCTCATCCTTGGGATCCATCATCATGTAGATCCAGTGTCACAGGATTGAAGGCACACCATAAACCATCAGGAGAAAGATGCACTAGATCATGCGCTAGACTCTGGGCCATCATCCTGGGCCTATCACAAAATTGGCAATGCACCTCCCAAATTGCTCATCATATCAGTCCCAATTCCAATTCTTTTTTTTTATTTCTCTTATTTTATTATTTGTCTTAATTATTTTTTTTACAAAATAATTTTTTATTATTATTAAATCATAAAATAAGAAAATCACTAAAAAATTAGATCTAGCTTTTTTCATAAAATATTTAATTGCAATTAATTAATTAGTTTAATTAGGTTAATTTAAACTCTTTTTTTCATAATTAAAATTAAATAAAAATTAGGTTAGTTTGCAAGATTATTAACTTTTCTTACAAAAATCCAAAAATATCCTTTCTTTATTCGCAAATTAATTGTTCCTAAACTTGACATTAATTCCCCGTATTTGATTTTGTCGCGCACATTCTTTTACCCCTATTTTATTAATTATTGTATCTGCTTCGAGTTTGTAATAGTTAATTAGGTTTACTATTTCGCATTTATTATTTTTCCCCGGTTTTTGATTATGTAATCCCCTCCCCAAAGCCTTGTAATAGCTAGGGTTTTAATTTCTCGCACTTTACTTTCCGCAATTATAAACTGCCTAGATGTATGGATAATAAGATTGAATGGCAAGGTAAATCAATTTAAAACAGTAGAAAACCCTAAATGTGCAAGATAAGTGAAACTGAAATCAAACACTTGCACATGCTCACTCCTAGTGTTTTGCCTCACTTTGTTGCCTCGGAAAATAATGGTCGTGTCCCTCGAACATAGGGATACCTTAGCAATGACCCATAATTCAAAGTCATCATAAATATCATAGTCCCTACTTGTCCCTCGAGTTGCCTACGAGAAATGATCTTATGACGATATAGTCCCTTCGAAATGCTAAGGTATCCTTACTTGTCGCCTTCAGTGACCATTTCGTCCCTTTCAAATGTCTCGTAAAATTCCAACGACTGAGCTACCTACTTCTTAATAGTAGGATGGCGCTGTCTAAAGGAAACAAAAACGAACATACTTTTTTCGAGTAGGTAGAAAACTCTTAAGTACTTGCTCAAAACAAAAACTCTTTCACACAAACACTTTTCAAAACAGTTTTCAAAACAACTTCATCACACTCTTGAGGACAAATATAAGGGTTATCATGAAGTAAACAAAACTTTTCAAAACAAGCACACACAAGCAATTTTAAAAATGAGCAAGTACCTAAGAGCTCGTGGTTAACCATGGATAGAAAGGGTGCTAACACCTCCCCTTTCTATAATCTACCCCCCGTACTCAGAAACACCTCGAAAAAAGATTTTTTCTGTTCTTTTTCCTTTTCCTTTTTTGGATGAAATAAAAATCGGTGGCGACTCTTTCTTACCGCGACATTTACGAGTACAAACGCAAAACCAGTATAACAGTCAATACTGCCACCGTATCAAAAAACTGACGACTCTGCTGGGGAATTAATAAGTGGGGTATACCTTAGGATTTAGGTCACTTCTAAAATTGCTTGCTTGTCTTTTGCTTTGCCTGCTTTATATTCAAGGGTTTTGTTGGGGTTATGTAGATCCTCCACTGGGATCTGGGGACACCTTTTAGGTAAGTAGCAATAAACTATGAGGGAACTATGCGGGGTATACCGACACGGTTGAAGTCGTAGCTACGTTGATGTGGCACTTTGGTTGGTACCGGTAACCCTTGAGTCAATCAGGGAGACTACGAGGCCGTCACGTGGTGTCATAAAGCATCAACTGACCGTAGAACCTTTAATTGCACAACTTGGCCAGTAGGACGTAGCGAGATGGCCGACTTTGGTTTATTCCCAAGGTCGAAAGGTACTCGATGCTACACTCATTGAGGTTTGACTCTTGAGTTTTGTTTGGTTGTGAGTCAATCGCCTATTGAACGAAGCTTAGGGGAAAGATCAATGATATTGAGATCCTTAGAACCCGATTACTATTTATAGGATAGGTTGAACCAATCCAGCTTCAAGAGGGTATGACCTTAAAACTCATGCAGGCCTTAAACCTAAGGACTTGGTGTGACTTGTTTGTTGCTCGCTATACATGTGTTTTTTAGCATAATCATGACATCATAAGAACGACATATCATACTGACCATTTCAAGGATTTTCTAGGGCTCATCTTTTCTTTGTTTTGTAGGATATGGCATCCGCCCGTAGGAATACTATCCAGATTAACCTTGTGAAAGTGCCTCTCCAACTAAAGGACTTGACATTAAGGATTCCTGAAAGCTCTCCCTTCACTGAAAAGCATGGTCGGTTGCTTAACTTGGTCACTTCAAAACCTGATGAAGAATTGTTAAAAGTGCTATTTCAGTTCTTTGATCTTGTGCACCACTGCTTCATCTTCCCAGATTAGCAACTAGTGCCTACTATGGAGGAATTTTCTCAGTTGTTTGGGGTACCTATTCTTTATTAGTTACCTTTCAACGCTACGGAAGAACATTCAAAGCCCGAAGAGATTGCTCAAGCTCTGTCCTTACAACAGTCCGACGTAGTGATAAATTGGGAAACTAGAGGAAATATCCAAGGAATCCCGATCAGATTTCTGTTCGAGAAGGCTTATTAGTTTTAGGATACCCTAGATTTACAAGCTTTTGAAGAGGTATTGGCATTCCTCATATACGGGATGGTACTTTTCCCTAATGCGGACCAACTCGTAAATGTGAATACTATTAAGTTGTTCTGTCTCATAATCCAGTACCTACATTACTTGGGGACATTCTACACTCTTTGTATACTCGCACTCTAAAGAGAAGGGGGACCCTCCAATGTTGCACCCCACTATTGGCTAGGTGGTTTATTTTTCACCTACCAAGGTCTATTTTGAAGAATGAGCATGGTATGAAATGGTCTCATAGGCTGATATCCCTTGCATATTCAGACATTCATTGGTGTTCACGGTCCTCGGAGGATGTTACCATCATCGATCGCTGTGGTGAATTCCCTAATGTCCATCTCTTAGGTATTAGGGTAGGAATCACTTATAACCCTTGTTTGGAACTGCGGCTGTTTGGTTATGCGAGAAGGGATGGTCCTCATGATACACTTATCCAAGGAATCTCCTTTAACTGTGAGAATGATGCTCAGGGTTACCGCAAAAGGTTCATAAAAGCTTGGGGCATGGTACATAAAATTAATAGGAGGACACTGGGGCACAAGAATTCCATCCCTCTTGAGTCATATCTCCGATGGGTGCGAGCTCGCGCCCAAAGTCTTATGATGCCTTACCCTGCTGTCCTACCAATAATTGTGGATCCAATTGCTAAAGGAGACACTTCTTCTCTTGTTCATTATCCTGACATGCCAACTGATCATGAGGAGTTACAGAAATCTTGGGTTCAACTTAAAGAGGAGCGGGATATGTTTGAAGCTCAATTCTATGCCAACGAGAAGAAAGTCTTGGAGCTCACTAGGCTACTTCATGAAGAAAGGAACATAAACACCTACGTTGCACCAAATAGGATGCGCTACTAGGAGACCTAGTTTTCTTTTTGTTTTAAGTTTTGTTTGTTTGATTGTAATCCTAAAGGGCATTCTTTGTAACAGTCCTAACTTATTAATACAATTAACGTGTGTTTCTTTTTTGGTTAAAAAAATTTGAGCCTTTACAACTCCTTGAAATCATTGCATACGGATACCATCCATGACATTTCATAAACAGGTACCATTACAGGTTTCTCATCTTCTTCGCTGTTTATTTCAGCAAAAAATATCTTCTGAACAAAGCATCAAAGATCTTCAGGCACAAAATGCCCAATTTCAACAGATGTTCATAACTCTGGCAAAAGGGCAGGAGGATCTGAAGGCCCTCGTCCTGAAGGAAAAGAAGAAAAACAAGAAGGTCTCTGGTGTTCTAAATCTGGGCAGAAGGTTCAGAGGGCCGTTAAAGCAACCAGTCGATCTGACCTCCTCGTCCAAGGAAGGGGAGAATCAAGATAGGGAGACAAGGGAGAAGGACCCTAGCCTTGAAGTTTCTGACAATGATACAGACTACAATGATGAGCAGTATCCTCCCACTGAGGATAGATACAAGCAGTTATAGGATCGGTTGAGCGCTATGGAAGTCCAGAGAATACCCGGGTTGGACTTTGAAGAACTAGGATTGGTGTCGAGGGTGGTCATCCCGCAGAAATTTAAGGCGCCGGTTTTTGCAAAGTATGATACGGTGTCTTGCCCAAAGCTCCATATCCGTTCCTATGTAAGGAAGATCCAGCCCCACACTACTGATAGGAACTTGTGGGTTCACTTATTTCAAGAAAGTCTGTCAGGGACTCAGCTTGAATGGTTCTACAACCTGGAGGGAACCAATGTTCGAAACTGGAGGATTTGGTTACTACTTTTTATAAGCAATACCAATACAACGCCGACCTTTCTCCTACTCGTACGCAACTCCAGAGTATGTCCATGGGTGCAGGTGAAGGCTTTAAGGACTATGCGCAGAAGTGGAGAGATCTGACTGGGAGAGTCCAACCCCCTTTATCTGACTGGGAGTTGGTTGACATGTTTCTTCGGACGCTGTCTGGTCCATTCTTCAATCATTTGATTGATAGCTCATCAGCTGGTTTCACTGAGTTGATATTAACAGGAGAAAGGGTGGAAGCTGGGATCCGGAGCGGCAAAATAAAGAAAGACATCTCTTCGATCTCAATAAAGAAGCCTTTCGTAGGTAAGAAGGAAGTCAGTGCCATCTATAGCCCGAGAGGTCAGAGCAGAGCTGAACACCGTCCAACGGTAAGTGCTGTGATGATACCTAGGCCTACGGCTACCCCACAATGCAACAATCAACAAAGGGTAGAAAGACCACAAAGGCAGTTTACCTGGATTAACATGACATTGATCGAGGTTCTAACCCATCTGCTAAGATCCAACTTGGCAGCCTTGAAAGAGGCTCCCAAGAATCCTAATACCACATCTCCTCGGTACAATCCAAACCCTTGGTGTGCCTACCATTCTGAGAGTCCTAGCCACAATACAAATGACTGCTGGGCTCTGAGAAATAAAGTACAAGATCTGATTGAAACCAAGGAGATTGAGTTCGATGCTCCGGAGAAGCCCAATGTCATAACTGCTCCCATGCCCAAACACAGCCGTGGAGTTAATGCCATTGATACTGACCTGTTCGTTACCTCTGTTGATAAAGTTTCTACTCCTCTTATGACTTTTAAGAAGAATTTGTTGTTGGCTGGTTTATTTCTGGGTTGTGGTGAAGGTTGCTACATATGTTCATCTCTGCCCACTGGTTGTTATTTGCTAAAAGCAAGTGTTCAACGCGTGATGGACAACAGAGAAATTTTGTTCGAAAAGACTTTGATTCCAACTGTTCCGCTTGAATATATTACCATTATAACCATTTCAGCCAATCCTTCCAAGGTCTCCTCTAAAAGACCTGTTAGGACTACACCCGCTCTGAGAATCGCTCCGCTAATAATCACTTTTCCTGGTCCCGTACCGTACTCCTCGGAAAAAGCTGTCCCTTGGCATTATGGCACTGATGTTTACTATCATGGCGTTAAAAAAGATTTGAAGGCTGAAGTGGCTGATCCAGATGTCAGTAACATTTCTGGGGCCAGCAAGATTACCAGAAATGGAAGGGTTTTCTCTCTCGAGATCTCCCCGAAGACAGTCAATAAGCCTGTTGTTATTCCATATGTTATTCCTTCTAGTACTTCAGCTACTACTCCCATTCTTACTCCAGTTGTTACCCCTACCGATGATTCATCTAGGACTCGAGGCAAAGAAGCTATAAGTGAGCCTGCCCGGACGAAGGCACCTAGAAAAGTTGTGGTGGAATCCTCTAAGCAAGAGATAAAGGAAATATTAAAAATAATAAAAAAGAGAGACTATGTTGTCTCTATTGTTATGTTCCGAGGCCCATGCAAAGGCTTTGATCACATTCCTCAAGACCGCGCATGTGCCATAAGAAACCTCAGTCGATCAATTCAAAGATTGTGTGGCCAGCTTGACTGCTGACAATGGGCTGGGTTTTTCAGATGCCGACTTGACACCAAAAGGGAGGAAGCATAATGATGCTCTTTATGTCTCAATCAAATGCAGGGGCACCACCATGGCTCATGTGCTAGTGGATACTGGGTCTTCACTAAATTTTCTGCCTAAGAAGGCTCTTGATTGGCTGGATTGTGAAGGCTTGACCTTAAAGCCTAATAACATTGTGGTAAAGGCTTTTGACGGGTCGAAGAGAATGGCGTATGGGGAGGCGGACATCCCTGTCAAAGTGGGCTCTCAGACCTTTGGGTCCACCTTCTACATGATGGACATCAGGCCATCATACTCTTGTTTGTTGGATCGTCCTTGGATCCATGAAGCTGGGGCCGTTACTTCTACACTGCACCAAATGCTGAAATATCCGATGAAGGGGAATATTGTCACTGTGCATGGCGAAGAGGAGTATATGGTGAGCCACCTGAACTCCTTCAGTTATGTGGAGATGGACGGGGAATTCATAGAGACTCCTTGTCAAAACTTTGAAGAGGTTCCCCATATTTTGGCGTCAACCGAGACTACTACCAATACCATACCTCCTCTGAAGATGGCTTCTCTCAAGGACGCCAGAGCAGTGGTCGAAGAAGGTGGGTGTACCAACTGGGGAAAACTCCCTGATTTTACTCACAAAACTGAGAAATTTGGTTTGGGATTTACTTTAGAGGCTCAAAGGGCTGTTTGGCGCGCTCGAGTTGGAGGACCTTCCCTATGCATCAGCAATCATGGGATCAATGCTATTGAAGACAGTGAGGAAGACTCTAATATTGACAGTTGGATTTACCCGACTACCAACTGTGGACCGAGTAATTGGACGACCAGAGATTTTATATCAGTTTCTTTTATTCTGCAGTAATTGTCTTACTTGTTTTCTGAGTTTATAATGAACAATTTAAACTTTATTGCCTTGTGTCTTACCCGAGGTACAATGGTTCTATCTGTGAGGGTTATTATATGTCATTTCATATATCATCAATAAAACATTGGACGTTCTTTAGATACAAATTTTGTGCTCTCTGTTTTTCTTTTCTACTTTTACTTTATCAAAACAACTATGCTCTTACACACACTCACATATCAAACTGTAGATCCATATCCACTATGGATCCCATTGATAACAGTTATACTATTTCCCGTTATAACTTCGAAAATCCGATCAACCAAGCCGAGGACGAAGGTGAGGACGATTGTGAGGTACCCGAAGGACTTGCTATACTGTTACAGCAAGAAGAGAGGTCTATATAGCCTCATGAAGAGCCAGTTGAGACAATAAACTTGGGCACAGAGGTGGACAGAAAAGAAGTCAAGATCGGCACAAATCTGAAGACTAAGATCAAACAATAGTTGATACATATGTTGCACGACTATGTTGAGATCTTTGCCTGGTCATATGAAGACATGCCTGGTTTAGATACCGATATCGTGGTACACCGTCTACCGACTAAAGAAGATTGTCCTCCGGTTAAATAGAAGGTCCACCGTATGTGCCCTGAAATTTCAGAGAAGATCAAGGCAGAGGTCATAAAGCAGTTCGACTTAGGGTTCTTAGCTGTCACCTCCTATCCGCAGTGGGTTGCTAACATCGTTCTGGTACCTAAGAAGGAAGGCAAGGTACAAATGTGTGTGGATTACAAAAATCTAAACAGGGCAAGCCCCAAGGATGACTTTCCGCTTCCCCACATTGACATTCTGGTTGATAACACCGTGCATCACAAAATGTTCTCCTTCATGGATGGTTTCTCTGGCTACAACCAGATCGAGGTGGCTCCTGAAGACATGGAGAAGACAACCTTTGTAACACAATGGGGCACCTTCTGCTACAAGGTGATTCCTTTTAGGGTTGAAAAATGCTGGGGCAACTTATCAGCGAGCCATGGTCGCTTTGTTCCACGATATGTTTCACCATGAGATCAAGGTTTATGTTGATGACATGATAGCCAGGTCTCAAACCAAAGAGGAACACCTTGATCATCTACAAAAGTTGTTCAACAGGTTAAAGACATACAAGCTGAGGTTGAATTCGAACAAGTGCACCTTCGGGTTAAGGTATGGTAAGCTTCTGGGTTTTATCGTCAGTGACAAAGGTATTCAGGTAGACCACGCAAAGGTAAAGACCATACGAGAGATGCCGGCTCCCCGTACTGAGAAGGAAGTTAGATGTTTCTTGGGACGCTTGAATTATATCTCCAGGTTCATTTCACATCTGACTGCTACTTGTGAGCCCATCTTCAAGCTTCTGAAGAAAGATCAAGTGGTAAAGTGGAATGACGAATGCCAGACTGCTTTCAAAAGGATCAAAGAATATCTTCAAGAACCACCAATTCTGATGCCTCCGGTTGAAGGAAGACCTTTGATATTATACTTAATAGTGCTAGACAATTCAATGGGGTGTGTGCTGGGGCAGAATGATGAGTCTGGTCGAAAAGAGCTCGCAATATACTACCTTAGAAAAACGTTTACCGACTGTGAGACAAGATACTCATTGCTCGAGAAAACTTGCTGCACTTTGGCATGGGCTGCTCGCCGACTAAGACAGTATATGTCGACCCACACTACTCTGTTGATATCTAAGATGGATCCAATCAAATACATCTTCAAGAAGCCCGCACTCTCTGGAAGAATAGCGAGATGGAAGATGATCTTAACTGAATATGATATACAATATACAACCCATAAAGCAATCAAGGGGAGTGTATTGGCTGATCATTTGGCTCATCAGGCCATGGATGACTACTAGTCCATGAATTTTGAGTTCCCGGATGAGAATATTATGCTGGTGACTGACTATGAAGAACCTGGATAGGATGAAGGACCTGAGGAAGGATCCCGATGGACTATGGTTTTTGATGGAGATTCAAACGCACTCGATAATGGCATTGGAGCCGTAATCATATCTCCTGAGGGCTGTCATACCCCTTTCACTGCCCGACTATGTTTCAACTACACTAACAACATGGCGGAGTATGAAGCCTGCATCATGGGTCTCAAAGCCGCTATCAACCTCAGGATCAAGTTCTTAAATGTCTTTGGGGATTCAGCCTTAGTGATAAGTCAGATCAAAGGCGAATGGGATACGAAGCATCCGAATCTCATCCCATACAAAGAGAACGTGTTGACATTGCTCCCACACTTTGAGGAGGTAACCTTTGAACATTTCCCACGAGAGGAGAATCAGTTAGCGGACGCGCTAGCCACCATGTCTTCTATATTCAAGGTCAGGTGGGACAACGAAGCTCCCCGAATCACCATTGAAAGGTTGGATGAACCAGCACACTGCTGTGAGATTGTTACCGAAGAGGTAGCAGATAAACCCTGGTTTCATGAAGTGAAGAAGTATCTTGAGACTCAAGAGTATCCTGAAGGGGCATCTGTGAACGATAAGAAATTTGTGAGAAGGTTCGTCGCGAAATTCTTCCTCAGTAATGGAATCCTCTACAAGAGCAACCATGACTCTACCCTACTGCGGTGTGTAGACAAGAGCGAAGTAGAGAAGATTATGACATATTTACATGAATATACTTTTGCAACACATTCAAGTGGACATACCATGGCTAAGAAAATCCTACGAGCAGGATATTACTGGTCCACTTTGGAAGTAGATTATTATCAACACTCCCGAACTTATCATAAGTGCCAAATCTATGCTGATAAGGTGCATGTGCATTCGGTTCCTTTAAATGTCTTGACAGCTCCGTGGCCCTTTGCAATGTGGGGCATTGACATGATCGGAGAAATCAGGCCTACCGCTTCCAATGGGCATCGCTTCATACTGGTAGCCATCAATTACTTTATAAAATGGGTTGAGGCGGCCTCTTTTGCTACTTTGACCAAGAACGTTGTAGCGCGGTTCATCAGGCATAACTTGATTTGTTGATATGGTGTGCCAGAGAGAATTATCACTGACAATGGTACGAATCTCAATAAAATGATGATCACCGAGCTCTATAAGCAATTCAAGATACATCATCATAACTCTTCTCCCTACAGGCCGAAGATCAATGGAGCTGTTGAAGCGGCTAACAAGAACATCAAGAAGATTATACAGAAGATGACGGTGACATACAAAGACTGGCATGAGATGTTACTATTCGCTCTTTATGGGTACCGTACCTCAGCACGGACGTCGATAGGGGAAACACCTTACTCTCTAGTATATGGCATGGAGGTAGTCCTACCCATTGAGGTTCAGATTCCTTCTTTAAGGATTATGAAAGATACGAGTTTGAACGAAGACGACTGGATCGAGACTCGACTTGATCAACTAAATTTGATCGATGAAAAGAGACTTACTGCTTTCTGTCATGGTCAAACGTATCAAAAACAAATGATCAAGGCTCTCAACAAAAAATTCAGACGTCAAGAATATCAAGTCGGGGATCTAGTAATCAAGCTCATCATACTGCCGCGAAGTGATCCCAGGGGTAAATGGACTCCCACCTACAAAGGTCCATTTGTGATTAAAAACATTTTCTCGGGTGGAGCCATGATTCTAACCACCATGGACGGTGACGATCTTCCTCACCCTATCAATGCAAACATAGTGAAAAGATACTATGCATGATAAAAGACCCGCTAGGTTGACTGGCCTATGCAAAAATAAGGGCTTCCCGGCAAACCAAAAGGGTTCGGGCAAAAATAAGGGATGAAAATGTAAAAATCTGTACACCTGGCAAGTCGAAAATCTGAAAAGGCGGCTTGGGCAAAAAAGGGTATCCCGGTGGACTGAAAACCCGAAAGGGCAGTCCAGGAAAAAGTTAGGGATGTAAAGCGTATCACCATGTCCCATTGGATCACCTTGCGACCAGACCTCAGTATAAACTTTCAAGCTCGAACGACACCAATCAATCTAATCAGCTTCGGACAAGTAAGCGAAGTGATGAGACGCTCGAAGACAGAGCGACAATAGAAGAATTGGAACCCAATGGGATTGTTGTACATAGTTGTTTTCTTATTACACAATATTATATAATTTCCATTTTTCAGCGGCGTTCTCTTACTAGAGCGTCAACTCCCTTGTACAAAACACCTGTTATAGGCTAACTTCGAAAATCAATACAAATCATTTTACAAACTATGTGTTTCTTTTTCTGTTTTGTTTTGCAAGAACGTCTAATGATTTATTCTTGACATACACATTTGAATATGATTGTTGTTCATAAATATTTACATCAGAAATGGAAAGACAATTGCTCGTAACTTAAGAAACATGGGAAAAAACAAGAAATGTCAAACCCGACAGTTACTCTGTCTAGCAGGTACCAGGGCAGAGACAGCTTTGAAGCACATTCATCAATACATATGACCTCATGACATATGTACTCCCCACAGAGTAAAAGCAATCAAAGCATCGATATTAGCTTTCCAAAAATAAGAAGTAATCTCCCCAGCCAGGGTCTTTCAGAAATATGACATCTATATCCCCCAGCCGAATATCATAGTCAGAAACGGGTCATAAAATTTGTCTCCCAAGCAGAGATGATTTCTCTAAATACAGAAACTCAACCCCAATAGAGCTTATTCCTTCAACTATGGAAGTTCATCCTCCAATAGAATTATTCCCCCGCAGAGCTATTCTCAAACAAGATTCTCTCCCAGGAAGAATATTCACAAACAACAAGGAATAAATCTCCAGCATAGTCATCTCGGTTTACCATCCCCAGCGGAAGTAAAAGAGCCACAATTCTCTACAACTGTCAGGAAGGCTATACTCTCCAGTAGCATTCATGGATTTATTTTCCCAAACTCGGACATGTCATAATAGCATTTCATGTTCATGCACATACATATCACATACAACATAGTCTCATTTATTTTGAGAACATCATCTCACAATGCATTTCATGCATCGCATATAATTAACCTTGTTATCTTTTCAGGAAATATAATTATCACCAGTGTGATACGGTGGCAGAACCGACTGTTATACTGGTTTGCATTTTGCGTTTTTTATTTGCAAAATGTCGCGGTAAGCAAGAGTCGCCACCGACTTTTATTTCATCTAATCGAAAAGGAAAAAAGTACAGAAAAAATCCTTTTTCGAGATTTTGAGTATGAGGGGTAGATTATAGATAGGGAAGGTGTTAGCACCCTTTCTATCCATGGTTTTCCATGGGCTCTCAGGTACTTGCTCATTTTTTAAAAATTGTTTGTGTATATGCTTTGTTTTTGAAAAGTTAAACTTCGTGATAACCCTTGTATCAGTCCTCAACGGTGTGACAAAGTTGTTTTGAAAATTTGTTTGAAAAGTGTAAGTGTGAAAAGTTTTGATTTGAGCAAGTACCTACTAGCATCTACTTACTCGAAAAAAGATCGTTTATATTTTTGTTTTCTTTAGACAGCATTATCCCACTATTGAGAAATAGGTAGCACCGTCGTTGGAGTTTGTAAGGGTCAATTCGAAAGGGACGTACGATCACTAAAGCAATGTTAGGACACCTTAGTAATAACCCTAGAGTCTTAAGATCATATTTGAGGCAACATTTCTGAGGCAACATTTCCGAGGAAACATTTGAATGGGACGTTTGATCTTTTTCTTTTAGACAGAAGTGCAACCACTAAGACACTCTATGCTTAATGATTGTTTACTGAAGGCAACCGAAGTGAGAGTATACCCTAAGAGTGATATGTGCAAGTGATTTGTTTTCAGTTATTTAATCTTTGCACATTAGGGTTTTCTAACTGTGTTAATTTATCATGCATTCTTGTCATACAATCCTATTAGCATACATATAAACAGTTAAATATTTGCAGAAATTAAGATGCGAGAAAGTAAACCTACGCTATTACAAGGCTTCAGGGAGGGGGATTAATTACATAGCCAAAAACCTGGGAAAAAGCGATAAGTAAAAGCCCTAAATTAGCTATACAAACCAGTGAGCAGTTACAAAAATATTGTCAAAATAAATAATAAGCGCGCGATGAATCAAATACAAAACGACTAGGGTTTTAACCCTTGACTAAACCTATTGACGATTGATTAAAAAAATGTTTTTTGTCATGTTGTAAGAAAATAATGAGATAGTTAAATTAAATAGAAAATCCTAATTCTAATTAATTTTAAATTAAGAAAAAAAATTAATTCAGTCTAAAAACTTATTTTTATATTTTTATTTATTTGAGAAAAAATAAAAGAATTAAATCAAGAGTTTAACCTAATTTACTAATTAGTTTTAATTATATAAAAGAGTTAAAATTTCCCTAGGTTATATTAAATTAAATTAAATTAACAAAATTAATTTTGATGAAAAAGGTCTAATTCTAACTTTTTATGAAGTTTTGATTTTATGATTTTTATTAAAAAAGAATAATTCATTTGTTAATTAAGATGATAAAAAGAAAAATTAAAAGAAATTAAAAAGAAATAAGAAAAAGAGTGAATGGGCCTGGTTGCCATGCTGAAAAGGGGGCATGCTGTTGAAATTATGGGCCCTAACAAATCCAAGCCCTTTTGACTTTGCCTGATCCAGTGCGTACGTTGACCTGGGGTGTATGGTGATCCTCCTACTACCTAAATGTTGGATCCAACTAGCTGATGAATCTGATGGTGGAACACAAGAGTGCATGGTAGGCGTATGCTACTGTATTGCATGGGATCCACCCGAAATAAGCAAGAAAATAATAAAATGCACACGCCTGGGATCAAACCCAGGACGTGTGTATCAAAGGCCTTCTCCCCAACCATCTGAGCTAGCTTGTTAACTTGTAAGTAAAATAAAAGCAAAACATAATATGCAAAACAAGCTAGTGGAGCCAGTCCAACGCGCGAAATTCAAATGAGCGAATCACACGTTGCCACGCCAGCTTCTTCTTCCTCTCCCCTTCGCTTTAGAAAATCTGGCTTTTACCTACAGATGTTTGTTGTAGGTATAACCTTGTCCATCTACAAAATTGCATATGCTCAAGATAAATGACCATGGCTGGTACCAATCAACTCGTACCATCCTCACAAGCATCATGGTACCAGAATTAACGCCCAATTTTGCCTGCATTAAAAAACCCTAAACAAGAACAAAAAACCCTAACCATGGCAATTTCACGTACAGTCATAAAAAATGCAATTAAATGGAACGATTAGCTTGCAAACACGATGATAAACATGAGTATGGCAATCAAAAGCGCTAAAGATACGTGAATTAGTGAAATCAGAATCAAATTTTTGGACAAACCGTGGGAGGCGTGGAGCACAATTCTGGGTGTTTCAAGACCTGGGAGCGATTAGAATCGCTTCCTGGGATGTCTGGGAAGGGATTGGTGCTCTTGAAATGCTTTGAAACTCCTTGTAGGTTGAAAGCCAATTCCCACTTTTTCTTGAAATTTTCAGTTTTCTTTAGGTGGTTTCACGACTGCTTAACCTCCTTTTTCTTGCCTTGGTTGCGTTCAATATATATCATAGAGTGCATTAGGGTTGTAAAATTGATCACATCTTTGGAAGGTTTCAAGATTTGATTTGATTTTCATGGCATATGTAAACTTGCTATATTGAGCCAAATTATGCCTTTCTTGTCCCAATTAGCCTTGATTCGAATTGATCATGCAAGCTCATCAAATCTTTGTTGCTAACCTGTCAAAAAAACCAATCAAATCAAATCTTTGATAATTTTCATCATCTATTTGATTTAATTCACCTTTTAATTAATGAAAAATCAAAATAAATTGAAAAATGAAGTAAACAATTGGTGGATAAGTATTTGATTCGTGGGCCACATTATAATTGAGGTGCAAGCATAAAAAGTTGGGCCTATTTAGCAAAAAATGCAAATTTGAGCACATTTGACTTTTGGCAATTTTACAAAAAATGGTAAACTTGGCCAATGCACAACTCTCTCAAGTTTGAACCTAGAGAGGTGTTCTTGTACTTTTTAGAAAGCTTAGGATGTTCTCTAAGCAAAACTTTTGGTCTCATCTCAATTGAGTCTTCCATGTTCATGTATGAAGCTTTGACCCAAAAGGTATTTTTGTTGACTTTTCAAAATGACCTATAATGTCAAAATTCATATATTTATTTGATTGCATATTTTGAACTTTTGAGATGAATATTAATTGTAGGTAATTTCATCCTCTTTAAAATGAGCCTTGGATGGGTCATTTCTGATAAAGTATGAGAAAGTTATGCTTGGTAAAAGTTGAGTTGACTTTTCCTACAAAACCCTAATTTAGCAACTTTTGGGTTTTGATGAATTTTGAGCAATCCTTGAGGAAACATGATCAAACCTTGATAAAATGATGAATAATACTTCAAAATGAGGATTTTGACCAAAAATCTTGAAGTTTGACTGTATGTGGGCCACATTTGACTTTTGAACTAACATGGTTGATTTTCAGGCCTTTTGAGCAATTGACAGAGCAAAATTCATCTGCAAGGCATGAAACTTGACATGGATGATCTTGAGAACATATTAGGACCTTGGAAGGCATTTGGGATCCTTTGGACTCAAGCATCTTGATAAAAAATGAAACCCTAATTTGAGGTAGACTGCCTTAGGAGAGAGTTTGTCTGGTCAACTCTTGGACCTCCTTGAGCAGTTTGGGGACCTCTCTTGCCAAGTGTTGAGAAATATGAGAGAGAAAATTTTGGGGTACAACATCTGCCCCTGTTCAATCTTCTTAAACCTGAAGATGTAGATTGGCTCGTCTGTCTTTCATGATCTAAAGGTGGAAGATGATTGAACACTAGAGTGCCCAGAAATTTGCACTCGCATGAAGTGATACTTGATTTGT
This sequence comes from Vicia faba, assembly GCA_948472305.1. Lineage (NCBI taxonomy): Eukaryota > Viridiplantae > Streptophyta > Magnoliopsida > Fabales > Fabaceae > Vicia > Vicia faba. The sequence goes on from OX451740.1 coordinate 1,291,474,400, forward strand.
GATATCGGGAATGGGCCTATAGATTCCATGTGGTATTTTCTATAGAATTTTAGGAGGTGGGCTTAAGGATGCCATCCGAAGAAGTGTCGATCGCATAAGAGATTCCTTTGCGAGAACCCTTATACTTGTTGTTGAGGTAGACTTCGCTGGGGAATGCTGGTCTCTATCTTGAGAGAAATGGAGTTTTAGGAGCTTCAGTTGTCCGTTACTCTACTGGGGAATAATTCCAGTTTGGGAAGCGGAAGTGAACTGTGTGTTTGGTCAGGGTATATGTTACACCGCGACTTTCTAGGGAAATGTGAAATCAATTGTGTTTGATCAGGTCCAGGTATTACAGTGCTGTGGACTACAGTCTTGGGATAAGCGAGGAAGAAAACCCAGATAGTAAGGTTAGGAGAAGGAATCTGGATAGTAGGGTTACTTCGGTATGAAAGCCTGGGTAGTAGGGCTTGAGAAGGAACCTGGATTGTAGGGTTACTTCGACATGAAAGCCTAGATAGTAGGGCTGTGATAAGGAACCTGGATAGTAGGGTTACGTCGATATGAAAAGCCTGGATAGTAGGGCTTGAGAAGGAACCTGGATAGTAGGGTTACTTCGACATGAAAGCCTGGATAGTAGGGCTGTGCGAAGGAACCTAGATAGCAGGGTTATTTCGATATGAAATCCTGGATAGTAGGGCTATGAGAAGGAACCTGGATAGTAGGATTACTTCGATATGAAAGCCTGGATAGTAGGGCTATGAGAAGGAACCTGGATAGTAGGGTTACTTTGACATGAAATCCTGGATAGTAGGGCTATGGGAAGGAACCTGGATAGTAGGGTTACTTCGATATGAAAGCCTAGATAGTAGGGCTATGAGAAGGAACCTGGATAGTAGGGTTACTTCAACATGAAAGCCTGGATAGTAGGGCTATGAGAGGGAACCTGGATAGTAAGGTTACTTTGATATGAAAGCCGAGATAGTAGGGCTGTGAGAAGGAACCTGGATAGTAGGGTTACTTCGAGATGAAAGCCTAGATGGTAGGGCTGCTTTAGAATGAGTTTGGGTAAAACTGCAGAGGGAACCTAGGTAAGGTTGTTCTTGTCACGCTGATGATTACTCTGTTTAGCTTCGAGTGTTGATCATGGACCTGCTGGAAATTGTTGATAATAACTGTCTTTCCTGAAAGAAATACAGGGTTAGTTATGTGCGATGCATGAGATGCATTGTATAATGACGTTCTCAAAATAAATGAGACTATGTTATATGTGATGTATGCACATGTCATGATGTATGAACATGAAATGCTGACATAATAATCTGAGTCCGGGAAAATAAATCCCTGACTGTTGTTTGGAGAGTGTGAGAAATGGTATTCTTGACTACTGTAACAAACCATAGTTCCTCTGCTTTTGTTAGGGATGGTGAACAAAGATGACTATGCTGGGGATTTACCCCTTGGCTGGTAAATATTCTGCCGGACGAGACTCTGTCTGAGGATAACTCTGCGGGGAATAACTCTATTGGAGAGGAGATACTCCGTTGATAGATCTGCTGACTTAGAGAAATAACTCAGTCGGGGATGAATTTCCGTTGCTGGTGATAATGAATCTTATTGGAGATTGAATTTCTGCCTGTGAGAGACATAAACTCTGCTTGAGGCAAAATTTACTGACTCACTCGCGATTGTGAACCTCAGCTGGGGAGAGTTATGTCCTGTTCAGAAAAGATAATACCACTGTCTTTGGATAATTTTTATTCTGTGGGGAGCGTATGCACCACTTCTCATATTCTCAAGCTGGCTATATCCCTGTACCTGATGGGAAGAGTAACTGTAGGGTTTGGGCACTTCTTGTTTTCCCTGTTCCTGGAATTACGAGTAATCGTCTTTTGTTTCTTATGTAAATATTTATGAGCAACAATTATTTTCAAATGCATATATCAAAAATAAATCATTGGACGTTCTTGCAAAACAAAACAGAAAAAGAAAAAGAAATTGAAATTTCTTATGAAAATGAATTGTATTGCTTTTTGAAGTTGGCCTGTAATAGGAATTTTATATAAAGAGACTGACATCCTAGTAAGAGAACACCGCCGAAAGACAAAAATGATACAATTTGTGTAAAAGAAAGAAAAACAGCTATGTGAAACAATCCTATTGGGTTCCAACTCTGCTATTGTCTTTATATATTCAAGCGTCTTATCACTTTTCTACTTGGCCGAAGGTGGATCAGATTGATTAGCATCGTTTGAGGTTGATAGTCGATACCGAAGTCTGGTTACAAGATGATCCAATGAGACATAGTGTTATGCTTTGATCCCTAATTTATGCCTGGACCGCCCTTTCGGGTTTTCAGTCCACCGGGATACCCTTTTTGCCCAAGTCGCCTTTTCAGGTTTTTGACTTGCCGAGTGTACAGTTTTTTTTTTCATTTTCATCCCTTACTTTTACCCGAACCCTTTTGGTTCGCCGGGAAGCCCTTATTTTTGCCTAGGCCACTCAACCTAGCGGGTCTTTGATTACGTGTAGTATCTTTTCACTATGTCTGCATTGACGGGGTGAGAAAGGTCATCACCATCCATGGTGGTTAGAATCATAGCCCCTCCTGAGAAAATGCTCTTAACCACAAATGGCCCTTCGTATGTGGGGGTCCATTTACCCCTGGGATCACCTTGCGGCAGTATGATACATTTGATTACCAGATCCCCGACTTGATATTCTTGACGTCTGACTTTCTTGTTAAAAGCCTTGATCATTCGTTTTTGATACATCTGACCATGACAGATAGCAGTAAGTCTCTTTTCATCAATAAGATTCAGCTGATCAAGTCGGGTTTAGATCCGGTCGTCTTCGTTCAAACCCGCATCTTTCATAATCCTGAGAGAGGGTATCTGGATTTCGATGGGTAGAACTGCCTCCATGGCATATACCAAAGACTAGGGTGTTTCCCCTGTGTACGTCTGTGCTGAGGTACGGTACCCATGAAGAGAAAATAGTAACATCTCATTCCAGTATTTGTATGTCACTATCATCTTCTGCACAATCTTCTTGATGTTCTTGTTAGCCGCTTCAACAACCCCATTCATCTTCGGCCGGTAGGGAGAAAAGTTATGATGGTGAATCTTGAACTATTTGCAGAGCTCGGTGATTGTCATGTTGTTGAGATTTATACCATTGTCAGTAATAATCCTCTCTGGTACACCATATCGACAGATCAGATTGTGTCGGATAAACCGTGCCACGACGTTCTTGGTTACTGTAGCAAAGGAAGCTGCCTCAACCCACTTTGTAAAATAATCAATTGCTATCAGAATGAAATGATGCCCGTTAGACGCAATAGGTCTGATTTCGCCGATCATGTCGATGCCCCACATTGCAAAGGGGAAAGGAGCTGTCAAAACATTAAGGGGAACCGGAGGTACATGCACCTTATCAGTATAGACTTGGCACTTATGACAGGTTCAAGAGTGTTGATAACAATCGGCTTCCATAGTGGACCAGTAATATCCTTCCCGTAGGATTTTCTTCGCCAAGGTGTGTCCACTATAATGGGTCCCGAAGGTACCTTCGTGCAATTCCGCCATGATCCTTTCTGCCTCGTTCTTGTCTACACACCGTAGTAAGGTTGAATCATGGCTACGCTTATAAAGGATTCCATTACTGATGAAGAACTTCGCAGCGAACCTTCTCAGAAACTTCTTATCATTAACAGATGCCCCCTCGGGGTATTCTTGAGCCTTGAGATACCTCTTTACCTCGTTAAACCATGGTTTATCTGCTACCTCTTCAGCCTCGATCTTGCAGCAGTGTGCGGGTTCATCTAACCTCTCAATGGTAATCTGGGGAGCTTCATTGTCCCACCTGACTTTGAACATAGAAGATATGGTAGCTAGCGCGTCCGCTAACTGATTCTCCTCTCTTGGGAAATGTTCAAAGGTTATCTCCTCAAAGTGCGGGAGCAAGGTCAGTACATATTCTTTGTAAGGAATAAGATTCGGGTGCTTCGTATCCCACTCGCCTTTGATCTGACTGATCACCAGAGCGGAATCTCTGAATACACTTAAAAACTTAATCCTCAGGTCAATAGAAGCTCGAAGACCCATGATACACGCTTCATACTCCGCCATATTGTTGGTGCAGTTAAAACATAATCGGGCGGTGAATAAAGTATGACAACCCTCAGGAGATATAATTACAGCGCCAATGCCATTACCCAATGCGTTCGAGGCTCCATCAAAATACATAGACCATCGGGATCCCTCCTTGGGTCCTTCATCCGGTCCAGGTTCTTCGCAATCGGTTACCAACATGATATTCTCATTTGGGAACTAGAAATTCATGGACTGGTAGTCATCCACGACCTGATGCGCCAAATGATCCGCCAATACGCTCCCCTTGATTTGTTTTTGGGTTGTGTATTGGATGTCATACTCGGTTAGGATCATCTACCATCTTGCTATTCTTCCGGATAAGGAGGGCTTCTCGAAAATATACTTGATCGGATCCATCTTTGATATCAACAAGGTAGTGTGAGTCAGCATATATTGTCTCAGTCGGCGAGCAGCCCATGCCAAAGCGCAACAAGTTTTCTAGAGCAGTGAGTATCGGGTCTCACAGTCGGTAAACTTTTTGCTAAGGTAGTAAATTGCATGCTCTTTTTGACCAGACTCATCATGCTGCCCCAACACACACCCCATTAAATTGTCTAGCACTATCAAGTATAATATTAAAGGTCTTCCTTCAATTGGAGGCATCAAAATTGGTGGTTCTTGAAGGTATTCCTTGATTATTTTGAAAGCGGTCTGGCATTCATCATTTCATTTTACCACTTGATCTTTCTTCAGTAGCTTGAAGATTGGCTCACAAGTAGCAGTCAGATGTGAAATGAACTTGGCGATGTAATTCAAACGTCCCAAGAAACCTCTAAATTCTTTTTCTGTGCGGAGATCCAACATCTCTTGTATGGATTTTACCTTTGCAGGATCCACCTGAATACCTTTGTCACTGACAACAAAACCCAGAAGCTTACCAGACCTTACCCAGAAGGTACACTTTTTTGGATTCAACCTCATCTTGTACGTCTTCAACCTGTCAAATCGTTTCTGGAGATGATCAAGGTGTTCTTATTCAGTCTGGGACCTACTTATCATGTCATCAACATAAACCTTGATCTCGTGGTGAATCATATCGTTGAAAAAAGCGACCATGGCGCACTGATAAGTTGCCCCAACATTATTCAACCCAAAAGGAATTAACTTGTAATAGAAGGTTCCCCACTGTGTAACAAAGGTTGTCTTCTCCATGTCCTCAGGAGCCATCTTGATCTGGTTTTAGCCAGAAAAACCATCCATGAAGGAGAAGATCTTGTGTTGCACGGTGTTGTCGACCCGAACGTTAATGTGAGGAAGTGGGAAGTCATCCTTGGGGCTTGCCCTATTCAGATCTCTGTAGTCCACACACATCTGTATCTTATGGCCCTTCTTAGGTACCAGAACGACGTTGGCAACCCACTGCGGATAAGAAGTAACAGCTAAGAACCCTGCGTCGAACTGTATCATGACCTCTGCCTTGATTTTCTCTGACATTTTGGGGCGCATACAGCGAACCTTCTGCTTTACCGGAGGGCAGTCTTCTTTGGTCGGCAGGCGATGTACCACAATATCAATGTCCAAACCAGGCATGTCTTAATAGGACAAGGAGAAGATCTCAACATAGTCGTGTAGCATCTGTATTAACCGTTGTTTGACACTAGGATCCAAATTCGCACCTATCTTAACCTCTTTCCTGTCTTCCTCTGTACCCAAATTCACTGACTCAACTGACTCTTCATGAGGCTGTATGGCCCTTTCTTCCTGTTGTAACAGTCTAACGAGTTCTCCAGGCACCTCAAAACAATCCTCACCTTCGTCCTCGGCTTGGTTGATCGGATTTTTGAAGTCATAACTTACAGTAGCAGAGTTGTTATCAATGGGATCCAGGGTGGATATGGATCTGCATTATGATACGTGAGTGTGTGTAAGAGAATAGATGTTTTGATAAAGTGAGAGACAGAAAAGAAAAACAAGGAGCGCAAAATTTGTAATGCATGAAACGTCCAATGCTTTATTAATGATATATGAAATGACAAATAATAGCCCTCACAAACAAAGCCAAGGTGCCTTGGGCAAGGCATCGGGCCGTAAAGTTTCAAACTGTTTATTACAAATATTAAAACAAAAGTCAATTACTGCGGAATAAAAGAAACAAGTATGAAGTCCTTCGCCGTCCAGTTATTCAGTCCACCGTTGGTTGTTGGGTAGATCCAGCTGTCGATGTCTGAATCTTCTTCACCGTCCTCAATTGCATTAATTCCCCGATTGCTGATGTGTAGAGGAGGTCTTCCGATCCGTGCGCACCTAATAGCCCTTTGAGCCCCTGTAGTAAAGCCCAAACCAAATTTGTCAGTTTTGTGAGTGAAATCAAGGAGCTGACCCCAATTGGTACACCCACCTTCTTCAATTACAGCCCTGACATCCTTGAGAGAAGCCATCTTCAATGGAGGTTTGTTGGTAGTAACTTCAGTTGACGCCAAAGTCTGAGGGACCTCTTCGAAGTTCTGATAAGGAGTTTCTATGAATTCCATGTCCATCTCCATGTAGAGGAAGGAATTGAGATGACTCACCATATACTCTTCTTCACCTTGAACTGTGACGATCTTTTCTTTCACTGGGTACTTCAGCATTTGATGGAGCGTGGAAGTAACTGCCCCAGCCTTATGGATCCAAGGATGACCCAGCAATCAAGAATATGATGGCTTGATATCCATTACGTAGAAGGTGGACCCAAAAGTCTGAGAACCCACTTTAACAAGGATGTCCACCTCCCCGTGCATCATTCTCTTTGATCCGTCAAAAGCCCTTACCATAATTGTGATACGGCGGCCAGAACCGGGACGGGTTTTTAGGAATGCTGGTTCGTGTTTTGCGTTTGTGTTCGCAAAATTTCGCGGTAAGCAAGAGTCGCCACCGACTTTTATTTTATCAAACAAGGAAAGGAAAAAAGCACAAAAAAATTCCTTTTTCGAGATATTTCTGAGTACGAGGGGTAGATTATAGAAAGGGAAGGTATTAACACCCTTTCTATCCGTAGTTATCTATGTGATCTTAGGTACTTGCTCATCATTTTCAAAATTGCTTCTTTGTGTGTTTGTGTGTTTTGAAAAGTTTTTGTTTTGACTTCGATTTAACTCTTGCTTCAGTCTTCAAGAGTGTAATGAAGTGTTTTTGAAAACTTTGTTTGTAAAAGAGTGTAAGTGTGAAAAAGTTTGTTTTGTTTGAGCAAGTACTTAAGAGCTAATCTACCTACTCGAAAAAAGAATCGTTCAGTATTTGTTTCCTTTAGACAATGTTATCCCACTATTAGTGAGTAGGTAGCACCGTCGTTGGAGTTTTGAGGGTCAATTCGAAAGGGACGTACGATCACTAAAGCAATGTTAGGACGTCTTAGTAATAACCCTAATGTCTTAGATCAATTATCTGAGGCAACAATATCCGAGGCAACCATTCCGAGGAAACTTTGATCTTTGGGCAAAAGGATGACCACTAAAGCATCCTATACTCAATGACCGTTTACCGAAGGCAACCACGTGGGAGTGTACCCTAGGAGTGCGCATGTGCGAGTGATTCAATTTCAGATTATTATCTTTGCACATTTTAGGGTTATCTAACCGTTTTAAAGTTAATCATACATTCTTGTCATGCATCCTATTATCATACATCTAACAGTTTAATATTTTGCGGAATTTAAAGTGCGAAAATTAAACTAAGCTATTACAAGGCTTCAGGTATTTACATAGCCAAAAACAAACCCTTAAATAATAAAGCGATAAAAATAAAGACCTAATTAACTATTACAACTTGTGAACAGTTACATTAATACAGTGAAAGTAATAATAAAGCGCGCGCGAAGAAAATTAGATCGGGAGAGAACTAGGGTTTTGACCCTTTCTATCCTAATTAAAGAAAACTTGTTTTTGTTGTTTTTATTTATTTTTTAAGAAAAGGATTAGGTTTTTAAATTAAGTTCAAAATTAATTAGCTAATTAAATGAATTAATGAAAATGATTACATGGCCTATTTTTTTTGGTTTTTTGGTTATTTTTTTAAGAAAAAGAAAATATAATTAAGTTAGAAATAAAAACCTAATTGTTCTAATTATTTTTTTATTTACAAAAGGATTTAAAATTATCTAATATTAACAACCTAATTAAATTAATTTAATTTTTGATTAAAAATAAAGTCTAAACCTAATTTGGTGAAAAATATTATTTTTGTGATTTTTGATAAAAGAAAATAATTGATTTGTTAGTAAAATAAATAAATTAAATTAAATAAAACAAATATAAAAGAATAGAGAAAGAGAAAATGGGCCTGAGAAGAGCAGTTTGGGGGGGGGTGTGAGAAGCAATTTCTGGGCCCAAAAGATGGAGGTCCACGTTGACTTCTAGAATCCCCTGCATGTGCTTTGATCATGGCTTTGGTGTTCCTTCATTGATGGGCCTTGGATCTGGCCATCTGGTCACTTGGGAGGCTGGATGATGAGGCCCTATGATGTACCTTTAGCTTGTGTACGCATGAGATCTGTAGAAAGAAATCAAGAAAAATGCAAACGTTGGAGGCAGGGGTCAAACCCCTGACCTCAAGCTCCCCAACGCCTTAACGCTTGCCTGGCTACCACTGGGCCAATTTTTTTAGTTGGTATAATAATACAAAACAATAATTATATTATAAACAAGTGTAATATAGAAAAACTCGCGCGGAAATTCAAATGATCCAATGGGAAGGTGCCAGCTAATCATCTTCTTCCCTTCTCTGTGGGTAAAAGTCCTAGACTTTTACCTACGGACGTTTGTCCGTCACTACAAACTGAGCTTGTTCTAAAATCCTCCATGAGCAATATAAATGACATCTAATGCCATGGATCAAACCGTCTTGTCATCCTGAACATGACGGTACCCTTCATGAAGCCTAATTTTGCCTGCAAACAAAAACCCTAAAACGGAACCAAAAAACCTAACAATGGCAGTTATCAATTCAGTCTATGAAAACACAATTGAGTATTATAGAGAGCTTGCAAATGTAATGGTGAACAAGAATCTATGATTATATTATGCTATACGTGCCAGAATTATGAAAACAGAATTCAAGAAAAGGTAGGTATCGTGAATGTCTTACAACGAGTTTCAAGGCTTGGAAATGCTTGCTCTTGATTGCTTTTGCTTGTTGGGGATCCCAGGAAGAGATTGAGAGGATTAGGAGGCTTTGAATTTTCCTGGAACAATGAAATCGTGTTTTCAATTTTTTGGTATTTTTTCTAGTATGGTTCTGGTTCATACGCCTCCTTCTATCCTTGCTTTTGGTCTACACATCATCCTTATGTATTGAAGAATGAATTAGGGTTGAAAACTGATCTCAATCTTCCTCCATCAATGAATTTGATTTTTATTTGATACACCTTGAATATCTTTCCAAAAATAGTCCAAATCCAATATTTTTGTGCACCTCATGCCTTTACACGAATTTGATCTCATGCTAGCTGAAACAAGTACAAAATCTTGTGTTTTCAATATTTTGGATTTTGTATGATTTATTTTGATTTAAAATGATTTAATTCAAATAAAAATCAAAATAAATAATAAAAACAAGATAATGACAAGTGGCAAGGGCTAGGGCTCGTGGACCATGTTGCCAACTTAAAACAAGTGAAAAAGATCGGGCCTATTTGGCAAAAATTGAGGTTTTAGGCATAGTTGACTTTTGGCAATTTTGCAAAAAGGGTCAACTTCACCAATGCATAACTTCCTCAATTTTGACTATTTGAATGTGTTATTGGACTTTTTAGAAAGCTTGAGATGTCCCCTAAGCAACCCTCTTGGTCTCATATCAAAATGATATTCCATGCTTATGTATGGAGCTTTGACAAAAAAGGTGTTTTTGTTGACTTTTCAAAATGACCTATAATGTCCAAATTCATAACTTCTTGTGAGTGCATATTTTGAACTTGGGAGCTGAAGATGGATTGTATAGAATTGCATCCTATTCAAAATGAGATTTGGATGGGTCATTTATCATAAAGTATGATAAATTTATGCTTGGTCAAAGTTGCGTTGACTTTTTCTATAAAACCCTAATTTAGCAACTTTTGATTCTTGATGAATTATGAGCAATCCTTGACGAATCATGATCAACCCTTGATCAAATGATGAAATATAGTTCAAAATGAGGATGTTGACCAAAAATCTTGCAGTTTGACTGTATGTGGGCCACAGTTGAGTTTTGCCCTAACACAATCGATTTTCAGGCCTTTGAGCAATTGACTGGGAAAACTTTCTCTGCATGGCTTGAAACTTGACATGGATGATCTTGAGAACATATTAGGACAATGGTGAGCATTTGGGATCCCTTGGACTCAAGTATCTTGATGCAATATGAAACCCTAATTTTGAGGTAGATTGCCTTAGGAGGGAACTTGTCTAGTCAACCCTTGGACTTCCTTGAGCATCTTGAGGATCTCACTTGAAATGTTTTTAGAAATATGGGAAGGCAAATTTTGGGGTACAAAAACAATGTTACTCGGCTTTAAGGTTAAACCCTCACAATCCAAATGGTCCAACACTTTCTTTGGCAGAACATTCAGCGAAGACCCGATATCTACTAGCACATGAGCCATAGTGGTGCCCCTGCACTCAATCGAGACATGCAGAGCATCATTATGATTCCTTCCTTTCGGTGTCAGATCTGCATCCGAAAAACCCAGCCCATTGTCAGCAGTCAGGATGGCCACACAATCTTTGAATTGATCTGCTGAAGTTTCCTGTGGCACATGCGCAGTCTTGAGAAATGCAATCAAAGCCTTCACATGGGCTTCAGAACACAACAACAGAGACAACATGGATATCTTTGATGGGGTCTGCCCCAGCTGCTCGACCACATTGTAGTCGCTCGTCTTGATAATTTTAAGTATTTCCTCTATTTCTTATTTAGAGGCTTCCACAATGATTTTCTTAGGTGCCTCCGTCCGGGTAGACTCACCTGTAATTTCCTTGCCCCGAGTCCCAAATGGCTCAGTAGCAAGGATGATAACTAGAATAGGAACAAGAGAAATGTCAGGAGTGTTGGTTGGAGTAGCAGTTGGAATAACAGTAGGCTTGATGATAGTCTTCGGGGAAATCTCAGGAGAGAAGACCCTTCCACTTCGGGTAACTTTACTAGTCCCGACAATATTATTGACATCAGTATCAGCTTCTTCATTCTTTAGATCTTGCTTAATGCCATGATAGTACACATCAGCACCATAATGCCATGGGACAGCCTTTTCTGAGGTGTACGGGATGGGACCAGGAACAATGATTATTAACGAAGCAATTTTTTGAACAAGTGTAATCCTAACAGGTTTTCTCGAGGAAACCTTGGAAGGATTGGAAGAAATGGTTATAATGGCAACGTCTTCATTTGGAACCACATGAATCATAGTCTTCTCAAACAAAATTTCTTTATTATCCATCAGGCGCTGAACACCTGACTTCAACAAACGACAACCAGAAGGTAGAATCGAACATATGTGGCAACCTTCACCATAACCCGGAAATAAACTGGCCAACAACAAATTCTTCTTAACAGTCATAAGAGGAGTGAAAATTTCTTCAACAGAGGTTGCAAATCAATTAGTGTCAACAACATTAACTCCACGACCATGTTTGGGCATGGGAGCAGTTATAACATTCGACTTTTCTAGAGCATCGAACTCTATCTCCTTGGCTTCAAGCAAATCTTGTACTTTGTTTCTCAGAGCCCAGCAATCATTTGTATCATGGCCAGGACTCTCAGAATGGTAGGCGCACCGCGCGTTGGGATTGTATCTGGGAGAAGTAGTGTTTGGATTCTTGGGAGCCTCTCTCAAGGTTGCCAAGTTAGATTTTAACAGATGAGGCAGAACTTTAGCCAAAGTCATGTTGATATGGGTAAACTGCCGTTGTGGTCTTTCTATCCTTTGTTGATTGTTGTATTATGGAGAAACTGCAGGTCTTGTCATCACTACATTATTTACCGTTTGACGATGTTCAGATCTGCTTTGGTCCCTTGGGCTATAGACTGCACTGGCTTCCTTCTTACCAGTAAAAGGCTTCTTTGTTGCAGTCGAGGAGGCATCCTTCTATATTTTACCACTCCGAATTCCAGCTTCTACTCTTTCTCCAGTTAAAATCAGCTCGGTGAAACTAGATGACGAGCTTCCGATCAAGTGATTGAAAAATGGACCTGATAGCGTCCCTAGAAACATACCAACCAACTCCATATCAGACAAAGGGGGTTGGACTCTCCCAGCCAAGTCTCTCCACTTTTGAGCATAATCTTTAAAACCTTCACCTGCACCCATGGACATACTTTGGAGTTGAGTACGAGTGGGAGAAAGTTCGGAATTATACTGGTACTGCTTGTAGAAAGCAGCAGCAAGATCTTCCCAGTTTCGGACACTGGCTCCCTCCAACTGGTAGAACCATTCAAGTTGAGTCCCTGACAGACTATCTTGAAAGACATGCACCCACAAATTTCTGTCGGCAGTATGGGGTTGAATCTTCCTGATATATGAGCGAAGATAGCGTTTTGGGCAGGAGACTCCATCATACTTGGCAAAAACCGGAGCTTTAAACTTATGAGGGATGACCACTCCCGATACCAGTCCCAATTCTCCGAAATCCAAACCAGGTATTTTCTGAATTTCCATAGCGCTCAGACGGTCTTCTAACTGCTTGTACCTATCCTCAGCAGGAGGATATTTCTCATCATCATAATCAGTATCATTGTCAGAAACTGCAGAACTAGGGTCCTTTTCCCTTTATTGGTTCTCCCCACCCTTTGGATGAAGAGGTCAGATCAGTTTGATGCTTCAACCTTTCTCCGAACCTTCTACCCATGTTCAGAATACCAGTCTTCTTCTTCTTCTTCCTCTCTTTCAGAATAAGGGTCTTCAGATCCTCTTGCCCCTTGGCCAGACTTATGAACATCTGTTGGAACTGGGTGTTCTGTGCTTGAAGATCTTTGATGGCTTGATCGGAAGACATTTCTGCTGAAATAAACAGCGAAGAAGAGAGAAACTTGTAGTGGTACCTGTAATGATGTGCATGATAATGGGATGCACATGTAATGATTTCAAAGACTTTTGGAGATTTAAATTTGCAAACCAAAAATAAACAAAACTTTATTAGCTTAACTTAGAAAGGTTTAATAATGCCTTTAAGGCGTTACAAAGAAGTAAATAAAACAAATCTAAAACTTGCAAAAGCAAAATCAAAAGTCCCATGGACGCTTCCTCTTTGTGCTGATATAGTCATTGATCACTCTTTCCTCCTCGAGCTGCCTGGTGAGCTTTAAAACCTTCCTTTCTTGCTCATGGAACTGCTCCCAGTAAGTATCTCGCTCATTCTTCAGCTGAATCCAAGACCTTTGAAACTCCCCAGGATCAGTGGGCATGTAAGGATGGAGAACCGTGTAAGGAATACCTTATTCGTTAGTGGGCTCCACAATCACTGGTAATACGGCCGCATAAGGCATCACAAGCTTCTGGGCACGAGATCGGACCCATTGGAGGTAAAACTGCATAGGAAGGGAAGTCTTCGGTCCCAACTCTTCGGGGTCAGATCTGTTTACCATGCCTCAAGCTCGTATGAACCTCCGACGATGCTCCTTAACATCCTCCTTATAGTCGAATACAATGTCCTCGAGAAGTTACTCATGGGGACCATCTCTTCGAGCACGACCAAATTGTCGCAAGGCTAGACAAGGGTTGTAAGTTATACCCCCTCTGATACCAAGTAATGGGACATTAGGGTACCCCCCACAATGGTCAATAACAGTGGTGTCTTCCATAGCCCAGGAACACTAAATAATATCCATATGAGCAAGTGACATTATTCTGTAAGACCAACCCAAACCTTCTTCGTTCTTCAGCACAGACTTAGGGAGGTGATAAATAAACCACCTCGACAGCAACGACATGAAGCACATAAGAGTCCCTCTTCTCTTCATCGTACGAGTATGGAGGGCATGCAAGATATCCCCAAGCAAGGTAGGCACAGGGTTGCGAGTAAGGAAAATCTTGATAACATTCACATCTACAAAGGAGTCCGGATTAGGGAAGAGAACCAAACCATAGATAAGAATAGCTAAGACATCTTCAAAATCTTGAAAATCCAAATCATCCCAAAACAACCGAGCCTGATCTATTAGAAATTTGGCTAGAAAACCTTCACCCCGCTTTGAGTTTCCCAATTGGATACTACATCGGCCCGTTTTAAATGCAAAGTTGAGGCAGTGTCTTCTGGCTTGGGAACCTCTTCCATACCTGTGAAGGGTACCTGTTCAAGAATGGATATGCCCAATAGATGAGATAATTCTTCCAAGGTGGGTATCAGCTGGTAATCTGGAAAGGTGAAGCAGTGATGCTTGGGATCGAAGAACTGAAAAAGTACACTCATCATATGTTCATCAAGGTTTGAAGTAACCGGGCTGAGAAGTTGACCGTGTCTCTTAATGAAAGTAGAGGTTTTAGAAACTCTTGATGCTAGCTCTTTAAGTTGGGCAGGTATCTGCACAAAGTTGATTCATATGGTATTTCTACGCACGGAAGCTATGACCTGCAAAACAGAACAAAGATAATTTTCCTTGGTCTTTGAAATGGTTAGTGTAATGAAACATGAATGCCATATTATGATGCATGATGTCATGATAAACCACAGGTATAGCAAACACAAGTATTGCAAACACAGTCAAATCACACAAAGCCCTTAGGTTTAAGGCTTGCATGAGGTCAAAGGTTATACCCTCTTGAAGTTAAGTTGGTTCAACCTGTCCTAGAAAAGTAATCGGGTTCTAGAGGATCTCAATATCACTGACCATTCTCCATCGGTCATGGTTTCAGCTCACACAATCTTTTCTTGCGGCTGAAATTATTTCGAGAGTATGGTCTCAATGAGTGTAGCATCGAGTATCAACCAGTTCTCAGCTCTACACCGAGGCCGGCTATCTCACTACTTACTAATGGCCAAGTTGGGAGATTAAAGGTTCTAAGGTCAATTGATGCTTAACGATACCATGTAGCGGCCCCGTATTCTCCTCGTTTCTCCACAAGGGATACTGGTACCAACCAAAGTGCCACATCAACGTAACTACTTCTTCAACCGTATCGGTCTACGCCGTACAGTTCCCTCACAATCTATTTCTACTTACCTAAACGGTATTCCCCAGATCCGGGTGTAGGATCTATAGTAACCTCAAACAGAACCCTCAAAAATAAAGCAAAAAAAGCAATCAAGAGAAGCAATTATGATGAACTAGATCCTAAGGTATACCCTACTTATTTTTCCCCAGCAGAGTCGCCAGTTCTGTGATACTGTAACACCCCTATTCTACCCCAAGCAAATTATGCAATTTAAATCAGAGTTATAAAATTTCATTCATACAAACGAATCGGGACGTCACAAATTCTTCTAACAAATTCATTGCATTCGTCATGGATATATAACACCTTTAATAAAACATCAGATGAACTAACAACATAACATCTTTCATTAAATATTCAACAACTACGCAGCAGAATTCTTCAATAACATCTTTAAATAAAACAACAACTTCGAAACATCTCATATTTAGTAAATAAACAATTTAAATTTTAACAACTAAAAATCAACAATCAAAAATCAGCAAGCGTTCATCCCCCCGAGTGTTACATATCAGAGCAATGACACCGAATCGATCTATTGAACGTATACAACCTTCACTCTCGACTACCTGCACGTTACCAACATAGGGGCAACATTCAAACAGAAGGGGTGAGATATCTAACAATATAATAAAGCACATGATAATTAATATATTAAATTATATCAATAATATCACCACTTCTCATCTCATAATCAACAACAATTACAGCATATATACTCATTCATCAACATCAAATACACTTCATTATTCAATCATAAAATGCAACTCAAAACTATGAAAATGCATGTGGTACCATTGGAGTAGAACTCCCATCTCAAAAATCTAATTTGTCAATTAATAGAGGCATCAACAAGGCATAGCCTTCATCTCAAAATTTGCCAATCCAGGCCATCTCAATGAGCATAAGCTCCATCTCAAAAAAATGAAATGTATGCGACTCAACATGAATGTAATAACACACTCAGTTAACAACATCTCAAAACAACAACATCTCAATCATCTCAAAATGACAACATTTCAGTCATCTCAAACAACAACATCTCAATCATCTCGGAATAACATCTCATAAACATCTCAAACAATTTATTAAACATTACTTATTTATCATTCGTCATTTGGTTCATCATAATTATCAAACACAACTTTAATAACCACATCTTACTAATAACTCAGCTGTATATTAATAATACAGTAAGCCTTACTGTTATTCTGCTACTGTACATCATTGTTGTCACTAATCCTACTGTCATAATTCTAACAGCAGCTTCTAACATCTCATATTCATCAATCTGTCCAAAATCCAGCATAACTGTCATCTACGGGAATTAATTCTAAATCCTAAATTGGTTACTGGGATTACACCTCTTAATCATCATTTAAATCATCTAGAATAGAGTTCATCGCGCGTTAGCTAATCAACGCTTCGAACGACATCTCAAACAGTATCCTAAAACTCAAGTTACAACAATTAGAATTCAATTTTGTCAAAAATCTAGCATTATGTATCGACACAAAACTCCTTGGATCGACACATCCTGCTTCTCCTGCATACTATGAGTCGACGCATCCTCCTTATGGATCGACTCATTCTGCTTCAAATCCCAGCATGTATCAACACATGCACTTATCGATTGACTCATCCTGACATTAAAACACAACATGTATCGACACATGCATCGCACCGGTCGACTCATCATGAGTCTCACACACTCATGTATCGACACATCCTCTGCATGCATCGACTCATCTTGAGTCCAACAGCCTCCTTGCATCGACTCATCCAGTTTGAGGTCGACGCATCCTGCGATTTTTCTGCATAATTTTCTGCGTTTCTTTTGTAATTTCACTACGGGAATCTAATTACAGTCCTACAAACCTCATTATAAACATACTAAATCATCACCTAACATTACACTCTATTACTCCATTGATCAAACAACATAATAACGTTCTTATTCATCAAAAATTTATCAAATCTTCATCATACATCATTCATAATGCAATTTATGAAAGAACAAATAGCAATTACATCTAACCCCATATATCAAACATCAAGAACCCAATTATAAAGCCAGAACCCCACCCTTACCTTGGATCGAAGGTCGCTCTACAATTTCCGGGTTGAATCTTTGTTCTTTCAATCTCCTTCAAAATCCAGCAGCTTCACGTTCTCCTCAAATCCTTATTTTCTCTTCTTACTGCTGCCTCCTTCTATTCTTTCAAAAAATAATAAAATAACCTAATATTATTATATTATTCCTTATTGGGCTCAAAACCTACACCCCCTTATTACTTCCACTCACACCATATAGGCCCACTGTGATACGGTGGGAGAACTGACTTGGGATTTTACGTTTGTGTTCACAAATGTTTCGGTTTAGCAAGAGTCGCCACCAACTTTTTATTTTATCCTAAGGAAAGGTCAAAAAGCACAGGAAAGACCTTTGAGATGTTTTCTTGGGTTCGGGGAGTAGATTATAGAAAGGGAAGGTATTATCACCCTTTCTATCCATGGTTATCCATGGGCTCTTAGTTACTTGTTTAGATCACTTGCTTTGCTTTTCAATTGTTTGAAATGGTGCTCTTCAATTGTTTGAAATGGTGCTTAGTTACTTGCTTGTTCGCGAAATGTCGCGGAAGCAAGAGTCGCCACCGTCTTTTATTTTCTCCAAATGGAAAGGACAAAAGCACAGAAAAATTCCTTAAAGAGATTGCTCTCGGTTCGGGAGGTAGGTTATAGAAAGGGAAGGTGTTAGCACCCTTTCTATCCATGGTTATCCATGGGCTCTTAGATACTTGCTCATTGTGTTTTCAAAATTATTTGTTTGCTTTTCAATTGCGGGTTTAAAAAGTTTCTTTGAAAATTCCAGTTCGACTCTTGTATCGGTCCTCAAGAGTGTTTGAAAAATTGCTTTCGAAAGCTTTTTGAAAAGGTGTCGGTGTGAAAAGTATTTTTGGATTGTTTTGAAATTAGAGCAAGTATCTACGAGAACCTACCTACCCTAAGGAATTCGTCTGTGTAGATGTCCTTTAAAGTAGTGCCATCCCACTATTGAGAGGTAGGTAGCACCACCGTTGGAGGTGTTCGGGTCAATTCGAGGTTCAGGACATGGTGATCACCAGAGCAATGGGAAGACACCTTAGAAGCTACCCTCATGCCAGGTTCCCGGATCATGAGGACTTACTAAAACATCCTCTACTCGACGATCACCTTTCGAGAGGCAAGGCAACAGTGAGGCGCACCCTAGGGGTGGTGTGTGATTTGTGTGTCGTTTTCAGATATTTTTGTCTTGTCATGTTATGGGTGATCTATGCTTGTTTTTATTTATGTCCATACAGTCTTTCATGCTTTTGATTAACAGTTAAAAAGTGCGAGAAAAGTAAAGTTCCAAACTATTACAAAAGGCGCGGGTCCACATCGCCAAAATTAACCAGGACCCGATTTGACAAGAAATAAATAACGTAAAAGAGAATAAAAGAATTAAAAGTGCGAGAAGTAATTTACATGGCTTCGGGAGAGGTACATAATTATTTAAATGACATAAAATAAATATGCAAAGAAATAAGAAATTACGAACGAGGGCGTTGGACCCTTTTGCAAAAATTGAATTAATGATGAATTAATTAATTAAAGGGAAAGGAATTATTTTTTTGTGTTTTTTAGTATTTTAAGATTTAATATAAATTTTTTTAATTAAAATTAAGATAAGACGCAAACCCTAATTCTATTTTATTTTAATTTATTAAGAAGACGTTAGAATTTAACCTAAATTAACCCTAATTTTTGTATACAAATTTAATTATGAAAATAAATAAAATAAATAATATTATTGTGAAAAAGAAAAATTGAAAAGGAATAAAACATTAATTAAACCTAGTTCTATATTTTTTTAGATTTTTGTTATGAAAGAAATTAAAATTAAAACCCTATTTTAAACTAATTAATTTACATGCATTTATTTACAAGAAATATTAAAATAAAATATTTATTATATTTTTTATCTTTTCTGATTTTTATGCATTTTTTATATTTATGAAAATAGGTAATTAATTTAAACAAATAATAATTAAAAGTAATAGATTTAAATAAATAAAGAAAATAAAGAAGAGTGAAAAATATGCAAACCTAGGGGGTGGTAGTCCCCAAAGTGGAGGTATAGATTCAGTAATCTGGCCCATTTGTTTTGGCCTATTTGGACTTTTTTCTGGTAGCATGCTGAAGCGTTGACTAGGGCGTAGCGTATTCTCCAACTCTCAGCCTTTGATCTGATTCCAATGTGCACGTGGATGGATAGATGATGAAGGAATATGATGGTCCTTAATATTATGCCTGCATGTGATGATGAATTGGAAAATAATATTGAAAGAGGAAGACCTGGGGCTCGAACCCAGGTCTTGGATGTTAACACACACAACGCTTGCCAGCTGAGCCAACCTACACATGTTAACATATAATAAACAATAAATATTATAATAAGAAAACAATGGTTTAGTGGACTCTGCGCGCGAAATTCAAAACAGCCTATCATGTTTTGCCACGAGGTCATCTTCCTCGCGTGTTTTATTTTTTTCTGAAACAAGAACACATTGGCCACGGTTTTCAAGCGTTCTCCCAGGCAACTTTCCAGAAAATAGCGATTAGCTCTCAGACACTCATAAATTGAGCGCGAGGGTTGGTTCTTATTCGTCCCAACGCGTTGATTTGAATGATGGTGGTCATAAGTCTCAATTTTCCTTGGGTGAAAAGCCCCAATTTGGAATCCTGTGAACCCTAGAAATTAACCATGGTGAAATCGTACACAACGCATAATAATACAATTAAATATATTGGTTAGCTTCAGAACTTCACAAGGAATGTAAATCAAGCATTAAAAGTTATAAAGGATGCATGAATTGTGATGTACGATTATGAGTTTTTCTTGATACAGTTGGCACTCGTGTTACCAATTCTTGAAGCTGTGATGAATGTTTGTGATTGGAATATGTCCAGTGATGCTTGAGGAAGCTATTGGAACAAGAATTATGTCTTGAATCGTCCTGGAAGGATGTTTTCAGAATTGACTTTTTTGAGAAAAATTTCAAGTTTGGTTATGGCTTTGTTGAGCAGCTGCGTGTGTTCTTGCACTAGGGTTGTATTCAGGCTTTTGTATTGAGTCCATTAGGTCAAGAAAAATCAATCAAATCCATTGCATTCATTGATTTTGGAAATTTGATTTTCTAAGATTTTTTTCAATCTTTTTTCCATGTGCTTTTGGTTCAAATCAGCTCCAATCTCTCCAAATCTTTCCTTATTTGCATATGCACGAATTATTGAGACTAAAACATGTACAAAAAGATTTGTTAGGTTAAGCTAAGTATTTTTCACATATTTAATTGATTTAAGTGAATTAATATAAATAAAAATTCAAATAAATAAATAAAAAATGAATAAAAACTTCCCTTTGGGCCAAGTGGTCGTGCACATGTTTGGAATGATGAATTGTGGAAGAAAAATGGGCCCATTAGCAATTTTAGGTCATTTGAATCAATGTTGACTTTTCAAAATATCCAAAAATTTCCCAACTTCCACAAGGCATAACTTGCTCAATTTTTAAGCTTTTCTCATGTTCTTGGACATTTTGGAAAGGTCTTTGAGTCCTCTAACCAATTTCATTGGTCCCATATCATTTTGATTTACCAATCGCAAGTTATGGCCTTTGACTTAAAGTCCCTTTTTGTTGACTTTTGAAAATGACCTATAATGTTGAAATTGATAAATTTTTGTGAGAGCATTTCTTGGACTTGAAGTATGAATATGAGTTGTAGGAAATGTCTTTCTATTCAAAATGAGCTTTGGATGGAATTTTTCTGATAATCCATGTGAAAGTTATGCCCTGGTCAATTTCAGTTGACTTTTTCAGCTGTCCAAATAAGGAAACTTTTGCATCTTGATGATTTCTGAGCCAAATTTTGAGAATCATGATCAAGCATTGATCAAATGATGTTTGTGGCTTCAAAATGATATGTTGACCAAAAATTTGAACTTTTGACTGTCAAATGACCATTTTGCCCCTACAGTTGACTGTAGTGCAATTAGGGTTTTGACTGTGCAATTTTGTGCTGAAAGCCTTGGAACTTTGTATGAGGATGCTTGACCATATTTGTAGGCATGTGAGACTTGATTGGACCTTTGGAAACTTCATTTTCTTGATCAGAACACAAACCCTAATCTTGACTGTATAGGAGGCCCTTGAACTGTGCAACCCTTGGGGAACTTTGAAGCTTGGCTTGGCAATTTCTTGGAGAATATGGGAGGGAAAATTTTGGGGTACAACAGTTGCCCCTGTTCAATCTTCTTGGACCTGAGGATGCAGATTGGCTGACGTGCCTTTCGTAATCCGAGGGTGGAAGATGATTGAACACTAGAGTGCCCAGAAATTTGCGCTCACATAGAAGCCGTGTGATGGGAATGGGCTTTCAGATGCCATTTAGAGGTTGATGGATAGGATGATGGGCTTATAGAGGCCATCTGGATGTTGATCGCGTAAGAGATTCCTTAGCGAGAACCTGCATACTTGCAAAAGAAACAATGAGTACCTGACACGTTGCAGGAGCTGATTTCAGATGCTTGGCATAGATATGTCCTGACTGGTTACAGGAGCTGAGTTTGGAGCTTCACAAGATGATGAATGAACCAGGGATGGTTACTACCTTAGCATGAACGGTAAGAGAACCTTGGGTGACTTTAACTTCAACAACGCTCGTTGAGAAAAATCTTGGTGGGAATTACCATCTTCACAGTATCAGGAAGAGAACCAATAGGAAAGGAATTATCACCTCACGCACCATCGGAGAGGGAACCATCTGAAAAAGAATTATCACCTCACTCACCGTCGGAGAGGGAACCATCTGAAAAGGAATTATCACCTCACTCACCATCGGAGAGGGAACCATAAGGAAAGGAATTACCACCTCACTCACCGTCGGAGAGGGAACCATAGGAAATTATAATCTTAAAGAAAACCCTAAAAATGGAAATCTCATGCACCGTCGGAGAGAGAACCAATAGGAAATTATAACCTGGGATAACTTCTACTGAGTCTTTATCAGAAAAATCTGTTGGGAGTCGATTTAGCTGGACTAGAGAAGGCTTGGGACTGGATAAGAAATCTGCGAAGTCGATTAACTGAACCGGTCTAGGTCTTGAAATATGATTGAGAATTTCAACTGCATCTTTCCTGAAAGGTAAAGGTCAGTCATATGCAATGCATGATATGGATCAAGCAATGATGTTCTCAACATAAATGAGATTTGTATGACATAATGCGTCTATGCCATAATGGTATATGTGATGTTTTATGAATGTATGTTTTCATCTAGGAAAGTAAATCCTTGACGGATGCCGGGAGGTCACTCCTGGGCTGCTGTTGGAGAATAGATTTTGCTTCCGCTGGGGATGATAACTGCAAGAATACCGGTAGGAGAAAATGACTCCGTTGCGGAATAAACTTGGCAAATGGAAGATTCTGCGGGGAGAAAAGATACTCTAGCGACCATGCTGGGAAGCAATACTCTGTGGGAAGAGGGATGCCTTGCTGAGTGTTGATAATAATTTGCTGGGGATACCCTTGTTGTTGGAAGTGTTGATGGACTTTGCTGGGGTAAGAAGACTTCGTCGAGGACGCTCTTTCCGTGGCTTTTGGATGAGGATAACCCAGTTATATCCTGTTAAGGAAATAACTCTTTGAATAAAGCCGGGAGACGCGTTCGTGCTCTGCGAAGGATAAGCTTCCAGAATTTACTGGGGATAAGCTTACTGCTTAGGGATATGAATTCTAAATTTCCTGGGGAGGTTGGATTGGACTCTCCTGGGGAGATTTTGGACTGCAATTTTGTAAGTTGAAAGAGGGAACCTATGTGGAGTTGCCTGCTGATGAGCTCATGTAAAACCGCATCTGAAATGGAGAAGGAACCTGTGTAGGGTTACTTTGATGATGAGTTCGTGTAAAACTTCGTTTTTGGAAAGGGAGAACCTGTGTAGGGTTTCTGGGTGATGAGTCCATGTAAAACTGCATCTTGAAGAGAGGGAACCGGTGTAGGGTTGCTTGGTGGGGTAAGTTCATGTAAAACTTCTTGATGAACCGGGGTGAGGTTATCTTGAGCTAAATCCATGTAAGACTTCTGGGGGGAACCGGGGTTAGGTTTCTTCGGGATGAGTTCGTGTAAAACTTCTGGATGAACCGGGGTAAGGTTACTTGTGGATAAATCCATGTAAGATTTCTGGAGGAACCGGGGTTAGGTTACTTGGATAAGTTCGTGTAAAAACTTCTTGATGAACCGGGGTTAGGTCATCTTGAGATAGGTCCATGTGAGACTTCTGGAGGAACCAGGGTTAGGTTACTTGGATAAGTTCGTGTAAAAACTTCTTGATGAACCGGGGTTAGGTCATCTTGAGATAGGTCCATGTGAGACTTCTGGAGGAACCGGGGTTAGGTTACTTGGATAAGTTCGTGTAAAAACTTCTTGATGAACCGGGGTTAGGTCATCTTGAGATAGGTCCATGTGAGACTTCTGGAGGAACCGGGGTTAGGTTACTTGGATAAGTTCGTGTAAAAACTTCTGGAGGAACCGGGGTAAGGCTACCTGATTTTTAATGCTGATCTGGGACTCGTAAAGGTAAATGGTAATCATCTTTATATTGACCTTAGTGTTTTGGTTGACAGAGCAACTAGATCGTCTGGACGACTCATTATTGCCCCTGCTTCGGAGATGAGGGAAGAGGATACCTGTGTGGGTGATTGACAAATCTTCGGGTAGACAAGTGACGAGATGCCGGGACATAGTTGTACGCTTAAATCCCTAATTTTTGCCTGGACCGCCTTTTCGGGTTTTCAGTCCACCGGGATACCCATTTTTGCCCCAGCCGCCTTTTCAGGTTTTCGACTTGCCGGGTGTACATGTTTTTTTTCATTTCATCCCTTCATTTTGCCCGAACCCTTTTGGTTCGCCGGGAAACCCTTATTTTTGCCTAGGTGTGTCAACCTAGCGGGTCTTTGATTGTGCGTAGCGTTTTTTTCCGACTATGTCCACGCTCTCAGAATGTAAGGAGTTGCCCCTGTTAGAAGTGTTTTGTCATGCCCCAGATACTGGGCAATACTCCTACTGTGCCCCTTGATTGGAGGTACTTCTGTTCACAAGGTGTTCATCGTGCGAATTTCCCTGCTGTTCAAACAAATAGTCATATGCAAACAAGGTTATTTTAAGAATGTAAAAGCCTATGTCTGTCTTGAATTTTGAAAATGCATTTTTTGTAACACAGTGCGGTGTCAACTCAAGATTTTACAGCAAACCTTCAGGAGTCAGGATACCTTCGTAACAGTATGCTTTCGAACTAACCCATGCTTCAGCTAGGACTTTTAAGGGTTGTAACGTGGCCTGGTTCACGGTTTAAGAAACAAAGGATAAAGGCTCAAATTATTTGTACCCACCCGCTCTTCGTGATGTTCTCCAAACCTAAACTCAGTTGATCATACGTTAGACCTTGTTTGAGTTTTTGCTCTGATTTTCCGGTGAAGGTTCGGATGTTGACAATTTATTTCGAATAGGCAGTCATCTCCTTTTTTTGTTGAGGTTTTGTAGGACCTCTTTCTTTTTGATTTAGTTATCCCTTTATTTTTTTGCCTGAACTGTCTCCTTTTTTGGAATTACAGTCAGCGGGATGCCCCGGTTTCATAAGTCCCTTTTATAGGTTCTGACTTCTTGGGCTTTTCATTTTTTGAGATAATGACTGCCTTTATTTATTGATTATTCGGAACCATCACTGTCTTCTTCGTTTTGTAAGGACTTCTTCGGTGCCATTCGTTATGCACTTGGATTAACTGAGAGACTACCCTGCCCCAGGTTATGATTAAGGGTTTTAAATTTCGAAAAGAAAAACTCCTACTTCTTTGGCTCAGAGGGGTTGACGAGGGATTATCTTCCTTATAACTCCAGTGTTTAGGGATTTGAAACAATTCCTGTACCTCATCAGCGGGGTTTGTTCAAAAGCATATTGTAAGGATCGTGGTATCGTTTTCGTCATCCTCCCTCAAGAGGTTTAGAATTTTCAGCCAAGAGTTGATCAAAAATGTGAAAGCAGTTTTAAGTATAGTAACCATAATTAATTCAGGACAGACATGTGTAATGCATTCATGAAATAAAAGAGTTTAACATAATGATTGTTTGTTTGAATAAGAAAAGAAGATACAACTTGTATTCAAATGAACAAAAATCCCTCAATCCTAGCCATGTTTTGGCAAGGGAGCAGTGATCACGTTGGGAGTCTCGGCGGGCTCGAACTCGATCTCTTTGGCATCGATCATGTTCTGAATCTTGTACTTCAGTGCCCAACAGTCCTCAGTATCGTGCCCCGGGCTATCAGAATGATAAGCACACCTCGCTTCTGGGTTGTAGCTTGGAGAGGAAGTCTTGGGATTTGCAGGAGGGTTGATCACCGCAATCAGGTTCATTTTCAACATGTGCTGTAATGCTTGTGACCATGGCATGTTAATGTTTGTGAATTGTCTTTTAGGCTCGTCTGGCCTTCGCTGATTTTCCTTTTGTGGTTGGTGGCGTGGAGCAGAACCAGAGATCATGACTGCCCCTGCCTGTTGGTCACGACGACTCTTTTGGCTGTATGCAGCATTAGATTCTTTCCTTCCCGTGTAAGGCTTTTTGTGAGTATCAGAAGGTGTGGCCTCTTGGATTTTCCCACTCTTGATACCAGCTTCAATTCTTTCGCCAGTCAGGATGAGGTCGGTAAATCCCGCAGATGAATTACCAATGAGATGATTGAAGAATGGCCCGGATAGGGTCCCCAAGAACATATCAACGAGTTCCCGGTCAGTTAATGGAGGCTGCACCCTTCCAGCAAGGTCTCTCCATCTCTGCGCGTATTCCTTGAAACCTTCACTTGACCCCAGCGACATACCCTGGAGTTGGGTACGTGTAGGAGCAAGGTCGGCATTGTACTGGTAATGTTTGTAGAAAGCAGTGGCTAGGTCTTCCCAGGTATGGATGTTGGCTCCATTCAATTGGTAGAACCACTCGAGCTGAGTCCCTGAAAGACTCTCTTGGAAGAAATGGATCCATAAGTTTTTATCAGCTGTATAGGGCTGGATCCTCCTTGTGTAGGCCCTGAGATGCAATTTAGGACAGGATGCCCCGTCGTATTTAGCAAAGGCAGGTGCCTTAAACTTGTGCGGGATCACTACCCCAGAAGACAGACCTAGATCCTCGAAGTCCAGGCCAGGCACCTTTTGTATCTCCATAGCACTTAGCCGATCTTCCAACTGTTTGTACCTATCCTCAGCCGGAGGGTACTGTTCGTCGTTGAAATCTGTCTCATTGTCGGAGACCACCGGAATGGGAACCCTTTCCTCTTGATGACTGCCTTTCCCCACAGATGGAGTTGTCCTCTCAGTTTCATTCTGCAGTGTATTCCTAGATCTGCGTCTAGGGCTGAACAAAACAGTCCTCTTCTTCTTCTTTTCTTTCTTCAAGAGCAGAGCCTTCAGATCTTGTTGCCCCTGGGTCAAATTCATGATCAGCCCTTGGAACTGGGCGTTCTGAGCCTGGAGGGCCTTGATAGTGTGCTCGGTTGAGGATTCAGGATTCATGACGAGACTGCTGAAATAAACAGCGAAGAAGGTAAGCAACCTGCAGAGAATGGATACCTGTTATGCAATGATGTGTATGATATGCATGCAATGATTTCAAGGACCTCGCGGGGTAAACAAGAAAATTTGTTAGCATTTGGATCCGGTAGCTTGATTGAAAGAACTTCATATTTGTTGAGAGTCTTTCTTCCAAGGGTCAAAGGCTCACCATATCCAGTGGGTCATAGCCCCTGACTCAATTCATCAACCTTATTTTGCTTTCCAAATAACCTTGGCTAGGGGAACCTTCTTCAGGAGTCAAAGCTCACCATATCAAGTGGGTCATAGCCTCTGACAACTTCGGCTAGAGGAAAATAAATCCTCTTTGCCCCTTGCTAGATGTTTGATTCATCATGACCTGCATCACAAGCCCTTGAGATCCCTGAAATGGGTTAGGATGTATGCAATGGTATGATGTTATGGTATGCATGGGGTAATGTAAGTAACCCTGTTATGAGTCCAAATTAAGGACTGCAAACTAAAACCTGCAAGAAACTTAGGATACCCTGTTATGAGTCCTAATTAAGGACTACAAACATAACCTGCAAGAAACAATTGTCAGGTGACAAGCATGCAAATAGTCAAGTACGAAGGCACACAAGTCACACAAGAGAAGCCCTTAGGGTTTAAGGCCAACATGGGGTCTGGGTACTACCCTCTTTCAGTTGGTTGGTTCATACCTGTCCTATCAAAGTAACCGGGTTCTTAGAGGATCCCAATATCATTGACTACCCTCAATCGGTCATAACTCCAGCATCGCAATCTTTTCTTGCGGCCAGAACCATCACGAGAGTTTAGCCTCAATGGGCGTAGCATACTGCTACTGTTCTAATGGCCAAGTTGTGTCATTTAAGGTTCTAAGGTCTGTTGGTGCTTAATGACTCCTTGGAAGACCCATATTCTCCTTGTTGCAACACAAGGGATATCGGTACAGACCAAGGTGCCACACCAACGTAGCCACTGCTTCACCCATGTCGGTCTACGCCGGACAGGTCCCTCACAGCTTATGCTACCTAACAGGGTATCCCCAGATCCGGGTTAGGATCTATGTAACTCCGAGGCAGCCCACAATAATAAAGCAAACAAGCACAACAATTGAAAACACAAGTGATCTTAATCCTAAGGTACACCTCACTTTATAAGTGTCCCCAGCAGAGTCGCCAGTTCTGTGATCGGTGGAAATAGAACTGACTGTTTTTGAATGCTTGTTCGCGAAATGTCGCGGAAGCAAGAGTCGCCACCGTCTTTTATTTTCTCCAAATGGAAAGGACAAAAGCACAGAAAAATTCCTTAAAGAGATTGCTCTCGGTTCGAGAGGTAGGTTATAGAAAGGGAAGGTGTTAGCACCCTTTCTATCCATGGGCTCTTAGATACTTGCTCATTGTGTTTTCAAAATTGTTTGTTTGCTTTTCAATTGCGGGTTTAAAAAGTTTCTTTGAAAATTCTAGTTCGACTCTTGTATCGGTCCTCAAGAGTGTTTGAAAAATTGCTTTCGAAAGCTTTTTGAAAAGGTGTCGGTGTGAAAAGTATTTTTGGATTGTTTTGAAATTAGAGCAAGTATCTACGAGAACCTACCTACCCTAAGGAATTCGTCTGTGTAGATGTCCTTTAAAGTAGTGCCATCCCACTATTGAGAGGTAGGTAGCACCACCGTTGGAGGTGTTCGGGTCAATTCGAGGTTCGGGACATGGTGATCACCAGAGCAATGGGAAGACACCTTAGAAGCTACCCTCATGCCAGGTTCCCGGATCATGAGGACTTACTAAAACATCCTCTACTCGACGATCACCTTTCGAGAGGCAAGGCAACAGTGAGGCGTACCCTAGGGGTGGTGTGTGATTTGTGTGTCGTTTTCAGATATTTTTGTCTTGTCATGTTATGGGTGATCTATGCTTGTTTTTATTTATGTCCATACAGTCTTTCATGCTTTTGATTAACAGTTAAAAAGTGCGAGAAAAGTAAAGTTCTAAACTATTACAAAAGGCGCGGGTCCACATCGCCAAAATTAACCAGGACCCGATTTGACAAGAAATAAATAACGTAAAAGAGAATAAAAGAATTAAAAGTGCGAGAAGTAATTTACATGGCTTCGGGAGAGGTACATAATTATTTAAATGACATAAAATAAATATGCAAAGAAATAAGAAATTACGAACGAGGGCGTTGGACCCTTTTGCAAAAATTGAATTAATGATGAATTAATTAATTAAAGGGAAAGGAATTATTTTTTTGTGTTTTTTAGTATTTTAAGATTTAATATAAATTTTTTAAATTAAAATTAAGATAAGACGCAAACCCTAATTCTATTTTATTTTAATTTATTAAGAAGACGTTAGAATTTAACCTAAATTAACCCTAATTTTTGTATACAAATTTAATTATGAAAATAAATAAAATAAATAATATTATTGTGAAAAAGAAAAATTGAAAAGGAATAAAACATTAATTAAACCTAGTTCTATATTTTTTTAGATTTTTGTTATGAAAGAAATTAAAATTAAAACCCTATTTTAAACTAATTAATTTACATGCATTTATTTACAAGAAATATTAAAATAAAATATTTATTATATTTTTTTATCTTTTTTGATTTTTATGCATTTTTTATATTTATGAAAATAGGTAATTAATTTAAACAAATAATAATTAAAAGTAATAGATTTAAATAAATAAAGAAAATAAAGAAGAGTGAAAAATATGCAAACCTAGGGGGTGGTAGTCCCCAAAGTGGAGGTATAGATTCAGTAATCTGGCCCATTTGTTTTGGCCTATTTGGACTTTTTTCTGGTAGCATGCTGAAGCGTTGACTAGGGCGTAGCGTATTCTCCAACTCTCAGCCTTTGATCTGATTTCAATGTGCACGTGGATGGATAGATGATGAAGGAATATGATGGTCCTTAATATTATGCCTGCATGTGATGATGAATTGGAAAATAATATTGAAAGAGGAAGACCTGGGGCTCGAACCCAGGTCTTGGATGTTAACACACACAACGCTTGCCAGCTGAGCCAACCTACACATGTTAACATATAATAAACAATAAATATTATAATAAGAAAACAATGGTTTAGTGGACTCTGCGCGCGAAATTCAAAACAGCCTATCATGTTTTGCCACGAGGTCATCTTCCTCGCGTGTTTTATTTTTTTCTGAAACAAGAACACATTGGCCACGGTTTTCAAGCGTTCTCCCAGGCAACTTTCCAGAAAATAGCGATTAGCTCTCAGGCACTCATAAATTGAGCGCGAGGGTTGGTTCTTGTTCGTCCCAACGCGTTGATTTGAATGATGGTGGTCATAAGTCTCAATTTTTCCTTGGGTGAAAAGCCCCAATTTGGAATCCTGTGAACCCTAGAAATTAACCATGGTGAAATCGTACACAACGCATAATAATACAATTAAATATATTGGTTAGCTTCAGAACTTCACAAGGAATGTAAATCAAGCATTAAAAGTTATAAAGGATGCATGAATCGTGATGTACGATTATGAGTTTTTCTTGATGCAGTTGGCACTCGTGTTACCAATTCTTGAAGCTGTGATGAATGTTTGTGATTGGAATATGTCCAGTGATGCTTGAGGAAGCTATTGGAACAAGAATTATGTCTTGAATCGTCCTGGAACGATGTTTTCAGAATTGACTTTTTTGAGAAAAATTTCAAGTTTGGTTATGGCTTTGTTGAGCAGCTGCGTGTGTTCTTGCACTAGGGTTGTATTCAGGCTTTTGTATTGAGTCCATTAGGTCAAGAAAAATCAATCAAATCCATTGCATTCATTGATTTTGGAAATTTGATTTTCTAAGATTTTTTTCAATCTTTTTTCCATGTGCTTTTGGTTCAAATCAGCTCCAATCTCTCCAAATCTTTCCTTATTTGCATA
This sequence comes from Vicia faba, assembly GCA_948472305.1. Taxonomy (NCBI): domain Eukaryota; kingdom Viridiplantae; phylum Streptophyta; class Magnoliopsida; order Fabales; family Fabaceae; genus Vicia; species Vicia faba. The sequence goes on from OX451740.1 coordinate 1,291,505,190, forward strand.
TGCACGAATTATTAAGACTAAAACATGTACAAAAAGATTTGTTAGGTTAAGCTAAGTATTTTTCACATATTTAATTGATTTAAGTGAATTAATATAAATAAAAATTCAAATAAATAAATAAAAAATGAATAAAAACTTCCCTTTGGGCCAAGTGGTCGTGCACATGTTTGGAATGATGAATTGTGGAAGAAAAATGGGCCCATTAGCAATTTTAGGTCATTTGAATCAATGTTGACTTTTCAAAATATCCAAAAATTTCCCAACTTCCACAAGGCATAACTTGCTCAATTTATAAGCTTTTCTCATGTTCTTGGACATTTTGGAAAGGTCTTTGAGTCCTCTAACCAATGTCTTTGGTCCCATGTCATTTTGAGTTGCCAATCTCAAGTTATGGCCTTTGACTTAAAGTCCCTTTTTGTTGACTTTTGAAAATGACCTATAATGTTGAAATTGATAAATTTTTGTGAGAGCATTTCTTGGACTTGAAGTATGAAGATGAGTTGTAGGAAATGTCTTTCTCTTCAAAATGAGCTTTGGATGGAATTTTTCTGATAATCCATGTGAAAGTTATGCCCTGATCAATTTCAGTTGACTTTTTCAGCTGTCCAAATAAGGAAACTTTTGCATCTTGATGATTTCTGAGCCAAATTTTGAGAATCATGATCAAGCATTGATCAAATGATGTTTGTGGCTTCAAAATGATATGTTGACCAAAAATTTGAACTTTTGACTGTCAAATGACCATTTTGCCCCTACAATTGACTGTAGTGCAATTAGGGTTTTGACTGTGCAATTTTGTGCTGAAAGCCTTGGAACTTTGTATGAGGATGCTTGACCATATTTGTAGGCATGTGAGACTTGATTGGGCCTTTGGAAACTTCATTTTCTTGATCAGAACACAAACCCTAATCTTGACTGTATAGGAGGCCCTTGAACTGTGCAACCCTTGGGGAACTTTGAAGCTTGGCTTGGCAATTTCTTGGAGAATATGGGAGGGCAAATTTTGGGGTACAACACAGATGATCAAGGTGTTCTTCTTTTGTCTGTGATCGAGCTATCATGTCGTCTACGTAAACTTCGATCTCATGATGTATCATATCATGAAACAAAGCTACCATGGCGCATTGATAAGTTGCCCCTGCATTCTTCAGTCTGAATGGCATCACTTTGTAGCAGAAGGTACCCCATTGCGTGACAAAAGTAGTTTTCTCCATGTCCTCGGGGGCCATTTTGATCTGGTTGTATCCCGAGAATCCATCCATGAAGGAAAATACCTTGTGTTGAGCTGTGTTGTCAACCAAGATGTCGATGTGTGGCAGTGGAAAATCATCTTTAGGGCTAGCCCTGTTTAAGTCCTGATAGTCCACACGCATTCTGACTTTGCCGTCCTTCTTTGGCACGGGAACAATGTTAGCAACCCATTATAGATAGGAAGTAACGGCCAAAAAACCAGCGTTGAATTGCTTTATTACCTCATCTTTGATCTTCTCAGACATGTCGGGCCTCATTCGGTGGACCTTTTGTTTGATTGGTGGACAATCTTCTCTTGTAGGGAGACGGTGAACCACGATATCTGTATCTAGTCCCGGCATGTCTTCATAAGACCAGGCGAAGATTTCAACATATTCGTTCAACAACTGCACTAAGCGCTCTTTGACACTTGGTTCCAGGTTGGCACCCACTTTTACCTCTTTCTTCTCTCCCTCTGTTCCCAAGTTGATGGTTTCTAGCAACTCTTCATGAGGCAGAATAACCCTCTCTTCTTGTTGCAAAAGTCTGGCTAACTCTCCCGGCACTTCACAGTCTTCGTTAACTTCGTACTCAGCATGATTGACCAAATCTTTAGAGTTACCGAAGGCTAAAACAGAATAGTCACCCATGGAATCCGGAGTGGATGGGTACCTGCATTTGTGAGTGTGGGTGTGTGTAAGGGATAGCCATCCTTAAACAAAACAAAATGCAAAAAGAAAGAAAATGAACACAACAGTTTATAGATGAAAACGTCCAATGATTCATTAAAACATGGCATATGATAATGAAGAAAATCAAGCCCTTACAAATGGACCTATATGCCCCGGGAAAGGCATAAGGTGAAAATAGTGTACGAATTGTTTAGTTATTACAGACCAAAACAGGAAATTGTTCAAAGATAAATTTACTGGTTGATGAAGGTGATGGGAATAAAATCCTTTGCTTCCCAATTGCTTAAACCCCCTTCGACGGTTGGAAAGATCCAATCTTCAAAGTTGTCCTCTTCATCATCATCTTCTACAACATTAATTCCATGGTGAGTGATTTTGACGGGTGGTCCTCCAGCCTTCGAGCGACGCATAGCTTTCTGGCCTGCAGCAGTAAACCCTAATCCAAACTTGTCCGTCTTATGGGGAAAATCAGGTAGTTGCCCCCACACTGTACTCTTTCCTTCTTTGACTACAGCCTCTACATCCTTGAGAGATGCCATCCTAGATATATGCTTGGGAACGATAGTCACATCAACCATTGTCTTCGCAACTATGACCTCAGGAGAAACTTCCTCAAAATGTTGGAAAGGAGTTTCTATGAACTCTCCATCCAACTCCACATAGCGGAAGGAGTTGAGGTGACTTATCATGTACTCTTCCTCGCCGTGCACCGTTATAATCTTACCCTGAACAAAATATTTTAGCATTTGGTGTAAAGAGGAGGTAACTGCCCCAGCATAATGGATCCACGGTCTTCCCAACAAACACGAATATGAAGGACGGATGTCCATCACATAAAAGGTGGATTTGAAAACTTCTGTGCCCACTTTGATAAGAATTTCAACTTCTCCGTGAACCATTCTTTTGGACCCATCAAAGGCCCTAACAACGATGTTACTGGGTTTGAGGGTCAATCCTTTGTAGTCCAAACGGTCTAACGCTTTTTTCGGCAGCACATTCAAAGAAGAACCGGTATCAACTAAGACATGAGCGAGGGTGCTTCCCCTGCATTCAACTGAGACATGTAGCGCGTCGTTGTGTTTCCTTCCCTTGGGATTCAAATAAGCATCGGAAAAACCAAGACCATTATCAGCAGTAAGGCTGGCCAAAGTTGAATTGACTTTTCCTAGAAAACCCTAATTTAGCAACTTTTGGGTTTTGATGAATTGTGAGCAATCCTTGAGGAAACATGATCAACCCTTGATAAAATGATGAATAATAATTCAAAATGAGGATGTTGACCAAAAATCTTGAAGTTTAACTGTATGTGAGCCACAATTGACTTTTGACTTAGCACAATTGATTTTTAGGCCTTTTGAGCAATTGACAGAGCAAACTTCCTCTACAAGGATTGAAACTTGACATGGATGATCTTGAGAACATATTAGGACCTTGTAAGGCATTTGGGATCCTTTGGACTCAAGCATCTTGATGAAAAATGAAACCCTAATTTGAGGTAGACTGCCTTAGGAGAGAGTTTGTCTGGTCAACTCTTGGACCTCCTTGAGCAGTTTGGGGACCTCTTTTGCCATGTGTTGAGAAATATGAGAGGGAAAATTTTGGGGTACAACAACCAGCAATTCCAGCAGTTATACAGGTCATATATGCAGACAGCTAATGAAAAATCAGTTCCTGAAACCAAACGGGTCAACTAATCTAAGTGACCAAATGAAGTAACCCTACTATCCAGGTTCCTTCCCATAAGCCCTACTATCCAGGCTTTCATTCCGAGGCTCCTTCCCATAAGCCCTACTATCCCGACTTTCATTCCGAAGTAACCCTACTATCCAAGTTCCTTCTCATAGCCCTACTATCCAGGCTCTCATCCCGAAGTAACCTTACTATCCAGGTTCCTTCTCATAGCCCTAATATCCAGGCTCTCATCCCGAAGTAACCCTACTATCCAGGTTCCTTATCATAGCCCTACTATCCAGGCTTTCATCCCGAAGTAACCCTACTATCCAAGTTCCTTCTCATAGCCCTACTATCCAGGCTCTCATCCCGAAGTAACCCTACTATACAGGTTCCTTCTCATAGCCCTACTATCCAGGCTTTCATCCCGAAGTAACCCTACTATCCAGGTCCCTTCTCATAGCCCTACTATCTAGGCTCTCATCCCAAAGTAACCCTACTATCTAGGTTTCTTATCATAGCCCTACTATCCAGGCTTTCATCCCGAAGTAATCCTACTATCCAGGTTCCTTCTCATAGCTCTACTATCCAGGCTCTCATCCCGAAGTAACCCTACTATCCAGGTTCCTTCTCATAGCCCTACTATCCAGGCTTTCATCCCGAAGTAACCCTACTATCCAGGTTCCTTCTCATATCCCTACCATCCAGGCCCCCGTTTCAAAGCAACCCTACTATCCAGGTTCCTTCTCTCTTATCTCCAGACAACAGTTTACAACACTGTAAGACATGGACCCGACCAGATACGGTCAATCTCATATTTCCACAGTAAGTCGTTGTACAGCTTAGACCCTAACAAGATATGCAGTTTACTTCCACCTCCTCAATCAGGAGTTAACTCCCCATTAGAGTAATGGACAACCGAAGCTTATATACTCTATTTTCCAAGATGTAAATCAACATTCCACGGTGAAGTCCTCCTCAACAGCAGGTATAGGAAATCTCATAAATGAATCTCTTATGCAACCGATACCTTCTCTGGATGGCATCTTTAAGCCCATCTCTGACGGTTCCCACTCGACTTCCAAATGTCATATGTAAGCCCATTCCCGGTATCACCAATCAATGTTACTTCATGCGAATGCAAATTTGTGGGCACTTTAGTGTTCAATCCTCTTCTACCTTCAGATCACGAAAGGCAGACCAGACAATCTACATCCTCAGGTTTAAGAAGATTGAACATGGGAAGTTGTTGTACCCCAAAATTTTCCCTCCCATTTTACTCAACATATGATCATTGAGATCCTTAACTTGCTCAAGGATGCCCAAGAGTTGACCAGACAAACTCTCTCCTAAAGCAATGAACCTCCAACCAGGGTTTCCATTTTTATCAAGATGGGTGAGATAAAAGGCCTAATATGCTATCCATAGTCCTAATATGTTATCAAGACCATCCATGTCAATATTCATGCCTTGCACAAGAAGTTTGCTCAAAAAACTGCTCAGATGCTTGAAAATCAACTATATTAGGTCAAAAGTCAATTGTGACTCACATACAGTCAAACTTCAAGATTTTTGGTCAACATCAACATTTTGAAGTGATATCCATCATTTGATCAAGGGTTGATCATGATTCACCAAGAAATGCTCGCAATTCATCAAAAGTCAAAAGCTGCTAAATTAGGTCTTTTATGGAAAAGTCAACCAAACTTTGACCAGGCATAACTTTCTCATACTTTATCAAACATTTCCCATCAAAGGCTCATTTTGAAGAGAATCCAATTCCCTACAACTCATCTTCATTCCTCAAGCTCAAAAAATGAACTCATGGAAAGATATGAATTCATATATTATATGTCATTCCAAAAAGTCAACAAAAACACCTTTTGGGTCAAAGCTTCTTACATGAACATGGAAGATCCAATTGAGATGAAACCAAAAGGGTTGTTTAGAGTACATCCTAAGCTTTCAAAAAAGTCCAAGAACTCCCCTTAGGATCAAAATTGAAGGAGATATGCATTGTCAAAGTTGGCCATTTTTAGAAAATTGTCAAAAGTCAACAATGCCCAAAATTGCATTTTTTGTCAAATGGGCCTAACTTTTTATGCTTGCATCTTACTTCTAGCAATGTCGACGACCCAAACACCCTATCATATATTATTGACTTTATTTATTTAATTTTATTTTGATTTTAATCATTTAAAAGTCAAATTAAATTAAATAAATGATATAAAATATGGAAGATTTGTTTTTGATCTGATTTTGAATAGAATCACAATTCATTTATGCTGTCAAACATGATCAAATCGTGCCAAGGGTGATTGGGATGAAAATGGTATGATTTGGCTTGATTTAGAAAGAAATAATTCAAGAATGGAATCAAATCAAATCTTGATAATTGGCAAAGATATGAATTTTTTTGTTAACCTAATTCAGTCTAATACATATACACAACAATTCCAAGACACAAGGACAAGGGTTGATCGTGTGAAGTAGCAAGAACAAGTTGCATTTTTTTGTCAAAAAATCTCAGATCGGATTCCATACTACAACCATCCTCAAGGATATTTAAGGATTGTAACACGTCCCCGACAATCTCTAGAAGCTAACTGCACCTTTTGCACGCACCAAAACACTCAGAATCGTAAAATCTGCAACTCTGTTGTCCAACCCTTTTTTATTTTTGATTACATGCATACACGCATTTTCAATGAAATTTAATTATATACTCTTGTTTATCACAAAGTTTCGATGCTTTCTGAAACGTTTGATTGAGTTTTAAGTGCAGGAATCATGGTTTGCCATTCTTAGGGTTTCCAAGCTCATTTTAGGGTTTCCTTCTACAAGCAAAATTAGGGCTAGGCGTGGATACCATGATGTTCAGGGCTTCAACCCCAGTTGATTCATGGCCTTCATTATAATTTATATTACTTGTGCTGGATTTTTTAATGATGCAGGTTTATACTTACAGACTTTGTCTTTAGGTAAAAGTCTAAACCTAACATGACAGGGCTGAGGAAGAAGAAGGCTAGGTAGAAAGTTCCCATTGGGCTATTTGAATATTGGCGCATTTCTGGGCATCACGTGTTTTTTTCTCTTATATTATTTTTATTGGATTATGTAAATGAATTAACAGCCAGTGAAGATGGTTAAGGACAGAGAGTTTGACGCAAACGTCATGCGTTCGATCCCAGGCGTGTTGCTTTTGCATTTTTCTTGAATGTTCCTTGCAGATCCAGCGTATCTCAATGCCCAACATCCACCATACGCCCCAGATCTCATCCTTGGGATCCATCATCATGTAGATCCAGCGTCACAGGTTTGAAGGTACACCATGAACCATCAGGAGAAAGATGCACTGGATCATGCGCTAGACTCTGGGCAATCATCCTGGGCCTATCACAAAATTGGCAATGCACCCCCCAAATTGCTTATCATATAAGGCCCAATTCCAATTCTTTTTTTAATTTCTCTTATTTTATTATTTGTCTTAATTTTTTTTACAAAATAATTTTTTATTATTATTAAATCATAAAATCAGAAAATCACTAAAAAATTAGATTTAGTTTTTTTCATAAAATATTTAATTGCAATTAATTAATTAATTTAATTAGGTTAATTTAAACTCTTTTTTTCATAATTAAAATTAAATAGAAATTAAGTTAGTTTGCAAGATTATTAACTTTTCTCACAAAAATCCAAAAATATCCTTTCTTTATTCGCAAATTAATTGTTCCTAAACTTGACATTAATTCCCCGTATTTGATTTTGTCGCGCGCATTCTTTTCCCCCTATTTTATTAATTATTGCATCTGCTCCGAGTTTGTAATAGTTAATTAGGTTTACTATTTCACATTTATTATTTTTCCCCGATTTTTTATTATGTAATCCCCTACCCAAAGCCTTATAATAGCTAGGGTTTTAATTTCTCGCACTTTACTTTTCGCAATTATAAACTGCCTAGATGTACGGATAATAGGATTGAATGGCAAGATAAATCATTTTAAAACAGTAGAAAACCCTAAATGCGTAAGATAAGTGAAACTGAAATCAAACACTTGCACATGCTCACTCCTAGGGTTTTGCCTCACTTGGTTGCCTCCGAAAATAATGGTCGTGTCTCTCGAACATAGGGATACCTTATCAATGACACATAATTCAAAGTCGTCATAAAGATTATAGTCCCTACTTGTCCCTCGATTTGCCTACGAGAAATGATCTTATGATGATAGTCCCTTCGAAATGCTAAGGTATCCTTACTTGTTGCCTTCAGTGACCATTTCGTCCATTTCGAATATCCCGTAAAATTCCAACGACAGAGCTACCTACTCCTTAATAATAGGATGGCGCTGTCTAAAGGAAACGAAGATGAACAAAATTTTTTCGAGTAGGTAGGAAACTCTTAAGTACTTGCTCAAAACAAAAACTCTTTCACACAAACACTTTTCAAAATAGTTTTCAAAACAACTTCGTCACACTCTTGAGGACAAATACAAGGGTTATCACGAAGTAAACAAAAATTTTTAAAACAAGCACAAACAAGAAATTTTAAAAATGAGCAAGTACCTAAGAGCTTGTGGATAACCACAGATAGAAAGGGTGCTATCACCTTCCCTTTCTATAATCTACCCCCGTACTCAGAAACATCTCGAAAAAAGGTTTTTTCTATTCTTTTTCCTTTTCCTTTGTTGGATGAAATAAAATTCGGTGGCGACTCTTACTTACCGTGACATTTGCGAATACAAACGCAAAACCATTATAACAGTCGGTTATGCCACCGTATCACACTATCAATGCAGATACTACCTTACTATTCAAAGTTTCAAATGCATCGCCATATTCTTTGTAAAAAATGAAAGGCTTGTCTTTCATAAAAAAACTAGTCAACGGCTTGGCTATTTTGGAAATATATCTTATGAACACGCGGTAGAATCCCGCATGTCCCAAGAAAATTCTTATACCTTTCTCATTCACCAGAGGTGGAAGATTTTCTATTACCTCCACTTTTTCTTTGTCAACTTCTATTCCCTTAGGAGAGATTTTGTGACCTAAGACTAATCCTTATTGCACCATGAAATGGAATTTCTTCCAATTGAGTATCAAGTTGGGTTGTTGGAATCTTTCTAACACAAGAGACAAGTTAGTCAAACAATTGTTAAAAGAGCCAAATACAAAAAAATCATCCATGAACACTTCCATGTGCTTTTCAAGCATGTCAGCGAAAATGGACGCCATACACCTTTAAAATATAGTTGGTGTGTTACACAACCCAAATGGAATTCTTTTGTAGGCAAAGATACTGTATGGGCATGTAAATGCAGTTTTCTCTTGATCTTTAGGGGCCACTACAATCTGATCATACCCCGAATAACCATCCAGGAAGCAATAGTAATCGTGACCTGCCAACCTTTACAACATTTGATAGATAAATGGAAAAGGAAAGTGGTCTTTTCTTGTTGAAGTGTTCAAACTTCTATAATCAATACACACCCTCCAACCTGTGACAATTCATGTCGGAATCAACTCATTTTTATCATTCATGATTACGGTAGTTCCTCCCTTATTTGGAACCACATGTAAGATACTCACCCATGAGCTATTGGATATAGGGAAAATAAGACTCACATCCAACAACTTCACCACTTCTTTGTGAACCACTTCTTTTATGGCGAGATTAAGTCTTTGTTGCGGTTGGACCACCGAATTGTGATCGTCTTCCATCAGAATCTTATGCATGCACACTGTCTGGATAATACCTTTCAAGTCTTAAATGGCCCAAACAATATGACTCTTGTATTTCTTGAGTACTTGAATGAGTTTTTCCTATTAGAAACCTTGTAGACTAGAAATGATAATGGTTGGGCACTTTTCTTCAGGATCAAGGAAAACATACTTGAGATTTTCTATAAGTTATTTCAACTTTGTCCCCTTTTTGGACTCTTTCTTTTTATCTGATGATTGTGGTGGACTTAAATCTTCCCACCAGCGTGGTTTAGATCTAATCCACTGAGGTTGTGCCTCCATCATGACGAGCACTTCTGACTCTTTCTCATCCATCTCTTCATCACTTTCAAAAATTGTCAGGCTCAGAACCCGTTCCAAAGGTAACTCTTGTGTTTGAGAAAATGGTCGATGCACTGGCAGTGTAATATAGTTTTACACTGTCAACCAATCACAACCATGCATTCAATTAATTCACCCTTTTATTTAAATTTTTTTTAATGACATGGCATAATGCTTATTTTCTATTGGATGAAAATGTAAAACTATTTTACACTGTCAGTTCACTACCTTTTAACTCGTGGTGTTTTCACAGGAATAACTTGAGCAATTACTTGATCTATAACCTCCACAGCATGACTTGTACCAATATCATATTTATACTTCATAGTGTTTCAAACATCAATCTTCAATTCTTTGTCATAGACATTGAGGGTCATTGTTCCTTCCTATCATACATCGTGCAGTCTCCAAGAATGGTCTGCCTAAAATGATAGTAATCTCTTCATCTTTAGGCATTTCAAGAATAACAAAGTCAACTGGGAAAATAAATTTATCTATCCTTACCAGAACATCTTCTACCACTCCATATGGTCGCTTAACTGAGTGATCAGTAAACTGATGTGTCATCCTAGTATCTTGAACCTTACTGTTGAGTAAAATTAGAGGGAAAATTTTAGACTTACTGTTGGCCAAGGTTACAAATGGACATTCATGGAATTCGAAAGCTTGTCCATAGCTGTTACAAACATTTCATTTCTGTGTCCACTCATCATTCTCTATATAAATAAGCTTTTGGCAAGCATGAAACAGACATAGATGACCTGGAGAACCCCTGTCCAATTCTCAAAAAACACTAAAGTTGTCAAACTCGAATTTCCATTTCCAGTTTGTTTCAGTCTCAAACAAGTATCAAAACATACTCCTGGAGAGCCTCTGAAGCCATTGCAAGCATTCCCAAAGCCTGAAACATCAATAATCGTGCCCTCTAACAGTCACGGTTTGAATTTTTTTATTTCGATTCCTTTAATTCTGGCATCATAAACATGTTTCAGTTCTATATTTATGTTTATTATCATGTATACAAGGTATTTGAATGCTTTAATTTAAGTATAGACGCAGGAATCGTACAAAGCCATTGTTAGGGTTTCAAGGTCCCAAATTGGGAACTTCATGTAGAGGTAAAATTGGGTCAAATCAAGGGCATCCTTTTGTTCAGGTGAATGAATGCAATAGATCTATGCCCTTGGTTAGGACTTATCTTGCTTGTGCTGCATTTTTGAGTTTTGCGGGTTTGTAGCTACAGAAAAAAACTGTCACTATAGCCTATAGTGACGAATCTGTCCGTTGGTAAAAATATGGTCTCTAAAGTGACGATTTCATGAGGGAGAAGATTAGGTGTTAGTCCCCCACTGGAGGGTTCAAACTTGTGCGTGTTTTTGTTTTTTTCTCTCAAATAATGTTTGTTTTTTTATATATAATATATTAATGTTATTGTATGTTTGAATGGTCAAGGAAACTCATTTGGTAAGCTAGCGCGTGCATAAAGGAGAGGACCTGGGTTCGAGCCCCAGGTCCAGCGGTTTATTCTTTCTAATAATTGTTCAACAGATTCAGTGCTTCACATATTCAGGCACATACCATGCACCCCAGATCTAGGCTAGTAAATTCATATGGGATCCAAATCTAACACCCAAGATGTGTAGACCACTGTGGATACTCAGTGGGCGTCCCCACAGGATCCCAAGGTGTCTTGGGCTTGGCTTCATTTGGGCCAGACGGGAATTCAACAACACACCTCCTTTTTTTGCTTTTTTACCAGGCCCATTCTTTTTTTTTGGTCTTTATTTCTTTATTATTATTTTATTTTAATTGTCTTAAATTCATTTTTTTTAATAATTAAAAAATTTAAAAAAATCAATAAATAGAATTAGGTTTGATAATTAAAATTAATTTTCTTTTAAAAAAATAATTAATTTGATTATTATAACTTGATAATTTTTATTAAATCTAAAAATTAATTAGATTTAGGTTAAGTTTTCAAATATTTTTTTAATATAAAAAAATGACAAAAAATAATTTCTCTTTGATTGATAAGTTTTTTAGGACTTAGAATTTATTCCCGTCTTAATTTTTTTTCCCGCGCTTATTTATTTTCATTTTATTTTCCAACTAATGTAAATGTTAATGGTTTGTAATAGTTGGGAATTAGGTTTTCATTTACTGTTTTTATTTACCGCATTCCCCCATGTTTGGTTATGTAACCCCCTCCCCAAAGCCTTGTAATAGCTAGGTTTAAGATTCTCGCATTTTATTTTTTTCGCAACTATTAATTGTTAGATGTATGGATAATATGATTGTATGCAAAAGATAAATCAAATGATTAAAATAGTAGAACACCCTAACTGTGCAAAGATAAACAAACTGAAATCAAACACTTGCACATGCTTACCCCTAGGGTATCTCCCACTTCGGTTTCCTCAGAAATACGGTCACTATCATCGAACGTGAGAATTCTTAGTGACTGTCCTCTAATTTAGAGATCACAAGTCCATTTCGAAGGTTGCCTCGATAAAATAAAATGCAATCTTAGAACTTTAGGACAGTTACTAAGAGATATTGCCTTGTTGCCTTAAGTGACCGTAATCGTCCCTTTCGATTGTCCCTTAAACTCCAACAATGGAGCTACCTACTCCTTAATAGTAGGATATCGTTGTCTAAAGGAAATAAGAAAATGAACAGTCTTTTTCGAGTAGGTAGAAACCTTTAAGTACTTTCTCAAAATAATCAATTTTTCACACTTACACTTTCAAACATTTTTCAAACAAAGTTTTCAAAAACGCTTTATCACACTCTTGAGGACTGATACAAGGATTACCATAAAGTGAAATGCCGCACTAAGGAATTTTCAAAGCTTTTCAAAACACACACACAAAAGCAATTTAAAAATGAGCAAGTACCTAAGAGCCCATGGAAAACTATGGATAGAAAGGCTGCTAACACCTTCCCTTTCTATAATCTACCCCCCGTACTCAAACATCTCAAAAAAGGTTTTTTCTGTTCTTTTTCCCTTTTCCTTTGTTGGATAAAATAAAAGACGATGGTGACTCTTGCTTACCGTGACATTTCTGAACACAAACGCAAAACCAATATTAAACAGTAAGTTCTGCCACCGTATCACACTTACTGTAGCGGTATAAATGTTCAAGACTAAGCCATTGGATTGACTAGACTTATACAAATCAAAATAAAAATCTCCACCGCGCTTTATTGTTTCCAAAGGAATGGGAAAAGAGCGAATAACCCAAAAAGAAGGGGAAAGATTAAAGGTAAGGGGGTTGGTTATGCAAAGGGAAGGTATTAGCACCCTAAACATCTATGGTACTCCGTAGGAACCTCTTTGAAAAATCTGTATATTTTGGCTATGAAAAATGTTGTATAAAATAGATGTTGGAGGTGGGAAAAGAAACATAATTTTTATGATTTTTTCACCCGCCGCGGTTGCAAACCTTTAGTACATACGTACCACCTTTTCGTGCAATAGGGGATCAGGGTACACGTAGTTCCTCTTTTAAAAATTTTTAAACACAAATGTGTTGGTCAATTTTATGAGATAAAACATCATCGTCATTGTTCGTGTGGAAAACATACCTACTACCCACAATCATGAGAAAGGAGAATTTGCATCATCTCAAAGTGGAGGATATGGCTTGGATTTTAAAATCAACAATGCCTCACTCAACACCCAAGTGGAAAATATCTCTCTTTACTACATATTGTAGAAGTATAGTTGTTTGCATCACTACAAGGATTGACAAGAGTTCAATCTTTTGAGAAAAGTTTAAAGATAAAATCCAAAGTGGCAAAATGGTTTGAAATGAGATTAATTGACTTTTAATCTTCTCACAAAAATGTCAAAGTATTGTTAAGTTTATTGGAGTTTATTTATGAAAATGTTTGAAAATGCATGGACCTAAGTCCAAGTTTATTATAAAAGTAATTCAAGTTTAAAACAAGAAGAGTTTTTAAAAGGGGGGAGAAGATTTTTGAAATTAAAGAAGATGGGAGAAGAAGAAGAGGCTATCCTAAAGCATAAGGTAAAAGCTAGGGATAAGAACCATCTAAATAACAAGAAGCCAATATTTGACATTATGAACCAAAATAGAATTCCCATTCTTTGGATTGAAACCAAACAAGCAAATGTACTAGACCTCTTGGGAAAACCAAACTTCAAGTGTATTAAGTCTTCACAAAAATTGGGCAGAGTAACAGCTGTATACGGGTGAATTCCAGATTATAAACAAATGGTGTAATCACAATAACCTAAACACAAAACAAACAAACAACCCAATGTCTTGAGGTAAACCTCAAGAGCTTCGGACAAAATAATCAGATAAGATCACAAGGTCTCTAATCATAGGCCAAGGTTTCTAATCCTAAGTCCAAAAAGTCCAATGCTCCATAATGCCAAGGATAACAACCAAATAGTCCAAGTATCATTAAAGATTTTTAGGGTTTATATTTATTATTAGGTGTCTTTAAAACAAAAGAAAAGTTCAACTGAGCAAAAATAAAAAAATGACAAGATTATAAAGGGGCTCAAGTGAGCAAAGATGAAAAATAGCATGAAATGTAAATGCTAAAAGTAAATGGTGCATAAAGTAAAGAGCATAAAATAAAAACACAAAATAAAACCAATTATTAGTGATTAGTGGTTAGTTGTATGATCATCTTGAAACTTGCATTTGGAACTCATTAGAGGATTGGTAGAACCAAAGCCTCCACACAACAAGTTGCATTTGCTTTTTGTCAAGTATATCATCCATTTGGAATCCTTATGAGTATCATTTAATGATCAATGATGTTTAAGTGATCAACGTTGATCAAAGGTGTTGTAGATCCATTAGAGGATTGGTAGAACCAAAGCCTCCACACAATGAATTTCAAGGTTATTGGATCAAAGAGATCAAATTAACATACTTGGGCTTGCAAACATAATTTTGGGCCACAAATGATCATTTATTCGAATCGGGACAAAATTTAGCGCTATGTTAAGCAATCGTAAGTGGACTTATATAAAAGTCGTACCTATTTTGAGGCCGGTCAATAGCAATCTATGCACCATTTGTTTTGAGATATGATATCGAGATATGCTCCAACAATATTTAGTGCAATAAGAAGAGGATGAGATGAAGAGGGGTGGAAGAGAATATACAAACCACTTTTGGATTAAATATAATCAAATTATTATTAAAACCATTCATCCATTTTTGTGGAGTTAGACTCAACACATGGATCCAATGATGTTAATAAAGTTCATGATAAAAAATTTAACCCAAGACCAGTCAGAAAATAATCAATAAATAATATTATATTTTAATATACACAAAAAGGTTTAAAAATAATGTTTAAAAATAATGTTTAAAAATAATGTTTAAAAATAGAAATAAAAGAGAAAAAAATTCCAACTATGTTCAAATTAATCAAGAAATAAAAAGTAAGACCAACGAAAAATCTGAAATGAACTAAAATAATGTTATAAATTTTTTTGGTAATTTTTTAAAGTCATAAACTATTTTAAAATTTAATAAAATGGGTGAAATAATCCTAAAAATTCTAAAAAAATAGCAAAGTCAGAAACAAAAATAAAATAAGGTCACCAATATTTTTCATAATATCATTGGATCATTCCATAATTTTTTTCAGAATTTAAAAATGCATAAAAGTATTTTTTAACATTTAAAACAATTCCAATAAAGTGTAAATTTATAAAAAATACCAAAACACAAAATTAAATTGTGTAAAAATAAAAATCAGAAGGAGAATAATCAAAAAAAAAATTTCATAATTTTTTCAGATTTTTTGGACTAAAAATGAATTTTCTATGATTTTTTGAAGTTTAAAATAATTAAATATAAAAAATCAGAAAAGAAAATAAAAGTAAAAAATATGTGGACCATTGGAGGAGAGTCAAAACGCGTTAGTAATCGAATCCAAGGGATCTGGCGCGCTGTGCATATCATGGTCATTAGTGAATAAAGCACTGAATTAGAAATAAAATCAGAATTCAAAAATAACAAGTGGCGTGCCATCATCGGTTGGAAGATGAAACGTTGGTCATCTTCAACCTCCAGCCAACATGAATTGCAGATCTCTCAAACTGTAAAATCAGAAGCTCAGACCTATGCCATTCGCTTCGTGTCTTCAAGACGAAGACAACCACACCCTCGCGCCAAATTTATATAAATTGTAGCTCAAACAATTTGGAAAGAAATTTTTGAAAGGGGATTTGAAATTTCATGGTCAAAACGTGTTTCCAGTAAGAAGTAAGTGTTGCGACTAGAATCAGGGCAATGAGAGCATCACAATGATATCAAAGTTTTGAAGAATTGATGAAGGAATCTACCTATTGAAGTTGAGTTATAGAGCTCTGAAACTGGACTTCTATGGAGCAATATAGGGCACGATTCTTGAATGTAATTATATGGTTAGCTTCAGGGAAGGTCAAGGAAAGTGAATTGATGAAAAAAATGGATTGAAAAAGGCTTGAGAATGGATTTCGAAGTTGCTGAATTCTGAGTTAGGGAACAAGTTTGGCAGGGTGATTCTAGCTATCCAAGCTTGAGAAAATGAATTGGATAGTTCATGTATTTATAGGAGAAGCAAATGGGATCAAAAGGAAGAGTAAATGATGCATTTTGGAGGGAATTCATGCAAACCTGATGCACGAGTGAAGTGTGATCTAATTTTCTCCAAAACTCATCCAATCCTTGCGGTTTGAGGTGCTAAACAAATCTGGAACTTCACTAAACATGTTTAGAGGCAAAAACGCGTGAAAAAATTGTGATTAGAGGCCACATTATGGATTTTAAAATTCTGACTTGGTGAGAAATTTAGTTTCAAAGGGCCAACTTCTTACCAATGGAATTTTCAACTCAAGGGGTCTTAGGGCATGATTCTTGATGCTTTAGAGAGACGAGGTTACAAGATTTGAAATGGAAAAAGAATGGAATCAAATGGATGCTTAAGCTGAAAGTTGTGTTCAGTCAAAGTCGGAGAAAAAATGTTGACTTTCCATACTTAGAAATATTTCAAATTCTTCTTCAAAAGTGACCTATAATGTCTTGCATCCAAACATAGCCTTCTACTTGGAATTTTCTCTTGACCAAAAAAGATGGAATGAAGTAGATCTCTTGATTGACATTTTGAAACTTGAACCATTCACAATCTCAAAAAATTGATAAAGTTATGACTTGTTGAAGTTGGCAAATTTTTATAAAATGACCTATAATCTTTAGTATCCTTAAGGCAACTTCCATCCATTTTCTCACTTTGCACATAAAAGAAGGCATAAATTTCACATATTCAATATCATTATGGAAAAAGAATGGGTTAAAGGTGATAAAAATTGACTAAGTTATGATCATTTGAAGTCAAACATGAGAAATTGGGGGTTCATCTATAGGACTTGTAATCTTTCTTCATCATCAAGTTTCTTCCACATGAAAACTCCTTAGAAATTTTGAAGTTATTTGTTGATATCCCTTTGAAGAGAAGGATTTCTTTAGAATCACTCAAAAATACCAAAATATTAAGAAACATGCCTTGAGGAACTTTGACAATTTTGAACAAACTTCTTGTACCAAAACAAATGCTTTGTAAATATAAGTTGCTGAGGATGACAATGAGAACTCATAGCAACCACAACCACTTCTATATCTTGAGAATTTAGAGAAATATGCACTTGTGATCAATGGGAACAAGGCCTTGTCCAAGCATGACAACTCCTTCAATCAACCCATTGTACTTTTGAATCAACCTTGATAATTTGGAAATGTAGTGAACCAAAATAAGTTTGCCATGCCATCCCTTCCAAAACAACTTCCATGGTGAGGTTTGAAATTCTCAAGCTTCATTGACTAGGTCATGGAAATAAACTCATGAACCCAATGAATCAACTTGCTAAGCCCCATTGCCTTTACCTGTATTGTTGACAAGTAAGACAAACCAACATTGCATTTTAGTAATTAAAATGAAAGTTAAAACAAAACATGAATGATTACACAAGATAAACAAGTCAAGGTGCTTCGTGATTCCTCAAAGAGCAAAGCTAAAGATAGGAAGGAGGACCAAAAGTCCTAATGTGATCTTGTTGTGAAGGAATCAATATGGTATGGTAAGGGGATCTTAGGGGAAAAAATTGGGGTACAATAGCTGCCCTTATTTAAGTTTCTTCTATCCGGAGATACGAAGGTTAAAAATATTTGTGTCGACGCGATCGAAGATACTTAAATATAAAACAAACCCTATTTTTGGCCCTAAGATGCCATGCAAATGTTTATGATCATGAATGCATATGAACAAAACCAAAGAGACACAGAACACCATCGGGGATGTAACAATGATAAAGAAATAAGAGAGTGACCCGACCCAGAGAGGATGGTAAAATGGTCAAAGGATACACCAACTTCTACTTGAGGTAAAGCTACCAACATTCACTGAAGGTAGAAAGAGGAAAGAAATAACAACACTAACATTCACTGACGGTGAGCTACCAACATTCACTGAAGGTAGAAGGAAAAGAAATATCAACACCGACGTTCACTGACGGTGAGCTACCATCATTCACTGAAGGTAGAAAAAAAATAACAATCATCGAAGTTCACTGCCAATGACCTACCAACTTTCACTGAAGGTAGAGATAAAATATATCATAGCATCGCTGTTCACTGGCGATGAACTACCAATGTTCACTAAGGGTAGCAAAAAAGATAACAAACACCAACTTTCACTGATATTAATCTACCAACTTTCACTGAAGGTAGAAAGAGAATATATCATAGCACCGTCGTTCACTGATGATGAACTACCAACGTTCACTGAGGATAGAAAAAAGATAACAATCATCAACATTCACTGCCAATGACCTACCAAATTTCATTGAAGGTAGAGAGAAAATATATCATAGCACCGCTGTTCACTGACGATGAACTACCAACATTCACTGAGGGTAGCAAAAAGATAACAAACACCACCTTTCACTGATGGTGATACACCAACTTTCACTAAAGGTAGAGAGAAAATATATCATATCATCGCCGTTCACTGACGATGAACTACCAACATTCACTGAGGGTAGCAAAAAGATAACAAACACAAACTTTCCCTGATGGTGATCTACCAACTTTCACTGAAGGTAGAGAGAAAATATATCATAACATCACCGTTCACTGACGATGAACTACCAACGTTCACTGAAGGTAGCAAAAAGATAACAAGCTTCCCTAAAATTCAGGCATTTCACCTAAAAAGGGTCTCAACTTCTTCTTTAACCGAGGCACTCTGCCTGGAAAGGGTAATATGTAAGTCGTCTCAAATAAAGAGACTTCCACTTGCTAAGATTTCACAGTGAGCTGATTCTGCGAATTTGAAAGTCTTGCCATCCACTAGCGTAAACTGACGACAGACTGCAAACTATCCACTCATAAAGGAGATAGAAAAAAAAAGTTACGTCGAATTTTATGGGGAAGCACAAGTTGCTCAAATAAAGAGACCTGCTACTTGTTGTCATGGAGGATTGTAAAAAGAAATGACTTTCCGGGGATAGAAACATGGCTTCCGGGGGAAAGAAATATGACTTCCTGGGGAAATTCCATGATATTCTTGCTGAGGAAATAAAGTCTTCTTGTGAAAAATAAATGCACAAACCAAAGCTCGAAGCTTTCAAAAATCCAAAGTAAATAATATTGTTGTAGAACCACATATTAAAACCAGAAATAAACTGGAATGGAACAGTAAACCAAAATACATCCTTTGAGAAATAAACTCAAGAGGGAAAACCAAATCCATCCAAACAAGGAGATGTATAGGAAGGCTAAAGAAAAAATCTTCCACGAGGGATAACTCAGTGGGGAAATTGAAAGAATATACGCTTTATGCTTATGGCCAACACTCTATGGAAGAGAGGATAACGTAACTCTGCAAAACAGGGTGATATGTCAATAAAACATTAAAAAAAGTCAATGAATAATGATTTGCCAATTTTAGCTATGCATGATGTATGTATGAATGTATGAGTGTTATCGTGCATATGCTAACAAAACAGATATACAACACTAGGAGTAACCAATCAAAACCAACTCTGGCACAAACAACACTCGGCTAAACCACATCCAGGATGATCATTCCAAGAAAAATTAAATGCCAACTGAGGAAAAAAAACCTACTGCCCGCTTTAGCTTTACTGGGGAGAAACATAATTCGGAATTAAACAAAACAAAGCGATAAAATAGTACATATACATGGATAGAACATCTTTATCCAGGCTTCACCGGGGAAACAAATGTTTTCAAAAGTAACACTTCTACCGGGGATTGCAAAACCAGTCTCAAGTAAAGCAGATGGACACCAAATCATCAAAACATTCACTGGGGAATTCAGACCTACTTCATTAGGGAGATTAACACCACATCTTCAAAGGGAAAACCATAATACGTTCTTCACTAGCGAAACCAGGGACCTGTGCTCTTCAAGAGTGATTATGTTACCAACTTCTCGGGAAAAATAACTTCCATTAGACCGAACGAAAACTTCACTGGAGAAATCTCGGATTGAGACTTCACATCATGAAAACTCAGAAAAGAGGAGAAATGGATCCAAACTTGACCGAGGATACCGGAGTCATGAACCCAATGCGGCGAATCATCCTGAGTAAACCTTCCCGAGGGGAACAAAAACTTCTTAAAGTAAACTGGAGTTTGTCCATTCCTGGGATCACCATTTTGTTGTTTTTGTTTTCGCATCACAAATTCTAAAGTAAAAGAAAATTGTAAATTCTTTTTGAAAAATTGATTTTGTTATTTAATCTTTTTGCTTTTAAATTTATTATCAATAATAAATGGAGTCTTTGCAAGCTAAATAAAATAACAAATACAAAGAATTGGGTAAAAGCTCAAATTTCATTAATAGAATAGTAGTCTTCAAATGACGAGACTCCATGGATAATTACAAAGTTCAGAAAATGGTAATATATAATGGAAAAGATACATTGAGATACAATGACCACTATCCCCTCTAACAAATTTTGAAATCCTGAGAAGCACCTTTTATTAAAGTTGTGATGAGAATCCGAGAAGATTGTTGCTCCAACGATCAAGTCTTGTCCGATGTAGTTACTTGCCAAGAAAGTCCCTAACTTTTGCCTAAACTGCCCTTGCGGGTTTTCAGCTTAGCGGGAGATTTATTCTGTTTATGTCTCTAATTTTTGCCTAGACCGCCCTTTCGTGTTTTCGGCCTACCGAGACGCTCTTTTTTTCCTAAGCCGCCCTTTCGAGTTTTCAACTTAGCAAGCTGTTCTTTTATTTCTTTAGGTGAAGTATTTCTTGACTACATCAACATTCGTGGGACGTGGGAACTCCTCGCCATCCATAGTTTCAAGAATTAATGCACCTCCAGAGAAGGATTTCTTGACAACATATGGGCCTTCAAAGTTGGGAGTCCACTTTCCCCTAGAATCAATGTTGAAAGACATGATCTTCCTGAGCACGAGGTCGCCTTCTCTGAATTTACGAGGTTTGAACTTCTTATCAAAAGCTTTCTTCATCCTTTTCTGATATAATTGTCTATGACATAAAGCTGTCATCCTCTTCTCTTCGATCAGATTCAATTGGTCAAATCGGTTCTGGACCCATTTAGCCTCTGACAACTTGGTTTCCATTATCACACGCAAAGAGGGAATCTCAACCTCGACTGGGAGTACAACATCCATTCCATACACCAGGGAGAACAGGGTTGCTCCTATTGAAGTACGGACAGATGTTCAATATCCATGCAAAGCAAAAGGGAGCATTTCATGCCAATCCTTATAATTAACGACCATTTTCTGGATAATCTTCTTGATATTCTTATTAGTAGCTTCAACATCCCCATTCATCTTTGGTCTGTACGGAGAGGAATTATGATGGACAATCTTGAATTCTTCGCACAACCCTGTCATCATTTTATTATTCAATTTCGAGCCATTGTCGGTGATAATTATGCTCGACACACCATACCGACATATAAGATTATTCTTGATGAAGCACACAACCACGTGCTTAGTAACATTTGCATATGAAGCAGCTTCCACCCACTTGGTGAAGTAATCGATTGCTACCAAGATAAAACAGTGTCCATTCAAAGCTTTGGGTTCTATCATCCCAATCATGTCAATACCCCACATAGAGAAAGGCCATGGGGAGGAAATCACACTGAGAAGTTTCGGAGGCACATGGACCTTGTCCGCATAAATCTGGCATTTATGACACTTCTTTGCAACTTTGTAACAATCAGATTCCATTGTCAGCCAATAGTAACCTACCCTTAGCATCTTTTTAGCCATCGAATGTCCATTGGCATGAGTGTCAAATAAACCTTCATGAACTTCATGCATCAACATGTCTGCTTCGTGTCTATCCAAGCATCTGAGCAAGACCATGTCATAGTTTCTTTTATACAACACATTTTCAATGAGGAAGAAACTACCAGCCAATCTTCTCAGTGTCTTTCTATCTTTCTTCGATGCACCGATCAGGTATTCTTGAGTCTGAAGAAAATGCTTGATATCATGATACCAAGGTTTTTCATCTACTACCTCCTCTGTTATAAACACATGAGCGGGCCTATCCAGTCGCCGAACCATAATTTGAGGTATATCATTCCAAGTATTCACTTGGTACATAGAAGCCAGAGTTGCCAGAGTATCCGCCATTTGATTTTCATCTCTAGGAATGTGATGGAATTCAACTTTGTTAAAGAAGGGTAACAATCTTCTAGCATAATCTTTGTAAGGGATCAAGCCGGGGTGACGAGTATCCCATTCTCCTTTAATCTGATTTATTACCAAAGCTTAATCACCATATACATCTAGATTTTTAATTCTGAGATCAATAGCTTCTTCGAGACCCATGATGCAAGCCTCATATTCTGCCATATTATTAGTATAATCAATCGTTAACCTTGCGGTAAAAGGAATGTGTGATCCATGTGGAGTGACAATCACATCACCAATTCCTTTACCATAAGCATTCACAACTCCATCAAATATCATACTCCAATGAGATTCAAAGTCAAGACCTTCCTCAGGCAATGGTTCATCACAATCTTTCACTTTCAGGAACATCACATCCTCATTGGGAATTCATACTCTACAGACTGATGATCCTCCACTGGTTAGTGAGCAAGATAATCTGCCAACACAGTGCTTTTAATAGCTTTTTGAGTGCGGTATTTGATATCATATTCAGATACAAACATCTGGCAGCGGGCAATTCTCCCAGTAAGAGCAGGCTTTTCAATAATGTACTTGATTGGATCCATTTTAGAGATCAACCAAGTAGTGTGATTCAACATATACTGCCGTAAAAGCTTTGCCGCCCAGGACAAAGCACAACATGTCTTTTCCATAATGGAATACCGTGACTCACAATCAGTGAATTTTTTACTGATATTAAATGGAGAACTCTTTCTTCCCTGTTTCTTCTTGTTTTCCCAGAATACAACCCATGGAATTATCTAACACTGTCTGATACATAATCAATGGTCTTCCTTCGACACGAGGGAGCAAGGTAGGAGGTTTAAGCAGATATTCTTTAATACTTTCAAATGCCCTTTGGCAGTCATCCGTCCAAACACAACCTTGATCTTTCTTTAACAACTTAAAGACCGGTTCACATGTTGCAGTCATGTGGGAAATGAATCTGGAAATATAATTCAAACGCCCGAGGAAACCTCTGACTTGCTTTTCAGTTTTTGGCACTGGAATCTCTTGAATTGCTTTGACTTTATCAGGGTCAACTTCAATTCCTTTCTGGCTAACAATGAAACCCAATAATTTCCCTGATCAAACACCGAAGGTGCATTTATTTGGATTCAAGCGGAGAAGATACTTTCTCAAATGCTGAAACAACTTCAACAAATATTCTACACGCCCTTCCTCAGTCTGGGATTTGGAAATCATATCATCAACATATACATCGATTTCCTTGTGCATCAGATCATGGAATAGGGTTGTCATAGCCCTCTAGTATGTTGCACTAGCGTTCTTCAACCCTAAGGGCATCACTCTGTAACAGAATGTTCCCCAGGGTGTGATAAACGTTGTTTTTTCCATGTCCTCCGGATCCATTCTTATTTTATTATACCCGGAAAATCTGTTAATGAACGAGAGTACTTTGAATTTTGTTGTGCTATCCACTAACGTATCAATGTATGGCAATGGAAAATCATCTTTTGGACTAGCTTTATTTAGATCTCTGTAATCTACGCACATGCAGACTTTTTCGTCTTTTTTTGGTACTGGGACAATATTGGAAATCCATTGAGGATACACCGACGTCACAAGAAAACAAGCATTAATCTGCTTTAGAACCTCCTCTTTGATTTTCACTGCCATATCTGGGTGAGTTCTTCTCAACTTCTGTTTGATTGGGGGACACTCTGGCTTCAACGGAAAATGGTGCTCTACAATATCTGTATCTAGACCAGGCATATCTTGATAAGACTAAGCAAAAATATCCACATACTCTTTCAACATCTCAATCAACCTGCTCTTCACATCAGGATGCAACAATGCTCCAATCTTGACTTCCTTCAGATCTTCTTCTGAACCCAAATTAATCACTTCCAATGGCTCTTTATATGGATGAATGGTATTTTCCTCGTGCTCAAACAACTGTGAAACCTCTTCTAGAATCTCATCATAATCTTCTTCTTCAGCCCCATACACATGACATTCAAAGTTAGGAGAGGATGCAGGGTCATTGTATTCAACAAGTTTTTTAATTAATCTGCACATATAATTTATGATTGCTTTTAGAAACTGACACATATAACAAGTGATCATGCATATTGAATTTCAGTTATTATTTATTTTGAAGGGTTTCTTTTATTACCATTTTCCGAGAAAAAGCAGAAAATAAAGACACAATTTGGGAAACAAAGACAACTTTTATTATTGATTTTAAAAATCAAAGCCAATAGATAAGCCCATACAATATTAATACTTTCACCTTGGGCAGAGTGAAAGCTTTTCAAAAAGATTAACAAAACAAATTACTTTGAAACATGTATGCAAGAAGGAACATCAATGGTGATCCAGTTCTAGACCCTAACTTCGTGCGTCACATAATTCGGCCTTTCCTGCTCTTCTTCATCTTCCACAATGGCATTGATTCTGGAAACAATTGGATGAAGATAACCCCCGCTACAGAAGATGTATTGATATTTTCTTGCAACAAACTTTGGCTTCATGCCCTTACCTTTGTCATTCTTCAAAGAGAACCCCAAGCCAACTCTGTTCTTGTTCACAGGTGGATCCATAATTCGTCCCCACACTTCACTATGACCCTTACGTATAACCTGTTGCGCATCCTTAAGTGAAACCATGGAATTCTCATTTCCTCTTATATTGTCAATGGATAAGGCTTGGAACAAGGTTCCAACAGCAGCTTCATCCGCCTCCACAATGCTGAAAGAGGACAAATGAGATATCAATAATGCTTGTTCCCCTTTTATGATCACTACTTTCCCTTCATGTACAAACTTCATTTTCTGATGTAAAGTTGAAGTGACAACCCCTGCCTCATGAATCCACGACCGTCCCAACAAATAGCTATAAGCGGGAACAATGTCCATAACCTAGAAAGTAATCTGAAACAAATGTGGTCCTATATGAATAGGCAAGTCCACTTCACTAATAACAGATTTCCTTGATCCATCGAACGCTTTCACAATGATGCCACTCGGGCGCATAGGTTTTCCTTTATATTTCAACTTCATAAGCGTACTCCTCGGTATAACATTTAACGCAGATCCGTTATCAATCAACACATTAGATAGTGAATCAATCTTGCAGTTCATAGAGATGTGGAGGGCCAAGTTGTGATTCCTTCCTTCATCTGGTAATTCATCATTGCAGAAACTCAAGTTATTACATGATGTAATGTTCCCTATTACACTGTTGAATTGGTCTATTGGCATATCACTCCTCACAAAAGCTTAGTCCAATACCCTCATCAAGGATTCTCTGTGAGCATAAGAGTTCATCAATAAAGCTAAGATAGATATTTTTGAAGGAGTCTGCAGTAGTTGATCTACAATTATGTAGTCGCTCATCTTGATTATCTTCAAAATATCATCCACTTCTTTCTCTAACAAATCCATACTAGTCTCACCCGTAGCCTTCTTGGGTTCAACATTTTCAGCAATTTTCTTTCCATCACTAACATCTCTTCGAACAACTGGTGCAAACACACGACTGCTGCGGGTCACCCTACTATTTTCAGCAATATTCCCAACATCAGGCATTGGATGGAAGGGAACTTCCACTCCATCCTCTAAGATTATAGCGTTGTATTTGTAAGGCATAGCCTTATCTGATTTGTAGGGGATAGGACCCAGCAAGCTAATCACCAATGGGGTAACAACTGGCTTGCTATAATACTCAACTTCAAGATGGGCGGGTTTCCCAAAACAAGGTACAATGACGTTTACCCCTTCTTCAACATAATCAGTCATTATTGATTCATTTCTAGAAAATAAATCCTCATTTTAGGAGAAACACTCATTTGCGGAGGCATACTCTTCATCCGACCCTTCTTCAGTCAAACAAACCTCAACCATATCAACTTCATGGTAATCATTCCTTTTACTTGTAACCTTGATAATTCCATTATCTAACAATAATTGAACACCCTTCTTCACGATTGAACATCCTCGGGAATCTCGACAACATACTCGGAAAGATCTATATTGGTGTTTCACCTGACCAGCCATATGGCAGAAGGTAGCATGCAATTGCACAAGGTCCTCATTCACATACTCTACATCAAAAATTCTGAATTCCCCAGGACATCCAGAAAACATATTCACCTCCTCTTCATACTCTTCCCTAGGCCTGATTATGTGGATTAGGCCCTCATCCATCATCTCTTGTACATCAGCCTTTATCTTATCGCAACCCTGTATGTCTGTACTGTAAATAGAACAACCAGCATGGTCATGCGTATAGTAGCTAAATTCACAAAGGTCTGCATGCATTTTCACCAAATCTCCTCTAACAAGATTAATATCAAAAATCCGAAAGTCGCCTGGACAACAGGCCACCATATTCACAACATTTACTCCCCCATGTTTGGGTAGAAGATTGTATTTCACATTAGGTCCCACATCCTTGAAAGATAGAACACCATACTTCACCATCTTCCGCACCTCAGTCTTCAAAGGATAACAATTCTCAACATTATGCGCTGGTGCTCCCTGATGAAAAGCACATGTTTGGTCTGCTTTATAATACCAAGGCAATGGTGATGGTACGACGTGAGGTGGTCGGGTATGAACCAGCTTCTTCTAAATCAATGCCAGTAGTAACTCTGGATAGCTCATAGGAATAGGGTTATAACTCTCCCTTATCTGATCTTACCCTTGATTCCCCTGCTGGGATGGTCTTTGATAAGAAACAGTAGTTGGAGCTGCACCCACAACTGGAGTAACTGAGGCGACTTGCTGATGACACTGATAATTCCTTCTAGGAGTATTAACCCTCCTCTCTTGCATAACAGCATTTGCATCCCCTTCCTTCTTCTTGGTAAACCCATAAGATGGTTTCTTCACACCTCCAGAACTTTCACTCTTCGATAAGCGGCCCTCTCTTATAGCCTCTTCTAAGCGGATACCCATTCCTACCATTTCAGTAAAGTCACTTGGCGCACTTGCCACCATCCTTTCGTAGTAGAAAGCACCCAGCATTTTCAAGAAAATATTAGTCATCTCCTTCTCTTCCATGGGAAGAATCACTTGGGAGGCTACCTCACGCCATCTCTGTGCATACTCTTTGAACGATTCTCTGTCTTTCTGAACCATGGCCCTGAGTTGATCACGGTTAGGTGCCATGTCCATGTTGTACTTGTATTGTTTGATGAATGCTTCCCCAAAATCATTGAAAGTATGGATATTGGCGCTGTCCAAACTCATATACCACTTTAGTGCAACACCGGTCAAACTATCCTAAAAAAAGTGAATCAGCAGACGCTGATCATTAGTATGGGTAGACATTCTCCTTACGTACATCACCAGATGAGCACGAGGGAAAGTGTTGCCCTTGTACTTCTCAAACTCCGAGACCTTAAACTTAGCAGGTGTCTTAACATTCAGGACCAAGCATAGCTCATTCACATTCTGCCCAAATAGCTCTTTTCCCCTGAGGGCCTTTATCTCTCTTTGCATCTTGTCAAACTGCTCTAGAAAATCATCCATTCTGTCATAAAGACCCAAGTCTTCACTCAGTAGAGGGAAAGGACGACACGCATCATCATTAACAAACATAACCATATTCACCGAAGGAGGCGCAGTAGGAGCAGCATGCACCACAGGAGGTGCCAGAGTAACAATAGTCTAAACAATCGGAGTATCTTGAGGACCAAGATTAAAACCTTCATGTGTAAAATTCTCTGGCATCCCCCATGGATAACCTTGAGGCATGCGATTCTGAATAACATCTGGAGTAGCAGATACGGAAGAGTCGAAGCTTCAGTAGTTTCCCTTGTTGGTTGAGGTTGAACACTCGGTGGCTAATTTTGAGTAGCCACCAGATATTCCATCAGAGTAGTCAGATTGGCCATGCCGGCCTTCAAAGCAGAAACCTCCTCGCGCAGCTCGTGATTCTCCCGTTCTAGGTTATCCATCCTCTTTCTGAAATTAGCCCGAGTGTTGTAGTGGTGAGTTATCTTGATGAACAAAGTAAAGAAGCTTGGTAATACACCTGGATATGCATAACAAATGCAAGAAATATATGCAATATGATGCATGATATGTAATGCACATGATTTTATTTTATTTAATATTTCAAGGGATTTAAAATTTATGGACATATTGCAAATATCAAAGTAATAACGCATTTGAAATACTGAAATTTTTTATTATAACAATTCCAAAATGGATTACAAGTTTCAATGATCCCAAGTACAAGATGAAATACAAATCTAAAACTCTGAGAAGTAAAACTGATGGAGATCACTCTATACGCCAACGCTTCCCTGTGAGCCTGGAAATCTGAGCCTTCATCCTATGGTTTTCTTCCGCATGTTGAGGGAAACCTCTTTCCAATCACCTGAATCAGGAAGTGAGTGATCAAAATATGATTGAGGCTTAGGAGAAAATAAATCCCCTTGCCTCTCCATAGTCTCTACCACTCGACTCTCAAGGATCTCAATCAAGTCGTCTTTCTCCTTCAAGTCTTCTCTATAGGAAATCTCTAATGTTTGGAACTTGTTCTTCCAAGCGTCCTTTTCCTGTTGCATCCTGACCAAAGCGAGTTGCAGCTCTTCTAGATCATCTAATAAGGGATGAGTGGTCTTCAAAAACAGATCAGGCATAGGTGTTTCCCGGGAATACGACATCTTCAACTGAATAGCTCTCGTTTGGACCCACTGAAGATATGGCTGCAAAGAAACAACACCCCTAGGTCCCAAATCCTTCCTACTCTTCTTATGAATGTGACGCAAGGCCTTCGAAATCTGCTCCCTAGCTTCCCTATGGTCTTCTCCATACTTCAAAAAGAAACTACTCAAATGAATACTATTTTGTTTATCCCTCATCGGATAACCAAGCTATCGTCGTGCAAGAACAATGTTATAGTTAATTCCTCCCTTTGTACCAAGAAGAGGTACATTGGGGAAACTACCACAACTGTAAATAATATTTATATCTTGGTAAGCTCGATGATACCAATCAATATCCGAGTGAGTAAGTTCCATGATCTTAGTATCCCAACGGGGTTCTTTCTTGACATCCCAAAAAGCACCAGACTGAGGCATATGAGAGATGAACCACCGATACAACAGAGGTGTGCAACAAATAATCATCCCCCCATGATAAGAATTTCGAAGATGAATAGAGTAATAAGTATCACCCAACAAGGTAGGAACTGGGTTTCCAATCATGAAGATCCTGATAGCATTAATGTCAACAAACTTGTCCACATTAGGAAATAAGAACAACCCGTAAGCAAGTAGAGCAAAGATGGTCTGAAAAGCGACCGTACTCTTCATCCTGGAAAAGTAACGAGCTTTCTCCAATAACAACTGAGCTGGTAATCCTCTACTCCCTCCTTTAGTAGTCATATGGGTTTCCACCTCAGACTTCCCCAGATGATTCAAAGCAGCAATCTCATGTGGTTTTGGCTCACCCTCTAAACTAGTAAAAGGAACACGATCGGTAACAGGTAAATCCAACAAATAAGAATACTCCTCCAGTTTGGGCATCAACTGATAGTCGGGAAAAGTAAAGCAATGATACATCAAATCATAGAACTGGACCAAGGTCGAGAGAATACCCTCCTTCATCTTCAGCTTCATGAGAGGAATAATGGATCCATACTTCTTCTGAAAGTCTATAGAACACTCGATCTCGGGAATTAGACTGATCAACTCATCTATCTTGGGATCCTTGAAACTGTACTTATTGGTCTTTCTCTTTCCAGAATCCATCGTTAAAAAGTACCTGAGATATTCACAAATGATCAACTTTTAAATCCCTTAAAATAAGATCTCTCCAAAAGATTCTTATGAATGCATGGATGCATGATGCAACAATCACACACAAGAGCACACATATAGGGTTCATAGGTTCAACGTCATGAGCATGAGGTCGGAGGTACTACCCATAAGGTTTTGGTCTAAAATTTAACACCTGCCGAACAAGGTTCTAGAGGTTCCCATAGTCTACATCCTTCCTTCAGATATTACCAACTTCCTGATTTACTCGGTAATTAGTAATATTCTCAAGAAAAACTCATCTGAGCGTAGTATTGCGTGACAACTATTTCTGGATTACTCCATTAAAGCATCCGCACTACACCTAAAAGACCAATATGGGTTTGGTATTCTACGGTCCTCAGTTTCAGCAGGCTCCCAGGTCGAAAGCAGTACGTCTTCCCGATTACTCGGTAAACGACACTACAGTCAAAGGGGCCTCCACTGAGTAGGGGATCTCATGCCTCCTTTTTTGGGATTATTCCCTCAAAGTTAACATGACTATACCGCCCGTCCTATCTTAAATTTTTCCTAAGTCCGGGTATAGGAATTATGAGTAATCACCAAGCACCCTGAATACCAGGAAAATCCAGACAAACATATATACAACATACAACACAAAAACAATAATAACACATATTCAAATATAAACAAAGATAGGCTCAACCCACTTAGGGATGGACCAGCAAGAGGTCAATCTTTCCCCAGTGAAGTCGCCATTTTTTCTATAGCGATAGAAATGTTCAAGACTAAGCCATTGGATTGACTAG
Source organism: Vicia faba (assembly GCA_948472305.1). Classification (NCBI taxonomy): domain Eukaryota; kingdom Viridiplantae; phylum Streptophyta; class Magnoliopsida; order Fabales; family Fabaceae; genus Vicia; species Vicia faba. The sequence continues at coordinate 1,291,536,117 of OX451740.1, forward strand.
ACTTATACAAATCAAAATCAAAATCGCCACCGTGCTTTATTGTTTCCAAAGGAATGGGAAAAGAGCGAATAACCCAAAAAGAAGGGGAAAGATTCAAGGTAAGGGGGTTGGTTATGCAAATGGAAGGTATTAGCACCCTAAACATCTACGGTACTCCGCAGGAACCTCTTTGAAAAATCTGTATATTTTGGCTATGAAAAATGTTGTATAAAATAGATGGTGGAGGTGGGAAAATAAACATATTTTTTTATGATTTTTGCACCCGCCGTGGTTGCGAACATTTAGTGCCTACGTACAACCTTTCCGTGCAATAGGGGATTAGGGTACACGTAGTTCCTATTTTAAAAATTTTAAAACACAAATGTGTTGGTCAATTTTATGAGATAAAACATCATCGACATTGTCCGTGTGGAAAATATACCTACTACCCACAATCATGAGAAAGGAGAATTTGCATCATCTCAAATTGGAGGATATGCCTTGGATTTTAAAATCAACAATGCCTCACTCAACATCCAAGTGGAAAATATCTCTCTTTACTACATATTGTAGAAGTATAGTTGTTTGCATTACTACAAGGATTGACAAGAGTTCAATATTTTGAGAAAAGTTTAAAGATAAAAGCCAAAGTGGCAAAATGGTTTGAAATGAGATTGATTGATTTTTAGTCTTCTCAGAAAAATGTCAAAGTATTGTTAAGTTTATTGGAGTTTATTTATGAAAATGTTTGAAAATTCATGGACCTAAGTCCAAGTTTATTATAAAAGTAATTCAAGTTTAAAACAGGAAGAGTTTTCAAAAGGGGGAGAAGATTTTTGAAATTAAAGAAGATGGGAGAATAAGAGGTTATCCTAAAGAATAAGGTAAAAGCTAGGGCTAAGAACCATCTAACTAACAAGAAGCCAATAATTGACATTATGAGCCAAAATAGAATTCCCATTCTTTGGATTGAAACCAAACAAGCAAATGTACTAGACCTCTTGGGAAAACCAAACTTCAAGTGTATTAAGTCTTCACAAAAATTGGGCAGAGTAACAGATGTATACGAGTGAATTCCAGATTATAAACAAAGGGTATAATCACAATAACCTGCACACAAAATAAACAAACAACCCAATTTCTTGAGGTAAACCTCAAGAGCTCCAGACAAAATAATCAGATAAGATCACAAGGTCTCCAATCATAGGCCAAGGTTTCTAATCTTAAGTCCAAAAAGTCCAATGCTCCATAATGCCAAGGATAGTAACCAAATAGTCCAAGTATCATTAAAGATTTTTAGGGTTTATGTTGATTATTAGGTGTATTTAAAAGAAAAGAAAAGCTCAAGTGAGCAAAAATAAAAAAATGACAAGAATATAAAGTGGCTCAAGTGAGCAAAGAAGAAAAATACCATGAAATGTAAATGCTAAAACTAAATGGTGCATAAAGTAAAGAGCATAAAATAAAAACACAAAATTAAACCAATTATTAGTGATTAGTTGTTAGTTGGATGATCATCTTGAAACTTGCATTTGGAACTCATTAGAGGATTGGTAGAACCAAAGCCTCCACACGATAAGTTGCATTTTCTTTTTGTCAAGTATATCATCCATTTGGAATTATCACAAGTGACATTTAATGATCAACGATGTTTAAGTGATCCGCGTTGACCAAATGTGTTGTAGATCCATTAGAGGATTGGTAGTACCAAAGCCTCCACACAATGAATCTCAAGGTTATTGGATCAAAAAGATCAAATTAACATACTTGGGCTTGCAAACATAAGTTTGGGCCATGAATGATCATTTATTCGAATCGGGACAAAACTTAGCGCTATGTTAAGCAATCGTAAGTGGACTTATATAGAAGTCGCACCTATTTTGAGGCCGTTCAATAGCAATCTATGCACCATTAGTTCTGAGACATGATATAAAGATCATGCTCCAACAACATTTATTGCAATAAGAAGGGGATGAGACGAAGAGGGATGGGAGAGAATATACAAACCACTTTTGAATTAAATTTAATCAAACTATTATTAAAATAATTCATCCATTTTAGTGGAGTTAAACTCAACACCATGGATCCAATGATGTTAATAAAGTTCATGATCCAAAATTTAACCCAAGATCAGCCAGAAAATAGTCACAAAATAATATTACATTTTAATATATACATTATAATGTTTAATTGTGGAGATTGAACTGTTATTTGGTTGGACTCCAGGCTTTATAGTTTCTTTAACTGGATAAGAATAAGAAAATCTTAGTGTCGTCTTAACTGAACTAGAGAAAGTATCTACCGGAAAAGAATCAGAATAAATCTTTGGTGGATTTAAACTGAACCAGCAGAGGTTTTGAGTTATCTTTGATTGGATAAGAATAAGAAAATCTTAGTGTCGATTTAACTGAACCAGAGAAAGTATCTACCATAAAAGAATTAGAATAAAGCATTGGTCGATTTAAACTGAACCAGCAGAGGTCTTGAGTTATCTTTGACTGGATAAGAATCAGAAAATCTTAGTGTCAATTTAACTGTACCAGAGAAATTATCTACTAGAAAAGAATCAGAGTAAATCATTGGTCGATTTAAACTGAATCAACAGAGGTCTTGAATTTTCTTCACCTGGATAAGAATAAAAAAAATCTTAGTGTCGACTTAACTGAACCAGAGAAAGTATCTACCGGAAAAGAATCAGAATAAATCATTGATCGATTTAAACTGAACTAGGAGAGGTCTTGAGTTATCTTTTACTGGATAAGAATCAGAAAATCTTAGTGTCGATTTAACTGAACCAGAGAAAGTATCTACCGGAAAAGAATCAGAATAAATCATTGGTTAATTTAAACTGAACTGATAGAGGTCTTGAATTAACTTTAACTGGGTAAGAATCAGAAAAATCTTAGGGTCGATTTAATTGAACCAGAGAAAGTATCCATCGACAAATGAATAAGAATAAATCATTGGTTGATTTAAACTGAACCAGTAGAGGTCTTTTGAGAATGATCTTTCTGAGGAAAATTCTAAAATATCCCTTTGTCAGACGTAGCCTTTGAGAAGACTGCCAGGTCATACAATTAGTCAACGGTGTTTTTTGATTTGATCTTTCCTGAAAAGGTAAAGAGCTAGTCATATGCAATGTCATGATGTATGAAATGCATTGTGTAATGATGTTCTAAAAATAAATGAGATTATGCTGTATGCAATATGTATGCGCATGCCATGATGTATGAATATGGAATGCTGTTGCGATATTTATTAGTCTGGGAAAATAAATCCATGACTGCTGCTGGAGAGTACTGGGAAGCTGAATCCCGGATTACTGTTTGGTAGATGAGGAATGTGATTCTTTCATTTCCGCTAGGGATGATGAATGGAGATGATTTGCCGGGGATTTCCTCTTTCCATTTGAGGATATTCTGCCAGGGATCTTTGACTACTGCTTGAGAATGACTCTGTGGGAAAAAGATGCTTGTTGGAATATTTTACCGATGTAGAGAAATAAACTTGGAAACATGGATTTCAGTTCTATGAGGGAACTTTGCTGGAGGAGGTAATTCCTGCTTGGGGAAGAAGAGATCAAAACTTTGGTTGTTTCCACTATGTAGGGGACATAGATATTACTAGGTCTTATGTTGAGGATGAAACAGGAGGATGCCCCTGTGCCTGCTAGAAAGAGCAATTGTCGGGACTACAAATGGCTATTTTATACTTTGCCCTATTGTAGCGGTTGAGATGTTTTAAGACTAAGCCATTGGATTGACTTGACTTATACAAATAAAAATAAAAATCGCCACCGCACTTTAATGTTTCCAAAGGAATGAGAAAAGAGAGAATAACCCAAAAAAAGGGGAAAGATTCAAGGTAAGGGGGTTGGTTATGCAAAGGAAAGGTATTAGCACCATAAACATCTACGGTACTCCACAGGAACCTCTTGGTGAAATCTGTATATTTGGCTATGAAAAATGATGTAGAAAAATGGATGGTGGAAGTGAGAAAAGAAATATATTTATTTTATAATTTTTCCACCCGCCGCGGTTGCAAACCTTTAGTGCTTACGTACCACCATTTTGTGCAATAGAGGATCAGGGTACACGTAGTTCCTCTTTTAAAAATTTAAAACACAAATGTATTGGTTAATTTTATGAGATAAAACTTCATTGTCACCGTCCGTTTGGAAAACATACCTACTACCCACAATTATGAGAAAGGAGAATTTGCATCATCTCAAAGTGGAGGATATGGCCTGGATCTTAAAATCAACAATGCCTCACTCAATACCCAAGTGGAAAATATCTCTCTTCACTATATATTGTAGAAGTATAGTTGTTTGCATCACTACAAGGATTGACAAGAGTTCAATCTTTTGAGAAAAGTTTAAAGATAAAAGCCAAAGTGGCAAAATTGTTTGAAATGAGATTGATTGACTTTTAGTCTTCTCACAAAAAATGTCAAGGTATTATTAAGTTGATTAGTGTTTATTTATGAAAGTGTTTTGAAAATGCATGGACATAAGTCCAAGTTTATTATGAAAGTGGTTCAAGTTTAAAAATAAGAAGAGTTTTCAAAAGGAGGAAGAATATTTTTGAAATTAAAGAAGATGGGAGGAGAAGAAGGGACTATTCTAAAGCATAAGGTAAAAGTTAGGGATAAGAACCATCTAACCAACAAGAAGCCAATACTTGACATTATGAGCCAAGATAGAATTCCCATTTCTTGGATTGAAAACCAATCAAGAAAAAAATATTAGACCTCTTGAGAGAAGCAAATCTCAAGTATATTAAGTCTTCACAAAAATTGGGCAGAGTAACGGCTATATACGGATGAATTCCAGATTACAAACAAAGGGTGTAATCATAAAATCCTGCACATAAAAACAAACAAGCAACCCAATGTATTGAGGTAAACCTCAAGAACTCCAGACAAAATAATCAGATAAGATCACAAGGTCTTCCAAGATAGGCCAAGGTTTCTAATCCTAAGTCCAAGAAAAAAATTCCCATGCTCTATAATGCCAAGGATAGTAACCAAATAGTCCAAGTACCATTAAAGATTTTTATGGTTTATGTTGATTAATAAGTATCTTAAAAAAATAAAATCTCAAGTGAGCAAAGTAAAAATGACAAGAAAGTAAATGCTCAAATGAGCAAAGATGAAAATGGCATGAAATATAAATGCTAAAAGTAAATGGTACATAAAGCTTAAAAAAAGCATAACGTAAAACAAGTAAATAATTAGTGGTTAGTTGGATGACCATCTTAAAACTTGCATTTGGAACTCATTAGAGGATTGGTAGAACCAAAACCTCCACACAACAAGTTGCATTTGCTTTTTGTCAAGTATATCATCCATTTGGAATTCTCACAAGTACCATTTAATGATCAACGATGTTTAAGTGATTCGTGTTGACCAAAGGTGTTGTAGATCCATTAGAGGATTGGTAGAACCAAAGCCTCCACACAATGAATCTCAAGGTTATTGGATCAAAGAGATCAAATTAACATACTTGGGCTTACAAACATAAGTTTGGGCCACGGATGATCATTTATTCGAATCGGGACAAAATTTAGCGCTATGTTAAGCAATCGTAAGTGGACTTATATAGAAGTCACACCTATTTTGAGGATGATCAATAGCAATCTATGCACTATGTATTCTGAGACATGATATAGAGATCATGCTCCAACAACATTTAGTGCAATAAGAAGAGGATGAGATGAAGAGGGGTGGGAGAGAATATACAAACCACTTTTGGATTAAATTTAATCAAACTATTATTAAAATCAGTTATTAATTTTTGTGGAGTTAGACTCAACACCATGAATCCAATGATGTTAATAAAGTTCATGATCAAAAATTTAACCCAAGATCAGTCAGAAAATAATCACAAAATAATATTATATTTTGATATATACAAAAAGGTTTAAAAATAATGTTTAAAAATAGAAATAAAAGAGAAAAAATGTCAACTATGTTTAAATTAATCAGGAAATAAAAAGTAAGACCATAGAAAAATCAGAAATGAACTAAAACAATTTTATAAATTTTTTGGTAATTTTTTAAAGTTAGAAAATATTTTAAAATTTAAAGAAATTGGTGAAATAAACCAAAAAATGATAAAAAATAGCAAAATCAGAAACAAAAATAAAATAAGGTCACCAATATTTGTCACAATATCATTGGATCATTCCATTATTTTTTCATAATTTAAAAATGCATAAAATTATTTTTAAACATTTAAAATAATTCCAATAAAGTTTAAATTTATAAAAATTACCAAAACACAAAATTAAATTGTGAAAATATAAAAATCAGAAAGAGAATAATCAAAAATATTTTTCATAATTTTTCAGATTTTTTGGACTAAAAATGATTTTTCTATAATTTTATGAAGTTTAAAACAATTAAATATAAAAAATCATAAAAGAAAATAAAAGTAAAAAATATGTGGACCATTGGATGAGAGTCAAAACGCGTTAGTAATCAAATCCAAGGGATCTGGCGCGCTGTGCATATCATGGTCATTAGTGAATAAAGCACTGAATCAAAAATAAAATCAAAATTCAAAAATAACAAGTGGCGTGCCATTATTGGTTGGAAGATGATACGTTGGTCATCTTAAACCTCCATCCAACGTGAATTGCAGGTCTCTCAAACTGTAGAATCAGAAGCTCAGACCTATGTCACTCGCTTCGTCTCTTCAAGACGAAGACAACCACATCCTCGCGCTAAATTTATATAAACTGTAGCTCAAGCAATTTGGAAAGAAAGTTTTGAAAAGGGATTTGAAATTTCATGGTTAATACGTGTTTCCAGTAAGAAGTAAGTGTTGCGACTAGAATCAGGGCAATGAGAGAATCACAATGATATCAAAGTTTTGAAGAATTGATGAAGGAATCTACCTATTGAAGTTGAGTTGCAGAGCTCTGAAACTGGACTTCTATGGAGCAATATATGGCATGATTCTTGAATGTAATTATTTGGTTAGATTCAGGGAAGATCTAGGAAGGTGAATTGATGAAAAAAAATGGATTGAAAAAGCCTTGAGAATGGATTTTGAAGTTGTTGAATTCTGAGTTAGGGAACAGGTTTGGCAGGGTGATTCTGGCTATCCAAGCTTGAGAAAACAAATGGTATAGTTTATGTATTTATAGGAGAAGCAAATGGGATCAACAGGAAGAGTGAATGATGCATTTTGGATGGAATTCATGCAAACCTGATGCACGAGTGAAGTGTGATCTAATTTTCACCAAAACTCATCCAATCCTTGCGTTTTGAGGTGCTAAACAAATCTAGAACTTCACTAAACATGTTTAGAGGCGAAAACGCGTGGAAAACTTGTGATTAGAGGCTACATTATGGATTTCAAAATTCTGACTTGGTGAGAAATTCAGTTTCAAAGTGCCAACTTCTGACCAATGGCATTTTCAACTCAAGGGGTCTTAGGGCATGATTCTTGATGCTTCAGAAAGATGAGGTTACAAGATTTGCAATGGAAAAAGAATGGAATAAAATGGATGCTTGAGCTGAAAGTTGTGTTGAGTCAAAGTTGGAGAAAAAATGTTGACTTTCCATACTTAGAAATATTTCAAACTCTTCTTCAAAAGTGACATATAATGTCTTGCATCCAAATATAGCCTTCTACTTGGAATTTTCTCTTGACCAAAAAATATGGCATGAAGTAGATCTCTTGAATGACATTTTGAAACTTGAACCATTCATAATCTCCAAAAATTGATAAAGTTATGACTTGTTGAAGTTGGCAAAATTTCATAAATGACCTATAATCTTTAGTATCGATTCAGGAAACTTCCATCCATTTTCTCACTTTGCACATGAAAGAAGGCATAAAGTTCACATCTTCAAGATCATTATGGAAAAAGAATGGGCTCAAGGTGATAAAAATTGACCAAGTTATGATCATTTGAAGTCAAACTTGAGAAATTGGGGATTCATCTAGAGGACTTGTAATCTTTATTCATCATCAAGTTTCTTCCACATGAAAACTCCTTGGAAATTTTGAAGTTATTTGTTGATATCCCTTTTAAGAGAAGGATGTCTTTGGAATCACTCAAAAATACCAAAAGATGGGCAAGATATACTCCTTTGAAGTTCAAAACCCTAGCTCCTAGATTAAGAAATACGCCTTGAGAAACTTTGACAATTTTGAAAAAAATTCTTGTACTAAAATAAGTGCTTTGTAAATATAAGTTGTTGAGGATGATAATGAGAACTCATAGCAACCACAACCACTTATATATCTTGAGAATTGATAGAAATATGCACTTGTGATCAATGGGAACAAGGCCTTGTCCAAGCATGACAACTCCTTCAATCAACCCCTTGTACTTTTGAATCAACCTTGATAATTTGGAAATGTAGTGAACCAAAATAACCTTGCCATGCCATCCCTTCCAAAAAAACTTCCATGGTGAGGTTTTAACTTCTCAAGCTTCATTGACTAGGTCATGGAAATAAACTCATGAACCCAATGGATCAACTTGCTAAGCCCCATTGCCTTTACATGCATTGTTGACAAGTAAGACAAACCAACATTGCATTCTATTAATTAAAAGGAAAGTCAAAACAAAACATGAATGATTACACAAGAAAAACAAGTCAAGGTGCTTGGTGATTCCTCAAAGAGCAAAGCTAAAGATAGGAAGGAGAACCAAAAGCCATAATGTGATCTTGTTGTGATTGAATCAATATGGTATGGTAAGGGGATCTTAGGGGAAAACATTTGGGTACAACACTTACCATTTCCCAATTTTCTGTAAATGGACAAAGGCATCAAACTTACACTGAATCCAAATTCAATCAAATCCTTCTTGCATTTTCTATCCCCAATAATGCACATAATAGTAATAGAGCCTTTGTCTTTCTTTTTCACAGAAATTTTCATACCTTGAAGAATTGCACTACATGTTTAAGTCAGAATGGCCGGTTCAATATTTGTGGTGTGTTTCTTTAATATGATGTCTTTCATGAACCTGGCATAAATGGGAATTTTCTCAAGTTCTTCAGAAAATACAATGTTTATGTTAAGCTTCTTAAACATCTCCAAAAATTTCTCAAAATTCTTCTCATGTTGATTTTTTTCTTTTGTCTCTGAGGATAAGGAAGTCTGATAATTGGTTTTGGGTCTTTTAGATTATCCTTCTCGACTACTGGTAAAACAACAACGTCCTCTTTCTCTTTCTGATGTTCCTTAATTTTCAACTCCACCTGACACAACATGTCTTCTTCCACTGGTTTCTCTTCATAACTTTCAGTAGACTTACCACTTCTAGTTACCATAGCACTCACATCTCTCTAAGATTTATCATGCTTCCACTAGGTAGAGTACCTGGTGCTTGAGAACTGGAAAGTTGTTGTGCTATTTGACCCATCTGAACTTTAAGATTTTTTTATAGAAGTTGTGGTGCGTGATACGGTGGCAGAATTGACTGTTAATACTGGGTTGCGTTTTGTATTCTCAAATGTGCGGTAAGCAAGAGTCGCCACCGACTTTTCTTTTATCCAACAAAGGAAAGGGTGAAAAGAACAGAAAAATACCTTTTTCGAGATTTTCTGAGTAAGGGGGGTAGATTATGGAAAGGGAAGGTGTTAGCACCCTTTCTATCCGTAGTTTTCTACGGGCTCTTAGGTACTTTCTCATTTTGAAAACCACTTTCGTGTTTCTGTGTTTTGAAAAGTTTGCTTACTTTATGATAACTCTTGTATCAGTCCTCAAGAGTGTTGATAAAATGTTTTTTTGAAAATGTTTGACAGTGTGGTGTGAAAAAGATTGTTTTGAGCAAGTACTTAATAGCTATCTACCTACTCGAAAATTCTTTCTTTTCCTCCTTTATTTTAGATAATGCTATCCTACTATTAGTGAGTAGGTAGCCCTATCATTGGATGTTAAGGGACTACCGAAGGGACGTTTACGGTCACTAAGGCAACTGGGCAAGAACTCTTAGTAATTGTCCTAAAGTTCTAAGATTACTTTTTTAACCGATGCATCAGTCGAAAGGGTCATCGAGGGACTTGTGATCTCTTGAACTCAAGGACAATCACTAAAAATTCTCACATTTCGAGAATGGTGACCGTTTTCGAAGGCAACCGAAGTGGGAGATACCCTAGGGGTGAGCATGTACAAGTGTTCTTGATTCAGATATATTATCTTTGAATTAAGTTATCTAATAGTTTTAATTTCAGTCTTTTTTCATACAATCCTATTAATCTAAACAGTTAATAAAAATGAAGAAAATAAATTGCGGAAAATAAAACTCCTAAACTATTACAAGGCCTTGGAGTAATTACATAACTAGCACATGAAAGTAAAAACTGCGGAATTTTATACATAATTAAGACTATTACAAGCCGGGAAATAGTTACATAATGGGAAAAAAGGGAAAATGAAAATCAAAGATAAGCGCGTGAGGAATGGAAAGAGCGTTAAATATTTCTAAGTTAAAAGAAAATCCCTTTTTTGTTTTTGTTTATTCATGAAAATATTAAATTATAATATGTTAATTAACTAAATTAAACAAGGAAAGAAAAAATTAATTATGATTAATTTTAATGAAACTAATATTTTTTTGTATTTTTAAAGAAAAAGATTTCAAATTTAATCCTAATTTCTAGTTAGTTTTAATTTAAAGAAAAGGATTAAAGTAATTGACTAGATTAATTTACAAAATTAATTATAAAAAACCTAATTCTATTTTTTGTGATTTTATCGATTTTAAGATTAAAATAGAAATTGATTTTAAAAACAATTAAAATAAAAAACAAAGAAATAAAAAAAAAACAAAAAAAACAAAATGGCCCTGTTGGTGTTATAAAGCAGACTGGGGGTGTGGCGTTGAATTTTTGCTAGGCCCACTCAACTGGACCCAACATTCCAAACAATAATCTGGTGGGGGTGAGTCTTGAGGGTTCACCATAGGGACTTCTAGATGGGCGCTAGATCTGGATCAATGAATGATCTAGTGACTGAAAGTGAGGGCGCATAATGCATGTTTGGCCATGTACCACATGTAATCTACCTGAAACAATAGAAAAAACAACAAGAACGTTGGACCTGGGATCAAACCTAGGTCCTTTCCCTCATATGCTTCTTGACCTTGCCAACTGCACTGCCTGTTAATTCGTGAATGTAAATGAAACAAAACAATATAATGTGAAATCAAAGTAAATACTGAGTTGTCAACACGCGCCCTTCAGTGGTCCCCTAGAAGTTTGAATGGACAAATCAGGAAGCATTTTCCAGCCACGCCGGCACAAGGAGGGTCAAACCACCCCCTCGCGGTGGTTGACCATCATCGTCTCTGGCGACCTCAAACTTCAAACCTGCAAAACACGCAAGATAAAGATGCCAAGGGTACCCTACCCCTTATTTCGAGGGCTACGATCACGATGGTGGTGTCCTTTTAGACTGAAACGGCATGCAAGTTCAGATACAAAGAGGAAGGACCTTCGTGCACTAACAATGGCACTTTTTTGTTTCTACGTCAAAATTGGCATCTAATGGTTCTAAGCACACGAAAACATGATGTTAAGCACAACTATATGCAGAGGTATCATTTATATTGCATGAAATAAGAGTTTGAGATCAACGAAATATACCAAACTATGAGTTGTTGGAGAGGATGATCCTACATGCTTTGGCCTTCAGGAATGAATGGGTTGGCTTACTGAGAGTCTCAGGAACGTGAATGGATGGTTGAAAGTGGTTGAAATTGCTTGGAGAGAGAGATCTCGAGTTGCACCACTTTGAACAATTTTTTGAAACTTTGCTAGGGCTTGTTTGAGGCAGTTGCGCGTATCGTTATGGTCTGGAATGCTTGTGCGTATATATGACGCAATATTAGGTCAACAAATATGGAGGAATATCCATGCTTTCATGAGAAAATATTTTCTTTCTAATTATGTGACTTCTGACTTGTTTTGGACTAAATCAAATCTTTTCCTCCCTCCACAAAATTCCCTTGATATAATCAGCATATCTTGTCCATTGTTTGATGGAAAAAGATCTCAAATCAAATATTACATTATCTCCATTATTTCTTTATTTAATTTTGAATTTTAATGAATGAAATATCAAAATAAATAGAATAAATAATAGAATAATGCATGTGTGGGCTTAGAGGTCGTGGACCATGTTAAGAATAAGTTTCAAACATAAAAAGATATGCCCATTTGGAAAAATTCCTAGTTTGCTCAATATTTGCTTCATGCACTTTTCCAAAAAAATGGCCAATTTTACCAATGCATCTCTCTCTCTCTCTCTCTCTCTCTCTCTCTCTCTCTCTCTCTCTCTCTCTCTCTCTCTCTCTCTCTCTCTCTCTCTCTCTCTCTCTCTCTCTCTCTCTCTCTCTCTCTCTCTCTCTCTCTCTCTCTCTCTCTCTCTCTCTCTCTCAATTTTAACCCTATGAGGGTGTTCTTGGACTTTTTATAGAGCTTAGGATCTCCTCTAAACAATCCTTTTGGTTTTATCTCAATTGGGTCTTCCATGTTCATGAAAGGAGCTTTGACCCAAAAGGTGTTTTTGTTGACTTTTTGAAAGGACCTATAAAGTCTGAGCTTGTATCTTTCAATTGATGCATTTCTTGAACTTGAGGGATGAAGAGAAGTTGTAGGGAATTGGATTGTCTTCAAAATGAGCCTTGGTGGAAAAATTTCTGATAAAGTATGAGAAATTTATGCCTGGTCAAAGTTTGGTTGACTTTTCCTATAGAAACTCTAATTTGCAATTTTTGACTATTGATGAGTTAGGAGCACTTCTTGAGGAATCATGACCAACCCTTGATCAAATGATTGATATCACTTCAAAATGTTGATGTTGACCAAAAATCTTAGAGTTTGACTGTATATAGACCACAATTGACTTTTGACCTAGTACAATTAATTTTCAGGTATTTGAGCAGTTGACTGAGCAAATTTGTTGTGCAAGGCATGAAATTTGGCATGGATAACCTTGAAGACATATTAGGATCATGGAAAACATTTGAGACCATTGGAGTTCACACATCTTGCTGAAAATTTAAACCCTACTTAGAGGTTCTTTGCCTTTAAGAGGAGAATTTGTCTAGTCAATTCTTGGTCATCCTTGGGCAAGTTGGGGATCCCAATGGACATGTGTTGAGTAAAATGAGAGGGAAAATTTTGGGGTACAACAGCTGCCCCTGTTCAATCTTCTTAAACCTGAGGATGTAGATTGGCTTGTCTGCCTTTCATGATCTGAAGGTGGAAGATGATTTAATACTAGAGTGCCCAGAAATTTGCACTCGTATGAAGCAGCACCGTTGGTGGATAATAACGGGAATGGGCTTATAGATGCTATTTGGAAAAGATGGAAGAAGATTGTTGGATATGGGCTTAAAGATTCCATCCAAGGAATATGACGGAGATTCGTCGGAGATGGGCTTAAATATGCCATCTAGAGAACATGCTGATTTCGCGAGATGTTCCTTTGTGGGGATTCCTATTCCTGTCATTGAGGAGGACTCCGCTGAGGAATGTTGGTCTCTGTTTTGGGAAATAAGGTCTAAGATCCTCAGTTGTCCATTACTCTATGGGGAGTCATCTCTTGACTGGAGAGATGAAAGTGAACTACTATCTGGTCAGGATCCAGGCTTCACAACAACTTGCTGAGGACAATAAGGCTGACTGCTATCTGGTTGTATTCCAGGCTTCATAGCGAGTTACTGGGGAATATGTAATTAACTGCTATATGGTTGGTTCCAGGCTTTGAAGTAATTGTGGACATTGAACTGTTATCTGGTCGGACTCCAGGCTTTATAGTTTCTTTAACTGGATAAGAATAAGAAAATATTAGTGTCGACTTAACTGAACCAGAGAAAGTATCTACCAGAAAAGAATCAAAATAAATCACTAATCAATTTAAACTGAACCAACAGTGGTTTTGAGTTATCTTTGACTAGATAAGAATCAGAAAATCTTAGTGTCGATTTAACTGAACCATAGAAAGTATCTATCGGAAAAGAATCAGAATAAATCATTGGTTGATATAAACTGAACCAGCAGAGGTCTTGAGTTATCTTTGACTGGATAAGAATCAGAAAATCTTAGTGTCAATTTAACTGAACCAGAGAAAGTATCTACCAGAAAAGAATCAGAATAAATCATTGGTCGATTTAAACTGAACCAGGAGAGGTCTTGAGTTATCTTTTACTGGATAAGAATCAGAAAATCTTAGTGTCGATTTAACTGAACCAGAGAAAGTATCTACCAGAAAAGAATGAGAATAAATCATTGGTCAATTTAAACTGAACCGGTTGAGGTCTTGAATTAACTTTAACTGGGTAAGAATCAGAAAAATCTTAAGGTTGATTTAACTGAACCAGAGAAAGTATCCACCGACAAATGAATAAGAATAAATCATTAGTTGATTTAAACTGAACCAGTAGAGGTCTTTTGAGAATGATCTTTCTGAGGAAAATGCTAAAATAGCCCTTCATCAGATGTAGCCTTTGAGAAGACTAACAAGTCATATAATTAGTCAACGGTGTTTGTTGATTTGATCTTTCCTGAAAAGGTAAAGACTTAGTCGTATGCAATGTCATGATAAATGAAATGCGTTGTGTAATGATGCTCTAAAAATAAATGAGATTATGTTGTATGAAATATGTATGCGCATGCCATGATGTATGAATATGGAATGCTGTTGAGATATTTCTTAGTCTTGGAAAATAAATCCATGACTGCTATTGGAGAGTACTGGGAAGCTGAATCATGGACTACTGTTTGGTAGATGAGGAAAGTGATTCTTTCATTTCCGCTGGGGATCATTAATGGAGATGATTTGCTGGGGATTTCCTCTTTCCGTTTGAGAATATTCTGCCAGGGATCTTTGACTACTGCTTGAGAATGACTCTGTGGGAAAAAGATGCTTTGTTGGAAGATTTTATCGATATAGAGAAATAAACTTGGAAACATGGATTTTAGTTCTCTGAGGGAACTTTGCTGGAGGAGGTAATTCCTGCTTGGGGAAGAAGAGTTCAAAACTTTGGTTCTTTCCACTCTGTGGGGGACATAGATATTACTAGGTCTTATGTTGAGGATGTGACAGGAGGATGCCCCTTACCTGTTGGAAAGAGCAACTGTCGGGACTACAAATGGCTTTTTTAGACTTTGCCCTATTGTAGAAGTTGAGATGTTTTAAGACTAAGACATTGGATTGACTTGACTTATACAAATCAAAATAAAAATCGCCACCGCACTTTATTGTTTCCAAAGGAATGGGAAAAGAGCGAATAACCCAAAAAGAAGGGGAAAGATTCAAGGTAAGGGGGTTGGTTATGCAAAGGGAAGGTATTAGCACCCTAAACATCTATTGTACTCCGCAGGAACCTCTTTGTGAAATATATATATTTGGCTATGAAAAATGTTGTATAAAAATGGATGGTGGAGGTGAGAAAAGAAATATATTTATTTTATAAGTTTTGCACCCTCCGCGGTTGCGAACCTTTAGTGCCTACGTACCACCTTTTCTTGCGATAGGGGATCAGGGTACACACAGTTCCTCTTTTAAAAATTTAAAACAAAAATGTATTGGTTAATTTTATGAGATAAAACATCATCGCCATTGTCCGTATAGAAAACATACCTACTACCCACAATTATGAGAAAGGAGAATTTGCATCATCTCAAAGTGGAGGATATGGCCTGGATCATAAAATAAACAATGCTTCACTCAACACCAAGTGGAAAGTATCTCTCTTCACTACATATTGTAGAAGTATAGTTGTTTGCATCACTACAAGGATTGACAAGAGTTCAATCTTTTGAGAAAAGTTTAAAGATAAAAGCCAAAGTGGCAAAATGGTTGGAAATGAGATTGATTGACTTTTAGTCTTCTCACAAAAAATGTCAAGGTATTATTAAGTTGATTAGTGTTTATTTATGAAAGTGTTTTGAAAATGCATGGACATAAGTCCAAGTTTATTATGAAAGTGGTTCAAGTTTAAAAATAAGAAGAGTTTTCAAAAGGAGGAAGAAGATTTTTGAAATTAAAGAAGATGGAAGGAGAAGAAGGGACTATTCTAAAGCATAAGGTAAAAGTTAGGGATAAGAACCATCTAACCAACAAGAAGCCAATACTTGACATTATGAGCCAAGATAGAATTCCCATTCCTTGGATTGAAAACCAATCAAGCAAAAAATATTAGACCTCTTCAGAGAACCAAATTTCAAGTATATTAAGTCTTCACAAAAATTGGGCAGAGTAACGACTGTATACGGGTGAATTCCAGATTACAAACAAAGGGTGTAATCACAAAAACCTGCACAAAAAAACAAACAAGCAACCCAATGTATTGAGGTAAACCTCAAGAACTCCAGACAAAATAATCAGATAAGATCACAAGGTCTTCCAAGATAGGCCAAGGTTTCTAATCCTAAGTCCAAGAAAAAAGTCCCATGCTCTATAATGCCAAGGTTAGCAACCAAATAGTCCAAGTACCATTAAAGATTTTTATGGTTTATGTTGATTAATAAGTATCTTAAAAAAAGAAAAGCTCAAGTGAGCAAAGTAAAAATGACAAGAAAGTAAATGCTCAAATGAGCAAAGATGAAAATGGCATGAAATGTAAATGCTAAAAGTAAATGGTACATAAAGCTTAAAAAAAAGCATAACGTAAAACAAGTAAATAATTAGTGGTTAGTTGGATGACCATCTTAAAGCTTGCATTTGGAACTCATTAGAGGATTGGTAGAACCAAAACCTCCACACAACAAGTTGCATTTGCTTTTTGTCAAGTATATTATCCATTTAGAATTCTCACAAGTACCATTTAATGATCAACAATGTTTAAGTGATCCGCGTTGACCAAAGGTGTTGTAGACCCATTAGAGGATTGGTAGAACCAAAGCCTCCACACAATGAATCTCAAGGTTATTGGATCAAAGAGATCAAATTAACATACTTGGGCTTACAAACATAAGTTTGGGCCACGAATGATCATTTATTCGAATCGGGACAAAATTTAGCGCTATGTTAAGCAATCGTAAGTGGACTTATATAGAAGTCGCACCTATTTTGAGGATGATCAATAGCAATCTATGCACTATTTATTCTGAGACATGATATAGAGATCATGCTCCAACAACATTTAGTGCAATAAGAAGAGGATGAGATGAAGAGGGGTGGGAGAGAATATACAAACCACTTTTGGATTAAATTTAATCAAACTATTATTAAAATCATTCATTAATTTTTGTGGAGTTAGACTCAACACCATGGATCCAATAATGTTAATAAAGTTCATGATCAAAAATTTAACCCAAGATCAGCCAGAAAATAATCACAAAATAATATTATATTTTGATATATACAAAAAGGTTTAAAAATAATGTTTAAAAATAGAAATAAAAGAGAAAAAATGTCAACTATGTTCAAATTAATCAGGAAATAAAAAGTAAGACCATAGAAAAATCAGAAATGAACTAAAACAATTTTATAAATTTTTTGGTAATTTTTTAAAGTTAGAAACTATTTTAAAATTTAAAGAAATGGGTGAAATAAACCAAAAAATGATAAAAAATAGCAAAATCAGAAACAAAAATAAAATAAGGTCACCAATATTTGTCACAATATCATTGGATCATTCCATTATTTTTTTCATAATTTAAAAATGCATAAAAGTATTTTTAAACATTTAAAATAATTCCAATAAAGTTTAAATTTATAAAAATTACCAAAACACAAAATTAAATTGTGAAAATATAAAAATCAGAAAGAGAATAATCAAAAATATTTTTCATAATTTTTCAGATTTTTTGGACTAAAAATGAATTTTCTATAATTTTTTGAAGTTTAAAACAATTAAATATAAAAAATTAGAAAAGAAAATAAAAGTAAAAAATATGTGGACCATTGGATGAGAGTCAAAACGTGTTAGTAATCAAATCCAAGGGATCTGGCGCACTATGCATATCATGGTCATTAGTGAATAAAGCACTGAATCAGAAATAAAATCAAAATTCAAAAACAACAAGTGGCGTGCCATCATTGGTTGGAAGATGACACGTTGGTCATCTTAAACCTCCATCCAACGTGAATTGCAGGTCTCTCAAACTGTAAAATCAGAAGCTCAGACCTATGTCACTCGCTTCGTCTCTTCAAGACGAAGACAACCACATCCTCGCGCTAAATTTATATAAATTGTAGCTCAAGCAATTTGGATAGAAAGTTTTAAAAAGGGATTTGAAATTTCATGGTTAATACATGTTTCTAGTAAGAAGTAAGTGTTGTGAATAGAATCAAGGCAATGAGAGAATCACAATGATATCAAAGTTTTGAAGAATTGATGAAGGAATCTACCTATTGAAGTATAGTTGCAGAGCTCTGAAACTGGACTTCTATGGAGTAATATAGGGCATGATTCTTGAATGTAATTATATGGTTAGCTTCAAGGAAGATCAAGGAAGGTGAATTGATGAAAAAAATAGATTGAAAAAGGCTTGAGAATGGATTTCGAAGTTGCTGAATTCTGAGTTAGGGAACAGGTTTGGCAGGGTGATTCTGGCTATCCAAGCTTGAGAAAACAAATGGTACAGTTTATGTATTTATAGGAGAAGCAAATGGGATCAAAAGGAAGAGTGAATGATGCATTTTGGATGGAATTCATGCAAACCTGATGCACGAGTGAAGTGTGATCTAATTTTCACCAAAACTCATCCAATCCTTGCGTTTTGAGGTGCTAAACAAATCTAGAACTTCACTAAACATGTTTAGAGGCAAAAACGCGTGGAAAACTTGTGATTAGAGGCTACATTATGGATTTCAAAATTCTGACTTGGTGAGAAATTCAGTTTCAAAGTGGCAACTTCTGACCAATGGTATTTTCAACTCAAGGAGTCTTAGGGCATGATTCTTAATGCTTCAGAAAGATGAGGTTACAAGATTTGAAATGTAAAAATAATGGAATCAAATGGATGCTTGAGCTGAAAGTTGTGTTGAGTCAAAGTTGGAGAAAAAATGTTGACTTTCCATACTTAGAAATATTTCAAATTCTTCTTCAAAAGTGACCTATAATGTCTTGCATCCAAATATAGCCTTCTACTTGGAATTTGCTGTTGACCAAAAAATATGGCATGAAGTAGATCTCTTGAATGACATTTTGAAACTTGAACCATTCACAATCTACAAAAATTGAGAAAGTTATGACTTGTTGAAGTTGGCAAAATTTCATAAATGACCTATAATCTTTAGTATCGATTCAGGCAACTTCCATCCATTTTCTCACTTTGCACATGAAAGAAGGCATAAATTTCACATCTTCAAGATCATTATGGAAAAAGAATGGGCTCAAGGTGATAAAAATTGACCAAGTTATGATCATTTGAAGTCAAACTTGAGAAATTGGGGGTTCATCTAGAGGACTTGTAATATTTATTCATCATCAAGTTTCTTCCACATGAAAACTCCTTGGAAATTTTGAAGTTATTTGTTGATATCCATTTTAAGAGAAGGATGTCTTTGGAATCACTCAAAAATACCAAAAGATGGGCAAGATATACTCCTTTGAAGTTCAAAACCCTAGCTCCTAGATTAAGTATGCCTTGAGGAACTTTGACAATTTTGAAAAAAATTCTTGTACCAAAATAAGTGCTTTGAAAATATAACTTGTTGAGGATGATAATGAGAACTCATAGCAACCACAACCACTTATATATCTTGAGAATTGAGAGAAATATTCACTTGTGATCAATGGGAACAAGGCCTTGTCCAAGCATGACAACTCCTTCAATCAACCCCTTGTACTTTTGAATCAACCTTGATAATTTGGAAATGTAGTGAACCAAAATAACCTTGCCATGCCATCCCTTCCAAAAAAAACTTCCATGGTGAGGTTTGAACTTCTCAAGCTTCATTGACTAGGTCATGTAAATAAACTCATGAACCCAATGGATCAACTTGCTAAGCCCCATTGCCTTTACCTGCATTATTGACAAGTAAGACAAACCAACATTGCATTCTATTAATTAAAAGGAAAGTCAAAACAAAACATGAATGATTACACAAGAAAAACAAGTCAAGGTGCTTGGTGATTCCTCAAAGAGCAAAGCTAAAGATAGGAAGGAGAACCAAAAGCCATAATGTGATCTTGTTGTGATTGAATCAATATGGTATGGTAAGGGGATCTTAGGGGCAAACATTTGGGTACAACACTTACCATTTCCCAATTTTCTGTAAATGGACAAAGGCATTAAAGTTACACTGAATCCCAAGTAAATCAAACCCTTCTTGCATTTTCTATCCCCAATAATGCACATAATAGTAATAGAGCCTTTGTCTTTCTTTTTCACAGAAATTTTCATACCTTGAAGAATTGCACTACATGTTTCAGTCAGAATGTCCGGTTCAATATTTGTGGCGTGTTTCTTTAATATGATGTCTTTCATGAACCTGGCATAAATGGGCATTTTCTCAAGTTCTTCAGAAAATACAGTGTTTATTTTAAGCTTCTTAAACATCTCCAAAAATTTCTCAAAATTCTTCTCATGTTGATTTTTTTCTTTTGTCTCTGAGGATAAGGAAGTCTGATAATTGGTTTTGGGTCTTTTAGATTATCCTTCTCGACTACTGGTAAAACAACAACAACCTCTTTCTCTTTCTGATGTTCCTTAATTTTCAACTCCACCTCCAACAACATGTCTTCTTCCACTGGTTTCTCTTCATAAATTTCAGTAGACTTACCACTTCTAGTTACCATAACACTCACATTATTATGATCTCTAAGATTTATCATGCTTCTACTAGGTAGAGTACTTGGTGCTTGAGAACTGGCAAGTTGTTGTTCTATTTGACCCATCTGAACTTTAAGATTTTTTATAGAAGTTATGGTGCGTGATACGGTGGCAGAATTGACTGTTAATACTGGTTTGCGTTTTATATTCGCAAATGTGCAGTAAGTAAGATTCGCCACCGACTTTTCTTTTATCCAACAAAGGAAAGGGTGAAAAGAACAGAAAAAGACCTTTTTCGAGATTTTCTGAGTAAGGGGGGTAGATTATGGAAAGGGAAGGTGTTAGCACCCTTTCTATCTGTAGTTTTCTACGGGCTCTTAGGTACTTTCTCATTTTGAAAACTGCTTTCGTGTTTGTGTGTTTTGAAAAGTTTGCTTGCTTTATGATAACTCTTGTATCAGCCCTCAAGAGTGTTGATAAAGTGTTTGAAAGTGTGGTGTGAAAAAGATTGTTTTGAGCAAGTACTTAATAGCTATCTACCTACTCGAAAAGTTTTTCTTTTCCTCCTTTATTTTAGATAGTGCTATCCTACTATTAGTGAGTAGGTAGCCCTATCATTGGATGTTGAGGGACTATCGAAGGGACGTTTACGGTCACTAAGGCAACTGGGCAAGAACTCTTAGTAATTGTCCTAAAGTTCTAAGATCACTTTTTTAACCGAGGCAACAGTCGAAAGGGTCATCGAGGGACTTGTGATCTCTTGAACTCAAGGACAATCACTAAAAATTCTCACATTTCGAGAATGGTGACCGTTTTCGAAGGCAATCGAAGTGGGAGACACCCTAGGGGTGAGCATGTGCAAGTGTGCTTGATTCAGATATATTATCTTTGAATTAAGTTATCTAATAGTTTTAATTTCAGTCTTTTTTCATACAATCCTATTAATCTAAACAATTAATAATAATGCAGAAAATAAATTGCGGAAAATAAAACTCCTAAACTATTACAAGGCCTTGGAGTAATTACATAACTAGCACATGAAAGTAAAAACTGCGGAATTTTATACCTAATTAAGACTATTACAAGCCGGGAAATAGTTACATAATGGGAAAAAAGGGAAAATGGAAATCAAAGATAAGCGCGTGAGGAATGGAAAGAGCGTTAAATATTTCTAAGTTAAAAGAAAATCCCTTTTTTGTTTTTGTTTATTCATGAAAATATTAAATTATAATATCTTAATTAACTAAATTAAACAAGGAAAGAAAAAATTAATTATGATTAATTTTAATGAAACTAATATTTTTTTTTGTATTTTTAAAGAAAAAGATTTCAAATTTAATCCTAATTTCTAGTTATTTTTAATTTAAAGAAAAGGATTAAAGTAATTGACTAGATTAATTTACAAAATTAATTATAAAAAACCTATTTCTATTTTTTTTGATTTTATCGATTTTAAGATTAAAATAGAAATTGATTTTAAAAACAATTAAAATAAAAAACAAAGAAATAAAAAAAAACAAAAAAAAAACAAAATGGCCCTGTTGGTGTTATAAAGCAGACTGGGGGTGTGGCGTTGAATTTTTGCTAGGCCCACTCAACTGGACCCAACATTCCAAACAATAATCTGGTGGGGGTGAGTCTTGAGGGTTCACCATAGGGACTTCTAGATGGGCGCTTGATCTAGATCAATGAATGATCTAGTGACTGAAAGTGAGGGCGCATAATGCATGCTTGGCCATGTACCACATGTAATCTACCTGAAACAATAGAAAAAACAACAAGAACGTTGGACCTGGGATCGAACCTAGGTCCTTTCCCTCATATGCTTCTTGACCTTGCCAACTGCACTGCCTGTTAATTTGTGAATATAAATGAAACAAAACAATATAATGTGAAATCAAAGTAAATACTGAGTTGTCAACACGCGCCCTTTAGTGGGCCCCTAGAAGTTTGAATGTACAAATCAGGAAGCATTGTCCAGCCATGCCAGCACAAGGAGGGTCAAACCACCCCCTCACGGTGGTTGACCATCATCGTCTCTGGCGACCTCAAACTTCAAACCTGCAAAACACGCAAGATAAAGATGCCAAGGGTACCCTACCCCCTATTTCGAGGGCTATGATCACGATGGTGGTGTCCTTTTGGATTGAAACGGCATGCAAGTTTAGATACAAAGAGGAAGGACCTTTGTGCCCTAACAATGGCACTTTTCTGTTTCTACGTTAAAATTGGCATCTAATGGTTCTAAGCACACGAAAACATGATGTTAAGCACAACTATATGCAGAGGTATCATTTATATTCCATGAAATAAGAGTTTGAGATCAACGAAATATACCAAACTATGAGTTGTTGGAGAGGATGATCCTACATGCTTTGGCCTTCAGGAATGAATGGGTTGGCTTGCTGAGAGTCTCAGGAACGTGAATGGATGGTTGAAAGTGGTTGAAATTGCTTGGAGAGAGAGATCTCGAGTTGCACCACTTTGAACAATTTTTTGAAACTTTGCTAGGGCTTGTTTGAGGCAGCTGCGCGTATCGTTATGGTCTGGAATGCTTGTGCGTATATATGATGCAATATTAGGTCAACAAATATGGAGGAATATCCATGCTTTCATGAGAAAATATTTTCTTTCTAATTATGTGACTTCTGACTTGTTTTAGACTAAATCAAATCTTTTCCTCCCTCCACAAAATTCCCTTGATATAATCAGCATATCTTGTCCATTGTTTGATGGAAAAAGATCTCAAATCAAATCTTACATTATCTCCATTATTTCTTTATTTAATTTTGAATTTTAATGAATAAAATATCAAAATAAATAGAATAAATAATAGAATAATGCATGTGTGGGCTTAGAGGTCGTGGGCCATGTTAAGAATAAGTTTCAAACATAAAGAGATAGGCCCATTTGGAAAAATTCCAAGTTAGCTCAATATAGAAGTCGCACCTATTTTGAGGCTGGTCAATAGCAATCTATGCACCATTTGTTCTGAGACATGATATACAGATCATGATCCAACAACATTTAGTGCAATAAGAAGGAGATGAGATGAAGAGGGATGAGAGAGAATATACAAACCACTTTTGAATTAAATTTAATCAAACTATTATTAAAATCATTCATCCATTTTTGTGGAGTTAAACTCAACACCATGGATCCAATGATGTTAATAAAGTTCATGAACCAAAATTTAACCCAATATCAGCCAGAAAATAGTCACAAAATAATATTACATTTTAATATATACAAAAGGGTTTAAAAATAAAGAGAAAAATATCAAGTATGTTTAAATTAATCAAGAAATAAAAAGTAAGACCATAGAAAAATCAGAAAAAGGCTCAAATAATTTTACAAATTTTTTGGTAATTTTTTAAAGTCAGAAACTATTTTTTAAATTAAAAGAAATGGGTAAAATAAACCAAAAATGATTTAAAAAAATAGTAAGGTCAGAAACCAAAATAAAATAAGGTCAACAATATTTGTCACAATATCATTGGATCACTCCATAATTTTTTTCAGAATTTAAAAATGTATAAAAGTATTTTTAAACATTTAAAACAATTCAAATAAAGTGTAAGTTTATAAAAAACAAGCAAAACACAAAATTAAATTGTGAAAAAATAAAAATCAGAAAGAGAATAATCAAAATATTTTTTCATAATTTTTTCAGATTTTTTAGACTTAAAATGAATTTTCTATGATTTTTTGAAATTTAAAACAATTAAAATATAAAATTCAGAAAAGAAAATAAAAGTAAAAATATGTGGACCATTGGATGAGAGTCAAAACGCGTTAGTAATCAAATCCAAGGGATCTGGCACGCTGTGCATATCATGGTCATTAGTGAATAAAGTACATAATCAAATATAAATCAGATTTTCAAAAATAACAAGTGGTGTGCCATCATTGGTTGGAAGATGACACATATGTCATCTTCAACCTCCAACCAACATGATTTGCAGGTCTCTCAAACTGTAAAATCAGAAGCTCAGACCTATGCCGTTCGCTTCGTCTCTTCAAGACGAAGACAACCACACCCTCGCGCCAAATTTATATAAACTGTAGCTCAAGCAATTTGGAAGGAAAGTTTTGAAAAGGGATTTGAAATTTCATGGTCAAAACGTGTTTCCAGTAAAAGTTAAGTGTTGTGACCAGAACTAGGGCAATGAGAGTAACACAATGGTATTAAAGTTTTGAAGAATTGATGAAGGAATCTACCTATTGAAGTTGAGTTGCAGAGCTCTGAAACTAGACTTCTATGGAGCAGTATAGGGCACGATTCTTGAATGTAATTATGTGGTTAGCTTCAGGAAAGATCAAGGAAGGTGAATTGATGGAAAAATTGGATTGAAAAAGGCTTGAGAATGGATTTTGAAGTTACTGAATTCTGAGTTGTGGAACAAGTTTGGCAGGGTGATTCTGGCTATCCAAGCTTAAGAAAATGAATGGGATTGCTCATGTATTTATATGAGAAGCAAATTAGATCAAAAGGAAGTGTGAATGATGCAATTTCGAGGGAATTCGTGTGGGTCTGCATCATGAATAAAATGTGACTTCTCTTTTTCCAAAACTCATCCAAAACGCGCATTTTGATGCACTAATCCACTTGTGAAAGTTGGCTAATCATGTTTAGACCCAAAATGTGTGCTAATTTGAGGTTTAGAGGTTGTAACAGGAAATTCAAATACTGACTTGCAATGAAACTTCAATTCCAAATTACCACTTTTGAAATTATGGCGTTATCAGCTCAATGGGTCTTAGGGAATGATTCTTGATGATTTAGAAAGATGAGGTTACAAGCTTTGCAATGGAAAAAGAATGGAGTCAAATGGATGCTTGAGCTGAAAGTTGTGTTAAGTCAAAGTTGGAGAAAAAGAGTTGACTTTCCATACTTAGAAATATTTCAAGTTCTTCTTCAAAAATGACCTATAATGTCTTGCATCCAAACATGGCCTTCCACTTGGAATTTGCTCTTGACCAAAAAAGATGGCATGAAGTAGATCTCTTGAATGACATTTTGAAACTTGAACCATTAAAATCTCCAAAAATTGAGAGAGTTATGAATTGTTGAAGTTGGCAAAAAAATCATGAAATGACCTATAATCTTTTGCATCCTTAAGGCAACTTCCATCCATTTTCTCACTTTTCACATAAAAGAAGGCATAAAGTTCACACCTTCAAGATCATTATGGAAAAGTAATGGGCTCAATGTGATAAAAATTACCCAAGTTATATCATTTGAAGTCACACTTGGAAAATTGAGGATTCATCTGGAGGACTTGTAATCTTTCTTCCTCATTGAGTCTCTTCCTCATGATAACTCCTTGAAACTTTTGAAGTGATTTGTTAATAACCCTTTTAAGAGAAACATGTCTTTGGAATCACTCAAAAATACGAAGAGATGAGAAAGATATATTCCTTTGAAGTTCAAAACCTTAGCTCCTTAGGTCAAGAGAATTCTTTGAGGAACTTTGACAATTTTGAACAAACTTCTTATACCAACACACATGATTTGTAACTAGAAGTTGTTGAGGATGATAATGAGAACTCATAGCCACCAAAACCACTTCCATATCTTGAACATTGAGAGAAATACGCACTTGTGACCAAATGGAATAAAATCTTGTCCAACCATGACAACTTCTCCAATCAATCCGTTGTGCTTTTCAACCAAATTTGATAACCTTGAAATGTGATTAACCAAAACAACCTTGCCATGCCAATTCTTCCAAAAACAATCCAATGGTGAGGTTTGAACTTCTCAAGTTTTATTGACCAGGGCATGGAAATAAACTCATGAACCCATGGGGTAACTTGTTAAATCCCATTGCCTTTACCTACATGGATAACAAACAAGACAAACCAACATTGCATTTTATTTAGTTGAAAGAAGAAATCAAGACAAAAACAATATTCATGATCACAAAAGAACATAAGTCAATGTGCTTGGTGATTCCTCAAAAGGGCAAAGCTACATATAGGGAGGGGAACCAAGAATCCTAGTGTGATCTTATTGTGAATGATTCAACATGGTATGATGAAAGGATCTTAGGGGGGAAAATTGGGGTACAACAGCTGCCCTTATTTAAGTTTCTTCTATCCGGAGATACGAAGGTTAAAAATCTTCGTGTCGACACGATCAAAGATACTTAAATATAAAACAAACCCTATTTTTGGCCCTAAGAGGCCATGCAAATGTTTATGGTCATGAATGCACATGGACAATTCCAAAGGAACGCAAATCACCACTGGGGATGTAACAATAATAAAGAAACAAGAGAGCGACCCCACCAGGAAAATAAATCTCTGGTGGATCAAAAGACTTGAATGAAAGAGGATGGTAGAATGGTCAAAGGATACACCAACTTCTACCGAACGAGAAGCTACCGACGTTTACTGAAGGAAGAGAGAAAGATAACAAACGTTGATGTTAACTGCCGATGTCCTACTGACTTCCACTAAAGGTAGAGAGAAAAGAAATATCATAG
This sequence comes from Vicia faba, assembly GCA_948472305.1. NCBI lineage: Eukaryota > Viridiplantae > Streptophyta > Magnoliopsida > Fabales > Fabaceae > Vicia > Vicia faba. The sequence continues at coordinate 1,291,563,290 of OX451740.1, forward strand.
CACTGCTGTTCACTGACGATGAACTACCAACGTTCACTGAGGGTAGCAAAAAATAACAAACATTGACGTTCACTGCCGATGTCCTACCAATTTTCATTGAAGGTAGAGAGAGAATATATCATTGCATCTCCGTTCACTGATGATGAACTACCCACGTTCACTGAGGGTAGAAAAAAGATAACAATCATCTATGTTCACTGTCGATGAGCTACCAACTTTCACTGAAGGTAGAAATAGAAAATATCAGAGCACCGCCGTTCACTGACGATGAACCACCAACGTTCACTGAAGGTAGCAAAAAGATAACAAACATCAACGTTCATTGCCAATGTCCTACCAAATTTCATTGAAGGTAGAAAGAGAATATATCATTGTATCGTCGTTCACTGATGATGAACTACCAACATTCACTGAGGGTAGCAAAAAGATAACAATCATCGTCCTTCACTGTTGATGACCTACCAACTTTCACTAAAGGTAGAAAGAGAATATATCATTGCATCGTCGTTCACTGAAGATGAACTACCAACGTTCATGAAGGATAGAAAAAAGATAACAATCATCGAAGTTCACTGTCGATGACCTACCAACTTTCGCTGAAGGTAGAAAGAGAATATATCATTGCATCGTCATTCATTGACGATGAACTACCAACGTTCACTGAGGGTAGAAAAAAGATAACAATTATCGATGTTCACTGCCGATGACCTACCAACTTTCACTAAAGGTAGAAAGAGAATATATCATTGCATCACTGTTCATTGACGATGAACTACCAACGTTCACTGAGGGTAGCAAAAAGATAACAATCATCAACTTTAGCTGCCGATGACCTACCAAGTTTCATTGAAGGTAGAAAGAGAATATATCATTGCATCTCCGTTCACTGACAATGTACTACCAAAGTTCACTGAGGGTAGCAAAAAGATAATAATCATCAACGTTCATTGCCAATGTCCTACCAACTTTCACTGAAGGTAGAAAGAGAATATATCATTGCATCGCCATTCACTGACGATGAACTACCAATGTTCACTGAGGGTAGCAAAAAGATAACAATCATCAACGTTCATTGCCGATGACCTACCAACTTTCACTGAAGATAGAAATAGAATATATCATTGCATTTCCGTTCACTGACGATGAACTACCAACATTCACTGAGGGTAGAAAAAAGATAACAAGTTTCCCCAAGATTTTGGCGTTTCACCTAGAACGGGTCTCAACTTCTTTTTTAACCAAGGAACTCCGCCTGGAAAGGATAATATATAAGCTGTCTCAAATAAAGAGACTTCGACTTGCAAAGATTTCACAACGATATGTTTCTATGATATTGAAAGTCTTGCCATCCGTTGGAGTAATCTGAAGACAAACTGTGAACTATTCACTCATAGAGGAGATAGTAAGAAAAAGTTACGTCGACTTTTACAGGGAAGCACAAGTTACTCAAATAAAGAGACCTGCTACTTGTTGTCATGGAGGACTGTAAAAAGAAATGACTTTCTGGGGAGAGAAATATGACTTACTGGGGAAAGAAATATGACTTCCTGGGGAGATCCCACGATATTCCTACTGAGGAGATAAAATCTTCTCGTGAAAAATAAATGCACCAACCAAAACTTGAATTTGTCAGAAATCCAAAGTAAATAATATTGTTGTGGAACCACAGATTCAAACCAGAAATAAACTGGAACGAAACGGTCAACCAGAATACATCCTTTGAGAAATAAAGTCAAGAGGGAAAACCAAATCATCAGAACCAGGAGCTGTACATGAAGGATAAAGCAAAAATCTTCCACTAGGGACAACTCAGTGGGGAAATTGAAAGAATATACGCTTTCTGCTTAAGGCCAACACTCTATTAAAGAGAGGACAATGTAACTCGGCAAAACAGGATGATATATCAACAAAAATATTAACAAATGTCAATGAATAATGATTTGCCAATTTTAGCTATGCATGATGTATGTATGAATGCATGAGTGTTATCATGTGTATGCTGACAAAACAGATATACAACATTGGGAATAACCATGCAAAACCACCTCGGGCACTAATAACACTCGGCTAAACTTCATCCAAGATGATCATTCCAAGAAAAAGTAAATGCCAACTGAGGAAACAAAACCTACTGGCAGCTTTAGCTTTACTGGGGAGCGACATAATTCGGAAGTAAGCAAAACAAAGTGACAGAATAGTACAAATACAGGGATAAAACATCCTTCTTTAGGCTTCACCAGGGAAACAAGTGTTTTTAAAAGTAACATTCCTACTGCAGATTGCAAAACCAGTCTCAAGTAAAGCACTGACACCAAAACATCAAAACATTCACTGGGGAATTCAGGCCTACTTCATTGGGGAATTTAGGCCTACTTCATTGGGGAATTCAGGCCTACTTCATTGGGGAGGTTAACACTACATCCACAAAGGGAAAACCACAATACGTCCTTCACTTAAAGAAACTAGGGACCTGCATTCTTCAAGAGTGGTTATGATACCAACTTCTCTGGAAAAAGAATTTCTATTAGGCCAAACGAAAACTTCACTGGAGAAAATGCAGATTGAAACTTCACATCTTGAAAACTCAGAAAAGAGGAGAAATGAATCCAAACTTAACCGAGGGTACCAGAATCATAAACCCAATACAGTGAAAACATCCCGAGTAAACCTTCCCGAGGGGAACAAAAACTTCTCAAAACAACTGGAGTTTGTCAATTCCTGGGATCACCATTTTTGTTATCATTGTTTCATCACAAATCTCAAAGTAAAAGCAGATTGTAAAATCTTTTTTTTGAAAAATCAATTGTGTTATTTAATCTTTTTTGATTTGAAAGTTATTATCAATAATAAATGGAGTCATTACAAGCTAAATAAAATAAGAAATACAAAGAATTGGGTAAAAGCTCAAATTTCATTAATAGAATGGTAGTCTACGAATGGCGAGACTCCATAGATGATTACAAAGTTTGAAAAATGGTAATATATAATGGAAAAGATACATTGAGATACAATGACCATTATCCCCTCTAACAACTTTTGAAATCCTGAGCAGCAACTTCTGTTGAAGTATGGTGAGGACCCAGGAAGGTTGTTGCTTCAACGATCAAGTCTTGCCTGACGTAGTTACTTGCCAAGAAAGTCCCTAATTTTTGCCTAAGTCACCATTGCGGGTTTTCAACTTAGCGGGAAATTTATTCTGTTTATGTCTCTAATTTTTTCATAAACCTCCCTTTTGGATTTTCGGCCTACCGATACGCTCTTTTTTTTCCTAAGCCTCCCTTTCGGGTTTTCAACTTAGCGAGCTGTTCTTTTATTTCTTTAGGTGAAGTATTTCTTGACTGTGTCAGTATTCATGGGACGTCGGAACTCCTCGCCATCCATAGTTTCAAGAATTAATGCACCTCCAGAGAAGGCTTTCTTGACAACATATGGGCCTTCAAAATTAGGAGTCCACTTGCCCCTAGAATCAGCGTTGAAAGACATGATCTTCCTGAGCACGAGGTCGCCTTCTCTGAATTCACGAGGTTTGACCTTTTTATCAAAAGCTTTCTTCATTCTTCTTTGATATAACTGGCCATGACACAAAGCCGTCATTCTCTTCTCCTCAATCAAATTCAATTGGTCAAACCTATTATGGACCCATTCAGCCTCTGTCAATTTGGTTTCCATTATCACACGTAAAGAGGGAATCTCTACCTCGATAGGGAGTACAACTTCCATTCCATACACCAGGGAGAACGGGGTTGCTCCCGTTGAAGTGCAGATAGATGTTCGATAACCATGCAGAGAAAAAGGAAGCATTTCATGGCAATCCTTATAAGTAACAACCATTTTTTGGATAATTCTCTTGATATTCTTATTAGTAGCTTCAACAGCCCCATTCATCTTTAGGATGTACGGAGATGAATTGTGATGGACAATCTTGAATTCTTTGCACAGTTCTGTCATCATCTTGTTGTTCAAATTCGAGCCTTTGTCAGTGATGATTCTGCTCGGCAGACCATACCACATATAAGGTTATTCTTAATGAAGTGCACAACCACTTGCTTAGTAACATTGGCATATGAAGTAGCCTCCACCCACTTGGTGAAGTAATCAATTGCTACCAAGATAAAATGGTGTCCGTTCGAAGCTTTGGGTTTTATCATCCCAATCATGTCAATACCCCCCATAGAGGAAGTCCACGGGGATGAAATTACATTGAGAAGTGTCAGAGGCACATGGACCTTATCTGCATAAATCTGGCATTTATGGCACTTCTTTGCAAATTTATAACAGTCAGACTCCATTGTCAGCCAATAGTAACCTGCCCTTAGCATATTTTTAGCCATCAAATGTCCATTGGCATGAGTGCCAAATGAACCTTCATGAATCTCATGTATCAACATGTCTGCTTCGTGTCTATCCACGCATCTGAGCAAGACCATGTCATAATTTCTCTTGTACAACACATTTTCACTAAGGAAGAAACTGCCTACCAATGTTCTCAATGTATTTCTATCTTTCTTCGACGCACCAATCGGGTATTCCTGAGTCTGAAGAAAATGCTTGATATTATAATACCAAGGTTTTTCATCTGCTACCTCCTTTGCTGTAAACACATGAGCGGGCCTATCCAGTCGTCGAACCATAATTCGGGGTATATCATTCCAAGTATTCACTTGGTACATAGAATCATGAGCTTCCAGAGCATCCACCATTTGATTTTCATCTCTAGGAATGTGATGGAATTCAACTTTATTGAAGAAGGGTAATAATATTCTAGCATAATCTTTGTAAGGGATTAAGCCGGGATGACGAGTATCCCATTCTCCTTTAATATGATTTATTATCAAAGCTGAATCACTATACACATCTAGAATTTTAATTCTGAGACCAAAAGCTTCTTCGAGACCCATGATGCAAGCCTCATATTCGGCCATATTATTAGTATAATCAAATGTTAAACTTATGGTAAAAGGAATGTGTGATCCATGAGGAGTGACAATCACAACACCAATTCCTTTACCATAAGCATTCACAGCTCCATCAAATATCATACTCCAATGAGATTCAGGGTCAGGACCTTCCTCAGGAAATGGTTCATCACAATCTTTCACTTTCAGGAACATCATATCCTCATCGGGGAATTGAAATTCTTCAGACTGGTGATCCTCCATTGGTTGGTGAGCAAGATAATCTGCCAACACGCTGCTTTTAATAGCTTTTTGAGTGCGGTATTCAATATCATATTCAGATAACAACATCTGCCAGTGGGAAGTTCTCCCAATAAGAGCAGGCTTTTCAAAAATGTACTTGATTGGATCTATTTTGGAGATCAACCAAGTAGTGTGATTCAACATATACTGCCGCAAACACTTTGCCGCCCAGGCCAAAGCACAACATGTATTTTCCAGCATGGAATACCACAACTCACAATCAGTGAATTTTTTACTGAGATGATAAATGGCGAACTCCTTCTTCTCTGTTTCATCCTGTTGTCCCAGAATATAACCCATGGATTTATCTAACACTGCCAGATACATAATCAACAGTCTTCCTTCTATAGGAGGGAGCAAGATAGGAGGTTCAAGAAAATATTCTTTAATACTTTCAAATGCCCTTTGGCAATCATCTGTCCACACACAACATTGATCTTTCTTTAACATCTTAAAGATCGGTTCACATGTTGCGGTCACGTGGGAGATGAATCTGGAAATATAGTTCAAATTCCCGAGGAAACCTCTGACTTGATTTTCAGTTCTTGGTGCTGGAATTTCTTGAATCGCCTTGACTTTATCAGGGTCAACTTCAATTCCTTTCTGGCTAACAATGAAACCCAATAATTTACCTGATCGGGCACCGAAGGTACACTTATTTGGATTCAAGCGGAGACGATACTTCCTCAAACGCTGGAACAACTTTAACAGATCTTCTACATGCCCTTCTTCAGTCTGGGATTTGGAAATCATATCATCAACATATACTTTGATTTCCTTGTGCATCATATCATGGAATAGGGTTGTCATAGCCCTCTGGCACGTTGCACCAGCGTTCTTCAACCCGAAGGGCATCACTCTGTAACAGAATGTTCCCCAGGGTGTGATAAACGTTGTTTTTTCCATGTCCTCGGGAGCCATTCTTATTTGATTATACCTAGAAAATCCGTCCATGAACGAGAATACCTTAAATTTTGCTGTGCTATCCACTAACATATCAATGTGTGGCAATGGAAAATCATCTTTTGGACTAGCTTTATTTAGATCTCTGTAATCTACGCACATGTGGACCTTTCTGTCTTTTTTTGGTACTGGGACAATATTGGCAATCCATTGAGGATACACTGACGTCACAATAAAACCAACATTAATATGCTTTAGAACCTCCTCTTTGATTTTTACTGCCATATCTGGGTGAGTTCTTCTCAACTTTTGTTTAATTGGCGGACACTCTGGCTTCAACAGAAAATGGTGCTCTATAATATATGTATCTAGACCAGGCATATCTTGATAATACCAAGCAAAAATATCCACATACTTTTTCAACAGCTCAATCAACCTGCTCTTCACATCAGGATGCAACAATGCTCCAATCTTGACTTCCTTCAGATCTTCTTCTGAACCCAAATTAATCACTTCCAATGGCTCTTTATATGGCTGAATGGTATTTTCATCGTGCTCAAGCAACCGTGAGACCTCTTCTGGAATCTCATCATAATCTTCTTCTTCAGCCCCATACACAGGGCATCAAAGTTGGGAGATGGTGCACGGTCATTGTATTCAACGGGTTTTTTAATTAATCTGCACATATGATTTGTGATTTCATTTAGAAACTGACACATATAACAAGTGATCATGCAAATTGAATTTCAGTTATTATTTATTTTCAAAGGTTTTTTTATGATTACAATTTTCCAAGAAAAATAAAAAAATAAAGACATAATTTGGGAAATAAAGACAACTTTTATTATTGATTTTAAAAGTCACAGCAAACAGATAAGCCCTACAACATTAATACTTCCACCTTAGGCAGAGCAAAAGCTTTTTCAAAAAGATTAACAAATCAAATTACTTTAAAACATGTATGGAAGAGGGAACATCAATGGTGATCCAGTTCTGAACCCTAACTCCGTGCGTCACATAATTTGGCATTTCCTGCTCTGCTTCATCTTCCACAATGGCGTTAATCCTAGAAACAGTCGGATGAAGATAACCCCTGCTACGGAGAATGTCTTGATACCTGCCTGCATCAGACTTCGGCTTCATGCCCTTACCTTTGTCATTCTTCGAAGAGAACCCCAAGCCAGTTATGTTCTGGTTCACAGGTGGATCCAAAATTCGTCCCCAAACTTCATTATGACCATTCTGCACAACCTGTTGCGCGTCCTTCATCGAAACCATGGAATTCTCATTTTCTCTAATGTTGTCAATGGATAAGGCTTGGAACTGGGTTCGAACAGCAGCTTCATCCGCCTCTACAATGCTGAAAGATGACAAATGAGATATCAACAATGCCTGCTCCCCATTTATGATCACTACTTTCCCTTCACGTACGAACTTCAACTTTTGGTGTAAAGTTGAAGTGACATCCCCTGCCTCATGTATCCACGGCTATCCTAGCAAACAGCTATAAGCAGGAACAATGTCCATGACCTGGAAAGTTATCTGAAACAAATGTGGTCCTATATGAATAGGCAAGTACACTTCACCAATAACAGATTTCCTTGACCCATCAAACACTTTCACAATGATGCCACTCAGGTGCATAGGCGTTCCTTGATATTTCAACTTCATAAGCGTACTCCTTGGTATAACATTCAACGTGTATCCATTATCAATCATCACATTGGATAATGCATCATTCTTGCAGTTCATAGAGATGTTGAGGGCCAAGTTGTGATTCCTTCCTTCATCTGGTAATTCATCATCGTAGAAACTCAAGTTATCACATGAAGTAATGTTTCCTATTACGCTGTTGAATTTTTCTATTGGCATATCACTCTCCATAAAAGCTTGGTCCAGTACCCTCATCAAGGATTCTCTATGAGCAGAGGAGTTCATCAATAAAGCTAAGATAGATATTTTTTAAGGAGTTTGCAATAGCTGATCTACAATTTTGTAGTCACTCATCTTAATTATCTTCAAAATATCATCCATTTATTTCTCTAACGTAGCTCCACTAGTCTCACCCATAGCCTTCTTAGGTTCATCATTCTCAACAATTTTCTTTCCAGCACCAACATCTCTTCGAACAACTGGTGCAAACACACGACCGCTAGGGTCACCCTGCTATTTTCAGCTATATTTCTAACATTAGGCATTGGCAGGATGGGAACTTCTACTCCATCCTCTAAGATTCTAGCATTGTATTTGTAAGGCACAACCTTATCTGACTTGTAGGGGATAGGACCCGACAAACTAATCACCAATGGGGTAACAACTGACTTGCTATGATACTCAACTTCAAAATGGGCGGGTGCACCAAAACAAGGCACAATAACGTCTACCCCTTCTTCAACACAATCACTCATTAATAACTCATTTCTGGAAAACAAATCTTCTTCTGAAGAGAAATACTCATCTGTGGAAGCATACTCTTCATTTGACCCTTCTTCAGTCAAACAAACCTCAACCATATCAACTTCATGGTAATCATCCCTATGACTTGTGACATTGATAGTCCCATTGTCTAACAACAACTAAACACCCTTCTTCACGATTGAACATCCTCGGAGGTCTCGACAGCAAACTCGGTAAGATCCATATTGGTGTTCCACCTGACCAGCCGTATGGCAAAAGGTAGCATGCAACTGTACGAGGTCCTCATTCATATACTCTACATCAAAAATTCTGAATTCTCCAGGACATCCAGAGACCATATTCACTTCCTCTTCATACTCTGCCCTAGGCCCGATTATATGGATTAGGCCATCATCCATCATCTCCTATAAATCAACCTTTAACTTATTGCAACCCTGTATGTCTGTACTGCAAATAGCACAACCGGAATGGTCATGCGTACAGTAGCTAAATTCACAAAGGTCTGCATGCATTTTCACCAAATCTCCTCTAACCAGATTAATATCAAAAATCCGGAAGTCACCTGGACAACCGGCCACCATATTCACAGAATTTACTCCCCCATGCTTGGGTAGAGGATTGTCTTTCACATTAGGTCCCACGTCCTTGAAAGACAGAACACCAGACTTTACCAACTTCTGCACCTCAGTCTTCAAAGGATAACAATTCTCAACATTATGCTCTGGTGCTCCCTGATGAAAAGCACATGTTTGGTCTAACTTGTAACACCAAGGCAATGGTGATGGTACGGCGGGAGGTGGTCGGATCTGAATCAACTTCTTCTGAATCAATGCCGGTAGTAACTCTGTATAAATCATGGGAATAGGGTCATAACTCTCCCTTCTTTTATTATACCCTTGATTCCTCTGATGGGACGGTCTTTGATAAGCAACGATAGTTGGAGTGGCATTCATAACGGGAGTAACTGAGGCGACTTGCTGGTGATGCTGATAATTCCTTCTAGGAGTGTTTACCCTCCTCTCTTGTATAACAACATTTGTGTCTCCTTCTTTCTTCTTGGTAAACCCATAAGATGGCTTCTTCGCACCTCCAGATCCTTCATTCTTTTTTAAACGACCTTCTCTTACAGCCTCTTTTAAGCGAATACCCATCCCTACCATTTCAATAAAGTCACTTGACGCACTTACTACCATCCTCTCGTAGTAGAAATCACCCAGCGCCTTCAAGAAAATCTTAGTCATCTCCTTCTCTTCCATGGGAGGAATCACCTGGGCGGCTACCTCACGCCATCTCTACGCATTTTCTTTGAACGATTCCCTGTCTTTCTGAACCATGGCCTTGAGTTGATCACGGTCAGGCGCCATGTCCACGTTGTACTTGTATTGTTTGATGAATGCTTCTCCCAAATCATTAAAAGTATGGATATTGGCGCTGTCTTGAAAAAAGTATGGGTAGACATTCTCCTTATGTACATCACCAGATGAGCACGAGGGCAAGTGTTGCCCTTATACTTCTTAAACTCCGAGACTTTAAACTTAGCAGGTATCTTAACATTCAGGACCAAGCATAACTCATTCATATTCTGCCCAAATAGCTCTCTTCCCCCCTGATGTCCTTCATCTCTCTTTGCATCTTGTCAAACTGCTCTTGAAAATCATCCATTTTGTCATAAAGACCCAAGTCTTCACTCGGTGGAGGGAAAGGAAGACACACATCATCATTAACAAACGAAACCATATTCACCTAAGGAGGTGCAGCAGGAACATGCACCACAGGAGGTGCAGGAGTAATAATAGTTTGAACAACTGGAGTATCTTAAGGACCAAGATTTAAACCTTCAGGTGCAAAATTCTCTGGCATTCCCCATGGATAACCTTGGGGCATGCAATTCTAAACAACAGCTGGAGTAGCAGATACGGCAATAGTCGGAGCTTCAGTAGTTACCCTTGTTGGTTGAGGTTGAACACTCGGTGGCTGATTCTGAGCAGCCACCAGAGCTGCCATCAGAGTAGTCATATTGGACATGCTGGCCTTCAAAGCAGAAACCTCATTGTGCAGCTCACGATTCTCTTGTTCTAAGTTGTCCATCTTCTTTCTGAAATTAGCCTGAGTGTTGTAGTGATGAGTCAGCTTGCTGAACGAAGTAAAGAAGCTTGGTAAGACACCTGTATATGCATAACAAATGCAAGAAAATGTGCAATATGATGCATGATATGTAATGCACATGATTATTTTTACTTTATTATTTAATATTTCAAGGGATTTATAGTTTATAGACATATTGCAAATATCAAAGTAATAACACATTTGAAATACTGAAAAATTTTATTAACTCCAAAATAGATTACAAGTTTCAATAATCCCAAGTACAAGATGAAAATAAAATCTGAAACTCTGAGAAATAGAATTGATGGAGATCACTCTATATGTTGGCGCTTCCCCGTGAGCCTGGCAATCTGAGCCTTCAACCTCTGGTTTTCTTCCGCATGTCTGATGGAAACCTCCTTCCAATCACCTGAATCAGGAAGTGAGTGATCAACATCCGATTGAGGCTTAGGAGAAAATAAATCCCCTTGCCTCTCCATAGACTCTACTGCTCGACTCTCAAGGATCTCAATCAAGTCGTCTTTCTCCTTCTAGTCTACTTTATAGGAACTCTCTAAAGTTTGGAACTTGTTCTTCCAAGCATCCTTTTCCTGTTGCATCCTAACCAAAGCAAGTTGCAGCTCTTCTAGATCATCTAATAAGGGAGGAGTGGTCTTCACAAATAGATCAGGCATGGGTGTCTCCCGGGTATACGACATCTTTAACTGAATAACTCTCGATCAGACCCACTGAAGATATGGCTACAAAGAAATAACACCCCTAGGTCCCAAATCCTTCCTTCTCTTCTTATGAATGTAATGCCAGGCCTTCGCAATTTGCTCCCTAGCTTCCCTATGGTCTTATCCTTCCTTCAGAAAGAAACTACTCAAATGAATACTATTCTGTTTATCCCTCATCGGATAACCAAGTTGTCGCCGTGCAAGAACAGTGTTATAGTTAATTCCTCCCTTTGTACCAAGAAGAGGTACATTGGGGAAACTACCACAACTGTCAATAATCTATATATCCTGGTAAGCTCGATGATACCAATCAATATCTGAGTGAGTAAGTGCCATGATCTTAGGAGCCCAACGGGGTTCCTTCTTGACATCCCAAAAAAGCATCAGACTGAGGCATATGAGAGATAAACCACCGGTACAACAGAGGCGTGCAACAGATAATCATCCCCCCATGATAAGAATTCCGAAGATGAATAGAGTAATAAGCATCACCCTACAATGTAGGAACTAGGTTTCCAATCATGAAGATCCTGATAGCATTAATGTCAACAAACTTGTCCACATTAGGAAATAAAAACAACCCGTAAGCAAGTAGAGAAAAGATGGCCTCAAAAGCAACTATACTCTTTATTTTGGAAAAGTAACGAGCTTTCTCCAATAAGAACTGAGCTGGTAATCCTCTAATTCCTCCTTTAGTAGTCATATCGGCTTCCACCTCAGATTTCCCCAGATGAATCAAAGCAACAATCTCATGTCGTTTTGGCTCACCCTCTAAACCAATAAAAGTAACACGATCGGTAAAAGGTAAATCCAATAGATAAGAATACTCCTCCAGTGTGGGCATCAACTGATAGTCAGGAAAAGTAAAGCAATGATACATCAGATCATAGAACTGGACCAAGGTCGAGAGAATACCCTCCTTCATCTTCAGCTTCATGAGAGGAATAATGGATCCATACTTCTTCCAAAAGTCTGTAGAACACTTGACCTTAGGAATTAGACTGATTAACTCATCTATATTGGGATCCTTGAAACTGTATTTCCCAGTCTTTCTCTTTCCAAAATCCATGGTTAGAAAGTACCTGAGATATTCACAAATGGTCAACCTTTAAATCCCTTAAAATATGGTTTCTTCAAAAGATGCTTATGATTGCATGGAGGCATGATGCAGCAATCACACACAAGATCACACATATAGAGTTCATAGGTTCAACGTTACGAGCATGAGGTTGAAGGTACTACCCATAAGGTGTTGTTCTAAAAGTTATCACGTGCCGAACAAGGTTCTAGAGGTTCCCAGAGTCTACATCCTTCCTTAAGATATTACCAACTTCCCGATTAACTCGGTAATTAGTAATATTATCAAGAAACACTCGTCCGAGCGTAGTATCGCGTGACAACTATTTTCGAATTACTCTGTCATAGCTTCCTCACTACACCTAAAAGGCCAAGATGTGTTTGGTATTCTACAGTCCTCAGTTTCAGCAGGCTCCTAGGTCGAAAGCAGTACGTCATCCTGATTATTTGGTAAACGACACTATAGTCAAAGGGGCCTCCACTGAGTGGGGGATCTCATGCCCCCTTTTTTGGGATTACTCCCTCAAAGTTAACATGACTATACCGCCCGTCCTATCTTAAATTTTGGCCAAGTCCGGGTATATGACTTATGAGTAATCACCAAGCATCCTGAAAACAAGGAAAATCCAGACAAACATATATACAACATATAACATAAAAAACAGTAATAACACATATACAGATATAAACAAAGATAGGCTTAACCCACTTAGGGATGGACCAGCAAGAGGTCAATCTGTCCCCAGTGAAGTCACCATTTTTCTGTAGCAGTTGAGATGTTTTAATACTAATCTATTGGATTGACTTGACTTATACAAATCAAAATAAAAATCGTACCATACTTTATTGTTTCCAAAGGAATGGGAAAAGAGCGAATAACCAAAAAAAAGAAGGGGAAAGATTCAAGGTAAGGGGGTTGTTTATTCAAAGGGAATGTATTAGCACCCTAAACATCTACGGTACTCTACAGAAAACTCTTTGTGAAATCTGTATATTTGGCTATGAAAAATGTTGTATAAAAATGGATTGTGGAGGTGAGAAAAGAAATATATTTATTTTATAATTTTTGCACCCGCCGCAGTTGTGAATCTTTAGTGCCTACGTACCATCTTTTCGTGCAATAGGGGATCAGGGTACACGTAGTTCCTCTTTTGAAAATTTAAAACACAAATGTGTTGGTTAATTTTATGAGATAAAACATCATCGTCACTGTCCGTGTGGAAAACATACCTACTACCCACTATTATGAGAAAGGAGAATTTGCATCATCTCAAAGTGGAGGATATGGCCTGGATCTTAAAATCAACAATGCCTCACTCAACACCCAAGTGGAAAAGATCTCTTTTCACTACATATTGTAGAAGTATAGTTGTTTGCATCACTAAAAGTATTGACAAGAGTTCAATCTTTTGAGAAAAGTTTAAAGATAAAAGCCAAAGTGGCAAAATGGTATGAAATGAGATTGATTGACTTTTAGTCTTCTCACAAAAAAAAATCAAGGTATTATTAAGTCGATTGGAGTTTATTTATGAAAATGCATGGACATAAGTCCAAGTTTATTATGAAAGTGGTTCAAGTTTAAAAACAAGAAGAGTTTTCAAAAGGAGGAAGAAGATTTTTGAAATTAAAGAAGATGGGAGGAGAATAAGGGATTATCCTAAAGCATAAGGTAAAACCTAGGGATAAGAACTATCTAACCAACAAGAAGCCAATACTTGACATTATGAGCCAAGATAGAAATCTCATTCCTTGGATTGAAAACCTATCAAACAAAAAATACTAGACCTCTTGAGAGAACCAAACTTCAACTATATTAAGTCTTCACAAAAATTGGGCAGAGTAACGACTGTATACAGGTGAATTCCAAATTACAAAAAAAGGGTGTAATCACAAAAACCTGCACATAAAAAAAAACAAGCAACCCAATGTCTTGAGGTAAACCTCAAGAACTCCAGACAAAATAATCAGATAAGATCACAAGGTCTTCCAAGATAGGCCAAGGTTTCTAATCCTAAGTCCAAGAAAAAAGTCTCATGCTCCATAATGTCAAGGATAACAACCAAATAGTCCAAGTACCATTAAAGATTTTTATGGTTTATGTTGATTATTAAGTATCTTAAAAAAAGAAAAGCTCAAGTGAGCAAAGTAAAATGACAAGAAAGTAAATGCACAAATGAGCAAAGATGAAAATGACATGAAATGTAAATGCTAAAAGTAAATGGTACATAAAGCATAAAAAATGAAAGCATAACGTAAAACAAGTAAATAATTAGTGGTTAGTTGGATGACCATCTTGAAGCTTGCATTTGGAACTCATTAGAGGATTGGTAGAACCAAAGCCTCCACAAAACAAGTTGCATTTGGTTTTTATCAAGTATATCATCCATTTGGAATTCTCACAAGTTCCATTTAATGATCAACGATGTTTAAGTGATCCGCGTTGACCAAAGGTGTTGTAGATCCATTACAGCATTGGTAGAACCAAAGCCTCCACACAATGAACCTCAAGGTTATTGGATCAAAGAGATCAAATTAACATACTTGGGCTTGCAAACATAAGTTTGGCCATGAATGATCATTTATTTGAATCGGGATAAAATTTAGCGTTATGTTAAGCAATCGTAAGTGGACTTATATAGAAGTCGCACCTATTTTGAGGTCGGTCAATAGCAATCAATGCACCATTTGTTCTAAGACATGATATAGAGATCATGCTCCAACAACATTTAGTGCAATAAGAAGGGGATGTGATGAAGAGGGATGGGAGAGAATGTACAAACCACTTTTTAATTAAACTTAATCAAACTATTATTAAAATCATTCATCCATTTTTGTGGAGTTAAACTCAACACCATGGATTCAATGATGTTAATAAAGTTCATGAACCAAAATTTAACCCAAGATCAACCAGAAAATAGTCACAAAATAATATTACATTTTAATATATACAAAAGGGTTTAAAAATAATGTTTAATAATAGAAATTAAAGAGAAAAATATCAACTATGTTCAAATTAATCAAGAAATAAAAAGTAAGACCATAGAAAAATCAGAAAAAGGCTCAAATAATTTTTCAAATTTTTTGGTAATTTTTTAAAGTCATAAACTATTTTTAAAATTAAAAGAAATGGGTAAAATAAACCAAAAATGATTAAAAAAAATAGTAAGGTCAGAAACAAAAATAAAATAAAGTCACCAATATTTGTCACAATATCATTGGATCACTCCATAATTTTTTCAGAATTTAAAAATGTATAAAAGTATTTTTAAACATTTAAAACAATTCAAATAAAGTATAATTTTATAAAAAATACCAAAACACAAAATTAAATTGTGAAAAAATAAAAATCAGAAAGAGAATAATAAAAATATTTTTTCATAATTTTTTCAGATTTTTTAGACTTGAAATTAATTTTCTATGATTTTTTGAAATTTAAAACAATTAAAATATAAAAATCAGAAAAGAAAATAAAAGTAAAAATATGTGGACCATTGGATGAGAGTCAAAACGCGTTAGTAATCAAATCTAAGGGATCTGGCGCGCTGTGCATATCATGGTCATTAGTGAATAAAGTACAAAATCAAATATAAATCAGATTTTCAAAAATAACAAGTGGCGTGCGATCATTGGTTGGAAGATGACACATAGATCATCTTCAACCTCCAGCCAACGTGATTTGCAGGTCTCTCAAACTATAAAATTATAAGCTCAGACCTATGCCATTCGCTTCATCTCTTCAAGATGAAGACAACCACACCCTCGCGCCAAATTTATATAAACTGTAGCTCAAGAAATTTGGAAGGAAAGTTTTGAAAAGGGATTTGAAATTTCATGGTCAAAACATGTTTCCAGTAAAAGGTAAGTGTTGCGAATAGAACCAAGGAAATGAGAGCAACACAATGATATCAGATTTTTGAAGAATTGATGAAGGAATCTACTTATTGAAGTTGAGTTGCAGAGCTCTGAAACTGGACTTCTATTGAATGTAATTATGTGGTTAGTGTGATACGGTGGGAGAACTGACTTGGGTGTTTTGCGTTTGATCACAAATGTTGTGGTTAGCAAGAGTCGCCACCGACTTTTCTTTTATCCAAAAGGAAAGGTGAAAAAGCACATGAAAGACCTTTGAGATTATTTCTTGAGTTCGGGGGTAGATTATGAAAAGGGAAGGTATTAACACCCTTTTCATCCATGGTTTTCCATGGGCTCTTAGTTACTTGCTAGATCACTTGCTTTTGTTTGAAAATGTGCTTTGTGTGGTTTTTGAAAGTATTTTGAAAAGAGACTATTATTTAGGCAATCTTTGTAATGATTCTTGTTCGTATAAATGTATACAAAGTGTTGATCTTTTGAAAATGTTTTCAAGTTTGAAAGATGTTTTTGAAAGTGTTGGTGTTTGTTTTGACAATAGCAAGGATGTTTTGGTTTTGAAATTGAGCAAGCAACTAGGAACATTCTACCTACTCAAAAGTATTTCATGTTTATTTCCTCTTTCCTTTGACATTGTTATCTTACCATTGATTTGGTAAGTAACCCTATCTTTGGATGTAAAAGGGACGGGCGTGGGTCATCGTATAGCCATGATTAGCAATGTTGTAAGATATCTTAGCATTTTCTTTAGGGACTAAGATCATTTTTGAAAGGCAACTTTGATAGTATCATCGAGGGACTGTGATCTTGTTTTTGCTAAGATACCTTACATGCGTAATATGGACATTTATAAGGAAACCAAGTGGATTTACCCTAGAGGTGTTTGTGTGCAAGTGTATTGGTTTACATGCTTGATTTGTCTTGATTAGCGTTTCTAATTAATTGGTTTTAGTATTTCCATACAAACCCTAATTACTAGCAATATATGAAAGTAATAAAAAGTGCGGAAAATAAATATCCTATGCTATTACAATCATTAGGGGGATGGGGTGTACAGATTTACAAATAGGGGTTGCAAATAAAAATAAAATAAAATCCTAAGTTACTATTAAAACCATATTGAATGGGTAAGAATGTACAAGAAAATGTGAAATGGGCTTGTTTTGTTTAAGAAAAGAAATAATTTTTGTTTAAGAAAATATTTTTGATCTTTTTGTTTTAAGAAATAAAATAAAGCATGTAAAATGTAAAATGTTTTTGGTGTTTTTTATTAGTGAAAATAGAAGCGATAGCAAAAAAATAGTAAGGAAAAAGAAAATAGAATCAACGCATTGCTGAATTAAAAGAGATCAGAAGTTCTGACTCTGGCGTGCTGCAAAAGCAAAAATCATATTAGTAGAAATAGGTAAAGTAAGAAGTATTGGGTCCGCTGGGAACAAAGAAGATTTCATAAGTTCTAATGCCACTGGCAGAACTTAGTCTCCCTCTCCATGCTAGTCAGAACATCTGCAACTTAGTCATTTCTCAACAGAATAGAAGATGCGCATATCACAGTTATGGCAGGTTTCATAATGTTTCAGAAACAAGAGATATCAGAACTATAAATCAGAAGCAAGCATGAAATTTCTAATCCTAATTTCCTTAAGAAGTTCTGAACTAATTTACTCCCTACTTAGGCATACAAATACGTGAAACCTCATAATACGTAAAGCATCAGAATCATGATGTCTACATTGTTTTTTTTAACATGCAAATCTGATAATGCCTAAGTAATATGATGAGAGTCAGCAGAAGCTTACCTTGCATCTGCAAAATACTCTGAGATGGAGTCTGGTTCTGAACTCTGGTGATGTTCTGAACAGCTTCTTCATGTACTCAGCATGATGTAAGCTTTCAACTTGGGCAATGAATGATTAGAAAAATTCTGGAACAACCAAGGGGCAAAGTTCTGACTTCCTTGAAGTGGATATGGATGGAGAATGTGTTAGAGTTTGAACACAAAAGTTAGGATGGTTTCTAAATGTACATCAGAAATTGTATGGATGGTTTTGGTCAAGAAATACTTGAGGAAAAAATGGAGTTTGAATGCAAAAACCAAAAGTTAACAGGTTTTTGTATTTTTGTATTTGCAGTTTTGGACTCTTGGAATTTTAGCAGGGGTTCAAGGCTTTTTCTTTCTCAAAAATTCGACATCTTTACAATTGCCAATGGCTTTCAATTCATGGGCAAGGATATTGTATCTTGTAGAGATCAAGGGTACAACCATCATATGCTAGGCGCTGACTTGTTCTTGAAGCAAGTTCAAATAGGTATGGTGGTTAGAAGTTTCCTAGCCGTGCCTAAGCTGGATTCGTAAGCGGGAATTAAGGAAAAGTAACCTCAAAAGAAAAAGCAATGCATGGGCCCAACCTATTCTTGTGCAAAAGTTGCTTTTTCCAAGACAATGATGGTACTTCTATGCCACACGTGGGGAAGTCCTTTGGATAAAGACCCAAAAATGGTTGTGAGCATTAAATGATGATGAGATTTATCCAACCAGAAATCCTGCAATGTGACATTCTGCATCATTGCTTAATTTTGGATCAGAAGTTCAGCTTCAACGTAACTTAGAATAGACATCCAACTCCTGATATATGTATATCCTTGCTCCAGCATGTTCTGAAGGAGTTCTCAGACTTTCCAGGGAGCTCGCAACACGCTTTGTAAACTTCTTTAAATTACCCTTGCAAACTCTGACTGAACCTTTGTGAAAACTGGCCCAGAAGTTCTGACCAAAATCTGTTTTGAAAGTGTCCAAAATTTGCTGAATGCTTCAGTTTCAGGGACGTGCCTTTGAGGATGTATAACTTGAAATCCCAGCATTTCTAGGAGAAATTTTGTTCTTCAATGTTTTAGATCTCATTGAGATCTATAACTCTTGTGTTAGATGCTTTTTCCACAATCAACTTGCATCATGGTGATAATCTGATCAGAAGTTCTGAGCTTGTCATATTTCTTAAACACTTAGAAAAATTCTAAGTATTTAAAATTTTGACTTTTCCAAAGTAATTTTGACTTTTGAATTTCTTGATGAAACAAACTTCATATTTCAACCTGTCTTGATGAAATATGATCATTGAAACTTGATTTTGATCCAAAAGTCAAAGTTTGACTTTTTAGTATGCAAATGACCATTTTACCCTTGCGAATGACTTCTTTTTGGAAAATTTGTAATTCAAGGCTTGAAATTGGATGGAAGCAAACCTGAGGGTCCAGGGTGATCTTTTGAGAAATGAGAGGGAAAATTTTGGGGTACAACAACTGCCTATGTTCAATCTTCTTACACCTGAAGAGTTAGATTGGTAAATCTTCCATTCGTGAATCGAAGGTGAAAGATGATTGGACATTAGAGTACCCATAAATTTGCACTCGATGATGTGATGGTCGATGGTATAGGGAATGGGGTTAGAGATTCCATTCAAAAATGATTGCTGAGAGCCGAATCTGAATAAGTATCAGGATGGCATCCGTTTCCGGAGCATATCTGAACTGTATCTGAAAGTTGTATCTGAATGAGTATCAAAATGGCATCCATGTCTAGATCATATCTGAAATGTATCTGAAAGTTGAATGAGTTTCAGGATGCCATCCGTGTCTGGAGCGTATCTGAACTGCATCTGAAAGTTGAATCTGAATGGGTGTCAGAATGGCATCCGTGTCTGGAGCGTATCTGAACTGTATCTGAAAGCTTGAATCTGAATGAGTATCAGAATGGCATCCGTATTTGGAGCGTATCTGAACTGTATCTGAGAGCCGAATCTGAATGAGTATCAGGATGGTATCCGTATCTGGATCTGAATGAGTATCATAATGGCATCCATATCTAGAGCGTATCTGAAATCCCTTTGACCATTGTTAATGGTAGCTATTTGATTAACCTTATCCTGAAAAGGGTAAAATGTTAGATAATATGCAATGTCATGTTGTATGAAATGCAAGGTACAATGCGTTCGTGTTATTGATGTTCATGATATATGGATGCAATGTATGCGTATGTAAGCTAATCTGCTGCACTACTGTTGGATTGGGAAAATAAATCCCTGACTACTGCAGAGGATATTGAGTATAAGTCTTAATGTATTGAAGTGCTGATGAATTTCCGCTTAGAGAAACAAACTCTGTTGTAAGGGAAATGTTGTGTACTGCTTGTAAAATCATGTTTGGAAATCCTGAGAAATTGGACGACTTCTACTGGGGATTGATAACTGGAAGCTCTGTTCCGCTGGGGATTAAACTGCACACTGGGGGATTTTATGGAATAGCTTAAAGATATTGCCCTATCAGTGATTTTCTTTCTATTTCGTTTATTTGTAAACAGTAATTATGTTCAAATGCATATGTTCAACAATAAATCCTTGGACGTTTTTGTAAACAAAACACAAGAGTAAAGAAAAGTAGATAGTTTTTCACTTTCAAAGGGATATCTTTGTATTGAATTTGAGTAAGTACTTTTGTACAATAAGACAAACATTCTAGTAAGAGAATGTCGTCGTAAAAATGAAAATTTTGATACAAAGAGAAGATAGCTATGTGAAATAATCCCATGCGGTTCCCATTCTGCTATAGCCTTCGTGTCTCTGAGCATCTTGTCTATTTGTTGCCTTGTACGAAGCTGATTGGACTGATCAGAACCACTGAGTTTGTCAGGTTGTCCGTAAGGTGATTCAACAGGACATAGTCATACGCTTTAATTCCTTAACTTTTTCCTGGACCTCCCTTTCGGGATTTCAGTCCACCGGGATACCCTTTTTTTCCCAAGTCGCCCTTTCGGGTTTTCAACTTGTCGGGTGTACATATTTTTTTGTTTTATCCCTAATTTTTTCCCGAACCTTTTTGGTTCGTCGGGATGCCCTTGTTTTTCTTAGGTGTGTCAACCTAGCGGGTCTCTTATGCGTAGTATCTTTTGAATATGTCCGTGTTCACAGGGTGCGGCAGGTCATCACCATCCATGGTGGTCAAGATCGTTGCCCCACCAGAGAATATGTTTTTGATTATAAATGGTCCTTCATATGTAGGAGTCCATTTGCCCCTTGGATCACATTGCAGCAGTATGATGCGCTTGATCATGGCAGGCAGCAGTAAGCCTTTTCTCATCAATCAAGTTTAGTTGATCAAGTCGAGTCTAGATCCAATCTTCTTCATTCAGCCATGCATCCTTCGTAATTGTTAGAGAGGGGATCTGGACCTCAATAGGCAAGACAACCTCTATGTCGTATACTAGAGAGTAGGGTGTTTCCCCGGTTGATGTTTGTGCCGTGGTACGATACCCGTGGAGAGCGAATGGTAACATATTATGCTAGTCTTTGTATGTGACTGTTATTTTCTGTATCATCTTTTTAATGTTCTTATTTGTGGCTTCAACAACACCATTCATATTTGGCCGGTAAGGGGAAGAATTGTGATGCTGGATCTTGAATTGCTCCCACAGGGCGGTGATCACAATATTATTCAAGTTTGTACCATTTTTTGTAATGATCCTTTCTGAGATACCGTAATTGAAATTCTGGCTGCAGATACTCAATGTCACGTTCAATGTTATGACACCGTATCTGACTTACTCTATGACAGTAAATACAAAAGCAATAAAGAACACAGTCAATTGTTTACCCAGTTCAGTGTGCAACAACACCTACTCTGGGGGCTACCAAGCCAGGGAGAGAATCCACTATAAGAGATGTTAATTCAGGAATAAACCAACCAGTTTATCTCCTTCACTTAAGACCTACCCAATGCAATTCTAATCTAAGTACAACTTAAACCTGAGTTCCTACTCACTCCCCCTCAATCACAGCAGTGATACATAAACCAATTTGACTTAAGAATTGATGAAGACACTCTTCAAAAACACACACTTGATTAAGCTTCACAACTTTTTAATCAACCAACACAATCACTCGTGCTTCACAGCTTTGAGTGATGTACACAACTAACTTGACTCTGCTTCACAGCTTTAGTCAAGGAACATTCAAACACTCTTGCTTCAAAGCTTTGAGTGCTACACAACCCTTATAAATAGAAACCTATTCCAAGGCACTTATCACAATGATAATTGCTTGGAGTACAATAAACAAATCTATACAGATTACAAATGATCTTCTAATCAATCAGCAGAGAATCCTCGAAAAACAGCAGCTCTGTTGAATATATAGCAGCTGCAACTTCAGTTAGGGTTTCCAAAAACCTAGGGTTAATTCCGTTTGACCTAAAGACCAGGTCACAAGACTTTATTAACCAGGTTAGGGTTGAGCTAGGTTATCCCTCAGAAAACGCAGGATTCTGTTCAGGAAGGACTAAGTTATTTTCTGAAAAAACTCAGACTTATCCAATCCTGCAATCCTGTTAGTTCAGAACAGGATGTCATAACATCTGTTATGACATCTGTTATGACATCTGAGAAAACCTGTCTACTGATTTAGCAAAATGTGATCATTTTGCAAAAATGCTCAGATACACACTTATAAACATCAGTATTTGAATTACAATATTTTTCTGCAAAGGTACCTAATGAGTCAGTACAAACTGAACTAGAATGTTATGACATCAGTCATGACATTCACACATACACTTGGGATTTACCAAAAATGCAAGCCAATACCTAAACACCTACAAACTCCCCCTTTGGCAGATTTTTGGCTAAAGACCCTAAAACAATCAGAGATAGATAGCAGCAGAAATGAGTGACAGCAGAAAAATAGAATGTCAAGTACTAATTAAGTAAGTACCAAAATATTCTCCCCCTCTTTAGCCACAAATGGGCCAAAGATACATGTTCAGAAAATTTTACAGTTATCCAAAACAAAATAATGAGATCAGCAACAGACAACAACAGAACACACTTCAGCACCAACCAGCAACACCACCAAACAGCAATCAACCTTCAAGCACTGTCATCAGACTCAGAGGATTCAGGCTTCTTTCTTTTCTTGTGAGCAATGTCAGCATTCTTCTCTTTGTTTGATGTCTCAACATTCTTAGAGACATTTGGATTTGTTTCAGCATTTGAGCTTTCTTGGTTCAGAGGAACAGAAATGCCAGGAACTGCATGTCTTATTCGCAACTCTTTGGCCTTGGTGGGGTTAGTTCCCACTTTTCTATAAGAAGAGATCTCCAAAACGTCAGAGTCCAGACAGGAAGAGATTGTCCCAGAATCTTGATCAGAGGAAGAGGTTGAGATGGTCGTATTGGATGATGATGGTGTTTGAGACATTTTGTCAGTTTTGAAGGACCAACAGCAAATGAGGAGAAATTTCTGATTGAGAGACTGGGTTTTGATAAGGAGACGAGAGAGGAAGGAAGCAAAGGAGTGTCTATTCAACTTCTTAAAAGAATTGTAAGAAATGAGAAAATACAATTTTAAACCAATCAGAACAGGCATAAGTCCTTTGGTCCTTGTTTTAAGCAAAATTAATTGCTACAATTCCTCGTGTTGGAAAATACCCAGCTTACCCCTTAAGTTTTCAAATTGGTTTGCATCCAAAGCCTTGGTAAAAATGTCAGCCAGCTGTAGCTCAGTGGCAACATGTTCCAATTTGATTGTCTTCTCTTCTACAAGGTCTCTAATAAAGTGATGTCGTATGTCAATATGTTTGGTCCTGCTATGCTGAATGGGATTCTTGGATATGTTGATTGTACTCAGATTGTCACAGTACAATGTCATAACATCTTGTGTGACATTATACTCAGTGAGCATCTGTTTCATCCATATCATTTGAGAGCAGCTACTACCAGCTGCAATGTATTCAGCTTCAGCAGTAGAAAGAGACACACAATTCTGTTTCTTGCTGAACCAGGAAACTAGATTACTTCCCAAAAAGAAACATCCTCCAGAGGTGCTTTTTCTATCATCAGCACTACCAGCCCAATCAGCATCACAGTAGCCAGTCAGAGCTGGTTCACAGCCATGAGTATACAACAATCCATAGTTGTAAGTACCACTTACATACTTCAAAATTCTCTTCACTTGATTGATATGACTGACTTTGGGATCAGCTTGGTATCTAGCACAAACTCCAACTGCAAAGGCAATATCAGGTCTGCTGGCAGTTAAGTACAACAAGCTTCCTATCATGCTTCTGTACAGACTTTGATCCACCTTAACCCCACTTGAATCTTTGGAAAGCTTTAGATGAGTAGGAGCAGGAGTCCTTTTGTGACTTGCATTCTCCATACCAAACTTCTTTACAATATTCTTAGCATACTTGCTTTGAGATAAGAAGATTGAGTCCTCCATCTGTGAGACTTGTAGTCCAAGAAAATAAGTTAGTTCTCCCATGAGACTCATTTCAAATTCAGCCTGCATCTGGTCAGCAAAGTGTTTAACCATATGTTCTGACATTCCTCCAAACACTATGTCATCAACATATATTTGGGCAACCATCAACTTCCCTCCTTCAGTTTTGACAAATAGAGTTTTGTCCAAGCCTCCTTTTCTGTAGCCTTTGTCTGAGAGAAACTTTGTTAACCTGTCATACCATGCTCTACGAGCTTGTTTCAGCCCATATAGAGCTTTTCTCAATTTGTAGACATGATCAGGATGGGTTGGATCCACAAAACCTTTAGGTTGTTCCACATAAGCTTCCTCATTTAAGTACCCATTTAGAAAGGCACTTTTCACATCCATCTGAAATAACTTGAACTTCAGAAGACAAGCAATTGACAACAAGAGTCTGATTGATTCCAACCTGGCTACAGGTGCAAAGGTTTCATCAAAATCAACCCCTTCAACCTGGGTGTATCCTTGAGCAACAAGTCTTGCCTTATTTCTGGTGACAACTCCTTCAGCATCTGACTTGTTCTTGAATATCCATTTTGTCCCAATGATGTTAGTTCCTTCAGGTCTAGGAACTAGTTCCCAAACTTCATGTTGCTTGAATTGGTTCAGTTCATCTTGCATTGCACCAATCCAATATTCATCAGTTAAGGCTTCCTTGACATTTCTTGGTTCCATTTTGGACACAAAACAAGAGTTTGAGATGATTTCTCTAGATCTTGTGATGACTCCACTATTGGGATCTCCCATGATGAGCTCTTTTGGATGATCCTTCTGAATTCTGATGGAAGGAGTCTTGCTAGCTTCCTTTGATTCAGATTCTGTTGTGGTGGAGTTGGGTAGATCATCCTGTTGGGTTGAAGTCTCAAAGAATGTCTCAACAGTACAAGGAACATCTATTTCTTCATGATAGTCATCAATTATAACATTTATTGATTCCATCATGGTTTTGGTTCTGGAGTTGAATACTCTATAAGCTCTGCTGTTTGAGGAGTATCCTAGAAATATGCCTTCATCACTTTTGGAGTCCAGTTTTCTTCTTTGTTCACGATCAGATAGGATATAGCATTTGCTGCCAAACACATGGAAGTACTTCACAGTTGGTTTTCTTCCTTTCCAGAGTTCATATATGGTGGATGAGGTTCCCTTTCTCAAGGTGACCCTGTTATGAACATAGCAAGCTGTATTCATAGCTTCAGCCCAAAAATACATAGGAAGTCTTTTGGCATGTAACATTACTCTGGCAGATTCTTGTATGGTCCTGTTTTTTCTTTCCACAACTCCATTTTGCTGAGGTGTTATGGGAGAAGAAAACTCATGACTGATTCCTTCTGAAGCACAGAAGTCATCAAACTTGCTGTTTTCAAATTCCTTGCCATGATCACTTCTGATTCTGACAATACATCCTTCCTTCTCTCTTTGAATTCTCTTGCACAGTTCTCTAAAAACTTCAAATGCATCTGATTTTTCCCTAATGAAATTAATCCAGGTGAATCTGGAAAAATCATCCACAACCACATAGGCATATCTTTTACCACCAAGACTCTCCACTTGCATTGGTCCCATCAGATCCATATGGAGGAGTTCTAGAACCTTAGAGGTGGTCAGATGTCTTGACTTTGGATGTGACATCCTAGTCTGCTTACCAACCTGACATTCACCACAAACTCTTCCTTCATCAATTTGCAGTTTTGGAATCCCTCTGACTGCTTCCAAGGAGATAATCCTCTTCATACCCCTTAGATGAAGATGGCCAAGTTTTTGGTGCCACAGTTTCACCTCTTTTTCTTCTTTTGCAATGGAACACACAGATGAGAAATTAGTGTTCTCAGCCTCCCACAAGTAACAGTTGTCTTTTGATCTGACTCCTTTCATTACTATTTCTTGTTTGTCATTGATTACAAGGCATTCAGATTTTGAGAAATTGACCTTGAATCCTAGATCACACAGTTGACTGATACTAATGAGATTAACGGTCAGTCCTTTCACCAGCAGTACTTCATTCAGACTTGGAACTCCAGGGCAGTCCAAATCACCAACACCTTTGATTTCACCTTTAGCCCCATCTCCAAAGGTCACAAAACTGGTGGTGTGAGGCTTAACATTATTGAGGAGGTTCTTGATTCCAGTCATATGTCTGGAACATCCACTGTCAAAGTACCAGTCTTCCTTTGCAGAGACCCTCAGTGAAGTGTGAGCTATCAGTGCAGTAGCCTTTTTCTTCCATTGAGGAGCATGTGGTACCTTTTTAGACTTAGGTTTGACACCTGAGTTCTGATTAGGATATCCATGTAGTCTGAAGCAGAAGGGCTTTATGTGACCATATCTCCCACAATGATGACATTTCCATCTTTGGTACCTCTTCTTCACATGTCTCTGTCCCTGATGTTGAGAGTTGTGTTGAGACATCCGTTTTGACATTTGCTTACCAGTACCAGATTTCTTTGCTTCCATAAATCCTAGTCCAGATTTATTTCCCATATTTTGTCCAGCCTGAAGGATCTCTTCCAATTTGTCTGTTCCATTGGTCAACATCTTGACAGATTTGGTCATTTGTTTCAGTTGTGAGTTTAGAAATTGAACTTCTCCTTCTAGATGACTTATAGTTTCAAGGTGTGCCTTTTTTCAGCCTCCATCTTTATGATGAGTTTTGATTGTTTCTCATTCTGCATACAGACTTCAGTACTTCTGATACACAATTCCTTGTAAGTATCAGCTAGTTCTTCAAAAGTCACCTCTTCATCACTGATGTCACTTTCAGAGGTACAAACACCAGTTAAAGCAGTAACTCGTTTGGCAGTCTCTTCTTCAGAATTACTTTCTGAATCACAGTCAGACCAAGTAACAGTCATTCCTTTTTGTTTCTTAAGAAAGGTAGGACATTCAGCTCGAATATGCCCATATCCTTGACAGCCATGGCATTGAATTCCTCTGCCTTGAATTCCCTTCTCTTCTGACCTTGGTCTTCTGCTGGAACTGTCAATGTTAGAGGGAATTTTATGATCATTAGACCTTGACTTTGGATCAATTCTTTTGATGAGTTTGTTGAACTGTCTTCCAAGCATGGCTACAGCTTCTGAAATGTTTTCTTCAACATCAGTGTCGGACATGAGTGCTATGCTCTTGTTCTTTTTGACACCATTATCAGTGATTCCCATCTCAAAAGTCTGAAGAGACCCAATAAGTTCATTCACTTTCAACTTGCTAATGTCCTGGGCTTCCTCTATGGCAATTACCTTCATTGCAAATCTTTTAGGCAAGGATCTGAGAATCTTCCTCACCAGTTTTTCTTCTGACATCTTTTCTCCCAGTGCTCCTGAGGTGTTGGCAATCTCCAATATGTTCATGTGAAACTCATGAATGGTTTCATCTTCCATCATTTTTAGATTCTCAAATTTGGTGGTCAACATCTGAAGCCTTGACATTTTTACTTTGGAAGTTCCCTCATGAGTAGTTTTGAGAGTGTCCCAAACTTCCTTGGCCAGTTCATATTGATGTACTAGTCTGAAGATGTTTCTATCAATTCCATTGAACAAGGCATTTAAAGCTTTTGAATTTCCCAGAGCTAACTCATCTTCTTCTTTACTCCAATCTTCCTCAGGCTTCAGACTGATTGTCCCATCTATCTCAGTTATGGTGGGATGAATCCATCCTTTGTCAGCAGCTCTCCAAGCCTTTTTGTCCAGAGATTTTAGGAAGGCAATCATACGAGGTTTCCAGTAGTCATAATTAGTTCCATCCAGAATGGGTGGTCTATTTCCAAAAACTCCTTCTTTGTCCATAGTGCCAGAAAGTGATATCCCTAGATCTCACCCAGTAATACAGGCAGGGTGCCTGCTCTGATGCCAATTGAAATTCTGGCTGCAGATACTCAATGTCATGTTCAATGTTATGACACCGTATCTGACTTACTCTATGACAGTAAATACAAAAGCAATAAAGAACACAGTCAATTGTTTACCCAGTTCAGTGTGCAACAACACCTACTCTGGGGGCTACCAAGCCAGGGAGAGAATCCACTATAAGAGATGTTAATTCAGGAATAAACCAACCAGTTTATCTCCTTCACTTAAGACCTACCCAATTCAATTCTAATCTAAGTACAACTTAAACCTGAGTTCCTACTCACTCCCCCTCAATCACAGCAGTGATACATAAACCAATTTGACTTAAGAATTGATGAAGACACTCTTCAAAAACACACACTTGATTAAGCTTCACAGATTTTTAATCAACCAACACAATCACTCGTGCTTCACAGCTTTGAGTGATGTACACAACTAACTTGACTCTGCTTCACAGCTTTAGTCAAGGAACATTCAAACACTCTTGCTTCAAAGCTTTGAGTGCTACACAACCCTTACAAATAGAAACCTATTCCAAGGCACTTATCACAATGATAATTGCTTGGAGTACAATAAACAAATCTATACAGATTACAAATGATCTTCTAATCAATCAGCAGAGAATCCTCGAAAAACAGCAGCTCTGTTGAATATATAGCAGCTGCAACTTCAGTTAGGGTTTCCAAAAACCTAGGGTTAATTCCGTTTGACCTAAAGACCAGGTCACAGGACTTTATTAACCAGGTTAGGGTTGAGCTAGGTTATCCCTCAGAAAACGCAGGATTCTGTTCAGGAAGGACTAAGTTATTTCCTGAAAAAACTCAGACTTATCCAATCCTGCAATCCTGTTAGTTCAGAACAGGATGTCATAACATCTGTTATGACATCTGAGAAAACCTGTCTACTGATTTAGCAAAATGTGATCATTTTGCAAAAATGCTCAGATACACACTTATAAACATCAGTATTTGAATTACAATATTTTTCTGCAAAGGTACCTAATGAGTCAGTATAAACTGAACTAGAATGTTATGACATCAGTCATGACATTCACACATACACTTGGGATTTACCAAAAATGCAAGCCAATACCTAAACACCTACAGTAATGACAGATAAGGTTTTGCTTGATGAACCGGGCAACAATGTTCTTGGTAACGGAAGCGAAAGAAGCTGCCTCCACCCACTTGGTAAAATAGTCAATGGCCACTAAGATGAAGCAGTGTCCATTAGAGGTTGTTGGCTTGATTTCCCCAATCATATCAATCCCCCACATAGCAAAGGGCTAAGGAGCCGTCAAGACATTCAGAGGAACCAGAGGTACATGCACCTTGTCAGCATAAATCTGACACTTGTGGCAAGTTCAAGAGTGTTGATAGCAATCTGCTTCCATGGTAGACCAGTAATAGCTTGCCTGTAGGATTTTCTTTGCCATCGTATGCCCACTGGAATGGGTGCCAAAAGTGCCTTCATGTAACTCAGCCATGATCCTTTCAGCTTCAACTTTGTCTACGCACCGAAGTAACACAGAGTCATGGTTGCATTTGTAAAGAATTCCATTAATAAGGAAGAATTTAGCAGAGAATCTCCTTAAGAACTTCTTATCGTTTACTAAAGCTCCTTCTGGATATTCTTGGGTTTCAAGATACCTCTTGACTTCGTGAAACCAAGGTTGGTCCACTACTTCTTCAGTATTAATCTCGTGATAGTGTGTTGGTTCATCCATTCGTTCAATGGTGATCTGGGGAGCCTCATTATCCCATTTAAGTTTAAACATAGATGACATCGTGGCTAGTGCATCTTCTAGCTGATTTTCTTCTCGCGGGAAATGCTCGAATGTAATCTCCTCAAAATGTGGGAGCAATTTCAAAACATGTTCTTTGTAAGGGATAAGGTTAGAGTGTTTGGTGTCCCATTCCCCTTTGATTTGGCTAATAACCAAAGTTAAATCTCTAAGTACATTCAAAGATTTGATCCCCAAGTCTATGGCAGCTTTCAGACCAAAGATGCACGCTTCGTATTCCGCCATGTTATTAGTACAATTGAAGCAGAGTCTTTCCATAAATGGAGTATGACATCCTTCCGAAGATATGAGTACAACACCAATACCGTTGTCGAGTGCGTTAGATGCCCCGTCAAAAATCAGGGTCCATCGGGATCCTTGTTCAGGTCCGTCATATGATCTAAATTCTTCATAGTTGTTTATTATCATGATGTCTTCATCTAGAAATTCGAACTTCATGGACTGGTAGTCTTCTACAACTTGGTGAGCAAGTTGATCAGCTAGTACACTGCCCTTTATTGCTTTCTGGGTAGTATACTGTATGTCATATTCCGTCAGGATCATCTGCCATCTCGCTATTCTCCCAGAGAGAGAAGGTTTCTCGAAGATGTATTTTATTGGATCCATTTTAGATATCAACAAGGTAGTATGAGTCAGCATATAGTGTTTTAGCCGGAGAGAAGCCCATGCCAGAGCGCAATAAGTTTTCTCGAGCAGTGAATATCTTGTTTCACAGTCGGTAAACTTTTTGCTCAGGTAATAAATAGCATGCTCTTTTCGGCCAGACTCGTCATGCTGCCCCAATACACACCCCATTAAATTTTCCAAAATAGTTAGATACATGATCAATGGTCTTCCCTCAACTGGTGGCATCAACACAAGAGGCTCTTGCAGATACTCTTTGATTTTGTCAAAAGCAGTTTGGCACTCATCATTCCACTTGACTACTTGGTCTTTCTTCAATAACTTGCAGATTGGTTCATAAGTAGTTGTCAGGTGAGAAATGAATATGGAAATGTAGTTCAAACGTCCCAAGAATCCTCTGACTTCCTTCTCAGTACGAGGAGCATGCATCTCTTGTATCGCTTTCACTTTGGAAAGATCTACTTCAATACCTTTGTTTCTGATGAAAAAACCTAGGAGTTTACAAGACCTTACTCCAAACGTGCACTTATTGGGGTTCAACCTCAGCTTGTACTTCTTTAGTCTCTCAAAGAGTTTCTGTAGATGGTCGAGGTGCTCTTCTTCTGTTTTAGATCTAGCTACCATGTCGTCCACATAGACCTCTATTTCGTGATGTATCATGTCATGAAATAGAGATACCATGGCACGCTGATAGGTTGCCCCAGCATTCTTCAGTCCGAATGGCATCACCTTGTAGCAGAATGTGCCCCATTGTGTGACAAAGGTTGTCTTCTCCATGTCCTCAGGCGCCATTTTGATTTGGTTGTAACCTGAGAAACCGTCCATGAGAGAAAAAACTTTGTGTTGTGCAGTATTGTCAACTAGGATGTCAATGTGGGGAAGTGGGAAATCATCCTTAGGGCTTTCCCTATTCAAATCTCTGTAGTCCACGCACATTCGTACCTTGCCGTCTTTTTTTAGGCATGGGAACGAAATTGGCAACCCATTGCAGATAAGAGGTGACGACCAAGAATCCAACATTGAATTGTTTCATGACTTCTGCTTTAATCTTCTCTGACATGTCTGGTCGCATGCGACAAACATTTTTTTTTACTGGTGGGCAATCCTCTTTTGTAGGTAGATGATGTACTACAATATCTGCATCAAGTCCTGGCATGTCTTCATATGACCAGGCAAAGACCTCAACATAATCGTGCAGCAACTGAATCAGACGCTTTTTTACACTGGGTTCCAAATTGGCACCCACCTTGATTTCTCTTTTGTCTTCTTCGGTACCTAGGTTTATTGTATCCACTGGTTCCTCGTGGGGCTGAATGGTCCTCTCTTCTTGTTGCAGTAACCTGGAGAGTTCCCCTGGTACTTCACAATCTTCCTCACCTTCTTCTTTGGCTTGGTAGATTAGATTTTCAGAATCACAGAAGGCCATAGCAGAATCGTTACCCATGGGATCCTGAGCGGATGTAAACCTGCATTGTGAGTGTGAGTGTGTGTAAGAGTATAGCTATCTTTGAAAGAAATGAAAATGT
The DNA here is from genome assembly GCA_948472305.1 of Vicia faba. Taxonomy (NCBI): domain Eukaryota; kingdom Viridiplantae; phylum Streptophyta; class Magnoliopsida; order Fabales; family Fabaceae; genus Vicia; species Vicia faba. The sequence goes on from OX451740.1 coordinate 1,291,595,688, forward strand.
AAAAAGAAAAACAATTAGCACAAAGTTTGTATGCAAAAACGTCCATGATTCATTGATGTCATATGGAACTGAGATGATAACCCTTACAAATGGACCATTGTGCCTCGATTAAGACACAAGGTTTTAAGAGTCTGTTTTAATATTGCAGATCTGACAAAATGCAAAGACAAATTGTTGTGGCATAAAAGTGATCAAGACGAAATCTCTAGCCTCCTAGTTGCTGAGCCCTCCACTGACAGTTGGGAAAATACAATCCTCCAAGTTGTAGTTGTCTTCATCCTCCTCCACTGCATTGACTTCACGGTTGCTGGTCTTCAAGGGCGGTCCTCCGGCATGAGCGCGGCGTACATCTTTTTGGGCACCTGAAGTGAAACCCAGACCAAATTTTTCAGATTTGTATGGGATATCTGGGAGTTGGACCCAAATAGTGCACCCACCTTCTTCTATCACTGCCTTAGCATCCTTCAAAGATGACCTCTTGAGCGGAGGCCTTGTGATCTTGGGAACATGAGACACAACCTTGGTTACTGCCACATCTTACGGGACTTCTTTAAAGTGTTAGAATGGAGTTTCAATAAATTCACCATATAACTCCACGTATCTGAAGGAATTGAGATGGTTGATCATATACTCTTCTTCTCCATGAACGGTGATAATCTTCCCTTGAATCAGATACTTCAGCATTTGGTGCAACGTAGAAGTAACATCGCCATCATTGTAAATCCATGGTCGGCCTAGCAAGCAGGAGTATGAAGCGTGAATATCCATTACATAAAAAGTTGAATCAAATTTTTGGGTTCCAACCTTTATGGGGATATCCACTTCCCTATGTACCATTATTTTCGAGCCGTCAAAAGCCCTCACTACTATGTTTCTTGGCTTTAATGTCAATCCCTCACAGTCAAGCCTATCAAGAGCTTTTTTAGGCAATACATTCAGAGATGAGCCAGTTTCCACCAAAACATGAGCCAAGGTTGTTCCCCTACATTCAATTGAGACATGAAATGCCTCATTATGCTTCCTTCCTCTTGGCGTTAAATCAGCATCCGAAAAACCTAGACCATTATCTGCAGTCAGGCTTGCTATGCAGTCTTGGAACTGGTCAGCAGATGTTTCTTAGGGTACATGAGCAGTTTTCACGAATTTTACCAAGGCCTTTGCATGTGCCTCGGAACATAGTAGTAAAGCCATCATGGAAATTTTGGATGGAATTTGCCCTAGTTGTTCAACTACATCGTAGTCACTTCTTTTTATGATCTTTAGAATTTCCTCCATCTCTTTCCGGGAGATCTCAGGGATAGCCAATGATTGTGCCTTCGTCCAGACAGGCTTAATCAGAATACTTTCACCTCGAGTCTCGGTTGACTCGACAACAGGAATGTCAGTAGGAGTGATAACAGGGGTTGTATCAGCTTTGTCAGTTGGAGTATTATTGGAGATGATTGTGGTACTGGGAATAGCCTTCGGAGGAGAAACAACATCATGAATGATTACGGGTCCAGAAACTGCTTTTGGGGGAGCAATTTCTGGAGAGAATATCCTTCCGCTTCGAGTAATCTTGCTAGTCCCTGCAATATTACTGATATCGGAGTCAACTTTCTGAGAATTTGAATCTTCGGCAGCTGGCCAATCTTGCTTAACACCATGGTAGTAGACATCCCCTCCATAATTCCATGGTACAGTTTTGTCTGAGGAATACGACATTGGTCCAGGCATTGTAATTATCAAAGGAGCTACTTTTGGAATTGATGTAATTCTAATGGGTCTTTTGGTGGAGGCCCTAGAAGAATTAGCGGAAATGGTAACGATGGAAATATCATTATAATAAATAGGTGGAACAGAAGTCTTCTCGAATAAAATTTATTTGTTATCTATGAGGCATTGAACGCCTGTTTTTAACAACAGACAGCTGGTTGGTGAGGACAAACAAGAATAATAACTTTCATCACAGCCTGGGAACACGCCGGCATTCAATAAGTTCTTTTTGATAGGCAGGAGTGGGGTCATAAGTTCATTAACTGAAGTAACAAACATATCTTCTTCAATGGCGTTGGTATTATGGCTGTGTTTGGGCATAGGGGCAGAAATGACATTGGGATTTTCTGGCGCATCAAATTCAACCTCTTTGGCTTCAAGGAGGTCTTGTACTTTATTCTTTAGAGTCCAACAGTTGTTAGTGTGATGGCCGGGACTCTCAGAATGGTATGCACATCGGGTATTAGGATGATAGTGAGAAGAGGTTATGTTAGGATTCTTTGGAGCTTCTTTCAAAGTCACTAGATTGGACCTTAACAAATGTGGTAATACCTGAGATAGAGTCATGTTAATTTTGGCGAATTGTATGACTGGTCTCTCCATTCTTGGCTGGTTGTTTCTTTGCTAATCAAGCGCAGGTTTAGGAATCATAACGGCCCCACCATTGGACGTAGTTCAGCCCTATCTTGATTTCTCTGAGGGTATACGGTAACTACTTCTTTCTATCCGGTGAATGGCTTCCTTACAACAACAGATGATGCATCTTTTTGAATCTTTCCACTGTTTATCCCGACTTCTACCCTTTCCCCGGCCAATATCAGTTCAGTAAAACCTGCCGATGAACTTCCAATTAGGTGATTGAAGAAGGGACCAGACAAGGTTCCCAAAAACATGTCTACTAATTCTCTTTCAGATAGGGGAGGTTGAACTCTTCCATCCAAGTCTCTCCATTTTTGCGCATAGTCTTTGAAGCCTTCACTTGAAACCATGGCCACACTCTGGAGTTGAGTACGGGTAGGCGCAAGATCAGCGTTGTATTGGTATTGTTTGTAAAAGGCAGCAACAAGATCTTCCCAGTTATGAACATTGGCTCTTTCTAATTGATAAAACCAATCAAGTTGAGTTCCAGACATACTTTCTTGGAAGAAGTATACCCATAAATCTTTGTCAGCGGTATGGGGTTGGATTTTCCTCACATAGGACCGGAGATGCATTTTATGGAACGAAACTCTGTCATATTTGGCGAACACAGGTGCTTTGAATTTTGGAGGGATGACAATTCCCGATACTAGTCCCAACTCCTCAAAGTCCAATCTAGGCATTTTTTGGATTTCCATTGCACTCAACCGCTTTTCTAGATGCTTATACTTGTCATCGGCTGGAGGGTATTATTCTTCAGAATAGTCTTCTTATTCCTCTTCCTCGTCTGACTCTGACTGGACAACTATTTCTTTACCCTTCCCATCTTGATTGTATTTCTCACCGGATGTCATTGCAAAGCCTAGGGTCCTTCTTGTCTGCCCTTGGAATATTCTTCCCATGTTTAGAATTCTGGTTATCTTCTTCATCTTCTTTTTATTCTCCTCAGCCAGCAAGGTCTTCAACTCCTCTTGTCCTTTGGCTAGAGTTAAGAACAAATGTTGGAACTGTGCATTCTGAGCTTGGAGGTCCTTTACCGTTCGCTCGAGATCCATCTTACTGAAATAAGCAGTAGAGAGATGAGGAGACTTGTTGCAATAAACCTTCTTATGTTATGATGAATGATAAATGTATATGCAATGATTTCAAGGATCTTAAGATTCAAATTTGTTTTAGACTAAAAGGAAACACACGTTATATTAATAAATTAAAGCTTGAGTACATAAATGCCTTCTTGGGCAAAATAATACAAGAGCTCTAAGATAAAAAGGTAGTACACATCCTCTTTGGTGCAATGTAGGCATTCAGAGTCTGCCCCTCATGAAGTAGCCTAGTGAGTTCCAAAACCTTCTTCTCACTTGCGTATAATTGGGCTTCATAAGTATCTCACTCTCCCTTGAGTTGTATCCAATCCCTTTGTAAGTCTTCAAGAGAGATGGGCATGTCAGGATGTAGGATATTGTATGGAACATCCCCTTCCATGACAGGCTTAATGATTACCGGGAGAATGGAGGGGTAAGGCATCATAAGATTCTGAGCACAAGTTCGTACCCATTTGAGGTAAGGCTCAAGAGGGATGGAATTATTGTGCCCCAAAGTCTTGCTATCTACCTTGTTCATCATCCTCCATGCTCGGGTAAATCTCTGGCGAAGACCTTGATCGTCATTCTCGTAGTCAAATACCAAACCTTGAATCAGCATCTCGTGCAGGCCATCCCTTCGGGCGTAACCAAACTGTCTTAAGGCTAAGCAGGGGTTGTAGGTGATACCTCCCCTAATGCCAAGTAAAGGGACATTAGGAAATTCTCCACAATGGTCGACAATAGTAACATTCTCTATGGATCGGGAGCACCAATGAATGTCTGAATGTTTGAGCGTCATCAAACTTTGTGACCACCTTGAACCTTTCTCGTTCTTTAATACAGATTGGGGAAGATACGAAATAAACCATCTTTCCAAGAGAGGAGTGCAACACATAAGAACACCTATTTTCCTTATTGTGCGAGTGTGAAAAGAGTGTAGGATATCCCCTAGCAATGTAGGCACCGGGTTATGGGATATGAAGATTTTAACGACATTCACATATATGAGTTGATCAGGATTTGGAAACTAAGCCATCCCATAGATGAGGAGAGCCATAATTTCCTCAAAAGCTTGCTGGTCCAAAGAATTCCAACAGTTTTGGGCTTTCTCAAACAAGAACTTTGCTAGGAAACCTTTGACACCACTCCTTGTTTCCCAATGAGTTGTGACATCGGATGAGTGCAAGTGTAGAGCTTGAGAAATCTCTTCTGGCCTTGGGTCTCTTTCTGTACTGTTGAAAGGTAGTTGATTAAGAATGGGAATCCTCAAGAGTCGGGAGAATTCTTCCAAAGTAGGCACAAGTTGATAATCGGGAAATATGGAGCAATGGTGTAAAGGATCAAAGAACTGAAAGAGCACCTTCATCACGTCCTCATATGTGTTGGAGGTGACCAAGTTGAGTAGGCGACCATGCCTCTCGGTGAACGGAGAGTTTTGAGGAATCCTTGAAGCTAGATCTTTAAGTTGTGGAGGGATCCTTACAAGGTTGACTTGAATAGTTTTCCTGCGAAGAGAATCCATATCCTATAAAACAGAACAAAGATAATTCCCAAGATCCTTGAAATGGTTAGTGGATGAGTATGATGTTATGATGTTCATAATTTTATGAACAAGTATGTATATACAAACAAAGCAAACAAGTCCTTAGGTTTAGGCTTGCATGGAGTCTCATAGGTAAGTACCCTCTTGACTTTAGTTGGCTCAAACTTGTCCTAGTAATAGTAACCGGGTTCTAAGGAGCTCAATATCACTAGTTTGTTTCCTTGGTCATTGTTTCAGCACAAGCCTCTTTAATGGCGACCGAAATATCCCAAGAAACCAAACCTCAATAAGTGTAGTATCGAGTATCTACCAACTTCGGACTACACCAAAGTCGGTCATCTCACTACAACCTAAAGGATAAGTTGGTCAAGTAAAGGTTCTAGAAGTTCATTAGTGCTTTATGACATCACTCAGCGGCCCCATATTATCTTTTATTAACTAAAAGGCTACCGGTATCACAAATATGTTGCACTAACGTAGCTATTGCTTAGACCATGTCAGTATACCCCGCACAGTTTCCATAACGTATTGCTACTTACCTATAAGGTAACCCAAATCTGGGTAGAGGATTCAAACCCAAACAAAGAACCACAATGTAAAGCAAACAAGTCAAACAATGAAAGCAAGTAAATATGATATAAACCCTAAGGTAACCCCACTTTTATAATTTCCCCAGCAGAGTCGCCAGTTTTGTGATACGGTGGGAGAACTGACTTGGGTGTTTTGCGTTTGATCGCAAATGTTGCAGTTAGCAAGAGTCGCCACCGACTTTTCTTTTATCCAAAAGGAAAGGTGAAAAAGCATAGGAAAGACCTTTGAGATTATTTCTTGAGTTCGGAGGGTAGATTATGAAAAGGGAAGGTATTAGCACCCTTTTCATCCATAGTTTTCCATGGGCTCTTAGTTACTTGCTAGATCACTTGCTTTTGTTTGAAAATGTGCTTTGTGTGGTTTTTGAAAGTATTTTGAAAAGAGGCTATTGTTTAGGCAATCTTTGTAATGATTCTCATTCGTAAGAATGTATACAAAGTGTTGATCTTTTGAAAAAATTTTCAAGTTTGAAAGATGTTTTTGAAAGTGTTGGTGTTTGTTTTGACAATAGAAAGGATGTTTTGGTTTTGAAAATGATCAAGAAACTAGGAATATTCTATCTACTCAAAAGTCTTTCATGTTTATTTCCTCTTTCCTTTGACATTGTTATCTTACCATTGATTTGGTAAGTAACCCTATCTTTGGATGTAAAAGGGATGGGTGTGGGTCATCGTATAGCCATGATTAGCAATGTTGTAAGATATCCTAGCATTTTCTTTAGGGACTAAGATCATTTTTGAAAGGCAACTTTGATAGCATCATTGAGGGACTATGATCTTGTTTTTGCTAAGATACCTTACATGTGTAATATAGCCATTTATAAGGCAACCAAGTGGATTTACCCTAGGGGCGTTTGTGTGCAAGTGTATTGGTTTACATGCTTGATTTGTCTTGATTAGAGTTTCTAATTGATTGGTTTTAGTCTTTCCATACAAACCCTAATTACTAGAAATATATGAAAGTAATAAAAAGTGCGGAAAATAAATATCCTATGCTATTACAATCATTAGGGGGGATGAGGTGTGCAGATTTACAAATAGGGGTTGTAAATAAAAATAAAATAAAATACTAAGTTACTATTACAATCATATTGAATGGGTAAGAATGTACAAGAAAATGTGAAATGGACTTGTTTTGTTCAAGAAAAGAAATAAGTTTTGTTTAAGAAAATATTTTTTATATTTTTGTTTTAAGAAATAAAATAAAGCATGTAAAATGTAAAATATTTTTGGTGTTTTTGATTAGTGAAAATAGAAGCGATAGCAAAAAAATAGTAAGGAAAAAGAAAATAGAATCAACACATTACCGAATTAAAAGAGATCAGAAGTTCTGACTCTGGCGTGTTGCAAAAGCAAAAATCATATTAGTAGAAATAGGTAAAGTCAGAAGTATTGGGTCCGCTGGGAACAAAGAAGATTTCAGAAGTTATGATGCCACTGGAAGAACATAGTCTCCTTTTCCATGCTATTCAGAACATCTGCAACTTAGTCATTTCTCAACAGAACAGAAGATGCGCATATCACAGTTATGGAAGGTTTCATAATGTTTCAGAAACAAGAGATATCATAACTATAAATCAGAAGCAAGCATGAATTTGCTAATCCTAATTTCCTTAAGAAGTTCTTAACTAATATACTCCCTACTTAGGCATACAAATACGTGAAACCTCAGAATACGTAAAGCATCACAATCATGATGTCTACATCATATTTTTGAACATGCAAATCTGATTATGCCTAAGTAATATGATGAGAGTCAGCAGAAGCTTACCTTGCAGCTGGAAAATACTCTGTGAGCTGGAGTCTGGTTCTGAACTCTGGTGATGTTCTGAACAACTTCTTCACATACTCAACAGGCTGGAAGCTTTCATCTTGGGCAATGAATGATTAGAAAAATTCTGAAACAACCAAGGGGCAAAGTTCTGACTTCCTTGAAGTGGATATGGATGGAGAATATGTTACAGTCTAAACACAGAAGTTAGGATGGTTTCTAAATGTATATCAAAAACTGTATGGATGGTTTTGGTCAAGAAATACTTGAGGAAAAAATGGAGTTTGAATGCAAGAACTAAAAGGTAACAGGTTTTTGTATTTTGTATTTGTAGTTTTGGACTCTTGGAATTCTAGCAGGGCTTCAAGGCTTTTTCTTTCTCAAAAATTCGACCTCTTTACAGTTGCCATTGGCTTTCAATTTATGGGCAAGGATATTGTCGCTTGTAGAGATCAAGGGTACAACCATCATATGCTAGGCACTAACTTGTTCTTGAAGCAAGTTCAAATAGGTATGGTGGTTAGCCGTTTCTTAGCTGTGCCTAAGCTGGATTCGTAAGCGGGAATTAAGGAAAAGTAACCTCAAAAGCAAAAGCAACGCATGGGCCCAGCCTATTCTTGTGCAAAAGTTGCTTTTTCCAAGACAATGATGGTACTTCTATGCCACACGTGGGGAAGTCCTTTGGATAAAGACCCAAAAGTGGTTGTGAGCATTAAATGATGATGAGATTTATCCAACTAGAAATCCTGCAATGTGGGATTCTGCATCATTGCTTAATTCTGGATCAGAAGTTCAGCTTCAGCGTAACTTAGAATAGACATCCAACTTATGATCTTTGTATCTCCTTGCTCTAGCATGTTTTGAAGGAGTTCTCAAACTTTCCAGGGAGCTTGCAACATGCTTTATAACCTTCTTTGAATTACTGATGTGTCTGCGATTGACCTAATGTCTAACGGTATCTTAACTGCAAGCGCACATCCTATCGTGGTAGTAATAAAAGATTGTCGAATCCACAGGGACTTTGTAATCACTCTAGTGCGGGAAAGTAATGCTAGTTTAGCTAAGGCGGAAATTGTCACGTTTGGTTTTGGGAAGGTTAAGGAAGGTAAACTAATTGATTTTAAAGTAATTATAAAATGAAATGGTCGGTATGCAATAGAGTCGACCTAAAGGATCTAATCGGACCTAGGCATATAAGGATGGTCAACTTGGTTTATCTGTAGAATTAATCAGTTTAAAAACCCTCAACTCACACTTTCATGGTCTTATCTCGGATTATACGTCTAAAGCCTTATACCTGCTTTCGCTAGCCTATAAGTGTTTAGAAGTATTTTTTGGAAACTTAATTAATTCTAATTTGGTTTAAAGCGCTTTTACTGTATTTAAATCAAATGCCTAACTTTAGCTATCCGGTTAAAAACCTCACACTTTCGTGGTCTCGATCTAACCTATTTACTCTTTTTACTTTCGTAACAAAGGTTTTATTTTTAAGCATAAAAAGTTATAACCAGAGTTAAGTTGATTAAAGTTTTAGCCTAAGTTTGATCAGATGCCTAATGTCTCTTACTATCTCATACCGACGCTAAAGGTTTAGCTAGCCATGGAAATTATAATGAACATACGGGAAATAAAAACAAACAAATATAGATTGGACATTATAAATAATAAATTAAACTTGCATTAATTAATTAAAAGGTATGTAATACAATTGCAAAATAGAAACCTGAAAATAAAGCCAATACTTCAATCCCTCTTCCACAAATCGGAAACTTGGACTTGGTATCGGTAATATGACAAATTCTGAGGCTTGAATAATAAATCCTAAACTATAATAATAATTTCCTGATGTTGGAACATATTATTTGGGCAATGAAATTAAAAGAACGGAAATAAACGAATGTAGAAAAATAACAACTGAAGGAATAATGGGTTTGATTTCGGCAGAGCTTCCGCACAAGTAAACTGTAAAATGCTCTGTGTCTCTAACGTTGAATGTTGAGGTATTTATAGAGGAATGAATTTGGCAGTTGGCTTGAAGACTTGTCACGAAGCTTTCCTTAAAAATCTCCATAAATGTAGGAACGTGGGTAGTTGAGGAAGAAGTGGTGAACGTGGGGTTTGGCTGGAGAGAAATCAGGAGTTTAAAAACTCCTTCTGTTTTGCTTTGCCATGATCTGCACTTTCAAATAACTGGTATGCGCATTATGGTCGTCACTGAGGCGTTACGAGCAGGTTTGGTGTTTCTCCGTGTTACGGTCGTGGCAGATGTGTTACGGTCGTAACACGCTTCATGATGGCTTACGGTCGTGGCAGATGTGTTACGACCGTCACAGCTACAAAATATGTAATTCTTGACAGATTTATCTTTTTCTTATATTCTTTTGATGCTTTCTTGCATTGTTTCATGTTTTCTTCTGTTTTGAGCTGAGTTATGAATACCTGCAAAAAGTAATGACAAACTCGAAATATTCGGGAGTTAATCGGGTCAAAAATAATACAGAACGGGTAAATTTCATGGAAAATAAATGATACAATTTCGTGTTATCAAATTCCCCCATACTTAAACCTTTGCTTGTCCTCAAGCAAAATAATCAATTGAAAATATTGGACAAGTTTTTATAAACGCACATAACTAGTATACCTTTCGTTTTCAAATAATTACAAGAAATCCTAAGTTAGTTCGGCCGAGAAAATCGAATGAAACAACAACGATACGTAAATGACACAAGCAACAAGCTAGTCGACGACTATCCGTTTTAAACGAAACGTCCAATTATACCATTATAATTCAACTCAAGATTTCTCGTTCATATTTCACCCGGTTTCGTTCTTGCACAATCACATTAAGCCCATTATCCTTGCACGCACGTAGTGGAATAGCCGGTTAGTGGTTCTGATCAAAACACGACGGTTTCTGGCACAATTATGTGGCAACCTCTTTTATCCAATTGCAAGATGCGGGGGATCAAACCGTAGTCTGCCCTACCGAGTTCAGTACCAGATGCTTCTGAACCACCTAGACAATGGATTCTCATGTTACTTAGTAGAAGCTTTTGCATCCGTTTGATTAAACGATCGGGTGAGGATCGCCCAATTTAATTGGTGCAATACCTATATCCTTAAAGCATGTAACATTCTTTTTAAATCAATTTGCAAGATCATCCACTTATGTTCATCGACTTTCCACGTGGTTTGTGTTAAGACTGGTGCCGACTGCTAATATAAACCACTAGGGGCTAATTTAAGACTTAAAACTCAAAGTATCGGTATAACGAAAATGGAGACGATTCGCATAAGTAGGGAGTCGAAGGTGTCATAATCGTATAGTTCTCGTTGGATCGCTCTCGGCCTTCTAACTAAGATTTCAGTTAAAGTAGGTAACTAACGGTTATGCGAATATAAAAGGCGAAAAATTTTGGTATGGCTAAATAAAACGGGGAGAAAATGAAATAACGAAATATAACTGAAATAGAAATGAAATTACTCGTTCTGAAATTAAGAATGCAGTGCTCCTCCCACACTATATCAAACATTGTCTCAATGTTATGATATAATGGCGAGGTTAAATGAAAAATACATCGGAAAAATAAGGAAAACAACAAGAAAAGGAAAAACTACTGGCGACCACGGCGGCTTCGGGTTCGTGACCTTCTGGAAGGAGTAGCTTCAGAGTCAGTGCTCTGGGGTCCAAGAGATGTAACATCCATCCTTAAAGCATTAAGCTCGCTTAGAACTTCATCAAGACTTTCATTTGTCGAGCGTTGACCACTCAAGATTTGGGCATTTTGCGCGAGTAAGGCGTCGAAACGCTCCTGATGCTTTCTTTCAAGAGCTACAGCCATCTGATTTTGCTGATGGAGGGCTCTGAGGACGTCCTCCATAGTAAAAGGAGGTGGTGTAGAAGAGGACTCAGGAATGTCGGGAGCAGGTGTTTCGCGGTCCAATTCCTCCTGGATCTCGTCAGTAGGAGCAGCTGGCTGGGCATCGTGCACGGGAGCATGGCCGTCAGGGGCATCAAATAGCCAATTGGCTCAGTTATTCGGATCGATACGGTCCCTTCAAGGCAAAACAATGTTAGAATAAACGACGTTACGGATCACTGGATGGAACCGACCGTCGTCCCGTTCGTAAATGAGATGAGCCGATTTGCAATGGTCTAAGGTAAGCAAGACAGGTGCTCTGGAGGGCAGATGGGTAAGGGTGTCGCCATGATTCAGGGCCAATGCAATAGAAGTGACAAGCCCTCCGAAATAGAAGGGTTTGCCTCCGCGAGTGCAAATAGAGTGAATATGGGCTAAGAGGAATGGTGCGGCATTGATTTTCTGATTAGTAAACGCACATTGCATGAAGAACAACTCTTTGGAGTTAAGCTTGTGGTTACTATCCCTTGCAAAGATGGTGTTGGATAAGATGCGGTGGAAGTAGCGAATGGCGGGGTTGTGGATTTGGGTAGCATTGAGGTGATCGTATGAGTTAGCCCGATTATTGGTCAAGCTATGCCAAAGGTTGAAGGATTCCTTATGAAAGGTGTCAGGCACACGTAGGTGAGCGCCTTCATCAGTACAGAAGTCTAGTAGGCGACCAAATGCATTCTGAGATAAATCGTATTCGGTGCCGAAAATGCGGAACCTTACCACACCGGTAAGTTTTGGGCCATTCGGAGTGATGTAGCAAAATGAACTGAGGAACTCAAGGGTGAGATTCTCGTACATTGGTTGGGGCTGGCTACATAGGGTCCAAAGGTTGACATTCTGTAGGAGGTGTTGGACACTTTCAAGTAACCCGAGGTCTCGGAGGCAGTCAATGTCGACGAACCTCGTGGGATGGATGCCTCGGCGTTGGAACTTCAGGAACCACGTGCGCTGGGTTTCACCTGCTTCGCCATCGTGTAGGGTAATGCCAGAAATGGGTTGGAGATTGTTCGCCATTTGCATGCAAGCGTGTTTGAGTGAGAATGGTTGTGGTTGGTGAATGAGAGAATGAGAAGATGATACGGGTAATGGATGTATATATAGTTGAAGGAGATAGTGGGAAGTTTGAAAATTGATAGGGATTAGTGGTGGGTTGAATGGGGTTAATGGGTAGTTAATGGAGGAAGTGGGATGGTTGGGGAGTTATGGAAGAAGAAGAGAGAAAGGTTGAGGGAAGAAGAAAAGGGAACATTCTGCTAACAGGGTTACTGATGTAGCCCGTGTTACGGTCGTAATACCAAGCTGACGAGCGTAACGCACTGAAAGGCGCGTGACGGTCGTGGGGGGATGGATTACGATTGTAATGACTGCAAAATGTGCAATTTCTTAACAGACTGTGCTGTATCAAGTCTGCAACATTCTATCTCTACACAAAGGCATTTTAACAGCAATATAAATTCAATGATATACCAAGAAAATGCAAGCATGTATGTTCCAAAACATCACACCATCAGCAATTAGAGTAAACACCCGCAATATATGTAAAGCAGTATAATTTGTGCAGAGGAATCTAGCAAACCAATATTTAAACAACTGAAACGAATGATTTCGTAAAACTGCATGTTCAACAACATAAACTCAAAAATGACATAAAGATAAAATTGTTCTGAATTTAAACGAAACTGAAAGTGTGCGGGAATTTGAAACTTCCTAAAAACAAAACAAAATGAAATATAAAAACTGCAGCTGCCATTCGTGACTTCATCCAAGCTTCGCTTTAATTTCTTCGAGTGAATTATGAATATGATAAAACTGCTCCACTGTTATGTCGGTTAATCCCATTATTTCCAGACGCATGCTTTTTATCTCATCTTTTAAGCCATTAATGTTAGTCTGGTAAGTATTAAGCGTGGTGGCAATTTTGTTAAGGTTATCAGTATAATCCTTAGTTCTTGTTTCAGGGGTTGCATGGGCTTCCGCCATGTTGACATTTTCGTAATAACCAGGAGGAGTCTCCGGGTCACCCATATCGGACATAATATCATCAAAGATTTGGTAATCTTGCGGTGTCTCAGGTGTAGGAGGTTGGTCGGGCGGGTTTAGCTCATAGAGCCAGTTGTCACGGTTGTGGATGCTCACTTTGTCATGGTTCGGAAGGGTAAATAAGTTCACAACTTCATCTCTTATCAGATAATCATAAGGTGGGTAAGCATGGTTTGCAATCATTCAGCGGTTAAAGCAAAAAGCAAGATTCATGGGATGGATCGTACCAAAATTCAGGCACCTATTCAGCTGGTGTCTTAGGCCGAGGGCATGTGCAATCATTGTGACCAGGCCACCTATGATTGGTTCATCAGGGTTATCTATAATGCGGTAAAAAGTTTGCATCAGGAAGGGTACGGCATTAACAGGGTGGCCTTGGTGCATACAATAGAGTAAAAATATCTCGTCTTTGGACACGGCAGTCTGGTTCTCCTCTTTCCCAAATACAGTATGGGCTAGCATCTTATGGAAATAGCAGATAGCAGGGTTATGAATTTCATCGTTATCCATATTATCCGAGTCGGGGTGATAATTACCAGTCAAGGTGCCCCAGAAGTAGTCTAACTCAATGTCCATTAGCTCAACCTGGGTAGTGGAAAAGGCAAAAGGGCCGCTAGGAAATCCTAACAAGTCAGCTAAGTCCTTATGATTGTAAACAAAATTAATGCCGAAGAGACAGAAACTTATGAATCCTTTACGGGTTCCTTTCCCGTGTTCTGGTAAATGGACTAGGGAGCTTAGGAATTCGAAAGTGAGCTCACGGTAGGTAGCAAACCTAGTCTTAATAAGGGCTTTTTCCCACCCCAACTGGTTAAACAAGTACATAACACTATCTAATATACCTAGGGCATTCATAGTTGGTTCATCATGATAAAGTGTTATGCCAATGTTTCTTTTAGACAATTCCTCGAATTTTCTTTTCTGGTTTATACCCCTAAAGGTGGTTTCTAATAAATTATGTTGCTTTGGTTCCATGGGTATTGTTAGGGAAACTAGTCAGAAGAGAAGGTGCAAAAGAAACAAAAACTTTTCAGAAATCATGTGGCAAGTAAAATTATTTTTGAAATTAGCAGCAGTTTTCATGGAAATTATAACATAAGAAAGGAAATGAAAATGAAACTTTAAATAGAAATAAATGCAAAAATGAAAAGAATAATAACTAACACTTAACAAATAGGTGGGTTGCCTCCCACTCAGAGCTGTTTTTAATGTCAAAAGCCTGACAGCTCAGGAGTGCAAGCACTCATGGTGATTCTCTCGAGAATGACTCCTCGGTTGAAACTTTTAGTAATCATCGTTTTCCATGGCCACTTATCAAGCCATCTCACATATACCTCACATTTTCTTTTCTTTCTTCTGTGGGGTGGTTCATTCTTCTGAACTTGTGGTGGTGGTTCTGGATCTATCCTAAGTATCAACTTTTCAAGTTTGGGGTTAGTGATTTCATCCACCACCTCAAAGGTTAACCTTGCCTTCTTAACAGTAATTATATCCCTAGTTTCACGGTCCTCTAATTTTCTCTTTTTATGCAAGACTTCCAACAAGGGTGCATTTGTGTGGATATTTTCCAATACCTCCACATATGTCTTAGATTGGGAGTCTATCTGAGCTTCCATAAAACTTTTTGAGAAAGGAATTAGTGGGGTATATGGATGAGGAACAACAATAGGTTCTTCCTTCTCTACCTCTTCTACGACCTCCCTTTCAGATGGTGTTGGAGGATTTTTCTCAATCTTTACTCTTTTCTCGTCTGAACTCTCCTCATCCACATCATCACTTTCCTAAACCTCATTATCGCTCTCCTCAACCTCCTTATCGCTCTCCTTAGGATTTTCAACTTGTTTTTCACTAATGGTTGTTACAACATCCAATTTTTCCTCAGGGAAGGGTCCTAGAGGGTTTTGTTCAAGCTGGGAGATTTGGGTCTCTAAGGCTATGTTGTGGGTCGCGAGCGAGTCAATCGCAGTGGTCAGTTGCCTATGGTTTTCACTGTTTTGAAGACTTTGTTTTCTAGACTCTTCGTTCTGGACAGTTTGTGTCTCTACAAAGTGCTCCATCAAAGATTCTAACCTAGAGTGAATTAGCGTCGCGTCGGAATCCTCCATTGATGTTTCGAAGTTGAAATCATGCGATTCTTCTGATTCTTCAAATTAAGTTAGGGTCGCATTTTGTGTTTCCGTAAAGCGCTTTGTCATCATTGATATTTCATTAAAATTTCCCATTAATATTTCGAGGTCGGATTTATAGGATACTTGCGTCTCCTCGAAATATTGGGTGTAGTGATTGTAGGGGAAATTTGGTTGAGGATAAGTTTGGTTGGATCTATAATATTCTTGCGATTCCTCAAAACATTGGGATTGGTGGTTGGAAAGGTAATTCGGGTGAGAATGGGCCTGTGATGCATTGAAATTCTCCAATAGTATTTCGAGGTCGGATTTATGGGATTCTTGTGATTCCTCAAAATACTCAGAGTGGGGGTTGTAGAAAAAATTTGGGTGATACATAGTAATTGGGACAAGATTCGTAGATGCAAAGACTCGTTTTGAGAATGAGTGTTTGGCATACAACAGAGGGGAATATAAGAAGTTGCCTTAGTCTAGACAGCGTTGTTTTCAGATTACACTAGTGACTAAACTAAAGTCTCCGGCAACGGCGCCAAAAAATTGATGTGTCTGCGATCGACCTAATGTCTAACGGTATCTTAACTGCAAGCGCACAGCCTATCGCGGTAGTAATAAAAGATTGTCGAATCCACAGGGACTTTGTAATCACTTTAGTGCAGGAAAGTAATGCTAGTTTAGCTAAGGCGGAAATTTTCACGTTTGGTTTTGGGAAGGTTAAGGAAGGTAAACTAATTGATTTTAAAGTAATTATAAAATGAAATGGTCGGTATGCAATAGAGTCGACCTAAAGGATCTAATCGGACCTAGGCATATAAGGATGGTCAACTTGGTTTATCTGTAGAATTAATCAGTTTAAAAACCCTCAACTCACACTTTCATGGTCTTATCTCAGATTATACGTCTAAAGCCCTATACCTGCTTTCGCTAGCCTATAAGTGTTTAGAAGTATTTTTTGGAAACTTAATTAATTCTAATTTGGTTTAAAGTGCTTTCACTGTATTTAAATCAAATGCCTAACTTTAGCTATCCGGTTAAAAACCTCACACTTTCGTGGTCTCGATCTAACCTATTTACTCTTCTTACTTTCGTAACAAAGGTTTTATTTTTAAGCATAAAAAGTTATAACCAGAGTTAAGTTGATTAAAGTTTTAGCCTAAGTTTGATCATATGCCTAATGTCTCTTACTATCTCATACCGACGCTAAAGGTTTAGCTAGCCATGGAAATTATAATGAACGTACGGGAAATAAAAACAAACAAATATAGATTGGACATTATAAATAATAAATTAAACTTGCATTAATTAATTAAAAGGCATGTAATACAATTGCAAAATAGAAACCTGAAAATAAAGCCAATACTTCAATCCCTCTTCCACAAATCGGAAACTCGGACTTGGTATCGGTAATATGACAAATTCTGAGGCTTGAATAATAAATCCTAAACTATAATAATAATTTCCTGATGTTGGAACATATTATTTGGGCAATGAAATTAAAAGAACGGAAATAAACGAATGCAGAAAAATAACAACTGAAGGAATAATGGGTTTGATTTCGGCAGAGCTTCCGCACAAGTAAACTGTAAAATGCTCTGTGTCTCTAACGTTGAATGTTGAGGTATTTATAGAGGAATGAATTTGGCAGTTGGCTTGAAGACTTGTCACGAAGCTTTCCTTAAAAATCTCCATAAATGTAGGAACGTGGGTAGTTGAGGAAGAAGTGGTGAACGTGGGGTTTGGCTGGAGAGAAATCAGGAGTTTGAAAACTCCTTCTGTTTTGCTTTGCCACGATCTGCACTTTCAAATAACTGGTATGCGCATTACGGTCATCACTGAGGCGTTACGAGCAGGTTTGGTGTTTCTCCGTGTTACGGTCGTGGCAGATGTGTTACGGTCGTAACACGCTTCATGATGGCTTACGGTCGTGGCAGATGTGTTACGACCGTCACAGCTACAAAATCTGTAATTCTTGACAGATTTATCTTTTTCTTCTATTCTTTTGATGCTTTCTTGCATTGTTTCATGTTTTCTTCTTTTTTGAGCTGAGTTATGAATACCTGCAAAAAGTAATGACAAACTCGAAATATTCGGGAGTTAATCGGGTCAAAAATAATACAGAACGGGTAAATTTCATGGAAAATAAATGATACAATTTCGTGTTATCAAATTCCCCCATACTTAAACCTTTGCTTGTCCTCAAGCAAAATAATCAATTGAAAATATTGGACAAGTTTTTATAAATGCACATAACTAGTATACCTTTCGTTTTCAAATAATTACAAGAAATTCTAAGTTAGTTCGGCCGAGAAAATCGAATGAAACAACAACGATACGTAAATGACACAAGCAACAAGCTAGTCGGCGACTATCCGTTTTAAACGAAACGTCCAATTATACCATTATAATTCAACTCAAGGTTTCTCGTTCATATTTCACCCGGTTTCGTTCTTGCACAATCACATTAAGCCCATTATCCTTGCACGCACGTAGTGGAATAGCCGGTTAGTGGTTCTGATCAAAACACGACGGTTTCTGGCACAATTATGTGGCAACCTCTTTTATCCAATTGCAAGATGCGGGGGATCAAACCGTAGTCTGCCCTACCGAGTTCAGTACCAGATGCTTCTGAACCACCTAGACAATGGATTCTCATGTTACTTAGTAGAAGCTTTTGCATCCGTTGGATTAAACGATCGGGTGAGGATCGCCCAATTTAATTGGTGCAATACCTATTTCCTTAAAGCATGTAACATTATTTTTAAATCAATTTGCAAGATCATCCACTTATGTTCATCGACTTTCCACGTGGTTTGTGTTAAGACTGGTGCCGACTGCTAATATAAACCACTTGGGGCTAATTTAAGACTTAAAACTTAAAGTATCGGTATAACGAAAATGGATACGATTCGCGTAAGTAGGGAGTCGAAGGTGTCATAATCGTATAGTTCTCGTTGGATCGCTCTCGGCCTTCTAACTAAGATTTCAGTTAAAGTAGGTAACTAACGGTTATGCGAATATAAAAGGCGAAAAATTTTGGTATGGCTAAATAAAACAGGGAGAAAATGAAATAACGAAATATAACTAAAATAGAAATGAAATTACTCGTTCTGAAATTAAGAATGCAGTGCTCCTCCCACACTATATCAAACATTGTCTCAATGTTATGATATAATGGCGAGGTTAAATGAAAAATACATCGGAAAAACAAGGAAAACAACAAGAAAAGGAAAAACTACTGGCGACCACGGCGGATTCGGGTTCGTGACCTTCTGGAAGGAGTAGCTTCAGAGTCAGTGCTCTGGGGTCCAAGAGATGTAACATCCATCCTTAAAGCATTAAGCTCGCTTAGCACTTCATCAAGCCTTTCATTTGTCGAGCGTTGACCACTCAAGATTTGGGCATTTTGCGCGAGTAAGGCGTCGAAACGCTCCTGATGCTTTCTTTCAAGAGCTACAGCCATCTGATTTTGCTGATGGAGGGCTCTGAGGACGTCCTCCATAGTAAAAGGAGGTGGTGTAGAAGAGGACTCAGGAATGTCGGGAGCAGGTGTTTCGCGGTCTAATTCCTCCTGGATCTCGTCAGTAGGAGCAGCTGGCTGGGCATCGTGCACGGGAGCATGGCCGTCAGGGGCATCAAATAGCCAATTGGCTCGGTTATTCGGATCGATACGGTCCCTTCAAGGCAAAACAATGTTAGAATAAACGACGTTACGGATCACTGGATGGAACCGACCGTCGTCCCGTTCGTAAATGAGATGAGCCGATTTGCAATGGTCTAAGGTAAGCAAGACAGGTGCTCTGGAGGGCAGATGGGTAAGGGTGTCGCCATGATTCAGGGCCAATGCAATAGAAGTGACAAGCCCTCCGAAATAGAAGGGTTTGCCTCCGCGAGTGAAAATAGAGTGAATATGGGCTAAGAGGAATGGTGCGACATTGATTTTCTGATTAGTAAACGCACATTGCATGAAGAACAACTCTTTGGAGTTAAGCTTGTGGTTACTATCCCTTGCAAAGATGGTGTTGGATAAGATGCGGTGGAAGTAGCGAATTGCGGGGTTGTGGATTTGGGTAGCATTGAGGTGATCGTATGAGTTAGCCCGATTATTGGTCAAGCTATGCCAAAGGTTGAAGGATTCCTCATGAAAGGTGTCAGGCACACGTAGGTGAGCGCCTTCATCAGTACAGAAGTCTAGTAGGCGACCAAATGCATTATGAGATAAATCGTATTCGGTGCCGAAAATGCGGAACCTTACCACACCGGTAAGTTGATTTCTTGGGCCATTCGGAGTGATGTAGCAAAATGAACTGAGGAACTCAAGGGTGAGATTCTCGTACATTGGTTGGGGCTGGCTACATAGGGTCCAAAGGTTGACATTCTATAGGAGGTGTTGGACACTTTCAAGTAACCCGAGGTCTCGGAGGCAGTCAATGTCGATGAACCTCGTGGGATGGATGCCTTGGCGTTGGAACTTCAGGAACCGCGTGCGCTGGGTTTCACCTGCTTCGCCATCGTGTAGGGTAATGCCAGGAATGGGTTGGAGATTGTTCGCCATTTGCATGCAAGCGTGTTTGAGTGAGAATGGTTGTGGTTGGTGAATGAGAGAATGAGAAGATGATACGGGTAATGGATGTATATATAGTGGAAGGAGATAGTGGGAAGTTTGAAAATTGATAGGGATTAGTGGTGGGTTGAATGGGGTTAATGGGTAGTTAATGGAGGAAGTGGGATGGTTGGGGAGTTATGGAAGAAGAAGAGAGAAAGGTTGAGGGAAGAAGAAAAGGGAACATTCTGCTAACAGGGTTACTGATGTAGCCCGTGTTACGGTCGTAACACCAAGCTGACGAGCGTAACGTGCTGAAAGGCGCGTGACGGTCGTGGGGGGATGGATTACGATCGTAATGACTGCAAAATGTGCAATTTCTTAACAGACTGTGCTGTATCAAGTCTGCAACATTCTATCTCTACACAAAGGCATTTTAACAGCAATATAAATTCAATGATATACTAGAGTTAAGTTGATTAAAGTTTTAGCCTAAGTTTGATCAGATGCCTAATGTCTCTTACTATCTCATACCGACGCTAAAGGTTTAGCTAGCCATGGAAATTATAATGAACGTACGGGAAATAAAAACAAACAAATATAGATTGGACATTATAAATAATAAATTAAACTTGCATTAATTAATTAAAAGGTATGTAATACAATTGCAAAATAGAAACCTGAAAATAAAGCCAATACTTCAATCCCTCTTCCACAAATCGGAAACTCGGACTTGGTATCGGTAATATGACAAATTCTGAGGCTTGAATAATAAATCCTAAACTATAATAATAATTTCCTGATGTTGGAAATTATTATTTGGGCAATGAAATTAAAAGAACAGATATAAACGAATGAAGAAAAATAACAACTGAAGGAATAATGGGTTTGATTTCGGCAGAGCTTCTGCACAAGTAAACCGTAAAATGCTCTGTGTCTCTAACGTTGAATATTGAGGTATTTATAGAGGAATGAATTTGGCAGTTGGCTTGAAGACTTGTCACGAAGCTTTCCTTAAAAATCTCCATAAATGTAGGAACGTGGTAGTTGAGGAAGAAGTGGTGAACGTGGGGTTTGGCTGGAGAGAAATCAGGAGTTTGAAAACTCCTTCTGTTTTGCTTTGCCACAATTTGCACTTTCAAATAACTGGTATGCGCATTACGGTCGTCAGTGAGGCGTTACGAGCAGGTTTGGTGTTTCTCCGTGTTACGGTCGTGGCAGATGTGTTACGGTCGTAACACGCTTCATGATGGCTTACGGTCGTGGCAGATGTGTTACGACCGTCACAGCTACAAAATCTGTAATTCTTGACAGATTTATCTTTTTCTTCTATTCTTTTGATGCTTTCTTGCATTGTTTCATGTTTTCTTCTGTTTTGAGCTGAGTTATGAATACCTGCAAAAAGTAATGACAAACTCGAAATATTCGGGAGTTAATCGGGTCAAAAATAATACAGAACGGGTAAATTTCATGGAAAATAAACGATACAATTTCGTGTTATCAATTACCCTTCCAAACTTTGACTGAACCTTTGTGAAAACTGGCCCAGAAGTTCTGACCAAAATCTGTTTTGAAAGTGTCCAGAATTTGTTGAATGCTTCAGTTTCAAGGACGTGCCTTTGAGGATGTATAACTTAAAATCCCAGCATTTCTAGGAGAAATTTTGTTCTGCAATCTTTTAGATCTCATTCAGATCTATAACTCTTGTGTTAGAAGCTTTTCCGGCATCAGCTTGCATCACGGTGATAATCTGATCAGAAGTTCTGAGCTTGTCATATTTCTTAAACACTTAGAAAAATTCTAAGTATTTAGAATTTTGACTTTTCCAAAGTAATTTAGACTTTTGAATTTCTTGATGAAACAAACTTCATATTTCAACCTATGTTGATGAAATATGATCCTTGAAACTTGATTTTGATCCAAAAGTCAAAGTTTGACTTTTCAGTATGCAAATGACCATTTTACCCTTATGAATGACCTTTTTTTTGGAAAATTTGTAATTCAAGACTTGAAATTGGATGGAAGCAAACCTAAGGGTCCAGGGTGATCTTTTGAGAAATGAGAGGGAAAATTTTTGGGTACAACAGTTAGCTTCAGGGAAGATCAAGGAAGGTGAATTGATGGAAAAATTGGATTGAAAAAGGCTTGAGAATGGATTTTGAAGTTATGAATTCTGAGTTGTGGAACAAGTTTGGAAGGGTGATTCTGGCTATCCAAGCTTGAGAAAATGAATTGGATTGCTCATGTATTTATAGGAGAAACAAATGGGATCAAAAGGAAGGGTGAATGATGCAATTTGGAGGAAATTCGTGTGGGTCTGCATCATGAAGAAAATGTGATTTCTCTTTTGTCAAAACTCATCCAAAACACGCGTTTGGATGCACTAATCCACTTGGGAAAGTTGTCTAATCATGTTTAGACCCAAAACGCGTGCTAATTTGAGGTTTAGAGGTTGTAACATGAAGTTCAAATTCTGACTTGCAATGAAACTTCAATTTCAAGTTACCACTTTTGAAACAATCGCATTCTCAGCTCAAGGGGTCTTAAGGCATGATTATTGATGCTTTAGAAAGATGAGGTTAGAATATTTGCAATGGAAAAAGAATGGAATCAAATGGATGCTTGAGCTGAAAGTTGTGTTGAGTCAAAGTTGGAGAAAAAGAGTTGACTTTCCATACTTAGAAATATTTCAAGTTCTTCTTCAAAAATGACCTATAATGTCTTACATCCAAACATGGCCTTCCACTTGGAATTTACTCTTGACCAAAACAGATGGCATGAAGTAGATATCTTTAATGACATTTTGAAACTTGAACCATTCAAAATCTCCAAAAATTGAGAGAGTTATGAATTGTTGAAGTTGGCAAGAAATCATAAAATGACCTATAATATTTTGCATCCTTAAGGAAACTTCCATCCATTTTCTCACTTTGCACATAAAAGAAGGCATAAAGTTCACACCTTCAAGATCATTATGGAAAAATAATGGGCTTAAGGTGATAAAAATTGACCAAGTTATGATCATTTGAAGTCACACATGGAAAATTGAGGATTCATCTGGAGGACTTGTAATCTTTCTTCCTCATTGAATCTCTTCCTCATGATAACTCCTTGAAAATTTTAAAGTGATTTGTTAATAACCATTTGAAGAGAAAGATGTCTTTGGAATCACTCAAAAATATCAAGAGATGAGCAAGATATATTCCTTTGAAGTTCAAAACCCTAGCTCCTTAGATCAAGAGAATGCTTTGAGGAACTTTGACAATTTTGAACAAACTTCTTGTACCAACACACATGATTTGTAAATAGAAGTTGTTGAGCATGATAATGAGAACTCATAGCCACCAAAACCACTTCTGTATCTTGAACATTGAGATAAATATGCACTTGTGACCAAATGGAATAAAATCTTGTCCAACCGTGACAACTTCTTCAATCAATCCCTTGTGCTTTTCAACCAAATTTGATAACCTTGAAATGTGATGAACCAAAACAAACTTGCCATGCCAATTCTTTCAAAACCAATCCAATTGTTAAGTTTGAACTTCTCAAGCTTTATTGACTAGGGCATGGAAATAAACTCATGAACCCATGGGGTAACTTGTTAAATCCCATTGCCTTTACCTACATGGATAACAAGCAAGATAAACCAACATTGCATTTTATTTAGTTGAAAGAAGAAATCAAGACAAAAACAATATTCATGATCACAAAAGAACATAAGTCAAGGTGCTTGGTGATTCCTCAAAAGGGCAAAGCTACATATAGGGAGGGGAACCAAGAATCCTAGTGTGATCTTATTGTGAATGAATCAACATGGTATAAAGAAAGGATCTTAGGGGGAAAATTGGGGTACAACACTTGTTTCTTAAAGTCATTAGCAACTGTCTTTCTGTTTCATATGCAAGTATTTGTAAATAGTAATCATATTCAAGTGCATATGTCAAAAATAATCACTGGACGTTTTTGAAAAACAAAACATAAAAATATAAAAAAAATAGTTTCGCACTTTTAAAGAAATGATTTGCATTGATTTTGAAGTTTGCCCATAACATGCATTTTTTGTACAAAGAGATTGATGTTCTAGTAGGAGAACGCCGTCGTGAAAACGAAAACTATACAAAATAGTGTACAAAGAGAAAACAGCTATGTGTAATAATCCCATTGAGTTTCAATTCTGCTATTGCTCTTATGTCCTTGAGAGTCTCATCACTTTGCTACTTGTCCTAAGCTGACTAGATTGATTGGTACCATTTGAGCTGGATAGGTGATACTGAAGTCTAGTCGCAAGGTAATATAATGGGACATAGTTGTATGCTTTAAATTCCTAACTTTTTCCTGGACCACCCTTTCGGGTTTTCGGTCCACTGGGATACCCTTTTTTGCCCAAGCCTCCTTTTCAGGTTTTCGACTTGCCTGGTGTACAAATTTTATTGTATTTATCCCTAATTTTTGCTCAAACCCTTTTGGTTCGCCAGGATGCCCTTATTTTTTCCTAGGCCAGTCAACCTATAGGGTGTTTATTTATGTGTAGTATCTTTTCACTATGTCTACATTCACAGGGCGAGGAAGGTCGTCACCATCCATAGTGGTTACAATCATGGCTCCACCAGGAAATATGCTCTTGCTTACAAATGGCCCTTCGTATGTGGGAGTCCATTTGCCCTTGTGATCACCTTGTGGAATGATGATGCGCTTGATTACTAGATCACCCACTTGATATACCTGACGTCTGACATTTTGGTTGAAAGCCTTGATTCTTCGCTTTTGATACATCTGACCATGACAGACAAAAACAAGCCTTTTCTTATCAATCAGATTCAGTTGGTCAAGTCGAGTTTGGATCCAATCATCTTTGTTCAAACCTGCATCCTTCATGATTCTTAAAGGGATCTGGACCTCAATAGGTAGGACAACCTCCATACTATGCACCAGAGAGTAAGGTGTTGCCCCTGTTGACGTACATCCTAAGGTGCGGTAACCATGAAGAGTAAATGGTAACTTCTCATGCCAATCTTTGTATGTCACCGTCATCTTCTGTATGATTTTCTTAATGTTCTTGTTAGCAACCTCCATAACGTCATTCATCTTCAGTCGGTAAGGGAAAGAATTATGATGTTGGATCTTGAATTATTTACAGAGTTCGGTGATCATCGTATTGTTGAGATTTGTACCATTATCTATGATGATTCTTTCTAGAACACCATACCGACAAATAAGGTTGTGCTTGATGAACTGCGCCATAACATTCTTGGTAACAGTAGCAAAAGAGGCAGCCTCGACCCACTTCATGAAGTAATCAATGGCGACTAGGATAAAGTGATGTCTGTTTGAAGCCGTAGGTCTGATTTCTCCGATCATGTCGATGCCCCACATTGAAAAAGGCCAAGGAGAAGTCAAGACGTTCAAAGGAACCGAAGGTACATGTACTTTATCAGCATAGATCTGGCATTTGTGGAAAGTCCAGGAATGCTAATAACAGTCTGCTTCCATAGTGGACCAGTAGTATCCTTCCTGTAAGATCTTTTTAGCCACGGTGTGTCCACTAGAATGGGTGCCAAAGGTACCTTAGTGTAAATATGCCATAATCCTCTCTGCTCCGCTCTTGTCTACACACCGAAGTAAAGGAGAATCATGGTTGCGCTTGTAGAGGACTCCATTATTGAGGAAGAACTTTACAGAGAACATTCTCAGAAACTACTTATCACTGACAGATGCCCCCTCAAGATATTCTTGAGCTTCGAGATACCTTTTCACTTCATGGAACCAAGGTTTGTCTATTACCCCTTCAGTATCGATCTCATAGTAGTAAGCTGGTTCATCCAATCTCTCAATAATGATCTGAGGAACCTCATTGTCCCATCTGACCTTGAACATAGATGACATAGTAGCTAGTGCGTCCGCTAACTGATTATCTTCTCATGGAAAATGTTCAAAGGTGACTTCTTCAAAGTGTGGAAGCAATGCCAACACGTGTTCTTTGTAAGGGATGAGATTAGGGTGCTTCGTGTCCCACTCTCCTTCGATTTGACTTATTACCAAGGCTGAATCTCCGAAAATACTCAAGAACCTGATCCTCAGGTCAATAGCAGCTTTGAGACCCATGATGCATGCTTCATACTCAACCATATTGTTGGTACAGTTGAAACATAGTCTGGCGGTGAAAGGAGTATGAAATCCCTCGGGAGATATGATTACAACACCGATTCCATTTCCAAGTGTGTTAGAAGCTCCATCAAAAACCATAGTCCATCGGGATCCTTCATCTGATCCAAGTTCTTCACAATCAGTTACTAACATAATATTCTCATCTGGGAATTCAAAGTTCATGGATTGGTAGTCATCCACAGCCTGATGAGCCAAATGATCAGCTAGTACACTTCCTTTGATTGCTTTCTGGGTCGTGAATTGAATGTCATATTCGGTCAGGATCATTTGCCATCTCGCCATTCTTCCGGAGAGAGCGGGCTTCTCGAAGATGTACTTGATAGGATCCATCTTAGATATTAACAAAGTAGTATGGGTCAACATATACTGTCTCAGTCGGCGAGCAACCCATTCCAAAGCACATCAAGTTTTCTCTAGCAATGAATATCTTGTTTCACAGTCGGTAAACTTTTTGCTAAGGTAGTATATTGCATGCTCTTTTCAACCAGACTCGTCATGCTTCCCCGGCACACACCCCATTGAATTATCTAACACTGTTAAGTACATTATCAAGGGTCTTCCTTCAATCAGAGGCATTAGAATTAGAAGCTCTTGAAGGTATTCCTTGATTCTATCAAAGGAAATCTAGTATTTGTCATTCCATGTTACCACTTGATCTTTCTTCAAGAGTTTGAAGATTAGCTCACAAGTAGCGGTTAGATGGGAAATGAACCTAACAATGTAATTTAGGCGTCCCAAGAAACCTCTAACCTCTTTCTCAATGCGGGGAGCCGACATATCTTGTATAGCTTTTACCTTTACAGGGTTCACCTGAATACCCTTGTCACTGACAATGAAACCTAAGAGTTTACCAGACCTTACCCCAAAGGTGCACTTGTTCGGATTTTGCCTTAATGTATACGTCTTCAACCTATAAAACAACTTTTGCAAGTGATCAAGGTGCTCTTTTTCCGTTTGAGACCTGGCTATCATGTCATCAAAATAGACCTTATCTCATGGTGAATCGTGTCATGGAACAAAGCCACCATGGCTCGCTGATAGGTTGCCCCAACATTCTTCAATCCAAATGGCATCACTTTGTAACAGAAAGTGCCCCATTGTATGACGATGGTTGTCTTCTCCATATCCTCTGGTGCCATCTTGATCTGATTGTAGCCAGAGAAATCGTACATGAAGGAAAAGATCTTATGTTGTGCAGTGTTGTCAACCAGAACGTCAATGTAGGGAGGTGGGAAGTCATCCTTGGGGTTTGACCTGTTAAAATCTCTGTAGTCCACACACATACATACTTTTCCATCCTTTTTAGGCACCGGGACTACGTTAGCAACCCATTGTGGATAAGATGTGACAGCTAAGAACCCAGTGTTGAACTGTTTCATAACTTCTGCTTTGATCTTTTCTGACATTTCAGGATGTATACAATGGACCTTTTGCTTTATCGGAGGGCAGTCTTCTTTAGTTGGAAGACGATGAACCACAATATCAGTGTCTATCCCTGGCATGTCTTCATATGACCAAGCATAGATCTCGACATAATCATGCAACATCTGTGTCAACCGTTTTGACACTAAGCTCCAAATTTGCACCTATCTTGACCTTTTTTTTGTCCTCTTCTGTGCCCAAGTTCACTGTCTCAACTAGCTCTTCATGAGGCTATATAACCCTTTCTTCCTGTCGTAACAGCCCAACAAGCTCTCCTGGTACCTCATAATCTTCCTCACCTTCGTCTTCGGCTTGGTTGATCGCATTTTTAAAGTCATAACTGATAATAACAGAACTGGTATCAATGGGATCCAGAGTGGATATGGATCTTTAGTTTGATACGTGAGTGTGTGTAAGATCATATCTGTATTGACAAAGTAAAAAGCAGAAAAGAAAGACAGAGAGCGCAAAATTTGTATGCAAAACGTCCAATGCTTTATTGATGGCATGTGAAATTGAAACATGATAACCCTCACAAATAAACCATTGTTCCCCGGGTAAGACACATGGCCATAGAGTTTATATTATTTATTTATTACATATCCGAAAACAATAAAGACAACTACTCCTGAATAAAAGTAATCGACTCAAAGTCTTTAGCCGTCCAGTTACTGGGTCCACCGTTGGTAGTAGGGAAGATCCAATTGTCCATGTCATAGTCACCATCACTGTCTTCTAAAGCATTGACCCCATGATTGCTGATGCGTAGGCGAGGTCCTCCAGCGCGAGCACGACGAACAATCCTCTGAGCCCCTGAAGAGAAACCCAAACCAAACTTATCAAATTTTTATGGAATGTCAGGGAGTTGGCCCCAAATGGTACAACCACCTTCTTTAATAACTGGTTTGGCATCCTTGAGAGAAGCCATTTTCAAGGGAGGTCTGGTGATCTTCGGCACGCTGGTAACAGTCTTGGTTACAACCATGGTCTGAGGCACCTCTTCAATGTTCTGGAAAGGAGTCTCGATGAATCTGCCATCCATTTCCACATACCTGAAAGAGTTCAGGTGGCTTACCATATATTTTTGTTCACCATGCACTGTGACAATATTTCCTTTCACCGGGTACTTTAACATTTGATGCAGAGTGGAAGTAACAGCTCCATCCCCATGGACCCAAGGGCGACCCAACAAACAAGAATAAGATGGTCTGATATCCATCATGTAGAAGGTGGATTCAAAGGTTTGGCGACCAACTTTGATAGGGATGTCTACCTCCCCGTGCACCATTCTTTTTGAACCATCGAAAGCCCTCACTACAATGTTGCTGGGCTTCAGGGTCAAACCTTCACAGTCTAATATGTCAAGAGCCTTCTTGGGAAGAACATTCGGCTATAAACCAGTATCTACTAGAACATGGGCCAAAGTAGTTCCCCTGCATTCGATGGGGACATGCAGCGCATCATTGTTTTTTCTTCCTTTGGGTGTCAAATCAGCATCAGAAAAACCCAACCCATTATCAGCAGTCAAACTGGCCACACAATCTTCAAATTGGTAAGTGGAGGTTTCTTATTGTACATGAGAAGTTTTGAGGAATTTCACCAAAGCTTTTGCATGAGCTTCAGAGGATAATAGTAGGGCCAACAATGAAATCCTTGAAGGGGTCTTCCTCAGCTGTTCAACCACGTTGTAGTCGCTCTTTTAAATGATCTTTAAGATTTCTTCCATTTCCTTCTTGGAAGCCTCTGAAAAGGATTCTGAGTTCGCCTTCGTTTGGACAAGCTCAACCAATATGTCTTTCCCCGAGTCTCAGCTGACTCGGTGATAAGGGTGGTAACAGAGGTAATCACAGAAGTTGCAGTGGTATTATCAGTAGTAACAACAGTAGGAATGATCACAGGAATAGTAACAGATTTAGTAAGAGAAATCTCAGACGAGAACACTCTTCCATTTCTTGTTATTTTACTGGTCCCAACGATATTGCCAATGTCGGGATCAGTATTTCTAGAAATTTTGTCTTCAGCAGCCAACAGGTCTTGCTTGACGCCATGGTAATATACGTCATCCCCATAATTCCAGGGAATAGATTTATCCAAGGAATATGGTATTGGACCTGGCATAGTGATGATCAGGGGAGCCAACTTCGGAGCAGATGTAATCCTGACGGGTCTTTTGGTGGAGACCCTGGGAGGATTGGCGAAAATGGTTATAATCGAAACATCTTTACAGGAGATAGTCGTGACTGAAGTCTTCTCAAATAGAATCTCTTTATCATCCATCAGGCGCTGAACACCTGCTTTCAACAAATAACAATCAGTCGGTAGAGATAAACATAAGTGGCAATCTTCACCATAGCCCGGAAATAACTCAGCTTGCAACAAATTCCACTTAACAGTCATGAGAGGAGTAACAAGTTCCTCAACAGAAGTAACAAACATATCATCATCAAAAATATTGACACCACATCCATGCTTGGGCATGGGAGCAATTATAACATTGGGAATCTCAGGAGCATCAAATTCAATCTCCTTCGCCTCAATAAGGTCTTGCACCCTGTTCTTCAAAGCCCAACAGTCTTTGTATCATGGCCTGGACTTTCTGAATGGTAAGCACAACGAGCATTTGGGTTGTAGCGAGGAGATGCGGTGTTGGGATTCTTGGGAGCTTCCCTCAGGGTAACCAGATTGGATTTCAGTAGGTGAGGCAAAACTTGAGACAAATTCATATTTATCCGGGTGAAATATCTCGTAGGTCTTTCTACTCTAGGATGATTATTCCGTTGTTGAGTAGTTACAGGCTTGGATATCATTACAGCCCCTACCGTTGGATGGAATTCGGTTCTGAAGATGTGAAAAACACAAGAAGGGGGTTGAATTGTTAAAACTTGAAATCAAATGCAGACAACACGTTATTTTTATCCTGGTTCGTTTGATCTCAAACTACTCCAGTCCACCCGTCAAGGTGATTTCGCCTCTCTCCAACGAGGTCTTAATCCACTATATTCAACTGAATACAAATCTGCTTTAACAACTGCTAAAGCCTTCTTGAGTCTAAACCACAGACCGGTTTCTCAAGGAAATTCTTTTACAGAAAAATGAACAAATGTGTGTTGAATGTTTTCTACAAAAACTATATATCATAACTGTGATAATACACAAATGAAGCTTATATGATACTAGATTGCTAGAGCTATAGAATAATCAATTGAGAGCTTTTAGCAAAAGTGGGAACTAGCTTGATGATGATTGCTTTTGGCGTGTATGTGCGTGTAAGGTACTGTAGAGCATTAGCCAATTTCTTTCTCATTGATTTGTTTAAATACTTCTTGGAATAGATACGTTGATGCCAATAATTCCATTTCAATGCTCATTACGTTCTTTCCATATTGAGAAGATCTTTGTCTTGGAATAAAGCCGTTGGTAATTAATCTGCCTTGAATGCAGTACCGTTAACACTTCAGAATGTTCTGCTTGATTAAGATCAAAGCGTTCTTTGGCTTTTAGCTTATTCTGATTGTTTCTGAGTGCTGATGACATTGATAAGATCATGATCAGAGTCAGAGTGTGTTGAGCGCAAATTCTATTCATCAGACTTCAGCGTAAGCACATGTATTGATCTTCTGATGCTGATGTTGATATTGATGTTCTGATGCTGATTTCATCAGAGTTTCCTGTAAATACACAGCATAATTTTAAGTAGCATCTATGTCATATATAAAACTCATAATTCATTTAATCTTGTATTTTGTTATCATCAAAACTCTAACTGAGGGTTGTAGAATCAAACTATGTTCTAACAATCTCCCCCTTTTTGATGATGACAAAAACTAGATTTTTTCAAATAAAATAAAGTGATGAAAGTATCAGAGTTTAAGAATAGAGAGGAAATAGTATCAGAGCTAATCAGATAATGAGAAAAAGTTATCATAGCTGAGAGGGTAAGAAATAAAAAGTATCAGAGTAAAGATGAGAAAAACTCCCCCTGAGTTGATTATTTCCTTTTGATTCCTTGAGTATCAGAACTTTATTGAACCTTTCTTTAAGCATCAGAAGTTTGCTTTATCAGAGTTCTTCAGATTCTTGTACCTGTAAGCTTTTCAGAACAAAGAACTTCAAATATATAAGAATGTTAGAATGTTTGAGACTTTTGTCTCAGTAGACCGTTATTGAAAAATATCATTCTTTCTCCCCCTTTTTGTCAGCTATCAAAAAGCATAATTAATCTGAGTTAAAAAAGATTAGAGCAAAACACGTTTGTATTGAAACAGAAGCAGTGATAGTTTAGAACAAGTAGAAATATTACAGTTAAACATGAAAAGAAAACACTGAAAACATAATAAAAATCTAAGAAGAAGGAGGAAGTCGTGTGAACAGCACTTCCAACATGCTCTTGATTTGTTCGCTGGTTTCGGTTTGCTTTGCTACCATGTTTGCAATAGATTCAATCTTGATATCCTGCTTGTCCATCCGTTCATTCATCAGCATGTCTGATCTCTTCAGATCCTCCAGAGTCTACCTATCAACAGAGGAAGATTGAGGATCTTCAGATACAGTCTGCTTATCAGAGCTTTCTGTAGCTTCTTCTGCTTGACCCAAGTCTTCAGCTTGAATAACATGTTCTTCTGCAGCTTGAACTTGAGATGCTGGACGCTTTTCAGAGCAAGGCTCACTGTCCAGATGCAGAACTTCTTCCTTCAGCACTTTGCTCAGAACTGGACCTTCCATTTCCTTCAGCAGATTGCTAAAGTTCTGCTGAACCTGTCCATAGCTCTGGTCTTGCAGCTTGAAAGTTTCAGCGCATACCCATCTTCTGAATTGAGTCCAGAGATGATCTGCTACAGCAGGATCAACAACTTCCAGAGTTGCTTGTTTCAAAGAAGATAGCCATTTCTGCATATCTGATTCAAAGTTCATCATGCTGGAACCAACATCTGGTTGTTTTGGTTTGGGGATGGCAATTTTCTGGTTTATTGCAGCAAGGCGTTCAAGGATTGTTAGATCAATGACTGTCTTGCTGTGGTTTTCTGTATTTTTCTTAGGTGAGGGAGTAGGAGAATCAGAAATAATGATTGGACTATGTGGGGTGTTTGGAGGAGTTGTTTCTGGTGAGGATGGTAGTTAAGGTATGTTCACAGTTGTACCACAAGGCAGTTGAATGGCCAAGGGTTGTGGTTCAGGAGACTCAGAGGTTTGAGCCTCAGAGTTTTGTGTCTCAGGTTGTGGAGTTTGTGCATGAGGAGGAGATGGTGGATTATTTTCTGGTTGAGGAGAGGATGGTTGTGGAATTTCTTGTTTTGGTATAGGAGAGAGTGGGGTTTCTGGAATGGGTGAAAGTGGAGAAATGAGAATTTATGGTTGTGTATTTGGATTGTTTGTTTTAGGAGCGGAAGTATGTTGTTCTATGTCAGACAGAACTTGTGCAAGTTCTGGTTCTGGAATGGTTGTAGTGTTTGGATTTTGTGGTTTGGAGCGGGATCTTCTGAGGGTTAATGACTCAGAAGGGTCAAAGTCTTCAAAATCTTCATAGGTTTGGGGATTTGGGATATCATATGGAATTGGAGTTGGAGTAGGAATGAATGTGGAACCAGCAGTTGAATTTAAAACATATACAAAAACATGATTACCTCTTTTCTTTGGAGTCTGTTGTGATGATCCTTCTGGAGCAGCTTTTCTCTTCTTAGTCTTCTTCAGAGAAACCTCTGGTGCCTTCTGTTAAAGATCTTAAATGTTCAGGTTGGGTGTTGTACCTTCAGCTTTGCACGCATCCAAGTATCTCAGAACTATTTGAGGCTTGGAGTCAATCTCTGAGAACATAGGAAAGTCGTCCAGAGGAATTCTTCTGCTGGAGATTTCAGCAAAAGGAGTAATGTTGGGCTTCTTCTTAATGTTCTCTATCAGCTTCATCTTCTTTAGATTCTTGGCATTCATGTGCTTGCCAACAAAAGGTTCCAAGGTGCTGGTCTCTTGTGCTTTTGTCAAGTGCTCAATCAGCCTATTCTCAGTCAGAATATCTGATATCAATCTGCCCAAGGGTATCCAATCCCTTTTAGTATGTTCTTCTTCTCTAGTCTCCTTGACGCTAGTCCTTAGATGGTTGAACAGAAGATGAGCTAGATTAATATTTACCTTTTGATTAATAAAATAGATCAGAAACTGCTGATCTATGTTTATGTAATCAGGAGAGCTTGTAGGCTTCCTGTGATTGAAACAGCCCAGAATAATCTTTGCCCAAATTTTGTGCTTATCTTTCAGATCCCTTATCTTGCTGGAGGGAAGCCCCAGCGTGAAAATCCGCCTTGCTATAACAGCAACATCTGAGCACCTTTCAGCCATGTCTATACAACGAATGCCACCACCATTGTAGCCAATCAGACGAGCAATCAAATCTTCAGGAAGAGGCGTGAATCCAGAATTCCTTAACCAAGATAGGAAAAGTTGAACCCACCAACCTGTCAAAGTATCTTTCCCATCCTTGAGCTTGAATCTCTTCTGATAAATCAAAACCATTTTCCTTCAAACTGTTGAAATCCACAATAATCTCTGACAGAACTTCCAGGTTCTTGACTGGAGTGAATAGCGTTCTGAAAGGAACCTCATATTGCTCAGCTGATGCATCTTTCTGGGAACCTGAAGAGATATTGTTGGAAGACGCCATTGTTCACACGAGTTTTTGAGAGAGAAAATTGAAAGGGTTTTCTTGAGCAGTAAGAACACAAAAACATATATCATAAAAATTGATTGAAAACGAAAGTAAGGGTAAACGTTGTGAATGTGTGTTAGTGGTGTTTAAATAGATTTTGAAAAAGTTTTTGAAAACATAAATGCTTAAGAGAGAGAAATAAATCATGATTAATAGCATTAATTGATTGCTGATTTTAGGGGATTTCAGAAAGATACTTAAACGATTACCAGTGACATGTGTCTCAATGCAACCAATCAGCACTTTGCCTTTTCAGAAGCGTGAACGCGTGTTCAGCTTCAGGAAACAGCTGATGACTGGATGACACTTGTTTGCTTTGAGTGAACATCACTTCTATCCTTGAATTGAAGAGCTCATAGATTCATGGATAGATCTGATACAATTTGCATTTCTAAAACTCTGAAAGAGGATTGATCAGAAGTTCACAGAGTAATAAACATGATTCTGAAGGTTAATATATAAAATTAAAACAGTTTTATTCTGGACAGAGCTTCATGCTGAGATGTTTCAGAATGAAGTTGAACCTATCTTCAGAAAGTGGTTTTGTAAAGATATCAGCCCATTGATGGTCTATATCAATAAATTTTAAGTTTAAAATTCCTTTCTGAATATAGTCCCTAATAAAATGATGTTTTATTTCTATATGCTTAGCCCTAGAATGCAAAATTGGATTTCTACTTAAGCAAATGGCAGAAGTATTATCACAGAGTATATGAATGTTACTCTCATAAATATGGAAGTCCTCAAGTTGACTTTTCATCCAAAGCATTTGTGTGTTGTATCCAGCTGCTGCTATGTATTCAGCTTCTTCTGTTGATAGAGAAATCGTGGATTGTCTTTTGCTGGACCATGAGATCAGATTTTCTCCCAGAAACTGGCAGCTTCCAGAAGTGCTTTTACATTCAACTCTGTCTCCAGCAAAGTCTGCATCACAGTAACCTACTAAGCTGTAATCACCAGATTTTCTATAAAACAAACCCAGATTAGTAGTACCTTTCAGATACTTGAAAATTCGCTTAACAGTTGTTAAGTGAGATTCTCTAGGATCTGATTGGAATCTTGCACAAATGCATACACTGAATAAAATATCAGGCCTTGAGGTTGTAAGATAAAGAAGAGAACCAATCATACCTCTGTAGACTTTCTGTTCTACCTTTTTTCTTACCTCTTCTCTTTCCAGAATGCACGTGGGATGCATTGGAATCTTTGATGACTTACATTCTAAGAGATCAAATTTCTTCAGAAGTTCTCTGACATATTTGCTCTGATGAATGTAAGTTCCTTCTGGGGTTTGATTGATCTGGATGCCCAGAAAGAATTTCAGTTCCCCCATCAGGCTCATCTCAAATTTTGCCTGCATACACTTAGCAAATTCTCTTCCCAGAGAGGGTTTAGTAGATCCAAATATAATATCATCAACATAAATCTGACAGACTAAAATGTCATTCTTAATTGTCTTACAGAATAAGGTTGTGTCCACCTTCCCTCTGGTGAATTCCTTTTCTAACAGGAAGTTACTTAGTCTTTCATACCAAGCTTTGGGAGCTTGTTTCAGACCATACAGTGACTTCTTTAGTTTGAAAACATATTCTTGATTTTTTGAACTTTCAAAACCAGGGGGTTGGTGCACATATACCTCTTCTTCTATATAGCCATTTAAGAATGCACTTTTGACATCCATCTGATACAGAGTGATGCCTTTATTAACAGCAAAAGAAATTAAAAGTCTGATAGATTCTAACCTGGCGACTGGAGCAAAGGTTTATGTATAGTCTGTTCCCTCTTGCTGACTATAACCTTGTGCTACCAATCGTTCCTTGTTTCTGACAACTTCACCTTGTTCATTCAGCTTGTTTCTGAACACCCATTTTGTTCCAATGACGTTGAATCCTTTTGGTTTAGGAACCAGATCCCATACGTCATTCCTGGTGAATTGATTCAGCTCCTCTTGCATTGCTAGAATCCAGTCATTGTCCAGAAGTGCTTCATCAATTGAGGATGGTTCAATCAGAGAAATAAGTCCCATGAGGGATTCTTCAGAGTTTTTGAAGTTGGCTCTTATTCTGATTGGATCTTCCTTTCTTCCTAAGATAGTTTCTTCTGGATGATCCATGCTACTTCTGGATGGTCTTTTCTGAGGTGGATCAACAGAAGATGCTGGATTGCATGCAGTGCCTCTTTATGATGTTGAGGGAGTGTCTCTGTAAAGAGCTTCTGATGACTTGTCTTCAGTACCTGTGAATTTAACTTCCATACCTGCAAGTAATTCATTCTGCTTTGACTTTTGAGAGTCAAGCTTGTCATCAAAACGAACACTGATTGATTCTTCCACAATCTGTGTTTCTGTATTGTATACTCTGTACCCTCTTGAGCGTTCAGAGTATCCTAACATAATACACTTCTGTGCTTTAGAGTCAAACTTGTTCAAATAATTCTTAGTATTTAAAATAAAACAATTACATCCAAATGGATGAAAATATGAAATGTTGGGCTTTCTGTTCTTCCACAATTCATATGGAGTCTTTTCCAGAATATGTCTTATGGAGATTCTATTCTGAATGTAGCACACTGTGTTTATTGCCTCTGCCCATAAGATCTTAGCAACGTTAGTCTCGTTGATCATGGTTCTGGCCATTTCTTGCAATGTTCTATTGTTTCGTTCTACAACTCCATTTTGCTGGGGAGTTATAGGACAAGAGAAATCATGCAGAATGCCTTTGTCATTAAAAAATGATTCAAAATCTTTGTTTTCAAACTCTCCACCATGATCACTTCTGACTTTGACGATTCTAAGATCCTTTTCATTCTGAACTTGGTTACAGAAGGTGACAAACACAGAGTGTGACTCGTCCTTGTGTCTTAAGAACTTTACCCATGTCCATCTGCTATAGTCATCTACGATTACTTACCCATACTTCTTGCCACTGACTGAAGCAGTTTTAACTGGTCCAAATAAGTCAATGTGCAGAAGTTCTAATGGCTTAGAGGTGGAAACAACGTTTTTAGATTTGAAAGCAGGTTTTGCAAACTTGCCTTTCTGACATGCTTCACACAGAGCATCTGAATTGAACTTCAGGTTAGGAAGTCCTCTGACCAGATTGAGTTTGTTAATCTGAGATATTCTTCTCATACTAACATGCCCCAATCTTCTGTGCCAGATCCATTGCTCGTTGTTAACAGACAGAAGACACTTTAGATTCTGACTTTTCAGTTCAGAAAGTTTGATTTTGTAAATGTTGTTTCTCCTTTTTCCATTAAACAGGATAGTCCCATCTTTCTGACTAACAGCTTTACATGAATTTTGATTAAAGATTATATCATAACCATTATCACTTAATTGACTTATGGATAACAGGTTATGCATTAATCCATCTACTAATAAAACATTACTTATAGAGGGAATATTTCCATTACCTACTGTTCCAGAGCCAATGATCTTTCCCCTCTGATTGCCTCCAAAGCCTACGTGGCCTCCAGGCTTAAGTTCTAGGCTTTGGAACATATGCCTTCTTCCCGTCATGTGTCGCGAGCAGCCAGAGTCCAGGTACCATGAATGGTGTTTCTGCTTTGCTGCTAAAGAGATCTGCAACATGTATTATTTTATCCTTAGGTACCCATATTTTCTTGGGTCCTGATTTGTTAGTTTTACCAAAACTCTGGTTGAATTTTGGTTTGACAGAATATTTACTACTGGTGTATTTGATGTCGTGTGTGTGCCCATATACAAAGTGTGAATTAAGAGGAGTTCGTTTAATAACTAAATCCATGGCATTCTTTGGTGTAGGTACCTTACCTTGGTATCCTATTCCCTTTCTGCCATTTCTGCTAACTCCATAGATCATTGAAGCCGTCTTGCTTTTATCTATGCTTTTAGCTAGAAACTTCTGGAAGTTGTGATCATACTCCTTGATGATCTCATCAGCACTACTGGGAGTTTCAGGAATTGTTTCCTTCTGAGAGTTTTGTAATAGATTTTCTAATTTTGAAAGTTTATTTTTCAACTCAGAATTCTCCAATTTGAGACTCTCAGTTTTATCAGAGTGAGAAGCAAGATCCCTTTTCAGGTTTTTGAATTTGACTCTGATTTGCTGATATCGTTCCAGAATCTCATTGAGGCTTTCAGCTAGTTCAGCCTTAGTAAAATTAATAGCAAAGTCAGGAAATACCTCTTTTGTGTCTGATTCAGAGTCTGATTCAGAAGCTTCACTGTCTTCTGCTATGTTCGCCATGAGAGCTATGTTTGCTCTCTCATCATCTGATTCTGAGTCAGCTTCAGATGTGTCATAGTCATCCCATGTAGCCATGAGACTTTTCTTCTTTTCCTTGCCAAACTTTCTTCTAGGCTTTTCCTTCTGAAGCTTTGGGCATTCACTCTTGTAGTGTCCTTGCTCATTACACTCATAACAGATGATGTCTTTGTTGTTTGGCTTTCTGCTTCCTGAAGAGCCTTCAGATCTTCTGTGTCCAGAGGATGATTCTGACCTTCTGTATCTGGAGGAGGATTCATTCTGGTTCTCAGATCTTCTGGGATTCCTGAACTTTCTTTGCATCTGCTTCCACGGTTGGTTCACCCTTCCGGAGAGGAGAGACAGTTTGTCTTCTTCTGATGAGGACCCATCAGAGGTTTCTTCAACAGCCTGCAAAACCTTGGAGTTAGATTTTCTGTTAGATTTCAAAGCTAATGGCTTACCTTGCTTTTGAGGTTCATCAGCTTCTA
The DNA here is from genome assembly GCA_948472305.1 of Vicia faba. Taxonomy (NCBI): domain Eukaryota; kingdom Viridiplantae; phylum Streptophyta; class Magnoliopsida; order Fabales; family Fabaceae; genus Vicia; species Vicia faba. The sequence continues at coordinate 1,291,634,689 of OX451740.1, forward strand.
GCTCTATCTCGTGACTTCTGAGGGAGCTGACAAGTTCCTCCAGAGTGATTTTGTTGAGATCTTTAGCTAGCTTCAGCGCTGTGACCATCGGCCTCCACAGTTTTGGCAAGCTTCTGATGATCTTCTTGACATGATCAGCAGTAGGATACCCTTTGTCCAGAACTTTGAGACCAGCAACCAGAATCTGAAATCTTGAGAACATTGTTTCAATAGATTCACTTTCTTCCATCTTGAATGCCTCATACTTCTGAATGAGGGCAAGACCTTTAGTTTCTTTCACTTGAAGGTTGCCTTCATGCGTCATTCTGAGAGAATCAAACATGTTCTCGGCAGTGTCTCTGTTTGAAATCTTTTCATATTCAGAGTAAGAGATAGCATTGAGAAGAATAGTTCTGGCCTTGTGATGATTCTTGAAATCACACTTTTGTTGATCAGACATTGCTTTCCTGTCAATCTTCTGACCACTTGCATTCACAGGGTGCGTGTATCCATCTGTCACCATATCCCACAGATCAGCATCATGGGCTAGAAAGAAGCTTTCAATTCTGTCTTTCCAATAATCAAAGTTCTCTCCATCAAAGACTGGAGGTTTGCCACTGAATCTGTCTCTTTCTTCATTGTTGTCAATGTTGATGTTTTGATGTTGTCCTGCCATAGTGTTTTTCAACGCTGGATCTTGTACTGACACGGCTAAGTGTTATGAACTCAGAACCAGGCGCTCTGATGCCAATTGAAGATGTGAGAAACACAAGAAGGGGGGTTGAATTGTTAAAACTTGAAATCAAATGCAGAAAACACGTTATTTTTATCATGGTTCGTTTGATCTCAAAATACTCCAGTCCACCCGTCAAGGTGATTTCGCCTCTCTCCAACAAGGTCTTAATCCACTATATTCAACTGAATACAAATCTGCTTTAACAACTGCTAAAGCCTTCTTGAGTCTAAACCACAGACCGGTTTCTCAAGGAAATTCTTTTACAAAAAAATGAACAAATATGTGTTGAATGTTTTCTATAAAAACTATATATCATAACTGTGATAATACACAAATGAAGCTTATATGATACTAGATTGCTAGATCTATAGAATAATCAATTGAGAGCTTTTAGCAAAAGTGAGAACTAGCTTGATGATGATTGCTTTTGGCGTGTATGTGCGTGTAATGTACTGTAGAGCATTAGCCAATTTCTTTCTCACTGATTTGTTTAAATACTTCTTGGAATAGATACGTTGATGCCAATAATTCCATTTTAATGCTCATTACGTTCTTTCCATATTGAGAAGATCTTTGTCTTGGAATAAAGCCGTTGGTAATTAATCCGCCTTGAATACAGTACCGTTAACACTTCAGAATGTTCTGCTTGATTAAGATCAGAGCATTCTTTGGATTTTAGCTTATTCTGATTGTTTCTGAGTGCTGATGACATTGATAAGATCCTGATCAGAGTCAGAGTGTGTTGAGCGCAGATTCTATTCATCAGACTTCAGCGTAAGCACATGTATTGATCTTCTGATGCTGATGTTGATATTGATGTTCTGATACTGATTTCATCAGAGTTTGCTGTAAATACACAACATAATTTTAAGTAGCATCTATGTCATATATAAAACTCATAATTCATTTAATCTTGTATTTTGTTATCATCAAAACTCTAACTGAGGGTTGTAGAATCAAACTATGTTCTAACAGGTTCTGCCCTGATTTCTTTGACTGTAAGCAGCACTGACCTCTTTCTTTCCCATGAAAGGTCTCTTTCCTGCACCTAAATAGGAATCTTTCTGAATCTTGCCACTTCTAATCCCAACTTCCACTATTTCTCCATTCAAAATTAACTCAGTAAAGCCAGTTGAGGAGCTTCCAATTAGATGGTTGAAAAACAGAACGGATAGGGTACCCAAAAACATATCCACCAACTCCCTATAAGATAGAGGGGGTTGGACTCTTCCCGCTAGGTCTCTCCACTTCTAAGCGTAGTCTTTAAAACCCTCACTGGAACCCATAGACATACTTTGGAGTTGTGTACAAGTTGGAGCAAGGTCTGCATTATATTGGTACTGCTTATAGAAAGAAGCAACTGGGTCTTCCCAGTTACGAATGTTGGTCCCCTCCAGCTGATAGAACCACTCTAGCTGAGTCCCGGATAGACTATCTTGAAGAAGTGGACCCAAATGTCCTTGTCAGCAGTGTGAGGCTGAATCTTCCTCACATAAGATCGGATATGCATCTTGGGACATGAGACCCCATCATATTTAGCGAACACCGAAACCTTGAACTTCTGTAGGATGAATACCCCAGAAACCAAACCCAGCTCTTCAAAATCCAGCCCAGGTACCCTCTGGATTTCCATTGCATTCAGACGATCCTCCAGCTGTTTGTGCTTATCATCGGCCAGAGGATACTTCTCCTCATTATAGTCAGACTCATTATCAAATTCCCTTAGACTGGGGTCTTCCTCTCTTGTTTCCCATTCTCGATTGTCTCCTTCTTTTAACGAATATGCTAGTTCTATAACTTGCCTTAACTATCCTCTGAACCTCCTTCCCAGTTTCACCACACCAACTGGCTTCTTGGTCTTTTCTTTGACAATCAGGGCTTTCAGCTCTTCTTCCCCCTTGGCCAAATCCATGATCATTTGTTGAAACTGAGCATTTTGAGTTTGTAGATCCTTCACTGTTTGTTCGAGAGCCATTGCTGAAATAAACAGCGAAGAAGATGAGAAACCTGCTTTGAAACCTGTTCATGCAATGATATGTATGATATATGTATGCAATGTTTTCAAGGATTTCTAAGACTTAAATTTTCTTAGACAGAAAGAGAACAAACGTTAATTGCATTAAGAAGTTTTAACGGTCACAATGATGCCTCTTGGGCTTACAAAAGAAGTAACAAAGCCAAAATAAATTCTCAAAGAAAAGAAAGACTCAAGCTTCCCACAGGCGCATCCTCTTTGGGGCAATGTAAGCATTTTATACTCTTCTCTTCATGAAGTAACCTAGTGAGCACTAAAACCTTCTTCTCGTTGGTGTAGAATTGGGTTTCAAAGGTATCTCGTTCTTCTTTGAGTTGGATCCAGGACTTTTTTAGCTCCTCGAGATCAGTTGGCATGTCAGGATAAAGAACAATGTAAGGAGTGTCTCCCTCAGCAATTGGTTCCATAATCACAGGTAAGATGGCGGGGTAAGGAATCATAAGACATTGAGCACGAGCTCACACCCATTTGAGGTAAGGCTCAAGAGGGATGGAATTATTGCGTCCTAGTGTCTTGCTATCAACTCTATTTACCATTCCCCAAGCTCGAATAAACCTGTTACGATAATCCTTAACATTACTCTCATAGTCAAATATGATTCCTTGGATGAGTGCATCATGAGGACCGTCCCTTCTAGCATAACCAAACTGTCGCAACGCCAAACAAGGATTATAAGTGATTCCTCCCCTAATTCCTAAGAGAGGAACATTGGGGAATTCCCCACAGTGATCAATGATGGTAACATTCTCCAAGGATCGAGAGCACCAATGAATATCTGAATGTGTGAGGGATATCAACCTATGAGACCATCTGATACCCTGCTCATTCTTCAAAATAGGCTGAGGTAGGTGTGAAATAAACCACCTAGCCAATAAAGGAGTTCAATACAGAAGGGTCCCTCTTCTCTTTAGAGTGTGAGTATGCAGAGAGTGTAGAATATCTCCAAGTAACGTGCGCACCGTATTATGAGACAGAAAAACCTTGACCATATTCACATCTATGAGCTGGTCCGGGTTAGGGAATAGTACCATCCCATAGATGAGAAGAGCCAACACTTCTTTAAAGGCTTGTAAATCCAGGGTATCCTAAAAATGGTGAGCTTTCTCAAATAGAAACTTAGCTAGAAATCCTTGGATGCCTCTTCTGGTTTCCCAATTTGCCACTACATCTGACCGTTGTAAAGACAAAGCTTGAGCAATCTCTTCAGGTTTTGGGTCTCTTTCAATACTGTTGAATGTTAACTGATTAAGGATAGGTACCCCCAATAATTGAGAAAACTCCTCCATAGTAGGCACTAACTGGTAATCAGAAAAAGTGAAGTAGTGATGTAAAGGGTCAAAGAACTGAAAGAGCACCTTTATCATTTCTTCATTAGAGTTTGAGGTGACCAAGTTGAGAAGTCGGCCATGTCTTTCAGTGAAGGAAGAGCTTTCAGGAATCCTTGATACTAATTCCTTGAGTTGAGTAGGTACCCTCACGGGGTTGACTTGGATAGTGTTCATGAGAGCGGATGCCATGTCCTACAAGACAAGACAAAGATAAGCCCTAGAAAATCCTTGAAATGGTTAATATGATATGCCATGTAATGATGTCATGATTATACTAAGAAATCACAGATATAGCAAGCACAAGCAAATCACACAAAGACCTTGGGTTTAAGGCTTGCATAGGTTTTAAGGTAATACCCTCTTGAAGTTTGATTGGTTCAACCTGTCCTATAAATAGTAACCGGGTTCTAAGGGATCTCAATATCACCGATCTTTCCCACAAGTTTTGTTTCAATAGACAACTGACTTAGCACTAAACAAAACTCGGGAGTCGGATCTCAATGAGTGTAGTATCGAGTATCAACCGACTTTGGGGATACACCAAAGACGGCTATCTCACTATGTTCTAATGGCCAAGTTGTTCAATTAAGATTCTAAGGTTAGTTGATGCTTCATGACACCACGTAGCAGCCTTGTATTCTCCTTGATTAACTCAAGGGTTACCAGTACCCACCAAAGTGTCACATCAACGTAGCTATCACTTCCATCGTGTCAGTATATCCCGCACAGTTTCCATGATCTATTGCTACTTACCTAAAAGGTTTCCCTAGATCCGGGTGTAGGATCTATAGTAACCCCAACAATACCCTTAAAAGTAAATCAATTAAAATAAACAAAGAAAACAGATTAGAAATGAACTAGACCCTAAGGTAAACCCCACTTTTATCTTATCCTTATCAGAGTCGCCAGTTTTGTGATACGGTGGTAGAACAGACTATTAATACTAGTTTGCGTTTTATATTCGCAAATGTGTTTTAAGCAAGATTTTCCACCGACTTTTCTTTTATCCAACAAAGGAAATGGTGAAAAGAACAGAAAAAGACCTTTTTCGAGATTTTTTGAGTAAGGGGGTAGATTATGGAAAGGGAAGGTGTTAGCACCCTTTCCATCCGTAGTTTTCTACGGGCTCTTAGGTACTTGCTCATTTTGAAAACTGCTTTCGTGTTTGTGTGTTTTGAAAAGTTTGCTTGCTTTATGATAACTCTTGTATCAGTCCTCAAGAGTGTTGATAAAGCGTTTTTTTGAAAATGTTTGAAAGTGTGGTGTGAAAAAGATTGTTTGAGCAAGTACTTAATATCTATCTACCTACTCGAAAAAGGTGTTCTTTTCCTCCTTTCCTTTAGATAGTGCTATCATACTATTAGTGAGTAGGTAGCCCTATCATTGGATGTTGAGGGACTATCGAAGGGACGTTTACGGTCACTAAGGCAACTGGGAAAGAACTCTTAGTAATTGTCCTAAAGTTCTAACATCACTTTTTAACCGAGGCAACAATCGAAAGGATCTTCGAGGGACTTGTGATCTCTTGAACTCAAGGACAATCACTAAAAATTATCACATTTCGAGAATGATGACCGTTTTTGAAGGCAACCGAAGTGGGAGATACCATAGGGGTGAGCATGTGCAAGTATGCTTGATTCAGATATACTATCTTTGAATTAGTTTATCTAATCGTTTTAATTTCAGTCTTTTTTCATACAATCCTCTTAATCTAAACAGTTAATAATAATGCAGAAAATAAATTGCAGAAAATAAAACTCCTAAACCATTACAAGGCCTTGGGGTAATTACATAACTAGAACATGAAAGTACAAAATGCAGAATTTTAAACCTAATTAAGACTATTACAAGCCGGGAAACAGTTACATAATGGGAAGAAAGGGAAAATGGAAATCAAAGATAAGCGCGCGAGGAATGGAAAGAGCTTCTAGTCCTAAAATGTTTCTAAGTTAAAAGAAAATTCCTTTTTTGTTTTTGTTTATTCATGAAAATATTAAATAAAATATCTTAATTAACTAAATTAAACAAGGAAAGAAAAAATTAATTACGATTAATTTTAATGAAACTAATATTTTTTTTTGTATTTTTAAAGAAAAAGATTTCAAATTTAATCTTAATTTCTAGTTAGTTTTAATTTAAAGAAAAGGATTAAAGTAATTGACTAGATTAATTTACAAAATTAATTATAAAAAACCTAATTCTATTTTTTGTGATTTTATGATTAAAATAGAAATTTATTTTAAAAACAATTAAAATAAAAAACAAAGAAATTAAAAAAAAAATGGGCTTGTTGGTGTTATGAAGCAGACTGGGGTTGCGGCGCTGAATTTTTGCTAGGCCCACTCAACTAGACCCAGCATTCCAAAAAATAATCTGGTGGGGATGAGTCTTGAGGGTTCACCATAGGGACTGCTGGCTGGGTGCTAGATCTGGATCAATGAATGATCTAGTGACTGAAAGTGAGGGCGCATAGTGCACACTTGGCCATGTACCACAGGTAATCTACCTGAAACAATAGAAAAAATAACAAAAACGTTGGACCTGGGATCGAACCCAGGTCCTTTCCCTCATATGCTTCCTGATCTTTCCAACTGCGTTGCCTGTTAATTCGTGAATTAAAATGAAACAAAACAATATAATGTGAAATCAAAGTAAATGCTGAGTTGTCGAAACGCGCTCTTCAGTGGGCCCCTGGAAGTTTGAATGGACAAATCAGGAAGCGTTGTTCATCCACACCAGCACAAGGAGGGCCAAACCACCCCTCACGGTGGTTGACCACCATCGTCTCCGGCGACCTCTAACTTCAAACTTGCAAAACACACAAGATAAAGATGCCAAGGGTACCCTACCCCCTATTTCAAGGGTTGCGATCACGATGGTGGTGTCCTTTTGGACTGAAATGGCCTGCAAGTTCAGATACAAAGAGGAAGGACCTTCGTGCCCTAACAATGGCACTTTTCTATTTCTACGTCAAAACTGGCATCTAATGGTTCTAAGCACATGCAAACATGATGTTAAGCACAACTATATGCAAAGATATCATTTATGTTACATGAAATAAGAGTTTGAGATCAACGAAATATACCAAATTGTGAGTTGTTGGAGAGGATGATCCTCTGTGCTCTGGCCTTCAGGAATGAATGGGTTAGCTTGCTGAGAGTCTCAGGAACATGAATGGATGGTTGGAAGTGGTTGAAATTGGCTGGAGAGGGAGATCTCGAGTTGAACCACTTTGAACAATTTTTTGAAACTTTGCTAGGGCTTGTTTGAAGCAGCTTCACGTATCCTTATGGTCGGGAATGCTTGTCAATATATATGAGGCAATATTAGGTAAACAAATGTGGAGGAATATCCATGCTTTCATGAGAAAATATTTTCTTTCTAATTATGTGACTTCTGACTTATTTTGGACTAAATCAAATATTTTCCTCCCTCCATGAAATTCCCTTGATATAATCAGCATATCTTGTCCATTATTTGATGGAAAAAGATCTCAAATCAAATCTTACATTATCTCCATTATTTCTTTATTTAATTTTGAATTTTAATGAATAAAATATTAAAATAAATAGCATAAATAATATAATAATGCATGGGTGGGCTTAGAGGTCGTGGACCATGTTAGGAATAAGTTTAAAACATAAAAAGATAAGCCCATTTGGAAAAATTCCAAGTTAGCTCAATATTTGCTTCATGCACTTTTCCAAAAAATTGGCCAACTTTAGCAATGCATATCTCTCTCTCAATTTTAACCCTATGAGGGTGTTCTTGGACTTTTTAGAGAGATTAGGATGTCCTCTAAATAACCCTTTTTGTTTCATCTCAATTGGGTCTCCCATGTTCATTTAAGGAGCTTTGACCCAAAAGGTGTTTTTGTTGACTTTTTGAAAGGACCTATAATGTCTGAGCTTGTATCTTTCAATTGATTCATTTCTTGAACTTGAGGGATGAAGAGAAGTTGTAGGGAATTGGATTATCTTCAAAATGAGCCTTGGTGGAAAACTTTATGATAAAGTATGAGAAAGTTATGCCTTGTCAAAGTTTGGTTGACTTTTCCTATAGAAACCCTAACTTGCAATTTTTGACTTTTGATGAGTTAGGAGCACTTCTTGAGGAATCATGATCAACCCTTGATAAAATTATGGACATCACTTAAAAATGTTGATGTTGACCAAAAGTATTGAAGTTTGACTGTATATAGGCCACATTTGACTTTTGACCTAGTACGGTTGATTTTTAGGCATTTGAGCAGTTGATTGAGAAAACTTGTTGTGCAGGGCATGGAGCTTGGCATGGATAACTTTGAGGAAATATTAGGACCATGGAAAAAATTTGAGACCATTGGAGTTCACACATCTTGATGAAAATTGAAACCCTAGTTAGAGGTTCATTGCCTTTAGGAGGAGAATTTGTCTGGTCAATTCTTAGTCATCCTTGGGCAAGTTGGGGATCCCAATGGGCATGTGTTGAGTAAAATGAGAGGGAACCACATGGTGTTTCTTTGATTGTTTCTGGTATCTTCTTGGAATTTAATATTGTGACCTCCCATATTTTCAATGGCTATCTCCTAATCTTCTTTCTAAGGAGCTTGTTATTGTTGTGACTGTTGATATTGATTCTGATATTAACTTTGACCTTATTGTTGAGCATTCCCTTTCTGATCTTTCCAGGCGAAGTTTGGATGATTATTCCACCCTAGATTGTAAATATTTGAATAGGGATTATTCTGCTTCAAGAAATTTATCTCTTCAATTTTTTCTAGAGTTGTAAGATAATACACAGTATAGTGAGGTCCACTACAAATTTTACAACTGGCACTTTGAGCAGGTTGAATCTGAGCTACCTGTTGGATACCTATATTCATTGCCTTTAAATTTTTATCCACTTTTACAGCTACTGTATCTTCAATTCTGATTTTGTTGGTTTCCAACTATAAATCAATAACCTCTTCCGGTTTACTTGCACACCTATCATACAGCTCCAAATGCTCGTTTGCAGAAATGGCTTCAAATATCTTTTTAATACCAGTGGCTGTTGAAAAATTAGATGAGCCACGGACTACTGTATCAATCAACTGCTTGGTCTTAATTCTAATACCATTAACAAACATTTGTATCTGTTTAGTTTTATCCATATTATGAGTAGGACAAGCCACTAGGATTCTTTTGAATATTTTGTAAGCATCTCCCAATGAGTCACCCTCTTTTTTCTTGAATTTTAGAATATCATATCTTTCTCTCAAGAGCATTGATGTTGGAAAATACTCATTGAAGAAAGTAGTTTCCATCTCTTCCCAAGAAGTAATACTACCAGTTGGAAGAGAATAAAAACACACTTCGGCATCTTTAGATAAAGTGAAAGGAAACATTCTCAACTTCTTTGCTTCATCAGTATGCCCATCAATTTTCAAGGTGGTACTTGTGATACCCCAAATGTGTCCTACCCTTTATAAGGATTATCTAGCTTATGCATCTCACATACTTCATGTACATACTCCTCATTAGGTCATCTAGCATCGCATGCATCATTATTCCATAGATGGCCATAAGATCAAGGTATTTCTTTTTGAAAGCTACACATAAAAATATTATTCCGTCGAGCAGCACAATAAGAAAAAACTCTGGTTTTTCAAGGTTTAAATATGTCCTGCATGTTTCACAAGCTATCAAATCAATAATCAAGCAAGTCGTCACCACACCAATCTCTCATGTATTTCAGCACGCTCTGAATTACAGAGGAATTGGGTGTTTCAGTGAGTTTGAGACAACGACAAGTTGATCTTTATAAACTGTCTCCTGGGCACCTCCTACCTATGTTGGCTATTCTATTGTTGTTGTACTGGCGCAGGATTAGAGATCAATACTTCCCCCACAGATTGGTTGCGGTCACTCTTACTACGACCCTTTTGGCTGTACACATCATTGGATTCCCTCTTACCATTATAAGTCTTCTTCACAATATTTGAAGATGCAGCCATCTGGATTTTACCGCTTCTAATTCCATTTCTAACATGTTCCTATGCCAATATTAATTCAGTGAAACCAACTGAAGAACTCCCAAGTAAGTGATTATAGAAAGGACTTGTCAGTGTGCTCATGAAAATGTCAACCAATTCCCTATCAGCCAAAGGAGGTTGAACTCGGCCTACAAGATCTCTCCATTTCTGCGCATACTCTTTAAAGCCTTCATTATAGCCCATGGTCATACTCTGTAGTTTCATTTGGGTTGGTGCCAAATCAGAATTATATTGATATTGTTTGTAGAAGGTTGCAACCAAATCTTCCCAAGTGTGAATATTGGCACCTTCAAGTTGATAGTACCATTCCAATTGTATCCCAGACAGACTCTCTTGAAATAAATGCAACCATAATTTCTTGTTAGCAGTATATGGTTGTATTTTATGACCATATGACCTCAAGTGCAGCTTCGGGCAGGAAACACCATCGTACGTAGCAAAGACATGTGTTTTGAATTTAGGAGGAATGACAACTCCTGAAACCAGCCCCAAATCATCAAAGTTCAATCCAGGCACCTTTTGAATCTCCATAGCCCTTAGACGCTCTTCCAACAATTTACACTTCTCATTATCATGGGGAAATTGTTCATCTAAATAAGCATCTTCCTCTTCATCGGGAAATTTGTTAGATTCAGGACTGCTCCTTTCAGTTTTCACACTCTTACCATCTTTATCTTGTTTGTCATCTTCATCAGATGGGATGTTAAGGTCTCGAGCTTGCTTGACAGGACCTCTGAACCTTCTTCCCATGTTAAGAATGCCAATCGGTTTCTTTGTCTTCTTCTTTGCCTCATTGATGACAAGTAATTTCAATTATTCGTGCCCCTTGGCTAAGTTCAGGAACATCTATTGGAATTGGGCATTCTGAGCTTGGAGATCTTTTACTGTTTGTTCAAGATCCATTTTTTATGCTGAAATAAACGGCAAGAAGATGAGAAAACCTATCTTGAGGATACCTGGTTACAGCTTTGTCTGAAGAACTTTGAGTCTTCAACTTTGAACGTATTTCCATAAGAATCAAGCTCACCATATCAAGTGGGTCCTAGCCTCTAAATCAAGAGAATATGCTTTGATTTGGATGGCATCTGATTAGAGGAAAATGAATCCTCTTGCCCCCTTGCTAGAAATCTGGCTTATGATAACCCTGCATAAGCCACGTCATAATGATATGATGTTATGATTCGTGTTAAATAGATAACAAACACAAACAAGTCACATAAAGCCCTGGGTTTAAAGGCTTGGATGAAGTCTATAGGTAAGTACCCTTCCTCATTAAAGTCAAGTTGGCTCAACTTGTCCTAAAATAGTAACTGGCTTGCCACCAAAACATCCTGAGAGTCTAATGCCAATGAGCGTAGCATCTAGTATCAAATAACCTTGGACTGCACCAAAGCTGGCTATCTTACTACCTTCTAATGGCCAAGATAGGTTAATTAAGGTTCTAAAAGTAAGTTAGTGCTAATGACACCACGCAAAAGCCTAATGTTATCCTTGACTGACTCAAGGAACATTAGTACAAACCAAAGTTCCGCACTAACCATAATTTTAACCATATCGGTCTACACCGTACAATCTCGATGATCTATTGCTACTTGCCTAAGGCATCCCTAGATTCGGGTGTAGGATATTACAAGCAATAATAAACCCAAGCAACCCTTAAATTTAAAGTAAAAAAAGCAAACAAAGAAAGCAGGTAAAATGATCTAACCCTAAGGTAACCCCTCTTTTTTTTTAAAGTAGAAATCCCCAGCAGAGTCTCCAGTTCTGTAATACGGTGGGAGAACTGACTTTTTTGGTTTTATCCAAATGTGTGGATAGCTAGAGTCGTCACTGAATTTTCTTTTATCCAATATTTAGAAAAAGTGAAAAGAATAGGAAAGACCTTTGATAGATTTTGAGTTCGGGGGATAAGTTATGAAAAGGGAAGGTGTTTGCACCCTTTTTATCTGTAGTTATCTACAGGCTCTTAATTGCTTAGCTCACTTTTGAAAAAAACTTGCTTTGTGTGTGTGTGATTTGTTTGAAAATATTTTTAAATGCCAGTGTAAGACTAACTTTGTAATAATTCTTTTATCAGTCCTCAAGTGTTTACAAAGTGTTTTTGAAAATATATCATTTTGAAAGTGATGTGTGAAAAATGTTTTGCTTATGAGAAAAGTTGTGAGCAAGAAATTAGGAGTTTATTATCCACTAAATTCTTTCTTATTATTTTCTTTCTCCTTTAGAGATAGTTCTATCCATAACATTAGTTGGTAGGTAGCCCTATCCATTGGATGTGAAGGGATAAATGTAGGGTCGTCGTATGGTTATCGAAGGAAACGTTTATGGATATGTTGCACCCCAAAATTTGCCCTCTCATTTCACAAGGATTACCCTGGATAGTCAAGATTGCTTCCAAGCTTTGAACTACAAATTTTCCAAGGAAATCACTCACAAGGGCAAGATGGTCATTTGCATGCTGAAAAAGTCAAACTTTGAATTTGGGATCAAAATCAGGCTTCAAGAATCATATTTCATCAAGACACGTTGAAATATGAAGTTTTGTTTCATTAAAATCCAAAAGGTCAAAATTCTAAATACTTAGAATTTTTTCTAAGTATTTAAGAAAAAATGACCATTTCAGAACTTCTGACCAGGTTATTACCATAACGCCCAGCAAGTTCTGGATATTCTCAAGACAGAGTTTGGTCAGAACTTTTGGACAAGTCTTCACAAAAGCTCAGTCAGAGTTTGCCAAGGCAATTTAAAGAAGGTTAAGGAGCGTGCTACAAGCTTTCTAGAAAGTCTGAAAGCTCCTTTAGAACATGCTGGAGCCAGAAGATAAGAGGATCAGAAGATGGGATGCTACGCTAAAGTAGAACTTTTGATCCAGAACAAAGCCTTGGTATAGAGTTTCACGTTGCAGGATTTCTGGTTGTGATAAATCTCATCATCATTTAATTCTCATTAATGCTCACAACAACTTTTGAGTCTTTGTTCAAAGGATCTTCACCATGCGTACCTCTACTGTCTTGGGATAGCAACTTAGCTACTAAGCCCATGCTTTGATTTTTTCTTTTCCTTAATTCCTGCTGACAGCCACCATGCTTGCTTCAAAGACAAGGCAACACTTCAACACATGAAGGCTATTTCCAACGCTTTGGTTAGAACTTGACCAAATCCTAAAACATTGCTTATACAACTTGCTGCAGACCTATGACCAACAACTGGTTCAGCCTACGTCTGCACCCCATGATTACACCAAACTAGCATACAAAAACTGTAATGAAAAAAACAAAGGAACAAAATGCCAAAAAAGTTTCAAATCCCACTTTCTTTTTCCCCAAAATCACAACAAATTCATCTATAAATACTTGGCTCTATCACACGTTCAAGGGGATGGCTTTTGAAGAGAGAGAGGTTGGCCAAAAGAGAGAAAAGGAAGTTGTGAAACCTTCATAAAAATTCAGAAATCCCATACACAAAAACAAACCTTTGTTCTTCCCTTTGAACCAAAGAACACAACCACTCTTCTGTCTCTCTTACTGACTCAGAACATCCAAAGGCAACCACTCAAAGCTCCAAGCATGCTTCAGGTAAGTCTTTCTGACTTTACTTGTTTTTTCCTTCTGAACATCATTAGCATATAAATATCATAGTATTAACGTTGTACATATCATTGCATGAACTGAAAAACTATGGATCAGAACTTCTAGAATAATGCTAGACTCAGACTTAGGATTAGAACTTCTATGAACTGTTGTGTTGTTATTCTTCCGATTTGTTGTTTGCCAAAAATGAATGAGTTGTTGACGTGCTGATTAATATGAGAAAAGAGTTGAAATGTAATATAGAACTTATGATTTTCACATGCTGATAACACACAAAACTTTTATGATATTTTCTCACTATTAACACACACTGAACTTCTGATTCTCACATGCTGATAGAGCACTGAACCGCTAAGGTTCATTCACTGGCTCAGCAGAACACTGAACTTCTGATAATTCACTCACTGTTCTAACACAACACATAACTTCTGAGTTCTCCTTACATGTCAAATACATTGAACTGCTGACGTTTGCTCACTGTTTCAGTGTAATACAGAACTTCTAACTTATGGTTCACCGGCTGAACACCACCCAGAACCTCTGTGTTTTCCCTATAATGTTTTTTTGCAGGACTTCAGAGTGTATCAATCCAGAACCTTTGTTCCCTTTCCCTCTGACGTTTTTTGCAAGAACTCAGAGTGTACAAAATCAGAACTTCTGATTCTTATGCTTCCTTCTGAGTCACGCGCTTGGCTTTAGAACTTATGATCCTTGTTTCTTTGTTTGCAGCAACACGCTGTTTCTACCTTGCATTTATTTTCCTTTCATCTTTTTTATTATTAACATAAAAAACATAAAAATATTTTCCTTTTAATTTATTTCCTTAAGACAAAAACATTTTCTAAACAAATTCATTTCTTTCTTATATTGTACATATTCAATATGGTTGTAATAATAAAGTAGGACTTATTTTTACTTGCAACCTCCATCCCCTAAATATTGTAATAGCATAGGACTTTACATTTCTGCAATTTATTGTTTTCCTTATACTGTATAGTAATTAGGCGTGTATGGCAAGAAATAAAAATCAACAAGTAGATAACCAAAAATCAAAGACAAATTATGAATGCAATCAAACACACTCGCACACCTACACCCTTAGGGTGATTCCACTTGTTGCCTTACAAAAATGGCCATGTTATGCATGTGGGATGTCTTAGCACAAACGAATCGAAAAAGATCATAGTCCCTCGATGACGCTATCAAAAGTTGCCTTTCAAAATGATCTTAGTCCCTACAGAAAAAGTGCTAAGTCATTTCACAACATTGCTATCATGGTCATACGATAACCCAACGCTTGTCCCTTCACATCCAACGATAGGGCTTCTTATCAAAATAATGGTAAGGTAGCAACATCTAAAGGAGGAGAAAAAACACATCTAAAACCTTTTGAGTAGGTAGATTACTTTTAGTTACTTGCTCAATTTCAAAACAAACATCCTTGCTATTTTCAAAACAATCACATACACTCTCCAAAACATCTTCAAAACACTTTCCAAACATTGAAATATTTTCAAAAGCTCAACACTTTGCATACATTCTTACCAACGGGAATCATTGCAAAGTTTGCCTAAACAATGGCACCTTTTCAAAATACTTTCAAAACCACACAAAAGCACAATTTTCAAACAAAAGCAAGTGATCTAAGCAAGTAACCAAGATCCCATGGATAACCATGGATGAAAAGGATGCTAGTACCTTCCATTTTCATAATCTACCCCCCGAACTCAAGAAAACATCTCAAAGGTCTTTCCTGTGCTTTTTTACCTTTCCTTTTGGATAAAATAAAAGTCGGTGGTGACTCTTGCTAAACCGCGACATTTGCAAACACAAACGCAAAACCTCAAGTCAGTTCTCCCACCGCACCACAGAATTGGCGACTCTGCTGGGAAATTTCTTAAAGTGGGATTACCTTAGGGTTAGATCACATTTACTTGCTTACATTGTTTGATTTGCATGCTTTACATTATGGTTCTCTGTTTGGGCTTGCTTTAATCCTACACCCGGATTTGGGGACACCTTTTAGGTAAGTAGAAATAGACTGTGAGGGAACTGTGCGGGGTATACCAACATGATTGAAGCAGTAGCTATGTTGATGTGGCACTTTGGTTGGTACCGGTAACCCTTGAGTCGAATCAAGTAGAGTACGGGGCCGCCGCGTGGTGTCGTGAAGCATCAACTGACCTTAGAATCTTACTTGACCAACTTGGCCATTAGGACGTAGTGAGATGACCGGTTTCGGTGTAGAGCTGAAAATTGGTTGATACTCGATGCAACACTCATTGAGACTTGACCCCTGAGTTTTGTTCGGTTGCAAGTCAATCGCTTATTGAACGAAGCTTGTGGGAAAGGTCAGTGATATTGAGATCCCTTAGAACCCGGTTACTATTAACTAGGACAGGTTGAGCCAACTAAACTTCAAGAGGGTACTTACCTACAAACTCCATGCAAGCCTAAACCTAAGGACTTGTCTGCTTTGTGTGAATATGATTATTTGTATATAAACTCGCTTAATTCACATACTTGTGCATAACATCATAACATCATACCATAGCATTTTCAA
Source organism: Vicia faba (assembly GCA_948472305.1). Lineage (NCBI taxonomy): Eukaryota > Viridiplantae > Streptophyta > Magnoliopsida > Fabales > Fabaceae > Vicia > Vicia faba. The sequence continues at coordinate 1,291,650,936 of OX451740.1, forward strand.
TAACCATTTCAAGGATCTCGAGGGTCTTTGATGCAGGTTATGATAAACCAAATTTCTGGAAAGGGGCGGGGGGATTTATTTTCCTCTGATCAAATGTCGTCAAAGATCAAGTACAACAAACTTGAGTCAAGGGCTATGACCCACTTGACATGGTGATATTGATTCTCGTGGAAGGACATCCACCGATACAAAGTTCTCCAAACAACGATGTTGATCAAATTTCAATCTCTAACTTTTTTTTTGTTTACCCTGCGAGATCCTTGAAAACATGCATCCACATATCATGCATCATATCGTGACAAGTTTCTCCCATACAGGCCTCCTTATCTTCCTATTGTTTATTTCAGTAAGATGGATATGGAACAAATGGTGAAAGATCTCCAAGCTCAAAATGCTCAATTCCAACAAATGCTTCTGGCTATGGCTAAGGGGAAAGAGGACCTGAAAGCTCTCCTTCTCAAAGAAAAGAAGAAGAAGTCCAAGAAGTCAGTAGGCGTCTTGAACTTCAGAAGAAGACCTAAAGCCCTAGATCTTTCAACTTCATCCAACACGGGGAATAGTCTTGAAGAAGACCACAATCTGGAGATTGATGAAGCCGAAGCTGACTACTCTGAAGAACAATATCCTCCCGCTGATGACAAGTACAAACAGTTGGAGGATCGCCTCAGTGCTATGGAGATTCAACAAAAACATGGCTTGGATTTAGGAGACATGGGTTTGGTTTCTAGAGTGGTCATCCCGCAAAATTTCAAAGTCCCTACCTTTTCCCTATACGATGGAGTCTTTTGCCCTAAGATGCACTTGAAGTCTTATGTCCGCAAGATTCAACCATACACAACTGATCTGAAGCTTTGGATCCATTTCTTCCAAGAAAGCCTAGTAGGGACTCAACTCGAATGGTTCTATCAATTGGAGAGTTCTCGCATCCATACATGAGAGGATTTGGTTGCTGCTTTCTATAAGCAGTATCAGTACAATGTTGATCTTGCACCAACTCGTGTGCAATTGCAGAACATGACCATGGGTTCCAATGAGAGCTTCAAAGGATACGCCCAAAAGTGGAGAGATCTGGTTGGTAGGGTGCAAACCCCTTTAACTGACAGGGAGCTAATTGACATCTTCATGGGAACTTTGACATGGCCTTTCTTCAATCACTTGATCGGAAGCTCCTCAGCCGGGTTCGCCGAGCTAATACTGACCGACGAAAGGGTCGAAGCTGGCATTTAAAGTGGAAAGATCCAAGGAGCTACACCCTCTTATGCTCAAAAAAATCCATACAATGGGAAGAGAGAGTCCAATGATGTGTACAATTAAAAGAGTCGTCGTGACCAACACGTAGGGGCAGTCCTGATCTCTGGTTCTGTGTCACACCGACAACAACAAAAGGGAAATAAACGAAGGCCAGACGAGCCTAAAAGACAGTTTACCAACATCAACATGCCGTTGTCTCAAGTGCTACAACACTTGTTAAGGATGAATCTGATTGCATTGATAGGACCTCATCCAAACCCCAAAACTTCTTCTCCTAACTACAATCCTAATGCAACATGTGCTTATCATTCTGGCAGTCCCGGGCATGATACTAACGATTGTTGGGCATTGAAGTACAAGATTCCTAATTTGATTGACGCCAAGGAGATCGAGTTCGACCCTCCGGAGACTCCAAACGTGATCACTACTCCTTTGCAAAAACATTGAGAGCGTCTTGTTCATTTTGAATTTTCAATTGTAGTTTCTTTTGTTATTCAAACAATTATCTATTAATGTCAAACTCTGTTTCATTAATGAATTGCATATGTTTGTCTTGAATCCATCCTTTAGTTTTCACTACATTTAAACTATGCTTTTTATTCTTCTTATGACATTTAACTCTTGCTAAAAGTTACAAGCCTTTAGAGGGAGGATGACGGAAACAATGCCATAATCTCATACAGTATGCTTTTGGACAGACCTTGCTGATGACGTACAAGCGTTCTTTCAAATCCTAAACACTGGAGTTATAAGGAAGATAATCCCTAGTCAACCCCTTCGAGCCAAAGAAGTAGAAGTTTTTTGTTTTAACACAAATTGAAACCTTTAATCAAAACCTGGGGCAGGGTAGTCTCTCAGTTAATTCAAACGCGCATTAAGCCGCAAACTCTCATTTCGTAATACAACGAATGACGTCAAGAAACATTCCTCTGGATCAAAAGACAGTGATGGTTCCCTATCACATAGGCAATCATTATCTCTCAAAAAGAAAAGCCCACTAAGTTAAAACCTACAAAGACTTAAGAAAACTGGGGCATCCCGCTGACTGTAATCTCAAAATAGGAATAGTCAGCCAAAAATTAGGGATAACAAATCAAAAAGAAAGAGGTCACTACAAATCCTCAAGAACATGAAAAAAAAGTTACAAAAATGACTGTCTTCCAACAAACTTAACTTGTCTGAACCATCACTAAAATGTCATTCCAGACTCAATTGGAGTTCAAAATGCATAATTAACTGAGTTTAGGACTGAAGAACATCACGAAGAATGGGTGGGTACAAATACACTTTGAGCCTTTATCCTTTGTTTCTTAAACCGTGAGCCAAGCCACGCTACAAACCTTCAAAAGTCCTAATTGAAGCATGGGTTAGTTCGAAAGCATATTGTTACAAAAAGTATCCTGACTCCTGTAAGGCTTTGCTCTAAATCTTGAGATTGAATTTACTTACAAAATTCCTTTACTTACAGAAACACATTTTTCAAAATTTCAAGACAAGCATAAACTTTTCATTACTTGAATATCACTGTTTGCATTTGGCTATTTGTTTGACAGTGGAGAAATTCACACAACGGATATCCGATGAACGAAAGCTCTCTCAGTGAACAAAATCACTTCAAAGAAGGACGACACTTCCATTGACAAATCCCCTATCAATAAGAGGACATGACATGTCACTATCCAGCACACCTGGGGCAGTCCAGTCAAGATTCCAAGAAATCTCTCAAGAATTGCAAAGTAACCAGGGGAAAGTCTTTATCTCCGTCACTCGGGGCACTGAATGTTAATCCCGACAAAGGGTTACGTACAATCAAACTTCCAGGAAGTGCCACAAACACTCACTACCAGGGGAAGTGACAAATCTCCCCTAAATCCTCCTCATAGGATGATTCCCCAGCAAGAGTTTAGTCTCTGAAAACCTTTCTCCAGCTAAGACAACATCAAGAGTCCTTGAGGACTTTCCCCAATGAAGTCGTCACCTCTCAAGCAGATCGGCAACAAGGTTTATTTCCCCAACAAATGGTAGGATTCCCCATCTTGAGTTTTCCTCTCCGACTACTAAAAAAAAAGGGACCACAACTCCTCTTCCTCAGAAGGCTACTCTACAATCCCCAGCAAGTTACTGTGAAACCTGGACCCAACCAGATATCAGTTCAACTTTGATTCCCCAGAAGAGCAACGGACAACCAAGACTCCGGAACTCTTTTCCAAAGCAAGAATCATTCTCCTCGCAGAAATTTTCAATATTCCCCAGCGGAGTTCTCCTCAGACAACAAAACAGGAATCCCCGGTGGAAACATTCTAAGCAAAGTTTGAAGACACACATACTCTTCAACAGCAGTCCAGGATTTAAAACCTCCCCAGCATTTGTCAAGGATTTATTTTCCCATACAAAAATACATTCATAAACATTTCACATTTCATACCTCCTATTTACATACATGATAAAGTGTATACGATACAATCTCATTTATTTTTGAGAACATCATGATATCATGCATTTCATACATCATGACATTGCATACAGCTAACATTTTACCTTTTTCAGAAGAAAAAAAGGGTCAATCAACAGATGGCTACCAGCAACCTTTTCAATTTCCACATTAATACCTGTAACAAGCCAGGAAAACTATATATGGACGAATGATTGTAGATTAATACCTGTAACAAGCCAGGAAAACTATCTACATGGAGAGATTGAAGATTAACACCTATAACAAACCAGGAAAACTATCTTTCTTTCTCAGGTCAAAGATTAACACCTGAAACCCGACAGGACAACCATCTACTTGACCAGTTGCGGCAACCCTACACAGGTTCCTTCCTTCCAGATGCAGTTGTATACAGACTCATCTCAAGGCAACCCTACACAGGTTCCTTCTTTCCAAGATGAAGTTTTACACGGACTCATCGTCAGGCAACCCTACACAGGTTCCTCCTTTCCAAGATGAAGTTTTACACAGACTCATCATCAGGAAACCCTACACAGGTTCCTTCTTTCCAAGATGAAGTTTTACACTGACTCATCGTCAGGAAACCCTATACAGGTTCCTCCTTTCCAAGATGCAGTTTTACACGGACTCACCATCAGGCAACCCTACACAGGTTCCTTCTTTCCAATATGAAGTTTTACACTGACTCATCGTCAGGCAACCCTACACAGGTTCCTCCTTTCCAAGATGCAGTTTTACACAGACTCATCACAAGGCAAACCTACACAGGTTCCTTCTTTCCAAGATGAAGTTTTACACGGACTCATCGTCAGGCAAACCTACATAGGTTCCTCCTTTCCAAGATGCAGTTTTACACAGACTCATCATCAGGCAACCCTATACTGGTTCCTCCTTTCCAGATGCCGTTTTGCACGAACTCGTCATGAAGCAACCCTGCACAGGTTCCTTCTCAGGAAACTTTGGATGAAGTTTTACACTGACTCATCATAAAACAACAACTATCCATTACCTCTCCAAATGGAATCTTTAAGCCCATTCCCCACATAATCAACTAACACATCTTCGAGTGCAAATTTTCTGGGCACTCTAGTGTTCAATCATCTTTCACCTTCAAGTCACGAAAGGAAGAATTACAAATCTAACTCTTCAGGTGTAAGAAGATTGAACAAGGGCAGTTGTTGCACCCCAAAATTTTCCCTCTCATTTCACAAGGGATTACCCTGGATCGTCAAGATTGCTTCCAAGTGTTGAACTAAAAAATTTCCAAGGAAATCACCCACAAGGGGAAAATGGTCATTTGCACGCTAAAAAAGTCAAACTTTAACTTTTGGATCAAAATCAAGCTTCAAGAATCATATTTCATCAAGACACGTTGAAATATGAAGTTTTGTTTCATCAAAATCCAAAAGGTCAAAATTCTAAATACTTAGAATTTTTTCTAAGTATTTAAGAAAAAATGACCATTTCAGAACTTCTGACCAGGTTATTACCATAACGCCCAGCAAGTTCAGGATATTCTCAAGACAGAGTTTGGTCAAAACTTCTGGACAAGTCTTCACAAAAGCTCAGTCAGAGTTTGCCAAGGAAATTTAAAGATGGTTAAAGAGCATGCTGCAAGCTTTCTAGAACGACTGAAAGCTCCTTCAGAACATGCTGGATCCAGAAGATAAGAGGATCAGAAGATGGGATGCTACGCTGAAGCAGAACTTTTGATCCAGAACAAAGCCTTGGTATAGATTTTCACGTTGCAGGATTTCTGGTTGTGATAAATCTCATCATCATTTAATTCTCATTAATGCTCACAACCACTTTTGAGTCTTTGTCCAAAGGATCTTCACCACGTGTACCTCTACTGTCTTGGGATAGAAACTTAGCTACTAAGCCCATGCTTTGCTTTTTGCTTTTCGTTAATTCCTGCTGACAGCCACCATGATTGCTTCAAAGACAAGGCAACGCTTCAACACATGAAGGCTATTTCTAACACTTTGGTTAGAACTTGACCAAATCCCAAAACATTGCTTATACAACTTGCTGCAGACCTATGACCAACAGCTGGTTCGGTGTACGCCTGCACCCCATGATTACACCAAACTAGCATACAAAAATTGTGATGAAAAAAACAAAGGAACAAAATGCCAAAACAGGTTCAAATCCCACTTGCTTTTTCCCTAAAATCACAGCAAATTCATCTATAAATACTTGGCTCCATCACAGGTTCAAGGGGCTGGCTTTTGAAGAGAGAGAGAGAGAGAGAGAGAGAGAGAGAGAGAGATTGGCCAAAAGAGAGAAAAGGAAGTTGTGAAACCTTCATAAAAATCCATAAATCCCATACACAAAAACAAAACTTTGTTCTTCCCTTTGAACCAAAGAACACAACCACTCTTCCGTCTCTCTTGCCGACTCAGAACATCCAAAGGCAGCCACTCAAAGCTCCAAGCACGCTCCAGGTAAGTCTTTCTGACTTTACTTGTTTTTTCCTTCTGAACATCATTATCATATAAATATCATAGTATTAAAGTTGTACATATCATTGCATGAACTGAAAAACCATGGATCAGAACTTCTAGAATAATGCTAGACTCAGATTTAGGATTAAAACTTCTATGAACTGTTGTGTTGTTAATCTTCCGATTTGTTGTTTGCCAAAAATGAATGAGTTGTTGACGTGCTAATTAATATGAGAAAAGAGTTGAAATGTAATATAGAACTTCTGATTTTCACATGCTGATAACACACAGGACTTTTATGATATTTTCTCACTATTAACACACACTGAACTTCTGATTCTCACATGCTGAATGAATAAGCAAGTAACTAAGATCCCATGGATAACCATGGATGAAAAGGGTGCTAGTACCTTCCCTTTTCATAATCTACCCATCTAACTAAAGAAAACATATCAAAGGTCTTTCCTGTGCTTTTTTACCTTTCCTTTTGGATACAATAAAAGTCGGTGGTGACTCTTGCTAAACCGCGACATTTGCGAACACAAACGCAAAACCTCAAGTTAGTTCTCCCACCGTACCACAGGATACTTTAGAAATTGTATAAGAGGGACTATCACCATTTACTTGTAGGGACTAAATCATTTTTTAGGCAACTCGAAGGGTCATCGAGGGATTATGATCTTTATTCGAAAGGACTATGATGATTTGATCGAGGGTCTTTTTCTAAAGTATCCCCACTTTCGAGGGACGAGGCTATCATTTCCGAAGGAAACAAAGGGAGGTTACCCTAGAGGTGCAAGTGTAAATAGTATGTTCAGTTCAGTTATTCATCTTGATTAGGGATTTTCTAACGATTGTTTTTAGATCTTGCCATACATGCCTAGTTACTAGCAGTTGAATATATACAAAAAATTAAAGTCACGGAAAGTAAAGACCTAAGCTATTATAGGGCTTTGGGGTATGTTGTACCCCAAAATTTACCCTCCAATTTTCTTCAAAACATGCTCACAAAGATCTCAAATACTCAAAGTCACTCAAGAGTTGACTGGTCAAACCTCCTCCTAAGCAAGGGTCTTCAACTAGGGTTTTGTGCTTCTCAAAGAAGATTGGGTTTCAAGGGTCTCAAATGACTTTCATGGTTCATCATAAATCCTCAATAATACTTATGTCAAGTTTCAAGTCTTGTATCACATGTTTTGTCAGTCAATGGCTCAAAAGATTGAAAGTCAACTATATTGGGTAAAAAGTCAACTATGGTCAACATACAGTAAAACTTCAATATTTTTTGTCAACATCAACATTTTTAGGTGATATTCATCATTTTATCAAGGTTTGATCATGACTTCTCAAGGAAAGCCCTCAAATCACCAAAGGTCAAAAATTTCCAAATTAGGGTTTTGATTAAAGATGATTGATCATTGAATTTTGGCCTAGTGCATGACCTAATGGCTTAAATCATGATCTCAAGGGATCAAATAAAATATATTGACCTAATTACATGGCTCAAGACATTTCAAAAGACACAAGTCATTGATAGTTTAAGAATTGAATCAGTTGATAAAAAGTGATCAATCACACAAAAGTCAAACTTTGACTTTTTGGTCAACATTGGAATTCACAAATCAAGAATCATCAAAACATTAAAAACTATCAAACTTTGTCATCAAGAATTAAGAGAATCGATAAAGTCAACAAAATTCAAAATTAATGATTTTCAAACACTTGGAAAAATTCAAGTGTTTTGTACCTAAAAAACCCTAACTTCACAAGCAAGTTTCCTCAAGAACAAGCTGACTCAAGGAAAACTTTCAACATGAAAGTTGTAGGGATTAATTAATTCTACAACTTTGTTAATGTGGGATGATCCTAAAAAAGTTCATGGATTAAGACATATGGGCCCATGAAGTTCTGATTATTTTTACCCAACACTTAGAAAAATTTCTATGTGTTTTGTTCTTAACAAAGTCACTACTTTATGGCCATTTTTCACTAAGATCCAAATTGATTCAGTAAAAACTCAAAACATGAAAGTTGTAGATCTTGATTCAAGCTTTATCAAATATCAAAGAGCACAAATTTATCATACTTGAGCTAGAAGTTTTGAAGAGATGAAGATGGAATGTCAAACTTGAATTATAGGTCATTCTTTTGAAAACCTTATGGCCAAATCTCAAATCTAAGCTACATGATCTCACTTTGCAGGCCTATAAACTCCTAAATATTTTTCCATAATCAGAAGATTACACACTATTGTTATCTATTATCCAAGTGTTAAATCCATTGTCCAAGTGATCATTCCATTAATGGCACAAAGACACCATTTCCATTTTCATAAAGAAACCTTTAATCAAAGATTCAAAATCTTGAGCTCCCAACTTTTTTCATCTGAGTACAAGAAATCTCAAAAGCAAGAAGCAAGCTCCCTGCATCCAAAAACTCTAGAGCACACTTGTACTCCTCCATTGGAACCACCATTTTCACATAAACTTAGTTTTCACTTCCAACCAAGCCATAACTTGTTATCTCAAGATTCTGGTTACTTCAAACTCTCAAGCCTCTTGCCTATAAATAGTATGGTCATTTGCAAGCCAAGGAACAGATTTCACAACCCTAATCACTCCTAAACATTCTTGTATTCATAATTGGCATTTCAAGAACTCCATTAAAGCTTGAAACCCAATTCTTCGAATCTCCCATTCCCAACAAGTTTCTTGTGAACTAAGTATTCACACACTATCTCCACATCATACCTAAGATTCTATGTGCATTATTTTGACACTGAAGCATCTTAAACACTTCATCGAAACCAAGCTAAAACACCTCTGCAACTTGACTTGTCAAGAAGAGTTAAGGAACTCTCAATCAAAGGTAGGCGTTGCAAGAGCTTCCTGGGAGTTCAGTGGAGCTATCGAGATCATCTTAACACCTCAAAAAGTGCTCTAACTTCAAACTCGATTCTTAATTCAAGAGGTAAGTTTATCCAAATTTTAAATCTTGATACAAGCATCATTAGCATATACTTTCTAAAGATAAAATGTAGATATCATGTGTATGAAGCTAACCATGTCCTTAAATCTCATTTTAATTGATTGTGTGATGAGAATTTTGGAACTGAATTTTCTGAAATGTTAGGTTTTCAGTTTGGTACCAAACAAAATTCGCTCTCATCTTTAACCTATAGCTTTCATAATTTATATGGTTGCATTGCTTGAAAAAAATCAAGCAAGTTTGGTTTTGGAAGTTTTCAAAATGGATGAGAAATGAAGCTTTTAGAAAATCCAAAATGTTGTTGTTATTGTCTGGCACAAGGAAGAAGATGAAATCCATCTTCAAAATTTAGAAAACAAGTTTATTATATATTTATTGGGTGCTATTTTATACCTGGATGAAACAGCCATCCCAGTGGCAAGCGTGTGTGTGAGTAAGGCATTGGTATGCCAGGGCAGGGGTTTGATCCCTGCCTCTGGAATTTTATTTTCTAGCATTTCTTTTGCAAATCCCATATAAGCCATCCCAATGCGCGCATGGTGTACCTCACCCCCACACCATCAGATCTTAATCATCTTGATCCAGCGTTCCCAAATCAGCACGCCTATGGTGCACTCCAAGGAATTGTCCACACATAATCATCACAGGAGCCTGGGCTTGACAAAAATTAAAATTCACACCCCCTATTTTCTTCTACAACACATGCCCATTGATTTTTTTTTGTTTTAATTTAATTCTTTTCTTTTTTTGATCAATTTCATTTTTTTATTTAATCAGAAAATTCATAAAATCATAAAATCATAACAAATAGATTTAGTTGTCTTGATTAACTAATTTAATTTTCATGAATTAAAATTAATTAACTTAATCATATTTTGTTTATTAATTAGCTAATAAATTAGAAATAGGGTTTATTTTTATTTTACACTTCATTTATTTTCTCTAAACAAAAGAACACCAAAATTATTTTCTTAAACACTTAAAAATATTTTAGGCTTTTTAAACATCTTTCCCCTTTTTCAATCTCCGTGCACTCATTTACTTTTTCGCATTATTTTTTTAATATTGTAAACTGTCAATTTTTTGTAATAGGTAATTAGGGTTTATTGCTTTCCTCCATATTTTTTATGGTTTGTACTCCCCATCCTTGAAGCGATGTAATAGCGTAGATTTATTTCCCGCATTTTTCCACACTTGTATATATTTAACTGCTAGATTAATTAGGCGTGTATGGTAAGACGTAAAAAGAATAAACGTTAAAAAACCTAATCTCAAGACAAATACTTGAAACCAATCACTTCGCGCATGCGCACCTCTAGGGTGGCCCTCACTTGTTGGCTCGGATAAAACACAATCATGTCCCTCGAACGTGGGATGCTTTTGAAAAGACCCTCGGTTAAGAGATCGTAGTCCCTCGGTGGCCCTTCGATGCTGCCTTCAGAAAACGATCTTAGTCCCTTACAAAAATTGCTAAAGCGTCTTACAAGTTACATTATATGATTGTACGATGAACCACGCTTATCCCTCACATCCAACGATAGGGCTTCCTACTAACTAATGGTAGGGTAGCACCATCTAAAGGAGGAGGAAAAGAACAAAGACTTTTTTGAGTAGGTAGAACGCTCGTAGTTGCTTACTCACAAACTTTTCAAAACGAAACATCTTTTCACAAAACAACACTTTCTTTCAAAAATATTTTCAAAAAAACAAACATTTTGTATACATTCTCAACAATACGAGAATCATTACAAAATTGCCACACTTAGGAATTTTTCAAAATAATTTTCAAACATACACAAGAACAAAGTATTTCAAAAAAAGTGAGCTAGCAATTAAGAGCCTATTGATAACTACGGATGAAAAGGGTGCTAACACCTTCCCTTTTCATAACCTACCCCCCTTACTCATAAAATTCTCAAAAGGCCTTTCCTGTTCTTTTCACCCTTTCCTTTATTGGATAAAAGAAAATTCGATGGTGATTCTTGCTATCCGTAACATTTGCGATAAAACACAAAACCTAAAATTCAGTTCTCCCACCGTATTATAGAACTAGAGACTCTGCTGGGGAATGTAACTAAATGTGGGGTTACCTTAAGAGTTAGATCACCTTTATTGCTTTACTTATTTGCCTTTGTATGCTTTATATTTCGATATATGCTTGGGATTATTTCTTGTATAGATCCTATACCCAGATTTGGGGGAATTTTAGGTAAGTAGTAATAGATCGTGAAAATTGTACGGCATAGACCGGTATGGTTGAAACGATGGCTATGTTAGTGTGACACACCGATTGGTGCCGGTGTCCCTTAAGTCCGTCAAGGAAAATGTTGGGCTACCGCGTGGTGTCATAAGCACTAACTGGCCTTAGAACTTTAGTTGACACAACTTAGCCATTAGAAAGTAGTGAGATGGCCAGCTTTGGTGCAGACTGAATTTGGTTGGTACTCGATGCTACACTCATTGAGATTGTACTCTCGGGATATTTCAGTTGCAAATCAGATGCTTGAGCTGAAATAATGCCTGAGAAAAAAATGAGTGATATGAGACTCCTAGAACCCGGTTACGTCTTTTAGGACAGGTTGAGCCAGCTAAACTCAAGAGGGTACTTACCTATAAACTCCATGCAAGCTTAAACCTAATGCCTTGTCTATTTTTTGTGTATGATTAATTTTTCATGACATCATAACATCATGACATCATTATACATGTCATTTTCACTAACCATTTCAAGGACATAGGGATTTATCTTTGTCCTGCTTTGTAGGTTATGGCCTCCGCTTGCATAAACACTACCCAGATCATTTTTGTGAGGATACCTTCTCAACTTAAGGAGTTAGTCTCAAAAGTTCCTAAAAGCTCCCAATTCACCAAAAGGCAGGGTCATCTACTCAGTTTGGTTACTTCGGGTTTTGAAGAAGACATGATGAGTGTTTTATTCTAGTTCTTTGATCCCACACATCAATGTTTCACCTTTCCGGATTATCAGCTGGTACCGACAGTGGAAGAATTCACTAAGCTATGGGGAATACATGTTCTTGATCGGACACCTTTCACTTGTTTAGAAAAAGATCCACAACCTGAGGAAATTGCAGCAGCCTTACATCTGAATCGGTCTGACATTGTATCTAATTTAGAAACAAGAAGTGAAGTCAATGGTTTTCTTGCTAAATTTCTATTAGAGAAGGCTCAGATGATTCTGGATGCTATGAGTTGTCAGGATTTCAAGTAAATCTTGGCTTTGTTTATCTATGGTTTGGTGTTATTCCCTAATCCATACCAACTCATAGATGTGAATGCTGTCAAAATTATCCTCACTCGTAACCCTGTGCCTACTTTGCTTGGAGATATTTTACATTCTCTTCACACTCGTACTATGAGGAAGCGAGGGACTATTATGTGTTACATACCTTTTTTATCCAGGTGGTTTATTTTGCACCTTCCTCGATCAGTAATGAAGAATGAAAAAGGTTTGAGGTGGTCTCAAAGGATGATATTGCTCTCTCATTTAGATACCTATTGGTGTTCCCGATCTCTGGAAGATGTTACTATCATTAACCATTATGGGGAATTCCCTAATGTTCCACTCCTTGGAATTAGGGGGTATTACTTAAAACCCTTCTCTGGCTCTATATCAATTTGGCTATGCTTGGAGAAATGGTCCTCATGACACACTGACCCAGGGTATTGTGTTCGATTACGAGAACGGCTTTCAAGGTTATCGTCAAAGGTTTATACGTGCTTGGGGAATGGTGAACAAGATTGATAGCAAGACTTTAGGATAAAAGAATTCCATCCCTTTGGAGTCCTACATCAGATGGGTACGATCTCTTGCACAAAACCTTATAATTCCATATCCCGATGTCATACCAGTAATTATGAAGCCTGTTGCGAGAAGGATATTCCTTATACCATTTTTCATCCAGATATGCCTACTGACCTCGAATAATTGCAGAAGTCCTGGATTCAACTCAAGGAAGAACGAGACACCTTTGAAACTTAATTATATGTAAGTGAAAAGAAAGTGTTGGAGCTCACAAAACAACTTCACGAGGAGCGAAGCCTTAATGCATACATTAACACGAAGAGGAAGCGTCTGTGGGAGACTTAAGTCTTAGGTTTTAGAATTTGTCTCTTTGATACCCTTTTGTTTTCATTGTAAGCCTAAGAGGAAATTTTCATTTTACACTTACTAATAAAAATATTTGTTTTGGTTTCCTCTCGGTTGGAGAATTTAAATCTCCTAAGGTCCTTGAAAACATTGGATCTACATATCATACATAATTTCATAAACAGGTTTTCCAATACAGGTCTTCTCATCTACTTAATGTTTATTTCAATATAAGATGGCCCTCGAACAAACGGTCAAGGATCTCCAGGCTCAACATGCACAATTTTAAGAGACTCTTTTGAATATAGCCAAAGGGCAACAAGAGATGATGACACACCTCACCAAGAAAAAGAAGACTAAGAAGTCAGTTGTTATCCTCAATATAGGGAGAAGATTAAAAGGTCCTGCTCGATTGGTTCAAGCGGATAATGTTTCCTCTGAGGAAGATGTCAACCAAGAGGAGGATGGTAGAAGTGTCAGGGGTGAAGAGAATATTCTTGAAGATAAAAACTACTCCGGCGAATAGTACCCTCCTGCAGATGACAAGTACAAGCAGTTAGAAGACCGTCTCGAAGCTATGGAAACCCAGAAAGTGTCTGGATTGGATTTTGGAGAGCTAGGTCGGATCCCAGGGGTGGTCATCCCTCATAAATTCAAGGTCCCTATGTTTTCTAAATACGATGGGTCTCTTGTCCCAAACTTCACCTGAAGTTGTATGTTCGAAAGATGTAACCTCATACTGCTGACTGGAAATTATGAGTCTATTTCTTTCAAGAAAGTTTGTGTGGTACTCAACTTTAATGGTTCTATCAGCTCCAAGGAACCAACATTCACACATGGGAAGACTTGGCTACCAGTTTCTACAAGTAGTATCAGTATAATGCTGACCTGGCACCGACTCGAGTGCAACTGTAAAACATGTCCATGGGCTCAAATGAAGGGTTCAAGGAATATGCACAAAAATGAAGGGACTTAGCTGGAAGGGTGAAACCTCCTTTGACTGATCGGGAGCTAGTAGATATGTTCATGGGCACTTTGACAGGCCCATACATTAATATGTTGATTGGAAGCTCGTCATATGGTTTTAAGGAGTTGATTCTGACAAGAGAAAGAGTTGAAAGTGGTATTAATAGTGGGAATATTCTGATGGCTACATCTTATAATGATGTGAAGAAGCCCTTCGTTGGTAAAAAAAATAAGTGAATGCTATCTATGGTTGGAAAGGCCACGGTAAAAATGACTGCCATCAGTCTGTGGGAGCGGTATTGATCTCTAATCCGACGCATGTTCAACAACAACAACAAGGTAACTGACGAAGGCCAGAAGCTCCATTAAGACAGTTTACCAAGATCGGCCTACCTTTATCTCAGGCATTACAATGTTTGTTAGAGGCTGAACTCATTTCACTGCGGGATCCTGCTCAGAATCTCAACACATCCTCTCCAAAGTACAATCCAAATGCGAGGTGTTCCTATCATTTGAACATTCCTGGGCACGACACCAATAACATTTGGGCCCTGAAAAGCAAGATTCAAGATATGATCGATAATAAGGAAATTGAGTTTGACCCTTTAGAGACTACAAACGTGATTACTGCACATATGCCAAAGCATGACAAAGGCATAATTGCTATTGAAGATTTTTTTTTATGTTGCCTCCATAAGAGATGTGGTTACTCCTCTCTCAACAATCAAGGAGAGTTTTCTACAAGCCAGTTATTGAGAAAGTTCCGTATGCTGAGAATTTGTGCCAAGATTTGTTTGTCATAACATGCACTCCTTTCAGGATCAATTCCAAAGGTCTTGTAAGGATTACTTCCAATCCAAAAGCTGCTCCTTTAATCATTACAACACTTGGGCCCATCCCATATTCCTCGGGGAAGGCTATTCCCTGGAATTATGGTTCTGATGTCTATTACCACGACATTAAACAAGAGTTGTCTGACGAAGATGATGAAGAGGTTGATCCCAATATTGACAATATTGCACGAACTAGAAAAATTACTAGAAGCGGAAGGATTTTCTCCCCAGAAATCTCTCCACTTGTTCAAGTCACAGTTACTAAGAAAACTGTTGAGGCTCGGGGTAAAGAGCCAATGATAGAGCCTGTCCAGACAAAGACACCAAAAGAAGCTGCAGTCAAGGACACCTCTGGACAAGATTTGGAAAAAGTTTTGAAAATCATCCGCAAGAGCGACTATAAAATTGTTGAACAACTGGGGCAGACCCCATCCAAAATCTCCATGCTATCTTTACTACTGTGTTCTAAAGCCCATGCGCAAGCTTTAGTAAAATTCTTGAAGAATGCTCATGTGCCACAAGAAATTTCGGCTGATCAATTTGGAAGTTATGTGGCTAGTTTAACAACTGATAATGGATTAGGCTTCTCTGATGCTGACCTGACTCCAAGGTGGAGAAATCATAATAGGGCCATGTATGTCTGCATTTAATGCAGGGGGAACTACGTTAGCTCATGTGTTAGTTGATACTGGCACTTCCCTGAATGCTCTGCCAAAGGTCGCTCTTGACAGACTAGATTGTGAAAGGGTTGTGCTAAAGCCCAGTGACATTATAGTTCAAGCCTTTGACGGGTCCAAAATAATGGTACATGGAGAAGTGGATATTCCTATCAAAGTGGGTTCACAGATCTTTAAATCCACCTTCTATGTAATGGACATCGGGCTAGATTATTCTTGTCTACTAGGACGCCCCTGGATCCATGGGGCAGGTATTGTTACCTCCACTTTGCACTAGAAATTAAAATATCCTGTGAAAGGGAAGATTGTTACTGTCTGTGGAGAAGAGGAGTACATGGTCATCCATCTGAATTCAATCAGATACGTGGAGATGGATGGTGAATTCATCGAGACTCCCTGTCAAACTTTTGAAATGATTTCTCCTACTGCTATTAAGGATGTTTATGCCATTCTAAAGACTATTAGGGTTCCGCACAAGATGGATTTCTTGAAAGATGCCAAAGCTACTATAGAAGAATGCGGTTGCACTATTTGGGGTCATCTTCCTAATATCCCTTATAAATCTGATAAGTTTGGTTTGGGATTTACCGCAGAAGGTCAAAAGGTTGTTCGCCACCTCAGGCTGGAAGACCTCAGTTCCATATTAGTAATAACAGAGTCAACACTATAGAGGATGCTGACAGTGATTGTGACTTCGACAATTGGATCTTTCCTACCATTGGCAATGTGCTCATCAACTGGAAGGTGGAAGACATTATCTCAATCTTCTTTAATCATGAGTAATAGCTATTTCTGTTTTATTGCTTTAAGGAGTTTGGTTATGTAATTTCTTTTAAAACAATGACTTTAAACCTTATGTCTTGCCCGGGGCACAATGGTTCATTTGTTAAGGGTTGTCATTTCATATGTCATATTTTCATTTAATGAAAACATTGTACGTTTTACATTCAAATTTTGTGCTCTCTGTATTTCTTTTACTTTATTACACTTTCAAATAGCTATGTGTTCTTACACACACCCACACACTACATTGCAGATCCACATCCACTCTGGATCTCGTTGATAACGATTCTGTTATTGTCGCTTATGACTTTGAAAATTCGATCTACCAAGTCGAGGACGAAGGTGTGGAAGATTGTGAAATACCTAGAGAACTTTCCAGACTCTTAATACAAGAAGAAAAGGCTATCCAACCACATGAAGAGCCAGTCGAAGTTGTAAATTTGGGTACAGAGATAGATAGAAAGGAAGTCAATATTAGCGCCAACTTAGAGGGAAGTGTCAAGAACAGATTGATTCAGATGTTGCACGACTATGTTGAGATATTTTCTTGGTCATACGAGGACATTCCAGGGCTCGATACTGATATTGTGGTTCATTATTTACCGATGAAAGAGGGTTGTTCTCCTATTAAGAAGAAGGTTTGACGCATGCATCCTAAAATGTCGGAAAAGATCAAAGTCGAGGTTATGAAACAATTCAATGCAGGGTTCTTAGTAGTGATGTCATATCCTCAATGGGTTGCTAATGTGGCTCCGGTACCAAAGAAAGATGGCAAGGTACATATGTGTGTAGATTACAGGGATCTGAACAGGGAGAGCCCTAAATATGACTTCTCGCTGCCACATATTGATGTTTTAGTCGACAACACTTCTCAGCATAAGGTATTCTCCTTCATGGATGGTTTATCGGGTTATAATCAAATCAAGATGGAGCCCGAATACATGGTGAAAACTATCTTCATCATACAGTGGAGCACTTTCTGTTACAAGGCCATGCCCTTTGGGTTGAAGAACATCGGGGCAACTTATCAGCGTGCCATGGTAGCTTTGTTTCACGACATGATTCATCATGAGATAAAAGTCTACGTCGATGAAATGATAGAAAAGTCACAAACTGAAGAAGAACATCTTAATCATCTGTATAAGTTATTTTAAAGGCTAAATAAGTACAAACTAAGACTAAATCCGAACAAATGCACTTTTGGGATGAGATCTGGTAAACTCCTAGGTTTCGTCGTCAGTGGTAAAGGTATTGAAGCTAATCCTGAAAAAGTTAAAGCTATTCAAGAAATGTCGGCTCCCCATACTGAGAAAGAGGTCAGAGGTTTCTTAGGATGACTGAATTACATTCCCCGATTCATTTCTCATTTAACTACTACCCGTGAGCCAATCTTCAAACTGCTGAAGAAAGATCTAGTAGTAAAATGGAATGATGATTGTCAAATAGCCTTTGATAAAATCAAGGAGTACTTACAAGAGCCTCCGATTCTAATGTCACTATTTGAAGGAAGACCTTTAATCATGTACCTAATAGTGCTAGAGAATTCAATGGTATGTGTACTGGGGCAGCATGACGAGTCTGGTCGAAAAGAGCATGCAATATACTACCTTAGCAAAAAGTTTACCAACTTTGAAACAAGATATTCACTACTCGAGAAAGCTTGTTGCGCTTTGGAATGGGCTACTCTCCGACTAAGAAATTATTGTTGTACCCCATTTTCCCCCTAAGATCCCTTTATCATACCATATTGATTCAATCACAACAAGATCACATTAGGGCTCTTGGTTATCCTCCCTATCTTTAGCTTTTCTCTTTTAGAAATCACCAAGCACCTTGAATTGTTTTGATTTTGTGATCATTCATGTTTTGTTTTGACTTTCCTTTTAATTAATAAAATGCAATGTTGGTTTGTCTTACTTGTTAATAATGTAGGTAAAGGCAATGTGGCTTGGTAATTTGGTCCATGGGTTCATGAGTTTATTTCCATGCCCTAGTCAATAAAGCTTGAGAAATTCAAACCTCACCATTGAAGTTGTTTTAGAATAAATGGCATGGAAAGGTTATTTTGATTCACCACATTTCAAGGTTATCAAAATTGATTCAAAAGTACAAGGGGTTGATTGAAGAAGTTGTCATGGTTGGACAAGGCCTTGTTCCCATTGGTCACCAATGCATATTTCTCTCATTTCTCAAGATATGGAAGTCGTTTTGGTTGCTATGGGTTCTCGTTCTCATCCTAAAAAATTTCTATTTACAAAGCAAGAGTGTTGGTACAAGAAGGTTGTTCAAAATTGTCAAAGTTCCTCAAAGCATTTTCTTGATCTAGGAGCTAGAGTTTTGAACTTCAAAGAAGTATATCTTGCTCATATTTTGGTATTTTTGAGTGATTCCAAAAACATCCTTATCTTCAAAGGGTTATTAACAAATCACATCAAAAGTTGTAAGGAGTTTTCATGTGGAAGAAACTTGTTGAAGAAAGATTACAAGTCCTCCAGATGAACCCCCAATTTTCCATGTGTGATTTCAAATGATCATAACTTGGTCAATTTTTATCATTTTGAGCCTACTCATTTTCCGTAATGATATTGACGGTGTGAACTTTATTCTTTATTTTATGTGCAAAGTGAGAAAATGGATGGAAGATACCCTAAGGATACAAAAGATTATAGGTCATTTCGTGATTTTTTTTCCAACTTCAATAATTCATAACTCTCTCAATTTTTGGATATTTTGAATGGTTCAAGTTTCAAAATTTCATTTTTGAGGTCTATTTTATGCCATATTTTTTGGTCAAGAACAAATTCCAAGTGGAAGTCCATGTTTAGATGCAAAAGATTATAGGTTACTTTTGAAGTAAAACTTGAAATATTTCTAAGTATGGAAAGTCAACTTTTTCCCCCAACTTTGACTCATTGCAACTTTCAGCTCAAGCATCCATTTGATTTCATTATTTTCCCATTTCAAAGCTTGTAATATCATATTTATAAAGCACCAAGATCATTCCCTAAGACCCCTTGAGCTGAGAATGCCATTGATTTGAACTTGGAACTGAAGTTTCATCAAAAGTCAGAATTTGAAATCCTTGATTTAGCTTCTAAACACATTGTTTCTGTGCATTTTTGCTTCTAAACATGTTTAGTAAACTTCCAGAAGTGATTAGCATAGCAAAACATGCATTTTGGATGAGTTTTGAACAATATAGAAGTCACACTTTTCATGTTTGCAACTTCACACGATTTCCCTCCAAACTTCATCATTTCACACACTTGAACATTCCATCTGATTCCCTATAAATAGAGGGTCATCCCCCATTCATTTCCTCAAGCTTGAACAGCCAAAATCACCCTGCCAAACTTGCTCCATAACTCATTTTTCTGTAACTTAGAAATCAGTGTTCCCGCCTTTTTCAATCCAATTTTTCCATCAATTCACCTTCCTTGATCTTCCCTGAAGCTAACCATACAATTACCTTCAAGAATTGTGACCTATATTGATCCATAGAAGTCCAGTTTCAGAGCTCTGCAACTCAACTTCAGTAGGTAAATTTCTCCATCAATTATTCAAAACTTTGATATCATTGTGAAGCTCTCATTTCCCTGGTTCTAGTCGCAACACTTGCTTTTATCTGGAAATACATTTTGACAATGAAATTTCAAATCCCTTTTCAAAACTTTCTTTCCAGATTGCTTGAGCTACAGTTTATATAAATTTGTTGCGAAGGTGTGGTTATCTTCGTCTTGAAGAGACGAAGCGAATGGCATATGTCTCGTGCTCTAATTTTACAGATTGAGCAACCTGGTTATGGGATTGGCTGGAGGTTGAAGATGACCAACGTGTCATCTTCCAACCAATGAAACAGCGTCATTTGTATTTTTTAAATTTCTGATTTATATTTGATTATATGCTTTATTCAGTAATGACCATGATATGCACAGCGCGCCAGATTCCTTGGATTTGATTACTAACGCGTTTTGACTCTCATCCAATGGTCCACATATTTTTGACTTTATTTTTTATTTTTTATTTTTATATTTAATTGTTTAAAACTTCAAAAAATCATAGAAAATTCATTTTTAGTCCAAAAAATTTGAAAAAATTATGAAAAATATTTTTGATTTTTCTCTTTCTGATTTTTATTTTTTCACAATTTTATTTTGTGTTTTGATATTTTTTTTATAAATTTCCACTTTATTTGATTTGTTTTAAATGTTTAAAAATACTTTCATGCATTTTTTAATTCTGAAAAAAAATATGGAATGATCCAATGATATTGTGACAAATATTGGTGACCTCACTTATTTTTTATTTCTGACTTTGGTAATTTTTTATCATTTTTGGATTATTTTACCCATTTCTTTTCATTTTAAAAATAGTTTCTGACTTTAAAAAATTACCAAAAATTTTATAAAAAATATTTGAGTTCATTTCTGATTTTTCCATGGTCTTACTTAATATTTCTTAATTAGTTTGAACATAGTTGGTATTTTTCTTTCTTATTTCTATTTTTAAACATTTTTAAAACCTTTTTAATGTATATATTAAATGCAATATTATTTTGTGATTATTTTCTGGCTGATCTTGGGTTGAATTTTTTATCATGAACTTTATTAACATCATTAGATCCATGGTGTTGAGTCTAACTCCATAAAAATGGATGAATGATTTTAATAATAGTTTGATTAAATTTTAATTCAAATGTGGTTTATATTCTTTCCCACCCCTTTTCATCCAATCCATTTCTTATTGCACTAAGTGTTATTGGAGCATGGTCTTTATATCATGTCTCAAAACAGATGGTGCATAGATCCCTAAGTGGGTTAAGCCTATCTTTGTTTATATCTGTATATGTGTTATTGTTGTTTATGTATTATATATATATATATATATATATATATATATATATATATATATATATATATATATATATATATATATATATATATATATATGTTTGTCTGGATTTTCTTGGTTTTCAAGGTGCTTGGTGATTACTTATAAGTCTTATACTCGGACTTGGGAAAACTTTAAGATAGGACGGGCGGTATAGTCATGTTAAATTTGAGGGAGTAATCCCAAAAAAGGAGGCATGAGATCCCCCACTCAGTGGAGGCCCCTTTGAAAGTAGTGTCGTTTACCGAGTAATCGGGAAGACATACTACTTTCGAATTGGGAGCCTGCTGAAGCTGAGGACCATAGAATACCTAACCCATCTTGGCCTTTTAGGTGTAGTGCGAAAGCTATGACGGAGTAATCCAAAAATAGTTGTCACGCGATACTATGCTCAGACAAGTTTTTCTTGAGAATATTACTAATTACTGAGTTAATCAGAAAGTTGGTAATATCCGAAGGAAGGATGTAGACTCTGGGAACCTCTAGAACCTTGTTCGGTAGGTGATAACTTTTAGGCCATACCTTATGGGTAGTACCTTCGATCTCATGCTCATGACGTTGAACCTATGAACTCTATGTTTTTGATCTTGTGTGTGATTGTTTCATCATGCATCCATGCACTCATAAGTATCTTTTGAAGAAATTTTATTTCAAGGGATTTGAAAGTTGACCATTTGTCAATATCTCAGGTACCTTTTAACCATGGATTCTGGAAAAAGAAAGACCGGAAAATACAGTTTCAAAGATCCCAAGATAGATGAGTTGATCAGTCTAATTCCCGAGATTGAGTGTTTTGTGGATTTTCGGAAGAAGTATGGATCCATCATCCCTCTCATGAAGCTTAGTATGAAGGAGGGTATTCTCTCAACCTTGGTCCATTTCTATGATCCTATGTATCAGTGCTTTACTTTCCCAGACTATCAGTTGATGCCTACACTATATGAGTATTCTTATCTGTTAGATTTACCTATTATCGATCATGTTCCTTTTACTGGTATGGAGGGTGAGCCAAAACCACATGAGATTTCTTCTTTGATCCATCTGGGGAAGTCTGAGGTTGAAGCCCGTATGACTACTAAAGGATGGATTAGAGGATTACCAGCTCAATTCATATTGGAGAAAGCTCGTTACTTTTCCAGGATGAAGAGTACAGTTACTTTTGAGGCCATTTTTGCTCTACTTGCTTACGAGTTGTTATTATTTCCTAATGTGGACAAGTTTGTTGACATTAATGCTATCATGATCTTCATAATTGGAAACACGGTTCCTACATTGTTGGGTGATGCTTATTACTCTATTCATCTTCGGAATTCTTATCATGGGGGGATGATTTTCTGTTGCACACCTCTGTTGTACCAGTGGTTTATTTCTCATATGCCTCAGTCTGATGCTTTCTTGGATGTCAAGAAGGAACCTCGTTGGGCTCCTAAGATCACGACACTTACTCACTCAGATCTTGATTGGTATCATTGGGCTTATCAGTATAGAGAGATTATCGACATTTGTGGTAGTTTCCCCAATGTACATCTTCTTGGTACAAAGGGAGGAATTAACCACAACCATGTTCTTGCACGGCGGCGACTTGGTTATCCGATGAGGGATAAACCAAATAGTATTCATTTGAGTAGTTTCTTTCTGAAAGAGGGAGAAGACCATAAGGAAGCTAGGGAGAATATTGCGAAGGCCTGGCGTCACATTCATAAGAAGAGTAGGAAAGACCTGGGACCTAGGGGGATGTTTCTTTGGAGCCATATCTCCAATGGGTCCAAACTAGAGCTATTCAGTTGAAGATGTCGTATTCCCGGGAAACACCTATGCTTGACTTGTTTATGAAGACCACTCCTCCCCTATTTGATGATATAGAAGAGCTACAACTTGCTTTGTTCAGGATGCAGCAGGAAAAGGATGCTTGGAAGAATAAGTGCCAAACTTTAGAGATCTCCTATAGAGCAGACTTGAAGGAGAAAGAAGACTTGATTGAGATTCTTGAGAGTCCGGCTGTAGAGACCATTGAGAGGCAAGGGGATTTATTTTCTCCTAAGCCTTAGTCAGATGCTAGTTGCTCACTTCCTGATTCAAATGATCGGAAGGAGGTTGCCACCCGATATGCGGAAGAAAATCAGAGGTTGAAGGCTCAGATTGCTAGGCTTACAAGGAAGCGCCAGCGTATAGAGTGATCTCCATCACTTTTACTTCTTAGGGTTTTAGAATTTATTTTTCATCTTATACTTGGGATTATTGAAACTTGAAATCTATTTTGAAGTTATTATAATAAATTTTTTCAGTATTTAAAATGTGTTATTACTTTTATATTTGCAATGTGTCTACAAATCTTTAAGTCCCTTGAAATATTAATAATAAAAATAAATCATGTGCATTGCATATCATGCATCATATTGCACATATTTCTTGCATTTGTTATGCATATCCAGGTGTCTTACCAAGCTTCTTTACTTTGTTCAGCAAGTGTTCTCACCACTACAATACTCAAACTAATTTCAGAAGGAAGATGGAAAACTTATAACAAGAGTATCGCAAGCTGTGCGAGGAAGTTTATGCTTTGAAGGCCGGCATGGCCAATCTCACTGCTATAATGGAATCTCTGGTGGCTGCTCAGAATCAACATCCGAGTGTTCAACCTCAACCAACAAGGGTTACTACTGAAGCTCCGATTGTTCCTATGTCTGCTACTCCAGCTATTGTTTAGAATCGAATGCCTCAAGGTTGTCCCTGGGGAATTCTAGAGAACTTTGCGCCTGAAGGTTTCAATCTTGGTCCTCAAGATACTCCAGTTGTTCATACTACTGTTACTCTTGCACCTCCTGTGGTGCATGTTGCTCCTGTTGCACCTCCTTCGGTGAATATGGTTCCAGTTGTTAATGATGATATGTGTCGTCCTTTTCCTCCACCAAATGAAGACTTGGGTGTCTATGATAGAATGGATTATTTTCAAGAACAGTTTGACAAGATGCAGAAGGAGATGAAGGTCCTCAGGAGAAAGGAATTGTTCGGGCAGAATGTGAATGATTTATGCTTGGTCCCGAATGTAAAGATACCTGCGAAGTTTAAAGTCCAGGAATTTGAGAAGTACAAGGGTAACACTTGTCCTTGTGCTCATCTTGTGATGTATGTAAGAAGAATGTCTACCCATACTGATGATCAACGTCTGTTGATTCACTTTTTTCAGGATAGTTTGACTGGTGTTGTAATGAAGTGGTATATGAGTTTGGACAACGTCAAGATCCATACTTTTAATGACTTAGGAGAAGCGTTTATCCGAAAATACAAATACAACATGGACATGGCGCCTGACCGTGATCAACTCAGGGCCATGGTCCAGAAGGATAAGGAATCGTTTAAATAATATGCACAGAGATGGCGTGAGGTATCCTCCCAAGTGATTCCTCCCATGGAAGAGAAGGAGATGACTAAGATTTTCTTGAAGACCCTGGGTGCTTTCTACTACGAGAGGATGGTAGCGAGTACACCGAGTGACTTTAATGAAATGGTAGGCATGTGTATCCGATTAGAAGAGGCTGGCTGTAAGAGAGGGCCATATAACAAAAAGTGAAAGTTCTGGAAGTGGGAAGAAGCCATCCTATGGGCTTTCCAAAAATAAGGAAGGAGATACAAACACTGTCATGCAAGAAAGGAGGTTTAATCCTCCTAGAAGAAATTATCAGCGTCATCAGCAAGTCGCCTCAATTACTCCAGTTGTTGGTGTAGTTCCAACCACCGTTGCTTATCAGAGACCATCCCATCAGGGGAACCAAGGGTATAATCAGAGAAGGGAGAGTTATGACCCTATTCCTATGAGTTATACAGAATTACTACCGATGTTAATTCAGAAGAAGTCGGTTCATACCCTCCCACCTCCCACTGTACCATCACTATTTCCTTGGTATTACAACGTAGACCAAACATGTGCTTTTCATCAAGGAGCACCAGGGCACAATGTTGAGAACTGCTATCCTTTGAAAACTGAAGTACAAAAATTAGTGAAGTCTGGTATCTTATCTTTCAAGGATGTTGGCCCTAATGTGAAAGATAATCCTCTATCAAAGCATGAAGGAGAAAATGCTGTGAACATGGTGGCCGATTGTCCAGGCGACTTCCGGATTTTTGGTGTTAATTTGGTTAGAGGAGAATTGGTGAAAATGCATGCAGACCTCTATGAATTTAGCTACTATACGCATGACCATGATGGTTGTTCTATTTGTAGTACGGATATACAGGGTTGTGACAAGATAAAGGTTGATTTGCAAGAGATGATGGATGAGGGCCTCATCCATATAACCAGGCCTATGGCAGAGTATGAGGAGGAAGTAAACATGGTTTCTGGATGTCCTGGATAGTTCATAATCTTTCATATGGAATATATGAATGAGGATCTTGTACAATTTCATGCTACTTTCTACCACGTGGCTGGTCAGGTGGAACATCAGTATGGATTTTGCCGAATTTGCTTCTGAGACTTCCGAGGATGTTCAATTGTAAGGAAAGGTGTTCAATTGTTGTTGGATAATGGAACCATCAAGGTTACAGGTCAAAGGGATGATTACCATGAAGTTGATATGATTGAGGTTTGTTTGGCTGAAGAAGAGTCAGATGATGAGTATGCCTCTGCAGATGAGTTCTTCTCCTCAGATGAAGATATGTTTTCCAAAGATGACTATGTAATGGCTGAATGTGTTGAAGAGGGAGTAAATGTTATTGTGCCTTATTTTTGTGCACCTACCCCTTTTGAAGTTGAATATCATAGCAAGCCAACTATTACTCCATTGGTTATTAGTTTGTCGGGTCTCGTCCCCTACAAGTCAGACAAGGCGGTCCCTACAAATATAATGCTACAAATTTAAAGGATGGTGTGAAAGTTCCCATCCAGCCAATGCCTAATGTTGGAAATATTGCTGAGACTAGCAGAGTGACCCGCAGTGGTCATATATTTGCACCGATTATTCGTGGAGATGTTAGTACTGGAAAGAAAATTGTTGAAGATGTTGAACCCAGGAAGGCGATGGGTGAATCTAGTGGAGCTATGCTAGAAAAGGAAGTGGGTGATATTTTGAAGATAATCAAGATGAGTGACTACAGAATTGTAGATCAGCTACTGCAGACTCCTTCAAAAATAGCTATCTTGGCTTTATTGATGAACTCCTCTGCTCACAGAGAATCTTTGATGAGGGTATTGGACCAAGCTTTTGTGGAAAGTGATATGTTTGTAGATCAATTCAGTAGTGTAGTAGGGAACATTACTTCATGTAATAACCTGAGTTTCTGCGATGATGAACTGCCCGATGAAGGAAGGAATCACAATTTATCCCTCCACATCTCTATGAATTACAAGAATGATTCATTATCCAATATGTTGATTGATAATGGATCCGCATTGAACGTTATACCAAGGGGCACACTTATGAAGTTGAAATATCAAGGAATGCCCATGCGCCCAAGTGAAATTATTGTGAAAGCGTTTGATGGATTAAGGAAATCTGTTATTGGTGAAGTGGACTTGCCTATTCATATAGGCCCACATTTGTTTTAGATTACTTTCTAGGTCATGGATATTGTACCCGCTTATAGCTGCTTGCTGGGACGGCTGTGGATACATGAGGCATGGGCTGTCACTTCGACTTTACTCTAGAAGCTGAAGTTCGTACGTGAAGGAAAAGTGGTAATTATAAATGGAGAACATACATTATTGATATCTCATTTATCCTCTTTCAACATTGTGGAGGTGGATGAAGCTGCTGTTGGAACCCAGTTCCAAGCTTTATCCATTGATAATGTAAGAGGAAATGAGAATTACATGGCTTTGTTCAAGGATGCGCAGTAGGTTATGCGTAATTGCCATAGTGAAGTATAGGGACAAATTGTTGATCCACCTGTAAACACGAATAGAGTTGGCTTGGGGTTCTCTGTGAAGAATGATAAAGGTAAGAGCTTGAAGATGAAGTCTGCTATAGGCAAGTATCAAGACATCTTTTGTAGCGGGGGTTATCTTCATCCAACTGTTTCCGGGATTAATGCCATTGTGGAAGATGAAGCAAAGTCAGAAATGGCCAATCATGTGACCCACGGAGTTAGGGTTCAGAACTGGATCACCATTGATGTTCCCTCTTGCATACATATTTCAAAGTAATTTGTTTTGTTAATCTTCTTGAAAGGCTTTCACTCTTCCCAAGGTGAAAGTATTAATGTTGTGTGGGCTTATCAGTTTGCTTTGATTTTTTAAAATCAATAATAAAAGTTGTCTTTGTTTCCCAAATTGTGTCTTTATTTTTTGCTTTTTCTTGGAAAATGGTAATCAGAAAAAACCTTTCAAAATAAATAATAGTTGAAATTCAATCTGCATGATCACTTGTTATATGTGTCAGTTTCTAAAAGCAATCATAAATCATATGTGCGGATTAATTAAAAAAATCGTTGAATACAATGATCCTGCACCCTCTCCCAACTTTGAATGTTTTGTGTATGGGGCCGAAGAAGAAGACTATGATGAGATTCTGAAAGAGGTCTCACGGTTGCTTGAGCACGAGGAGAAGGCCATTCAGCCATATAAAGAGCCATTGGAAGTAATCAATTTGGGTTTAGAAGAAGATTGAAAGGAAGTCAAGATTGGAGCATTACTGCTTCCTGATGTGAAGAGCAGGTTGATTGAGATGTTGAAAGAGTATGTGGATATTTTTGCTTGGTCTTACCAAGATATGCCTGGTTTAGATACAGATATTGTAGATCAACGTTTACCGTTGAAGCCAGAGTGTCCACCAATCAAACAGAAGTTGAGAAGAACTAACCCAGATATGGAAGTGAAGATCAAAGAGGAAGTTCTAAAGCAGATTAATGCCGGTTTTCTTGTGACATCAGTGTATCCTCAGTGGATTGCCAATATTGTCCCAGTACCGAAGAAATATGGAAAAGTTTCCATGTGCGTAGATTATAGAGATTTAAATAAAGCTAGTCCAAAAGATAATTTTCCATTGTCGCACATTGATATGTTAGTGGATAGAACAACAAAATTCAAAGTTTTCTCGTTCATGGACGGATTTTCCAGGTATAATCAAATAAGGATGGCTCCTGAGGAAATGGAAAAAACAACGTTTATCACACCCTAGGGAACATTCTGTTACAGAGTGATGCCCTTCGGGTTAAAGAACGCTGGTGCAACGTATTAGAGGGCTATGACAACCCTATTCCATGATTTGATGCACAAGGAAATTGAGGTATATGTTGATGACATAATTGCTAAATCCCAGACTGAAGAAGGGGGTGTAGAAGATTTATTGAAGTTGTTTCAGCGTTTAAGGAAGTATCGTCT
Organism: Vicia faba; assembly: GCA_948472305.1. Taxonomy (NCBI): domain Eukaryota; kingdom Viridiplantae; phylum Streptophyta; class Magnoliopsida; order Fabales; family Fabaceae; genus Vicia; species Vicia faba. Next base: position 1,291,679,649 of record OX451740.1, read on the forward strand.
CCAGTTGAATCCAAATAAATGTACCTTCGGTGTTCCGTCAGAGAAATTGTTGGGTTTCATTATTAGACAGAGAGGGATTAAAGTGGACCATGATAAAGTCAAATCAATTCAAGAAATTCCAGCGCCGAGAACTGAAAAGCAAGTTAGAGGGTTCCTCGGGCGTTTGAATTATATTTCCAGATTCATTTCCCACATGACTGCAACATGTGAGCCGATCTTTAAGTTGTTAAAGAAAGATCAAAGTTGTGTATGGATAGATGACTTCCAAAGGGCATTTGAAAGTATTAAATAATATCTGCTTGAACCTCCTATCATGCTCCCTCCTGTTGAAGGAAGACCATTGATTATGTATCTGACAGTGTTAGATAATTCCATGGGCTGTATTCTGGGACAACAAGATGAAACAGGGAAGAAAGAGTATGCCATTTATTATCTCAGTAAAAAGTTTACTGATTGTGAGTCGCGGTATTCCATGCTAGAAAAGACATGTTGTGCTCTGGCCTGAGCGGCAAAATGTTTGTGGCAGTATATGTTGAATCACACTACTTGGTTGATCTCCAAAATAGATCCAATCAAGTACATTTTTTAAAAGCCTGCTCTTATTGGGAGAATTGCCCGCTGGCAGATGCTGTTATCTGAATATGATATCGAATACCGCACTCAAAAAGCTATTAAAAGCAGCGTGTTGGAAGATTATCTTACTCACCAACCAGTTGATGATTATCAGCCTGTGAAGTATGATTTCCCCGATGAGGATGTGATATTTCTGAAAGTGAAAGATTGTGATGAACCATTACCTGAGGAAGGTCCTGATCCTGAATCTTGCTGGAGTATGATATTTGATGGAGCTGTGAATGCTTATGGTAAAGGAATTGGTGTTGTGATTGTAACTTCACATGGATCACATATCCCTTTTATTGCAAGGTTGACATTTGATTGTACTAATAATATGGCAGAATATGAGGCTTGCATCATGGGTCTCGAGGAAGCTATTAATCTCAGAATTAAAATTCTACATGTGTATGGCGATTTAGCTTTGGTAATAAATTAGATTAAAGGAGAGTGGGATACTCGTCACCCCGGCTTGATCCCTTACAAAGATTATGCTAGAATATTGTCACCCTTCTTTAATAAAGTTAATTTTCATCACACCCCTTGAGATGAAAATCAAATGGCGGATGCTCTGGAAACTCTGGCTTCTATGTATCAAGTGAATACTTGGAATGATATACCTCGAATTATAGTTCAGCGACTGGATAGGCTTGCTCATGTGTTTACAACAGAAGAGGTAGCAGATGAGAAACCTTGGTATTATGATATCAAGCATTTTCTCCAGACTCAGGAATACCCGATTGGTGCTTCGAATAAAGATAGAAAGACATTGAGAAGATTGGCTGGCAGTTTCTTCCTCAGTGAAAATGTGTTGTACAAGAGAAATTATGACATGGTCTTGCTCAAATGCGTGGATAGACACGAAGTAGACATGTTGATGCATGAGATTCATGAAGGTTCATTTGGCACTTATGCCAATGGACATTCGAGGGCTAAAAAGATGTTAAGGGCAGGTTACTATTGGCTGACAATGGAATCTAACTGTTACAAATTTGCAAAGAAGTGCCATAAATGTCAGATTTATGCGGACAAGATTCATGTGCCTCTGACACTTCTCAATGTTATTTCTTCCCCATGGCATTTCTCTATGTGAAGTATTGATATGATCGGGATGATAGAACCCAAAGCTTCGAATGGACACCATTTTATCTTGGTAGCAATTGATTACTTCACCAAATGGGTGGAAGTTGCTTCATTTGCTAATGTTACTAAGCAGGTGGTCATGCGCTTCATTAAGAATAATCTCATATGTCGGTATGGTGTGCCGAGCAGAATTATCACTAACAATGGCTCGAATCTGAACAACAAGATGATGACAGAACTTTGTGAAGAATTCAAGATTGTCCATCACAATTCGTCTCCGTACAGGATGAAGATGAACGGGGTTGTTGAAGCCGCTAATAAGAATATCAAGAAGATCATCCAGAATATGGTTGTTACTTATAACGATTGGCATGAAATTCTCCCTTTTGCTCTACATGGATATCGGACATGTGTCCACACTTCAACAGGGGCAACCCCGTTCTCCCTTGTGTATGGAATGGAAGATGTTCTCCAATCGAGGTTGAGATTCCCTCTTTGCGTGTGATAATGGAAACCAAGTTGTCAGAGGCTGAATGGGTCCATAACAGGTTTGACCAATTGAATTTGATCGAAGAGAAGAGAATGACGGCTTTGTGTCATGGGAAGTTATATCATAAGAGAATGAAGAAAGCTATTGATAAGAAGGTTAAACCTCGTGAATTCAGATAAGGTGACCTCATGCTCAGGAAGATCATGTCTTTTAACGCTGATTCTAGGGGCAAGTGGACTCCCAATTCTGAAGGCCTATATGTTGTCAAGAAAGCCTTCTCTGGCGGTGAATTAATTCTTGAAACTATGGATGGCGAGGATTTCCCACGTCCCATGAATGCTGATGTAGTCAAGAAATACTTCGCCTAAAGAAATAAAATAACAGCTCGCTAAGTTGAAAACCCGGAAGGGTGGCTTAGGAAAAAAAGAGCGTCTCGGTAGGCCGAAAACCCGAAATGGCGGTCTAGGAAAAAAATTAGAGACATAAACAAAATAAATTTTCCCGCTAAATTGAAAACCCGCAAGGGCAGCTTAGGCAAAAGTTAGGGACTTTCTTTGCAAGTAACTTGTGATCGATTGGAATGAGAACTGACTGTTTTGGAATGCTAGTTCGCGTTTGCGTTTGTTTTTGCAAAATGTCGCGGTAAGCAAGAGTCGCCACCGTCTTTTATTTTATCCAACAAAGAAAGGACAAAAGCACAAAAAAATTCCTTTTTGAGATATTTCTCGGGTTCGGGAGGTAGATTATAGAAAGGGAAGGTGTTAGCACCCTTTCTATTTGTGGTTATCCACGGGCTCTTAGGTACTTGCTCACTATGTTTTCAAAAATTTGCTTTTTCTTTGTGATTGTGGGTTTGAAAATAGTTTTTGCTTGAAAGTTGTGTAAGTGCAAAAAGTTTGTTTTTGTTTTAAAAGGAGCAAGTACTTAAGAACATCTACCTACTCAAAAAGGAATTAAATTGTACAAGTGTCCTTTAGACAATTCTATCCCACTATTGAGGAGTAGGTAGCACCGTCGTTGGAGTTTTTGGGTCAATTCGATTAAGGGACGTGTGGTCACTAAAGCAACGTTAGGACGCCTTAACGGTAACCCTAGTGTCTTAGATAATTTTATCCGAGGCAACCGTTTCGAGGTAACTTATGATCTTTGGACAAGAGGGCGACCTCTAAAACATCCTATACTCAATGACCACGTTTGAGGCAACCAAGTAAGGTGTACCCTAAGAGTGGCATGTGCGAGTGTATTGTTTTTCAGTTATGTTATCTTTATACATGTTATGGTGAGCTATTGTTGATTTTAAATTAAGAATTAATCTTGTCATGCATTGCCTATCAAATATCTAGTAGTTAATGGTTGCGGAAATTAAATTGCGAAAAATAAATCTAAGCTATTACAAGGCGTCGGGTATTTACATCGCCAAAAAAAACCCTTGAAAATTAAATTGCAGAAAGTAAATAAAAGTGGTAAATAAAATCCTAAGTTAAAACTATTACATTCTCGAAACAGTTACAATATTGGATCAAAAATACTTCGTGCGCGAGAAAATTAAATCAGAGAGTTCTTAGGGTTTTGACCCTTTTTATCAAATAAAGAATATTTTGTTATTTTTTTGAATTAAAAAAAGCTAATCTAAATTAATAATTGAATTAATTAATTAAATGAAAATATTTTTTGGTTTTTTTATTTCAATTAAGGAAATAAAATGTAAGTGATTAAAAAGTTAATAAAAATCCTAATTCTATATTAATTTTAATTTAATGCAAAAGATATTAAAATTGTGCCTAATTAAACTAAATAAATTAATTAATTGTTATTTACAAAAATAGATAATAAAATTAATAGCATTAATAAAACATTATTTTTGGGGTTTTCTGATTTTTATAAAAATGTTAATTGGTTAATTTTGTTAATAATAATTAAATAAATAAATAGAGAGAAAAAGAAATAAACCAAAATAGGGGGGTGCTGGGCCTGATTTGGGAGTGAAAAAAGCAATTCTGAAGCCCATTTACGTCCAGGCCTTGTTGACTTTCTGATTTGTCCACACGCTTGTTGACTGGAGACCATGGTAGTCTTACAACCTTGGCCTTTGGATCTTGGCCTGAAACCACTTGGCGTATGGAGATCTAGAGGCGTTTGATGGTCCATGTTTGGAATGCTACACCTGAATATATGGAGAAAAAATATAACAAGGTTTTGGGGGACCTGGGATTCGAACCCAGGTCCCAATGATCACATGCCAACGCGCTTGCCACTCCACCAAACTTCTTCATTTGTTATTGTAATAAGAATCAAATATTATATAATAAACAAAACACTAAGCCTGCAAAAATAAAAAAAGAGCGCCACTGATTCGAATGAACCAATGGCACTAGGGCACACCATCATCTTCCTCACAAAAGCCTGGTTCGTTTACCTGTGAATTTTCATCCGCATGATGTTTTGTAGGACGTCTCAAAAATCCTCCCTAGGCCATGTAAATGAAATCCAGGAGTATCAACGTACTCGTCTCTTCCTCCTATTCATCCCTGTAACCACCATTCACCTTGATTTTGCCTACATAAAAAACGCCTAAAAAATAAGAACAAGAACCCTAGGTTCGAGCATCATGATACAGGGTCCAAGAATGAAATTGAATAATGCAAAAACGTTCTAAGTCAAATAACAATCACAAATATGCCACTATTTTGAAGAAAAGATGCAAGAACTGGAGGTTCTGATTTCATGTTCAGAGGTCAATCCGTGACGACTTACAGTGCGATTTAGGTGATGAAAAGGCTTCCTTTTTATTGGTATAGCTCCACTGGAGATCAAGGAAGAGAACTGCGTTTTGCTTTTGGTCTGAATTGGTCTCCAAGGTTGTTTTTGATTTCTCCCTTTTCAAGCTTTTTTACAAAATTGGTGTGGTCGTTTCTGCAAGGTTCTATATGTGTTCTCGGTTTGGCTTGCTTATGTGAATGTTATAGAGTGAATTAGGGTTGGTCTTTTGATCTGAAATCAAGTGCATTTAAGATTGAAGATTGGATTTGATCACCATTGAAAAGCTTTCCAAAAATAAGCCAAATCTGATTTTTTTGTGCTTGTTTTGACTTGATACGAATTGGTTGAGTGACACATGGTATTTTCAAGTTGTACAAATCACAAGAATCCTTTTACATTATTTTTTTGGATTTTATTTGAATTAATATAGATTTAAAATGAATTAAATCAATAAAAATTTAATAAAATAGAAAAATAAATGTTTGGTCATGAAATTAAAGATGGGACACGTGTGTGGCATGACAAGACCAAATCAAGTGGAAAAAAGTGGGCCCTTTTGTCAAAAATTGGAGTTTTGAGGATAGTTGACTTTTGGCAATTTTGGAAAAATTCCCAACTTCAACAATGCATAAATTCTTCAATTTTGAACTTTTGGAGGTGTTCTTGGACTTTTTAAAAACCTTGATATGTCCTCTAACCAACCCTTTTGGTATCATCTCGTCTTGATTCTCCATGCTCAAGTTATAAGCTTTGGAAAAAAAGGTGTTTTTGTTGACTTTCAAAAATGACCTATAATGTCCAAATTTGTAACTTTTTGTGACAGAATTTCTTGATCTTAGGGTGTGAAGATGGATTGTAGGGAATGCATCCTCTTAAAAATGAGATTTGGATGGGTCATTTATCATAAAGTATGAGAAAGTTATGCTTGGTCAAATTTGAGTTGACTTTTCCTACAAAACCCTAATTTAGCAACTTTTGAATCTTGATGAATCTTGAGCAATCCTTGATGAATCATGATCAACACTTGATCAAATGATGAATTATCCTTTAAAATGAGAATGTTGACAAAAAAATCCAGAAACTACGAGGGCTATCCTTCATGTATAATGAATCCAGAAGATGCGGAACCATAATGTTATCCCTCATTCATCAAGAAACTAGGCAGTCACAATCTTCTCAACAAGTAAAGACAAGCTAATGTCACATGCTTTGTTCAAAAATCAAAAATCAAGAAAAAAATCATGCTAAGTCGAAAACTTGAAAATGTGCGGCTTAAGCAAAAATTAGGCAATCCCGCTGGACTATCAATTCAAAAGAATTAGTTCAGGAAAAAGTTAGGGAAAATAAAAATTGCAAGGAAAGGAATACAAAGAAAATTCCTCAGCAAAGAACAAATTGGTGACTACAAACACGAAGACATAAGGGTGGTTGCTACTCTGAAAATCTCGTCGTTTCCTTAACCGTCACAAAATCCTTTTGAGAGATGAACACTCATGTTGAATTAACTAAACATAGGGTTGGAGAACATCACGAAGAATGGGTGGGCACCTATAAATTTTGAGTCTTAAAAAATCTTTTTTCTAAAAACCATGAACCAGGCCACATTACAACCTTCAAAAGTCCTAATTGAAGCAAGGTTATTTTGAAAGCATACTTCAATGAGATAGTGTTCCTGACTCCCATGAATGTTCTAAATAGTTATGCTGGTATCATATGTTTTTCCTATACAAAAATAAATGGTGCTCTAACTTGCAAAATTTGTGCGATATCTTTTCAAAATCTTTAAGACTTACATAATTGTTGCATTAGAATTTTCATTCTCATAATAAACTTTTCTAACTGCAAAACTTTTGTTTGATATCAAGGAAGCTCACATATAAGCACTAGTGATGAGTTTATTCTTTTAAGGCTGAAACTATGTTGAGTAATTGGCGGATCATTTAAAGAAAAATCATATCCATGGGCATGTCACCTGAAGACCTTAAGCACAAACATGTTGCTTGTCCCAGTTAATTCTTTCCCAACTTGTTTACTCTTTTGGGGGAAAATTTGAAGACTTTGTTGTGCCAACTACAGTCAATCTAGGGCAATCACGTCGAGATTTGATGAATCTCTCTAAGAGTTTGAAGACACCAGAGCATGGTGGATGCCAGGTCTTTTGTAAAATCCTCTTGAGACGATTTCTCCCCATCAACCATATAGCTTAGGGCATTTTAGAAGTGAAGTTATTCGCAAGAATTGTCGGGCATCACGCAGCTTATCAACAGTAAACTTGGGGCATCCAAAATTAGTCCCAGGGGCAATCCAGATTTGTCAAGATATGTGATATGTATTGCACATATTATCAGAGGGTGGTGTTCCCAATATCTTTAGCTAAGCAAGATTTTTTTTCCAATTGAAGCATTGTTCGTGTTGTTATCCTTTCAATGGATGGTTTGCGATAGAAGACTGGACTTTGGGTTTTCTACTGAAAATATCTTCCTATCCAAAGAGATTTAAGCCTTGTTAAAGGACCTTACTCCAGTGATGACTTTTGTTCTATCTCCAGTAATGTTCCCATCTTGTTGAGATTAGCCGAGTGTCAGGTTGTGCTCTGATGTCTTATCATCTTCAGTCTATCTCCCCTGTCTGTTTTGTCAGCATATACATGACATTCATTCATTCATACTTGCATCATGCACACACATTGATATTTGTTGATGTTCTTGATATGTATACTTTGGTTATCATATTTCCTCTTTCCAAATAGAGTGTCAACTTAAGCATAAAGTGCGCCTCCTTTCTAATTCCCCACTGAGTTAACTCTCGTGGAAGAATCTTGCTTTAGCTTTCCTTTTCCATCTCTGGATAGGATAAATCCCCATTTGAGTTGTTTCCTCATTGGGTGGAGTCTTTTTTGACTATTTTCTCTCCAGTTTATTCTTGGATTGAGTTTTGTCTCTTGTGAACGATACCCTGTGGATCTCTCTAGGCTGTGAAACCTAGATGGAGAGTTCATTTATTTTCCAATCTAAATACTTGGTCTCCTCAGGAAGTATTTATTCATGGTTCCCCATTGAAGATGAACTTTATTCCCTAGTAGTGTTATCATAACCTTCTTCTGGAATATCGACGTGACAACAAGCGACTAACTCTTTATTTGAGCAGTGTGATTATTTCTGAATTTCTTTATGACAAATGGCGGTATCTTCATGAGCAGTTTGTCCATCCTCGATGAAATTATTGATTCTCACCTCCAGCAATATCTTCACGATATTTTATGGGTATCTTTGAGAAAACAGCAAGCGGCGGTCTCTTCATGAGCAACTTGTGTGTTATTGTTCTCTTAAAAATACAACAAGCGGCGGTCTCTTCATGAGCAACTTGTATGTTATTGATACCTTTGAGAAAACATCAAGCGGCGGTCTCTTCATGAGCAACTTGTGTGTTACTATCACCTTTCAAAATAGCAAGCGACGGTCTCTTCATGAGCAACTTGTATGTTATTGATACCTGAGAAAACAACAAGCGGCGGTATCTTCATGAGCAACTTGTATGTTATTGTCACCTTTGAAAACAACAAGCAGCAGTCTCTTCATGAGCAACTTGTGTGTTACTGTCACCTTTCAAAACAACAAGCGGCGGTCTCTTCAAGAGCAACTTGTATGTTATTTATACCTTTGAAAAACAACAAGCGGCGGTCTCTTCATGAGAAACTTGTATGTTATTGTCACCTTTGAAAACAACAAGCGGCGGTCTCTTCATGAGCAACTTGTGTGTTACTGTCACCTTTCAAAACAACAAGTGGCGGTCTCTTCAAGAGCAACTTGTATGTTATTTATACCTTTGAAAAACAACAAGCGGCGGTCTCTTCATGAGCAACTTGTATGTTATTGATACCTTTGAGAAAAACAGCAAGCGGCGGTCTCTTCATGAGCAACTTGTGTGTTATTGTCACCTTTCAAAACAACAAGCGGCGGTCTCTTCAAGAGCAACTTGTATGTTATTTATACCTTGGAAAAAACAGCAAGCGGCGGTCTCTTCAAGAGAAACTTGTATGTTATTTATATCTTTATAAAAAATAGCAAGCGGCGGTCTCTTCAAGAGCAACTTGTATGTTATTTATATCTTTGTAAAAAACAGCAAGCGGCAGTCTCTTCAAGAGCAACTTGTATGTTATTTATATCTTTGGAAAAAAAAGCAAGCGGCGGTCTCTTCAAGAGAAACTTGTATGTTATTTATATCTTTGGAAAAAACAGCAAGCGGCGGTCTCTTCATGAGCAACTTGTGTGTTATTGTCACCTTTGAAAAAAACAAGCGGCGGTCTCTTCATGAGCAACTTGTATGTTATTGATATCTTTGAAAAAACAGCAAGCGGCGGTCTCTTCATGAGCAACTTGTATGTTATTGATATCTTTGAAAAAACAGCAAGCGGCGGTCTCTTCATGAGCAACTTGTATGTTATTGACACCTTTGAAAGATAGCAAGTGGCGGCCTCTTTATTTGAGCAGCTTGTGTATCCCCAACAATAATGTCTACTCAGCAAATGGCATCCCTTCGGAAAAGTCCCATGGGGAAGTTTGTATTTTATCCTTTTCAAGTGATATCTTGGTTAAAGAAGAAATGTGTTACCTTTCTTGGTAAAATTTAGAAGTCAGAGATGTTTATCTCCAGTCTCAGTGCTGATGTAAATCATTTCTTTTCCAGTCTCAGTACTGATGTCAATCATTTTGTTTTCCAGCCACAGTGTTGATGTCAATCATTTCTTTTTCCAGTCTCAGTACTGATGTCAATCATTTTGTTTTCCAGTCTCAGTACTGATGTAAATCATTTCCTTTTCCAGTCACAGTACTGATGTAAATCATTCAAGAGTCTCTCATTTGAAGTCTATGACTCTGTTTCCCCAGTGGAATTATAATTTGTTCCCCTGTGGGATTACTGTATAATGTGCTTGGTTTCTCCAGCATAGTTTGTCTCATGCGGCATCTTTCCTCATTAAAATTCAAAATATCACATTCATATCATATCATAAACATAATTGTGGTATCTTAAGGCCAAAAATTATGTATTCTATATTTAAGTCCCTTCAATCTCGTCAAAATGAAGATTTCAAGCTTCATATCTCTGGATAGAAGAAACTTAAATAGGGGCAGCTGTCATACCCCAATTTTTGACCTAAGATCCCATTTTTATTTTTGTAGGAGGCAAGGTCACTAAATACAGTCGGTTTTAACCTCTCACCTTCGAGTATTGATTATGCAGAAATTGTCAAGTGTTTTGAACATTCTTAGCCATGTATCACTAACTTCTAATCAAGCATGAAATGTGTGTTTTTTTGTTTCTTTGATTTCATGCGCTGACATGTCTCCTTCGAATGCAAGTTCAGCCTTTCAATTGGACAAATTTTCTGCATGCATGCATGCTTCGATTGGGCAACATTGCTTCCTTCGAACACGGGCTTTCGATTGGGTAATATGTCTATTTCGATCCACATGCTTCGATTGGGAAACATTGCTTCCTTCGAACACGGGCCTTCGATTGGACAATATGTTTGTTTCGATCCACAAGCTTCGATGGGTAATACAGTCTCCCTTCGATCCACAAGCTTCGATGGGCAATACAGTCTCCCTTTGATCCACAAGCTTCGATGGGCAATACAGTCTCCCTTCAGTCACAAGCTTCGATTTGGGAATACAGTCTCCTTCGATTCACAAGTTGGACCACTATACTTCCAAACTCAAGCCAGCTGTGCTGCTATGCAGCAGTCCTGCACCAACCTGCCACTAAGCTCCAAAATACTGATAAGCCTGCGTTGTCTCAGTCATGTACTTGCTGAAAAAAGGAGTGCACAAGAACTGCATTGAAGAAAACAGGGGGGGACAATATACCCAAACAGTTCAAATATTATTTGATTTCCCCCCAAAACCATATCAAAGCTCGCCTATAAGTACAGAGGCTACAACACATATTTTGCAAAAGAAAAAAAAGAGGACCTTCTGGGCCAGGTGAACGAATCTTCAAAAAATTCTCCAAAAACACCAAATTTTCTCAAACACAAAAAAATCTCTCAAGTCCCTTCAATACTTGTGAGAACAAACCTAGAATCCCCAAACACTTACTTCCTTCGATTCTGAAGAACAGCCACACTTCAGTCTCCTTCGAATCGAAGAAGCATCACACATGCTTCTTCCGTTCCTTCAAATCCAGTGCTCCAAGCACAGCCTGTGACCCCTCTTTTGAATCCAGCATCCAGGGCTACCACTCAAGGCCCAACACACGTTCCAGCTTGAAGAAAGGTAAGTCACTCTTACCCTTTGAACTTTTCGTTTCATGGCATAACATGTAAATAATACTTTTGTTCGTTTCCAGCATGTATATACACTTTGTTTCTTTTCATTTCCACCCTGTTAACATGTTTTTAAAAGTTAACCCATTCGTTTTGCTTTCTGTTTAACTATTAAACTGTTTGAAAAAACACATACTAGCATGGCCTCAGGCCATGTTGTCATTTAATGTTTGAAATGAAAGAAACAGGAAACAGGAGTATGAAACGAAGCCTTTGGTTTCCACACTGACTTCCAGGCCCAGCCAGAGACACGCTTCATTGACTTCCAGGCCAATCGAAAGACAGAACCTCACTGGTGCCAGCCCCTGGTCGAAGGCCATGACCTTGTTGCTGCCTTTGTCCAGTCGAAGGATACAACTTGATGCTGCCTTTGCCCAATCGAAGGACAGGACCTCGCCCCTGCCAAGGCCCAATCGAAAGACGTGACTTCACTGGTGCTGACCCCAATCGAAGGAAGCCAACAAAATGCAAATCGAATGATGCTACTACCTGGGTCGAAAGACACCCACTTTTCTTACTTTTATCTTATTGTTTCCTTCATATTTTTTTATGCCTTTTGATATGTTTGTAATAGCTTAGGTTTTTATCTTTCTGCATTTTTTTACTTTGTACAAATGCTAGTAATTAGGTGTATAGCAAGATAAAATCAACAAGTAAACAAACCAAAAATCCAAAAAAATACTCTTTAATCATTACTTGAATATATCTTAAAACTCACAAAACACTCAACAAATCAAAACTCCCCCAAGGGCATGTTATCCCCGTTCTACCGCGATACTGGCTGTGCCTATTGCTAGAATGTGTGCGTTAATGTCTCCCACTAAAAAACACAAACAAATCAACTTTTTTCTAGAGGAACTATGGTGTTTTGATTCCTTCATTGGATACGTAGGCAAAGGGTCGCAAAACCCTCACGAACACAATAATAAAAACTCATTTCTTTCCCCTTAAACAAACATAGTTGTAGGTAAATACACCCTTGTATATAACAAACAATTTCAACCAAAAAACAGATATTTCAAAAGGTTCCTGCGGAGTACCGCAGATGCATTGGGTTCTAATACCTTCCCATTGCATAACCAACCCCCGAAATCTTGATCTCTTTTCAAAAACGCATTGTATTTTCATTACTTTACATTGCATGTTTTTAGGGTTTTATTTCGCTCTTTTCCCTTTCCCCTTGGAAATAATAAAGCGCGATGGTGACTCTTGCTTTTGTGAGTCAAGTTAATTAATAGCTTGATCTCCGATTTTCACCGCTACACCTTGATTGCTTTTTGAGTCGTGTACTGGATGTCATACTCAGTCAAGATCATCTGCCATCTTGCTATTCTTCCGGACAAGGCGGGCTTTTCGAAGATATACTTGATTGGATCCATCTTTGAAATCAATAGAGTAGTGTGAGTCAGCATATACTGTCTCAGCCGGCGAGCAGCCCAGGCCAAAGCGCAGTAAGTTTTCTCAAGCAGTGAGTATTGGGTCTCACAGTCGGTAAAATTTTTGCTAAGGTAATAAATAGCATGCTCTTTTCGGCCAGACTCGTCATGCTGCCCCAGCACACACCCCCATTGAGTTGTCAAGTACTGTCAAGTATAAAATTAAAGGCCTCCCTTCAACTGGTGGCATAAGAATGGGTGGCTCCTGGAAATACTCTTTGATTCTTTTGAAAGTGGCCTGGAGTTCATCGTTCCAACGTACCACTTGATCTTTCTTCAGCAGCTTGAAGATTGGCTCACAAGTAGCAGTCAGGTGCGAGATGAATCGGGAAATGTAGTTCAGTCGTCCCAGAAAGCCTCTGACCTCTTTCTCTGTCTTGGGAGCTGGCATCTCTTGTATAGCTTTCACTTTGGCAGGGTCCACTTGAATACCTTTGTCGCTCACGACAAAACCTAGTAGTTTTCCAGACCTCACCCTGAAGGTGCACTTGTTCGGGTTCAACCTCAGCTTGTACAACTTCAACTGGTCAAACAGCTTCTGTAAATGGTCAAGGTGTTCCTCCTCAGTTTGGGACCTCGCAATCATATGGTCAACGTATACTTCAATCTCATGATGGATCATGTCATGAAACAAAGCAACCATGGCACGCTGATATGTTGCCCCAGCATTTTTCAGTCCAAAAGGTATGACCTTGTAACAAAAGGTGCCCCACTGAGTAACAAAGGTGGTCTTCTCCATGTCTTCGGGAGCCATTTTTATCTGATTATAACTGGAGAACCCGTCCATGAAGGAGAATACCTTGTGCTGAGCCGTATTGTCAACCAGAACGTCAATATGAGGTAGAGGGAAGTCATCCTTGGGACTGGCCCTGTTCAGATCCCTGTAATCAACACACATTCGGACCTTACCATCCCTCTTCGGCACAGGAACCACATTGGCGACCCACTGAGGGTAAGAAGTAACTGCTAGAAAACCGGTGTCAAACTGTTTCATAACTTCAGCCTTGATTTTCTCGGACATCTCTGGGCGCATACGGCGAACCTTCTATTTCATGGGAGGGCATTCTTCCTTGGTAGGCAGGCGATGAACCACAATGTCAGTATCCAATCCAAGCATATCTTCGTAAGACCAGGCAAAGATTTCAACATAGTCATGCAGCATCTGAATCAACCGTTGTTTCACACTAAGCTCCAGATTTACACCAATCTTGACTTCCTTCTTGCCTGTCTCAGTACCCAGATTCACTGTTTCCACCAGCTCTTCATGTGGCTGAATGGCCCTCTCTTCCTGGAGTAGCAGTCTTGCAAGTTCACCAGGAACTTCACAATCATCTTCACCTTCGTCTTCGGCTAAGTTGATCGGATTTTCGAAGTGTAGTAGCAGGATCGTTACCAGTGAGATCCAGAGTGGATGTAGACCTGTATACGTGAGTGTGTGTAAAATAGTTGTTTTGCAATATATAATAAAGAAAAACAAAGAGCGCAAAATTTGAAATGCAAGAAACGTCCAATGCTTTTATTAATGATACATGAAAATGGCACACAAAAGCCCTCACAAATGAAGCCACAGTGCCCCGGGTAAGACACCGGGCCATAAAGTTTCAAAACATTGTCTGTTACAAGCTCAAAACAAAGAGTTCATTACTGGTTAACAAAAGTAATAGGGATGAAGTCCTTTGCTGTCCAGTTGCTTGGTCCACCGTTGGTCGTAGGATAGATCCAGCTGTCGAATTCAGACTCCTCCACATCATCTTCTAGGGAATTTACTCTCGAGTTGCTGATGAACACAGGGGGTCTTCCAATCCTTGCACTACGAACAGCCCTTTGAGCTTCTGCAGTGAAACCCAAACCAAACTTGTTAGTCTTCTGAGTGAAATCAGGAAGTCGGCCCCAATTTGCATACTCACCCTTCTCAGTAACAGCCCAGGCATCCTTTAAGGAAGCCATCTTCATAGGAGAATCTTCAACCACAGTCACAACTGATGCCAGTGTCTGAGGAACCTCTTCAAAGTGCTCAAATGGGGTCTCAATGAACTCCCCATCCATCTATATGTATCTGAACGAGTTGAGGTGGCTAACCATGTACTCTTCTTCCCCTTGAACTGTCACAATCTTCCCCCTGACTGGGTATTTCAGCTTCTGATGGAGTGTTGAGGTTACAGCTCCATCTTTGTGGATCCATGGATGACCCAGCAAACAAGAATAGGATGGCCGAATGTCCATCACGTAGAATGTAGAATTGAAGACCTGAGAACCAACTTTAATTGGAATATCAACCTCACCATGTACCATCCTTTTAGACCCGTCAAAGGCCCTGACAACGATGTTACTTGGCTTTAACTCTAACCCTTCGCAATCCAACCAGTCTAGAGCTTTCTTGGGCAAGACGTTCAATGAGGAACCAGTGTCAACCAGTACATGTGAAAGGGTAGTGCCCCTGCATTCAATGGAGACATGCAGGGCATCATTGTGGTTCTTCCCTTTAACAGTCAAATCAGCGTCGGAGAAACCCAAACCATTATCAGCAGTTAAATTGGCCACACAATCGGTAAACTGATCAGCTGATGTCTCTTGTGGCACGTGGGCAGTTTTCAGGAAGGTAATCAGAGCCTTGGAGTGGGCCTCTGAACACAACAGTAGTGACAACATAGAAATCTTGGATGGGGTTTTCCCCAGCTGCTCAACTACGTTATAATCACTCTTCTTAATAATCTTCAAAATCTCTTCCATCTCTTGTTTGGAAGCTTCAACAGTAATGGTCTTTGGTGCCTCCGTCTGGGCAGGCACATCAGTGGTGATCCCTTTGCCCCGAGCGTTAGATGACTCGGCGATAGGGGTAAGGATAGGAACTTGATCAGGAATTGTGATAGGTACACTTGCAGGTGTAATTACAACAGGTCTTTGGACAGTTGGTGGAGCAATATCAGGTGAGAAAAGTCTACCGGTGCGGGTGACTTTAGCAGGCCCAGTAATGTTGCTGACGCCGATATCAGCATCCAACTCTTGCTTAACTCCAAGAACATAAACATCTGCCTCATAGTGCCAAGGGACATCTTTGTCAGAGGTGTAGAGGATGGGCCCCGAAACAGTGACAACCACAGGCGCGATCTTCAGAGTAGATGTAGTTCTAACAGGCTTCCTCGAGGGAGCCTTGGAAGAATTGCCGAAAATGGTAATAATGGCAACTTCTTCAGTAGGAGTGGAGGGAACAACAGTCTTCTCAAACAGGATCTCCTTGCTATCCATCAGGTTTTGGATACCTGACTTCAGCAATGGGCAACCAGTAGGTAAAATAGAACACATATGGCAACCTTCACCACAGCCCGGAAATAAACTGGCTAGCAACAGGTTCTTATTAACAGTCATCAGAGGGGTAACAATATCATCCACGGAAAATACAAACAAGTCTTCCTCTACAGCATTTACTCCATGCTTGGGCATGGGAGCAGTCACAACATTAGGCCTCTCGGGCGCCTCAAACTCAATCTCCTTTGCATCAATCAAGTCTTGGACCTTGCTCTTCAAAGCCCGACAATCATCCGTATTATGCCCCGGGCTCTCAGAGTGATAAGCGTAATGGGCGTTAGGGTTATACCTTGGTGACTTTGTATTTGAATTCTTTGGAGCTTCTTTTAGAGTCACCAGATTGGTCTTCAGCAACCGTGGACGAATCTGAGACAAAGTCATGCTGAGACGAGTGAATTGCCTTCGAGGTCTTTCGTCCTTTTGTTGGTTGTGATGCTGAGGAGAACCAGCAGGTTTTGAAATAACAACCACATTGACAGCTTGGCGGTGTTCAGGTCTATTCTGTCTTCTCGAACTGTAGACAACACTGGACTCTTTCTTAAACGATTTCTTCTCGGTGCTCAATGAGGCACCCTTTTGTATCTTCCCAGCCTTAATACCAGCTTCAATCCTCTCACCAGTTAAAATAAGATCTGTAAACCCGGCTGAAGAGCTTCCAATCAGATGGTTAAAGAATGGACCAGATAGGGTCCCCAAAAACATGTCAACAAGCTCACGATCAGCCAAAGGTGGTTGCACCCTTCCGGCAAGGTCTCTCCATTTTTGAGCATACTCTTTAAATCCTTCACCTATTCCTATTGACATACCCTGGAGTTGGGTACGTGTAGGAGCGAGGTCGGAGTTGTACTGATATTGTCTATAGAATGCAGTAGCCAAATCCTCCCAGCTACGGATATTGGCTCCGTCCAACTGATAGAACCACTCAAGCTGAGTCCCTGAGAGACTGTCTTGAAAGAAATGGATCCACAAGTTCTTATCAGCAGTGTAAGGTTGGATCTTCTTCATATATGACCGGAGGTGCAGTTTCGGACAGGAAACTCCGTCATACTTGGCAAAGGTAGGTGCGTTGAATTTATGGGGAATCACCACCCCAGAGGATAGACCTAGATCTCCGAAGTCCAGACCGGGCACCTTCTGAATTTCCATAGCGCTTAAACAGTCTTCCAACTGTTTGTACTTATCCTCAGCAGGAGGATACTGTTCTTCATCATAGTCTGTCTCGTTGTCGGAGACCATAGGGCTAGGAGCCCTCCTTTCTCGTGGACTATCTTTCCCTCTAGATGAGGTGGTCAGATCAACTTCATTCTGCAGCCCGTTTCCAAACCTGCGTCCAGTATTGAACAGGATGGTCCTCTTCTTCTTCTTCTTCTTCTCTTTCAGAATCAAAGTCTTCAGGTCCTGCTGACCCTTAGCCAGATTCATGAACAACTCTTGAAATTGGGCATTCTGGGCCTGGAGGGCCTTGATAGCTTGCTCAGTGGAAGGTTCAGCAGACATGATGATTGCTGAAATAAACAGCGAAGAAGATAAGAGACCTGTAATGGGGTACCTATTTATGAGATGCATGGGATGAAATGCGTATGATTTATGATTTCAAAGACAATCGAGATTCAAATTTGTAAACAAGAAAGGAAACACACTTTATTAGATTTAAACCTCAAAATTTAAATTGTTCAACAAACTGCCCTTAGGCGTTACAAGAATGGAAATACTGAAAAGTAAATAAAAACTATAAAAGAAATCATAAACGGTCCATCAATGCTCCCATGGTCTCTTCTTCTCAGTGCGGACATAATCATTCAGGATCCGCTCGTTCTCCAATTGCCTAGTCAGCTTCTGGATCTTCTGCTCATGTTCATTGAACCTCTCTCTGTAAGAATCCCGTCCATCCCTCAACTGCATCCAAGACCTCTTCAGTGTCCCAATATCAGTGGGCATATAAGGTTGGAGGATAGTTGGAGGAACCCCCTCCTCATTAGCAACTTCAAGAGTAACAGGCCTGACAGCTTCGTATGGCATACCTAACTTCTGGGCATGGATGCGGACCCATCTGAGATATGGCTCCATTGGCAGAGAAGTATTTGATCCCAACTCATGTGGGTCAGATCGGTGAACTCTGTCCCAAGCCCTTATGAATTTACAGCGCAGCTCGTCGCTATCTCCCTGAAAATCAAAGATGATATAAGGCATCAACATCTCATGAGGCCCTTCTCTTCTGGCTCTTCCAAACTGACGGAGAGCTAAGCATGGGTTTTAATAAATCCCTCCATGGAGTCCGATCAATGGAACATTAGAATACTCTCCACAGCGATCAATGATAGTCACCTCATCCATACCTTTGAGAGTCCAGATAATGTCATCACTAGAAAGATACATCATCCTATAAGCCCATCGCATTCCTTCTTTTTTTTTCAGCACGGACTTAGGGAGGTGCGAAATAAACCACCTCGACAATAAAGGAACACTGCACATCAAAGTTCCCCGCTTTCGGGAAGTACGAGCATAGAGCTGATGAAGCATATCACCCAAGAGAGTGGGTACCAGATTCTGAGAGATGAAAATCTTTATGGCATTAATGTTAACAAAAGTGTCAGGATTTGGAAACAATACCAGACCATAAATCAAGAGAGCCAGAATTTCCTCGTACGCCTTGAAGTCTAAGCTGTCCCAGAAGTAATTAGCTTTGTCAACCAAAAACTTAGTCAGAAAACCCTTAGCTCCACTTCTAGTCTCCCAGTTAGCCATTACCTCCTCCTTAGTCAAGTGAAGGGCTGCAGCAATTTCTTCCGTCTTAGGAGTCTTTTCCCAACCAGTAAACGGAGTCTGTTCCAGGACAGAGATACCAAGCAGCTCAGAGAACTCTTCCAGTGTAGGAACCAGCTGGAAGTCTTGAAAGGTGAAGCAATGGTATAGCGGATCATAAAACTGGACCAAGACACTCATCATTTGTTCGTCCAATTTTGAAGTGACCAAACTGAGAAGAGAACCATGCCTTCTGATGAAGGAAGTAGTGTCTGGAATCCTGACAACCAACTCTTTAAAAAGGGTAGGTACTTGGACAAAGTTTATCCGGATAGTATTCCTACGCATGGGCATCATGATGACCTACAAAACAGAGCAAAGATGAAAACCTCTTGTCTTTGAAATAGGTTAGTCCTTATGCAAGATGTATGCAATGTTATGATGTCATGATGTCATGGTAAAGGCACACCACAAGTATCCACAAAAGGCAAACATGGTAAAGGCACACAAGTCACACAAAAGAGCCCTTAGATTTCAGGCTGGCATGAAGCTTAGGTACTACCCTCTTTCAATTTCAGTTGGTTAAGACCTGTCCTAAAAATAGTAACCGAGTTCTAGAGGATCTTAATATCACTGACTACCCTCAATCGGTCATAATTCTAGTTTAGCAACCTTTTCTTGCAGCCGGAATCATAGCGAGAGTTTAGTCTCAATGAGTGTAGCATACTGCTACTGTTCTATGGCCAAGTTGGTCAATTTAAGGTTCTAAGGTCAGTTGGTGCTTAATGACTCCTTAGAAGACCCATATTCTCCTCGTTCCAACACAAGGGATATCGGTACAGACCAAGGTGCCACACCAACGTAGCTACTGCTTCATCGGTATCGGTCTATGCCGTACAGATCCCTCACATTTTATTGCTACTTACCTAAAGGGTATCCCCAGATCCGGGTTAGGATCTATAGAACTCCGATACAAGCCCACAAAATTAAAGCATACAAAGCATACAATTGAAAACATAGTGATCTAATCCTAAGGTACACCTCACTTATAAGAGTGCTTCCCCGGCAGAGTCGCCAGTTCTGTGATCGGTGGGAATGAGAACTGAATGTTTTGGAATGCTGGTTCGCGTTTGCGTTTGTTTTTGCAAAATGTCGCGGTAAGCAAGAGTCGCCACCGTCTTTTATTTTATCCAACAAGGAAAGGACAAAAGCACAGAAAAATTCCTTTTTGAGATATTTCTCGGGTTCGGGAGGTAGATTATAGAAAGGGAAGGTGTTAGCACCCTTTCTATCCGTGGTTATCCACGGGCTCTTAGGTACTTGCTCACTATGTTTTCAAAAATTTGCTTTTTCTTTGTGATTATGGGTTTGAAAAGAGTTTTTGCTTGAAAGTTGTGTAAGTGCGAAAAGTTTGTTTTTGTTTTAAAAGGAGCAAGTACTTAAGAACATCTACCTACTCAAAAAGTAATTAAATTGTACAAGTGTCCTTTATACAATGCTATCCCATTATTGAGGAGTAGGTAGCACCGTCGTTGGAGTTTTCGGGTCAATTCGATTAAGGGACGTGTGGTCACTAAAGCAACGTTAGGACGCCTTAGCGGTAACCCTGGTGTCTTAAATCATTTTATCTGAGGCAACCGTTTCGAGACAACTTATGATCTTTGGACAAGAGGGCGACCTTTAAAACATCCTATACTCAATGACCACGTTCGAGGCAACCAAGTGAGGTGTACCCTAAGAGTGGCATGTGCGAGTGTATTATTTTTCAGTTATGTTATCTTTATACATGTTATGGTGAGCTATTGTTGATTTTAAATTAAGAATTAATCTTGTCATGCATTGCCTATCAAACATCTAGCAGTTAATGGTTGTGGAAATTAAATTGCGAAAAATAAATCTAAGCTATTACAAGGCGTCGGGTATTTACATCGCCAAAAACAAACCCTTGAAAATTAAATTGCAGAAAGTAAATAAAAGCGGTAAATAAAATCCTAAGTTAAAATTATTACATTCTCGAAACAGTTACAATATTGGATCAAAAATACTACACGCGCGAGAAAATTAAATCGGAGAGTTCTTAGGGTTTTGACCCTTTTTATCAAATAAAGCATATTTTGTTATTTTTTTGAATTAAAAAAAGCTAATCTAAATTAATAATTGAATTAATTAATTAAATGAAAATAGTTTTTGGTTTTTTTATTTTAATTAAGGAAAAAAATGTAAGTGATTAAAAAGTTAATAAAAATCCTAATTCTATATTAATTTTAATTTAATGCAAAAGATATTAAAATTGTGCCTAATTAAACTAAATAAATTAATTAATTGTTATTTACAAAAATAGATAATAAAATTAATAGCATTAATAAAACATTATATTTGGGGTTTTCTGATTTTTATAAAAACGTTAATTGGTTAATTTTGTTAATAATAATTAAATAAATAAATAAAGAGAAAAAGAAATAAACCAAAATAGGGGGTGATGGGCCTGATTTGGGAGTGAAAAGAGCAATTCTGAAGCCCATTTACGTCTAGGCCTTGTTGACTTTCTGAACTGTCCACACGCTTGTTGACTGGAGACCATGGTAGTCTTACAACCTTGGCCTTTGGATCTTGGCCTGAAACCACTTGGCATATGGAGATATGGAGGCGTTTGATGGTCCATGTTTGGAATGCTACACCTGAATATATGGAGAAAAAATATAACAAGGTTTTGGGGGACCTGGGATTCGAACCCAGGTCCCAATGATCACATGCCAACGCGCTTGCCACTCCACCAAACTGCTTCATTTGTTATTGTAATAAGAATCAAACATTATATAATAAACAAAACACTAAGCCTGCAAAAATTAAAAAAGCGCGCCACTGATTCGAATGAACCAATGGCACTAGGACACTTCATCATCTTCCTCACAAAAGCCTGGTTCGTTTACCTGCGAATTTTCATCCGCAGGAAGTTTCGTAGGACGTCTCAAAAATCCTCCCTAGGCCATGTAAATGAAATCCAGGAGTATCAACGTACTCGTCTCTTCCTCCTGGTCATCCCTGTAACCACCATTCACCTTGATTTTGCCTACATAAAAAACGCCTAAAAAACAAGAACAAGAACCCTAGGTTCGAGCATCATGATACCGGGTCCAAGAATGAAATTGAATAATGCAAAAACGTTCTAAATCAAATAACAATAACAAATATGCCACTATTTTGAAGAAAAGATGCAAGAACTGGAGGTTTGGATTTCATGTTCAGAGGTCAATCTGTGACGACTTACAGTGCGATTTAGGCGATGAAAAGGCTTCCTTTTGATTGGTATAGCTCCACTGGAGATCAAGGAAGAGAACTACATTTTGCTTTTGGTCTGGATTGGTCTCCAAGGTTGTTTTTGATTTCTCACTTTTCAAGCTTTTTTACAAAATTGGTGTGGCCGTTTCTGCAAGGTTCTATGCGTGTTCTAGGTTTGGCTTGCTTATGTGAATGTTATAGAGTGAATTAGGGTTGGTCTTTTAATCTGAAATCAAGTGCATTCAAGATTGAAGATTGGATTTGATCACCATTGAAAAGCTTTCCAAAAATAAGCCAAATCTGATTTTTTGTGCTTGTTTTGACTTGATACGAATTGGTTGAGTGTCACATGGTATTTGCAAGTTGTAGGAATCACAAGAATCCTTTTACATTATTTTTTTGGATTTTATTTGAATTAATATAGATTTAAAATGAATTAAATCAATAAAAATTAAATAAAATAGAAAAATAAATGTTTGGTCATGAAATTAAAGATGGGACACGTGTGTGGCATGACAAGACCAAATCAAGTGGAAAAAAGTGGGCCCTTTTGTCAAAAATTGGAGTTTTTAGGATAGTTGACTTTTGGCAATTTTGGAAAAATTCCCAACTTCAACAATGCGTAACTTCTTCAATTTTGAACTTTTGGAGGTGTTCTTGGACTTTTTAAAAACCTTGAGATGTCCTCTAACCAACCCTTTTGGTCTCATCTCATCTTGATGCTCCATTCTCAAGTTATAAGCTTTGGAAAAAAAGGTGGTGTTGTTGACTTTCAAAAATGACCTATAATGTCCAAATTTGTAACTTTGAGAGCATTTCTTGATCTTAGGGTGTGAAGATGGATTGTAGGGAATTGCATCCTATTAAAAATGAGCTTTGAATGGGTCATTTCTCATAAAGTATGAGAAAGTTATGCTTGGTCAAATTTGAGTTGACTTTTCCTACAAAACCCTAATTTAGCAACTTTTGAATCTTGATGAATCTTGAGCAATCCTTGATGAATCATGATCAACACTTGATCAAATGATGAATAATTATTTAAAATGAGAATGTTGACAAAAATCTTGAGGTTTGACTGTATTTGGGTCACAATTGACTTTTTCCCTAGCACAATCGATTTTTGGACCCCTTGAGCAATTGTCTGACCAAACTTTCTCTG
Organism: Vicia faba; assembly: GCA_948472305.1. Lineage (NCBI taxonomy): Eukaryota > Viridiplantae > Streptophyta > Magnoliopsida > Fabales > Fabaceae > Vicia > Vicia faba. The sequence continues at coordinate 1,291,702,841 of OX451740.1, forward strand.
CAAGGCTTGAAATTTGACATGGATGATCTTGAGAACATATTAGGAAATTGGGAAGCACTTGAGTTCATTTGTATGTAAGGACCTTGATGCAACACAAAACCCTAATTTTGAATTTGACTGCCTTAGGAGGTGATTTGACTGTCCAACTCTTGAGCTAACTTGAGCCACTTGGAGATTATTCTTGACATATCTTGAGGAATATGGGAGGGAAAATTTTGGGGTACAACATAACTTCATCAGACAAGACTTGATCATTGAAGCAACAATCTTCTTGGGTCCTCACCATACTTTAACAGAAGCCGCTACTCAGGATTTCAAAGTTGTTAGAGAGAATAGTGGTCATTGTATCTCAATGTATCTTTTCCATTATATATTACCATTTTATGAACTTTTTAATCATCCATGGAGTCTCGCCATTCGCGGACTACCATTCTATCAATAAAATTTGAGCTTTTATCCAATTCTTTGTAGTTCTTATTTTTATTCAGCTTACAAAGACTCCATTTATTATTGATAATAATTTTTAAAGCAAAAGGATTAAATAACAAAATTGTTTTTCAAAAAAAGAATTTACAACTTACTTTTGCTTTAAGATTTTGTGATTCAAGAGGAAAACAAAAGTGGTGATCCCAGGAATGGACGAACTCCAGTAATTTTGAGAAGCTTTATTTTTCTCAGGAAGGTTTTCTCATGTTGTTTTCGCTAGTATGCGCGTGTTTATTGTATATTAAAGACGGTACTAATTGGCATAAGGTGCAGTATCAGGTTTGTGATCCCAGTGTCCCCATTCAAGTGTTAGTTCATTTTCTGATTTTTGGGTTTGCTTGGTCTGAGGTCTCTATTTCAGATTCCCCAGTGAAGTCTTCTCTCATATGATGAAAGGTCTTGTCCCCTTGGTGTGCTGAGATGGAATTATTTGCAAAATGTTTCTCTTTTGGGCAGTGTTGGCATTATTGTTGGTATTTATTTCCCAGGTAACTGGACCAAGACAGTGTATTTTCTAAGAAGTGTTGAGACAATTGTCGACCCTTTGGGTTTTCACCCTCCAAGTGTTGGGTTTGATTTAAAATCCTCATGAGTTTGACCTCTTTCTATATGTTGGCTTCTTGATTCCCCAGGAAAGCTATCCCAGGGCATCTTTTGTTTGAATAGGTTTGTGTGATATGAAGACTCAATCCGAGATTTCCCAGTGAAGGCCTCGCTTATTTGATAGAAGTCTTTTCTCCCCATGCATGCTGAGTTGGACTCATTTGTGAAGCATATCCTTTCAGCGGTACTTGAATTTTGTTTGATTGCCCGATAATCAGGCAATGGCAGTGTTTTATTTAAGAAGTGTTGAATTGGTTATCAACTTTTTTGGTTTTCACTTGCCAAGTGTTGGGTTTGATTTAAAATCCCATAAGATTGATTTCTTGCTATAATGTTCGACTTCTTAACTCTCCAAGTTGTTGTCCCCATGAGGTTTCATACTTTTCCCCAGAGAAGTTGGTGCAATACTTACTCTCAATATTGAAGAACGTATCTCTGTTTTCCCCAATGAAGAATGTATCTTAGTTTCCTCTCTTCGATGTGGATTTGACCTCCCCAATGGAGTCAGCACAAGGTCTCTCATTGATATCTCGATGATGAGACATTATCCCCCTTAGTAAAGTCTGTATGATGTTTCTCCATTAAAATCAGCTCAAAATCCTCAGTTGATGTTTTGCCGATATGGTTTCCATCTTCCTTATTTGAAATCAGTGTTGTAATCCTCGGTAGAAGTGCGGACCGTGAAAGCACTTGTTTTCGCATTAAAGTCTGAGTTTTATTCCCCGTTGAAACTTGGAGAAGGATGTTGTATACTTGTATCTGTACTGTTTCGTCGCTATGATTTGTTTACTTCCGGATTATGTTTCTCCCCAGTTAAGTTAAGTCGCGAAATAGGACTTTGTTTCCTCAGTTGGTGCTTATTTTTTCTTATGGGATGTTCATCCTGGATGAGATTTAGCCGAGTGTTGTTGGTGCTCGAGTTGGCTTTTCTTGTTTATCCCTAGTAATATATGTTTGTTTTGTCATCATATACATGATAACACTTATATATTCATACATATATCATGCATAGTTAAATTTAGAAAACCATTGCTCATTAACATTCGTTAATATTTTTGTTGACATATTGCCTTGTTTTGCAGAGTTGTGTTGTCCTCTCTCCAATAGAGTGTCGGTCTTAAGCAAAAAGTGTATATTTTTTCAATTTCCCCACTGAATTATCCCTCGTGGAAGATTTTTGCTTTAGCCTTCCTGTACAGCTCTTTGTCTGGACGATTTGGGATTCCCTCTTGAATTTATTTCTCAAAGGATGTATTTTGGTTGATTGTCTCATTCCAGTTTATTTCTGGTTTGAATCTTTGTTTTCCAGCAATATTATTACTTTGGATTTCTACAAGCTTCGAGCCTTGGTTTGATAATGTTCATTTATTTTGCACGAGAAGACATTATCTCCTCAGTAGAAATATTGGCATTTCCCCAGGAATTCATATTTCTTTCCCCAGGAAGTCATATTTCTTTCCCCATGAAGTCATATTTCTTTCCCCAGGAACCCATATTGTTTTCCCCAGAAAGTCAATTTTACAATCCTTCCTATAACAGCAAGTATCAGGTCTCTTTATTTGAGCAACTTGTACTTCCTTGTAAAGTCGACATTACTTTTTTTTTGCTATCTTCTCTATGAATGGATAGTTTGCAGTTCATTGTCAAATTACTCCAATGGATGGTAAGTCTTTCAATATCACAGAGACATTTCATTGTGAAATATTTGTAAGTGGTAGTCTCTTTATTTGAGACAGCTTATATACTACCCTTTCCAGGCGGAGTGCCTTGGTTAAAGAAGAAGTTGAGACCCATTCTAGGTGAAACGCTAGAATTTTGGGGAAAACTTGTTATTTCTACCCTCGGTGAAAGTTGGTAGATCATTGTCAGTGAACGGTGATGCTATGATATATTTTCTCTCTACCTTCAGTGAAAGTTGGTAGGTCACCATCAGTGAAAGTTGGTGATTGTTATCTTTTTGCTACTCTCAGTGAATGTTGGTAGTTCATCGTCAGTGAACGGTGGTGCTATGATATATTTTATCTCTACCTTCAGTGAAAGTTGGTAGGTCACCATCAGTGAAAGTTGGTGATTGTTATCTTTTTTCTACCCTTAGTGAATGTTGGTAGTTCATCGTCAGTGAACAGCGGTGCTATGATATATTTTCTCTCTAATTTCAATGAAAGTTGGTAGGTCACCATCATTGAAAGTTAGTGATTATTATCTTTTTACTTCCCTGAGTGAATGTTGGTAGTTCATCGTCAATGAACGGCAGTGCTATGATATATTTTCTCTCTACCTTCAGTGAAAGTTGGTAGGTCACCATCAGTGAAAGTTGGTGATTGTTATCTTTTTGCTACCCTCAGTGAACGTTGATAGTTCATCGTCAGTGAATGGTGGTGCTATGATATATTTTCTCTCTACCTTCAGTGAAAGTTAGTAGGTCACCATCAGTGAAAGTTGGTGATTGTTATCTTTTTGCTACCCTCAGTGAACGTTGGTAGTTCATCATCAGTGAACGGCGGTGCTATGATATATTTTCTCTCTACCTTCAGTGAAAGTTGGTAGGTCACCATCAGTGAAAGTTGGTGATTGTTATCTTTTTGCTACCCTCAGTGAACGTTGGTAGTTCATCGTCAGTGAACGGAAGTGCTATGATATATCTTTTTCCTCTACCTTCAGTGAAAGTTGGTAGTTCATCGTCAGTGAACATCGATGATTCTTTCTCTCTACCTTCAGTAAAAGTTGGTAGGTCACCATCAGTGAAAGTTGGTGATTGTTATCTTTTTGCTACCCTTAGTGAACGTTGGTAGTTCATCATTAGTGAACAGCGGTGCTATGATATATCTTTTTTCTCTACCTTCAGTGAAAGTTGGTAGTTAATCATCATTGAACCTCGATGATTCTTTCTCTCTACCTTCAGTGAATGTTGGTAGCTCACTGTCAGTAAACGTTGGTGTTGTTATTCTTTTCTCTCTCTAGATTCGGTGAACGTTGGTAGTTTCGCCTTTAGTAAAAGTTGGTGTATCCTTTGACTTTTTACTATCCTCTATGAGACGGGTCTTTTGATCCACCAATGATCTATTTTCCTGGTCGGGTTTCTCTTTTGATTCCTTATTTCCTTTTCTACATCCTTAGTGGTGTTTTGCGTCCCTTTGAAGTTGTTCATGTGCATTCATATTCATAAGCATTGCATGGCATCTTAGGGTCAAAAAAAGGGTTTGTTTTATATTTAAGTATCTTTGATCGCGTCGACACGGAGATTTTTAACCTTCGTATCTCTGGATAGAAGAAACTTAAATAAGGGCAACGGTTGTACCCCAATTTTCCCCCCTAAGATCCCTTCATCATACCATATTGATTCAATCACAACAGGATCACATTAGGGCTCTTGGTTCTCCTTCCTATCTTTATCTTTTCTCTTTGAGGAATCACCAAGCACCTTGACTTGTTTTTCTTTTGTGATCATTCGTATTTTGTTTTGACTTTCCTTTTAATTAATAAAATGCAATGTTGGTTTGTCTTACTTGTTAGTAATGTAGGTAAAGGCAATGTGGCTTGGCAATTTGGTCCATGGTTTGATGAGTTTATTTCCATGCACTAGTCAATAAAGCTTGAGAAATTCAAACCTCACCATTGAAGTTGTTTTGGAAGAAATGGCATGGCAAGCTTATTTTGGTTCACCACATTTCAAGGTTATCAAAATTGATTCAAAAGTACAAGGGGTTGATTGAAGAAGTTGTCATGGTTGGACAAGGCCTTGTTCCCATTGGTCACCAGTGCATATTTCTCTCATTTATCAATATATGGAAGTGGTTTTGGTTGCTATGGGGTCTTATTATCATCCTCAACAATTTCTATTTGCAAAGTAAGAGTGTTGGTACAAGAAGGTTGTTCAAAATTGTTAAAGTTCCTCAATGCATTTTCTTGATCTAGGAGCTAGGGTTTTGAACTTCAAAGAAGTATATCTTGCTCATCTTTTGGTATTTTTGAGTGATTCTAAAAACATCCTTATCTTTAAAGGTTTATTAACAAATCACTTTAAAAGTTGTAAGGAGTTTTCATGTGGAAGAAACTAGATGTTGAAGAAAGATTACAAGCCCTCCAGATGAACCCCCAATTTTCCATGTGTGATTTCAAATGATCATAACTTGGACAATTTTTATCACCTTGAGCCCACTCTTTTTCCATGATGATCTTGAGGATGTGAACTTTATTCTTTCTTTTATGTTAAAAGTGATAAAATGGATGGAAGATACCCTAAGGATACAAAATATTATAGGTCATTTCATGATTTTTTCCAACTTCAACAATTCATAACCCTCTCAATTTTTGGAGATTTTGAATGGTTCAAGTTTCAAAATGTCATTTAAGAGGTCTATTTTATGCCATCTTTTTTGGTCAAGAGAAAATTCAAAGTGGAAGGCCATGTTTGGATGCAAAAGATTATAGGTCACTTTTGAAGAAAAACTTGAAATATTTCTAAGTATGGAAAGTCAACTTTTTCCCCAACTTTGACTCATTGCAACTTTCAGCTCAAGCATCCATTTGATTCCATTATTTTCCCATTAAAAAGCTTGTAATCTCATCTTTCTAAACCACCAAGAATCATGCCCTATGACCCCTTGAGCTGAGAATGCCATTTATTTGAACTTGGAAACATGGAACTGAAGTTTCTTCAAAAGTCAGAATTTGAAATCCTTGATTTAGCTTCTAAACACACTGTTTCTACGTGTTTTTGCTTCTAAACATGTTTAGTGAACTTCCAGAAGTGATTAGCATAGTAAAACGCGCGTTTTGGATGAGTTTTGATCAATATAGAAGTCACACTTTTCTTGTTTGCAACTTCACACGATTTCCCTCCAAACTTCATCATTTCACACGCTTGAACATTCCATTTGATTCCCTATAAATAGAGGGTCATCCCTCATTCATTTCTTCAAGCTTGAACAGTCAGAATCACCCTGCAAAACTTGCTCCATAACTCATTTTTCTGTAACTTCGAAATCAGTGTTCAAGCCTTTTTAAATCCAACTTTTCCATAAATTCACCTTCCTTGATCTTCCCTGAAGATAACTATACAATTACCTTCATGAATCGTGACCTATATTGATCCATAGAATTCCAGTTTAGAGCTCTGCAACTCAACTTCAATAGGTAGATTTCTCCATCAATTCTTCAAAACTTTGATATCATTGTGAAGCTCTCATTGCCCTGGTTCTAGTCGCAACACTTTATTTTATCTGGAAATATGTTTTGACCATAAAATTTCAAATCCCTTTTCAAAAAATTCTTTCCAAATTGCTTGAGCTACAGTTTATATAAATTTGTCGCGAAGGTGTGGTTGTCTTCATCTTGAAGAGACGAAGTGAATGGCATAGGTCTCGTGCTCTAATTTTACAGATTGAGTAACCTGGTTTTGGGACTGGCTGGAGGTTGAAGATGACCAACGTGTCATTTTCCAACCAATGAGACATCGCCATTTGTATTTTTTGAATTTCTGATTTATATTTGATTCTATGCTTTATTCAGTAATGACCATGATATGCACAACGCGCCAGTTCCCTTGGATTTGATTATTAACGCGTTTTGACTCTCATCCAATGGTCCACATATTTTTTACTTTATTTTTTATTTCTGAATTTTATATTTAATTGTTTAAAACTTCAAAAAATCATAGAAAATTCATTTTTAGTCTAAAATATCTGAAAAAATTATGAAAAATATTTTTGATATTTCTCTTTTTGATTATTTTTTTTCACAATTTTATTTTGTGTTTTGATATTTTTTATAAATTTTCACTTTATTTGATTTGTTTTACATGTTTAAAAATACTTTCATGTATTTTTTTAATTCTGAAAAAAATATGGAATAATCCAATGATATCGTGACAAATATTGGTAACCTCACTTATTTTTTATTTCTGACTTTGGTATTTTTTATGATTTTTGGTTTATTTTACACATTTCTTTTAATTTTAAAAATAGTTTCTGACTTTAAAAAATTACCAAAAATTTTATAAAAATATTTGAGTTCATTTCTGATTTTTCTATGGTCTTACTTAATATTTCTTGATTAGTTTGAACAAAGTTGGTATTTTTCTTTCTTATTTCTATTTTAAAACATTTTTAAAACATTTTTAATGTATATATTAAATGCAACATTATTTTGTGATTATTTTATGGTTGATCTTGGGTTGATTTTTGATCATGAACTTTATTAACATCATTGGATCCATGGTGTTAAGTCTAACTCCATAAAAATGGATGAATGATTTTAATAATAGTTTGATTAAATTTTAATTCAAATGTGGTTTATATTTTTTCCCACCCCTCTTCATCTCATCTCTTTCTTAATACACTAAGTGTTATTGGAGCATGATATATATATCATGTCTCAAAAAAATGGTGCATAGATTGTTATTGACCGGCCTTAAAATAGGTGCGACTTCTATATAAGTCCACTTAAGATTGCTTAACATAGCGCTAAATTTTGTCCCAATTCGAATAAATGATCATTCATGGCCCAAATATATGTTTGCAAGCCCAAGTATGTTAATTTGATCTCTTTGATCCAATAACCTTGAGATTCATTGTGTGGAGGCTTTGTTTCTACCAATCCTCTAATGGATATTCATCAATTTTAGTCAACGTGGATCACTTAAACATCATTGATCATTACATGTTACTTTTTAGGATTCCAAATGGATGATATACTTAACAAAAAGCAAGTGGAACTTGTTGTGTGGAGGCTTTGGTTCTACCGATCCTCTAATGAGTTCCAAATGAAAGTTTCAAGATAGTCATCCAACTAACCACTAGCTATTAAATTTTTTTTACTTTATGCTTTCATTTTTATGTTTTATGTACCATTTACTTTAAGCATTACATTTCATGCCATTTTTTATTTTTCTCACTTGAGCATTTACTTTCTTGTCATTTTTATTTTTCTCACTTGAGCTTTTTCTTTTCTCTTTTAAGACACCTAATAATCAACACGAACCATAAAAAGATTTAATGATACTTGGACTATTTGGTCACTATCCTTGGCATTATGGAGTATTGGACTTCTTGGACTTAGGGTTAGAAACCTTGGCCTATGTTGGAGACCTTGTAACCTTAATCGATATTTTGTATGGAGTTCTTGAGGTTTACCTCAAGACATTGGGTTGTTTGTTTGTTTTGTGTGCAGGTTATTGTGATTACATACTTTGTGTGTAATCTGAAATTCACCCGTATACAGCCGTTACTCTGCACAATTTTTCTGAAGACTTAATACATTTGAAGTTTGGTTCTCTCAAGAGGTCTAGTATCTTTGTTTGTTTGGTTTCAATCCAAAGAATGTGAATTCTATCTTGACTCATAATGTCAAGTAATGGCTTCTTGTTAGTTAGATGGTTCTTCTCCCTATCTTTTACCTTATGCTTTAGGATAGTCTCTTCTTCTCCTCCCATCTTCTTTAATTTCAAAAATGTTCTTCCTCCTTTTGAAAATTCTTCTAATTTCTAAACTTGAATCACTTTCATAATAAACTTGGACTTAGGTCCATGCATTTTTAAAACCTTTTCATAAATAAAATTCAATCAACTTAATAATACCTTGACATTTTTTTGAGAAGACTAAAAGTCAATCAATCTCATTTCAAACCGTTTTGTCACTTTGGCTTTTTATTTTAAAACTTTTCTCAAAAGATTGGACTCTTGTCAATCCTTGTAGTGATGCAAACAACTATACTTCTATAATATGTAGTAAAGAGAGATATTTTCCACTTGGGTGTTGAGTGAGGCATTGTTGATTTTAAAAATCCAAGCCATATCCTCCACTTTGAGATGATGCAAATTATCCTTTCTCATGATTGTGGATAGTAAGTAGGTTTTCCACACGGAAAATGCGAACCTTTAGTGCCTATGTACCACCTTTCATGTAATAGGGGATCAGGGTACACGTAGTTCCTCTTTTGAAAATTAAAAAAAAAACACAAGTGTGTTGGTTGATTTTATGAGATAAGACATCATCGTTATTGTCTGTGTGGAAAACATACTTACTACCCACAATCATGAGAAAGGAGAATTTGCATCATCTTAAAGTGGAGGATATGGCTTGGATTTTAAAATCAACAATGCCTCACTCAACACCCAAGTGGAAAATATCTCTCTTCACTACATATTGTAGAAGTATAGTTGTTTGCATCACTACAAGGATTGGAAAGAGTCTAATCTTTTAAAATAAAAGGCCAAAGTTGCAAAATGGTTTGAAATGAGATTGATTAACTTTTAATCTTCTCACAAAAAAGGTCAAGGTTTTATTAAATTGATTGGAGTTTATTTATGAAAAGGTTTTAAAAATGCATGGACCTAAGTCCAAGTTTATTATGAAAGTGGTTCAAGTTTAGAAACAAGAAGAGTTTTCAAAAGGAGGAAGAAGATTTTTGAAATTAAAGAAGATGGGAGGAGAAGAAGGGACTATCCTAAAGCATAAGGTAAAAGCTAGGGAGAAGAAACATCTAACCAACAAGAAGCCATTACTTGACATTATGAATCAAGATAGAATTCTCATTCTTTGGATTGAAACCAAACAAACAAAGATACTAGACCTCTTGAGAGACCCTAACTTCAAATATATTAAGTCTTCACAAAAATTATGCAGAGTAACGGCTATATACGGGTGAATTTCATATTACAGACAAAGAATGTAATCACAATAACCTGCACACAAAACAAACAAATAACGTAATATCTTGAGGTAAACCTCAATAACTCCATGCAAAATATCGATTAAGGTCATAAGGTCTCCAACATAGGCCAAGGTTTCTAACCCTAAGTCCAAGAAGTCCAATACTCCATAATGTCAAGGATAGTAACCAAATAGTCTAAGTATCATTAAAGCTTTTTATGGTTCATGTTGATTATTAGGTGTCTTAAAAGAGAAAATAAGAGCTCATGTGAGAAAAATAAAAATAACAAGAATATAAATTCTCAAGTGAGCAAAATAAAAATGGCATGAAATGTAATGCTTAAAATAAATGGTACATAAAGCATAAAAATAAAAGCATAAATTAAAAACAATTTAATAATTAGTGGTTAGTTGGATGACCATCTTGAAACTTACATTTGGAACTCTTTAGAGGAATGGTAGAACCAAAGCCTCCATACAACAAGTTGCATTTGCTTCTTGTCAAGTATATCATCCATTTGGTATTCTCACAAACACCCTTTAATGATCAACGATGTTTAAGTGATCCACATTGACCAAAAGTGTTGTAGATCCATTAGAGGATTGGTAGAACCAAAGCCTCCACACAATGAATCTCAAGGTTATTGGATCAAAGAGATCAAATTAACATACTTGGGCTTGCAAACATAGGTTTGGGCCACGAATTATCATTTATTCGAATCGAGACAAAATTTAGCGCTTTGTTAAGCAACCGTGAGTGAACTTATATAGAAGTCGCACCTACTTTGAGGTCGTTCAATAGCAATCTATGCACCATTTATTTTGAGACATGATATAAAGGTCATGCTCCAATAACATTTAGTGCAATAAGAAAGGGATGAGATGAAGAGGGGTGGGAAAGAATACAAACCACATTTGAATTAAATTTTAATCAAAGTATTATTAAAATCATTCATCCATTTTTATGGAGTTAAACTCAACACCATGGATTCAATGATGTTAACAAAGTTCATGATCAAAAATTCAATCCAAGATCAGCCAGAAAATAATCACAAAATAATATTGTATTTAATATATACATTAAAAGATAAAAAATGTTTAAAATAGAAATAAGGGATAAAAATATCAACTATGTTCAAATTAATCAAGAAATATTAAGTGAGACCATAGAAAAATCATAAATGAACTCAAATTTTTTTATAAAATTTTTGGTAATTTTTTAAAGTCAGAAACTATTTTTAAAATTTAAAGAAATGAGTAAAATAAACCAAAAATAATTAAAAAAAATACCAAAGTAAGAAATAAAAAATAAATGAGGTCACCAATATTTGTCACAATGTCATTGGATCATTCCATATTTTTTTCAGAATTTAAAAATGCATAAAAGTATTTTTAAACATTTAAAACAATTCAAATAAAGTGAAAATTTATAAAAAAAATATCAAAACACAAAATAAAATTGTGAAAAAATAAAAATCAGAAAGAGAAAAATCAAAAATATTTTTCATAATTTTTTCATATTTTTTGGACTAAAAATGAATTTTCTATGATTTTTTGAAATTTAAAAAAATTAAATATAAAAATCAGAAAATAAAATAAAAACCAAAAATATATGGGCCATCTGATCAATGTCAAAACACATTAGTAAACAGATCAAGTGGACCTGGCGCACTGTGCATGTTATGGGCTTTAGTGAATAATGTACTGAATCATTAATTAAATTAGATTTTAAAAAAAAACAAGTGGTGCGCCATCATTGGTTGGAGGATGACACGTTGGTCATATTCAACCTCCAGTCAACGTGAATTGCAGATCTCTCAAACTGTAACATCATAAGCTCAGACCTATACCATTCGCTTTGTCTCTTCAAGACGAAGACAACCACACCTTCGCGACAAATTTATATAAATTGTAGCTCAAGCAATTTAGATGGAAAGTTTTGAAAAGGGATTTGAAATTTCATGGTCAAAATGTGTTTCTAGATAAAAGCAAGTGTTGCAAATAGAACCAGGGCAATGAGAGCTTCAAAGTGATATCAAAGTTTTGAAGAATTGATGGAGAAATCTACCTATTAAAGTTGAGTTGCAGAGCTCTGAAACTGGACTTCTATGGAGCAATATAGGGCACGATTCTTGAAGGTGATTGTATGGTTAGCTTCAGGGAAGATCAAGGAAGGTCAATTGATAGAAAAATTGGATTGAAAAAGTCTTGAACACCGATTTCAAAGTTGCATAAAATTGAGTTATGGAGTAAGTTTATGAGGATTATTCTGGCTATTCAAGCTTGAGGAAATGAATGAGGGATGACCCTCTATTTATAGGGAATCAAATGGAATGTTCAAGCGTGTGAAATGATGAAGTTTGGAGGGAAATCGTGTGAAGTTTCAAACAAGAAAAGTGTGATCTCTACTTTGATAAAAACTCATCTGAAACGTGTGTTTTGCTATGCTAATCACTTTTGAAAGTTCACTAAACATGTTTAGAAGCAAAAACACGCAGAAAAAATGTGTTTAGAAGCTAAATCAAGGATTTCAAATTCTGACTTTTGAAGAAACTTCAGTTTCAAGTTACTAAGTTCAAATCAATGGCATTCTCAGCTCAAAGGGTCTTAGGGAATTATTCTTGATGCTTTGGAAAGATGAGGTTACAAGATTTGCAATGGAAAAAGAATGAAATCAAATGGATGCTTGAGCTGAAAGTTGCATTGAGTCAAAGTTGGGGGAAAAAGGTTGACTTTCCATACTTAGAAATATTTCAAATTTTTCTTCAAATGTGACCTATAATGTTTTGTATCCAAACAAGGCCTTCCACTTGGAATTTTATCTTGACCAAAAAGAATGGCATGAAATAAACCTCTTGAATGAAATTTTGAAACTTGAACCATTAAAAATCTCCAAAAATTGAGAGAGTTATGAATTGTTGAAGTTGGCAAAAAAATCATGAAGTGACCTATAATCTTTTGAATCCTTAGGGAATTTTCCATCCAGTTTCTCACTTTGCACATAAAAGAAGGCATAAAGTTAACATCCTCAAGATCATTATGGAAAAATAGTGGGCTCAAGGTGATAAAAATTGGCCAAGTTATGATCATTTGAAGTCAAACATGGAAAAATGGGGGTTCATCTAGAGAACTTGTACTCTTTCCTCATCATCAAGTTTCTTCCACATGAAAATCTTTGAAACTTTTGAAGTTATTTTTTAATAACCCTTTGAAGAGAAGTATATCTTTGGAATCACTCAAAAATACTAAAACATGAGAAATATATACTTCTTTGAAGTTCAAAACCCTAGCTCCTAGATCAAGAAAAAGCTTTGAGGAACTTTGACAATTTTGAACAACCTTCTTGTACCAAAAATTTTGCTTTGTAAATAGAAGTTATTGAGGATGATAATGATAACTTATAGATACCAAAACCACTTCCATATCTTGAGAATTGAGAGAACTATTACTTGTGACCAAGGGGCACAAAGTCTTGTCCAAACATGACTACTTCTTCAATCAACCCCTTGTACTTTTGAATCAATCTTGATAACTTTTAAATGTGGTGAACCAAGATAAATATTGCCATGCCATTTCTTCTAAAAAAACTTTAATAGTGAGGTTTGGACTTCTCAAGCTTTATTGACTAGGGCATTGAAATAAACTCATGAACCCATGGAGCAACTTGCTAAAACTCATTGCTTTTACCTATATTATTAACAAGTAAGACAAACCAACATTGCATTTTATTAATTAGAAATAAAATCAAGACAAAATATTCATGATCACAAAAGAAAACAAGTCAAGGTGCTTGGTGATTCCTCAAAGAGCAAAGCTAAAGATAGGGAGGAGAACCAAAAGCCCTAGTGTGATCTTGTTGTGATTGAATCAACATAGCACCACCGTTCACTGACGATGAACTACCAACATTCACTGAAGGTAGAAAAATATAACAATCACCAACTTTCACTGATGGTGACCTACCAACTTTCACTGAAGGTAGAGAGGAAATATATCATAGCACCGCCGTTCACTGACGATGAACTACCAACGTTCACTAAGGGTAGCAAAAAGATAACAAGTTTTTCCAAAATTCTGGTGTTTCACCTAGAACGGGTCTCAACTTCTTCTTTAACCAAGGCATTCTGCCTGGAAAGGGTAATAAGTTGTCTCAAATAAAGAGACTACCACTTGTAAAGATTTCACAATGAAATGTTTCTGCGATATTGAAAGACTTGCCATCCACAGGAGTATTTTGACGATGAACTGCAAACTATCCACTCATAGTAAAGACAATAAAAAAGGAAACGTCGACTTTTATAGGGAAGTATAAGTTGCTCAAATAAAGAGACCTGTTACTTGCTGTTATAGGAAGGATTGTAAAAATGACTTTCTGGGGAAAACAATATGGCTTCCTGGGGAAAGAGATACGACTTCCTGGGGAATGAATCATGACTTCCTGGGGAGTGAATCATGACTTCCTGGGGAGATGCCAATATATTTCTGCTGAGGAGATAAAGTCTTCTCGTGCAAAATAAATGCACATTTTCAAACCAAAGCTTGAAGCTTGCAAAAATCCAAAGTAATAATATTGTTGAGGATCAAGGATTCAAACCAGAAATAAACTGGAATAAAATGGTCTTCCAAAATACATTCTTTGAGAAATAAACTCAAGAGGGAAACCCAAATCATCCAGACAAAGAGTTGTGTAAGAAGGCTAAAGAAAAAATCTTCCATGAGGGATAACTCAGTGGGGAAATTGAGAGAATATACACTTTCTACTTATGGCTGACACTCTATTGAGGAGAGGAAAATACAACTCTGCAAAACAGGGTAATATGTAAACAAGATATTAATGGATACGAATGAGAAATTATTTGTTAAGTTTAACTATGCATGATGTATGTATGTATGAATGTATGAGTGTTATCATGCATGTGCTGACAAAACAGACATATAAAACTCGGGATAAACAAACAAAACCAACTCGGGCGCACACAACACTCGGCTAAATCACATCTAAGATGAACATTCCATAAGAAAATAACCACCAACTGAGGAAACAAAGTCCTATTGCATGGCTTAAATTTACTAGGGAGAAATATAACATAGCGACAAAACAATACAGGTACAGGGATATAACATCCTTCTTCAGGCTTCACCGGAGAATAACACTCAGACTTCAACGGGGAAATAAATGTTTTCATGTGTAGCACTTCTACTGGGGATTGAAAATTTATTTCAAATAAGGCAGATGGAAACCAAATTATCAAAACATCCACTGGGGAATTCAGGCCAACTTTAATAGGAGAAAAATCATACAAACTTCAACTAAGGGAGATAATGCTTCATCATCGAGACATCAACTGGGGACTTTGTGCTGACTTCCTTGGGGAGGTCAACACCTTATCATCGAGGGGAAACCAAGATACATTCTTCATTGGGGAAACCGAAGATACGTTCTTCTTCGAGAGTAATTATTGCACCAACTTCTCTGGGGAGAAAGGACTTCTATCAAATAAGCGAGGCCTTCACTGGAGAATCTTGGATTGAGTCTTCATATCATGTGAACTTATTCCACAAAAGATGCGTTGGGATAGCCTTCTTGGGAAATAACTACCAACAAAAATGCCAATTACTTCCTAAAAGAACAACATTCTGCAAATGGTTTCATCTTAGCATACAAAGGGAACAAGACATTTTGTCACATGAGAGAAAACTTTACTGGGGGATTTGGGATAGAGGCTGAGAACACCTTCCCCGGGAAAACAAAACTTCTCAAAATTACTGGGGTTCGTCCATTCCTGGGATCACTACTTTTGTTTTCCTCTTGAATCACAAAATCTTAAAGTAAAAGTTGTAAATTCTTTTTGAAAAAAAAACAATTTTGTTATTTAATCCTTTTTGCTTTGAAAATTATTATTCATAATAAATGGAGTCTTTGTAAGTTGAATAAAAATATGAACTACAAAGAATTAGGTAAAAGCTCAAATTTTATTGATAGAATGGTAGTCTGCAAATGGCGAGACTCCATGGATAATTATAAAGTTTGGAAAATGGTAATATATAATGGAAAAGATACATTGAAATACAATGACCACTATTCCCTCTAACAACTTTGAAATTCTGAGCAGCGGCTTCTGTTGAAGTATGATGAGGAACCAAGAAGATTTTTGTTTCCATGATCAAGTCTTGTCTGATGTAGTTACTTTCCAAGAAAGTCCCTAACTTTTGCCTAAGCTGCCCTTGCGGGTTTTCAACTTAGCGGGAAATTTTATCCTGTTTATGTCTCTAATTTTTGCCTAGCCTGCCCTTTCGGGTTTTCGGCCTACCGAGACGCTCTTTTTTTGCCTAAGTCGCCCTTTCAGGTTTTCAACTTAGCGAGTTGTTCTTTTATTTCTTTAGGCGAAGTATTTCTTGACTACATCAGCATTCATGGGACGTGGGAACTCCTCTCCATCCATAGTTTCAAGAATTAATGCACCACCAGAGAAGGCTTTCTTGACAACATATGGGCCTTCAAAATTGGGAGTCCACTTTCCCCTAGAATCAATGTTAAAAGACATGATCTTCCTGAGCACGAGGTCGCCTTCTCTGAATTCATGAGGTTTTACCTTCTTATCAAAAGCTTTCTTCATCCTTTTCTGATATAACTACCCATGACACAAAGATGTCATTCTCTTCAATTCGATCAAATTCAATTGGTCAAACCTGTTCTGGACCCATTCAGCCTCTGATAACTTGGCTTCTATTATCACACGCAAAGAGGGAATCTCAAACTCAATTGGGAGTACCGCCTCCATTCCATACATAATGGAGAACAGGGTTGCTCTTGTTGAAGTGCGGACAGATGTCGGATATCCATGTAAAGCAAAAGGGAGTATTTCATGCCAATCTTTATAAGTAACAACCATCTGCTGGATGATCTTCTTGATATTCTTATTAGCAGCTTCAATAACCCCATTCATCTTCGACTTGTACAGAGATGAATTGTGATGGACAATCTTGAATTCTTCATAAAGTTCTGTCATCATCTTCTTGTTCAGATTTGAGCCATTGTCGGTGATAATTCTGCTCGGCACACCTTACTGACATATAAGATGATTCTTAATGAAGCGCACAACCACATGCTTAGTAACATTAGCATATTAAGCAACTTCCACCCATTTTGTGAAGTAATCAATTGCTACCAAGATAAAATGGTGTCCATTCGAAGCTTTGGGTTCTATCATCCCGATCATGTCAATACCCCACATAGCGAAAGGCCACGGGGAAGAAATAACATTGAGAAGTGTTGGAGGCACATGAACCTTGTCCACATAAATCTGGTATTTATGGAACTTCTTTGCAAATTTGAAATAGTCAGATTCCATTGTCAGCCAATAATAACTTGCCCTTAGCATCTTTTTAGCCATCGAATGTCCATTGGCATGAGTGCCAAATGTACCTTCATGAACCTCATGCATCAACATGCCTGCTTTGTGTCTATCCATGCATCTGAGCAAGACCATGTAATAATTTCTCTTGTACAACACATTTTCAATGAGGAAGAAGCTTCCAGCCAATCTTCTCAATGTCTTTATATTTGTATTCGAAGCACCAATCAGGTATTCCTGAGTTAGGAGAAATGCTTTATATTGTAATACCAAGGTTTCTCATCTACTATATCTTATGTTATAAACACATGAGCGGGCCTATCCAATCGTCGAACTATAATTCAAGGTATATCATTCCAAGTATTCACTTGATACATAAAAGCCAGAGTTGCTAGAGCATCCTCCATTTGATTGTCATCTCTATGGATGTGATGGAATTCAACTTTATTAAAGAAGGGTAACAATCTTCTAGCATAATCTTTGTAAGGGATCAAGCCGGGGTGACGAGTATCCCACTCTCCTTTAATCTGATTTATTACCAAATCCGAATCGTTATACACATCAAGGATTTTGATTCTGAGATCAATAGCTTCCTCGAGACCCATGATGCAAGCCTCATATTCTGCCATATTATTAGTATAATCAAATGTCAACCTTGCAGTGAAAGCAACGTGCGATCCATGTGGAGTGAAAATCACATCACCAATTCCTTTAACATAAGCATTCACAGATCTATCAAATATCATACTCTAATGAGATTCAGGATCAAGACATTCCTCAGGCAACGGTTCATCATAATCTTTCACTTTCAGAAACATTACATCCTCATCGGGGAAATCATACATCATAGGCTGATGATCATCAACTGGTTGGTGAGCAAGATAATCTGTTAACATGTTGCTTTTAATAGCTTTTTGAGTGCGGTATTCGATATCTTATTCAGATAACAGAATCTGCCAGCGGGCAATTCTCCCAGTAAGAGCAGGCTTTTCAAAAATGTACTTGATTGGATCCATTTTGGAGATCAACCAAGTAGTGTGATTCAACATATACTGCCGTAAACATTTTTCCGCCCAGGCCAGAGCACAACATGTCTTTTCCAGCATGGAATACGGCGACTCATAATCAGTAAACTTTTTACTGAGATACTAAATGGCGTACTCTTTCTTCCCTATTTCATCTTATTGTCCCAGAATACAGCCCATGGATTTACCTAACATAGTCAGATACATAATCAATGGTCTTCCTTCAACAGGAAGGATTAAGATAGGAGGTTCAAGCAGATATTCTTTAATACTTTCAAATTTCCTTTGGCTAACATCTGTCCACACACAACCATGATCTTTCTTTAACAACTTAAAGATTGGTTCACACTTTGCAGTCATGTGGGAAATGAATCTGGAAATATAATTTGAATGCCCGAGGAACCCTCTGACTTGCTTTTTAGTTCTCGGCGATGGCATCTCTTGAATTGCTTTGACTTTATCAGGGTCAACTTCAATCCCTTTTTGGCTAACAATGAAACCCAACAATTTCCCTGATCGAACACCTAAAGTACATTTATTTGGATTCAAGCGGAGACGATACTTCCTCAAACGCTGAAACAACTTCAATAAATCTTCTACATGCCCTTATTCAGTCTGGGATTTAGAAATCATATCATCAACATATACCTTAATTTCTTTGTGCATCAGATCATGGAATAGGGTTGTCATAGCCCTTTGGTACGTTCCACCAGCGTTCTTCAGCCCGAAGGGCATCACTCTGTAACAGAATGTTCCCCAGGGTGTGATAAATGTTGTTTTTTCCATGTCCTCAGGAGCCATCCTTATTTGATTATACCCGGAAAATCCGTCCATGAACGAGAAAACTTTGAATTTTGTTGTGCTATCCACTAACATATCAATGTGTGGCAATGGAAAATCATCTTTTGTACTAGCTTTATTCAGATCTTTGTAATCTACGCACATGCAAACTTTTCCGTCTTTCTTTGGTACTGGGACAATATTGGCAATCCATTGAGGGTACACTGATGTCACAAGAAAACCGGCATTAATCTTCTTTAGAAATTATTCTTTGATCTTCACTGCCATATCTGGGTGAGTTCTTCACAACTTCTGTTTGATTGGCGGGCACTCTAGCTTCAGCGGTAAACGGTGCTCTACAATATATGTATCTAGACTAGGCATATCTTGGTAAGACCAAGCAAAAAATCCACATACTCTTTCAATATATCAATCAACCTGCTCTTCACATCAAGATGCAACAATGCTCTAATCTTGACTTCCTTCGGATCTTCTTCCGAACCCAAATTGATTACTTCCAATGGCTCTTTATATGGCTGAATGGAATTCTCCTCGCGCTCAAGCAACCGTGAGACCTCTTCTGGAATCTCATCATAGTATTCTTCTTCGGCCCCATACACAGGACATTCAAAGTCTGGAGAAGGTGCAGGTTCATTGTATTCAACGGTTTTTTTAATTAATCTGCACATATGATTTGTGATTTCTTTTAGAAACTGACACATATAACAAGTGATCATGCAGATTGAATTTCAGTTATTATTTATTTTGAAAGGTTTTTTTTTCTTATTACCATTTTCCAAGAAAAAAGCAAAAAATAAAAACACAATTTGGGAAACAAAGACAAATTTTATTATTGATTTAAAAATCATAGCAAACAGATAAGCCCATACAATATTAATACTTTCACCTTTGGCAGAGTGAAAGCTTTTCAAAAAGATTAACAAAACAAATTACTTTGAAACATGTACGCAAGAGTGAACATCAATGGTGATCCAGTTCTGAACCCTAACTCTATGCGTCATATAATTTGGCATTTCTAGCTCTACTTCATCTTCCACAATTGCATTAATCCCGGAAACAGTTGGATGAAGATAACCCCCGCTATGAAAGATGTCTTGATACTTGCCTGCAGCAGACTTCGGCTTCATGCTCTTACCCTTATCATTCTTCACAGAGAACCCCAAGCCAGCTCTATTCTTGTTCATAGGTGGGTCAAAAGTTTGTCCCCAAACATCGCTATTGTCATTATGCACAACCTGTTGCGCATCCTTAAAAAAAGCTATAGAGTTCTCATTTCCTCTAATGTTGTCAATGGATAAAGATTGGAACTGGGTTCCAACAGCAGCTTCATCAGCCTCTACAATGTTGAAAGAGGACAAATGAGATATCAATAATGCTTGTTCTCCATTTATAATTACCACTTTTCCTTCATGCACAAACTTCAACTTCTGGTGTAAAGTCGAAGTGACAACCCCTACCTCATGTATCCACGGCCGTCTCAGCAAGCAACTATAAGCGGGTACAATATCCATGACCTGGAAAGTAATCTGAAACAAATGTGGTCTTATATGAATAGGAAAGTCCACTTCACCAATAACAGATTTCCTTGATCAATCAAACGCTTTCACAATAATGCCACTTGGGCGCATGGGCGCTCCTTGATATTTCAACTTCATAAGTGTGCTTCTCGGTATAACGTTCAATGCGGATCCATTATCAATCAGCACATTGGATAATGAATCATTATTGCAGTTCATGGAGATGTGAAGAGCTAGGTTGTGATTCCTTCCTTCATCGGGCAATTCATCGTCGCAGAAACTCAGGTTATTACATGACGTAGTGTTCCCTACTACGCTGCTGAATTGGTCTACAAGGATATCACTCTCCACAAAAGCTTGGTCTAATACCCTCATCAAAGATTCTCTGTGGGCAGAGGAGTTCGTCAATAAAGCCAAGATAGATATTTTTGAAGGAGTTTGCAGTAGCTGATCTACAATTTTGTAGTCTCTCATCTTGATTATCTTCAAAACATCATCCACCTCCTTTTCTAGCATAGCTCCACTAGATTCACCCGTAGCCTTCTTGGGTTCAACATCTTCAACAATTTTCTTTCCAGTTCTAACATCTCCATGAACAACTAGTGCAAATACACGACCACTGCGGGTCACTCTGCTAGTCTCAGCAATATTTCCAACATTAGGCATTGTCTAGATGGGAACTTCCACACCATCCTCTAAAATTGTAGCATTATATTTGTAGGGTACATCCTTATCTGACTTGTATGGGACAGGACCCGGTAAACTAATTACCAATGGAGTAATAGCTGGCTTGTTATGATATGCAACTTCAAAATGGGCGGGTGTACCAAAATAAGGCATAATAACATTTACTCCCTCTTCAACACAATCATTCATTACAGAGTCATCTCTGGAAAACATATCTTCATCCAAGGAGAAGAACTCATCTGCAGAGGCATATTCATCATCTGACTCTTCTTTAGCCAAAAAAACCTCCATCATATCCACTTCATGGTAATCATCCCTTTAACCTGTAACCTTGATAGTTCCATTATCCAACAATAATTGAACACCTTTCCTTA
This sequence comes from Vicia faba, assembly GCA_948472305.1. Taxonomy (NCBI): domain Eukaryota; kingdom Viridiplantae; phylum Streptophyta; class Magnoliopsida; order Fabales; family Fabaceae; genus Vicia; species Vicia faba. Next base: position 1,291,724,340 of record OX451740.1, read on the forward strand.
CAATCGAACATCCTCGGGAGTCCCGGCAACAAATTCGGCAAGATCCATACTGATGTTCCACCTGACCAACTATGTGGTGGAAAGTAGCATGCAATTGTACAAGATCCTCATTCATATGTTCCACATCAAATATTCGGAACTCTCCAGGACATCCAGAAACCATGTTTACTTCCTCTTCATACTCTGCCCTAAGCCTGATTATGTGGATGAGGCCCTCATCAATCATCTCTTGCAAATCAGCCTTTATCTTGTCGCAACCCTGTATATCTGTACTGCAAATAGCACAATCGGCATGTTCATGCGTATAGTAGCTAAATTCAGAGGTCTGTATGCATTTTTACCAAATCTTCTATAACCAATCTAACATCAAAAATCTGGAAGTCACCTGGACAACCGGCCACCATGTTCACAACATTTACTCCTCCATGCTTTGGTAGAGGATTATATTTCACATTAGGGCCCACATCCTTGAAAGATAGAATACCGGACATCACCAATTTTTGTACCTTAGTCTTCAAATGATAGTAATTCTCAACATTATACACTGGTGCTCCCTGATGAAAAGCACATGTTTGGTCTGCCTTATAATACCAAGGTAACGGTGATAGCACAATGGGAGGTGGTCAGGTATGAACCAACTTCTTCTGAATTAACGTCGGGAGTAACTCTGTATAACTCATAGAGATGGGGTCATAACTCTCCCTTATCTTATTATACCCTTGATTCCCATGTTGGGTTGGTCTTTGATAAGCAACAGTGGTTGGAGCTACACCAATAACTGGAGTAACTGAGGCAACTTGCTGATGATGCTGATAACTTCTTCTAGGAGGATTAACTCTCCTTTCTTGCATGACAGTGTTTGTATCTCCTTCCTTCTTTTTGGAAGACCCATAGGATGGCTTCTTCGTATTTCCAGAACTTGCACCCTTCGTTAGACGGCCCTCTCTTACAGCCTCTTCTAAGCGGATACCCATGCCTACCATTTCAGCAAAGTCACTTGGCGCACTCGCTACCATCCTCTCATAGTAGAAAGCACCCAGAGTCTTCAAGAAAATCTTAGTCATCTCCTTCTCTTCCATGGGAGGAATCACTTGGGCGGCTACCTCACGCCATCTCTATGCATATTCTTTGAATGATTCCCTATCTTTCTGGACCATGGCTTTGAGTTGATCATGGTCAGGTGCCATATCCATGTTGTATTTGTATTGTCTGATAAATGCTTCTCCAAAGTCATTGAAAGTATGGATATTGACGCTATCCAAACTCATATACCACTTCAGCGCAGCACCAGTAAAACTATCCTGAAAGAAGTGAATCAGCAGACGCTGATCATCAGCATGGGTAGACATTTTCCTTACATACATCACAAGATGTGCACGAGTACAAGTGTTGCCCTTGTATTTCTCGAATTCCAGTACCTTAAACTTCACAGGTATCTTGACATTCGGGACCAAGCATAAATCATTCACATTCTTCCCGAACAATTCCTTTCCCCTGAGGGCCTTCATCTCCCTCTGCATCTTGTCAAACTGCTCTTGAAAATCATCCATTCTATCATAGATACCCAAGTCGTCACTTTGTGGAGGAAAAGGATGACACATATCATCATTAACAATTGGAACCATATTCACCGAAGGAGGTGCAACAGGAGAAACATGCACCACAGGAGGTGCAGGAGTAATAGTAGTCTGAACAATTGGAGTATCTTGAGGACCAAGATTGAAACCTTCAGGCACACAGTTCCGGCATTCCCCATGGATAACCTTGAGGCATGCGATTCTGATCAACATCTTGAGTAGCAGACACAGGAACAGTCGGAGCTTCACTAGTAACCCATGTTTGTTGAGGTTGAACACTCAGTGGCTGATTCTGAGCAACCACCAAGGATTCCATCAGAGTAGTAAGATTGTCCATGCCGGCCTTCAAAGCAAAAACCTCATCGCACAGCTTGTGATTCTCTTGTCCTAAGTTGTCCATCTTCCTTCTAAAATTAGCCCGAGTGTTGTAGTGGTGAGACAACTTGCTAAACAAAGTAAAGAAGCTTGGTAAGACACCTAGATATGCAAAGAAATGCAAGAAATATTTGCAATATGATGCATGACATGCAATGCACGTGATTTATTTTATTATTAATATTTCAAGGGAATTAAAGATTTATAGACACGTCGCAAATATCAAAGTAGTAACACATTTGAAATACTGAAGAAAAAAATATATAATAACTTCAAAATAGGTTACAAGTTTCAATAATCACAAGTACCAGATGAAAATAAAGTCTAAAACCCTAAGAAGCAAAGCTGGTGGAGATCACTTTATACGTTGGCGCTTCTCTATAAGCCTGGCATTATGATCCTTCAACCTCTGGTTTTCTTCCGCATATCTGGTGGCAACCTCCTTCCAATCACCTGAATCAGGAAGTGAGCAACTAGCATCTGACTGAGGCTTAGGAGAAAATAAATCCCCTTGCCTCTCTATCATCTATATAGCCCGACTCTCAAGAATCTCAATCAAGTCGTCTTTCTCCTTTAAGTTTGCTCTATAGGAAATCTCTAAATTTTGGCACTTATTCTTCTAAGCATCCTTTTCTTGTTGCATCCTGACTAAAGCAAGTTGTAGTTCTTCCACATCATCCAATAAGGGAGGAGTGGTCTTCTTAAACAAATCAGGAATAGGTGCTTCCCGAGAATACGGAATCTTCAACTGAATAGCTCTCGTTTGGACCCACTAAAGTTAAGGCTCCAAAGTAACAACTCCTCTAGGTCCCAAGTTTTTCCTACTTTTCCTGTGAATCTAACGCCAGGCCTTCGCAATCTGCTCCCTAGCTTCCTTATGGTATTCTCCTTCCTTCAGAAAGAAATTACTCAAATGATTACTATTTAGTTTATCCCTCATCGGATAACCAAGCTGTCAGTGTGAAAGAACAGGGTTATAGTTAATTCCTCCCTTTGTACCAAGAAGAGGTACATTGGGGAAACTACCACAATTGTCGACAATATCTACATCCTGGTAAGCTTGATGATACCAATCAATATCCGAGTGAGTAAGTGCCATGATCTTAGGAGCCCACCGGGGTTCCTTCCTGACATCCCAAAAATCATCGGACTGAGGCATATGAGAGATAAACCACTGGTACAACAGAGGCGTGCAACAGATAGGAACTAGTTTTCCAATCATAAAGATCCTGATAGAATTAACGTCAACAAACTTGTCCACATTAGGAAATAAGAACAACCCGTAAGCAAGTAGAGAAAAGATGGCCTCAAAAGCGACTGTACTCTTCATCATGGCGAAGTAACGAGCTTTCTCCAATAAGAACTGAGCTGGTAATCCTCTAATCCCTCCTTTAGTAGTCATATGGGCTTCAACCTCAGACTTCCCCAGATGGATCAAAGTAGAAATCTCGTGTGATTTTGGCTCACCCTCCAAACTAGTAAAAGGAACACGATCGGTAATAGGTAAATCTATCAGATAAGAATACTCCTCCAGTGTAGGCATCAACTGATAGTCATGGAAAGTAAAGAAATGATACATCGGATCATAGAAATATACCAAGGTCGAGAGAATACCCTCCTTCATCCTAAGCTTCATGAGAGAAATGATGGATCCATACTTCTTCCAAAAATCTACGGAACACTCAATCTCGGGAATTAGACTGATCAACTCATCTATATTGGGATCTTTGAAACTGTATTTTCCGGTCATTCTTTTTCCAGAATCCATGGTCAAAAGGTACCTGGGATATTCACAAGTGGTCAACTTTTAAGTCCCTTGAAATGAAATTCCTTCAAAAGATGCTTATGAGTGCATGAATGCATGATGCAACAATCACACACAATATCACAAACATAAGGTTCATAGGTTCAACGTCATGAGCATGAGGTCGAAGGTACTACCCATAAGGTATGGTCTAAAAGTTATCACCTTCCGAACAAGGTTCTAGAGGTTCCCAGAGTCTACATCCTTCCTTTGGATATTATCAACTTCCCGATTAACTCGATAATTAGTAATATTCTAAAGAAAAACTCGTCCGAGCATAGTATCGCATGACAAATATTTTCAGATTACTTCGTCATAGCTTCCGCACTACACCTAAAAGGCCAAGATGGGTTAGGTATTCTATGGTCCTCAGCTTCAGCAGAATCCCAGGTTGAAAGCATTACGTCTTCCCGATTACTCGGTAAACGATGCTACAGTCAAAGGAGCCTCCACTGAGTGGGGGACCTCGTGCTGACTCCATTGGGGAGGTCAAATCCACATCGAAGAGAGGAAACTAAGATACGTTCTTCATTGGGGAAAACAGAGATACGTTCTTCAATATTGAGAGTAAGTATTGCACCAACTTCTCTGGGGAAAAGGTATGAAACCTCATGGGGACAACAACTTGGAGAGTTAAGAAGTCGAACATTATAGCAAGAAATCAATCTTATGGGATTTTAAATCAAACCCAACACTTGGCGAGTGAAAACCCAAAAAGTTGATAACCAATTCAACACTTCTTAAATAAAACACTGCCATTGCCTGATTATCGGGCAATCAAACAAAATGCAAGTACCGCTTAAAGGATATGCTTCACAAATGAGTCCAACTCAGCATGTATGGGGAGAAAAGACTTCTATCAAATAAGTGAGGCCTTCACTGGGAAATCTCAGATTGAGTCTTCATATCACACAAACCTATTCCAACAAAAGATGCCCTGGGATAGCTTTCCTAGGGAATCAAGAAGCCAACATATAGAAAGAGGTCAAACTCATGAGGATTTTAAATCAAACCCAACACTTGGCGGGTGAAAACCCAAATGGTTGACAATTGTCTCAACACTTCTTAGAAAATACACTGTCTTGGTCCAGTTACCTGGGAAATGAATACCAACAATAATGCACTGCCAAAAAGAGAAACATTTTGCAAATAATTCTATCTCAGCACACCAAGGGGACAAGACCTTTCATCATATGAGAGAATACTTCGCTGGGGAATCTGAAATAGAGACCTCAGACCAAGCAAACCCAAAAATCAGAAAATGAACCAACACTTGACTGGGGACACTGGGATCACAAACTTGATACTGCACCTTATGCCAATTAGTATCATCTTTAATATACAATAAACACGCGCATACTAGCGAAAACAACATGAGAAAACCTTCCTGAGAAAAACAAAGCTTCTCAAAATTACTGGAGTTCGTCCATTCCTGGGATCACCACTTTTGTTTTCCTCTTGAATCACAAAATCTTAAAGCAAAAGTAAGTTGTAAATTCTTTTTTTGAAAAACAATTTTGTTATTTAATCCTTTTGCTTTGAAAATTATTATCAATAATAAATGGAGTCTTTGTAAGCTGAATAAAAATAAGAACTACAAAGAATTGGATAAAAGCTTAAATTTTATTGATAGAATGGTAGTCCACGAATGGCGAGACTCCACGGATGATTACAAAGTTCAGAAAATGGTAATATATAATGGGAAAGATACATTGAGATACAATGACCACTATTCTCTCTAACAACTTTGAAATCCTGAGTAGCCGCTTCTGTTAAAGCATGGTGAGGACCCAAGAATATTGTTGCTTCAATGATCAAGTCTTGTCTGATGCAGTTACTTGCCAAGAAAGTCCCTAACTTTTGCCTAAGCTGCCCTTGCGGGTTTTCAACTTAGCGGGAAAATTTATTCTGTTTATGTCTCTAATTTTTTCCTAGCCTGCCCTTTCGGGTTTTCGGCCTACCGAGACGCTCTTTTTTTCCTAAGCCGCCCTTTCGGGTTTTCAACTTAGCGAGCTTTTATTTTATTTCTTTAGGCGAAGTATTTCTTGACTGCATCAGCATTCATGGGGCGTGGGAAATCCTCGCCATCCATAGTTTCAAGAATTAATTCACCGCCAGAGAAGGCTTTCTTGACAACATATAGGCCTTCAGAATTGGGAGTCCACTTGCCCCTAGAATCAGCGTTAAAAGACATGATCTTCCTGAGCATGAGGTCGCCTTATCTGAATTCACGAGGTTTGACCTTCTTATCAAAAGCTTTCTTCATTCTCTTATGATATAACTTCCCATGACACAAAGTTGTTATTCTCTTCTCTTCGATCAAATTCAATTGGTCAAACCTGTTCTGGACCCATTCAGCCTCTGACAACTTGGTTTCCATTATCACACACAAAGAGAGAATCTCAACCTCGATTGGGAGCACATCTTCCATTCCATACACAAGGGAGAAGGGGGTTGCCCCTGTTGAAGTGCGGAAACATGTCTGATATCCATGTAGAGCAAAAGGGAGAATTTCATGCCAATCGTTATAAGTAACAACCATATTCTGGATGATCTTCTTGATATTCTTATTAGCCGCTTCAACAGCCCCGTTCATCTTCAGCCTGTACGGAGACGAATTGTGATGGACAATCTTGAATTCTTCACAAAGTTCTGTCATCATCTTGTTGTTCAGATTCGAGCCATTGTTAGTGATAATTCTGCTCGGTACACCATACCGACATATGAGATTATTCTTAATGAAGCGCATGACCACCTTCTTAGTAACATTAGCAAATGAATCAGCTTCCACCCATTTGGTGAAGTAATCAATTGCTACCAAGATAAAATGGTGTCCATTCGAAGCTTTGGATTCTATCATCCCGATCATATCAATACTCCACATAGAGAAAGGCCATGGGCAAGAAAAAACATTGAGAAGTGTTAGAGGCACATGAATCTTGTCCGCATAAATCTGACATTTATGGCACTTCTTTGCAAATTTGTAACAGTTAGATTCCATTGTCAGCCAATAGTAACCTGCCCTTAGCATCTTTTTAGCCATCGAATGTCCATTGGCATGAGTGCCAAATGAACCTTCATGAATCTCATGCATCAACATGTCTGCTTCGTGTCTATCCACGCATTTGAGCAAGACCATGTCATAATTTCTCTTGTATAACACATTTTCACTGAGGAAGAAACTGCCAGCCAATCTTCTCAATGTCTTTCTATCTTTATTCGAAGCACCAATCGGGTATTCCTGAGTCTGGAGAAAATGCTTGATATCATAATACGAAGGTTTCTCATTTTCTACCTCTTTTGTTGTAAACACATGAGCAGGCCTATCCAGTCGTTGAACTATAATTCAAGGTATATCATTCCAAGTATTCACTTGATACATAGAAGCCAGAGTTTCCAGAGCATCCGCCATTTGATTTTCATCTCAAGGGATGTGATAGAAATCAACTTTATTAAAGAAGGGTAACAATATTCTAGCATAATCTTTGTAAGGGATCAAGCCGGGGTGACGAGTATCCCACTCTCCTTTAATCTGATTTATTACCAAAGTTGAATCGCCATACACATGTAAAATTTTAATTCTGAGATTAATAGCTTCCTCGAGACCCATGATGCAAGCCTCGTATTCTGCCATATTATTAGTACAATCAAATGTCAACCTTGCAATAAAAGGGATATGTGATCCATGTGAAGTGACAATCACAACACCAATTCCTTTACCATAAGCATTCACAGCTCCATCAAATATCATACTCCAGCAAGATTCAGGATCAGGACCTTCCTTAGGCAATGGTTCATCACAATCTTTCACTTTCATAAATATCACATCCTCATCGGGGAAATCATACTTCAAAGGCTGATAATCATCAACTGGTTTGTGAGCAAGATAATCTTCCAACACGCTGCTTTTAATATCTTTTTGAGTGCGGTATTCGATATCATATTCAGATAACAGCATCTGCCAGCGTGCAATTCTCCCAGTAAGAGCAGGCTTTTCAAAAATGTACTTGATTGGATCCATTTTGGAGATCAACCAAGTAGTGTGATTCAACATATATTGCCGCAAACGTTTTGCCGCCCAGGCCAGAGCACAACATGTCTTTTCCAGCATGGAATACCGCGACTCACAATCAGTAAAAATTTTACTGAGATAATAAATGGCATACTCTTTCTTCCCTGTTTCATCTTGTTGTCCCAGAATACAGCCCATGGAATTATCTAACACTGTCAAATACATAATCAATGGTCTTCCTTCAACAGGAGGGAGCACGGTAGGAGGTTCAAGCAGATATTCTTTAATACTTTCAAATGCCCTTTGGCAGTCATCTTTACATACACAACCTTGATCTTTCTTTAACAACTTAAAGATCGGCTCACACGTTGCAGTCATGTGGGAAATGAATCTGGAAATATAATTCAAACGCCCGAGGAACCCTCTGACTTTCTTTTCAGTTCTCGGCGCTGGCATTTCTTGAATTGCTTTACTTTATCATGGTCAACTTTAATCCCTCTCTGGATAATAATGAAACCCAACAATTTCTCTTACGGAACACCGAAGGTACATTTATTTGGATTCAAGTGGAGACAATACTTCCTCAAACGCTGAAACAACTTCAACAAATCTTCTACACGCCCTTCTTCAGTCTGGGATTTAGCAATCATGTCATCAACATATACCTCAATTTCCTTGTGCATCAGATCATGGAATAGGGTTGTCATAGCCCTCTGATACGTTGCACCAGCGTTCTTCAACCCGAAGGGCATCACTCTGTAACAGAATGTTCCCCAGGGTGTGATAAACGTTGTTTTTTCCATGTCCTCAGGAGCCATCCTTATTTGATTATACCTGGAAAATCCGTCCATGAACGAGAAAACTTTGAATTTTGTTGTGCTATCCACTAACATATCAATGTGAGGCAATGGAAAATTATCTTTTGGACTAGCTTTATTTAGATCTCTGTAATCTACGAATATGCAAACTTTTCTGTCTTTCTTCGGTACTGGGACAATATTGGCAATCCACTGAGGATACACTGATGTCACAAGAAAACCGGCATTAATCTGCTTTAGAACTTCATCTTTGATCTTCACTTCCATATCTGGGTGAGTTCTTCGCAACTTCTGTTTGATTGGCGGACACTCTGGCTTCAACGGTAAACGGTGCTCTACAATGTTTGTATCTAAACTAGGCATATCTTGGTAAGACCAAGCAAAAATATCCACATATTCTTTCAACATCTCAATCAACCTGCTCTTCACATCAGGATGCAGTAATTCTCCAATCTTGACTTCCTTTGGATCTTCTTCTGAACCCAAATTGATTACTTCCAATGGCTCTTTATATGGCCGAATGGCCTTCTCCTCGCGCTCAAGCAACCGTGAGACCTCTTTCAGAATCTCATCATAGTCTTCTTCTTCGGCCCCATACACAGAACATTCAAAGTTGGAAGAGGATGCAGGATCATTGTATTCAACGAGTTTTTTAATTAATATGCACATATGATTTATGATTGCTTTTAGAAACTGACATATATAACAAGTGATCATGCAGATTGAATTTCAGTTATTATTTATTTTGAAAGGTTTTTTCTGATTACAATTTTCCAAGAAAAAGCAAAAAATAAAGACACAATTTGGGAAACAAAGACCACTTTTATTATTGATTTTAAAAAATCAAAGCAAACTGATAAGCCCATACAACATTAATACTTTCACCTTGGGCAGAGTGAAAGACTTTCAAGAAGATTAACAAAACAAATTACTTTGAAACATGTATGCAAGAGGGAACATCAATGGTGATCCAGTTTTGAACCCTAACTCTGTAGGTCACATGATTGGCGATTTCTGACTTTGCTTCATCTTCCATAATGGCATTAATCCCAGAAACAGTTGGATGAAGATAACCCCCGTTACGAAAGATGTCTTGATACTTGCCTGTAGCAGACTTCGTCTTCAAGCTCTTACCTTTATCATTCTTCACAGAGAACCCCAAGCCAACTCTATTCGTGTTTACATGTGGATCAACAATTTGTCCCTATACTTCACTATGGCAATTACACACAACCTGCTGCGCATCCTTGAACGAAGCCATGTAATTCTCATTTCCTCTTACATTATCAATAGATAAAGCTTGGAACTGGGTTCCAACAGCAGCTTCATCCGCCTCCACAATGTTGAAAGAGGATATATGAGATATCAATAATGTCTATTCTCCATTTATAATTACCACTTTTCCTTCACGTACGAACTTCAGCTTCTAGTGTAAAGTCGAAGTGACAGCCCCTGCCTCATGTATCCATAGTCATCCCAGCAAGCAGCTATAAGCGGGTACAATATCTATGACCTGGAAAGTAATCTGAAACAAATGTGGGCCTATATGAATAGGCAAGTCCACTTCACCAATAATAGATTTCCTTAATCCATCAAACGCTTTCACAATAATTCCACTTGGGCACATGGGCGTTCCTTGATATTTCAACTTCATAAGTGTGCTCCTTGGTATAACGTTCAATGCAGATCGATATGGTTAATATGATAGCTACAGTTAGTGTGACACTTTCGTTTGTACTAATTTTCCTTGAGTCAGTCAAGGATAACATTAGGCTTCTGCATGTTGTCGTTAACACTAACTTACTTTTAGAACCATAACTGACCCATCTTGGCCATTAGCAAGTAGTGAGATAGCCGGATTTGTTGAAGTCCAAAGTTAGTTGATACTCGAGGCTATGCTCATTGAGATTCGACTTTCGGGATGTTTCGATGGAAAGCCAGCTGTCGTGCTAAAATAAAGTCTGCGAGAAAGATCTGTGATATGAGATCCTTAGAACCCAGTTACTATTCTAAGATAGGTTGAGCCAAATTAACTTCAACGGGGAAGGGTTTTACCTATGGACTCAATGAAAGCCTTTAAACCCAAGATTCTTGTATGACTTGTTTGTGTTTGCTACTTATTTAACATGAACATGACATCATAACATCATATCATCATAACATAATATTTTCGTTAACCATTTCAAGGACCTAAGGATTTATCTTTTTTCTTTGTTGCAAGTTATGGCCTCCGCTCACAGAAATATAATTCAAGACAATATGATTCAAGATACCTTCTCATGCTCCTAAGGGTCTCAAACACTCAAGACTACTCAAGAAATGATCAAATGAATCCTCCTCCTAAGCAGTGACCTATAATTAGGGTTTTGGTTTTCTCAAGGAAAATTGGACTTCGAATGCCTAAAATGGACTTCATGGTGTCTCATATGATTCAAGGTATCCTCATACCAAGTTTCAAGCCTTGCAGCACAAGTTTGCTCAGTCAATTGCTTAGATGATTGATAATCAACTATATTGGGCAAAAAGTCAACTTAGGCCAATTTACAGTCAAACTTCAAGATTTTTGGTCAACATCAATATTTTTGAACTCACATTCATCATTTGATTGAGGGTTGATCATGATTCATTAATAAACCTCAAGATTCATCAAAAGTCAAAAGTTACTAAATTAGGGTTTTCTTTAGGAGAAGTCAACTGAACTTTGACCAAACATAACTTTCACAAACTTCATCAGATAAGCCCATTTTGATGGAAATTCAATTCTCTACAACTTTGACTCTCTAAGCTCAAGATCAAAAAAATGCATCATTTGAGAGATATGAGCCAAAACGTTACAAATCATTTTAAAATTCAACAAGAAGACACTTTTTGACAAAACACTTTACGTCAAGGTAAAAGCTACAAATAAAAAAAATGACCAACATGAAAGTTGTAGAGAACATCCTGAGGTTTCTAAAAAGTCTGAGATCACTCTCATATGATGAAAATTGAGTGAGATATGATTTGTACAAGTTGGGCAATTTTGAGGAAATGCATGAAACTCAAATTAAACAAATTTGATTTTTTTAGGCTAATGGGCTTATCTTTTAAGGTCCAAACATGTTCCTGACCTCATCATGAACCTCTAAGTCCATCTATTTATTTTTGTGGTTTTTTATTCCTTTATTTTGACTTTATTCAATTAAAAGCAAAATAAATCAGATAAAATACTAAAGCAAAGATATGAAGCGCATGACCTTTATTCTAAATCAAATCACAAGGCTAAAAATTAGATAATCAATTAGAAAAAACATGTGGGGTTAATTGGCACATGATTGGCTCAAAAAGGGAAGATTTCAAGCAAAATTCTCAATAAATATTTTGTCATGAAGTATAAAGATTTAGCTCATGTTTGTTGACCTAATTCATAGTCTATAAATAAAGAACATATTCATACATCAAAGGACACGCACAGGCTGCCTACAAGAACTCTCAAAAATCTCAAAATTTCTCAAACTAGGGAAAACACAAAACCCTATTTGCAGCCTCCTTCAATCGAAACCAAACATCCAAACACATTCCTGAAGTTCCTAGGATCACTACCAAGCCAAGAAGCAAGCTTGTCCATGCCTGGAATCGTTCATTCAACCCCACCGGTTTGGTAAAATTTCTCAATTTGAATTTGTCAATATATGCATTGTTATTTACTTTTGATTGCCCAAATGTGTTTAACATGGTCTGTGAGACAGATTTGAACCAAAAAAATAAAGCTCTAACATAGAGAACATGATCTGCCATTGTTAGGGCATAAAGTGTTGTTTTCTTTGAAACTCTGTATACAGGTGTTTTAAGGCCAAACCAATATTACCATTGAATCTGTAGCCCTCAATTTAGGGGGGTAGGGTCCCTCTTAATCTTTCTTTTGCAGGTTTTCGCAGGTTGAGGATTTTGTATCATTGGAGAAGACGATCGAAGCTAGGGCTCCAGCGTCTCTCTGATTTCAGTTTTCTTTTAATTATATAGTATTTTTTATGTTTGAGTAACAGAAAAGAAGCATGGCTCAATGGTAAAGCAGACACGCTCGTATCATGAAGGGCGTGGGTTCGATCCCAGCCTTTTGGCGTTATTTTTCTTAATTTTCCAAACTGACACGCAGGTTCATAATATTTTAAATGGTTCTTGTTTCAAACACAAATGCAATGCAACTCGGTTGGCAAGCATGCATGTTGGAGAAGAAGGGGGCGTGGGTTCAACACCCACCCCAAAAATTCTTTTTTCCTTTATTTCACTAACCCTAATTTCTTTCATTTTCTTATTTATGTCTTAATTAACTTCTAACAAACCCTAATCCTTTTTCAAAACCCTAATAAATTAGGTTTAGTTTTTTTAATCAATAATTAATTTTGACATTCTTTTTAATTAATTAATTAATTATCTTTTTCTTAAATATTAAAATCAATTAGAATTTAGGTTTTAATAACTATTATCATTCAAATTATTTTTAGAAAAAATACAAAACATTCAAACTTCTTTTTTCTAACATTTTTTTTTCTTATTGCTATTTAATTCTTAGACAAACGTATAGGTCGCACAGCTTTTCTTGTAATAGCTTAGACTTATTTTCTCGCACTTTTTTTCTTCTAATTATGTAACTGCTCACGAGATATAATAGCTTAGATTTAAATTCCGCACTTTACTTTTCCTACATTTTCATACTTATGTAACTGCCCCAAAGTCATGTAATAGCGTAGGACTTTACACTCCGCACTTTACTTTTCCTGCTATATTTTGATACTGCTAGTAACTAGGGTTTAAATGGAAAGACTAATAACTGAACATAGAAAAACCCTAATCGCAAGATAAATAACTGAAATTAACACACTTTTCACACTTGCACCTCTAGGGTAACCTCTATTGTTTCCTTACGATTAATGGTCATGTCCCTCGAAAGTAGGGATACTTTAGCAAAAGACCCTTACGAATAAAGATCATAGTCCCTCGATGACCCTTTGAAGTTGCCTATGAAAATGATCTAGTCCCTCCGATACAAATTTCTAAAGTATTCTTACATGTTGTCTTCAATGACCATTTGATGACCCTACGCCCGCCCCTTCACATCCAATAGATGGGGCTACCTACCAACTAATGGTATGGATAGCACTATCTCTAAAGGAGAAGGAAAATAATAAGAATGACCTTTAGTGGGTAAGGAATTCTTAATCGCTTACTCACAACTCTTTTCTGAAATAAACATTTTTTACACATCACACTTTCAAACGAAATATTTTCAAACACTTTGTACGCATTCTGGAGGACTGATACAAGAATCATTACAAAGTTGACCTTACTTTGGCTTTTTAAAATATTTTCAAATCACACACGCAAAGCAAATCTTCAAAAGTGAGCTAAGCAATTAATAGGCCGTAGATAACTACAGATGAAAAGGGTGTTAACACCTTCCATTTTCATAACTTACCCCCCGAACTCAAAATCTATCAAAGGTTTGTCCTGTTCTTTTCACCTTTCCTAAATATTGGATAAAATAAAATTAGGTGGCAACTCTTGCTATCCGCATATTTGGATAAAACCAAAAAAGGCAGTTCTCCCACTGTGTTACAGGACTGGCGACTCTGCTGGGGAATTTAAAAAAAAAAGAGGGGTTACCTTAGGGTTAGATCACTTTACTTGCTTTCCCCGTATGCTTTGTTTGCTTTAAATTTAAGGGGTGCTTGGATTTATTATTGCTTGTAAGATACTACACCTGGATCTAGGGATGCCTTAGGTAAGTAGAAATAGATCATGAAAATTATACGATGTAGACTGATATGGTTGAAATGATGGCTATGGTTAGTGCGACACTTTGGTTTATACTGATAATCCTTGAGTCAGTCAAGGATAAAATTAGGCTTCCGTGTGGTGTTATTAGCACTAACTTACTTTTAGAACCTTAATTGACCCATCTTGGCCATTAGAAGGTAGTGAGATGGCCGACTTTGGTGTAGTCCAAGGTTGGTTGATACTCGATGCTACGCTAATTGAGATTTGACTCTCGGGATGTTTTGGTGGCAAGCCAGCTGCCGTGCTAAAATAAAGTATGTGAGAAAGGTCGGTGATATGAGATTCCTAGAACCCGATTACTATTTTAGGACAGGTTGAGCCAACTTAACTTTAAATGGGGAAGGGTACTTACCTTTGGGATTCATGCCAGCCTTTAAACCTAAAGCTCTTGTGTGACTTGTTTGTGTTTGCTTATTTAAACATGACATCATAACATTATATCATCATGACATTTTACTAACCATTTCAAGGATCTCAGGGATCATTGGTGCAGAGTTATCATAAGCCATATTTCTAGCAAGGGGAAAGAGGATTTATTTTCCTCTAACAAGATGTTGTCAAGATCAAAGTACATTCTTTTGAATTAGAGGATAGGACCCACTTGATATGGTGAGCTTGATTCTTATGGAAAGATGTCCAAAGTTGAAGACTCAAAGTTCTTCAGACAAAGCTGCAACCAGACTCAGTTTCTGATATTTCAAATTTTTAATCATGCAAGATCCTTGAAAACATTGCATATGCATCTACATGTCATGCATATCATTACATAACAGGTGTTCTCAAGACAGATTTTATCATCTTCTTGATGTTTATTTCAGCAGAAATGGCTCTTGAACAGACAATCAAAGATCTCCAAGCTCAGAATGCCCAATTCCAACTGATGTTCATGAACTTATCCAGGGGGCAGGAAGAATTGAAGGCACTTATCCCCAATGGAAAGAAGAAGAAGACAAAGAAACCAATCGATGTCCTCAACATGGGGAGAAGGTTTATAGGACCAGTCAAGCAAGCTCGAGATCTTAATATCCCATTGGATGAAGATGACAAACAGAATGAAGATAGTAAGAGTGTGAAAGCTGAAAGAAGAAATCCTAGTTCTGACAAATTTCTTGATGAAGAGGAAGATGATTATTTGAATGAGAAATATCCCCTTGTTGATGAGAAGTATAAGTTGCTGGAAGAGCGTCTGAGAGCTATGGAAATCCAGAAGGTGTCTGGATTGAACTTGGATGATTTGGATCTGGTTTTAGGAGTTGTCATTCCTCCTAAATTCAAAACTCATATCTTTGAAAAGTATGATGGCATTTCCTATCCTAAGTTGCACTTGAGGTCATATGTTCAGAAAATTCAACCACACACCGCTAATAAGAAGTCGTGGCTACATTTCTTTCAAGAGAGTCTATCTGGAACACGACTGGAATGGTATTATCAACTTGAAGGTGCCAATATTTGCACTTGGGAAGATTTGGCTGCAGCTTTCTATAAACGGTATCAATATAATTCTAATTTGGCGCCAACCCACATGCAACTACAAAGTATGTCCATGGGTTCTGAGGAAGGCTACAGAGAGTACGCACATAAATGGAGAGATCTTGCAGGAAGATTTCAACCTCATTTGGCCGATAGAGAGTTGGTTGACATGTTCATGAATATACTGAAAGGTCCTTTCTATAATCACCTACTTGGAAGTTCTTCAGCTAGTTTCACTGAACCGATATTGACAGGAGAGCATGTTGAGAATGAAATCAGAAGCAGTAAAGTCCAGGTGGACATATCTTTAAATACTGTGAAGAAGGCTTATAATGGTAAGAGAGAATCCAATGTTGTGTACGGCCAGAAGGGTCATGATAAGAGTGACCACAACCAATCTTTGGGGGAAATACTAATCTCTAATCTTGTAGCAGTGACACAACAATAACAGAATAATTAGCGTAGGCACGATGCACCCAGGAGGCGGTTCACAAGAATCAACATGTCATTGGTGTAATCATTATAACACATGTTTAAGGAAAGGATTTTTACATTGAAGGAACCTCCTCAAAATCCAAACACTCCCTCTCCCTGCTACAATCCCAATGCAAGGTGTCCATATCACTCTGACAGTCCCGGGCATGATACTAGAAAACTGTTGGGCTCTGAAGAATAAAATCCAAGACATAACTGATGCTAACGAGATTGAATTTGACCCTCCTGAAACTCCTCATATGATCACTGCACCTATGCCTAATCATGACAAGGCCATTAATGTTATTGATGATGTTTCTGCTATGGAAGACGCTGATAGTGACTGCAACATAGACCGTTGGAACTTCCCTACTACCGGCAATGGGCTCAATAATTGGAAGACTGAAGACTTTATACCAATCTCCTTTAGTCAGGAGTAAATGTTATTTTATGTTTTCTTACTTTCAAGTTTTTTGGTTATGTAATTTAAATAATAAACTTTAAGCCTTGTTCCTTACCTAGGGCACAATGGTCCATTTGTTAGGGTTGTCATTACTCATCAGCATATTTTCATTTAATAAATCATTGGACGTTTGCATTCAAATTTTGCACTATCTATTTTTGTTTTACTTTATTTGCTTCCAAAATGATTATGTATTCTTACACACACCCACGCAAAAAATTGCAGATCCATATCCACCCTAGATCTCATTGATAACAATTCTGCTATTGCTAATTATGACTTCGAAAATCCGATCTACCAAGTTGAGGATGAAGGTGAGAAAGATTGTGAAATACCTGGAGAGCTTGCTAGGCTCTTAATGCAAGAAGAAAGATCCATACGACTGCATGAGGAGCCATTCGAGGTTGTGAACTTGGGTACTGAAGAGGACAAGAAAGAAATCAAGATAGGTGTTAACCTAAAGGATGGTGTCAAAAAGATATTAATCCAGATGTTACTGTGAAGAAGGCTTATAATGGTAAGAGAGAATCCAATGTTGTGTACGGCCAGAAGGGTCATGATAAGAGTGACCACAACCAATCTTTGGGGGAAATACTAATCTTTAATCTTGTACCAGTGCAACAATAATAACAGAATAATTAGCGTAGGCACGATGCACCCAGGAGGCGGTTCACAAGAATCAACATGTCATTGGTGAAATAATTACAATACATGTTGAAGGAAAGGATGTTTACATTGAAGGAACCTCCTCAAAATCCCAACACTCCCTCTCCCTGCTACAATCCCAATGCAAGGTGTGCGTATCACTCAGACAGTCCTGGGCATGATACTAGAAAACTGTTGGGCTCTGAAGAATAAAATCCAAGACATAACTAATGCTAACGAGATTGAATTTGACCCTCCTGAAACTCATAATATAATCATTGCACCTATGCCTAATCATGACAAGGCCATTAATGTTATTGATGATGTTTCTGCTGTGGAAGGTGCTGATAGTGACTGCGACATAGACCGTTGGATCTTCCCTACTACTGGCAGTGGGCTCAATAATTGGAAGACTGAAGACTTTATACCAATCTCCTTTAGTCAGGAGTAAATGTTATTTTATGTTTTATTACTTTCAAGTTTTTTGGTTATGTAACTTAAATAATAAACTTTAAGCCTTGTGCCTTACCTAGGGCACAATTGTTAGGGTTGTCATTATTCATCAACATATTTTCATTTAATAAATCATTGGACGTTTGCATTCAAATTTTGTGCTATCTATTTTTGTTTTACTTTATTTGATTCCAAAATGATTATGTATTCTTACACACACCCATGCAAAAAATTACAGATCCATATCCACCCTAGATCTCATTGATAACAATTCTGCTATTGCTAATTATGACTTCGAAAATCCGATCTACCAAGCTGAGGATGAAGGTGAGGAAGATTGTGAAATACCTGGAGAGCTTGCTAGGCTCTTAATGCAAGAAGAAAGAGCCATACGACTGCATGAGGAGCCATTCGAGGTTGTGAACTTGGGTACTGAAGAGGACAAGAAAGAAATCAAGATAGGTGCCAACCTAAAGGATGGTGTCAAAAAGATATTAATCCAGATGTTGTGTGACTATGTTGATATCTTTGTTTGGTCGTACGAAGACATGCCAGGGCTTGATACTGATATTGTGGTTCACCATTTACCGATGAAGGAAGGTTGTCCTCCTATAAAGTTGAAGGTTCGTCGTATGCGTCCTAAAATGTCTGAAAAGATCAAAGTTAAGGGTATGAAACATATCAACGCAGGTTTCTTAGTTGTTATATCCTATCCTCAGTGGTTTTCAAATATGGTGTCACTACCTAAGAAGGATGCTAAGGTGCGTATGTGTATAGACTACAGGGACTTGAATAGGGCAAGCCCCAAAGATTACTTCCCGCTTCTGCATATTAATGTTCTGGTTGACAACACCGCTCAACATAATATTTTCATTCATGGATGGTTTCTCCGGTAATAATAAAAATCAAGATGGCACCTGAAGACATGGAGAAGACTACTTTTGTCACACAATGGGGAATTTTCTGTTATAAAGTTATGCCTTTTGGTTTGAAGAATGCCAGTGCAACATATCAGCGCGTTATGGTAGCTTTGTTCCATGATATGATCCATCACGAGATAGAGCTTTTAATTGATGACATGATAGCCAAATCCTAAACTAAAGAAGAACACATTAACCACCTGCACAAGCTATTTGAAAGAATGAAGAAGTACAAGTTGAGGTTGAATCCAAACAAGTGCACTTTTGGGGTAAGATCCGGTAAACTTCTAGGTTTCGTCGTTAGTGGTAAAGGTATTGAAGTTGATCCCGCCAAGGTTAAATCCATTTAAGAAATGCTAGCTCCCCGTACAGAGAAGGAAGTCATAGGTTTCATGGGACAATTGAACTACATTGCCAGATTTATTTCCCATTTGACCGCTACTTGTGAGCCAATCTTCAAGTTACTAAAGAAAGATTAGGTAGTGAAATGGAACGACGATTGTCAGATAGCATTCAACAAAACAAAGGAGTATCTCCAGGAACCTCCGATTATAATGCCACCTGTTGTACCACAAAATTTTCCCTCCCACTTTTCTTCCAGACATTCTTCTAGGGTTCTCAAATGCTTAAGGATGCTCAAGAGTTAATCAGACAAATTCTCCTCCTAAGCAATGGATCCACAACTAGGGTTTTGTGTTTTACAAGGAATATTGGTTTTCCAAGTTCTCAATGTGTTTTAATGGGTCCTCATATGTATTCAAGGATTCTCATATCAAGTTTCAAACCTTGCATTATAAGTTTGCTCAATCAATAGCTCAGGTGATTGAAAACCAAATGTATTGGGTAAAAAGTCAATTATGGTCAACATACAGTCAAACTTCAAGTTTTTTGGTCAACGTAAACATTTTGAAATGATATTCATAATTTTATCAAGGGTTGATCATGATTTCTTAAGAAAAGCCCTCAAATCATCAAAAGTCAAAAGTTTCCAAATTAGGGTTTCCTTAGGAGAAGTCAACTGAACTTTGACTAAGCATAACTTTCACATGCTTCATCAACTTTTCCCCAACAAAATCCCATTTTGAAGGAAATTAAATTCTCTACAACTTTGTATATGTATTCGCAAGTCCATAAAATGCTTCATTTAAGATATATGAGCCAATGCATTACAAGTCATTTCAAAAGTCAACAAAAAGACACTTCTTGTGAAGGCAACTTACATCAAAAAGACATCTTCAGCTTTTCAAAAAGTCCAAGATCGTCTTAAAAAGATGCAAATTGAGAGAGTTATGACCAGTGCAAGTTAGGAAACTTTGAGAAAATGCATGAAGTGCAAAGTGAGCAAATTTGAAATTTTGAACTAGTGGGCCTAACTTTTGATGGTCAAACATGTTCACAATGTGTTAAATGACCTCTAAATCCATTCACATATTTTTTATGATTTTTATTTCTTTTATTTGATTTTTTATTCATTTAAATGCAAATTAAAACAAATAAAATATGGGGCAATTTTATAAGGCATGTGGGCTTTTGATTTCAATTACATGGAGGCCAAAGACATCACTTGACAACCATGCTAAACCGTGCGAAATCCAAACACCGCAGGAATCTTTGAAAATTGAAGATTGAAAAAACATGTTTGATTTTGTTTTGATCATGGCCATGATTTCAATATTCTTCCCATATTTGTTGATTTTTTTTTCTTTTCTCTATTTAAGCACAACAAGAAATCAGATGAAGATCACGCATCCTTGCCTCTAAAAGCTTTCCAAAATTCTCATTTTTTTTCAAACCCTCGAGTTTCAAAACTTGTGTTACAAGCCCTCTCATTCCAAGACTTCAATCCCATTCACTTCCTGGAACATTGAAGGGTAAGTTTGGATCGGTTACCATGATCCCAAGCGCGTGAAATTGCATAGCATAGCATTACCGATTTCACATTTTTTGCAAAAAATTATACCTTTAATTTTGTCTTGTTTTAAATTGTACAAACATTACTAACAAGTTTCTGAGACATATTTGAACATGTTTGGATTAGTATTGTAATCCCATTCATCCAGAACCGTGAGATACTATAACAGCTCCGATCGGTTTCATTTGATTCAAAACTCATGATACAAGAACTATTAGCCAAAACTGAATCCATATTTGGATTCAGGGGGATTGAATTAGGGGTACTAGGATATTTTTTATCACTAACACATCGATTTTACAGGTTTCGTATCTTACAGGTTACCGGAGAAGACGACCGAAGCTAGGGCTCTGGAGCCTCTCCGACCAATAGCATCATGTATTATATTTATTGTTATGATTTGGTTTATATGAACATATGTAAATACCACCCCAGCGGTAAAAGTGAGTATTGCAAACGTGTTAGTGTACCAGGGCACAGGTTCGATCCCTGCCCCTGGTATTATATTTTTCATGTTTTTTCTTACTTTTAGATCCAATACAAGCCAACCTAGCGCGCTCATTGTGCTCCTCATTTCATCACCACTTGATCATCACAGGATCAAATCCAACGTCCTAGATGTCTCTCCCTCATGGTGAACCTCATGGAACTATCCTCACCGGATCCAGTACAGGCATGTTGGGCCTTGTCATATTTGGCCTAGAAAATTACTTTGTTATACCCCATTTTCGTCTGTTATGTTTCCAGGCCCAATTCTCTTTGTTTTTATTTTTATAACTTTTTTAGCATAATTAGATTAATTAATTATTTTATTTAATTTTAAATTAATTTAGACTTTAGGTTTTTTAATTTAACCAATCATTTTTGTAACAATTAAATTAATTCCTTTTTTGCTTAAATTAAAATTACTTTAGTCCTTTTTTAGGTTTTTTATTTAACTTTTTTTCATTAAAAATAATTTAGGGTTTTACTTTAGGTTTAAATTAATTCCTTTTTCTCAATTAAAATAAATTAATCATTAGAATTAATCATTAAATTATTTTCCATTAAACAATTTCTTCGCTTCTTTCCACAATCTTCGCGCTTTTCTTATTTTCGCGTTAGTTTTCGCAATTATGTATCTGCTAAAGGGTGTAATCATTAATTAGGTTATTTTTCACCGCTTTCTTTATTTCCCCCCAATTTTTTATTTTGTACCCCTCCCTTGAAGAATTGTAATAGTGTAGACTCTTTTCTTTTTACTGCTTTTACTTATTACTGTATAGTAATTAGGCGTCTATGACAAGATAAAAGCAAAAGCTAGCTAACCCTAATAAACAAGACAAATTAACTGAAAACAAATCACTTTTCACACACGCACCTCTAGGGTAACCTCCCTTGTTTCCTTTGGAAAACAGTCATATCCCTCGAACGTGGGACACTTTAGCAAAGACCCTCGGTTAAAAGATCGTAGTCCCTCAATGACCCTTCGATGCTTCCTCAATAAATGATCTTAGTCCCTTACGATAAATTGCTAAAGCGCCCTACAAGTTGCCTTTATGAATTTAGGATGACACGCACCTATCCCTCAAACATCCAACGATAGAGCTTCCTACTAACTAATGGTAGGATAACTATCTAAAGGAAGAGGAAAATAACGCAAAAGACTTTTGAGTAGGTAGATAGCTCGTAGTCGCTTGCTCATAAACAAAAACATTTTTTACACAAAACACTTATTTTCTGAAATATTTTCAAAAACAAACACTTTTGTATACGTTCTCAACTGATACGAGAATCATTACAAAAGTTTTCCGCACTTAGGCATTTTCAAAATATTTTCAAACACACAAGTGAGCTAGCGATTAAGAGCCCGCAGATAACTACGGATGAAAAGGGTGTTAACACTTTCCCTTTTTATAACCTACCCCCCGAACTCAGAAAATTTCTCAAAGGTCTTTCATGTTCTTTTCACCCATTCCTTATTGGATAAAAGAAAAGTCGGTAGCGACTCTTGCTATCCGCAACATTTGCGATAAAACGTAAAAAAAAACAAGTCAGTTCTCCCACCGTATTACAGAACTGACGACTCTACTAGGGAATACTAAAAGTGGGGTTACCTTAGAGCTAGATCATATTTAAAATGCTTTACTTGCTTGATTTGTATGCTTTACATTTCAAGGTTTTTGCTAGGGTTTATTTTTGTAAATATCCTATACCCGGATATGGGGGAATTTAACGTAAGTAGTAATAGATCATGGAAACTATACAGCGTATATAGATATAGTTAAAGTGATAGATACGTTAGTGAGACACATTGGTTTGTACTGGTATCCCTTGAGTCAGTTGGGGAGCATACTAGGCTTCCGCGTGGTGTCATAAGAACTAACTAACCTTAGAACCTTAATTGACATAACTTAGCCATTAGAAAGTAGTGAGATGGCCAGATTTGGTGCATATTGAAGTTGGTTGATACTTGATACTACACTCATTGAGATCAGACTCTCGAGATATTTTGGTTGCAAATCAGACGCTGCGTTGAAACAATGCCTGAGAGAAAGATCTGTGATATTGAGACTCCTAGAACCCAACTACTTCTTTTAGGACAGGTTGAGCCAACTAAAACTCAAGAGTGTATTTACCTACAAACTCCATGCAAGCTTGACCGTAAGGCCTTGTGTGTTTTGTTTATGTCTGATTATTTGTTCGAACATGACATCATAACATCATGACATCATACCATATCATTTTCATTAATCATTTCAAGGACCAAGGGATTTATATTTATTATTTGTTGTAGGTTATGGCCTCCGCTCGCAGAAACACTATCCGGATCAACATTGTAAAGGTGCCTTCTATGCTTAAGGAGTTAGTCTTAAGGGTTCCCGAAAGTTCTCAATTCATCAAAAGGCATGGTCGACTACTCTGTTTGGTTACCTCAGACTTCGAAGAAGACATGATGAGTGTGTTATTCTAGTTCTTTGACCCTGCAGATCACTATTCACCTTTCCAGATTATCAGTTGGTACCCACAATTGGAAGAGTTCTCTAAACTACAGGGAGTACATGTTCTTGATCATACACCCTTCACCGGTTTAGAGAAAGCTCCAAAAACAGAAGATATTGCAGCAACCATACATATGAAGAGGTCCGACATTGTATCTAATTGGGAAACAAGAAGTGGAGTCAATGGCTTTCTTGCTAAATTTCTGATAGCGAAATATCAATTGTTTCTGGATGCTATGAGTTTTTAGGCTTTCGAGGAGATCTTGGCTCTGTTAATCTATGGATTGGTACTATTCCCTAATCCATACAAACTCATAGATGTGAACACCATAAAAATATTTCTTACTCGTAATCATGTGCCTACCTTGCTTGGAGATATTTTGTATTCTCTTCACACTCGTACTACAAATAAGCGAGGAACTCTCATGTGTTGTATACCTCTGCTATCCAAGTGGTTTATTCCGCACCTTCTCCGCTCGATAACGAAGAATGAATAAGGTTTGAGGTGGTCTCGAAGAATAATGTCACTTTCTCATACAAGCATCTATTGGTACTCCTGATCTCACGAGGATATGACTATCATTGACCGCTATGGGGAATTCCCTAATGTTCCACTCCTTGGCATTAGGGGAGATATTACTTACAACCCTTCTCTAGATCCATGTCAATTTGGTTATGCTCAAAGAGACGGTCCTCATGACACCCTTATCCAGGGTATTATGTTCGATTACGATAATAATCCTCAAAGATATCATCAAAAGTTTATACATGCTTGGGGCATGGTGAACAAGATCGACAGTAAGACTTTAGGATAGAAGAATTATATCCCTCTAGAGCCCTATCTTAAATGGGTACGAGCTCGTGCTCAAAACCTTATGATGCCATATCCTGTTGTCCTACCAGTAAGAATGGAGCCTATTGTCGAAGGAGACGTTTCTCACACCATCCTTCATCCAGACATGCCTACTGACCTTGAAGAATTGCAGAAGTCTTAGATTTAACTCAAGGAAGAACAGGACACCTTTGAGACTAAATTATATGTAAGTGAGAAGAAATTGTTGGAGCTCACAAAGTAACTTCATGATGAGTAGAGTCTTAATGCATATGTCAACACGAAGAAGAGGAGTCTATAAGATACTTAAAGCTTTAGGAGGTTTTTTTTTTAATTTATTTGAAATATTTTGTATTCACATAAACTTACTAATAAAAAAATTTGTTTCTGTTTATTTTTGGTTAACAAATTTAAATCTCATAAAGTCCTTGAAAATATTGCATATACATATCATGCATATCACTACATGAGATGTGTTTCAAGACAGGTTTCTTATCTTTTTGCTGTTTATTTCAGTAAAAAGAATGGCTCTTGAACAAACGGTGAAGGATCTCCAGGCTCAGAACACCCAGTTCTAGTAAATGTTCCCGAGTCTAGCCAAGGGGCAGAAAGAGCTGAAGGCCCTCATCAGTAAATGTTCCTGAGTCTATCCAGTTGGCCTCCTCAACATGGGTAGGAGGCTCAAAGGTCCGGTCAAACAAGTTTTGGAGTTTGAAGGAGAAGATAAAGAGGAAGATGGTAAAAGTATGAAGGATGACAACTAAGGTTCTGATGAAGAAGAAGCAAACTATTCATATGAACAATATCCTCCGGCAGACGACAAGTTTAAGCAACTAGAAGATCGTCTCAATGATATGGAGATCTAGAGAGTTCCTAGGTTGGATTTTTAAGAGTTGGGTCTTATCTCAGGGGTTGTTATCCCTCACAAGTTCAAGGCCCCCGTCTTTTCCAAATACGATGGTATGTATTGTCCTAAGCTTCATTTAAGGTCTTACATCCGGAAGATCCAAGCCCATACTGCTAATAGAAAATTATGGGTGCATTTCTTTCAAGAAAGCTTGTCGGGGATGTAACTAGAATGGTTCTATCAGCTAGAAGGAACCAATATTCACACTTGGGAAGACTTGGCTGTTGCTTTTTATAAGCAGTATTAATATAATGTTGACCTTGCACAGAATCAAGTGCAATTACAAAACATGTATATGGGTGTAATATGGAGGGAGTATTAACTGTTATACTGGTTTTACGTTTGTATTCGCAAATTTTGCGATAAGCAAGAGTCGCCACTGACTTTTCTTTTATCCAACAAAGGAAAGGAGGAAAAGAATAGAAAATTACCTTTCGAGATTATTTTTGAGTAAGGGGGAAGGGGGTAGATTATGGAAAGGGAATGTGTTAGCACCCTTTCCATCCGTAGTTATCTACAGGCTCTTAGATGCTTAACTCATTGTGAAATTACTTGTACTTTGTGTGTTTTTGAAAAGTATTTTGAAAGCGCCTTAGTGCGATGAACTTTGTAATGTTTCTTGGAATGGTAGAGAACGTATACAAAGTGTTTGAAAAATGTTTTTGAAAGAAGTTTTGTGTAAGTCTAAATGTTGTTTGAGCAAGAATCTAATAGCTATCTACTTTACTCGAAATGTTGTTCTTTTATTTTCCTATAGACAGTGTTATCCTACTATTAGTGAGTAGGTAACCCTAGTCGTCGGATGTTTGAGGGACATTCAAAGGGACATTTATACAGTCACAAAGGCAACCGGGCAAGAAGCTTTAGTAACTACCTTAGGGGTTTAAGATCATACCTAGGCAACGTCTAGAGGGTCATCGAGGGACTTATGATCTTTAAACCGGAGGGTAGCCACTAAAATCTCTCACGAATCGAGAGATGTGACTATTTTTCCAATTGCAACCAAAGTGGGATACCCTAGAGGTGTATATGTGAGAGTGTGTTGTATTTAGTTATTTTTATCTTATGTTAGGTTTGCTAGCGTTTTGTTTTATTATTGCCATACAATCCTAGTTAGCATGCATCTAAACAGTTAATAATTTGCAAAAACTAAAAATGCGAGAATTGTAAATCATAGCTATTACAAGGCTTCGGGGAGGGGATTATTTACATATCCAAAACTTGGGGGAATAAAGCAGTAAAGTAAAGCCCTAAATTAAACTATTACAAACCAGGAAGCAGGTACAATAATGAAAATAATAATGCTAAAATAAAATCGCGTGCGAATTAGAAAGGACGTCTAAACCCTAAAATATTTATAAGTTAAAAGAAGACTTCTTTTTTTTGTTTTTTATTTATTTGGAAAATAATAAATTAAAATAAGTCTTAATTAAACAAAATAAGAAAGAAAAGAAAATTATTAAGTAAAATTAATTTCTAAACTAACCTACTATTTTTTTGGAATTTTTATTATGAAAAGAAAGTGAATTAACCTAAATATATTAAATTTTGAATTAAAAAAAGTTAAAATAATTAATTAACTAATTTTCAAAATAATTTTATTAAAAAGACAAACTAACCTAAATTTTTTTTATGATTTATCTGATTTTATATTTAAATAAAAATGATTTTTTTGGAATTAATAAACTAAAAAAACAAGTAAATGGGCCTGGTATTGATTAGTAAACAAGGGGGTGTGAATTGGACTTTGTTAGGCCCAAATTAGGAGATGGCCCAGGCTAGCGTTGGATCTGATGGGGAGATCCTCATGAGGGCCCATGGTGAGGCTGAGCATTCAGGGCATTGGATTTAGATCAGATGCATCTGATGGCATAGATTTGCTGGTGTATGGTATGTGCATGTAACCTGCAAGCATGGGATCTACAAAACAAATGTTAGAAGAAATAAAATGTAAGACCTGGGTATTAAACCCAGGTCCTTTCCAATACACGCCTTCCCTCTTACCATCTGAGCTACCTGATCATTCGTTTATACCAATGAAACAATAATATTATATATGAAACACAAGTCAAATTTATGTAAAAAAATAAAACGTGCGCTAGCCTGCTTGGCACAATGAGAGAGAGACGCCTGGATGACCAGAGTCAGCCCACTGGAGTCAACTCTCCGGTTGTCTTCTCTGGTGGGCTAAAAATCTAACTTGAAAAAATATCCAATTATAAAGATCCAAACCTAACCTACCCCCCCCCCCCCCTTTTTCTGATTCCAAATCTGAGGTCCCTTTGGCCTGAAACCTCCTAGATTTTGAGTTTCAAAGGCAAGCTCAGATCGTGCCCTAACAATGGCACGATCTCATCCCTTCCCTTAAGCTTGCAAGTAACACGTTGAAACAATCAGAAACATCATTAGCAACACAAATATATGTGCAATAGGTATTTAAATGGCATGAGTTTACAGTTTTGATTTCAAGAAACCTTACCAACCGGTGATGCATGGATTCGGTGATCTAGGGTGTTGCAAGCCTTGGTAATGGGTGTAATAAGTTCTTGGGAATCTCAGGAACACGACTGGCCATTTGGTGTGGACGGATGATGGCTGAAAATTCAGTTTCGAATTTCACAACTTTAATGATTTTTTGAAATTTTGTGGAGCTTTGGTGAGGTAATGTATCTGTGTCCTTGGCTTGTAGAAGTGTTGTGTATTTATAGGAGATGGAGAGAGGGAGAAAAATGGAAAGAATTCAAGGCATTAAGGTCATGTGTTAAAGCCAATATCCTTATTTTGAAAACTTGCCAAAAGTTGATATTTCATGCCATGTTGAGACTTGGATGTACCATGACATTCTTTGCATGAATTATGGGCCTTAAGTCAGATCAAAACACTAGCCCAAAGGCCAAGACCCGTCTCTAAATATTTTTTACAATTTATTTTATGTTTATTTGAAATAAATCAAAATAAATATAAACAAAATAGATAAAAATTGTAAGGCAATTTAAAATTAGATTAGAGGTCCCCTATAAGGTTAGGAAGATGTTTGAAGTCCAAGAAGTTAGGCCATTGGCCTAAAAGTTCATGTTTTCCCAATGCACAATTCTTGAAATTTCCCAAATTTTCCCAACTTGGGCAAACCATAACTTTCTCAATTTTTATCCAATGATGATGATCTTGGACTTTTTGGAAAGCATAATATGTCTACTTCAATCCCTATTTTGATAAATTTTGCATTTGAAGATTTTATCTTGATGTAAAAGGTCTTAGAAAAAAGTGTCTTTTGTTGACTTTCTGAAAATGACCTGTAATGTATGAGCTTGTATCTTTCAAATGTTGAATTTCTTGAACCTGAGGATAAAAGAGAAGTTATAGGGAATTGGATTATCTTCAAAATGTGATTTTTTTAGGGGGAAATGGATGAAGTATGTGAAATTTATGCTTGGTCAAAGTTCAGTTGACTTTTCCTATAGAAACCCTAATTTAGCAATTCTTGACTTTTGATAAATTAAGAGCATTCCTTGAGGAATCATGATCAACCCTTTATCAAATGATGGATATAAATTCAATATGTTGATGTTGACCAAAACTCTTGAAGTTTGACTGTATATTGGCCACAGTTAACTTTTGACCTAGTATAGTTAACTTTCAAACATTTGAGCAATTGACTGAGCAAACCTGTAGTGTAAGGCATGAAATTTGGCATGGACAATCTTGAAGACATATTAGGACCATGGAAAAAAATTTAGACCTTTGGAGCTCACACATCTTGGTGAAAAGTGAAACCCTAGTTGA
The DNA here is from genome assembly GCA_948472305.1 of Vicia faba. Classification (NCBI taxonomy): domain Eukaryota; kingdom Viridiplantae; phylum Streptophyta; class Magnoliopsida; order Fabales; family Fabaceae; genus Vicia; species Vicia faba. The sequence continues at coordinate 1,291,753,583 of OX451740.1, forward strand.
AAGGCCATTGCTTAGGAGGAGAATTTGTCTGATCAATTCTTGGTCAACCTTGAGCAATTAAAGACCTTAATGAACATGTCTTAAATAAAATGGGAGGGAAATTTTTGGGTAAAATAGCTTCCCGTATTCAATCTTAAACCTGAGGATTTAGATTGGCATGTCCTCCATTCCTGATCCGAAGGTGGAAAATGATTGAACACTAGAGTGCCCAGAAATTTGCACTCGCATATACGGGAATGGGCTCACATATGCCATTTGGAGAAGATTCCAGAGAGTCGATGGAGATGAGCTTATAGATGCCATCCAAAATAAATTGACTTCGAACTAGAAGAAGTATCAGAATAAATCTTTGGTCGATTTACTCTGAGCCATAAGAAGTTTCTTTGTGGGGATTCCTATTCCTGTTGTTTGAGGAAGAGTCTGCTGGGGAATGTGGATTTCTGTTCTTTTGCTTAAGGAAAACTCTGTGGGGAATAGATTCTGGGATCTTTAGTTGTCCATTACTCTACTAAGGAGTTATCTCTTGACTGGGAAGAAGGAAAGTTAGCTATTATCCGGTTGAAATCAAGGCTTCACAGTAACTTGCTGAGGGTAATAAAGTTAACGACTATCTAGTCGTATTCTAGGCTTGGCATCAAACTACTGGGGACTATGAGACTAACTTTTATCTGGTCGGTTTCTAGGCTTCGCAGTAAAAATTAAATTGAACTGGAATCTAGGCTTCAGTGACTTGAATTGTTATCTGGTTGTGTCCAGGCTTCAGTGACTTGAACTGTTATCTGGTCGGGTCTAGGCTTCAGTGATTTGAAGAAATTAAGCTATTATCTGGTAGGCTTCAACTTGTATTTGAGGTATCCTGTCATTTGGTTGGGTCCAGGCTTCATAGTAATTGACAGAATTGAACTGTTATCCAGTCAGATTCTTGGCTTCAGCAATGATGTTAACTGCTATCTGGTCAGGTCCAGGCTTCACAATGTGGTAGATTATATTGTCATCTGGTCAGGTCCAGGATTCATAGTAATTGACAAAGAAAACTTCTATCTGGTCGAATTCCAGGCTTCGCTGTAATTTGATAGAGTAAACTGCTATCTGGTTGGACTCCAGGCTTTGCTGCAACTTATAATGTTATTTGGTCGAGTCCAAGCTTCACAGTGTCTTGGATTTTAGGTTGAACATTATCTTGTCAAATTTCGGGCTTAATCAATGATGTTAACTACTATTTGGTCGGGTCCAAGCTTCACAGTGTTGTAGAAGTTTGATTGTTATCCAGTCGAATTCTGGGCTTCAGCAATGATGTTTACTGCTATCTGGTCGGGTTCAGGCTTCACAGTGTTGTAAACTGGTATCTGGTCGGATTCCAGGCTTCACAATAAATTGTATTTGATGTTAACTATTATCTGGTCGGATCCAGGCTTCACAGTGATTGATGAGATGTTACTTCAGATAGTTGCCCTATCTTGTTTCAGAAATTAATCAAGAAGTTGTTGAAAATTGATGATGATGTTTGTTTGTTGATCTTTCCTAAAAAAGGTAAATAATTAGCTTTATGCAATGTCATGATGCATGACACATATTGTGTAATGATGTTCTCAAAATAAATGAGATTATGCTATATGTATTTTGTATGCATGTTTGTAAAATGATGTATGAATGCAAATATATAAACTTATCAGTCGTTCTTTGTAGCGTCATTGAGTTGAGGGAAAATAAATCCATGACTGTTGTTGGGGATGAAGAATGTGATTCTTCATTATTTGTTGAAGTTGAATTGCTGGGAGATGGATTTCCGTGGCTAGTGAAATAACTCTACTGGGGAAAGAAGACTTTGTAAACTGCTTCAGGATTTTCATGAAGCCCTATTGGGGAACCCAAGAAGTTCATGAACCATGTTGAGGAATTCTTCAAGATGCTGGGGAGATGATTGGAGACTCTTGATCTGTAGGGGATATCAGAACTTATGACATCATTAGGTTGTATGCTGAGGATGTGGCAATGACTTCACAGGAGAACGTCTTTGTCTCTGTAACAATTATGGGATATATCTGTGGGGATTTGCAGATGCCTTTTTAGACATTGTCCCGTTTCTTAAAGCCATTAGTAATAGTCTTTTTATTTTTTTACGCGTGTATTTGTAAACGATGATCATATTCAAAATTCATATGTTAAAAATAATCACTGAACGTTTTTGCGAAACAAAATAAAAAAAATAAAAACACATAGTTTTTAACTTCAAAAAGGGATAGTTTTATATTGATTTGAAGAAGTTTGCCTATAACAGGAATCTTTATACAAAGAGACAGACATCCTAGTAAGATAATGTCGTCATAAGAATGAAAACTGTACAAAGTAGTATACAAAGAAAAACAGTTATGTGGAATGATCCCATTGGGTTCCTATTCTGCTATTGCCTTTATATCTTTGAGCGTCTCATCACTTTGCTGCTTGGCCAAAGATGACTGGATTAATTAATACCATTTGAATTTGATAGTTGACAATGAAGGTCGGCCGTAAGGTAATCCAACAGGACATAGTTGTACGCTTTTGATCCCTAACTTTTTCCTGGACCGCCCTTTTGGGTTTTCAGTCCATCGGGATACCCTTTTTTACCCAAGCCGCCTTTTAGGTTTTCGACTTGCCGAGTGTACATATTTTTCATATGTATATCCCTAACTTTTTCCCGAACCCTTTTAGTTCACCGGGATGCCCTTATTTTTGCCTAGGCCAGTCAACCTAGCGAGTCTCTATTCATGCATAGTATCTTTTAACTATGTTCGCATTTACAGGGTGCGGAAGGTCGTCACCTTCCATGATGGTTAATATCATAGCTCCACCAGAAAATATGTTCTTAATAACAAATGATCCTTCGTACGTGGGAGTCCATTTTCCCCTGGGATCACCTTGTGGCAGGATGATGCGCTTGATTACTAGGTCGCCAAATTGATATACCTAACGTCTGAACTTTTTGTTAAAAGCTTTGATCATATGTGTCTGGTACATCTGACCATGACAAACAGCCGCGAGCCTCTTCTCGTTAATCAAGTTCAATTGGTCAAGTCGAGTCTGAACCCTTTCTTCTTCATTCAAACCTGTATCCTTCATGATCCTCAAGGAAGGGATCTGGACTTCAATGGGTAGGACAGCTTCTATACCGTATACCAGAGAGAAAGGAGTTTCCCCTGTTGATGTGTGTGTTGAGGTACAGTAACCATGAAGAGAAAATGGTAACATCTCATGCCAGTCTTTATATGTCACTGTCATCTTCTGTATGATCTTCTTGATGTTCTTATTAGTGGCCTCTACAGTGCCATTCATATTCGATCGGTAAGGAGAATAGTTATGATGTTGAATCTTGAATTGTGTGCAGAGCTCGGTGATCATAGTATTATTGAGGTTGGTACCATTATCTGTAATGATTCTTTCTGGGATACCATACCGACATATAAGGTTGTGCTTGATGAACCGGGCCACGATGTTCTTGGTAACAGAAGCAAATGAGGCTTCCTTGACCCACTTTATGAAGTAATCAATGGCGACGAGGATGAAACGGTGTCCATTAGAAGCTGTAGGTCTAATTTCTCTGATCATATCAATGCCCCACATCGCGAAAGGCCAGGGAGAAGTCAAGACATTCAAGGGAACCAGAGGTACATGTACTTTGTCAGCATATATTTGGAATTTGTGACAAGTTCCGGAATGCTTATAACAGTCTGCTTCTATAGTGGACCAATAGTATCCTGCCCGTAGAATCTTTTTAGCCATTGTATTCCCACTAAAATGGGTGCCAAAGGTACCTTCGTGCATATCTGTCATAATCTTCTTTGCTTCCCTCTTATCTACACACCAAAGCAAAGTAGAATCATGGTTGCGCTTGTAGAGAATTCCATTACTGAGGAAAAACTTGGCAGAGAACCTTCTTAAGAACTTTTTGTCATTAACGGAATCTCCCTCAGGATACTCTTGGGCTTCGAAGCATCTTTTCACTTAGTGGAACTAAGGTTTGTCCACTACTTCTTCTGTATCAACCTCATAAAAGTATGTTGGTTCATGCAATCTCTCAATAGTGATATGAGGAGCTTCATCATCCCACCTGACCTTGAACATGGATGACATAGTAGCTAGCGCATTCGCTAACTGATTTTCCTCTCGTGGAAAATGCTCAAAGGTAACTTATTCAAAGTGTGGAATCAGTGTCAACACATACTCTCGGTAAGGGATGAGATTATGATGCTTCGTGTCCTATTCTCCTTTGATTTGACTGATTACCAGGGTCGGGTCTCCAAATACACTCAAGAATTTGATTCTCAAGTCGATAGCAGCTTTGAGGCCCATAATGCATGCTTCATATTCAGCCATATTGTTGGTACAGTTGAAACATAGCCTGTAAGTGAAAGGAGTATGGTGTACCCCAAAATTCTCCCTCTCATTTATCAAATATCTTCTCACAATATCTCTTTTGGTTCAAGACTGCACAAGGATTGATCAGCTCAAGACACCTCCTTAAGTGCTGATGACTGAAATTAGGGTTTGAGATTACACAAGGATAATTGAACTTTCAATGCCTCATATGACTTTCATGGATCATTATGGACCCCCAATATTACCCATGTCAAGTTTCAAGCCTTGGATCACATTTTTGCTCAATCAATTGAGCAACTGACCTAAAAATTAGTTGTATTGGGGAAAAAATCAATTGTGGCCAATTTACAGTCAAACTTCATAAGTTTTGATCCACATCAACATTATAAACTCATATGTATCATTTGATCAATTTTGTACCATAATTCCTCAAGAAATTTGATCAAATCATCAAAAGGGCAAAATGGTCAAAATTAGAGTTTTTACTGAGAGAGGGCAATTTCTGATATTTGACCTAGCAAATGGTCAATTGGTCTGAGGCATGATATCAAGAGTTCAGTTGCATCATTTTGAACTACTTACATGACTCAAAACATTGCTCAAGATCAATTGATTGATAGTTGATTTTCAGTCAACTGATCAAAAGTCAATTGTACACTAAAAAGTCAAACTTTGACTTTTTGGTCAAAATCAAGTGTCAAAGATCACAATTCATCAAAACATGTCCAAATATGAAACTTGTTCATCAAGAATTCTAAAATTCAAGATTTCATTTTGAAAAGTCAAGGTTTTCAAACTTAGAAATTTTTGTGTTGAAAACTTCATATTTTTTCACAACATTGAGCCAATTTTTTACCATGATGCAAGATGATTCAAAAGAAACTTTCAACATGAAATTTGTAGATCTCCATGAGATCTAAAACATTTTTTTACACAAAGTCTCCTATAAATGCTTGGATCTCAAGTTATTAATCCATGAAGTCATGGTCATGAAACTAAAACACTTAGTGAAATTTTGAACATTTTAGGTCAGGATTTTAACCTAACTTCTGACCCAAGTTTCACATAGTTCCATTTGGATTTTTCAAAAGTGATTCAAAGAGGGTTTGTAGAGAACATTACAAGCTTTCCAAAATGTCCAAGAACTCCTTGAGATCATTTGTGAGCAAGGATAATCGAAGGTCAAAAGTTGGGGTTTCAAGTTGTTTTACAAGGCAAATTTTGTGATGAACAAAATTTAAATCTTAAACCTATGCTGCACAATCTTGCTTTGCAGGCCTCTAAACCTCAAGATCTCTCCATAATCAAAAGATTAAACTTTCTTTTGAGCTATTATCCACTTGATTCAAGCTTTATCCAAGTTAATTTTCCATTAATGGCACAAAGGCACCATTGCCATTTACATAAAGCAAGCTTTATGCAAAGTCCACTTGCATTGAGCTTTGCACTTGTTCCTTCTGCATAAACTTCCTCTAAAAAGTTAGATAAACATGTTTAAAATTGGTAACCACTCTAGATAGCTTTGTACTATGCATTGAAACCATGTTTGTCAACCTTACTTCAAAAACAAGTCAAGAAGCAAAAACATGTGATCTTGTACTTCTGACCACCTAAAGTATCAAAACCTTTTCCATACAAAAAGACAAGTCATTTGCAAGAAAATACATGCATGCTCAAGCCCTAAAACTCGCTAAAACACAGAATCACCAAAAACATCTCAAAACTTGCCATTTCTGAGTTTCAAATCCAATCTCCAAATTTGCTCGTGCGCTTCTTGGCCTTTTACTTTCAAAAGCTTCTAAATAAAATATACAAATAACTCCAACACCTGCAATACGACTGTAACACCTCAATCACCACCCACCATTTTCAAAAATAGCACCTTGCACCTTGACTTCTCCAGAACTCCTCAGCCACTTTCATCTCAAGCTAAGCATCACATTAGCTTCCTGGGAACTTGAGGAAGTTAACCCAATCACTGAACTCATCAAAAGCTGCTCAAACTCAAAACACGATACCCTCTTGCAAGGTGAGTTTTTTGACTTTTGAACTCTTCATACAAGCATCATTAATGGTTTATTTGTAAATAAGAAATGTAGATATCATTGTCCTGAAGCTAACCATATCCTTAGATTTCATTATTGTTGCTTAGGTAGTTAGAATTTTGAATCTGAACCTCTGAAAATAATTAGGTCAGGATTTGGTAATTTCAAAAATTCTCATTCATCTTTGATTTATAGTTTATGATATTTATATGGTTGGATTCGTATGAAAAAATGGAACAACTTTCATGTTTGCATTTTCAATTTTTGTTGAGAAATGGTGAAGTTACAGGTGGTCTGGCTGGAGGTTGAAGATGAAGTGTGTTCAGGACTTGTTTTACATTATATATTTATCATTTCAGTTATATTAACAGATGTATAGCCACTCCAGTGGTAAGGCAGCACGCTGGTAACCAAGAGGTCATGGGTTCGAACCTCAGCGCGCTGCCTTTTGCATTTTTTTTCACTTTCTTTTGACTTTTTTTTTACAGGAAGCATTTGGGCCTTCCCCCATGGGCTTTGTTTTTTTTTACTCAACCTGACCCCCCTTGTTTTCTCATACTACACAACCCATATACCCCTTTTTTATTTTTCTGATTTTTAAACAAAAAAAAAACTTCATTTTTGGGCCAGATTCAGAAAATTGTTTTGCTAATAAACATCCAAATTCATTGTTAACCTCCCTGGCTTTATTATTTTTATTTTGTTTTTTATTTCATTATTAATTATTATTAGTATTATTATTATTATTATTATTATTATTATTATTTTCATTAATAAAAAATCCAAAAAATATTTATATTTTATTATTTCTATTTATTTAGTTTATTTTTCTTCATAAAATTAAAAGAAAAAAAACATTTTCTTTAATAAATTTCCTTTTTTTTAATACTTAGATAATAAATTTTAACTATTATTATATTATTTTATTGTAAATTAAAATCAATTTAGAACTTAGGATCTTTTATTTAATTATTTTTATTTACTAGTTAAATTAAATTCACAAAAACCCTAAAAATTTGTTTCCTTTAATTTGTTTTATTAACTTACATATTAATTTTCTTATTCTTAGTTAATTATTTTACTTAATTAGGTCAAAAAACTATTTTCATAAAAAACAAACAAAAATCACATTTTTTTCTTACACTTTATATTCTTGCATTTATCTTTATTTTTGTACATTTACTCAAATTCAATATGGTTGTAATAATTTATTTAGATTTAATTTCTTGTAATTCCCCATTTGTAATTTTTACACCCCCTCCCCTAAAGGATGTAATAGCTTAATATTTTTATTTTACGCAATTTAAATGCTTTATATACAAATGCTAGTAATTAGGGCTTTGTATGGAAAGATTAAAACCAACAAATAGCAAACCCTAATCAAGATAAATCAAGCATGTAAACCAATGCACTTGCACACAAACACCCCTAGGGTAAATCCACTTGGTTGCCTTACAAAAATGGCCATATTATGCATATGAGGTATCTTAGCAAAACTAGCAAATACAAGATCATAGTCCCTCGATGACACTATCCATGTTGCCTTTCAAAATGATCTTAGTCCCTAAAGAAAATGCTAAGATATCTTACAACATTGCTAATCATGGTTATACGATGACCCACGCCCGTCCCTTTTACATCCAAAGATAGGGTTACTTACCAAATCAATGGTAAGATAACAATGTCAAAGGAAAGAGGAAATGAATATGAAATACTTTTGAGTAGGCTGAATGTTCCTAGTTACTTGCTCAATTTCAAAAGAAAAACATCCTTGCTATTTTCAAAACAAACACCAACACTTTCAAAACACCTTTTAAACTTGAAAACATTTTCAAAAGATCAAAACACTTTGTATACATTCTTACGAACGAGAATCATTACAAAGTTCGCCTAAATGATGGCACCTTTTCAAAATACTTTCAAAACACCTTTCAAACTTGAAAACATTTTCAAAAGATCAAAACATTTTGTATACATTCTCACGAACGAGAATCATTACAAAGTTCTCCTAAACAATGGTATCTTTACAAAATACTTTCAGAAAACCACACAAAGCCCATTTTCAAACAAAAGCAAGTGATCTAGCAAGTAACTAAGAGCCCATGGAAAACCATGGGTGAAAAGGGTGTTAATACCTTCCCTTTTCATAATCTACCCCCCGAACTCAAGAAAACATCTCAAAGGTCTTTCCTGTTCTTTTCAGCTTTTCCTTTTGGATAAAAGAAAATTCGATGGCAACTCTTGCTAAACCGCAATATTTGCGATCAAATGCAAAACAACCAAGTCAGTTCTCCCACCGTGTTACAGAACTGGAAACTCTGCTGGGGAATTTTATAAAAGTGGATTTACCTTAGGGCTAGATCATATTTATTTACTTTCCTTGTTTGACTTGCATGCTTTACATTATGGTTCCTTGTTTGGGTTTGCTTTAACCCTACACCCGGATTTGGGTCACCTTTCTTAGGTAAGTAGCAATAAACTGTGACGTAACTGTGTGGGGTATACCGACACGGTTGAAACAGTAGCTACATTGATGCAATACTTTGGTGTGTACCGGTAGACTTTGAGTAATCAAGGAGAATACGGGGCCACTGCATGGTGTCATAAAGCGTCAACTGACTTTAGCACCTTAATTGACCAACTTGGCTTTTAGGACGTAGTGAGATAGTTGTCTTTGGTGTAAACCCAAAGTCGGTTGATACTCGATACTACACTCATTGAGGTTTGACCCTTGAATTTTGTTTGGTGGCAAGTCAATTGTCTACCAGAACGAAAATTGGGGGTAAGACTGGTGATATTGAGATCCCTTAGAACCCAGTTACTATATTTAGAACAGGTTGAACCAACCCAACTTCAAGAGGGTATCACCTTAAAATCCATGCAAGCCTTAAACCTAAGGTATTTGTATGACTTGTTTGTGCTTTCTATATCTGTTATATTTGAGCATAATCATGACATCATAACATAGCATGTCATACTAACCATTTCAAGGATTCTTAGGGTTTATTTTTGTCTTGTTTTATAGGATATGGCTCTCGCCTGTAGATTCACTATCCAAGTCAGTCTGGTAAAAGTACCTCCTCAGCTTAAGGATTTGGCATCAAGGGTTCCTGAAAGCTCTCCATTCACAGAAAGACATGGTAGGCTTCTCAGCTTGGTCACTTCAAACCCTGATGAAGAAATATTAAAAGTGCTCTTTCAGTTCTTTGTCCCTCTACATGACTACTTCACTTTCCCGGATTACCAATTAGTGCCTACTATGGAGGAGTTTTCTCTGTTGTTAGGGGTGCCTATCCTTAACGAGGTACCTTTAAATAGTATGGAAAGAGACCCTAAACCTGAAGATATTGCCAAAGCTTTGTCCTTACAACGGTCTGACATAGTAGAAAATTGGGAAACCAAGAGAGGTGTCAAAGGTTTTTTTGGCTAAGTTCTTGTTCGAGAAATCTCATCATTTTTGGGATACCTTGGACTTACAAGCTTTTAAAGAGGTGTTAGCCCTTCTCATCTATGGTTTGGTACTGTTTCCTAATCCGGACCAGCTCATAGACGTGAATGCGGTTAAGATTTTCCTATCACGTAATCCAGTGCCTACCTTGCTAGGAGACATCCTACATTCTTTTCACACTCGCACTATGACGAAAAGAGGTATCCTTATGTGTTGTACTCCTCTTTTGGAAATATGGTTTATTTCGTATCTTCCCCAATCTGTATTGAAGAACGAGCAATGTTTAAGGTGGTCACATAGGTTGATGACGCTCAAACATTCAGACATTCATTGGTGTTCCCGATCTATAGAGAATGTTACTATCATCGACCGTTATAGAGAATTCCCTAATGTCCCCTTACTTGGTATTAGAGGAGGTATCACCTACAACTCCTGTTTAGCCTTAAGACAGTTTGGCTACGCCCGAAGGGATGGCCCACATGAGATGCTTATTCAAGGTTTGGTATTTGACTACGAGAATGACAATCAAGGTCACCGCCAGAGGTTTATCCGAGCATGGAGGATGATGAACAAGGTAGATAGCAAGACATTGAGGCACAATAATTCCATCCCTCTTGGGCCTTACCTCAAATGGGTACAAACTCGTGCTCAAAGTCTTATGATGCTTTACCCCTCCATCCTCCCGGTTATCATAGAGCCTATTGTGGAAGGAGATGTTCCACAAACTGTCTTGCATCCTGACATGCCCACCTCTCTTGAAGACTTGCAAAGGTATTGGATACAACTTAAGGGGGAGTGAGACACTTTCGAGGCTCAATTCTATGCCAACGAGAAGAAGGTTTTGGAACTCACCAAGCAGCTTCAGGAGGAGTGGAATCTGAATGCCTACATTGCACAAAAGAGGATGCACTCAACTTTTTTATCTTAGAGTTTTTTGTAAGCCCAAAGAGGCATGATGTACTAAAACTTTGATTTATTAATATAACGTGTGTTCTTTTTTGGTCTAAAGCAAATTTAAATCTCTAATTTCCTTGAAATCATTGCATATGCATCTCCATTCATCATAACATAAGCAGGTTTCTTACAACAAGTCTCCTCATCTTTCTACTATTTATTTCAGTAAGATGGATCTCGAGCAGACAGTAAAAGACCTCCAGGCGTCGAATGCTCAGTTTCAACAGATGTTCTTGACTCTAGCCAAGGGACAAGAGGATTTGAAAACTTTGCTTATTGAAGAGAAGAAGAAGAAAGCAAAGAAAATAATTGGTGTCTTAAATCTAGGAAGAAGGTTCCAAGGACAAGCCAGGCGGATCCTAGACTTTGCAACGTCATCTGGTGAATAGAATAATCAAGAAGGGAAAGGCAAGGAAGTGACTGCCCAGCCATAATCTGAAGAGGAAGAAGAAGAGGATTACTCCGAAGAGCAATATCCTCTGGCTGACGACAAATACAAACATCTGGAAGAGCGTCTAAGTGCAATGGAGATTCAAAAAGTGCCCGAGCTTGACTTTGAAGAGTTGGGTTTGGTGTCTGGGATTGTTATTCCACCAAAATTCAAGGCACCAGTGTTTGCTAAGTACGATGGGGTTTCGTGTCCCAAGATGCATCTTTGATCCTATGTAAGGAAGATACAGCCTCATACTGCCGACAGAGATTTGTGGGTACACTTCTTTCAAGATAGTCTATTCGGAACTTAGCTATATTGGTTCTATCAACTGGAAAGGGCCAATATCCATAACTGGGAAGACCTTGTCGCTACTTTTTATAAACAGTATCAGTACAACGCGAACCTTGCTCCCACCCATACTCAACTCCAGAATATGGCTATGGTTTCAAGCGAAGGTTTCAAAGACTACGCTCAGAAATGGAGAGACCTAGCAGGAAGATTCCAGCCTCCCCTATCTGAAAGGGAACTAGTGGATATGTTTCTAGGGACCTTGTCTGGTCCATTTTTCAATCATCTAATTGGAAGCTCCTCAGTAGGCTTCACTGAATTAATCTTGACCGGGGAAAGAGTGGAAGCTGGGATTAAGAGTGGAAAGATCCAAAAGGACGCATCCTCTAGCACCGTGGGAAAGCCATTTATCGGGAAGAAAGAGGTTGGTGTTGTGTATCCTCAAAGGAATCAAGATAGAACTGAACTCCCACCAATGGTAGGGGTTGTCATGATCCCTAAGCCTGCACCTACTTAACAAAGGAGCAACCAGCCGAGAACATAAAGACCGGTAAGACAGTTTACTCGGATAAATATGACATTATCTCAAGTCCTACCACATTTGTTGAGATCTAATCTAGTAACCTTGAAGGAAGCCCCGAAGAATCCCAACACCACCTCTCCTCATTACCACCCTAATGCTCATTGTGCTTACCATTCAAAAAGTCCAGGCCATGATACCAACAACTGTTGTGCTTTGAAAACAAGGTGCAAGACCTTCTTGAGGCAAAAGAAATTAACTTTGATGCTCCTGAGATCCCAAATGTTATCACCTCTCCTATGCCCAAGCATGGTCGTGATGTTAACACTGTTGAAGATAATATGTTTGTTACTATTGTTAATGAACTTATTACTCCTCTCCTGACTTTCAAGAAGAACCTGTTGAAAGCCAGTTTATTTCTGGGCTGTGAAGAAGGTTGCCACCTCTATTTATCCCTACCAACTGGTTGTCATTTATTGAAAGCAGGTGTCCAACGCCTGTGGATGACAAAGAGATTTTGTTTGAAAAGACTCTTGTTCCAACCATTTCTTACAAAGAGGTTTCAATAGTAACCATTTCCGCCAATCCTTCCAGGGTCTCCACCAAAAGACCCGTTAGGATTACATCCGTTCCTAAAGTAGCTCCACTGATAATTACTATGCCTGGACCAATCTCGTACCCATCAAATAAAACTGTCCCATGGAAATATGGAGGCGACATCTACTATCACGGCGTCAAACAGGATTGGATGGCTGATGAAGACTCGATTTTCGAGAAGGTTGACCCCGACATCAGCAATATTGTGGGAACCAGCAAGATAACCCGAAGTGGCAGAGTATTCTCTCCCGAGATTGCTCCTCCAAAAATTGTTACCGGTCCTGTGATTATCCCTGTTTCTGTTCTCGTTGACACTACTACTACAATCCCTATGGTTACCCTTACTGACACTCCTACCACTGAGTCGGCCGAGACTTGGGGAAAAGGCATTCTGGTCGAGCCTTTCCAGATGAAGGCGCAATCAGTATCTATCCCTGAAGCCTCCCAAAAGGATATGGAAGAAATTATGAAAATTATAAAGAGAAGCGACTATAACATAGTCGAACTACTAGGGCATACCCCGTCAAAGATTTCCATGCTGGCTTTATTGTTATGCTCTGAGGCTCATGCGAAGGCCTTGGTAAATTTCCTTAAAACTGCCCATGTACCACAAGAAACCTCTGCTGATCAGTTCCAAGACTGTGTGGCCAGCTTGACCGCTGATAATGTTTTAGGATTTTCTGATGTTGACTTGACACCTAGAGGGAGGAAGCACAACGAGGCGTTGCATGTCTCTGTCGAATGCAGGGGCACAACTTTGGCCCATGTCTTGGTTGATACTGGTTCATCTTTGAATGTGCTGCCTAAGAGGGCTCTTGATAGACTCGACTGTGAAGGTTTGACCTTAAAACCCAGCAACATAGTGGTAAGGGCTTTCGACGGTTCAAAGAGAATGATGCATGGGGAGGTGGACATCCTCATAAAAGTTGGAACTCAGACCTTTGATTCAACTTTTTACATGATGGACATTCTCCCTTCCTATTCCTGTTTATTGGGCCGACCATGGATTCATGACGCTAGTGTCGTCACCTCTACATTACATCATATTCTAAAATACGCAACCAAAGGGAAAATCATTAATATCCATGGAGAAGAGGAATATATGGTAAGTCACTTGAACTCCTTCAGATACATGGAATTGGATGGTGAATTCATTGAAGCTCCGTTTCAGCACTTCGAGGAAGTCCCACAGACAGTGGCAGCTACCAAAATTGTTTCCCAAGTCCCGAAGATTACAAGACCTCCGCTAAAGATATCTTCTCTGAAAGATGCCAGGGTAGTGGTCAGAGAAGGTGGGTGTACTATTTAGGTCCAACTCCCGGATATCCCATACAAATCTGACAAATTTGGTTTGGGTTTCACTTCAGGAGCCCAGAAAGCTGTACGCCATGCTCGTGCCGGGGGACCACCTTTAAAGATTAGCAATCACGGAGTCAACACAATGGAGGAGGATGATGACAGCTATGACCTGGAGGAATGGATTTTCCCAACTATCAATGGAGGACTCGCCAACTGGGAAGCTAAAGATTTTGTCCCAATTACTTTTATCCAATAGTAATTCTCTTTAAATTTTTGTCGGACCTGTAATATTTAAACAATTCATACTTTTAAAACCTTCTGTCTTACCCGAGGCACAACGGTCCATTGGTAAGGGTTGTTACCTCATTTTCATATGTCATCAATGAATCATGGACATTTTTTGCATGCAAACTTTGTGCTCATTGTCTTTCTTTTTCTACATTTTTATTTTTCTTTCAAAGATAGTTATACTCTTACACACACTCACATTCAAAATGCAGATCTACATCCACTCAGGATCCCATGGGTATAAATTCTGATATGGCCTTCTGTGACTCTGAAAATCTAATCTACCAAGCCGAAGACGAAGGTGGGGAAGATTGTGAAGTGCCAGGGGAACTAGCCAGGTTACTACAACAAGAAGAAAGGACCATACAGCCCCACGAAGAACCAGTGGACACAGTTAATCTAGGCACCGAAGAGGACAAGAAAGAAGTCAAGGTAGGAGCCAATCTGGAACCCAGTGTCAAGAAGCATCTAACTCAGTTTCTACATGATTATGTTGAGGTCTTTGCCTGGTCGTACAAAGACATGCCAGGACTTGATGATGATATCATAGTCCATCATCTACCGACAAAAGAAGACTGCCCTCCGACAAAACAGAAAGTTTGTCGCATGCGGCCAGACATGTCAGAGAAGATCAAGGCCGAAGTCAAAAAAAACAATTCAACGCCGGATTCTTAGCCGTTACTTCCTATCCATAATGGGTCGCCAATGTTGTTCCAGTGCCTAAAAAAGATGGCAACATACGAATGTGTGTGGATTACCAATATTTGAATAGGGCAAGCCCTAAGGATGATTTCCCACTTCTCCATATCGATATTTTGGTTGACAATACCGCACAGCATAAAGTGTTCTCATTCATGGACGGTTTCTCAGGCTACAATCAAATCAAAATGGAACCTGAGGACATGGAGAAAACGACCTTCGTCATATAGTGGGGCATATTCTGTTACAAGGTTATGCCATTCGGGTTGGAGAACGTTGGGGCAACCTATCAGCATGCCATGGTAGCTCTATTTCACGACATGATACATCACGAAATAGAGGTCTATGTGGACGACATGATAGCCAGATCTCAAACTGAAAAGGAACATCTTGACCATTTGCAGAAATTGTTTGAGAGACTAAATAAATACAAGCTGAGGTTGAACCCGAATAAATGTACATTTGGGGTAAGGTCCGGTAAACTCCTAGGCTTCATCGCCAACGGTAAAGGTATCTAAGTGGACCCTTCCAAGGTGAAAGAAATACAAGAAATGCCTGCTCCTCGTACTGAGAAGGAAGTCAGAGGATTCTTAGGAAGGCTAAACTACATTACCAGATTCATTTCTCACTTAACATCTACTTGTGAACCAATCTTCAAATTACTGAAGAAAGACCAAGTAGTCAAATGGAATGATGAATGCCAAGCTGCCTTCGACAAGATCAAAGAGTACCTACAAGAGCCTCCTGTTTTGATGCCTCCAGTCGAGGGAAGACCCTTGATCATGTATCTAACTGTCTTGGAAAATTCAATGGGGTGTGTGTTGGGTCAGCATGACGAGTCTGGCCGAAAAGAGCATGTTATTTACTACCTGAGTAAAAAGTTTACCGACTGTGAAACAAGATATTCACTGCTCGAGAAAACTTGTTGCACTCTAGCATGGGCTTCTCGCCGGCTAAGACAGTATATGTTGACCCCTACTACCTTATTGATATCCAAGATGGATCCAATAAAATACATAGTCGAGAAGCCTACCCTCTCTGGGAGAATAACAAGATGGCACATGATCCTGACTGAATACGACATTCAGTACACTACCCAAAAAGTAATAAAGGGCAATATACTAGCCGATCACCTTTCTCATCAAGCTGTGGATGATTATCAGTCCATGAAATTCGAATTCCCAGATGAAGACATCATGATGGTAAACAATTGTGAAGAACTCAGACCATATGATGGACCTGAACAAGGATCCCGATGGACCTTGGTTTTTGACGGAGACTCTAACGCATTCAACAATGGTATAGGTGTTGTAATCATATCCCCTGAGGGATGTCATACTCCCTTTACTGCAATACTTTGCTTCAACTGTACCAATAACATGGCAGAATACGAAGCGTGTATTTTTGGTCTTAAAGCTGCCATAGATTTGGGAATCAAGTCCTTAAGTGTGTTTGGAGATTCAGCCTTAGTCATCAGTCAAATCAAAGGAGAATGGGATACGAAGCACCCTAACCTCATCCTCTACAAAGAACATGTGTTGACATTAATCCCACATTTCGAGAAAATTACCTTTGAGAATTTTCCACGAGAGGAAAATCAACTAGCAGACGCGCTATCCACAATGTCATCCATGTTTAAGCTCAAGTGGGGTAACTAGGCTCTCCAGATTACCATTGAACGGATGGATGAACCAACTTACTGTCACGAGATCAATACTGAAGAAGTAGTGGACCAACCTTGGTTCCATGAAGTTAAGAGGTATCTCGAGGCTCAAGAGTATCCGGAAGGAGCTTCAGTCAATGATAAGAAGTTCTTAAGGAGATTCTCTGCTAAGTTCTTCATCAGTAATGGCATTCTCTACAAACGCAACCACGACTCTGTTTTACTTTGTTGCGTAGACAAGGTTGAGGCAGAAAAGATAATGGCTGATCTACATGAAGGAACTTTTGGCACCCATTCCAGTGGGCATACGATGGCTAAGAAAATCCTACGGGAAGGTTATTACTGGTCTACCCTGGAAGCAGATTGCTATCAGCATTCTCGAACCTGTCACAAGTTTCAGATCTACACTGACAAAGTGCATGTGCCTCTAGTTCCTTTGAACGTCCTAACTGCTCCCTGGCCATTCGCGATGTGATCGAAGAAATCAAGCCTACAGATTCTAATGGACACCGCTTCATCTTGGTGGCCATTGACTATTTCATGAAGTGGGTTGAGGCAGCTTCTTTCACTTCTGTTACCAAGAATGTTGTGGTCCATTTAATCAAACAGAATCTCATTTGTCGGTACGGTATCCCAGAGAGAATCATCACAGGCAATGTTAAAAATCTCAACAATACTATGATCACTGCACTGTGCGTACAATTCAAGATCCAGCACCATAATTCTTCCCCTTACCGGCCAAAGATGAATGGCGATGTCGAAGCCGCAAATAAGAACATTAATAAGATCATACAAAAAATGACAGTAACTGTTGTACCCCAAAATTTTCCCTCCCATGTTTCTCAATACATGTCACGAATCATCTCCAAGTTGTTCAAGATGGCTCAAGAGTTGGACAGTCAAATCACCTCCTAAGGCAGTCAATTCAAAATTAGGATTTTGTGTTGCATCAAAGTCCTTACATCCAAATTGTCTCAAATGATCCCTAATGTCCTAATATGTTCTCAAGTTCATCCATGTCAAATTTCAAGCCTTGCAGAGGAAGTTTGGTCAGTCAATTGCTCAAGAGGTCCAAAAATCGACTGTGTTGGGGCAAAAGTCAACTGTGACCCAAATACAGTCAAACCTCAAGATTTTTTGTCAACATTCTCATTTTGAAGGATAATTCATCATTTTATCAAGCGTTGATCATGATTCATCAATGATTGCTCAAGATTCATCAAGATTCAAAAGATGCTAAATTAGGGTTTTGTAGGAAAAGTCAACTCAACTTTGACCAAGCATAACTTTCTCATACTTTATGAGAAATAACCCATCCAAATATAATTTTGAAGATGATGCAATTTCCTACAATCCATCTTCACACCCCAACATGAAGAACTGCTCTCACAAAAAGTTACAAATTTGGACATTATAGGTCATTTTTGAAAGTCTACCAAAACACCTTTTTTTCCAAAGCTTATAACTTGGGTATCGAATATCAAAATGAGATGAGACCAAAAGGGTTGATTAGAGGACATCTCAAGGTTTCTAAAAAGTCCAAAAATACCTCCAAATGTTCAAAATTGAAAAAGTTATGCATTGTTGAAGTTGGGTATTTTTCCAAAATTGCCAAAAGTCAACTATCTTCAAAACTCCAATTTTTGACAAAAGGGCCCACTTTTTTCCACTTTATTTGGTCTTGTCACGCCACACACGTGTCCCATCTTCAGTTTCATGTTCATTCATTTATTTTTCTATTTTATTTAATTTTATTGATTTAATTCATTTTAAATAAATATTAATTCAAATAAAATCCAAAAATTGATGGAATGAGATCTTTTTGGTCATTACAGCTTTCAATGATCATGATACACTCAATCAAATTCGTATCAAGCATTGTTGTGAACAAAATCTTGGATTTGGCATAGTTTTGGAAACTTTATCAATGGTGATCAAATCATATCTCAAAATCTTCAATGCACATGGATTAAAGCCCAACTCTTGACCTAATGCAATCCCATATACACACACAAGCCAAACACATCAGGAAAACGACTTGAAGCTGCCCAAAATCAAGAAACCAAAACTGAAAAAAGCTTGGAAAAAGTGGAGATCGAAATCTTGTTTAGAGGCAAATCCAAGGCAAAAGCTCAACACTATCATCTTGCCTGATACCCACTGAAGCGTTTGCAACCATTCACACGCTTTAAAGCCACTTGAATCACGCTGTAAGTCATCCCGAACATAGCTTTGTGCACGAATTCATAACCTTGGATTCTTGCGTCTTTTTGCCAAAATATTGATATATTCTTGATCCTTGCATATTTTCTAAGCATTCTGCATTGTTTAATTTTGTATTCATGACCTATAATGTAATGCCCGAATCTAGGGTTTCCATTCTTTGTTTTTAGGCATTTGCTATGCAGGGAAAATTAGGACAAATAATTGGTACAAGGATGCTCAGGGAGGAGAGACGAACACGTTGGTGTTCTTAGTTTGGGTTTATAGGGCCTGGAATCCATTCTAGAGTCAAGCCATTGATTTTGATGCAGAATAAAATCCACAGGAAAAAATACAGTCTTCGTTGAAGAAGATGAAGACGTGTCTCTTCTTCATTTGCTCGTTCAAATGTTTAGCGCGTTTCTTTTATTTTCCAGCATATTGCTTACTTTTCACATATAATGATCAGCGCTTATTTTATTAACAAGAAAGCAACATAGCTCATTTGGTGGAGGCGTGAGTGGAAAAACCATTGGGACCTGGGTTCGAATCCCAGGTCCCCCCAATATATTTTTCTTATTTTTCTCCAGGCAATTGTGTGTGGTTTCAGCAAGCGTGGACTATCATACTCCTCCTGATCTCAGATGCCAGATGGCCTGCTAATCAAATCCAATGGCCAAAGTTGAATATCCACCATACTCTCCAGTCAATGGACGCCCACTGGATCAACAAAGTCAAAGCAGGCTTGGACGTTTTGGGCCAGCAAATCATACCTCCATCTGGGGCCCAAACCCCCTTAAGTTTGTTTCTTTTTTATTTCTTTCATTATTTTTCTTATTTTTATTAATTGTTATTTATTTGTTATTTTAATTACTAACCAAATAATTAACAGTTTTTCTTAATAAAAATCAGAAAACATAAAAACTATTATTTTTATTATTAATTTCATTATTTTATTTTTGTAAATAAATATCTGTTAATTAACTTAGTTTTAAATAGGTTTAAACATTTAATATTTTTGCAATAAATTAAAAAATGTAGAATTAGGTTTCTAATCATTTTAATCATTTTTTTATTTTATTTCCTTAAATATAAAAAACCCAAAAATATATTTTTTATTTAATTAATTAATTAACTTAGGTTCACTTTAATTTAATTCAAAAATAACAAAAAAAAACATGCTTTCTTTCAAAAAGGGTCAAAACCCTAAAAAATACGCCGATTTAATTTTCTCGCACGCGATCCATATTCCAATATTGTAATTGCTTCCGGTATGTAATAACTTTCAATTAGGACTTTATTTTATCTCTTTATTTTACTTTCCGCAATTTAAATTAAAGGGTTGTTTTTGGCGATGTAAATACCCGACGCCTTATAATAGTTTAGATTTAATTTCCCGCAATTTAATTCCCGCACAATATTAACTGTTAGATGTTTGATAAATAGGCAATGCATGACAAGATCAATCTTTAACCTAAAATCAATATAGCTCACCCATGACATGTACAGATAAAATTAACCGAACCAACACACTTGCACATGCCACTCTTAGGGTACACCTCACTTGGTTGCCTCGAACGTGGTCATTGAGTATAGGAAGTTTTAGAGGTCTCCCTCTTGTCCAAAGATCATAAGTTGCCTCGAAACAGTTGCCTCGGAAAAAATGATCTAAGACATTAGGGTTACCACTAAGGCGTCCTAACATTGCTTTAGTGACCACAAGTCCCTTAATCGAATTGACCCGAAAACTCCAACGACGATGTTACCTACTCCTCAATAGTGGGATAGCATTGTCTAAAGGACATTAGCATAGTTTAATTCCTTTTTCGAGTAGGTAGATGGTTCTTAAGTACTTGCTCCTTTTAAAACAAAACAAAACTTTTCGCACTTACACTTTCTTCAAAAACAAAAACTCTTTTCAAACCCACAAACATAAAGAAAAGCAAACTTTTGAAAACACAATGAGAAAGTACCTAAGAGCCCGTGGATAACCACGGATAGAAAGGGTGCTAACACCTTCCCTTTCTATAATCTACCTCCCGAACCCGAGAAATATCTCAAAAAGGAATTTTTCTGTACTTTTGTCCTTTCCTTGTTGGATAAAATAAAAGACTGTGGCGACTCTTGCTTACCGCGACATTTTGCAAAAACAAACGCAAACGCGAACCAGCATTACAAAACAGTCAGTTCTCATTCCCACCGATCACAGAACTGGCGACTCTGCTGGGGATTATTAATAAGTGGGGTGTACTTTAAGATTAGATCATTGTGTTTTTAATTGTATGCTTTGTATGATTTATATTTGTGGGCTTGTATCGGAGTTCTATAGATCCTAACTCGGATCTGGGGGGTACCCTTTAGGTAAGTAGCAATAAACTGTGGGGGAACTGTCCGGCGTAGACCAACATGGTTTAAGCAGTAGCTACGTTGGTATGGCACTTTAGTCTGTACCGATATCCCTTGTGTTGGAACGAGGAGAATATGAGTCTTCTAAAGGGTCATTAAGCACCAACTGACCTTAGAACCTTAAATTGACCAACTTGGCCATAGAACAGTAGCAGTATGCTACACTCATTGAGACTAAACTCTCGCGATGATTCCGGCTGCAAGAAAAGGTTGCTAAACTGGAATTATGACCGATTAAGGGTAGTTAGTGATATTGAGATCCTCTAGAACCCGGTTACTATTTTTACGACAGGTTTAAACCAACTGAACTGAAAGAGGGTAGTACCTAAGCTCCTTGCCAGCCTGAAATCTAAGGGCTCTCTGTGTGACTTGTGTGCCTTTACCATGTTTTCTATTTGTGGATACTTGTGGTGTGCCTTTATCATGACATCATGACATCATAACATTGCATACATCTTGCATAAGACTAACCTATTTCAAAGACAGGAGGGTTTCATCTTTGCTCTGTTTTGTAGGTCATCATGATGCCTATGCGTAAGAATACCATCCAGATCAACTTTGTCCAAGTACCTACCTTTCTTAAAGAGTTGGTTGCCAAGATGCCTGACACTACTTTCTTCATCAGGAGGCATGGTTCTCTTCTCAGTTTGGTCACCTCCAAATTGGACGAGAAGATGATGAGTGTCCTAGTTTAGTTCTATGATCCGCTATACCATTGTTTTACTTTCCAAGACTTCCAGTTGGTTCCTACCCTAGAAGAGTTCTTTGAGCTGCTCGGTATCTCTGTTTTGGAGCAGACTCCGTTTACTGGTTGGGAGAAAACCCTTAGGCCCGAATAAATTGTTGCAGCCCTTCGTTTGACTAAAGAGGAGGTAATGGCTAATTGGGAGACTAGGAGTGGAGCAAAAGGATTTCTGACTAAGTTCTTGGTTGGCAAAGCTAACTACTTCTGGGATAGCCTAGACTTTCAGGCATTCGAGGATATTCTGGATCTTCTGATTTATGGCTTGGTATTGTTTCCGAATCCTGACACTTTTGTTAATGTGAATGCCATAAAGATCTTCATCTCTCAAGACCCTGTACCCACTCTCTTGGGTGACATTCTTCATCAGCTCTATGCTCGTACGGCCCGAAAGCGGGGAACCTTGATGTGTTGTGCTCCCTTATTGGCAAGGTGGTTTATTTCGCACCTTCCCAAGTCAGTGTTGAAGAACAAAGAAGGAATGGGTTGGCTTATAGGGTGATGTCTCTCTCTCATAATGACATTATCTGGACTCTCAAGGGTATGGATGAGGTGACTATCATTGATCGTTGTGGAGAGTATCCTAATGTTCCATTGATAGGAACCCATGGAGGAATTTCTTACAACCCATGCTTAGCTCTCTGTCAGTTTGGAAGAGCCAGAAGAGAAGGACCTCATGAGATGCTAATACCTCATCATCTTTGATTTTCAAGGGGATAGCGACGAGCAGCGTCGCAGATTCATAAGGGCTTGGGACAGAGTTCACCAATATGATCCACATGAGCTGGGCCCAAAGACTTCTCTGCCAATGGAGCCATATCTTAGATGGGTCCACATCCGTGCCCAGAAGCTAGGTATGCCATATGAAGATGTCTGGCCTGTCACTCTTGAAGTTGCTAATGAAGAAGGGGTTCTTCCAACTATTCTCCATCCTTATATGCCCACTGACATTGGGCACTGAAGAGATCTTGGATGCAACTGCAGGAAGAACGTGATTCTTATCGGGAGAAGTTCAATGAACAAGAGAAGAAGATCTGGAGGTTGACTAGGAAGTTAGAGAACGAGCGGATTCTCAACGACTATGTCCGCACTGATAAGAAGAGACCATGGGAGCATTGATGGACCTTTGATGATTTCCTTTCCAGTTTTATTTTTACTTTTCAGTATTTCCATTCTTGTAACGCCTTAAGGGCAATTTGTTGAACAATTTGAATTACAAAGTTATCTAATAAAGTGTGTTTCCTTTCTTGTTTACAAATTTGAATCTCAATTGTCTTTGAAATCATAATCATACGCATTTCATCCCATGCACTTCATAAACAGGTACCCTTTACAGGTCTCTTATCTTCTTTGCTGTTTATTTCAGCAATCATCATGTCTGTTGAACCTTCCACTGAGCAAGCTATCAAGGCCCTCCAGGCCCAGAATGCCCAATTTCAAGAGCTTTTCATGAGTCTAGCTAAGGGTCAGCAGGACCTGAAGACCCTGATTCTGAAAGAGAAGAAGAAGAAGAAGAAGAAGAAGAAGAAGAGGATAGTCCTGTT
Source organism: Vicia faba (assembly GCA_948472305.1). Taxonomy (NCBI): domain Eukaryota; kingdom Viridiplantae; phylum Streptophyta; class Magnoliopsida; order Fabales; family Fabaceae; genus Vicia; species Vicia faba. The sequence continues at coordinate 1,291,777,067 of OX451740.1, forward strand.
CAACACTGGTCCTAGGTTTGGAAACAGGCTACGGGATGAAGTTGATCTGACCACCTCATCTGGAGGGAAAGATAGTCCACAAGAAAGGAGGGCTCCTAGCCCTGTGGTCTCCGATAACAAGACTGACTACGATGAAGAACAGTATCCTCCTGCTGAGGATAAGTACAAGCAACTGGAAGACCGGTTGAGTGCTATGGAGGTTTAAAAGGTGCCTGGTCTGGACTTTGCTGATCTAGGTCTATCATCTGGGGTAGTGATACCCCACAAGTTCAAGGCACCAGCCTTTGCTAAGTATGACGGAGTTTCTTGTCCGAAGCTGCACCTCCGGTTATATGTGAGGAAGATACAGCCTTACACTACTGATAAGAACCTATGGATCCATTTCTTTCAAGACAGTATCTCAGGGACTCAGCTTGAGTGGTTCTATCAGTTGGATGGAGCCAGTATCCGCAGTTGGGAAGATTTGGCTACCGCATTCTACAGGCAGTATCAGTACAACTCCGACCTCGCTCCTACGCGTACCCAACTCCAGGGTATGTCTATGGGAATGGGTGAAGTATACAAAGATTATGCTCAAAAGTGGAGAGACCTTGCCGGAAGGGTGCAACCACCCGTAGCTTATCGGGAACTTGTTGACATGTTTTTGGGGACCCTGTCTGGTCCATTTTTCAACCACTTGACTGGAAGCTCTTCATCTGGGTTTACATATCTTATTTTGACTGGTGAGAGGATTGAAGCTGGTATTAAGGCCGGTAAGATACAGAAGGATCCTTCATTAAGCACCGAGAAGAAGTCGTTTAAGAAAGAGTCCAGTGTTGTCTACAGTGCAAGAAGACCGAATAGACCTGAACACCGCCAAGATATCAATGCGGTTGTTATTTCAAAACCTGCTGGTGCTCCTCAGTACAACAATCAACAAAAGGACGAGAGACCTAAGAGGCAATTCAGTCGTCTCAGCATGACCTTATCTCAGATTCTGCCACAGTTGCTGAAGACTAATCTGGTGACTCTAAGGGAAGCCCCAAAGAATTCAAATACAACGTCACCAAAGTATAACCCTAATGCCCGCTGTGCTTATCACTCTGATAGCCCGGGGCATGATACAGATGATTGTTGGACTTTGAGAAGTAAGGTACAAGACTTGATTGATGCGAAAGAGATCGAGTTCGGAGCACCAGAGAAGCCTAAACAACGGGCAGGGGTAAATGCTATCAGGGATGACGATGATGAAGAGTTTGATATCGACAGTTGGATCTACCTGACTGCCAATGGTGGATTAAGCAACTGGACAACGAAGGATTCTATGCCCGTTTCAGTTATCACCCAGTAATGAAACTTTTTGTTTTGAATTTGTAACAGACAATGTTTTAAACTTTACAGCCCGGTGTCTTACCCGGGGCACTGTGGCTCCATTTGTGAGGGCTTTATGTGTGTCATTTTCATATATCATTAATAAAAGCATTGGACGTTTTTTGCATTTCAAATTTTGCGCTCCTTGTTTTTCTTTATTATATATTGCAAAACAGCTATTTTACACACACTCACATATACAGGTCCACATCCACTCTGGATCTCACTGGTAACGACTCTGCTACTGCCAGTTATAACTTTGAAAATCCGATCAACTTAGCCGAAGACGAAGGTGAAGATAATTGTGAAGTGCCTGGTGAACTTGCAAGACTGCTACTCCAGGAAGAGAGGGCTATTCAGCCACATGAAGAGCCGGTAGAATTAGTAAATCTGGGTACAGAGACAGATAAGAAGGAAGTCAAGATTGGTGCAAATCTGGAGCTTCGTGTGAAACAACGGTTGATTCAAATGCTGCGTAACTACGTTGAGATCTTTTCCTGGTCTTACGAAGATATGCCTGGGTTGGATACTGATATTGTGGTTCATCGCCTGCCTACAAAGGAAGATTGTCCTCCAGTAAAACAGAAGGTTCGCCGTATGCGCCCAGAGATGTTTGAGAAAATCAACGTTGAGGTTATGAAACAGTTTGACGTCGGCTTTCTAGAAGTTACTTCTTACCCTCAGTGGTTTGCCAATGTGGTTCCTATACCGAAGAAAGATGGTAAGGTCCGAATGTGTGTTGACTACAGGGATTTGAACAGGGCGAGCCCCAAGGATGACTTCCCTCTACCTCACATCGACGTTCTGGTTGACAATACTGCTCAGCACAAGGTATTATCCTTTATGGATGGTTTCTCCAGTTATAATTAGATCAAAATGGCTCCCGAAGACATGGAGAAGACGACCTTTGTTACTCAGTGGGGTACTTTTTTCTACAAGGTCATGCCTTTTGGGTTGAAGAATGTTGGAGCAACGTATCAGCGTGCTATGGTTGCTTTGTTTCATGACATGATCCATCATGAGATTGAAGTATATGTCGATGATATGATTGCAAGGTCCCAGACTAAGGAAGAACACCTTGACCATCTGCGGAAGTTGTTTGACAGTCTGAAGTTGTACAAGCTGAGGTTGAACCCGAACAAGTGCACCTTCGGGGTAAGGTCTGGTAAACTACTGGGTTTCGTTGTAAGAGACAAAGGTATTCAAGTGGATCCTGCCAAAGTGAAAGCTATACATGAGATTCCAGTTCCCAGGACAGAGAAAGAAGTCATAGGTTTCCTGGGACGATTGAACTACATTGCCTGATTCATCTTGCACCTAACTGCTACTTGTGAGCCAATCTTCAAGCTGCTGAAGAAAGATCAAGTGGTATGTTGGAACGATGAATGCCAGGCCGCTTTTGAAAGGATTAAAGAGTATCTCCAAGAGCCTCTTATTCTGATGCCACCAGTTGAAGGGAGACCTTTGATTTTATACTTGACAGTGCTCGACAACTCAATGGGGTGTGTGTTGGGGCAGCATGACGAGTCTGGCCGAAAAGAGCATGTTATTTATTACCTTAGCAAAAAATTTACCGACTGTGAGACCCGATACTCACTGCTCGAGAAAACTTGTTGCGCTTTGGCATGGGCTGCTCTCCGGCTGAGACAGTATATGCTGACTCACACTACTCTATTAATATCAAAGATGGATCCAATCAAGTATATCTTCGAGAAGCCTGCATTGTCCGGAAGAATAGCAAGATGGAAAATGATCTTGACTGAGTATGACATCCAATACACGACTCAAAAGGCAATCAAGGGAAGTGTGTTGGCAGACCATTTGGCACATCAGGCAGTGGATGATTACCAGTCTATGAACTTTGAATTCTCGGACGAGAATGTCATGTTGGTAACTGATTGTGAGACACCTGGACCGGATGAAGGACCTGAGGAAGGATCCCGATGGTCTATGTACTTCGATGGAGCTTCAAACGCTTTGGGTAATGGCATTGGCGTCGTGATCATATCTCTTAAAGGCTCTCATACACCGTTTACCGCCCGACTATGTTTCAACTGCACCAACAATATGGCGGAGTATGAAGCATGCATTATGGGTCTTCGAGCAGCAATTGACCTAAGGATTAAGTTTCTAAGTGTCTTCGGAGATTCTGCTCTCGTGATCAGTCAGATAAAAGGCGAGTGGGATACGAAACACCCAAACCTTATTCCTTACAAGGAGTATGTATTGATGTTGCTTCCCCATTTTGAGGAGATAACCTTTGAACACTTCCCAAGAGAGGAGAATCAGTTGGTGGACGCGATGGCTACAATGTCTTCTATGTTCAAAGTCAATTGGGACAACGAGGCTCCCCGGATCATTATTGAAAGATTAGACGAACCTGCACATTGTTGTGATATTGAGACTGAAGAGGTGACAGAAAAGCCCTGGTATCATAAGGTGAAGAGGTATCTTGAAGCTCAGGAATACCCCGAGGGTGCATCTGTTAATGACAAGAAGTTTCTGAGGAGGTTTGCAGCGAAGTTCTTCATCAGCAATGGCATTCTTTACAAACGTAACCATGATTCGACCTTACTACGTTGTATGGATAAGAATGAAGCAGAAAGGATCATGGAAGAGCTGCATGAAGGTACTTTCGGGACTCATTCCAGTGGACATACCATGGAAAAGAAGATCCTACGGGCAGGATATTATTGGTCCACAATGGAAGCCGACTATTATCAACATTCTCGGACATGTCACAAGTGCTAAGTCTATGTTGATAAGGTGCACATACCTCTAGTTTCTCTGAATGTCTTGACGGCACCTTGGCCTTTTGCAATGTGGGGCATTGATATGATCGGCGAGATCAGACCAACAGCATCCAATGGGCATCATTTCATCCTGGTAGCAATTGATTACTTTACGAAGTGGGTTGAAGCAGCTTCCTTTGCTATTGTAACCAAGAACGTCGTAGCACGGTTCATTCGGCACAATCTGATCTGTCGATACGGTGTACCAGAGAGGATCATTACGGACAATGGTACCAATCTCAACAACAAGATGATCACTGAGCTCTGCGAGCAATTCAAGATACAGCATCACAACTCTTCTCCCTACCGGCCGAAGATGAATGGGGATGTTGAAGCGGCTAATAAGAACATTAAGAAGATTGTGCAGAAGATGACAGTGACATACAAAGATTGGCACGAGATGTTACCATTTGCTCTTCATGGGTACCGTACCTCAGCACGGATGTCAACAGGGGAAACACCTTATTCCTTGGCATATGGCATGGAGGCAGTCTTGCCCATTGAAGTTCAGATACCCTCTCTTCGGATCATGAAGGATGCAGGTTTGAGTGAAGATGATTGGATCCAGACCTGACTTGATCAGCTGAACCTAATCGACGAAAAGAGACTTACTGCTATTTGTCATGGTCAGACGTACGAAAAACGGATGATCAAGGCATTTAACAAGAAAGTCAAACGACAAGAGTATCAAGTTGGGGATCTGGTAATCAAGCGCATTATCCTACCTCAAGGTGATCCCAAGGGCAAATGGACCCCTACTTACGAAGGGTCATTTGTGGTTAAGAACATCTTCTCAGGAGGAGCTATGATTCTAACTACCATGGATGGTGACGACCTTCCTCACCCCGTCAATACAGACATAGTGAAAAGATACTACACATAATCAAAGACCCGCTAGGTTGACTGGCTTAGGCAAAAATAAGGGCTTCCCGGCGAACCAAAAAGGTTCGGGAAAAAATAAGGGATGAAAATGAAAAAATCTGTACACCCAGCAAGTCGAAAACCTGAAAAGGCGGCTTGGGCAAAAATGGGTATCCCGGTGGACTGAAAACCCAAAAGGGTGGTCCAGGAAAAAATTAGGGATTAAAGCGTAATACTATGTCTCATTGGATCACCTCGCATCCAGACTTCGGTATCGACTATCAAGCTCGGACGGCACTAATCAATCAGATTCATCTTCAACTAAGCAGCAAAGTGATGAGATGCTTGAAGATATAAAGGCAATAGCAGAGTTGAAACCCAGTGGGATTATTCACATAGCTGTTTTGTTTCCTTTTCACAAATTGTATAAATTCTATTTGTTCGGCGGCATTCTCTTACTAGGACGTCAGCCTCTTGTACAAAAACGCCTATTTTCAGGCCAAACTTCAAAATCAATACAAATTCATTTTCAAAAATTTCAAGCTGTTTTTCCTTTATCTGTTTTTCCTTTATCTGTTTTGTTTTTCAAAGAACGTCCAATGTTCATTTTTGATATATGCATTTGAAATTAATTGCTGATCATAAATATTTACATGCGAAACGAAAGATGAATTGTTGGTAATGTCAAAAGCAGGGGCATAAGAAATGTCCAAGCTGTGTAGTTGCTTCGTCCACCAGGTACAAGGTAGATTCAGCTAAAGAATATGGCTAAGATACCTTCACTCCCCGCAGAATAAGGCAGTAATAGTAGCTCTCCCAGCTGAGACTTGCAACTATGAACAAATCAGCAATACTCTCCCCCAAGCAGAGTTAGCCTACCATCAGCCCTAAAAAGGTTGGGTATCCCCAAAAGGTCTTAATCTTCCCCAGTGGAGTATAAAGATATTCCCCAGCAAGTATAAAGATATTCCCCAGCAAGTATAAGAGCATCCCCGACAGTCTTAATATTCCTCAACGGAGTATAAGAATGTTCCCTGATGGAATACAAGATACCCCCAGTGGAGCCATTTCCCCAGCGCAATCTAAAAAAGAGCTTCCCCAACAGAGTTGAATCATCTTCCCCAGTAGACTTTGGAAGCTTACCCCAGAGGAGTACAATAAATCTCCCCAGCAAAATTCAGAGGGTTATCCCCACAAGAGTCTAACAGGGTTATCCCTAGCAAGTTGCAACTGAAAGATCATCCCCGGCGAAGTTCTTTCTTTCCCCCAAACAGGAGTTCAGCAGATTCAATATCACCAGCAATGGTAATCCATCCCCAGCAGAGTTCATCATTGAAATCCCCAATAGAGCTTATCAACGGAATCCCCAGCGGAGTTTATCGTCATAATCCTCAGCAGAACATCTCTTCCCCACAGAGTAATTCCCCTCGGAGTAATCTCTTTATCGGTTTATTCCCCAACAGAGTTCTCTTCTCCTGCAGTTTTATCACCTTCGTTCATCATCCCCAGCGGAAACGAAGAATTCAACTCTATTCTCCAGCAGCTCCGGGATTTATTTTCCCCAGCTAAAACATTACATGTCCATACATCATGATACATACATATACGCATCATACCATACAATCTCATTTATGTTGAGAACATCATTGATTGATCCATATCATGCATTGCATATGGCTGACCTTTATCTTTCAGGAAGGATGTAGTTAAACTCTCAACCAAGTCAATGGAGACAACCCGTCAATGGAGACAACCCGTCAATGGAGACAACTTGTCAATGGAGATAACCCGTCAATGGAGATAACTTGTCAATGGAGACAACCTGTCAATGGAGACAACCTGTCAATGGAGACAAACTATCAATGGAGACAACCCGTCAATAGAGACAACCTGTCAATGGAGACAACCCGTCAATGGAGACAACCTGTCAATAGAGACAACCCGTCAATGGAGACAACTTGTCAATAGAGACAACCCGTCAATGGAGACAACCTGTCAATGGAGACAACCCGTCAATGGAGACAACATGTCAATGGAGACAACCTGTCAATAGAGACAACCCGTCAATAGAGACAACCTGTCAATGGAGACAACCCGTCAATGGAGACAACCTGTCAATAGAGACAACCCGTCAATAGAGACAACCTGTCAATGGGGACAACCTGTCAATGGAGACAACTCGTCAATAGAGACAACCTGTCAATGGAGACAACCCGTCAATCGAGACAACCCGTCAATGGAGACAACCCGTCAATGGAGACAACCCATTAAAAGAGACAACCCGTCAACAAAGACAAAACCACCTACCAACAATCTCCAAATGGCATCTGTAAGCCCATTCCTGACATCACAATGCCGATACCACTTCATGCGAGTGCAAATTTATGGGCACTCTAGTGTTCAATCATCTCCCACCTTCGGATCACGAAAGGCCCGAAAGCCAATCTATATCCTCAAGTTTAAGAAGATTGAACAGGGGCAACTGTTGTACCCCAAAATTTGCCCTCCCATATTTCTCAAGACATGTCAAGAATCATCTCCAAGTTGTTCAAGATGGCTCAAGAGTTGGACAGTCAAATCACCTCCTAAGGCAGTCAATTCAAAATTAGGGTTTTGTGTTGCATCAAAGTCCTTACATCCAAATGGTCTCTGTGATCAGTGGAAATAGAACTGACTGTTTTGGAATGCTGGTTCGCGAAATGTCGCGGTAAGCAAGAGTCGCCACCGTCTTTTATTTTCTCCAACAAGGAAAGGACAAAAGCACAGCAAAATTCCTTTTCGAGATGTTTCTCGGTTATGGAGGTAGATTATAGAAAGGGAAGGTGTTAGCACCCTTTCTATCTGTGGTTATCCACGGGCTCTTAGGTACTTGCTCACTATGTTTTCAAAAATGTTTTGCTTTTCTTGTGTTTGTGGGTTTTGAAAAAAGTTCGTTTGAAAACTTCGTTTTGACTCTTGTATTTGTCCTCAAGAGTGTATGAAGTGTTGTTTGAAAACTTTTGTTTGAAAAGTGTAAGTGCGAAAAGTATTTTTGTTTTTGAAAGAGCAAGTAACTGAGAACCTCTACCTACTCAAAAGAAATTAAGCTGTGTAAATGTCCTTTAGACAGTACTATCCCACTATTGAGAAGTAGGTAGCACCGTCATTGGAGTTATTCGGGTCAATTTGATTATATGGAACATGTGGTCACCAAAGCAATAGTAGAACGCCTTAGCGGTAACCCTAATGTCCTAGATCCTTTTTATCCGAGGCAACCGTTTCGAGGCAACTTGGATCTTTAGACAGGAGGGCGACCTCTAAAACACCTTATACTCAATGACCACGTCGAGGCAACCAAGTGAGGCGTACCCTAGGAGTGGCATGTGTGAGTGTGTCAGGTTTCATGTTAAGTTATCTTTGTACATGTTATGGTGAGCTACGATTGATTTTAATTTTCAGGCAAGTCTTGTCATGCATAGCCTAATTAACATACATCTAACAGTTAATAATTTGCGGAAAGTAAATCTATGCTATTACAAGGCGTCGGGTATTTACATCGCCAAAAAACAACCCTTGAAAAATAAATGCGAGAAAATTAAATAAAGAGATAAAAAGGTCCTAATTAAAGCTATTACATCCTCGGAACAATTACATAAATAATGATCAAAAAGTAATAGACAAGCATACGCGCGAGAGAAAATTGAATCGGAAAAGTCCTTAGGGTTTTGACCCTTTTTGAGAAAGAAAGAAGTTTTTGATTATTTGGCATTTAATTAAATTAAACCTAAAACTAATTAATTAATTAAAAAAAGAAATATTTTTGGTTTTTTAATGTTTTAAGGAAAATAAAATAAAATAAATTAAAAGTTGTCAAAACCTAATTCTATGTTAATTTTATTTATTGTGAAAAAAAAAGTCAAAATTAACCTAATTAACTAAATTAATTACATTAGAATTTATTTACAAAAATATTAAATTAAAGGTGAAATTAGTAATAATAAAAATATTTTAGTTTTCTGATTTTATTATGAAAATAATTAATTTGGTTAATTTAAATAATAATAATAATAGTTAATAATAAAAATAGTTAAATAAATAAATAGAAAATATAAAGAGAAAAAAAAAAGAATAGAATGAATGAACTAGGGGGGGTGCTGGCCCAATTAGGAGGTTTTTTCTGGAATTTGTGGCCCATTAACCTCAAGCCTGCTTTGACTTTGGTGATTGTCCAGGGTGCGTGTTGACTGGGAGTATGGTAGTCTTCCACTGATGACCACTGGATTTGAGTCTAGGGACATCTGGCGCTTGGAGAGATGAAGTACATGGTGGAACACGCTTTGACACCTGCATATGATTATGTGAAAGAAAATGAAATAAAGGTTTTGGGGGACCTGGGATTCGAACCTAGGTCCCAACGCCTATTGGATGCTTGGCCAACCACTCCACCACGCTGCCTGCTTTTGATAATATAATAACAAGTAAATATAATATATCAAAATCATTTCATATGTTGTTAACACAAAAACACACGCGCATTTTTAAACTATCCAATGATGTATCAACACCTAGTCATCTTCTTCCTTTGTACCTGTAAAAACAAATCAGATAGCGGGGGTTTTTAACCCCCACAATATGCAGTGACGAAAAATAGCGACTAGCATTGTGGTTGATATAAATGTTTCGCGAGGGTTGGTTTATGTTCGTCTGATTCTCACGATTTCAACCATATGCCTTAGGAGTCCTAATTTTGCCTGGATTGCAAAGCCCTAATTTGAAAGTTCAGGAACCCTAGAAATCGTCCATGGCATCTTTGGATTTTGTGCGTTATAATTCAATTGACTTATGCCATTAACTTCATATGAATTCAAGCAATGCAAAACAAACAAGGAATCATGTTAAATATGCATGAATCAAGCTGTACGATTCTGAAAATAAAAAGCAAATCGTGGTTATGTAGGTATCGATTATGTTAGCTTGAAGGCCTGAATTGGATTGCAAATTATCCCTGGGACCTCCTGCAATGTATTAGAACCAATAAAACCTTTTGAATCGCCCTCAAAAGCCAAAGTTAGTTTGCAATTTTCTTATGTTTTTTTCAATATGCTTGGGTTTGTTTCTGCATCTTTCTCATGTGTATGGCATTAGGGTTAGCTTGTACATATATAGAGGAATGAAATTAGGTCACAATCTTGAGCAAAAAATCCAGGAATTGATGATTGAATCTTTGATTGGAAATCACATATTTTTGAATCTTCATGATTGAATAAAGTTGCCAAATTTGGAGATTTTTTTATATTTGATTTGTACACGAAATTGCCAGCATATCTTGACCATGTTTGCTTCACAAAAAGATTGAAAAACAAAATCTTTGTATTTTCCTACAATTTAAATTAATTAAATGAATTAATATTAATTAAAAATCCAATTAATTAATAAAAATAAGAAAATAAATTCAATTAAGCTTGATGGGTCGTGCATAGGCCATGGATGAAGTTTCAAGAAGAAATTTGAGGCCCATTAGCAAAAATAAGGTGTTTTGAGCAAAGTTGACTTTTGCAAATTCATGAAAATTTCCCAACTTCTCCAATGCATATCTTGCTCAATTTTGATCATATGAACATGTTCTTGGACATTTTGGAAAGTTCTTGAAGTCCTCTAACCAATGCCTTTGGTCCCATGTCATTTGGATATACCAATCTCAAGTTATGGCCTTTGACTTAAAGTGCATTTTTGTTGACTTTTGAAATTGACCTATAATGTAGAAATTGATAACTTTTTGTGAGAGAATTTCTTGGACTTGGAGTGTGAAGATGGATTGTAGGAAATGGCATCCCCTTCAACATGAGCATTGGATGGAATTTTTCTGATGAACCATGAAAAAGTTATGCCCTGGTCAAGATACAGTTGACTTTTCTACTGTCCAAAAATAATAACTTTTTGCATCTTGATGATTTTTGAGCTATCCTTGTGGAGTCATGATCAAGACTTGGCCAAATGATGATTGCGGACTCAAAATAAGATGTTGACCAAAAATTCTGACTTTTGACTGCAAAATGACCATTTTGCCCCTACAATTGACTGTGGATCAAATGAGGCTTTTGACTGTGCAAGTTGACACTGTGAGCCTTGAAACTTGGCATGTAGGTGCTTGAGAATGTATAGAGGCCTATGAGTCTTGATTGAGCCATTGAAAACCTCAAATTCCTTGAAAGAACCAAAACCCTAATTTCAGCTGGCTTATGAGGTATTTGGACTGTGCAATCTCTTGAGCAATCTTGAACCATTTGAAGATGATTCTTGACAAACCTTGAAGAATATGGGAGGGAAAATTTTGGGGTACAACAGTTGCCCCTGTTCAACCTCTTAAACCTGAGGATATAGATTGGCTTGCATGCCTTTCGTGATCCGAAGGTGGAAGATGATTGAACACTAAAGTGCCCAGAAATTTGCACTCGCATGGTGTAGTATCAGCAATGTGATGTCGGGGATGGGCTTACAGATTCCATTTGGAGAGATGATGGGTAGGAGTATGGGCTTATAGATGCCATCTGGAGATGTGATAGAATCTTTTTGGGGATGGGCTTATAGATGCCATCTGGAAATGTAATGGATAGTTGTGGACATGGGCTTAAAGATGCCATCCAAGAGTGATTGTTGAATTGTTTGAGCTGGTCGAGTAGATAGTTGTCCTGTCTGGTTTCAGGTATTAATCTACAATCTTTCGTCCACAGATACTTCCTGGCTAGTTATAGGTATTGATCTGGAACTTGAAAAAAGTTGGCCGATGAGATAGTTGTCCTGTCTGGTTTCAGGTATTTATCTCGGACCGGAGAAAGAAAGATGGTTTCCTGGCTTGCTACAGGTATTGATCTTTAATCTCTTCAATGTAGATAACTTTCCTAGCTAGTTACAGGTATAAATCTACAATCAATCGTCCACAGATACTTCCTGGCTAGTTACAAGTATTAATCTGGAACTTAAGAAAGGGCGATTGGGGAGATAGTTGTCCTGGCTGGTTTCAGGTATTAATCTCTGACCGGAGAAAGAAAGATGGTTTCCTGGCTTGCTACAGGTATTGATCTTCAATCTCTTCAATGTATATAACTTTCCTGGCTAGTTACAGGTATAGATCTACAATCAATCGTCCACAGATACTTCCTGGCTAGTTACAGGTGTTGATCTGGAACTTAAGAAAAAGTTGGTCGAGATAGCTTTCCTGTCTGGTTTCAGGTATAGATCTCTGACCTGAGAAATAAAGATAATTTCCTGGCCTGTTACAGGTGTTGATCTTCAATCTCTTCGTGTAGATACTTTCCTGGCTAGTTACAGGTATAGATCTACAATCAATCGTCCACAGATACTTCCTGGCTAGTTACAGGTATTGATCTGGAACTTAATAAAAAGTTGGCCGAGATAGCTTTCCTGTCTTGTTTCAGGTATAGATCTCTGACCTGAGAAAGAAAGATAATTTCCTGGCCTGTTACAGGTGTTGATCTTCAATCTCTTCATGTAGATAACTTTCCTGGCTGGTTTTAGGTATAGATCTACAATCAATCGTCCACAGATACTTCCTAGCTAGTTACAAGTATTGATCTGGAACTTAAGAAAAAGTTGGTCGAGATAGCTTTCCTGTCTGGTTTCAGGTATTAATCTCTGACCTGAGAAAGAAAGATGGTTTTCCTGGCTTGCTACAGGTATTGATCTTCAATCTCTTCAATGTAGATAACTTTCTTGGCTGGTTTCAGGTATAGATCTACAATCAATCGTCCACAGATACTTCCTGGCTAGTTACAGGTGTTGATCTGGAACTTAAGAAAGGTTGATGGTAATCATCTTTGGATTGACTTTTTCCTGAAAAGGCAAAAACATTAATTGTATGCAATGTCATGATGTATGAAATGCATGATGTCATGATGTTCTCAAGAATAACTGAGATCGCTTTGTATGAACTTTATCATGTATGTAAATAGGAGGTATGAGATGTGAAATGTTTATGAATGTATTTTCGTCTGGAAAATAAATCCTTGACAAATGCCGGGAAGTTTGTTAAGTCCTGGGCTGAAGTTGAAGAGTAGAGTTCTTCGTTTCCGCTGGGGATGATGAACGAAGGTGATTGCAAGAATAAACCGGTAGGAGAAGATGACTCCGTTGGGGAATAAACCTGGTGAAGAGATTACTCTGCAGGGAATTACTCTGTGAGGAAGAGATGCTTCGCTGAAGATTTGAACGATAAACTCCGCTGGGGATTCCGTTGTTATGCTTTGTTGGGGATTTTGATGAACTCCGCTGGGGGATAGAAAGAACTTCGCTGGGGGATAGTATTTCCGTTGCAATTTGCTTAGGGTAACCCAGTTAGACTCTTGTGGGGATAACCTCTGAATTTGGCTGGGGATACTGTGCCTTTTTAGGGCTGATGGTAGGCTAACTCTGCTTGGGGAGAGTATTGCTGATTCTTTTGTAGTTGCAGGTCTCAGTGGGGAGAGCTTCCATTATTGTCTTACTCTGCGGAGAGTGAAGGTATCTTGGTCATATTCTTAAGCTGAAGTTACCTTGGTACCTGGAGGACAGAGCAGCTTGTACAGTTTAGACAATTCTTATTACCCCAGTTTCTGCGGGAGAAGAAGGCCTATGAGGTGCTTGATAACCGCCGATTGACAAATCTTCTTCTGGTAGACAAGTGACGAGATGACAGGACATAGTCGTACGCTTTGATCCCTAATTTTTTCCTGGACCGCCCTTTTGGGTTTTCAGTCCATCGGGATACCCTTTTTTGCCCAAGCCGCCTTTTCAGGTTTTCGACTTGCTGGGTGTACAGATTTTTTTCCATTTTTATCCCTAATTTTTGCCCGAACCTTTTTGGTTCGTCGGGAAGCCCTTATTTTTGCCTAGGTCGGTCGACCTAGCGGGTCTTTAATTATGCGTAGTGTTTTTTGACTATGTCCACACTCTCAGAGTGTAGGGAGTTGTCACTGTCAGTAGTGTTGTGTTATCATATTACCAGAAGATGTTTGATTGTACCAGATTTGTCGCTGGGATTCATGCCCAATGCCCCAGTTGATTCATATGGAGATCTGCCCCTGGCTATTTGGCATTTTGAGAGATTCCTTGAATCTTGACTTGACTGCCCCAGATGATGGATAATGATCATGCCATGCCCCTTGATTGGAAGTGCTTTTGTTCACTAGATATTCTTCGTGCGAATTTCTCTGCTGTTCGAACAAATAGTCATATGCAAACAATGTTATTTTAAGAATGCAAAGCTTATGTCTGTCTTGAAATTTTTGAAAATGAAGTTTTCAATAAAACAAGTGAATTTTTGTAAAATGTGATGTCAACTCAGTATTTTACAGCAAGCCTTAAGGAGTCAGGATACCTTTTGTAACAGTATGCTTTCGAACTAACCCATGCTTCAGCTAGGACTTTTTAAGGGTTATAACGTGGCCTGGTTCATGGTTTAAGAAACAAAGGATAAAGGCTCAAAGTATATTTGTTCCCACCCGCTCTTCGTGATGTTCTTCGATCCTAAACTCAGCTAATCGTGCATTTAGATCCTGTTTGACTCTTTGCTCTGATATTCCGGTGATGGTTCGGATATTGACAATTTATTTTGAACAAGCAGTCATTTTTATAAGAGTTTGCAGGACCTCTTTCTTTTTGATTTTATTATCCTTGTCTTTTGCCTGAACTATGTCTTTTGTAATTACAGTCAGCGGGATGCCCCAGCTTTGTAAGTCTCCTTCATAGGTTTTGACTTGATGGGCTTTCATTTTGAGAGATAATGATTGCCTGTCCTTACGATTATATGGAACCATCATTGTTCTTTTGTTTCAGAAAGACTTCTTTGACGCCATTCATTGTGCACCTGGATTAAACTGAGAGAACTACCTTGCCCCAGGTTATAATTAAGGGTTTTAATTTTTGCGTGAAAAGAAGAAAAAAAACTCCAACTTCTTTGCCTCAAAGGGGTTGACTAGGGATTATCTTCCTTCTAACTCCACTATTTAGGATTTGAAACAATGCCTGTACTTCATCAGCGGGGTCTGTTCAAAAGCATATTGTAAAGATCGTGGTATCATTTTTGTCATCCTCCCTCAAAAGGCTTAGAATTTTTCAATCGAGAGTTTGGACATCACAAAAAAAAATGAAAGCAATTTGAATATAGTGAATACGAATGGATTGATTCAAAACAGACATATGCGATGCATTAATGAAATCAGAAAGTTTTCCATGACAATAATTGTTTGAATGAGCAAAGAAAAATACAACTTGAAAATCCAAATAAACAAGAGCCTTCAATGGTTAGGAATAGGAGCAGTGATTATGTTGGGAGTCTCTGGAGAGTCAAACTGGACTTCTTTGGCATCAATCATGTCTTGAACCTTGTTCTTCAGGGCGCAACAGTTGTTTGTGTCATGTCCCGGACTGTCAGAGTGATACGCACAGCTTTCATTGGGATGATAGGTAGGAGCGGAAGTGTTTGGATTCCAGAGAGGAGCTCTTAATGTGATCAGCCCTGCCTTCAACATTTGCTGTAGCGCTTGAGTTAGTGACATGTTGAGCTTGGTAAATTGCCTTTTGGGCTTACTCTAATCAACCCGTTGTTCTTGGCGAGGTTGTTGTTGGACCCTGGAGGTAGTAGCAACTTGGAAAGGTCCATTCTTCACCATACCAAACTCTTGTCTTCTTGGAGGCTGATTAATGATTTGATCCCCAGCCTTGACCGTTTGCTTCATGTTGTTGTACCTGTCTTGATGAAGCTGGTGGATCATGGTTCTCATCTCTTCTTGTTCCCGAGCTAAGCCTTGGATAAGAGCCATCTGCCCCAGCATTTGGGTTCTCATTGCATCTACCTCATCTTGCAGATGTTTCAACCGTTTGTCCTTATGGTCTTCAGGACTTTTCTTGGCCGAATTCCTCATGAGGAGTGTTCTCAACTCTTCCTGCCCCTTGGATAGGTTTAGGAAGATTTCCCTGAACTGAGTCTCTTGAGTATGAAGATCCTGGTTGTCTTGTTGGAAATCCATTGTTGAAATAAACAGCGAGAACATGAGAGACCTATAGCGGATGACCTGTTATGCAATGATATGTATGATATATGTATGCAATGTTTTCAAGGATCTCGTGGGGTAAACAAGAAAATTGTTAGGATTTGAATTTGGTAGCTTGATTAAAGGAGCTTCATGTTATTGAGAGTCCTTCTTCAAGAGTCGAGCTCACCATATCGAGTGGGTCATAGCCCCTGACTCAAGTCATCATGTTTTGATCTCCAAACAACCTTGGCTAGAGGAAAATAAATCCCCTTTGCCCTTTGCTAGACATTATGACCTGCATCACAAACCTTTGAGATCCTTGAAATGGGTTAGTCCTTACGCAGGATGTATGCAATGTTATGATGGTATGATGTTATGATAAAGGCACACCACAAGTATTCACAAAAGGCAAACATGGTGAAGGCACACAAGTCACACAAAAGAGCCCTTAGAGTTCAGGCTGCCATGAAGTTTAGGTACTACCCTCTTGAAGTTAGTTGGCTCAAAACCTGTCCTATGAATCGTAACCGGGTTCTAAGGAGCTCAATAACATTGGATTGTTTTCTATGTTCATTGTTTTGATTTAGCCACTTAACTAGCGACCAAAATATTCCAAGAAAACAACCCTCAATGAGTGTAGTATCGAGTATCTACCAACTTCGGACTGCACCAAAGTCGGTCATCTCACTACCCCTAAAGAGGCCAGGATGGTCAAGTAAGGTTCTAAGGTCAGTTGATGCTTCACGACACCACGCGGAGGCCCCGTACTCTCCTTGACTTGACTCAAGGGTTACTGGTACTCACCAAAGTGCCACATCAACGTAGCAACTGCTTCAACCATGTCGGTATACCCCGCACAGTTCCCTCACAGTTTGTTGCTACTTCTAAAGGGTATCCCCAGATCCGGGTTAGGATCTATAAAACTCCGATGCAAGCCCATAATATTAAAGCATTCAAGGCATACAATTGAAAACATAAGTGATCTAATCCTAAGGTACACCTCACTTATTAAATCCCCAGCAGAGTCGCCAGTTCTGTGATCGGTGGAAATAGAACTGACTGTTTTGGAATGCTGGTTCGCGAAATGTCGCGGTAAGCAAGAGTCGCCACCGTCTTTTATTTTCTCCAATAAGGAAAGGACAAAAGCACAGCAAAATTCCTTTTCGAGGTGTTTCTCGGTTCGGGAGGTAGATTATAGAAAGGGAGGGTGTTAGCACCCTTTCTATCTGTGGTTATCCACGGGCTCTTAGGTACTTGCTCACTATGTTTTCAAAAATGTTTTTCTTTTCTTGTGTTTGTGGGTTTTGAAAAAACTTCGTTTAAAAACTTCGTTTTGACTCTTGTATCTGTCCTCAAGAGTGTATGAAGTGTTGTTTGAAAACTTTTGTTTGAAAAGTGTAAGTGCGAAAAGTATTTTTGTTTTTGAAAGAGCAAGTACCTGAGAACCTCTACCTACTCAAAAGAAATTAAGCTGTGTAAATGTCCTTTAGACAGTACTATCCCACTATTGAGAAGTAGGTAGCACCATCATTGGAGTTATTCGGGTCAATTCGGTTATATGGGACATGTGGTCACCAAAGCAATAGTAGAACGCCTTAGCGGTAACCCTAATGTCCTAAATCCTTTTTATCCGAGGCAACTGTTTCGAGGCAACTTGAATCTTTAGACAGAAGGGCGACCTCTAAAACACCTTAAACTCAATGACCACGTCGAGGCAACCAAGTGAGGCGTACCCTAGGAGTGGCATGTGCGAGTGTGTCAGGTTTCATGTTAAGTTATCTTTGTACATGTTATGATGAGCTACGATTGATTTTAATTTTCAGGCAAGTCTTGTCATGCATAGCCTAATTAACATACATCTAACAGTTAATAATTTGCGGAAAGTAAATCTACACTATTACAAGGCGTCGGGTATTTACATCACCAAAAAACAACCCTTGAAAAATAAATGCGAGAAAATTAAATAAAGCGATAAAAAGGTCCTAATTAAAGCTATTACATCCTCGGAACAATTACATAAATAATGATCAAAAAGTAATAGACAAGCATACGCGCGAGAGAAAATTGAATCGGAAAAGTCCTTAGGGTTTTGACCCTTTTTGAGAAAGAAAGAAGTTTTTGATTATTTGGCATTTAATTAAATTAAACCTAAAACTAATTAATTAATTAAAAAAAGAAATATTTTTGGTTTTTTAATGTTTTAAGGAAAATAAAATAAAAGAAATTAAAAGTTGTCAAAACCTAATTCTATGTTAATTTTATTTATTGTGAAAAAAAAGTCAAAATTAACCTAATTAACTAAATTAATTACATTAGAATTTATTTACAAAAATATTAAATTAAAGGTGAAATTAGTAATAATAAAAATATTTTAGTTTTCTGATTTTATTATGAAAATAATTAATTTGGTTAATTTAAATAATAATAATAATAGTTAATAATAAAAATAGTTAAATAAATAAATAGAAAATATAAAGAGAAAAAAAAAAGAATAGAATGAATGAACCAGGGGGTGTTGGCCCAATTAGGAGGTCTTTTCTGGAATTTGTGGCCCATTAACCTCAAGCCTGCTTTGACTTTGGTGATTGTCTAGGGTGCGTGTTGACTGGGAGTATGGTAGTCTTCCACTGATGACCACTGGATTTGAGTCTAGGGACATTTGGCGCTTGGAGAGATGAAGTACATGGTGGAACACGCTTTGACACCTGCATATGATTATGTGAAAGAAAATGAAATAAAGGTTTTGGGGGACCTGGTATTCGAACCCAGGTCCCAACGCCTATTGGATGCTTGGCCAACCACTCCACCACGCTGCCTGCTTTTGATAATATAATAACAAGTAAATATAATATATCAAAATCAATTCATATGCTGTTAACACAAAAACACACGCGCATTTTTAAACTATCCAATGATGTATCAACACCTAGTCATCTTCTTCCTTTGTGAAGAAGTGAAAAAAACAAGAAGGGGGGTTGAATTGTAAAACTTGAAATCAAATGCAGACAACACGTTATTTTTATCCTGGTTCGTTTGATCTCAAACTACTCCAGTCCACCCGTCAAGGTGATTTCGCCTCTCTCCAACGAGGTCTTAATTCACTATATTCAACTGAATATTACAACTACTTTAACAACTGCTAAAGCCTTCTTGAGTCAAAACCACAAACCGGTTTCTCAAGGAAATACTTTCTTACAGATAAATGAAATCTAAGTGTGTTGAATGTTTTCTACAAAACTGTTTATCACAACTGTGATACTACACAATTTAAGCTTATGAGAACTAGAATGCTAAAACAATAGAGTAAGAAATTTGAGAGCTTTAGCAAACTGTGAATGAGGATGAAGATGAATTGCTTTAGGCATGTAGAGAGTTGTAGAGCATTAGCCAATCCGTTCCTCACTTGCTTGTTTATATAGCATTGGAAATGATACGTTGGAGTCAGTTATTTTGTTTCAATGCCAATTACATTCTTTCCATATTGAGAAGATCTTTGTCTGGAATAATGCCGTTGATAATAAAGTATCTTGAATGCACAGTACTATTGCCAATTAAGCGTGTTCTGGCTTTGGCTTATTCTGACGCTGCTAGGTGCTGATGAATTGTTGTTGTCTTGATCAGAGTTTAGATTGTTGTGCGCAGATCTGTTCATCAAGCTTCAGCGTAAGCACATGCTTTGATCTTCTGATTCTGGCATCTGATATAACATCCTCTGATGCTGGTGTTGATATTTCATCTTCTGATGCTGATGATGATATTCTTATGCTGATACTCATCAGAGTTTCTGTAAAACACAATATAATTTTTAGGTAGCATATATGTCTTACATGACTCATACAATTTATATAATCTTGCATTTTGTTATCATCAAAACTTTAACTTAGGGTAGTAGATTCAAACTTTGTTCTAACAATCTCCCCCTTTTTGATGATGACAAAAACTAGATTTTTTCAATTTGAAAATTAACAAAAAAAGTATCAGAGATAACCAAATAATAAATTGTATCAGAATTAAATAGGAAGTTATCAAAGATAAGAAGATAAGGGATAAAGAGGTATCAGAGTTTAGATCGGAAAGACTCCCCCTGAATTTATTACTTCCCTTTAATTCCATGAGTTCTTTAGGATTGGATCTTTATTGACTTTCTTTGAACATCAGAGCTTCAGAGCTTCAATGTATTAGAGTTCATCAGATTCTTGTACCTGTAAGCTATGCAGAACAAGAACATTTAAGTATATCAGAGTGTTAGAATGTTTGAGACTTTTGTCTCAGTAAACCGTTATTGAAAAATATCAGTCTTTCTCCCCCTTTTTGTCAGCAATCAAAAAATGCAAGTAATTGAAGTTAAAACGATCAGTGCAGAAAAACGATTGTATTCAGTTTAGAGCCAGAAAAATAGTACAGATGATATGCAAAGAAAACAATGAAAATATCAAGAGAAAAAAAAATAAGGGGCGGGTGGAAGGCGTGTGAACAGAGCCTCAAGCATGTTCTTAATCTGATCAGTGGTCTCCTTCTGCTGATGCACCATGCTGGCTACTGAGTCAATCTTGCTGTCCTGAACATCCATCCTTGCTTTCATCCTTTGATCACTTTCATCCATTCTCTCCTGCAGACGAAGATCATTTTGCTTCAGCTCTTCAAGAGTCTTCCTGTCCAAGGCAGCTTGAGAGATGTCAGAGTCAGGGTGCTTCTGAGAGCTTTCTGCAATGTCTTCTTCTTGACAGATATCTTCTGCTGGTTGAACTATTGACGCTGGACACTTTTCAGACCAAGGCTCACTGTCCAGAAGAAGCACTTCCTCCTTCAGCAGCTGACTCATGACTGCACCTTCAACTTCTTTCAGCAGATTGCTGAAGTTCTGTTGAGCCTGTTCATAGTTTATGTCTTGCATCTTAAAGGTTTCAGCGCGTACCCATTTTCTGAATTGTGTCCAGAGTTGGTCTGAAGCAGCAGGATCAATCACTCCCGGACAAGCTTGCTTTAGAGAAGCAATCCAATTCTGCATGCCTGTTTCAAAATTCAAGATGCTAGAACCAACATCTAGTTGTTTGGGTTTGGGAATGGGAATGGCAGTTTTATTTATAATGGCAGCAAAGCGTTCAAGGACTGTTAGATCAATGAAGGTTTTGCTGTGGTTATCTGGATTTTGCTTGGGTGAGGGAGTAGGAGAATCAGAAATGATTATTGGACTGTGTGGAGTGTTAGGTGGAGTAGTTTCTGGTGAGGATGGTAGTTGTGGTATGTTTACAGTTGTACCACAAGGCAGTTGAATTGCCAAGGGTTGTGGTTCAGAGGATTGAGGTTCAGGTGATGGAGTTTCAGAGTGTTGAGACTCAGGTTGTGGAGATGATGGTTGAGGTGAAGGTGGATTAAGTTCTGGTTGTGGAGAGGGATGCGGAGGAGTTTCTGGTTCTGGTGATTGTAGATTTTCTGGTATTGGTGAGAGTGTATATTCTGGTTGAGGTGAATGGGCAGTTTCTGGTTGAGTGTTTGGATTTTCTGAGAGGGGAGCGGAAGAACGTTGATCAATTTCAGAAAGAACTTTATCAAGTTCTGATTCTATTGATGTTGTGGGTTTTGGATTTTGAGGTTTGGTGCGGGATCTCTTGAGAGTTAGTGACTCAGAAGGGTCAAACTCTGGTTCGGTATCATCAATGGTTGGAATTGGAATTGGGAGTTCATATGAAGCTGGGGTTGGAATCAATGTTGGAACAGCAGATGAATTTAAAACATTAACAGAAGACAGATTACCTCTCTTCTTTGGGGTCTGTTGAGACGGTCCTACTGACACAGCCTTTCTCTTCTTAGTCTTCTTCAAAGAAACTTCTGGTGCTTGCTGGTGCAGATCTTTAATGTTCAGAGTGGGATCTGTGCCATCAGCCTTACAAGCATCCAAGTATCTGAGAACAATGACTGGTTTAGAGTCAATCTCAGAGAATATAGGAAAGTCGTCCAGAGGGACTCTTCGGATGGTGATTTCAGCATGAGGAGTGACGCTGGGCTCCTTCCTTATGTTCTCTATCAGCTTCATTTTCTGCAGATTCTTGGCATTCAGCTGCTTGCCAACAGAAGGTTCTATAGAGCTTAATTCCTGTGCCTCTGACAGGTGTTCAATCAGCCTATTCTCCGTTAGAATATCTGATATCAATCTGCCGAAGGGTATCCAATCCCTTTTAGTCCTTTCTTCTTCTCTAGTCTCCTTGACACTTGTCTTCAGATGATTGAACAGAAGATGAGCCAAATTAATCTTTACCTTCTGATTAATAAAATAGATCAGAAACTGCTGATCTATGTTTATATAATTAGGAGAGCTTATGGGCTTCCTGTGATTGAAGCAGCCCAGAATAATCTTTGCCCAAATTATGTGCTGATCTTTCAAGTCTCTTATTTTGCTGCTGGGAACCCCATGAGTGAAAATATCTCTTGCAATAACAGCAGCATCTGAGCATCTTTCTGCCATGTCGATACAGCGGATACCACCACCAGTGTATCCAATCAGCCTTGCAATGTGATCTTCAGTGATCACAATCTTCTTTCCCATGATATATGACGTAATCTGATGAGTTGAGGAAGACGCATGTATCCAGAATTATTTGACCAATACAGGGAACGTTGGACCCACCAACCTATCAAAGTACCTTTCCCATCCTTGTGCCCTAATTTCTTCAATCAAATCGAAGCCATTTTCTTTCAAACTGTTGAAATCAACGATCAGTTCAGACAGAACTTCCAAGTTCTTCACTGGTGTGAGTTGAGTTCTGAAGGGAATTTGGTACTGATCAGAAGAAGCATCTTGCTGGGAACCTACAGAAACAGTGCTAGGGGATGCCATGTTCACACTAGGGTTTTTGAGAAAAAGCTTGAAAAAAAAGGTTTTCTAGAAGAAGATGAACACACAGTAAGAACACAGAAATATTTTGATGATTGTAAGAGACGGTAAAAAATTAATGAATGATGTTAAGGCATTTAAATAGGTTTCAAAAGATGTTTTGAAAACGTAAACGATTTTAAGAGAGAGAATTAACTCATGATTACACGCATTTAATGTTTGCTGATTTTGGGGAATTTGAGAAAGATATTTGGAACGGTTACCAGTGACATGTGTCTCAATGCATCCAATCAGCACTTTACCTTCTCAGAAACGTGCACGCGTGTTCTGCCTCAGGAATAAGCTGATGACTGGATGACACCTGTTTGATTTAGAGAACAGCACATCTATCCTTGAACTGAAATGCTCAGATCTTTAAGAATAGAATCTGATACAATCTGCATGTCTAAGTTTCTGAAAGAGGATTGATCAGAAGTTCACAGTGAAGTAAAACAAATTTTGAAGGTTAACATATAAACTTAAAACATTTTCACTCTGGGAAGAGCTTCATGCTGAGATGTTTCAGAATGAAGTTGAACCTATCTTCAGAAAGTGGTTTAGTGAAGATATCAGCCCATTGATGGTCTGTATCAATAAATTTTAAGTTCAAAATTCCTTTCTGAATATAGTCCCTAATGAAATGGTGTTTTATTTCTATATGTTTCGCCCTAGAATGCAAAATTGGATTTTTACTTAAGCAAATGGCAGAAGTATTGTCACAGAGTATAGGGATGTTACTCTCAAAAATCTGGAAGTCTTCAAGCTGACTTTTCATCCAGAGCATTTGTGTGCTGCATCCTGCTGCTGCTATGTACTCAGCTTCTGCTGTTGATAGCGCAATTGTGGATTGCCTTTTGCTGGACCAAGAGATCAGATTTTCTCCCAGAAACTGGCAGCTTCCAGAAGTACTTTTACTCTCTACTCTATCTCCAGCAAAGTTAGCATCGCAGTAACCTACTAAGCTGTAATCACTAGATTTTCTATAAAATAAACCCAGATTAGTAGTACCTTTTAGATACTTGAAAATTCGCTTAAGAGCTGTTAAGTGAGATTCTCTAGGATCTGATTGGAATCTTGCACAAATGCACACACTGAATAAAATATCAGGCCTTGAAGCCGTCAGATAAAGAAGAGAACCAATCATACCTTTGTAGACCTTCTGTTCTACCTTTTTGCTTACCTCTTCTCTTTCCAGAATGCACGTGGGATGCATTGGAATCTTTGATGACTTACATTCTGAGAGATAAAATTTCTTCAGAAGTTCTCTGACATATTTGCTCTGATGAATGTAAGTTCCCTCTGGATTTTGATTGATCTGAATTCCCAGAAAGAATTTCAGTTCTTCCATGAGGCTCATCTCAAATTCTGCCTGCATACACTTAGCAAATTTTCTTCCAAGATAAGGATTAGTAGATCCAAAAATAATATCGTCAACATAAATTTGACAAACTAAGATGTCATTCTTAACTGACTTACAGAATAAGGTAGTGTCCACCTTCCCTCTGGTGAATTCTTTTTCTAACAGAAAGTTACTTAGTCTTTCATACCAAGCTCTGGGAGCTTGTTTCAGACCATATAGTGACTTCTTTAGTTTGAAAAAATATTCTGGATTTTTTGTACTTTCAAAACCAGGGGGTTGGTGCATATAAACCTCTTCTTCTATATATCCATTTAAGAATGCACTCTTGACATCCATCTGATACAGAGTGATGCCTTTATTAACAGCAAACGAAATTAAAAGTCTGATAGATTCTAACCTGGAGACTGGGGCAAAGGTTTCTGTATAGTCTATCCCCTCTTGCTGACTATAACCTTGTGCTACCAGTCGTGCTTTGTTTCTGATGACTTCACCTTGTTCGTTCAGCTTGTTTCTGAATACCCATTTTGTTCCAATGACGTTGAATCCTTTTGGTCTGGGAACAAGATCCCATACGTCATTTCTGGTGAATTGATTCAGCTCTTCTTGCATTGCTAGAATCCAGTCGTTGTTCGGAAGTGCTTCATCAATTGAGGAAGGTTCAATCAGAGAAACAAGTCCCATGAGGGATTCTTCAGAGTTTCTGAAGCTGGCTCTTGTTCTGGTTGGATCTTCCTTTCTACCTAAGATAGTTTCTTCTGGGTGATCCAAGCTGCTTCTGGGTAGTCTTTTCTGAGGTTGGTCAACAGATGTTGCTGGATTGCTAGCAATGCCTCTTTCTGATGTTGAAGGAGTGTCTTTATTTAGAGCTTCTGATGACTTGTCTTCAGAACCTGTAAATTCAACTTCCATACCTGCAAAAACTTCATTCTGCTTTGACTTTTCAGAGTCAAGCTTATCATCAAAATGAACACCGATTGATTCTTCCACAATCTGTGTTTCTGTATTGTATACTCTGTACCCTCTTGAGCGTTCAGAGTATCCTAACATAATACACTTCTGTGCTTTAGAGTCAAACTTGTTCAAATAATTTTTTGTATTTAACATAAAGCAAGTACATCCAAATGGGTGAAAATATGAAATGTTGGGCTTTCTGTTCTTCCACAATTCATATGGAGTCTTTTCCAGAATAGGTCTTATGGAGATTCTATTCTGAATGTAGCACGCTGTGTTTATTGCCTCTGCCCAGAAGATCTTAGCAACGTTTGTCTCATTGATCATGGTTCTGGCCATTTCTTGCAATGTTCTGTTCTTTCGTTCTACAACTCCATTTTGATGGGGAGTTCTAGGACAAGAGAAATCATGCAGAATGCCTTTGTCATTAAAGAATGACTCAAAATCTTTGTTTTCAAACTCTCCACCATGATCACTTCTGACTTTAACGATTCTAAGATCCTTTTCATTCTGAACTTGGTTACAGAAGGTGACAAACACAGAGTGTGACTCGTCCTTGTGTCTTAAGAACTTTACCCATGTCCATCTGCTATAGTCATCTACGATTACTAACCCATACTTCTTGCCACTGACTGAAGCAGTTTTAACTGGTCCAAATAAGTCAATATGCAGAAGTTCTAATGGCTTAGAGGTAGAAACATCATTTTTAGATTTGAAAGAAGGTTTTGCAAACTTGCCTTTCTGACATGCTTCACACAGAGCATCTGAATTGAACTTCAGATTAGGAAGTCCTCTGACCAGATTGAGTTTGTTAATCTGAGATATTCTTCTCATACTAACATGCCCCAATCTTCTGTGCCAGATCCATTGCTCGTTGTTAACAGACAGAAGACACTTTACATTCTGACTTTTCAGTTCAGAAAGTTTGATTTTATAAATGTTGTTTTTCCTCTTTCCATTAAATAGGATAGTCCCATCTTTCTGACTAACAGCTTTACATGATTTTTGATTAAAGATTATATCATAACCTTTATCACTTAATTGACTTATGGATAACAGATTATGCATTAATCCATATACTAACAGAACATTGTTTATAGAGGGAAGATTTCCATTACCTACAGTTCCAGAGCCAATGATCTTTCCCCTCTGATTGCCTCCAAATCCTACGTGGCCTCCAGGCTTAAGTTCCAGGCTTTGGAACATATGCCTTCTTCCCGTCATGTGTCATGAGCAGCCAGAGTCCAGGTACCATGACTGGTGTTTCTGATTTGCTGCTAAAGATATCTGCAGCATGTATTATTTTATCCTTAGGTACCCATATTTTCTTGGGTCCTGATTTGTTAGTTTTACCATAACTCTGGTTGAATTTTGGTTTCACATAATAATTGCTACTAGTATATTTAATGTCATGTGTGTGGCCAAACACAAAGTGTGAATTCAGAGGAATGCGTTTAATAATTAAATCCATGGCATTCTTTGGTGTAGGTACCTTACCTTGGTATCCTATTCCCTTTCTGTCGTTTCTGCTAACTCCATAGATCATGGAAGCCATTTTGCTTCTATCTATGCTTTTAGCAAGGAACTTCTGAAATCTATGATCATACTCCTTGATGATCTCAACAGCGCTGCTGGGAGTTTCAGAAATTGTTTCCTTCTGAGAGTTTTGTAAAACATTTTCTAATTTTGAAATTTTATTTTTCAACTCAGAATTTTCCAATTTGAGACTCTCAGTTTTGTCAGAGTCAGAATCAAGATTCCTTTTCAGGTTTCTGAATTTAACTCTGATCTGCTGGTATCTTTCCAGAATTTCGTTAAGGCTTTCAGCAAGTTCAGCCTTAGTAAAATTAATTGCAAAGTCAGGAAATACCTCTTCGGTGTCTGATTCTGAGTCTGATTCAGAAGCTTCACTGTCTTCTGATATGTTGGCCATGAGAGCTATGTTTGCTCTCTCATCATTTGATTTTGAGTCAGCTTCAGACGAGTCAG
The DNA here is from genome assembly GCA_948472305.1 of Vicia faba. Taxonomy (NCBI): domain Eukaryota; kingdom Viridiplantae; phylum Streptophyta; class Magnoliopsida; order Fabales; family Fabaceae; genus Vicia; species Vicia faba. The sequence goes on from OX451740.1 coordinate 1,291,804,250, forward strand.
AGTCATCCCATGTAGCCATGAGACTTTTCTTCTTTTCTCTTCCAAACTTATTTTTGGGCTTTTCCCTCTGAAGCTTTGGACAGTCACTCTTATAGTGTCCTTGCTCGTTGCATTCATAGCAAGTGATGTCCTTGGTGTTTGGCTTTCTGCTTCCTGAAGAGCCTTCAGATCTTCTGTATCCAGAGGAAGAGTCTGACCTTCTATATCTGGAAGAGGACTCATTCTGATCAGATCTTCTGGGATTCCTGAACTTCCTTTGCCTCTGCTTCCATAGTTGGTTCACTCTTCTGGAGAGGAGGGAAAGTTCGTCTTCTTCTGATGAGGATCCATCAGATGTTTCTTCAACTGCCTGCAAAACTTTAGAGTCAGATTTTCTGTTAGATTTTAATGCTAAAGGCTTACCTTGCTTCTGAAGTTCATCAGCTTCTAGCTCTATCTCGTGACTTCTGAGGGAGCTGATAAGTTCCTCCAGAGAAATTTTGTTGAGATCTTTAGCTAGCTTCAGCGCTGTAACCATTGGCCTCCACTGTTTTGGCAAGCTTCTGATGATCTTCTTGACATGATCAGCAGTAGTGTATCCTTTGTCCAGAACCTTGAGACCAGCCACCAGAATTTGGAATCTTGAGAACATTGTTTCAATGGATTCACTTTCTTCCATTTTGAATGCCTCATACTTCTGAATGAGCGCAAGAGCTTTAGTTTCTTTGACCTGAATGTTGCCTTCATGCGTCATTCTGAGTGAGTCAAACATGTTCTTTGTTGTGTCTCTGTTAGATATCTTTTCATATTCAGCGTAAGAGATGGCGCTGAGAAGAATGGTTCTGGCCTTGTGGTGATTTTTGAAGTCACGCTTTTGTTGATCAGACATTGCTTTCCTGTCAATCTTCTGATCTCTTGCATTCACTGGGTGTGTGTATCCATCTGTCACCATGTCCCACAGATCAGCATCATGTGCCAGAAAGAAGCTTTTGATTCTGTCTTTCCAGTAATCAAAATTCTCTCCATCAAATACTGGAGGTTTACCGCTGAATTTGTCTTTATCTTCATTGTTGTCATTGCTGTTGTGTTGATATGTTCCTGCCATTGTGTTTTTCTGACGCTGGATCTTGTACTGACACGGTTAAGTGTTTTAGCTCAGAACCAGGCGCTCTGATGCCAATTGAAGAAGTTAAAAACACAAGAAGGGGGGTTGAATTGTAAAACTTGAAATCAAATGCAGACAACACGTTATTTTTATCCTGGTTCGTTTAATCTCAAACTACTCCAGTCCACCCATCAAGGTGATTTCGCCTCTCTCCAACGAGGTCTTAATTCACTATATTCAACTGAATATTACAACTCCTTTAACAACTGCTAAAGCCTTCTTGAGTCAAAACCACAAACCGGTTTCTCAAGGAAATACTTTCTTACAGATAAATGAAATCTAAGTGTGTTGAATGTTTTCTACAAGACTGTTTATCACAACTGTGATACTACACAATTTAAGCTTATGAGAACTAGAATCCTAAAACAATAGAGTAAGTAATTTGAGAGCTTTAGCAAACTGTGAATGAGGATGAAGATGAATTGCTTTAGGCGTGTAGAGAGTTGTAGAGCATTAGCCAATCCATTCCTCACTTGCTTGTTTATATAGCATTGGAAATGATACGTTGGAGTCAGTTATTCCGTTTCAATGCCAATTACATTCTTTCCATATTGAGAAGATCTTTGTCTGGAATAATGCCGTTGATAATAAAGTATCTTGAATGCACAGTACCGGTGTCAATTAAGCGTGTTCTGGCTTTGGCTTATTCTGACGCTGCTAGGTGCTGATGAATTGTTGTTGTCTTGATCAGAGTTTAGATTGTTGCGCGCAGATCTGTTCATCAAGCTTCAGCGTAAGCACATGCTTTGATCTTCTGATTCTGGCATCTGATATAACATCCTCTGATGCTGGTGTTGATATTTCATCTTCTGATGCTGATGATGATATTCTTATGCTGATACTCATTAGAGTTTCTGTAAAACACAATATAATTTTTAGGTAGCATATATGTCTTACATGACTCATACAATTTATATAATCTTGCATTTTGTTATCATCAAAACTTTAACTTAGGGTAGTAGATTCAAACTTTGTTCTAACACTTTGTACCTGTAAAAACAAATCAGATAGCGGGGGTTTTTAACCCCCACAATATGCAGTGACGAAAAATAGCGACTAGCACTATGGTTGATATAAATGTTTCGCGAGGGTTGGTTTATGTTCGTCTGATTCTCACGATTTCAACCATATGCCTTAGGAGTCCTAATTTTGCCTGGATTGCAAAGCCCTAATTTGAAAGTTCAGGAACCCTAGAAATCGTCCATGGCATCTTTGGATTTTGTGCGTTATAATTCAATTGACGTATGCCATTAGCTTCATATGAATTCAAGCAATGCAAAACAAACAAGAAATCATGTTAAATATGCATGAATCAAGCTGTACGATTCTGAAAATAAAAAGCAAACCGTGGTTTTGTAGGTATCGATTCTGCTAGCTTTAAGGCCTGAATTGGATTGCAAATTATCTCTGGGACCTCCTGGAATGTATTAGAACCAATAAAACCTTTTGAATCGCCCTCAAAAGCCAAAGTCAGTTTGCAATTTTCTTGAGTTTTTTTCAATATGCTTGGGTCTGTTTCTGCAGCTTTCTCATGTGTATGGCATTAGGGTTAGCTTGTACATATATAGAGGAATGAAATTAGGTCACAATCTTGAGCAAAAAATCCATGGAATTGATGATTGAATCTTTGATTGGAAATCACATATTTTTGAATCTTCATGATTGAATAAAGTTGCCAAATTTGGAGATTTCTGCATATTTGATTTGTACACGAAATTTCCAGCATATCTTGACCATGTTTGCTTCACAAAAAGATTGAAAAACCAAATCTTTGTATTTTCCTACAATTTAAATTAATTAAATGAGTTAATATTAATTAAAAATCCAATTAATTAATAAAAATAAGAAAATAAATTCAATTAAGCTTGATGGGTCGTGCATAGGCCATGGATGAAGTTTCAAGAAGAAATTTGAGGCCCATTAGCAAAAACAAGGTGTTTTGAGCAAAGTTGACTTTTGCAAATTCATGAAAATTTCCCAACTTCTCCAATGCATATCTTGCTCAATTTTGATCATATGAACATGTTCTAGGACATTTTGGAAAGTTCTTGAAGTCCTCTAACCAATGCCTTTGGTCCCATGTCATTTGGATTTACCAATCTCAAGTTATGGCCTTTGACTTAAAGTGCATTTTTGTTGACTTTTGAAATTGACCTATAATGTAGAAATTGATAACTTTTTGTGAGAGAATTTCTTGGACTTGGAGTGTGAAGATGGATTGTAGGAAATGGCATCCCCTTCAACATGAGCATTGGATGGAATTTTTCTGATGAACCATGGAAAAGTTATGCCCTGGTCAAGATACAGTTGACTTTTCTACTGTCCAAAAATAGTAACTTTTTGCATCTTGATGATTTTTGAGCTATCCTTGTGGAATCATGATCAAGACTTGACCTAATGATGATTGTGGACTCAAAATAAGATGTTGTCCAAAAATTCTGACTTTTGACTGCAAAATGACCATTTTGCCCCTGTAGTTGACTGTGGATCAAATGAGGCTTTTGACTGTGCAAGTTGACACTGTGGGCCTTGAAACTTGGCATGTAGGTGCTTGAGAATGTATAGAGGCCTATGATACTTTATTGAGCCATTGAAAACCTCAAATTCCTTGAAAGAACCAAAACCCTAATTTCAGCTGGCTTAGGAGATATTTAGACTGTGCAATCTCTTGAGCAATCTTGAACTATTTGAAGATGATTCTTGACAAACCTTGAAGAATATGGGAGGGAAAATTTTGGGTTACAACAGTCTCAAATGCTCCCCAATGTCCTAATATGTTCTCAAGTTCATCCATGTCAAATTTCAAGCCTTGCAGAGGAAGTTTGGTCAGTCAATTGCTCAAGAGGTCCAAAAATCGATTGTGCTAGGGCAAAAGTCAACTGTGAACCAAATACAGTCAAACCTCAAGATTTTTTGTCAACATTCTCATCTTGAAGGATAATTCATCATTTGATCAAGGGTTGATCATGATTCATCAAGGATTGCTCAAGATTCATCAAGATTCAAAAGTTGCAAAATTAGGGTTTTGTAGGAAAAGTCAACCCAACTTTGACCAAGCATACCTTTCTCATACTTTATTAGAAATGACCCATCCAAAGCTCATTTTTAATAGGATTCAATTTCCTAAAATCCATCTTCACACCCCAAGATCAAGAAATGCTCTCACAAAAAGTTACAAATTTGGACATTATAGGTCATTTTTTGAAAGTCAACCAAAACACCTTTTTTGCCAAAGCTTATAACTTGAGCATGGAATATCAAAATGAGATGAGACCAAAATGGTTGGTTAGAGGACATCTCAAGGTTTCTAAAAGGTCCAAAAACACATCCAAAAGTTCAAAATTGAAAAATTTATGCATTGTTGAAGTTGGGTATTTTTCCAAAATTACCAAAAGTCAACTATCTTCAAAACTCCAATTTTTGACAAAAGGGCCCACTTTTTTACACTTGATTTGGTCTTGTCACACCACGCACATGTCCCATCTTCAGTTTCATGTCCATTCATTTATTTTTATATTTTATTTAATTTTTATTGATTTAATTCATTTTAAATCGATATTAATTCAAATAAAATCCAAAATTTGATGGAATGAGATCTTTTTGGTCATTACAGCTTTCAATGATCATGATACACTCAATCAAATTCGTATCAAGCATTGTTGTGAACAAAATCTTGGATTTGGCATAGTTTTGGAAACTTTATCAATGGTGATCAAATCATATCTCAAAATCTTCAATGCACATGGATTAAAGCCCAACTCTTGACCTAATGCAATCCCATATACACACACAAGCCAAACACATCAGGAAAACGACCTGAAGCTGCCCAAAATCAAGAAACCAAAACTGAAAAAAGCTTGGAAAAAGTGGAGATTGAAATCTTGTTTAGAGGCAAATCCAAGGCAAAAGCTCAACACTATCATCTTGCCTGATACCCAGTGAAGCGTTTGCAACCACTCACATGCTTTAAAGCCACTTGAATCATGCTGTAAGTCATCCCGAACATAGCTCTGTGCACGAATTCATAACCTTGGATTCTTGCATCTTTTTGCCAAAATAGTGATATATTCTTGATCCTTGCTTATTTTCTAAGCATTATGCATTGTTTAATTTTGTTTTCATGACCTATAACGTAATACCTGAATCTAGGGTTTCCATTCTCTGTTTTTAGGCGTTTGCTATGCATGGAAAATTAGGACAAATAATTGGTACAAGGATGCTCAGGGAGGAGAGACGAACACGTTGGTGTTCTTAGTTTGGGTTTATAGGGCCTGGAATCCATTCTAGAGTCGAGCCATGGATTTTGATGCGGAATAAAATCTGTAGGAAAAAATACAGTCTTCGTTGAAGAAGATGAAGACGTGTCTCTTCTTCATTGGCTCGGTCAAATGTTTAGCGCGTTTTTTTTTTATTTTCCAGCATATTGCTTACTTTTCACATATAATGATCAGCGCTTATTTTATTAACAAGAAAGCAACATAGCTCATTTGGTGGAGGCGTGAGTGGAAAAACCATTGGGACCTGGGTTCGAATCCCAGGTCCCCCCAATATATTTGTCTTATTTTTCTCCAGGAAATTGTGTGTGGTTTCAGCAAGCGTGGACTATCATACTCCTCCTGATCTCAGATGCCAGATGGCCTGCAAATCAAATCCAATGGCCAAAGTTGAATATCCACCATACTCTCCAGTCAATGAACGCCCACTGGATTAACAAAGTCAAACGCCCACTGGATTAACAAAGTCAAAGCATGCTTGGACGTTTTGGGCCAGCAAATTGCAAATCATACCTCCATCTGGGGCCCAAACCCCCCTGAGTTTGTTTCTTTTTTATTTCTTTCATTATTTTTCTTATTTTTATTAATTGTTATTTATTTGTTATTTTAATTACTAACCAAATAATTAACAGTTTTTTTTAATAAAAATCATAAAACATAAAAATATTATTTTTATAAATAATTTCATTATTTTAATTTTGTAAATAAATATCAGTTAATTAACTTAGTTTTAAATAGGTTTAAACATTTAATATTTTTGCAATAAATTAAAAAATGTAGAATTAGGTTTCTAATAATTTTAATCATTTTTTTATTTTATTTCCTTAAATATAAAAAACCCAAAAATATATTTTTTATTTAATTAATTAATTAACTTAGATTCAATTTAATTTAATTCAAAAATAACAAAAAAAGCATGCTTTCTTTCAAAAAGGGTCAAAACCCTAAAAAATACGCCGATTTAATTTTCTCGCACGCGATCCATATTCCAATTTTGTTATTGCTTCCGGTATGTAATAACTTTCAATTAGGACTTTACTTTATCGCTTTATTTTACTTTCCGCAATTTAAATTAAAGGGTTGTTTTTTGCGATGTAAATACCTGACGCCTTGTAATAGTTTAGATTTAATTTCCCGCAATTTAATTTCCGCACAATATTAACTGTTAGATGTTTGATAAATAGGCAATGCATGACAAGATCAATCTTTAACCTAAAATCAATATAGCTCACCCATGACATGTACAGATAAAATTAATTGAACTAACACACTTGCACATGTCACTCTTAGGGTACACCTCACTTGGTTGCCTAGAACGTGGTCATTGAGTATAGGAAGTTTTAGAGGTCGCCCTCTTGTCCAAAGATCATAAGTTGCCTCGAAACGGTTGCCTCGGAAAAAATGATCTAAGACATTAGGGTTACCACTAAGGCGTCCTAACATTGCTTTAGTGACCACACGTCCCTTAATCGAATTGACCCGAAAACTCCAACGACGATGCTACCTACTCCTCAATAGTGGGATAGCATTGTCTAAAGGACATTAGCACAATTTAATTCCTTTTTCGAGTAGGTAGATGGTTCATAAGTACTTGCTCCTTTTAAAACAAAACAAAACTTTTCGCACTTACACTCTCTTCAAAAACAAAAATTCTTTTCAAACCCACAAACATAAAGAAAAGCAAACTTTTGAAAACACAATGAGCAAGTACCTAAGAGCCTGTGGATAACCACGGATAGAAAGGGTGCTAACACCTTCCCTTTCTATAATCTACCTCCCGAACCCGAGAAATATCTCAAAAAGGAATTTTTCTGTGCTTTTGTCCTTTCCTTGTTGGATAAAATAAAAGACGGTGGCGACTCTTGCTTACCGCCACATTTTGCGAAAACAAACGCAAACGCGAACTAGCATTCCAAAACAGTCAGTTCACATTCCCATCGATCACAGTAACCTACAAGGACTGGCATGAGATTCTACCATTCGCTCTCCACGGTTACTGTACCACGGCGTGCACATAAACAGGAGCAACTCCTTTTCCTTGTTATACGGCATGGAAGTTGTTCTACAAATTGAAGTCTGAATACCTTCTCTAAGAACCATAAAGGATGCAGGGCTGAGTGAAGATGATTGGATCCAAACTCGACTTGACCAGTTAAACCTAATTGATGAGAAGAGGCTTACAGTTGTTTGTCACGGCTAGATGTACCAAAAACACATGATCAAAGCTTTTAACAAGAAAGTCAGACGTCAGGTATATCAGGTTGGTGACTTGGTAATCAAGCATATCATATTATCGCAAGGTGATCCCAGGGGCAGATGGACTCCTACATACAAAGGACCATTTGTGATCAAAAGCATATTCTCTGGTGGAGCAATGATCTTAACCACTATGGATGGTGACGACCTTCCACACCCTATGAACACAGACATAGTCAAAAGATACTATGCATAATAGACCTGCTAGGTTGACACACCTAGGCAAAACAAGGGCATCCCGGCGAACCAAAAAGGTTCGAGAAAAAATTATGGATAAAACAAAAAGATCTGTACACCCGGAAAGTTGAAAACCCGAAAGGGCGACTTGGGGAAAAAAAGGGCATCATGGTGGACTAAAAACCCGAAAGAGCGGTCCAGACAAAAGTTAGGGAATTAAAGCGTATGACTATGTCCCGTTGGATCACCTTATAGACAACCTATTAATTTCGAATGACAAACTCAGCGATTCTGATCAATCCAATCAACTTCGGACAAGCCAGCAAGTGGAAAGACGCTCAGAGACACGAAGGCTATAGCAGAATGGGAACCCCATGGGATTATTTCACATAGCTATCTTTTCTTTGTATCAAATTTTCATTTTTCTACGACGATATTCTCTTACTAGGATGTTCGTCTCATTGTACAAAAATACGTATTCAAGTTAAATACAAAGATATCCCTTTGAAAGTGCAAAACTATCTATTTTTATTTATTTCTGTGTTTCGTTTAGAAAAATGTCCAATGATTTATTTTAGAACATATGCATTTGAACATAACTATTATTTACAAATGAACAAAAAAAGGAACAGAAAATAGAAAGACAATCACTAATGGCTTTAACAAATAGGATAATATCTTTATACTATTCCATAAAATCCCCCACAGTGTGCAGCTTAATGATATCAAGCTCTCTCACATCCCTGGCGGAACAAAACTTCCAGTTATCACTCCCCCAGTAAAAGTCGCCCAATTTCTCAGGATTCCCCAACAGGATTTCACAAGCAATACACGGTGTTTCCTTTACACAACAGAGTTTATTTCTCTAACAAATGAAAGCTCATCAACTCATCAACAACTTCAAAACATGAAGACTTGCACTCCTCATACCTAGCAACACTCCAGGATTTATTTTCCCCGACTCCAGTAACACTGTGACATAACAATTAACATGTTCATACATCGCTCCCATACGTCATAACATTGACAACACAAATACATACGACACAATCTCATTTATTTTGAGAACATCATTACACCATGCATTTCATACATCATGACATTGCATACAACTAACCTATCATATTTTTCAAGAAAGATCAATCAACTGAAATTTTTCATCAAATTTTCAACAAGTCAATTACAAATCAATTCCCAAGAAAGGATTGGTCAACCATCTATACAACAGATGTTTCTTTCAAACTCCTGCCAGTTCAGTTTAAATATCTCAACAATTTATTCTGATTCTTTTCCTGCAGCTGTCTTCTCTGGTTTAGATAAATCTCTCAATGATTTGTTTTGATTCTTCCCCAGATCCTTTCCGGTTCAGATAAATCTGTCAACGATTTATTCTAATTCTTTCCTGTAGACGCTTTCTCTGGTTTAGATAAATCACATAAATATTTACTCTGATTCTTTCCAGTTAAAGAATATTCAAGACCTCTTTTGGTTCAGTTTAACCCCCTCAACGGTTTATCCTAATACTTTCTAAAGGAACACTTCGGGTTCATATAAATCTCTCAACAATTTATCCTGATTCTTTCCCACTGACACTTTCTCTGGTTCAGATAAATTGCACAAAGATTTACTCTAATTCTTTCCAGTTAAAGAACATTCAAGATCTCTTCTAGTTCAGTTTAAACCCCTCAACGGTTTATCCTTATACTTTCCAAAGGAACACTTCTGGTTCAGATAAATTGCTCCAAGATTTATTCTGATTCTTCCCAGTCAAACAACATACAAAACTTCTCCTGGTTCAGATAAATTGCTCCAAAGATTTATTCTGATTCTTTTCCAGTTTGAAATCAAGTTCAAATTTAGTACATTCTCTGTCAACAGTCACCTTTGGATGGAATATACAAGCCCATCTCCAGAAAATCTCCACCATTCCTCCAAATGTCATCTATAAACCCATTCACAATCCACCTTCGAGTGCAAATTTCTGGGCACTTTAGTGTCCAATCATCTTCCACCTTCAAGTCACGAATGGCGGATCCGCCAATCTAACTCTTCAGATTTAAGAAGATTGAACAGGGGCAGCTGTTGTACCCCAAAATTTGCCCTCTCATTTATCAAATATCTTCTCACATGATCTCCTTTGGTTCAAGACTGCACAAGGATTGATCAGCTCAAGACACCTCCTTAAGCATTGATGACTAAAATTAAGGTTTGAGATTGCACAAATATAATTGAACTTTCAATGTCTCATATGACTTTCATGCATCGTTATGAACCCCCAGGATTACTCATGTCAAGTTTCAAGCCTTGGATCACATATTTGCTCAGTCAATTGAACAGTTGACCTAAAAAACAATTGTAATGGGGGAAAAGTCAACTGTGGCCAATTTACAGTCAAACTTCATAATTTTTTATCCAAATCAACATTGTAAACTAATGTGTATCATTTGATCAAGTTTAGACCATAATTCCTCAAGAAATTTGATCAAATCATCAAAAGGGCAAAATGGTCAAAATTAAGGTTTTTACTGAGAAAGGGCAATTTCTGATGTTTGACCTAGAAAATTGTCAATTGGTTTGAGGCGTGATCTCAAGAGTTCAGTTACATCATTTTTACCTAATGGAATGACTCAAAACATTTCTCAAGATCAATTGATTGATAGTTGATTTTCGGTCAATTGATCAAAAGTCAATTGTATACTGAAAAGTCAAACTTTGACTTTTTGGTCAAAATCAAGTGTCAAATATCACAATTCATCAAAACATGTCAAAATATGAAACTAGTTCATCAAGAAATCAAAAAGTCAAGATTTCATTTTGAAAAGTCAAAGTTTTCAAACTTAGAAATTTTTTTAAGTGTTGAAAACTTCATATTTTTTCACAACTTTGAGCCAATTTTTCACCATGATGCAAGATGATTCAAAAGAAACTTTCAACGTGAAAGTTGTAGATCTCCATGAGATATACAACATTTTGCACAACTTCTCCTAGAAATTCTTGGATCTCAAGTTATTAATCCATGAAGTCATGGTCATGAAACTAAAACAGTGAAATTTTGGACATTTTAGGTCAGGATTTTGACCTAACTTCTGACCCAAGTTTCACATAGTTCCATTTGGATTTTGCAAAAGTGATTCAAATAGGGGTTGTAGAGCACATTACAAGATTTCCAAAATGTCCAAGAACTCCTTGATATCATTTGTGAGCAAGGAGAATCGAAGGTCAGAAGTTGGGGTTTCAAGTTGTTTTACAAGGCAAATTTTGTGATTAACAAAATTCAAATCTCAAACCTATGTTGCACAATATTTCTTTGCAGGCCTCTAAACCTTAATATCTCTCCATAATTAGAAGATTACGCTTGCTTTTGAGATATTATCCACTTTATTCAAGCTTTATCCAAGTTAATTTCCCATTAATGGCACAAAGGCATCATTGCCATTTACATAAAGCAAGCTTTATGCAAAGTCAACTTGCATTGAGCTTTGCACTTGTTCCTTTTGCACAAACTTCCTCTACAAAGTGAGATAAACATGTTTAAAGTTGGTAACCACTCTAGATAGCTTTGTACTATGCATTGAAACCATGTTTGTCAACCTTACTTCAAAAACAAGTCAAGAAGCAAAAACATGTGATCTTGTACTTCTGACCACCTCAAGTATCAAAACCTTTTCCATACAAAAAGACAAGTCATTTGCAAGGAAATACACACATTCTCAAGCCCTAAAACTCGCTAAAACACATAATCACCAAAAACATCTCAAAACTTGCCATTTCTGAGTTTTGAATCCAATCTCCAAATTTGCTCGTGCGTTTCTTGGCCTTTTACTTTCAAAAGCTTCTAAATAACATATATAAATAACTCCAACACCTGCAACACGACTGTAACACCTCAATCACCATCCACCATTTTCAAAAACAGCACCTTGCACCTTGACTTCTCCAGAACTCCTCAGCCACTTTCAGCTCAAGCTAAGCATCACATTAGCTTCCTGGGAACTTGAGGAAGCTAACCCAATCATTGGAACTCATCAAAAGCTTCTCAAACTCAAAACACGATACCCTCTTGTAAGGTGAGTTTTCTGACTTTTGAACTCTTCATACACGCATTATTAAGGGTTTATTTATAAATAAGAAATGTAGATATCATTGTCCTGAAGCTAACCATATCCTTAGATTTCATTATTGTTGCTTAGGTAGTTAGAATTTTGAATCTGAACTTTTGAAAATAATTAGGTCAAGATTTGGTACTTTCAAAAATTCTCATTCATCTTTGATTTATAGTTTATGATATTTATATGGTTGGATTCGTATGTAAAAATGGAACAACTTTCATGTTTGCATTTTCCACTTTTGTTGAGAAATGGTGAAGTTACAGGTGGTCTGGCTGGAGGTTAAAGATGAAGTGTGTTCAGGACTTGTTTTACATTATATATTTATCATTTCAGTTATATTAACGGGTGTATAGACACCCCAGTGGTAAGGCAACGCACTGGTAACCAAGAGGTCATGGGTTCGAACCTCAGCGTGCTGCCTTTTGCATTTTTTCACTTTCTTTTGACATTTTTTTGTTATAGGAATCGTTTGGGCCTTCCCCCATGGGCTTTGTTTTTTTTTACTCAACCTGACCCCCCTTGTTTGCTCATACCACACAGCCCATATACCCCTTTTTTATTTTTCTGATTTCTAAACAAAAAAACTTAATTTTTGGGCCAGATTCAGAAAACTGTTTTGCTAATAAACCTCCAAATTCATTTTTAACCTCTCTGGCTTTATTATTTTTATTTTGTTTTTTATTTCATTATTAATATTATTAATATTATTATTATTATTATTTTCATTAATAAAAAATCCAAAAAATATTTATATTTTATTATTTCTATTTATTTAGTTTATTTTTCTTCATAAAATTAAAAGAACAAAAACATTTTCTTTAATAAATTTCCTTTTTTTAATACTTAGATAATAAATTTTAATTATTATTATATTATTTTATTGTAAATTAAAATCAATTTAGTACTTAGGATCTTTTATTTAATTATTTTTATTTACTAGTTTAATTAAATTCACAAAAACCCTAAAAATGTGTTTCCTTTAATTTCTTTTATTAACTTAAATATTAATTTTCTTATTCTTAGTTAATTATTTTACTTAATTAGGTCAAAAAACCCTTTTCATAAAAAACAAACAAAAGTCACATTTTTTCTTACATTTTATATTCTTGCATTTATCTTTATTTTTGTACATTTACTCAAATTCAATACGGTTGTAATAATTTATTTAGATTTAATTTTTTGTAATTCCCCATTTGTAATTTGTACACCCCCTCCCCTAAAGGATGTAATAGCTTAGTATTTTTATTTTCCACAATTTAAATGCTTTATATACAAATGCTAGTAATTAGGGCTTTGTATGGAAAGATTAAAATCAATAAATAGCAAACCCTAATCAAGACAAATCAAGTATGTAAACTAATACACTTGCACACAAACACCCTTATGGTAAATCCACTTGGTTGCCTTACAAAAATGACCATATTATGCATATGAGGTATCTTAGCAAAACAAGCAAATACAAGATCATAGTCCCTCGATGACGCTATCCATGTTGCCTTTCAAAATAATCTTAGTCCCTAAAGAAAATGCTAAGATATCTTACAACATTGCTAATCATGGTTATACGATGACTCACACCCGTCCCTTTTACATCCAAAGATAGGGTTACTTACCAAATCAATGGTAAGATAACAATGTCAGAGGAAAGAGGAAATGAATATGAAAGACTTTTGAGTAGGTAGAATGTTCCTAGTTACTTGATCAATTTCAAAACAAAAATATCCTTGTTATTTTCGAAACACCTTTCAAACTTGAAAACATTTTCAAAAGATCAAAACACTTTGTATACATTCTTACGAACGAGAATCATTACAAAGTTCGCCTAAAATATGGCACCTTTTCAAAATACTTTCAAAACACCTTTCAAACTTGAAAATATTTTCAAAAGATCAAAACATTTTGTATACATTCTTACGAACGAGAATCATTACAAAGTTCACCTAAACAATGGCATCTTTACAAAATACTTTCAAAAAACCACACAAAGCACATTTTCAAACAAAAGCAAGTGATCTAGAAAGTAACTAAGAGCCTATGGAAAACCATGGATGAAAAGGGTGCTAATACCTTCCCTTTTCATAATCTACCCCCCGAACTCCAGAAAACATCTCAAAGCTCTTTCCTGTTCTTTTTAGCCTTTCCTTTTGGATAAAAGAAAAGTCGGTGGCGACTCTTGCTAAACCGCAACATTTGCAATCAAACGCAAAACAACCAATTCAATTCTCTCACCATTTTATAGAGTATGACAACCTTCAGGTGATATTATCACAGCACTAATGCCTTTGCCAAGTGCGTTGGAAGCTCCGTCAAAAACCATAGTCCATCGGGATCCTTTTTCAGGTCCTTCATTCGGTCCAAGTTCATCATAATCAGTCACTAACATGATGTTCTCGTCCGAGAACTCAAAATTCACGGATTGGTAGTCGTCCATAGCCTGATGAGCCAAATGATCAGCTAATACACTTCCCTTTATTGCTTTCTGGGTTGTGTACTGAATATCGTATTCGGTCAGGACCATTTTTCATCTTGCTATTCTTCCGGAGAGAGTGGGCTTCTCGAATATGTATTTGATAGGATCCATTTTAGATATCAGTAAGGTAGTGTGAGTCAACCTATACTGTCTTAGTTGGAGAGCAGCCCATGCTAAAGCGCAGCAAGTTTTCTCGAGCAGTGAGTATCTTGTTTCACAGTCGGTAAACTTTTTGCTAAGCTAGTATATCGCATGCTATTTTTGACCAGACTTGTCATGTTGCCCCAGCACACGCCCCATTGAATTCTCTAATACTGTTAAGTACATGATCAGAGGTCTTCCTTCGACTGGAGGCATCAAAATTGGAGGTTCTTGAAGATATTCCTTGATTTCGTCAAAGGTTGTCTGGCAATCGTCATTCCATTTAACTACTTGATCTTTCTTCAATAATTTAAAGATTGGTTCACAAGTAGCCGTTAGGTGAGAAATGAATCTGGAAATGTAGTTTAGACATCCCAAGAACCCTCTAACCTCTTTCTCAGTGCGGGGAGTTGGCATCTCTTGAATAGCTTTAACCTTCGCAGAATCTACCTCAATACCTTTACCACTAACAACGAAACCTAAGAGCTTTCCAGATCTTACTCCACAGGTGCATTTGTTTGGGTTTAGTCTTAGCTTATACTTCTTCAGCCTTTCAAACAGTTTTTGTAGGTGATCAAGGTGCTCTTCTTCAGTCTGAGACCTGGCTATCATATCATCAACATAAACCTTTATCTCGTGATGGATCATATCATGAAATAAAGCTACCATAGCATGTTGATAGGTTTCCCCGACGTTCTTCAACCCAAATGGCATAACTTTGTAGCAGAAAGTGCCCCACTGCGTGACGAAGGTTGTTTTCTCCATATCTTCAGGTTCCATTTTGATCTGATTATACCCGGAGAAACCGTCCATAAAGGAGAATACCTTATGTTACGCGGTGTTGTCAACCAGAACGTCAATATGGGGAAGCAGAAAGTCATCCTTGGGGATTCCCATATTCAAGTCTCAGAAATCAACACACATACACACCTTACCGTCCTTCTTAGGTACTGGAACAACATTAGCAACCCATTACGGATAAGAAGTAACAGCTAAGAACCTGGCGTTAAACGGTTTCATAACTTCAGCCTTGATCTTTTCCGACATCTTAGGACGCATACGACGAACCTTTTACTTCACTGGATGGCAGTCTTCTTTCATTGGCAGATGATGAACCATAATATCAGTGTCCAGCCCAGGCATGTCTTTGCATGACCAGGCAAAGATCTCGACATAATCATGTAACATATGGATTAACCATTCTATGACATTATGCTCTAAGTTGGCACCTATCTTAACTTCCTTTTTATCCTCTTCAGTACCCAAGTTTACCATCTTGACTGGCTCTTCATGAGATTGTATTGCTCTATCCTTCGGTTGTAACAGTCTAGCAAGTTTTCCTGGTACTTCACAATCTTCCTCACCTTCGTCCTCGTCTTGGTAGATCGTATTTTCAAAGTCATAATTGGCAATAGAAGAACTGTTATCAATGGGATCCATAGTGGATGTGGATCTGCAGTTTGATATGTGGGTGTGTGTAAGAGAGCATAGCTATTTTGATGAAGTAAAAGCAGGAAAGGAAAGACAGAGAGCGTAAAATTTGTATGCAAAATGTCCAACGATTTATTAATGACATATGAATATGAAGTGATAACCCTCACAAATAGACCATTGTGCCTCGGGTAAGACACAAGGCTTTAGAGTTTAAATTGTTCAAAATATTACATATTTAAAAAAAACAAAAAAAACAATTACTCCTGGATGAAAGTAATGGGGACAAAGTCTCTATCTGTCTGATTATTTAGTCCATTGTTGGTAGTTGGGAAGATCCAATTGTTCATGTCGCAGTCACTGTCACTATCCTCCAAAGCATTGATTCCATGGTTGTTGATGCGTAGTGGTGGTCCTCCGGCGCGAGCACGACAAACAGCTTTTTGAGCTCCTAAAGTAAAACCCAAACCAAATTTGTCGGACTTATAGGGGATGTCAGGGAGCTGGCCCTAAATAGTAACCCCACCTTCTTCAATTACAATTTTGACATCCTTTAGATAAGCCATCTTCAAAGGAGGTCTGGTAATCTTTGGAACATTAGCAACAGTCTTGGTAGCAGCAATTGTCTAAGGAACCATCAAAAGCCCTCACCACAATATTATTGGACTTCAAAGTCAGTCCTTCACAGTCCAATCTATCTGAAGCACCCTTGGGTAGAACATTTAGTGACGAACCCGTATCATCTAGGACATGAGCCAGGGTATTACCCCTGCACTCAATAGAGACATGTAGGGAATCATTATGCTTTCTTCCTTTGGACGTCAAATCAGCATCGGAGAAACTGAGTCTATTGTCAGCAGTCAGACTAGCAACACAATTCTCAAATTGGTCAGCAGAAGTCTCTTGCAGCACATGAGCAGACTTCAGGAACTTCACCAAAGCCTTAGTGTGATACGGTGGGAGAACTGACTTGAGGTTTTGCATTTGTTTTCGCACTTGTTCGGTTTAGCAAGAGTCTCCACCGACTTTTTATTTTATCCAAAGGAAAGGTCAAAAAGCACAGGAAAGACCTTTGAGATGTTTTCTTGGGTTCAGAGGGTAGATTATGAAAAGGGAAGGTGCTAGCACCCTTTTCATCCATGGTTATCCATGGGCTCTTAGTTACTTGTTTTAGATCACTTGCTTTGCTTTTCAATTGTTTGAAATGGTGCTTTGTGTGTGTGGTTTTGAAAATGCTTTGAAAAAGATGCCTTGTCTAGGCAACCTTTGTAATGATTCTTGTTTGAATATATACAAAGGTGTGTGTCTTTTTGAAAAGATATTCCAATGTTTTGAAAGTTGTTTTAAAATTGTTTTAAAATTGTTTTGAAGTTGTGTTGTGAGGTGTGTTTGAAAATGGCAAGGATGTTTTGCAATATTTTTTATCAAGTAACTAAGAGTTGTCTACCCTATTTTACTAAAAGATCTTTCTTATGTTTTTAACCCTTTTTAACAGTTTTGTTTCACCATTGTTTTTGATGAATAACCTTGCGTTAGGATGTTAAACGGGACAGGCGCGGGTCATCACATACAATCATTGAAAGCAACTTGTGAGACGCTCTAGCAATTTTGTAAGGGACGAGATCGTTTTATCGAAGGCAATATCAAGGGTCATCGAGGGACTACGATCTTTATTTATCGAAGGGACATTTGCTAGAGTGTCTCATACTCGAGGGACATGATTGCATTTTCCGAGGCAACAAGCGAGGTTACCCTAGAGGTGAAAGTGTGAATTGTGTATTGATTCTCATGCATTTAACTTGTATTAGGATATCTAGCGATTGATTTTGAGTCTTCGCATACAAACCCTAATTACTATACAGTATATTGAAAGCAATAAATTGCGGGAATTTAAAGTCTAAATTATTACAAATAAGTATTCGGGGATGGGGGTACAAATGTTTACAAATGGGGATGAGTCTTATCAGAATAATAATGTCCAAGTATATATATTACAACCAAATCGAATTGTCGCATTTTCAATGTAAAATTATAACAAAGTATAAGATAATGAAAATCAAAGAAATATGAGATGCGTGTATTTATTTACAAATGATCAAATGAAAATTTTAACCTAAAAAGATTAAGTATTTATTATTATTTTTGTATTTTTGTTAATTATATAAACAAAGAGTTTTAAAGGAAAGAAAAAATATATTTAAGTTAAAAAACTCTATTATTTACACATTTTTATTAACCAATAACTAGTTTTAAGGAAAATCAAAAATTATTTAAATTAAACTAACTGTTCTTTTTTGGTGTTTTATTATAAACAAAATTAATAAAAAAATTAACTAAAAAAATAAAGCCAAAATTAATATTTGTATTAACTTAAAAAGAAAGAAAATAAAAAAAAAACAAATGTCTTGAAAGAAAGATATGGGCTTAGGATTATGGCCCAAATAAAAAAAACAAGAATTAGATTGGAAGGGGGGTGCACTGGCTAAAAAAACTTGGGCTTAAGAGTTTTGTTTAGGCGAAGGCCCATGTGGAATGTTGAACAAATTTTAGGGTTTCGTTTTTGTGAGTTCAGAAATTAGGGTTTGCAGTTTTTGTTACAGCGGCGCCTCCTCTCATCCTCTTCGTCTCTTCCTCGTTCTCAACCATGCTTTGGATTTCTCTCTCACGCCTAGCTGTCGGTGTGTTGACTCCGCCCTCTCCTCTCCACATCTGTCCAAGGCGATGGTTTGAAAGGTACCGTTTTTCGTTCCAAACGCATTTTTTACAGTTTACATTTGGGATTCTTGTACATTTATTGCTTGCGTGTTTTCATTCTTATGGTTTTTTTATGTTTATATGTAGTAAAATCTTGAGGGTTTGAGAGACGTACCTTGAACGTCTTGCTTCTGTAAACTGAAGGAGAGAGGGAAAGGGCTTGGAGGCGCCTCCTTGGTGGCCGGAGCGGAGGGAGGAGCGTGACGATTGCTTTGGGCTTCTGGTATTTATGTTGTGCTTTTGATTTGATGATTCGTTGATGATGATTTTGTTTCTGAGACTACTCTTTCTTCTTGAATATTGATTGTTTGATTCTTGTTGATGGACACCAAATCTTAACTTTGCTGGATTTTTGTTAATGATGATGATATATTCTGAAACCTTTGCCTTTTGATATGTTTTTTTTTTGTTGGCTTGATGATTCGTTGATGATGAAACTACCTTCTGAAACTTTTTGTTTTATTTCTAAAACTCTTCCTTTCTTTGGGTGTTGGATATTAGATGATGAAATGGTGATGAATCTGAAAACTATTGTGTTTTGGTTTTGTTGATTACTGATTGTTTGATGATGAAACTACCTTCTGAGAACTTCTTGTTTTGAACTGAGCTTGATTTCCGTTGATGATGAATGTATATTCTGAGACTTTTGCTTCTTTGCTTCTCTTCCCCTCTTTTTGTTAAGGATGAAAGCATCTTCTGAAACTACTGTATCTTGGTGTTATTGTCTTCCTCTTTCTGAACATTCATAGTTTATGGTTGAGGATGATGTGAACACTGAAAACCAATGTTGTTTTGCTTTTTGTTGAGCAAGCAGGGTTATTGCAGTTTGTGGCCTTAGTGTTTGAGTAAGCTTTGAGTTTATTTGGATTTGAGATTGCAGTTTTTGTGTTCAGTACAGGCAGGTTCTCTAGCTTGCAGTTTTTTGCAGGTTGTTGAGTTTTTGGGGAAGGCTTAGCAGTTTTTATTGTGGAGTTTGTTGAGCAGGTTTTCTAACTTGCAGCTCTTTGCAGATTGTTGAGTTTGTAACTCATGTTTATGATTTTAGAGGCAGGCTTGAACTGAGTTGCAGTTTAACAAGTTTGCTTGTTATTGTCACAGTTGGGAAGTCTTTTGGTTGGTTTTAGGAAGGCTTGTTGTTAGTTTGCTTGCTTCTGGTATGCAGGTTCAGTTGGAGGCAGTTTTTAGCAGGTTTTGGGCTTTAACCGTATGTTTGTGAAAATTGCAGTTTGTATTTACTGCAGGTTTTAACTTGTTAGGATTTTAGCTTGCAGTTTATGTTACAGGCAGGTTTGCTCGCTTGTTTTGTGTTTTCATAACAGGTTTTGCAATTTTTGCTCTCCCTGTTTTGTGATGGACTGTTAGACTGTTATATATCTTTTGTTCCTCTTACTGCCTTTTTTAGCCTGCCAAAACTGCAAAACCCCCACTTCACTCTCTTTCTCTCTCCATAAAAGCACTTTCTTGCTTAATATATTTTATTCTGAAAAGCTTGTTGGGCCAGAAAATGATGATGAAAATTGACAAGCCTTCTTGCTTGTAACTTGATTTATCTCTGCATTGTACTTGTTTCCATATTTCCTGCATTGTATGCTTTCTTTGACAGCTTTCTGTACTTTCTTGGACAGCTTTCTGTACTTGCTGTGACAGTTTTGCAACTTAGTTTGCTTTGTGTGCAGCCTTGTGCCTTTGGTTGACTAATGCAGTTTGGAATTCAGTTTGCTTTGTGTTGCTGCCTTATATCTTTGCATTTTGAAATAATTGTATGCTTGCAAATTAATTTTTACTTTTCTCTTTGTGAACCAAGAAGAGAAATCTTCTTGTGATTTGCAAAGAGAACAAGTAAAAACATGATGAATCCAATAGCATTCTGATTCTGGCCAACAAGCTTTAATGATGTTTTTTTATTTATCTGCTTGAAAATTATTTTCAGTTAATTGCACTGATTTCTTTTTCTTCTATCTTTTGCAGGTAAGTACCAGTCGAATGATAGAGGACGCAGTAAAGGTCAAATATTTCAAGAGATTTAGGCCTTAGATTTATTTTATTTTCTTTTCATTTATTGTAATAAATATTATTGTAAACACTGTAAATTGTAAATTTACAATATTCGAATAAAATTTGTAACAACATTTGAAATAAATAAATAAAAAAAGTCTTTGTCAAATAAGAATTTTCTACTGTCAAATATTCCACTCTTTCCTTGTATTGTCTATTTAATTATTTAAGACTCTTAAATTAAAATAACTGGAAATGTATCCCAATAACTTTAATCCAGATGAAATAAATAATCAACAAACTTTGCCGTCTCGCAACCTTGTATTAATCATAATATGCCTGGTATTCAAATTAACATATGCATTGTACGATTAAACAAACAAGCGTTCCATACACCTTTCACTCTACTGATCAAGCAAATGCCTTAAGATTCCAAACAAAAGTCTCAGCTCCTACCCCGGATAACTAGGTTTTGAGAAATAACCAGCAATCTTGAACAAGCGTAAAAATGATGTAACAGTCAACTGAATTTCTGAGGATTCAGTTTCTTCTGAGAAATGCGAACGCAAACCCTAATCCTGGGTTACTGTCAAAGAAAGATTTATCTGATCGATTCTTGAGTCAACTTTAACAAATCAGAGAAAACCTTAGTTCTGGATTACTGCCAAAGAAAGAGTTGTCTGATCAATTCTTGAGTCAATCTCAATAAAATCAATGGAAACCCTAATTCTGGATTAACTGATAAAGAAGAGTCTGTTTGACCGATTCTTGAGCCAATCTGAAAAATTAGGGAAAACCCTGAAGTTGTGATTTCTTATGAAAAAGGGAGGGCAAATTTTGGGGTACAACACTTAGCATGGGCTTTAGAGAAAAATAACAAGGCCAACATTGAGATCTTTGAGGGGGTTTGCCCCAATTTTCCATAACATTGTAATAACTCTTCCTATGATTTTCAATATTTCCTCCATTTCTATTTTGGAGGCTTCGGGATGGCCTCTTTAGGTGCCTCCATTCGGGCAGGCTCAACCAATACTTCTTTGCCCCGACTCTCAGCTGATTTGGTAGTAGGAATAACAACAGGAGTGACAGTAGGAGTATCAACATGAATAACAATAGGAACATTAGCAGGAATAACCAAAGGAGTGGAAACAGTCTTCGGAGAGATTTCAGGAGAGAAAATCCTTCAGCTTCTGGTGATTTTACTGGTCCTAACAATGTTGTCGATGTTAGGATCAGCATCTTCAGTAGTTTCATTCTTAATGGCCAGTAGGTCTTGCTTGACGCCATGGTAGTAAACGTCAGCTCCATAATTCCAAGGAAAAAATTTGTCGGAGGAATATGGTATGGGCCCTGGAAAGGTGATAATTAAGGGAGCAACCTTAGGAGTGGATGTAATCCTGACAGGTCTTTTAGAGGAGACCTTGGGAGGATTGTCAGAAATGGTAGTAATTGACACATCTTTGCACAAACATCTTGTAGAGGGAGTCTTCTCAAACAGAATTTCCTTGTTGTTCATCAGGATTTGGACACCTATCTTTAACAATAAACAACCATTGGGTAGATACGCACACAGGTGGAAACCTTCATCATAGCCCGAAAATAAACTGGGTCACAAGAGATTAATCTTAACAATCAGAAGAGGAGTATCTAGTTCATCAACAGAAGAAATAAACAGGTCATCATCAACAGCATTAACACCCTTGCCATGCTTGGGCATTGGTGCAGTTATCACATTAGGGGTTTCCGGAGGGTCAAATTCAATCTCCTTTGCCTCAATAAGATCCTGAATTTTATTCTTCAGAGCCCAACAATTATTTGTATCATGCCCTGGACTGTTAGAGTGGTAGGCGCGCCGAGCATTTGGATTATAACAGGGAGATGTAGTGTTTGGATTTTGAGGAGGCTCCCTCAGAGTGACCAAGTTAGCCTTTAATAGATGCTGCAATACTTGAGATAAGGGCATGTTGAGTCTGGTAAATTGTCTTCTAGGCACATCCTTTCCGCGCTAATTATTTTGTTGTTGAGTCGATGCGGGGTTGGAAATCATCACAGCTCTTACCGTTGGACGGCGTTCAGTTTTACCCTGATTTCTCTGGTCATAAGTAGCACTGACCTCTTTGTTCCTAATGAAAGTCTTGTTCACTGTACTTGAAGATACATACCTTTGAATCTTACCGCTCTTGATACCAGCCTCCACTCTTTCACTTGTCAATATCAGCTCGGTGAACCCAGCTGATGAGTTTCCAATCAAGTGGTTGAAAAATGGATCAGACAATGTTCCCAAGAACATATCTACCAGCTCTCTATCAGATAGAGGAGGTTGGACTCTTCCTACAAGATCTCTCCACTTCTGGGCATAATCTTTGAAACCCTCACTAGAACCCATAGACATGCTTTGATGTTGAGTACGAGTTGGAGCGAGGTCAGCATTGTATTAGTACTTCCTGTAGAAAGCAGCAGCCAGATCCTCCCAGTTACGGATTTTGGTTCCCTCCAGATTATAGAACCATTCCAATTGAGTCCCCGATAAACTTTCCTGGAAGAAATGCACCCATAAATTCCTATCAGTAGTGTGAGGTTGGATCTTCCTGACATAAGATCTCAGAAGCAGCTTAGGACATGAAATCCCATCATATTAAGCAAACACGGGAACCTTGAACTTCTGTGGAATGACCACTCCAGAAACCATTCATAATTCTTCAAAATCCAGACCAGGTACCCTCTGAATTTCCATGGCATTGAGACGATCCTCCAGCTACTTGTATTTGTCATCAGCAGGTGGATACTGATCTTCAGCATAATCAGCCTCTTCTTCATCAGACCCTAGGTTGTGGTCTTCTTCTTTTGTCTTCTCTTCCTAATTCTCCCCCTCATTTGACGGAGTTGTGAATTCTAGAGCTCGCTTTACTGGTCCTCTGAATCTCCTTCCCATATTCAGGACACCCACTAGTTTCTTTGTCTTTTTCTTCTTGTCTATGAGAATAAGAGTCTTCAGGTCTTCTTGTCCCTTAGCTAGAGTAAGGAAAATCTGCTGGAATTGAGCATTTTGGGCTTGAAGGTCCTTAATATTCTGTTTGAGAGCCATTTATTTTTGCTGAAATAAACAGTGAAAAGATAAGAAACCTATCTTGAAACCTGTTTATGTGATGCTATGCATGGTATGCTTATGCAATGTTTCCAAGGACCTTATAGGATTTAAGCTCTTTTAAACAAAACAGAAGCAAAATACTTTTTATTAGTAGGTTCAATTGAGGCAAATGTTATAAAGAAATGACAATTGAAAAAGAAACTTCTAAAATTCCTAGGTCTCCCATGGACGCTTCCTTTTGGTGCTGATATAGGTATTGTGATTCAGCTCTTCATGAAGTTGTTTTGTTAATTCCAACACTTTTCTCACTGGCATAAAATTGAGTCTCAAAGATATCTCGTTCTTCCTTGAGCTAGATCCAAGACTTTTGCAACTCTTCGAAGTTTGTTGGCATATCAGGATGGAGAATAATGTGAGACTCGTCCCTTTGAACAATAGGCTCTGAGATCACTAGTAAGATTGCAACATATGGCATCATAAGACTTTGAGCACAAGATCGCACCCATTTGAAGTAAGGCTCCAAAGGGATAGAGTTCTTGTACCGTAAAGTCTTACTATCAGTCTTCTTAACCATGCCCCAAGTGCGGATGAACCTCTAATGATAACCTTGCAGATCATTTGAATAGTCGAACACAATATCTTGGATGAGCATATCATGAGGACCATCCCTTCGGGCATAACCAAACTGACGTAGGGATAAAGAAGGGTTGTAGGTGATGCCTCCTCTAATGCTAAGGAGTGGAACATTAGGGAATTCTCTGCAGCAATCAATAAAAGAGATATCTTCTTGAGAGTGAGGGCACCAATAGATATCAGAGTGAGAAAGAGGCATTAACCTTTGGTTCCACCTTAAGCCTAACTCATTCTTCATTATTAACCAAGGAAGGTGCAAAATAAACCACCTATAGAGCAGAGGCATACAACACATAAGAGTTCCTTGCTTCTTCATAGTACGGGTATAGAGTGAATGCAGAATATCCCTGAGCAATGTAGGCACTGGATTGAGAGTAAGGAAAATGTTGATGGCATTGATGTCTATAAGTTGGTCTGAATTAGGGAACAAAACCAACCCATAGATCAAGAGATCCAAGACATCTTCAAAAGCATGGTAACTCATGGCATCAAGGAATACCTAAGCTTTCTCCATCAGAAACTTTGCAAGAAGACCTTTAACTTCACTTCTTATTTCCCAATTGGATTCAATGTTAGATGGCTTCGAGTGCAAGGCTATGGAAACATCTTCAGTAGTTGGATCTTGTTCTATACTGATAAAGGGTATCTGCTCCAATATAGGCAAACCAAGTATCTTGGAGAATTATTCCAGCGTGTGCAGCAACTGATAGTCCGGAAATGTGAAGTAATGGTGCTTAGGATCGAAGAGTTGGAATAGGACGCTCATTAAACCTTCGTCAAAACTGATAGTAACCAAACTGAGCAAGTGACCATATCGCTTATTGAATGATGAGCTCTCAGGAACTTTTAAGACCAATTCCTTGAGTTTGGGAGGAATTTATGTGAAGTTAATCCGGATGGTTTTTCTACGAACTGAATACATAACCTACAAAACAGGGAAGAGATAAATCCACAGGTCCTTGAAATGGTTAGTGTACATGACATGTTATAATGTTTATGATGTTATGATTATGCTAAAAATCACAGATATAGCAAACACAAACAAGTCACAGAAAGACCTTAGGTTTAAAGGCTTGCATGAGTTTTGTAAAGGTAAGTACCCTCTTGAAGTTTCAGTTGGCTCAACCTGTCCTATTAATAGTAACTGTGTTCTAAGGAGTCTCATATCACTGGCCTTTCTTTTAGGCATTGTTTTAGCTCAAGCACTAAAGTATTGCGGCCAAAATATCCAAAAAGTCTGATCTCAATGAGTGTAGCATCGATTATCAACCAAACTTCGGTCGGAACCAAAGTCGGCCATCTCACTACTTTTTAATGGCTTAGGATGAGTCAATTAAAGGTTCTAAAGGTCAGTTAGCATTTAATGACACTATATGGAAGCCTAATGTTATCCTTGACTGACTCAAGGAACATTAGTACAAGCCAGAGTATCATGCTAACATAGCTATCACTTTATCCATATCAGTTTACATTGTACAACCTCCATGATTTATTGCTACTTACCTAAAAAGGTGCCCCAGATCCGAGTGTAGGATCTTTTAGTAACAACCCAAACAATCCCTTAAAATTAAATCATACAAAACACACAATGAAAAGCAATTAAAATGATCTGAACTCTAAGGTAACCCCACTTTATAAAGATTTCCCCAGCAGAGTCGTCAGTTCTGTAATACAGTGGGAGAACTGACTGTTATACTGGTTTTGCATTTGTATTCACAAATGTTGCGGTAAGCAAGAGTCACCACCGACTTTTCTTTTATCCAACAAAGGAAAGGGTGAAAAGAACAGAAAAAGACCTTTCGAGATTATTTTTGAGTAAGGGGGGGTAGATTATGGAAAGGGAAGGTGTTAGCACCCTTTCCATCCGTGGTTATCTACGGGCTCTTAGATGCTTAAATCATTTTGAAATACCTTGTGCTTTGTGTGTTTTTGAAAAGTATTTTGAAAGCGCCTTAGTGCGATGAACTTTGTAATATTTCTAGGAATGGTAGAGGACGTATACAAAGTGTTTGAAAAATGTTTTTGAAAGAAGTTTTATGTAAGTGTAAAGGTTGTTTGAGAAAGCGTCTAACAGCTATCTACTTTACTCGAAAGGTTGTTCTTTTCTTTTCCTTTAGACAGTGCTATCCTACTATTATTGAGTAGGTAGCCCTAGTCGTTGGCTGTTTGAGGGACATTCAAAGGGACATTTATACAGTCACAAAGGAAACTGGGAAAGAAACATTAGTAACTACCTTAGGGTTTTAAGATCATACCGAGGCAACGTCGAGAGGGTCATCGAGGGACTTATGATCTTTAAACCGGAGGGTAGCCACTAAAATCTCTCATGATTCAAGAGATGTGACTGTTTTTTCTGAAAGCAACCAGAGTGGGATACCCTAGAGGTGTATATATGAGAGTGTGTTGTATTCAGTTATTTTTATCTTATGTTAGGTTTGCTAGCGTTTTGTTTTATTCTTGCCATACAATCCTAGTTAGCATGCATCTAAACAGTTAATAATTTGCAGAAATTAAAAGTGCGGGAATTGTAAATCCTAGTTATTACAAGGCTTCGGGGAGGAGATTATTTACATATCCAAAACATGGAGGAATAAAGCAGTAAAGTAAAGCCCTAAATTAAACTATTACAAACCAGGAAGCAGGTACAATAATGAAAATAATAATGTTAAAGTAAAATCGCGCGCGAATTAGAAAGGACGTCTAAACCCTCAAATATTTCTAAGTTAAAAGAAGACTTTTTTTTTGTTTTTTATTTATTTGGAAAATAATAAATTAAATTAAGTCTTAATTAATCAAAATAAGAAAGAAAAGAAAATTATTAAGTAAAATTAATTTCTAAACTAACCTACTATTTTTTTGGAATTTTTATTATGAAAAGAAAGTGAATTAACCTAAATATATTTAATTTTGAATTAAAAAAAGTTAAAATAATTAATTTTCAAAATAATTTAATTTAAAAAAAAACTAACCTAAATTTTTTTATGATTTACCTGATTTTATATTTAAATAAAAATGTTTTTTTTGGAATTAATAAACTAAAAAAACAAGTAAATGGCCCTGGTGTTGATTAGTAAACACGGGTGTGTGAATTGGACTTTGTTAGGCCCAAATAAGGAGATGGCCCAGGCTAGCGTTGGATCTGATGGGGAGATCCTCAGGAGGGACCATGGTGAGGCTGAGCATTCAGGGCGTTGGATTTAGATCAGATACATCTGATGGCATAAATCTGCTGGTGTATGGTATGTGTGTGTTACCTTCAAGCATGGTATCTGCAAAGCTTGAACGTAAGGCCTTATGTGTTATGTTTGTGTCTGATTATTTTTTAGAACATGACATCATAACATCATGACATCATATTTGTTGTACCCCGAAATTTGCCCTCCCATATTTCTCAAGATCTTGCAAGAATAATCTCCAAGTTGATCAAGATTGCTCAAGAGTTGAACAGTCAAGTCATCTCATAAGGCAGTCAATCTCAAAATTAGGGTTTTGTGTTGCATCAAGGTCCTTACATCCAAATGACCTCAAGTGCTCCCCAATGTCCTAATATGTTCTCAAGTTCATCCATGTCAAAACTCAAGCCTTGCAGAGGAAGTTTGGTCAGTCAATTGCTCAAGAGGTCCAAAAATCGACTATGCTAGGGCAAAAGTCAATTGTGACCTACAAATAGTCAAACCTCAATATTTTTTCTCAGCATTCTCATTTTGAAGGATAATTCATCATTTTATCAAGGGTTGATCATGATTCATCAAGGGTTGCTCAAAATTCATCAAGATTCAAAAGTTGCTAAATTAGGGTTTTGGAGGAAAAGTCAACTCAACTTTGACCAAGCATAACTTTCTCATACTTTATGAGAAATGACCCATCCAAATAAAATTTTGAAGAGAATGAAATTTACTACAATCCATATTCACACCCCAAGATCAAGAAATGCACTCACAAAAAGTTACAAATTTGGACATTATAGGTCATTGAAAGTCAACAAAAACACCTTTTTTTCAAAGCTTATAACTTGAGCATGGAATATCAAAATGAGATGATACCAAAATGGTTGGTTATAGGACATCTCAAGCTTTCTAAAAAGTCCAAGAACACTTCCAAAAGTTCCAAATTGAAGAAGTTATGCATTGTTGAAGTTGGGCATTTTTCCAAAATTGCCAAAAGTCAATTATTCCCAAAACATCAAATTTTGTCAAAGGGGCCCACTTTTTTCCACTTGATTTGATCTTGTCACACTACACACGTGTCCTATCTTTAGTCTTGTGTCCATTCATTAATTTTTCTATTTTATTTTATTTTTATTGAATTAATTCATTTTAAATCAATTTAAATCCAAATAAAATCTAAATATTGATAACTTGGTATCTTTTTTATTGATACAGGTCTTTATTATCATCATGGACAAGATCAAACTCGAATCAAGCCATATCATGCACAAAATATTGGATTTGGAATGAAATTGGAAGCTTTTTAATGGAGTATCATATCATATCTTCAAGCATTGATTGGCAAGGATTTAAAGCCCAAAACTTGACCTAATTCACTCCATGTTACTTATACAAGGCAAAGGCACGAGAATTGTAACATAGAGGCTGCACAATCTGGAAAACCAAACTTGAAAAAAACTCTAAAAAGCTTGAAACTAAAATCCATTCTAGAGGCAGATTCAAGGTCAAATATCAACGTAGACCTCTTGCTGGACATCCATTGAGTCTGAAGGAATCAAAAGCAAGCTCTCTCCCTCCCTAAAATGCACTGTAAGTTTTCCTGAAAACCGCCCTGAAGTCGAAAATGTATCCTCTGATTCTTGCATTTTTTGCCAAAATCTTTACACCATCATGTTTATCGTTCCATTTAGAACCTTTCTGTATCATTTGATTATATTTATGTGATCTATAGTGCCATACCCGAACCTAGGGTTTTGAAAATTCGTTTTTGGGCATTTTAATTGCAAGCAAAATTGGTGCAAACAATGGACATAGATGAAATCAGGAGGAAGAGACGATCATGACTATGGTCTTGGTTTGCATTTTTATGGCTTAGAGCTCGTTTTAGGATGAACCTAGGGATTTAGCTGCGGATAAAAATCCACAGGTAAATAACCAGGTTGTAATGAAGAAGACGATTACGTGCCCCCTCCCCATTGGATCGTTCATAATTTCGCGCTTATTTTTTATAATTTCTGGCATTTGTTTTGTTTTCTAATATATTAATTCTTACCTAATCCATTAACAAATAAAATACATTGGCTTAGTGGCCAGGCGCTAGTACAGAATCCACTGGGATCTGGGTTCGAATTCCAGGTCCCCCAAATGCATTTGTTTCATTTTTCAACAGGTGATTCCATGCAGCATCAAAGGCGTAGCCTATCATACTCCTTTAGATCCCAAGCGCCAGATGGCCTCCAGGCCAAATCTGATGGCCCAAAGGTGATATCCACCATACACCCAAGTCAACATGCGCGTGGAGAAACAGGAAAGTCAATCAGGCTGGTTTGTAATGGGCCTCAAAAATGCTATTCTCACATCCAGATCTGGACCCAAACCCCTCTTTGGTTATTTCTATTTCTTTTTTTTATTTCATTTATTTATTTGCTTTGTTTATTTATTTTATTTTCTAACTAACCAATTAAATTATTTTCCTCATAAAATCAAAAACCAAAAAAACATTTTATTTATTAAAATTAAATTCATGACTTTATTTTTGTAAATAAATTAATTTAATTAATTTAGTTTTAATTAGGTATAATTTTTAATATCTTTTGCAAATAATTAAAATTAATGTAGAAAATTAGGTTTTTACTAATTTTAATCAAATATTTTTATTTCTTTAAATACCCAAAAATCCAAAAATATTTTAATTAATTAATTTAATTGTTAATTTAGATTTAATTCCTTTTAATTCAAAAATAACCAAAAAAAAATGTTTTTTTTTCAAAAAGGGTCAAAACCCTAAAAAACTCGCATTCGCTTTAATTTTCTCGCACGCGACCAATTTTGCCTCAATATTGTATCTACTTCTTGATATGTGATAGCTTTTAATTAGGACTTTATTTTATCGCTTTATTTTACTTTTCGCATTTTAATTTTTAAGGGTTGTCTTTGGCGATGTAAATACCCGACGCCTTGTAATAATTTAGATTTAATTTCCACAAATTTAATTCTCGCAAGCTATAAATTGTTAGATGTTTGATAATAGGGAATGCATGACAAGATCAAATGTATGAACTTAAAATCAACATAGCTCACCCATGACATGTACAAAGACAAAATTAACCGAAATAACACACTCGCACATGCGCACTCTTAGGGTACACCTCACTTGGTTGCCTTCAAACGTGGTCATTGAGTATAGGAAGTTTTAGAGGTCTCCCTCTTGTCCAAAGATCATAGTTGCCTTGAAATGGTTGCCTCGGAAAAAATGATCTAAGACATTAGGGTTACCGCTAAGGCGTCCTAACATTGCTTTAGTGACCACACGTCCCTTAATCGAATTGACCCTTAAAACTCCAACGACGGTGCTACCTACTCATTCATAGTGGGATAGCATTGTCTAAAGGACATTTGCACAGATTAATTCCTTTTTCGAGTAGGTAGATGGTTCTTAAGTACTTGCTCTCTTAAAACAAAACAAAACTTTTCGCACTTACACTCCTTTCAAACAAAAACTTCTTTCAAACCCACAAACACAAAGAAAAGCAAATTTTGAAAACACTTTGAGCAAGTACCTAAGAGCCCGTGGATAACCACGGATAGAAAGGGTGCTAACACCTTCCCTTTCTATAATCTACCCCCCCGGACCCGAGAAACATCTTGAAAAAGGAATTTTTCTGTGCTTTTTTCCTTTCCTTGTTGGATAAAATAAAAGACAATGGCGACTCTTGCTTACCGCGACATTTTGCAAAAACAAACGCAAAACGCGAACCAGCATTCCAAAACAGTCAGTTCTCTTCCCATCGCATCACAGAACTGGCGACTCTGTTGGGGAATATATAATAAGTGAGGTGTACCTTAGGATTAGATCATTGTGTTTTCAATTGTATGCTTTGTATGATTTATATTTGTGGGCTTGTATTGGAGTTTCTATAGATCCTTACCCGGATCTGGGGATACCCTTTAGGTAAGTAGCAATAAACTGTGAGGGAACTATACGGCGTAGACCGATACGGTTGAAGCAGTAGCTACATTGGTGTGGCACTTTAGTCTATACCGATATCCCTTGTGTTGGAACGAGGAGAATATGGGTCTTCTAAGGGGTCATTAAGCACCAACTGGCCTTAGAACCTTTAAATTGACCAACTTGGCCATAGAACAGTAGCAGTATGCTACACTCATTGAGACTAAAGTCTCGCGATGATTCCGGCTGCAAAAAAAGGTTGCTAAACTGGAATTATGACCGATTGAGGGTAGTCAGTGATATTGAGATCCTCTAGAACCCGGTTACTATTTTTAGGATAGGTTTAAACCAACTGAAATGAAAGAGGGTAGTACATAAGCTCCTTGCCAGCCTGAAATCTAAGGGCTCTCTGTGTGACTTGTGTGACTTGTGTGCCTTTACCATGTTTGCTATTTATGGATACTTGTGGTGTGCTTACTATCATGACATCATAACATCATAACATTGCATACATCTTGCATTGGACTAACCTATTTCAAAGACAGGAGGGATTCATCTTTGTTCTGTTTTGTAGGTCATCATGATGCCCATGCGTAGGAATACCATCAGGATCAACTTTGTCCAAGTTCCTACCTTGCTTAAAGAATTGGTTGCAAAGATGCCTGATACTACTTCCTTCATCAGGAGACATGGTTATCTTCTGAGTTTGGACACCTCCAAATTGGACGAGCAGATGATGAGTGTCCTAGTCCAGTTCTATGATTCGTTGTACCATTGTTTTACTTTTCAAGACTATCAGCTGGTTCCCACCTTATAAGAGTTCTCTGAGCTGCTCGGTATCTCTGTTCTGGAGCAGACCCCGTTTACTGGTTGGGAGAAGACCCCCAGGCCCGAAGAGATTGTTGCAGCCCTTCATTTGACCAAAGAGGAGGTAATGGCTAATTGGGAGACTAGAAGTGGAGCAAAGGGCTTTCTGACTAAATTCTTGGTTGGTAAGGCTAACTATTTCTGGGATAGCCTAGACTTCAAGGCATTCGAGGATATTCTGGCTCTTCTGATATACGGCTTGGTATTGTTTCCGAACTCTGACTCTTTTGTTGATGTTAATGCGGTAAAGATCTTCATCTCTCACAATCCTGTACCCACTCTATTGGGTGATATCCTTCATCAGCTCTATGCTCGTACTGCCCGAAAGCGGGGAACCTTGATGTGTTGTGCTCCGTTATTAGCAAGGTGGTTTATTTTGCACCTTCCCAAATCAGTGCTGAAGAAAAAAGAAGGCATGGGTTGGGCCTATAGGGTTATGGATGTCTCTCATAATGACATCATCTGGACTCTCAAGGGTATGGACGAGGTGACTATTATTGATCGCTGTGGGGAGTACCCTAATGTTCCACTGATAGGAACCCATGGAGGAATTTCTTATAATACGTGCTTAGCCTTACGTTAGTTTGGGCGTGCCAGAAGAGAAGGACCTCATGAGCTGCTAAAGCCTCATATCATCTTTGATTTTCAAGGGGATGGCGACGAGCTACACCACAGATTCATAAGGGCTTAGGATAGAGTTCACCAATCTGATCCACATGAGTTGGGTCCAAAAACTTCACTTCTGATGGAGCCATATCTCAGATAGGTTTGTATCCGTGCCCAAAAGTTGGGTATGCCGTATGAAGCCGTATGGCCTGTCATTCTTGAAGTTGCTAATGAAGAAGGGGTTCTTCCAACCATCCTCCATCCTTATATGCCCACTGACATTGGGGCACTGAAAAGGTCTTGGATGCAGCTGAGGGAAGAACGGGATTCTTACCGAGAGAAGTTCAATGAGCAAGAGCAGAAGATCTAGAAGTTGACTAGGCAGTTGGAGAACAAGCAGATCCTGAATGACTATGTCCGCACCGACAAGAAAATACCATGGGAGCATTGATGGGCCTTTGTTGATTTCCTTTCCAATTTTCATTTACTTTTTAGTATTTCCATTCTTGTAAAGCCTTAAGGGCAATCAGTTGAACAATTTGAATTCCAAAGTTTATCTAATAAAGTGTGTTTCCTTTCTGGTTTACAAATTTGAATCTCTTGATTGTCTTTGAAATCATGTCATATGCATTTCATCCCATGCACTTCATAAACAGGTACTCGTTACAGGTCTCTTATCTTCTTCGATGTTTATTTCAGCACTCATCATGTTTGCTGAACCTTCAACTGAGCAAGCCATCAAGGCCCTCCAGGCCCAGAATGCCCAATTCCAAGAGTTGTTCATGAATCTAGCTAAGGGTCAGCAAGACCTGAAGACCCTGATTCTGAAAGAGAAGAAAAAGAAGAAGAAGAGGATAATCCTGTTTAATACAGGGCACAGGTTTGGAAACAGGCTACAGAATGAAGTTGATTTGACCACCTCATCTGGAGGGAAAGATAGTCAGGAAGAAAGGAGGGCTCCTAGCCTAGTGGTCTCCGACAACGAGACGGACTTCGACGAAGAACAGTATCCTCTGGCTGAGGACAGATACAAATAACTGGAAGACCGGTTGAGTGCTATGGAAGTTCATAAAGTGCCTGGTCTGGAATTTGGTGATCTGGGTCTATCATCTAGGGTGGTAATTCCCCACAAATTCAAGGCACCAGCCTTTGCTAAGTATGATGGAGTTTCTTGTCCGAAGTTGCACCTTCGGTCATATGTAAGGAAGATTCAGTCGTACACCGCTGATAAGAACTTATGGATCCACTTCTTTCAAGACAGTCTCTCAGGGACTCAGCTTGAGTGGTTTTATCAGTTGGATAGAGCCAGTATTCACAATTGGGAGGATTTGGCTACTGCTTTCTACAGGCAGTATCAGTACAACTCCGACCTCGCTCCCACGTGTACCCAACTCTAGGGTATGTCAATGGGAACGGGTGAAGGATTCAAAGATTATGCTCAGAAGTGGAGGAACCTCGCCGGAAGAGTACAACCACCCTTGGCTGATCGGGAGCTTGTTGATATGTTTCGGGGGACCTTGTCCGGTCCATTTTTCAACCATCTAATCGGAAGCTCTTCGTCTGGGTTTACAGAGCTTATTTTGACTGGTGAGAGGATTGAGGCTGGTATTAAGGCTGGTAAGATACAGAAGGGTACCTCATCAAGCACCGAGAAGAAGCCCTTTAAGAAAGAGTCAAGTATTGTCTACAGTTCGAGAAGACAGAATAGACCTGAACACCGCCAAGTTGTTAATGCGGTTATTATTTCAAAACCTGATGGTGCTTCTCAGCACAACAATCAACAAAAGGATGAGAGACCTCGAAGGCAATTCACCCGTCTCAGCATGACTTTGTCTCAGATTCTGCCACAATTGCTGAAAACCAATCTGGTGATTCTAAAGGAAGCCCCAAAGAATCCAAATACTACATCACCGAGGTATAACCCTAATGCCCGCTGTGCTTATCACTCTGATAGCCCGGGGCATAATACATATGATTGTTGGACTTTTAAGAATAAGATACAGGACCTAATTGATGCGAAGGAGATTGAGTTCGAGGCGCCCGAAAGGCCTAATGTTGTGACTGCTCCTATGCCCAAGCATGGAGTAAATTCTATAGAAGATGACTCGTTTGTGGTTTCTGTGGATGATATTGTTACCCCTCTGATGACTGTAAAGAAGAACCTTTTGCTAGCCGGTTTATTTCCGGGTTGTAACGAAGATTGTTGTATGTGTTCTGTTCTGCCTACTGGTTGCCATCTTTTGAAGTCAGGTGTCCAATGCCTGATGGATAGTAAAGAGATTTTGTTTGAGAAGACTGTTGTACCCTCAGTTCCTACTGAAGAAGTTGCCATTATTACCATTTTTGACAATTCTTCCAAGGCTCCCTCGAGGAAGCCTGTTAGAATTACATCTGTTCCGAGAATCGCACCTGTGATCATCACTGTTCCGGGGCCCATCCCCTATACCTCTAATAAAGCTGTCCCTTGGCACTATGGGGCTGATGTTTATTTTCATGGAGTTAAACAAAAGTTGGATACTGATACTGACGTCAGCAATATTGTTGGACCTGCTAAAGTCACCTGCAGCGGAAGACTTTTCTCACCTGATATCTCTCCACCAACTGCCCGAAAGCCCGTTGTTATTACACCTGCCAGTGTACCTGCTACCGTTCCTGTTCAAATTCCTATTCTTACCCCTGTCGCCGAATCATATGACACTCGAGGTAAGGGGATCACCATTGTTGAAGCTTCTAAACAAGAGATGGAAGAGATTATGAAAATCATCAAGAAGAGTGACTACAATGTAGTTGAACAGCTGGGGCAAACCCCGTCCAAGATTTCTATGTTGTCACTGTTGCTATGCTCAGAGGCCCATGCCAAGGCTCTGATTACCTTCTTGAAGACTGCCCACGTACCACAAGAGACATCAGCTGATCAGTTTACAGATTGCGTGGCCAATTTAACTACTGATAATGGGTTGGGTTTCTCTGACGCCGATTTGACTGCTAAAGGGAAGAATCACAATGATGCCCTGCATGTCTCCATTGAATGCAGGGGCATTACTCTTGCTCATGTATTGGTGGATACTGGTTCCTCGTTGAATGTCCTACCTAAGAAAGCTCTGGACCGGTTGGACTGTGAAGGATTGGAGTTAAAACCAAGCAACATTGTCGTCAGGGCCTTTGATGGGTCTAAAAGGATGGTGCACTGAGAAGTTGATATTCCAATCAAAGTGGGTTCTCATGTCTTCAATTCTACATTCTATGTGATGGACATGCAGCCATCTTATTCTTATTTGTTGGTTCGTCCATGGATCCACAAAGCCGGGGCCGTAACCTCAACGCTCCACCAGAAACTGAAGTACCCGGTTAAAGGGAAGATTGTGACAGTACAAGGAGAGGAAGAATACATGGTTAGCCACCTCAAATCTTTCTGATATGTAGAGATGGATGGGGAGTTCATTGAGACCCTATTCCAGCATTTTGAAGAGGTTCCCCAAACACTGGCGTCAACTGAGACTGTTGTTGAAGATTCTCCTATGAAGATGGCTTCCCTCAAGGATGCCCGGGCTGTTGTTGAGAAAGGTGGGTGCGCAAATTGGGGACGACTCCCTGATTTTACACAGAAGACTAACAAGTTTGGTTTGGGTTTCACTGCAGAAGCTCAAAGGGTTGTTCGGAATGCACGGATCGGAAGACCTTCCGTGTTCATCAGCAACTCGGGAGTGAATGCCATTGAAGATGATATGGAAGAGTCTGAGTTCGACAGCTGGATCTATCCTACGACCGATGGTGAACCAAGCAACTGAACACCAAAGGACTTCATCCCTATTACTTTTGTTACCCAATAATGAAACTTTTTGTTTTGAATTTGTAACAGACAATGTTTTAAACTTTATGGCCCGGTGTATTACCCGGGGCACCGTGGCTTCATTTGTGAGGGCTTTATGTGTGTCATTTTCATATATCATTAATAAAAGAATTGGATGTTCTTGCATTTAAAATTTTGCGCTCCTTGTTTTTCTTTATTATATATTGCAAAACAGCTATTTTACACACACTTACATATACAGGTCCACATCCACTCTGGATCCTACTGGTAACGACTCTTCTACTGCCAGTTATGACTTCGAAAGTCCGATCAACTTAGCCGAAGACGAAGGTGAAGATGATTGTGAAGTGCCTGGTGAACTTGCAAGACTGTTACTTCAAGAAGAGAGGGTTATTCATCCGCACGAAGAGCCGGTGGAATCAGTGAATCTGGGTACTGAGACAGACAAAAAGGAAGTTAAGATAGGTGCAAATCTGGAGCTTAGTGTGAAGCAACAGTTGATTCAGATGCTGCGTGACTATGTTGAGATCTTTGCCTGGTCTTACAAAGATATGCCTGGGTTGGATACTGATATTGTGGTTCACCGCCTTCCTACCAAGGAAGACTTTTGTGATCGGTGGATTTAGAACTGACTGTTTAACGCTGGTTCGCGAAATGTCGCGGTAAGCAAGAGTCGCCATCGTCTTTTATTTTCTCCAGATGGAAAGGACAAAAGCACAGAAAAATTCCTTAAAGAGATTGCTCTCGGTTCGGGAGGTAGTTTATAGAAAGGGAAGGTGTTAGCACCCTTTCTATCCATGGTTATCCATGGGCTCTTAGATACTTGCTCATTGTGTTTTCAAAATTGGCTTGTTTGCTTTTCAATGTGGGTTTTAAAAAAGTTTCTTTGAAAATTTCAGTTCGACTCTTGTATCGGTCCTCAAGAGTGTTTGAAAAATTGCTTTCGAAAGCTTTTTGAAAAGGTGTCGGTGTGAAAAGTATTTTTGATTTGTTTTGAAATTAGAGCAAGTATCAAGAGTCGTCTACCTACCCTAAGGAATTCGTCTGTGTAAATGTCCTTTAAAGTAGTGCCATCCCACCATTGAGAGGTAGGTAGCACCACCGTTGGAGGTGTTCGGGTCAATTCGAGGTTCGGGACATGGTGATCACCAGAGCAATGGGAAGATACCTTAGAAGCTACCCTCATGCCAGGTTCCCGGATCATGAGGACTTACTAAGACATCCTCTACTCGACGATCACCTTTCGAGGCAAGGCAACAGTGAGGCGTACCCTAGGGGTGGTGTGTGATTTGTGTGTCATGTTCATTTGCATTTATCTTGCTCATGTCAAAGTGATCTATGCGTTTGTTTTTATTTTAGGCCATTCATTCTTGCATGCATTTATTAACAGTTAAAAAGATGCGGAAATTAAAAGTTCTAAACTATTACAAAGGCGCGGGTCCACATCGCCAAATTAAAATCCAGGACCCGATTTGACAGAAAGTAAATAAAGAAATAAAGTAAAGTGCGAGAAATTTAATTTACACAGCTTCGGGAGAGTTACATAAATATTTAAAAGAAGGAAATAAATAAAATGCGCAAAGAGAATAAAAAAAATCGCAAGCGAGGGCATTGGACCCTTTTTAATGAAATTAAATTATGATTATTAAATTAATGAAATAAAAAAAGAAAAAAAGAAATTATTTTGAGATTTTTTTGGATTTATGGTTTTTTATGTGAATTAAATGAAATTTAAACCTAATTCTACAATTTTTATTTTATTAAGAAAAGATATTAAAGTTTAACCTAAAATTAACCCTAATTAATTAATTGCAAGTATTTACAAAAATAAATAATAGTAAATAATTAATTATCAGTGAAAAGAAAAGAAAAAGTAATTAAAATAATTAAAACCTAATTCTACAAGTTTTTTAAGTTTATTGAGAAAATATTTGAATTAAACCTAATTTAAAAAGCTAAAATTAATTAATGATATTTATTTACAACAAATATTAAAATAAAATATATTTTGTTTTTTATGACTTTTCTGATTTTTCTATTGTTTTTATCTTTATGAAAATAATTAAATTAAAGAATTAAATTAAAAGACTAATTAAAACAAAAATAGAAAAATATGAGAAAAAGAATTAGAAAGGCAAACCATGGGGGGTCTGTCCCCAATTGGAGGTTTTGCTTAGTAATTTAGGCCCATTTGTCTATGGCCTCATTTGACTCTGACGCTAGCATGTGGCATGTTTGACCAACGAATATGGTGCTCCTCTGATCAGGGCCAATGGATTAATCTCAGTGGGCGCGTGGCATAGTTGGACCAAGGGGTGTTTGATGGCCTTCAAGGAAGAACGCTGCATAGGATAACGTTAGTAAAAATATTATGGAAAGGGATGGGGACCTGGGGCTCGAACCCAGGTCCCAGAGATTACCAACGCGTTCCTTGACCAGTGGAGCTGCTGTGTATCTTTGTATATTACATAACCAATAAACATTATAAAATAAAACAAACGCTAGTGCCCTTTTCCGCGCGAAAATTTGAACGAACCAACCAACGCCTTACACCTCATCTTCTTCTTCTTCGTTTTGCTTTTTGCCTGAAACATAAAAGAGTTAGCGGGGGTTTTAAACCCCCCTAAAATATGCTTGTTTTCAAAATAACGATTAGGCCATATGGCCACATAAATTAGGCGCGAGGGTTCTGTTCAGATCGTCCAAGCATGTTGAATTCAACCATGGTATTATGGTGTCTCAATTTCACAGTAGCTAGAAACGCCTAATTTGAAAGTCCTGTAACCCTAGCATCCTTTAATGGTGAAATCGCGTATGGGTGTGGAAAACTTAATTGAACAACACAGTTAGCTTCAGAATGATGAGAGCAACACAAAACAAGTATTAGAATTCAAAATCATGCCATGAATGATAAAATACGATTTATGCAAAAAAGTGAAAAAGCTTGAGTTCTATTCACCAATTCTGGGCGTTAGGGACGTGGAAAACGATTCAAACACGTTTCTTGATGTCTCGGGAAGGTGATGAGATAATTATTTTGGCTTGAATCGCACTGGAAGACAGTTTTCAGTATTGGGAATTTTTGTCAAAAACTCAAGTTTGGTTATGGATTTCTGGCGCAGCTGGGAGGTCTTGGGCACGAGGGTTAGCATGTATATATGTGTATGAGAGATTAGGGTTGAGTTTTTTGTCCAAAGAATCCTTGAATTGATGGAGAAGATATTTGATTTTCAAGCCATGAGTTTTCAATCTTTTTCATGCTATTTGGTTCAAATCATGTCTAATTATCAAGATTCTTTCCAAATCTGATTATACACAAAATCTTGAGACTATTTCATGCACAAAAAGATTTAAAACGTTAGGCTTAGTATTTTCCACATATTTATTTTAATTAAATGAATTATTAGCATTTAAAAATTCAAATAAATAAATAAAAATGATGAAAAACTTCCCTTTGGGCCAAATGGTCGTGCACATGCCTTAGATGATGGATTTTGGAAGAAAAAGAGGCCCATTAGCATTTTTAAGACTTTTGAAGCAATGTTGACTTTTCAAAATATCCAAAAATGTCCAAACTTCCACAAGGCATAACTTGCTCAATTTTTAATATTTGCTCATGTTCTTGGACATTTTGGAAAGGTCTTTGAGTCCTCTAACCAATGCCTTTGTTCCCATGTCATTTTGATTTACCAAACGCAAGTTATGGCCTTTGACTTAAAGTCCCTTTTTGTTGACTTTTGAAAATGACCTATAATGTTGAAATTGATAACTTTTTGTGAGAGCATTTCTTGGACTTGAAGTGTGAAGAGGAGTTGTAGGAAATGTCTTTCTCTTCAAAATGAGCTTTGGATGGAATTTTTCTGATAATCCATGTGGAAGTTATGCCTTGGTCAAGTTACAGTTGACTTTTTCAACTGTCCTAATATGGAAACTTTTGCATCTTGAGACCTTTTGAGCCAAGCTTTGAGAATCATGATCAAGCATTGATCAAATGATGTTTGTGGCTTCAAAATGAGATGTTGACCAAAAATTTGAACTTTTGACTGTCAAATGACCATTTTGCCCCTACAGTTGACTGTAGTGCAATTAGGGTTTTTGACTGTGCAATTTTGTGTTGTAAGTCTTGAAACTTGGTATGAGGATGCTTGACCATTCTTATAGGCATGTGGGACTTGATTGGACCCTTGGAAACTTCATTTTCTTTGTCATAACCAAAACCCTAGTTTTTGACTGTTAGGAGGCCCTTGAACTGTGCAACCCTTGGGGAGATTTTGAAGCTTTGACTTGGCAAATTTTGAAGAATATGGGAGGGCAAATTTTGGGGTACAACAGTTGCCCCTGTTCAATCTTCTTAGACCTGAGGATGCAGATTGGCTGACGTGCCTATCGTAATCCGAAGGTGGAAGATGATTGAACACTAGAGTGCCCAGAAATTTGCGCTCACATAGTAGTGTGATGGGGGAATGGGCTTATAAATGCCATTTGGAGATTGATGGACAGGA
The DNA here is from genome assembly GCA_948472305.1 of Vicia faba. Lineage (NCBI taxonomy): Eukaryota > Viridiplantae > Streptophyta > Magnoliopsida > Fabales > Fabaceae > Vicia > Vicia faba. The sequence goes on from OX451740.1 coordinate 1,291,845,624, forward strand.
TGATGGGCTTATAGATGCCATGCTAAGAGGTGATGGATAGGTGGATGGGCTTATAGATGCCATCTGGATGTTGATCGCGTAAGAGATTCCTTAGCGAGAACTTGCGTACCTGCAAAAGAAAAATGAGTACCTGGCCTGTTACAGGAGCTGGTCTTCAAACTCTTCGTATAGATGTGTCCTGACTGGTTACAGGAGCTGAATCTGGAGCTTCAAACGGTGATGAATGAACTAGGGATGGTTACTACCTCAATAGGAACGGTGAGAGAACCTTGGATGATTTCAACCTCAACAGTAGCGCTGAGAGAATCTTGGGCGACTTCAATCTCAACAGTAATCATTGAGAGAATCTTGGGCGACTTCAACCTCAACAGTAATCATTGAGAGAATCTTGGGGCGATTACTACCTCCGCAGTAACGGGGAGAGAACCACAGGCGACTACAACCTCAACAGTATCATTGAGAGAATCTTGGATATCTTCTACTTCAACAGTAACGCTGAGAGAATCTTGGGGCGATTACTACCTCCGCAGTAACGGGGAGAGAACCACAGGCGACTACAACCTCAACAGCAATCATTGAGAGAATCTTGGACGACTTCAACTTCAACAGTAACGCTGAGCGAATATGGGGATGATTACTACCTCCGTAGTATCGGGGAGAGAACCATAGGCGACTACAACCTCAACAGCAATCATTGAGAGAATCTTGGACGACTTCAACTTCAACAGTAACGCTGAGCGAATCTTGGGCGACTTCAACCTCAACAGTAATCATTGAGAGAATCTTGGGCGACTTCAACCTCAACAGTAATCATTGAGAGAATCTTGGGCGACTTCAACCTCAACAGTAATCATTGAGAGAATCTTGGGCGACTTTAACCTCAATAGTAATCATTGAGAGAATCTTGAATATCTTCTTCAACAGTAACGCTGATAGAATCTTGGGGCGATTACTACCTCCGCAGTAACGGGGAGAGAACCACAGGCGACTACAACCTCAACAGTAATCATTGAGAGAATCTTGAATATCTTCTTCAACATTAACGCTGATAGAATCTTGGGGCGATTACTACCTCCGCAATAACGGGGAGAGAACCACAGGCGACTACAACCTCAACAGTAATTATTGAGAGAATCTTGAATATCTTCTACTTAGTCTTTATCAGGAAAATCTGTTAGGGGTCGATTTAGCTGGACTAGAGAAGGCCTTTGACTGGATAAGAAACAGAAAATCTTAGGGTCGATTAACTGAACCGGTCTAGGTCTTGAAATATAGCTGAGAACTTAACTGGATCTTTCCTGAAAGGTAAAGGTCAGTTATATGCAATGCATGATATGGATCAAGCAATGATGTTCTCAACATAAATGAGATTTGTAAGATATGATGCGTATATGTATGGAAGTGCGATGTTTATGAATGTATGTTTTCGTCTTAGGAAAATAAATCCTTGACGGGTGCCGGGAAGTCACTCCTGGGCTGATGTTTGGAGAAAAGAACTTCGCTTCCGCTGGGGGATGATAGTTGCAAGAATACCGGTAGGAGAAGATAACTCTGTTGGGGAATAAGCTTGGCGAATGGATAACTCTGCGGGGAGAAAAGTGCTCTAACGATCTTGCTGGGAAGCAATACTCTGTGGGGAGAGAGGTACTTTGTTGAGTTGTTGATAAAACTTGCTGGGGATACCCTTGTTGTGTTGGAAGTGTTAATAGACTTCGCTGGGGATAAGAAGACTTCGCCGAGGACGATCTTTCCGTGGCTTTTGGCTGAGGATAACCCAGTTATATCCTGGTAGGGAAATAACTCTTTGAATAAAGCCGGGAGACGCGTTCGTGCTCTACGAGGATAAGCTTCCAGAATCTACTGGGGATAAGCTTACTGCTTGGGGAGATGAATTCCAACTTTTCTGGGGAAATCTTGATTAGACTCTTCTTGGGGAAGTTTTGAACTGTATCAGGGAAGTGACTCCATTGAATGTCTGGTTTACCGCTGGGGAACAATCTTTAGGTCAATACTGCCGGGGATGCTTGTTTAAGAGTATTTGTATATTGTGTTGGGGAATGTTGAGATCTGCGGGAAGATACCCAACTTCCTTAAGGCTGACAGTAAGCTAACTCTGCTTGGGGAGAGTGCACTGACTTGCTGACTCATTCTCTGGGGAATTAAGATATACTGGTTGTGTTCTTCAGCTGAACCTACCTTGGTACCTTGGCGGATTGAGCAATTAGATCGTTTATACAACTCTTTATTGCCCCTGTTTCTAATATTGGAGAGAAAGACCTGTGAGGTGCTGATAGTTGTTGATGGACAAACCTTCTTCTAGTAGGCAGGTGACAAGATGGCAGGACATAGTCGTACACTTTGATCCCTAATTTTTGCCTGGACCGCCCTTTCGGGTTTTCAGTCCATCGGGATACCCTTTTTTGCCCAAGCCGCCCTTTCAGGTTTTCGACTTGTCGGGTGTACAGATTTTTTCCATTTCATCCCTTATTTTTCCCGAACCCTTTTGGTTCGCCGGGAAGCCCTAATTTTTGCCTAGGTATGTCAACCTAGCGGGTCTTTGATTACGCATAGTATTTTTTCGACTATGTCCATGCTTTCAGAATGTAGGGAGGTGCCCCTGTTAGAAGTGTTTTGTCATGCCACCAGAAGGTGTTTGATCAGGCAAGATTCGTTGTTGGAATGCCCCAAGTGACTCAGGCGGAGATTTGCCCCAGGCTATTTGGTCTTTGAGAGATTCTCCGAATTTTGATTGGACTGCCCCAGATGACGGACCATGATCATGTCATGCCCCTTGATTGGAAGTGCTTTTGTTCATTAGGCATTCGTCGTGCGAATTTCCCTGCTGCTCAAACAAAAAGTCATATGCAAACAAAGTTATGTTAAAAATGCAAAGCTTATGTCTGTTTCGAAGTTTTTGGAAATGCATGCTTTTTCATAAAACAAGTGAATGTTTGTAAAACGTGATGTCAACTCCATATTTTATCGCAAGCCTTAAGGAGTCAGGATACCTGTCGTAACAGTATGCTTTCGAACTAACCCATGCTTCAGCTAGGACTTTTAAGGGTTATAACGTGGCCTGGTTCACGGTTTAAGAAACAAAGGATAAAGGCTCAAATTATTTGTACCCACCCGCTCTTCATGATGTTCTTCAAACCTAAAACTCAGTTGATCGTGCGTTAGACCTTGTTCGAGTCTTTGCTTTGATGCTCCAGTGATGGTTCGGATATTGACAGTTTATTTTGAATGGGCAGTCATTTCCTTTTTTTGTTGAGGGTTTGTGTGACCTCTTTCATTTTTGATTTTGCTATCCCTATTTTTTGCCTGAACTGTTTCTTTTGTGATTACAGTCAGCGGGATGCCCCAGTCTTGTAAGTTGCCTTTATATGTTTTGACTTACTGGGCTTTTATTTTTGAGATGATGACTGCCCTTCTTTATTTATTCGGAACCATCACTGTCTTTTTTGTTTTGTAAGGACCTCTTTGGTGCCTTTGTTATGCACTTGGATCAACTAAGAGACTACCCTGCCCCAGGTTATGATTAAGGGTTTTAAATTTCGAAAAGAAAAACTCCTACTTCTTTGGCTCAGAGGGGTTGACGAGGGATTATCATCCTTATAACTCCAGTGTTTAGGGATTGAAACAATGCATGTACCTCATCAGCGGGGTCTGTTCAAAAGCACACTGTAGATTATGGTATTGTTTTCGTCATCCTCCCTCAAGAGGCTTAGAATTATTAATCGAGAGTTGATCATCAGAAAAAATATGAAAATAATTTGCATATAGTGAATACGAATATATTGCTTCAAAACAGACGTATGCGATGCATTAATGAAATAACAATGTTTAACAATGAACAAATGTTTGAACAATCAAAAAGAATTACAACTTGAACATTCGAATGAACAAAAGTTTTCTAGTCCCAGGGCTTGTCACTTTAAATGGTGAGTCTTGGAGGGATGGTAGAAAAATTCAGCCTGACCATCTTGTGTGAACTCCAATGCCCCTTCATCAATCAGGTCCTGGATCTTATTCTTCAGAGCCCAACACTCATTTGTATCATGTCCTGAACTGGGAGAGTGGTAGGCACACCTTTTATTGGGATCATAAGCAGGATGTGCTGTGTTGGGGTTCTGGGGATGAGCCCTTAATGTGATCAGGTTCAATCTCAACAGGCGTTGTAAAGCTTGAAACAGCGACATGTTGAGTGGGGTGAATTGCCTCCTGGACTTGTCTGGCTGAAGCCGGTGAGGTTGATGCTGAATTCGTGACACTGGAGCCATTTGAGGATCTCTCCCCTTATCTCCTTGTCTCAAAGGTGGCTGAACGATGACTGGCTTTTTACCCTTAGACGTTTGCCCCAGTTGGTTACCCTGAAGCAGTTGGTTGATGAGAACTCCAAGCTCTTCTTGTCTTTGAGCTAAGCCCTGAATGATAGTCACCTGCCCCAGCATTTGGGCTTTCATTGCATCCATCTCAGTTTGCAGGTGTTTCAACCGTTCGTCCTCAGCACTGTTCCTGACCAAAGTCTCCATGAGAAGTGTCCTTAGCTCCTCCTGCCCCTTGGATAGATTCAGGAGGATTTCCCCGAACCGAGTCTCTTGAGCCAGAAGGTCCTGATTATCTTGTCGGGAAGCCATTGCTGAAATAAACAGCGAGAGAGGTAAGTGACCTGCAAAAGGGATACCTGTAATGCAATGATATGTATGATATGCATGCAATGTTTTCAAAGATCTCGCGGGGTAAACAAGAAAATTGTTAGAGTTGGAAACTGATAGCTTGATTGAAGGAACTGCATCTTATAGAGAGTCCTTCTTCCAAGGGTCAAAGGCTCACCATATCCAGTGGGTCATAGCCCCTGACTTTAGTCATCATACCTGGTTTTGGTTTCCAAACAACCTTGGTTAGGGGAACCTTCTTCAAGTGTCAAAGCTCACCATATCCCGTGGGTCATAGCCCCTGACAACCTTGGCTAGAGGAAAATAAATCCTCTTTGCCCCTTGCTGGGATAGTTGATTCACCATGACCTGCATCACAAGCCCTTGAGATCCTTGAAATGGGTTAGGATGTATGCAATGATATGATGTTATGTTATGCATGGGGTAATGTAAGTAACCCTGTTATGAGTCCCAATTAAGGACTGCAAACCAAAACCTGCAAGAAACTCAAGTAAAAACTGTCATGAGTCCCAATTAAGGACTAAAACAAAACCTGCAAGAAACTCAAGTAAAACCTGTCATGAGTCCCAATTAAGGACCAAAACAAAACCTGCAAGAAACTCGGTAAACCTTGTTATGAGTCTTAATTAAGGACTACAAACAAAACCTGCAAGAAGCTCAAGTGTCAGACAACAAGCATGCAAATAGTCAAGTTGGAAGGCACACAAGTCACACAAGAGAAGCCCTTAGAGTTTAGGCCAGCATGGGGTCTGGGTATTACCCTCTTGAAGTTGGTGGGCTCAACCTGTCCTATTAGAAGTAACCGGGTTCTAAGGGTCCCAATATCACGGGATTGCTTTCATTGTTCATCGTTTCGATTTAGCCACTGAACTGGCGACCGAAATATTCCAGGAAAGCAACCCTCAATTGAGTGTAGTATCGAGTATCAACTAACCTCGGACTGCACCAAAGTCAGTTATCTCACTACCCTAAAGAGGCCAAGATAGTTCAATTAAGGTTCCTAAGTTCTGTTGATGCTTCACGACACCACGCGGAGGCCCCGTACTCTCCTTGACTGAACTCAAGGGTTACCGGTACACACCAAAGTGCCACATCAACGTAGCAGACTGTTTCAACCATGTCGGTATACCCCGCACAGTTCCCTCACAGCCTTGTTGCTACTTTCTAAGAAGGTATCCCCCAGATCCGGGTTAGGATCTATAGAACTCCCAAGACAGTCCCACAATTTAAAGCAAGCAAATCAATACAATTGAAAACACAGTTATGAACTAACCCTAAGGTACACCTCACTTTATAAAGAGTCCCCAGCAGAGTCGCCAGTTCTGTGATCGGTGGATTTAGAACTGACTGTTTAACGCTGGTTCGCGAAATGTCGCGGTAAGCAAGAGTCGCCACCGTCTTTTATTTTCTCCAGATGGAAAGGACAAAAGCACAGAAAAATTCCTTAAAGAGATTGCTCTCGGTTCGGGAGGTAGGTTATAGAAAGGGAAGGTGTTAGCACCCTTTCTATCCATGGTTATCCATGGGCTCTTAGATACTTGCTCATTGTGTTTTCAAAATTGTCTTGTTTGCTTTTCAATGTGGGTTTTAAAAAAGTTTCTTTGAAAATTTCAGTTCGACTCTTGTATCGGTCCTCAAGAGTGTTTGAAAAATTGCTTTCGAAAGCTTTTTGAAAAGGTGTCGGTGTGAAAAGTATTTTTGATTTGTTTTGAAATTAGAGCAAGTATCAAGAGTCGTCTACCTACCCTAAGGAATTCATCTGTGTAAATGTCCTTTAAAGTAGTGCCATCCCACCATTGAGAGGTAGGTAGCACCACCGTTGGAGGTGTTCGGGTCAATTCGAGGTTCGGGATATGGTGATCACCAGAGCAATGGGAAGATACCTTAGAAGCTACCCTCATGCCAGGTTCCCGGATCATGAGGACTTACTAAGACATCCTCTACTCGACGATCACCTTTCGAGGCAAGGCAACAGTGAGGCGTACCCTAGGGGTGGTGTGTGATTTGTGTGTCATGTTCATTTGCATTTATCTTGCTCATGTCAAAGTGATCTATGCGTTTGTTTTTATTTTAGGCCATTCATTCTTGCATGCATTTATTAACAGTTAAAAAGATGCGGAAATTAAAAGTTCTAAACTATTACAAAGGCGCGGATCCATATCGCCAAATTAAAATCCAGGAACCGATTTGACAGAAAGTAAATAAAGAAATAAAGTAAAGTGCGAGAAATTTAATTTACACGGCTTCGGGAGAGTTACATAAATATTTAAAAGAAGGAAATAAATAAAATGCGCAAAGAGAATAAAAAAATTGCAAGCGAGGGCATTGGACCCTTTTTAATGAAATTAAATTATGATTATTAAATTAATGAAATAAAAAAAGAAAAAAAAAGAAATTATTTTGAGATTTTTTTGGATTTATGGTTTTTTATGTGAATTAAATGAAATTTAAACCTAATTCTACAATTTTTATTTTATTAAGAAAAGATATTAAAGTTTAACCTAAAATTAACCCTAATTAATTAATTGCAAGTATTTACAAAAATAAATAATAGTAAATAATTAATTATCAGTGAAAAGAAAAGAAAAAGTAATTAAAATAATTAAAACCTAATTCTACAAGTTTTTTAAGTTTATTGAGAAAATATTTGAATTAAACCTAATTTAAAAAGCTAAAATTAATTAATGATATTTATTTACAACAAATATTAAAATAAAATATATTTTGTTTTTTATGACTTTTCTGATTTTTCTATTGTTTTTATCTTTATGAAAATAATTAAATTAAAGAATTAAATTAAAAGACTAATTAAAACAAAAATAGAAAAATATGAGAAAAAGAATTAGAAAGGCAAACCATGGGGGGTCTGTCCCCAATTGGAGGTTTTGCTTAGTAATTTAGGCCCATTTGTCTATGGCCTCATTTGACTCTGACGCTAGCATGTGGCATGTTTGACCAATGAATATGGTGCTCCTCTGATCAGGGCCAATGGATTAATCTCAGTGGGCGCATGGCATAGTTGGACCAAGGGGTGTTTGATGGCCTTCAAGGAAGAACGCTGCATAGGATATCGTTAGTAAAAATATTATGGAAAGGGATGGGGACCTGGGGCTCGAACCCAGGTCCCAGAGATTACCAACGCGTTCCTTGACCAGTGGAGCTGCTGTGTATCTTTGTATATTACATAACCAATAAACATTATAAAATAAAACAAACGCTAGTGCCCTTTTCCACGCGAAAATTTGAACGAACCAACCAACGCCTTACACCTCATCTTCTTCTTCTTCGTTTTGCTTTTTGCCTGAAACATAAAAGAGTTAGCGGGGGTTTTAAACCCCCCCAAAATATGCTTTTTTTCAAAATAACGATTAGGCCATATGGCCACATAAATTAGGCGCGAGGGTTCTGTTCAGATCGTCCAAGCATGTTGAATTCAACCATGGTATTATGGTGTCTCAATTTTACAGTAGCTAGAAACGCCTAATTTGAAAGTCCTGTAACCCTAGCATCCTTTAATGGTGAAATCGCGTATGGGTGTGGAAAACTTAATTGAACAACACAGTTAGCTTCAGAATGATGAGAGCAACACAAAACAAGTATTAGAATTCAAAATCATGCCATGAATGATAAAATACGATTTATGCAAAAAAGTGAAAAAGCTTGAGTTCTATTCACCAATTCTGGGCGTTAGGGACGTGGAAAACGATTCAAACACGTTTCTTGATGTCTCAGGAAGGTGATGAGATAATTATTTTGGCTTGAATCGCACTGGAAGACAGTTTTCAGTATTGGGAATTTTTGTCAAAAACTCAAGTTTGGTTATGGATTTCTGGCGCAGCTGGGAGGTCTTGGGCACGAGGGTTAGCATGTATATATGTGTATGAGAGATTAGGGTTGAGTTTTTTGTCCAAAGAATCCTTGAATTGATGGAGAAGATATTTGATTTTCAAGCCATGAGTTTTCAATCTTTTTCATGCTATTTTGGTTCAAATCATGTCTAATTATCAAGATTCTTTCCAAATCTGATTATACACAAAATCTTGAGACTATTTCATGCACAAAAAGATTTAAAAAGTTAGGCTTAGTATTTTCCACATATTTATTTTAATTAAATGAATTATTAGCATTTAAAAATTCAAATAAATAAATAAAAATGATGAAAAACTTCCCTTTGGGCCAAATGGTCGTGCACATGCCTTAGATGATGGATTTTGGAAGAAAAAGAGGCCCATTAGCATTTTTAAGACTTTTGAAGCAATGTTGACTTTTCAAAATATCCAAAAATTCCCAACTTCCACAAGGCATAACTTGCTCAATTTTTAAGCTTTGCTCATGTTCTTGGACATTTTGGAAAGGTATTTGAGTCCTCTAACCAATGCCTTTGGTCCCATTTCATTTTGATTTACCAATCTCAAGTTATGGCCTTTGACTTAAAGTCCCTTTTTGTTGACTTTTGAAAATGACCTATAATGTTGAAATTGATAACTTTTTGTGAGAGCATTTCTTGGACTTGAAGTGTGAAGAGGAGTTGTAGGAAATGTCTTTCTCTTCAAAATGAGCTTTGGATGGAATTTTTCTGATAATCCATGTGGAAGTTATGCCTTGGTCAAGTTACAGTTGACTTTTTCAACTGTCCAAATATGGAAACTTTTGCATCTTGAGACTTTTTGAGCCAAGATTTGAGAATCATGATCAAGCCTTGATCAAATGATGTTTGTGGCTTCAAAATGATATGTTGACCAAAAATTTGAACTTTTGACTGTCAAATGACCATTTTGCCCCTACAGTTGACTGTAGTGCAATTAGGGTTTTTGACTGTGCAATTTTGTGCTGTAAGTCTTGAAACTTGGTATGAGGATGCTTGACCATGTTTATAGGCATGTGGGACTTGATTGGACCCTTGGAAACTTCATTTTCTTTGTCAGAACCAAAACCCTAGTTTTTGACTATTAGGAGGCCCTTGAACTGTGCAACCCTTGGGGAGATTTTGAAGCTTTGACTTGGCAAATTTTGAAGAATATGGGAGGGCAAATTTTGGGGTACAACAACTGTCCTCCAGTGAAACAGAAGGTCCGCCGAATGCGCCCAGAGATGTCTGAGAAAATCAAGGCTGAAGTTATGAAACAGTTTGATGTCGGCTTTCTAGCAGTGATTTCTTACCCTCAATGGGTTGCTAATGTGGTTCCTGTGTCGAAGAAGTATGGTAAGGTCCGAATGTATGTTGACTATAGGGATCTGAATAGGGCAAGCCCCAAGGATGACTTCCCTCTACCTCATATCAACGTTCTGGTTGACAACACCGCGCAGCACAAGGTCTTCTCCTTTATGGATGGTTTCTCCGGTTATAATCAGATTAAAATGGCTCCCGAAGACATGGAGAAGACAACCTTTGTTACTCAGTGGGGTACCTTTTGCTACAAGGTCATGCCTTTTCGACTGAAGAACGCTGGGGCAACGTATTAGCGTGCCATGGTTGCTTTGTTTCATGATATGATCCATCATGAGATTGAAGTATACGTCGACGATATGATTGCAAGGTCCCAGACTGAGGAAGAACGCCTTGACCATCTGCAGAAGTTGTTTGACAGGTTGAAGTTGTACAAGCTGAGGTTAAACCTGAACAAGTGCACCTTCGGGGTAAGATCTGGTAAGCTACTGGGCTTCGTCGTAAGCGATAAAGGTATTCAAGTGGATCCTGCAAAGGTGAAAGCTATACAGGAAATGCCAGCTCCCAGAACAGAGAAAGAAGTTAGAGGCTTCCTGGGACGACTGAATTACATTGCCCGATTCATCTCGCACCTAACTTCTACTTGTGAGCCAATCTTCAAGCTGCTGAAGAAAGATCAAGTAGTACGTTGGAACGATAAATGTCAAGCCGCTTTCGAAAGGATCAAAGAGTATCTCCAAGAGCCACCTATTCTGATGCCTCCAGTTGAAGGGAGACCTTTGATCTTATACTTGACAGTACTCGACAATTCAATGGGGTGTGTGTTGGGTCAGCATGACGAGTCTGGCCAAAAAGAGCACGCTATTTATTACCTTAGCAAAAAGTTTACCGACTGTGAGACCCGATACTCACTGCTCGAGAAAACTTGCTGCGCTTTGGCATGGGCTGCTCGCCGGCTGAGACAATATATGCTGACTCACACTACTCTGTTGATATCAAAGATGGATCCAATTAAGTATATCTTCGAGAAGCCTTCTTTGTCAGGAAGAATAGCAAGATGGCAGATGATCTTGACTGAGTATAACATCCAATATACGACCCAAAAGGCAATCAAGGGAAGTGTGTTGGCAGACCATTTGGCACATCAGGCAGTGGATGATTACCAGTCTATGAACTTTGAATTCTCGGACGAGAATATCATGTTAGTAACTGATTGAGAGACACCTGGACCGGATGAAGGACCTGAGGAAGGATCCCGATGGTCTATGTACTTTGATGGAGCTTCAAACGCTTTGGGTAACGGCATTGGCGCTGTGATCATATCTCCTAAAGGCTCTCATACTCCGTTTATCGCCCGACTATGTTTCAACTGCACCAACAATATGGCGGAGTATGAAGCGTGCATCATGGGTCTTCGAGAAGCAATTAACCTAAGGATTAAGTTTCTGAGTGTCTTTGGAGATTCCGCTCTCGTGATCAGTCAGATCAAAGGCGAGTGGGATACGTAACACCCAAATTTGATTCCTTACAAGGAGTATGTGTTGACGTTGCTTCCCCACTTTGAGGAGATAACCTTTGAACACTTCCCTAGAGAGGAGAATCAATTGGCGGACGCGTTAGCTACGATGTATTCTATGTTCAAAGTCAATTGGGACAACGAAGCTCCCCGGATCATCATTGAAAGATTGGACGAACCTGCACACTGTTGTAACGTTGAGACTGGAGAGGTAACAGAAAAGCCCTGGTTTCACGAGGTGAATAGGTATCTTGAGGCTCAAGAATACCCCGAGGGTGCATCTGTTAATGACAAGAAGTTTCTGAGGAGGTTCGCGGCAAAGTTCTTCATCAGCAATGGCATTCTTTACAAGCATAACCATGATTCGACCTTACTGCGTTGTGTGGATAAGAATAAAGAAGAAAGGATCATGGCGGAGTTACATGAAGGCACTTTCGAAACTCATTCCAGTGGACACACCATGCCAAAGAAAATCCTTCGGGCAGGATATTATTGGTCCACAATGGAAGCCGACTGTTATCACCATTCTCGGACATGTCATAAGTGCCAAGTCTATGCTGATAAGGTGCACATACCTCCATTTCCTCTGAACGTCTTGACGGCACCGTGGCCTTTTGCAATGTGGGGCATTGATATGATCGGCGAGATCAGACCTACAACGTCCAACGGGCATCGTTTCATCCTGGTAGCGATTGATTACTTTACGAAGTGGGTTGAAGCAGCTTCTTTTGCTACAGTAACCAAGAACGTCGTGGCACAGTTCATTCGGCATAATCTGATCTGTCGATACGGTGTACCAGAGAGGATCATTACGGACAATGGTACTAATCTCAACAACAAAATGATCATTGAGCTCTGCGAGCAATTCAAGATACAACATCACAACTCTTCTCCCTACCGGCCGAAGATGAATGGGGTTGTCGAAGCGGCTAATAAGAACATTAAGAAGATTGTGCAGAAGATGAAAGTGACCTACAAAGACTGGCACGAGATGTTACCATTTGCTCTCCACGGGTACCGTACCTCAGCGCGGATGTCAACAGGGGCAATACCCTATTCCTTGGTATATGGCATGGAGGCAGTCTTGCCCCTTGAAGTTCAGATACCCTCTCTTCGGATCATGAAGGATGCAGGTTTGAGCGAAGACGACTGGATTCATACCCGGCTTGATCAGCTGAACCTAATCGATGAAAAGAGACTTACTGCTATTTGTCATGGTCAGACGTACCAAAAACGGATGATCAAGGAATTTAACAAGAAATCCAGACGACAAGAGTATCAAGTTGGGGACCTGGTTATCAAGCGCATTATCCTACCTCAAGGTGATCCAAGGGGCAAATGGACCCCTACTTACGAAGGGCCATTTGTGGTTAAGAACATTTTCTCAGGAGGAGCTATGATTCTAACCACCATGGATGGTGACGACCTTCATCACCCCGTCAATGCAGACATAGTGAAAAGATACTACGCATAACCAAAGACCCGCTAGGTTGACTGGCCTAGGCAAAAATAAGGGCTTCCCGATGAACCAAAAGGGTTCGGGCAAAATTAAGGGATGAAAATGAAAAAATTTGTACACCCGGCAAGTCAAAAACCTGAAAGGGCGGCTTGGGCAAAAAAGGGTATCCCGGTGGACTGAAAACCTGAAAGGGCGGTCCAGGCAAAAATTAGGGATCAAAGCGTAACACTATGTCTCATTGGATCACCTTATATCCAGACTTCGGTATCGACTATCAAGCTCAGACGGCACTAATCAATATGATTTACCTTCAACCAACAGCAAAGTGATGAAATGCTCGAGGACATAAAGGCAATAGCAGAGTTGGAACCCAGTGGGATTATTCACATAGCTGTTTTGTTTTCTTTTAACAAATTGTGTAAAATTCTATTTGTTGGGCGGCGTTCTCTTACTAGGACGTCAGCCTCTTGTACAAAAACGCCTATTTACAGGCCAAACTTCAAATCAATACAATTCATTTTCAAAGAAATTTCAAATTGTTTTTCCTTTATCTGTTTTGTTTTGCAAAGAACATCCAATGTTCATTTTTTATATATGCATTTGACATTAATTGTTGATCATAAATATTTACATGCGAAACAAAAGACGAATTACGGGTAACACCAGAAACAGGGGCAATAAGAATTGTCCGAGCTGTATGGGTGCTCTGTTCACCAGGTACAAAGGTAGATTCAGCTGAAGAATATGGCTAAGATACCTTCACTCCCCGCAGAGTAAGATAGTAATGGTAGCTCTCCTCCAACTGAGACTTACAACCATGAACGAATCAGCAATACTCTCCCCAAGCAGAGTTGGTCTACCATCAGCACTAAAAAAGGTCTTAATATTCCCCAGCGGAGTATAAGAATATTCCCCAGTAAGTATAAGAATGTTCCCCGGCAGAATACAAGATACCCCCAGTGGAGTCAATATTCCCCAGCACGGTCTGAAAAAGCTTCCCCAACAGAGTTGAATCATTATCCCCAATAAACTCCGGAAGTTTATCCCCAGCGGAGTACAAAATGAATCTCCCCAGCCAAGTTCAAAGGATCATTCCCAGCAGAACTCAAAGGTTTATCCCCACCAAGAGTCTAACAGGTTTATCCCCAGCAAGTTACAACTGAAAGATCATCCCCAACGAAGTTCTTTCCTTTCACAAACGGGAATTCAACCCTCAACAGATTTAATATCACTAGCAACGGTAATCCATCCCCAATGGAGTTTATCGTTGAAATCCCCAGCGGAGCTTATCAGTGGAATCCCCAGCGGAGTTTATTGTTAAAATCCTCAGCAGAGCATCTCTTCCCCACAGAGTAATCTCCTTATCAGTTTATTCCCCAACGGAGTTCTCACCTTCGTTCACCATCCCCATCGGAAATGAAGAATTCAACTCTACTCTCCAGCAGCTATCTGGGATTTATTTTCCCCAGCTAGAAACATTACATTTCCATACATCATAATACATGCATAAACGCATCATACCATACAATATCATTTATGTTGAGAACATAGTTGCTTGATCCATATCATGCATTGCATATGACTGACCTTTACCTTTCAGGAAAGATGCAGTTAAATTCTCAGCTATATCAAAAAACCTTCCCTGGTCTAATTAAATCGATTCCTAAAGATTTTCCTGATGCCGATCCAGTTGAAGTTGACCCAGTCAGAGGAGACAAAACCAGTTAAATCGATTCCTAAAGATTTTTCTGATGGCAACCAAGTCAAAGGAGACAAGACCAGTTAAATCGATTCCTAAAGATTTTTCTGAGGCCAACCCAGTCAAAGGAGACAAAACCAGTTAAATCGATTCCTAAAGATTTTTCTAAGGCCAACCCAGTCAAAGGAGACAAAACCAGTTAAATCGATTCCTAAAGATTTTTCTGAGGCCAACCCAGTCAAAGGAGACAAAACCAGTTAAATCGATTCCTAAATATTTTTTTGAGGCCAACCCAGTCAAAAGAGACAAAACCAATTAAATCGATTCCTAAAGATTTTTCTGAGGCCAATTCAGTCAAAAGAGACAAGACCGGTTATATCGATTCCTAAAGATTTTTCTGAGGCCAATCCAGTCAAAAGAGACAAGACCAGTTAAATCGATTCCTAAAGATTTTTCTGATGTCAATCCAGTCAAAAGAGACAAAACCAGTTAAATCGATTCCTAAAGATTTTTCTGATGCCAATCCAGTCAAAGAAGACAAGACCTCCTCTGGTCTAGTTAAATCGATTCCTAAAGATTTTTTTGATGCCATTCCAGTTGAAGTTCAGACCACCTACCAACAGTCTCCAAATGGCATCTGTAAGCCCATTCCCGACATCACAATGTTGATACCACTTCATGCGAGTGCAAATTTCTGGGCACTCTAGTGTTCAATCATCTTCCACCTTTGGACTACGAAAGGCTCGAAAGCCAATCTATATCCTCAAGTTTAAGAAGATTGAACAGGGGCAACTGTTGTACCCCAAAATTTGCCCTCCCATATTTCTCAAGATCTTGCAAGAATAATCTCCAAGTTGATCAAGATTGCTCAAGAGTTGAACAGTCAAGTCATCTCCTAAGGCAGTCAATCTCAAAATTAGGGTTTTGTGTTGCATCAAGGTCCTTACATACAAATGACCTCAAGTGCTCCCCAATTTCCTAATATGTTCTCAAGTTCATCCATGTCAAAATTCAAGCCTTGCAGAGGAAGTTTGGTCAGTCAATTGCTCAAGAGGTCCAAAAATCGACTGTGTTAGGGCAAAAGTCAACTGTGACCTACAAATAGTCAAACCTCAAGATGTTTTGTAAACATTCTCATTTTGAAGGATAATTCATCATTTGATCAAGGGTTGATCATGATTCATCAAGGGTTGCTCAAAATTCATCAAGATTCAAAAGTTGCTAAATTAGGGTTTTGGAGGAAAAGTCAACTCAACTTTGACCAAGCATAATTTTCTCATACTTTATCAGAAATGACCCATCCAAAGCTTAT
This sequence comes from Vicia faba, assembly GCA_948472305.1. Lineage (NCBI taxonomy): Eukaryota > Viridiplantae > Streptophyta > Magnoliopsida > Fabales > Fabaceae > Vicia > Vicia faba. The sequence continues at coordinate 1,291,861,453 of OX451740.1, forward strand.
TTTGAAGATAATTCAATTTCCTACAATCCATCTTCACACCCCAAGATCAATAAATGCACTCACAAAACGTTAAAAAAATTGGACATTATAGGTCATTTTTGAAAGTCAACAAAAACACCTTTTTTACCAAAGCTTATAACTTTAGCATGGAATATCAAAATAAGATGATACCAAAAGGGTTGATTAGAGGACATCTCAAGGTTTTCAAAAAGTTCAAGAACACTTCCAAAAGTTCAAAATTGAAGAAGTTATGCATTGTTGAAGTTGGGCATTTTTCCAAAATTGCCAAAAGACAATTATCCCCAAAACTTCAAATTTTGTCAAAAGGGACCACTTTTTCCACTTGATTTGATCTTGTCACACTACACACGTGTCCTATCTTCAGTCTTGTGTCCATTCATTAATTTTTCTATTTTATTTGATTTTTATTGAATTAATTCATTTTAAATCAATTTAAATCCAAATAAAATCTAAATATTGATAACTTGGTATCTTTTTGATTGATACAGGTCTTTATTATCATCATGGACAAGATCAAACTCGAATCAAGCCATACCATGCACAAAATATTGGATTTGGAATGAAATTGGAAGCTTTTTAATGGAGGATCATATCATATCTTCAAGCATCGATTGGCAAGGATTCAAAGCCCAAAACCTGACCTAATTCACTCCATGTTACTTATACAAGGCAAAGGCACGAGAATTGTAACCTAGAGGCTGCACAATCTGGAAAACCAAACTTGAAAAAAACTCAAAAAAGCTTGAAACTAAAATCCATTCTAGAGGCAGATTCAAGGTCAAATCTCAATGTAGACCTCTTGTTGGACATCCATTGAGTCTAAAGGAATCAAAAGCAAGCTCTCTCCCTCCCTAAAACGCACTATAAGTTTTCCTGAAAACCGCCCTGAACTCAAAAACGTATCCTCTGATTCTTGCATTTTTTGCCAAAATCTTTACACCACATGTTTATCATTCCATTTAGAACCTTTCTGTATCATTTGATTGTATTTATGTGATCTGTAGTGCCATACCCGAACCTAGGGTTTTGGAAATTCGTTTTTGGGCATTTTAATTGCAGGCAAAATTGGTGCAAACAATGGACATAGATGAAATCAGGAGGAAGAGACGATCATGACTATGGTCTTGGTTTGCATTTTTATGGCTTAGAGCTCGTTTTAGGATGAACCTAGGGATTTAGCTGTGGATAAAAATCCACAGGTAAATAACCAGGTTGTAATGAAGAAGATGACTACGTGCCCCCTCCCCATTGGATCGTTCATAATTTCGCCCTTATTTTTTATAATTTCTGGCATTTGTTTTGTTTGCTAATATATTAATTCTTACCTAATCCATTAACAAATAAAATACATTGGCTCAGTGGCCAGGCGCTAGTACAGAATCCACTGGGACCTGGGTTCGAATCCCAGGTCCCCCAAATGCATTTGTTTCATTTTTCAACAGGTGATTCCATGCAGCATCAAAGGCGAAGCCTATCATACTCCTTCAGATCCCAAGCGCCAGATGGCCTCCAGGCCAAATCTGATGGCCCAAAGGTGATATCCACCATACACCCAAGTCAACATGCGCGTGGAGAAACAGGAAAGTCAATCAGGCTGGTTTGTAACGGGCCTCAAAAATGCTATTCTCACATCCAGATCTGGGCCCAAACCCCCCTTTGGTTATTTCTATTTCTTTTTTTTATTTCATTTATTTATTTGCTTTGTTTATTTATTTTATTTTCTAACTAACCAATTAAATTATTTTCCTCATAAAATCAAAAACCAAAAATACATTTTATTTATTAAAATTAAATTCATGACTTTATTTTTGTAAATAAATTAATTTAATTAATTTAGTTTTAATTAGGTATAATTTTTAATATCTTTTGCAAATAATTAAAATTAATGTAGAAAATTAGGTTTTTACTAATTTTAATCAAATATTTTTATTTCTTTAAATACCCAAAAATCCAAAAAAAAATTAATTAATTAATTTAATTGTTAATTTAGATTTAATTCCTTTTAATTCAAAAATAACCAAAAAAATGCTTTTTTTTCAAAAAGGGTCAAAACCCTAAAAAACTCGCATTCGCTTTAATTTTCTCGCACGCGACCAATTTTGCCTCAATATTGTATCTGCTTCTTGGAATGTAATAGCTTTTAATTAGGACTTTATTTTATCGCTTTATTTTACTTTCCGCATTTTAATTTTTAAGGGTTGTCTTTGGCGATGTAAATACCCGACGCCTTGTAATAATTTAGATTTAATTTCCGCAAATTTAATTCCCGCAAGCTATAAATTGTTAGATGTTTGATAATAGGGAATGCATGACAAGATCAAATGTATGAACTTAAAATCAACATAGCTCACCCATGACATGTACAAAGACAAAATTAACCGAAATAACACACTCGCACATGCGCACTCTTAGGGTACACCTCACTTGGTTGCCTTCGAACGTGGTCATTGAGTATAGGAAGTTTTAGAGGTCGCCCTCTTATCTAAAGATCATAGCTGCCTCGAAAGGGTTGCCTCGGAAAAAATGATCTAAGACATTAGGGTTACCGCTAAGGCGTCCTAACATTGCTTTAGTGACCACACGTCCCTGAATCGAATTGACCCTTAAAACTCCAACGATGGTGCTACCTACTCATTCATAGTGGGATAGCATTGTCTAAAGGACATTTGCACAGATTAATTCCTTTTTCGAGTAGGTAGATGGTTCTTAAGTACTTGCTCTCTTAAAACAAAACAAAACTTTTCGCACTTACACTCCTTTCAAACAAAAACTTCTTTCAAACCCACAAACACAAATAAAAGCAAATTTTGAAAACACTTTGAGCAAGTACCTAAGAGCCTGTGGATAACCACGGATAGAAAGGGTGCTAACACCTTCCCTTTCTATAATCTACCCCCCGGACCTGAGAAACATCTCGAAAAAGGAATTTTTCTGTGCTTTTTTCCTTTCCTTGTTGGATAAAATAAAAGACGGTGGCGATTCTTGCTTACCGCGACATTTTGCAAAAACAAACGCAAAATGCGAACCAGCATTCCAAAACTATCCGTTCTCTTCCCACCGCATCACAATATCATATCATTTTCACTAATCATTTCAAGGACCAAGGGATTTATCTTTGTTATTTGTTGTAGGTTATGGCCTCCGCTCGCAGAAACACTATCCGGATCAACATTATAAATGTACCTTCTATGCTCAAGGAGTTAGTCTCAAGTGTTCCGAAAGTTCTCAATTCATCAAAAGGAATGGTCGACTACTCAGTTTGGTTACCACAGGTTTCGAAGAAGACATGATGAGTGCATTATTCAAGTTCTTTGACCCTGCAGATCACTGTTTCACCTTTCCAGATTATCAGTTGGTACCCACAATTGGAAGATTTCTCTAAACTATTGGGAGTACATGTTCTTGATCAGACACCTTTCACCGATTTAGAGAAAGCTCCAAAACCAAAAGATATTGTAGCAGCCTTGCATCTAAAGAGGTCTGATATTGTATCTAATTAGGAAACTAGAAGTGGAGTCAAGGGCTTTCTTTCTAAATTTATGATAGAGAAAGACCAACTGTTTCTAGACGCTATGAGTTTTCAGGCTTTCGAGGAGATCTTGGCTCTGTTAATCTATGGATTGGTACAATTCCATAAACCATACCAAATCATAGATGTGAACACCGTCAAAATATTTCTTGCTCGTAATCTTGTGCTTACCTTGCTTGGAGATATTTTGCATTCTCTTCACACTCGTACTATGAAGAAGAGGGGAACTCTCATGTGTTGTATACCTCTACTACCAAGTGGTTTATTTCGCACCTTCCCCGCTCGATAACTAAGAATGAATAAGGTTTGAGGTGGTCTTAAAGAATAATGTTACTTTCTCATACATACATCTATTGGTATTCCCGATCTCACGAGGATATCACTATCATTGATCGCTATGGGGAATTCCCTAATATTCCACTCCTTGGCATTAGGGGAGGTATTACTTACAACCCTTCTCTATATCCATGTCAATTTGGTTATGCTCGAAGAGATGGTCCTCATGACACGCTTATCTAGGGTATTATGTTCGATTACGAGAATAATCCTCAAGGATATCATCAAAAGTTTATACATGCTTGGGGCATGGTGAACAAGATCGATAGCAAGACTTTAGGGAAGAAGAATTCCATCCCTCTGGAGCCCTATCTCAAATGGGTACGAGCTCGTTCTCAAAACCTTGTGATGCCATATCATGTTGTCCTACCAGTAATCATGGAGCCTATTGTCAAAGGAGACGTTTCTCACACTATCCTTCATCCAGACATGCCTACTGACCTTAAAGAATTGCAGAAGTCTTAGATTTAACTCAAGGAAGAATGGGACACCTTTGAGACTCAATTTTATGCAAGTGAGAAGAAAGTGTTGGAGCTCACGAAGCAACTTCACGAGGAGCAGAGTCTTAACGCATATGTCAACACGAAGAAGAGGCGTCTATAAGAAACTTAAAGATTTAGTAGTTTTTTTTTAATTTATTTGAAATCTTTTGTATTCATATAAACTTACTAATAAAAAACTTTGTTTATGTTTCTTTTTGGTTAACAAATTTAAATCTCATAATTTCCTTGAAAACATTGCATATACATATCATGCATATCACTACATGACATGTGTTTCAAGACAGGTTTCTCTTCTTTTTGTTGTTTATTTCAGCAGAAAGAATGGATCTTGAACAAAGGAATAAGGATCTCCAGGCTCAGAACGCCTAGTCCTAGTAAATGTTCATGAGTCTAGCCATGGGGCAGGAAGAGCTGAAGGCCCTCATCAGTAAATGTTCCTGAGTCTATCCAGTTGGCATCCTCAACGTGGGTAGGAGGCTCAAAGGTCCGGTAAAATGAGTTTTGGAGTTTGAAGGAGAAGATGAAGAGGAAGATGATAAAAGTATGAAGACTGACAACTAGGGTTCTGATAAAGAAGAAGCAAACTATTCATATGAATAATATCTTCCGAATGACGACAAGTACAAGCAACTAGAAGATCGTCTCAATGCTATGGAGATCCAGAGTGTTCCTGGGTTGGATTTTGAAGAGTTGGGCCTTATCTCGGGGGGATTTTATTCCTCACAAGTTCAAGGCCCCTGTCTTTTCCAAATACGACAGTATGTCTTGTCCTAAGCTTCATTTAAGGTCTTACGTCCGGAAGATCTAACCCCATAATGCTGATAGAAAATTATGGGTGCATTTCTTTCAAGAAAGCTTGTCGGGGACGTAATTAGAATGGTTCTCTCAGCTAGAAGGAACCAACATTCACACTTGGGAAGACTTGGCTGCTGCTTTTTACAAGCAGTATCAATATAATATTGACCTTGCACCGACTCAAGTGCAATTACAAAACATGTATATGGGTGTAATACGGTGGGAGAACTGACTAATATACTTGTTTTGCGTTTGTATTCACAAATGTTGCCGTAAGCAAGAGTTGCCACCGACTTTTCTTTTCTCCAAAAGACCTTTCGAGATTATTTTTGAGTAAGGGGTAGATTATGGAAAGGGAAGGTGTTAGCATCCTTTCCATCCGTATTTATCTACGGGCTCTTAGATGCTTAACTCATTTTGAAATACATTGTGCTTTGTGTGTTTTTGAAAAGTATTTTGAAAGCGCCTTAGTACGACGAACTTTGTAATGTTTCTCGAAATGGTAGAGAACGTATACAAAGTGTTTGAAAATGTTTTTGAAAGAAGTTTTGTGTGAGTGTAAAGGTTGTTTGAGCAAGCATCTAACATCTATCTACTTTACTCGAAAGGTTGTTCTTTTCTTTTTCTTTAGACAATGCTATCCTACTATTAGTGAGTAGGTAGCCCTAGTCGTCGGACGTTTTAGGGATATTCAAAGGGACATTTATACATTCACAAAGGCAACTAGGAAAGAAACTTTAGTAACTACCTTAGGGTTTTATGATCATACCGAGGCAATGTCGAGATGGTCATCGAGGGACTTATAATCTTTAAACCAAAGGGTAGCCGCTAAAATCTCTCACGATTAGAGAGATGTGACTGTTTTTTTGAAAGCAACCAAAGTGGGATACTCTAGAGGTGTATATGTGAGAGAGTGTTGTATTCAGTTATTTTTATCTTATATTAGGTTTGCTAGCATTTTGTTTTATTATTGTCATACAATCCTAGTTAGCATGCATCTAAATAATTAATAATTTGCAGAAATTAAAAGTGTGGGAATTGTAAATCCTAGCTATTACAAGGCTTAGGGGAGGGGATTATTTACATATCCAAAACTTGGGGGAATAAAGCAGTAAAGTAAAGCCCTAAATTAAACTATTACAAACCAGGAAGCAGGTACAATAATGAAAATAATAATGCTAAAATAAAATCGGGCGCGAATTAGAAAAGACGTTTAAACCCTAAAATATTTCTAAGTTAAAAGAAGAATTATTTTTTTATTTGGAAAATAATAAATTAAATTAAGTCTTAATTAATCAAAATAATAAAGAAAAGAAAATTATTAAGTAAAGTTAATTTCTAAACTAACCTACTATTTTTTTGGAATTTTTATTATGAAAAGAAAGTGAATTAACCTAAATATATTTAATTTTGAATTAAAAAAAGTTAAAATAATTAATTAATTAATTTTAAAAATAATTTAATTAAAAAAATAAACTAACCTAAATTTTTTTATGATTTATCTGATTTTATATTTAAATAAAAATGTTTTTTTTTAATTAATAAACTAAAAAAATAAGTAAATGGGCCTGGTGCTGATTAGTAAACAGGGGGTGTGAATTGGACTTTGTTAGGCCCAAATCAGGAGATGGCCCAGGCTAGCGTTGGATATGATGGGGAGATCCTCAGGAGGGCCTATGTTAGGCTAAACGTTCAGGGCGTTGGATTTAGATCAGATGTATCTGATGGCTTATATTTGTCGGTGCATGGTATGTGTGTGTGACCTGCAAGCATGGGATCTGCAAAGCAAATGTTAGAAAAAATAAAATGAAAGACCTGGGTATCGAACCCAGGTCCTTTCCAATACACGCCTTCCCTCTTACCATCTGAGCTACCTGATCATTCGTTTATACCAATGAAACAATAATATTATATATGAAATACAAGTCAAATATATTTTAAAAAAATAAAATGAGCACTGGCCTGCTTGGCCCAATGAGAGAGAGACGCCTGGATGACCGGAGTCAGCCCACCAGAGGAAACTCTCCGGTTGTCTTCTCCGGTGGGCTAAAAATTTAACCTGCAAAAATAGCCAATTATAAAGATCCAAACCTAACCTACCCCCCTTATTGTTTTCCATGATTCCAAATCTGAAGCCCGTTTGGACTGAAACCTCCTAGATTTTGAGTCTTGAAGACAAGCTCAGATAGTGCCCTAACAATGGCACGATCTCATCCATGCTCTTAAGCTTGCATGTAACACGTTGAAATAATCACAAACATCATTAGCAACATAAATATACGCGCAATAGGTATTTAAATGGCATGAATTTAAAATTTTGATTTCAAGAAACCTTACCAACCGGTGATGCGTAGATCCAGTGATCTAGGGTGTTGCAAGCCTTGGGAATGGGTGGAATAATTTCCTAGGAATCTCAGGAACACGACTGGGCAATTGGTGTGGATGGATGATGGCAGAAAACTCAGTTTTGAATTTCACAACTTTAATGATTTTTTGCAAATTTGTGGAGCTTTGGTGAGGAAATTTATTTGTGTCATTGGCTTGTAGAAGTGTTGTGCATTTATAGGAGATGTGTTGTACCCACATTTTTGCTCCTAAGATCCCTTCATCATACCATGTTGATTCAATCACAACAAGATCACATTAGGGCTTTTGGTTCTTCTCCCTATCTTTAGCTTTGATCTTTTGAGGATTTACCAATCACCTTGACTTGTTTTATTTTGTGATCATGAATATTTTTCTTTGATTTTCTTAAAATGAAATGTTGGTTTGTCTTACTTGTTAATAATGTAGGTAAAGGCAATGAGGTTTAGCAAGTTGCTCCATGGGTTCATAAGTTTATTTCCATGCCCTAGTCAACATAGCTTGAGGAGTTCAAACCTCACCATTGAAGTTGTTTTGGAAGAAATGGCATGACAAGGCTTATTTTGGTTCAACATATTTCAAAGTTATCAAAATTGATTCAAAAGTACAAAGGGTTGAGAGAAGAAGTTGTCATGATTGGACAAGGTCTTGTTCCTATGAGTCACAAGAGCACATTTCTCTCAAATTTCAAGATATGTAAGTGGTTTTAGTGGCTATGAGTCCTCATCATCATCCTAAACAAATTCTATTCACAAAGAAATAATATTGGCACAAGAAGTTTGTTCAAACTTGTCAAAGTTCCTCAAAGCATTCTCTTGATCTAGAGGCTAGGGTTTTGAACTTCAAAGGAGCATATCTTTCTCACCTTTTGGTATTTTTAAGTGATTCCAAAGACATATTTCTCTTCATATAGTTACCAATAAATCACTTCAAAAGTTCCAAGGAGTTTTCATGTGGAAGGAACTTGGTGAAGAAGAAAGATTACAAGTCATCCAGATGAATCCACAATTTTCCATATGTGACTTCAAATGGTCATAACTTGGTCAATTTTTATCACCTTGAGTCCATTCTTTTTCCATGATGATCTTAAAGATGTTTAATTTATGCCTTCTTTTATGTGCAAAGTGAGAAAATGGATGGAACTTTCCTTAAATATGCAAAATATTATAGGTCATTTCATGATTTTTGGCCCACTTCAACAAGTCATAACTTGCAAATTTTTTGGAGATTTTGAGTGGTTCAAATTTCAAAATGTCACTCAAGAGATATAATTCATTCCATATTTTTTGGTCAAGAGAAAATTCTAAGAGGAAGGCCATGTTTGGATACAAAATATTATAGGTCATTTTTGAAGAAGAATTTGAAATATTTCTAAGTATGGAAAAAGTTAACTCTTTTTCTTCAACTTTGACTCCATGTAACTTTCAGCTCAAGCATCCATTTGATTCCATTCTTTTTCCATTGCAAATCTTGTAACCTCATCTTTCCAAAGCATCAAGAATCATGCCCTAAGACCCCTTGAGTTGGAAATGCCATGGATTTGAATTTGGTAACTTGAAACTGAATTTTTCACAAAGTCAGAATTTTAAAATCCATAATGTGACTTCTAAACACAAGATTTATGCGCATTTTTGATCTAAACTTGATTAGAAAACTTTCCAAAAGTGATTAGCACCCCAAAACGCAAGGTTTGGCTGAGTTTTGATGGAAATGAAGTCACACTTCACTCGTGCTCGACCTTCACTCAATTTCCATCCAAACTTCCTTGTTTCTTCAAATTTTCATTCCCATTCACTTCCCTATAAATAGAGGGTCATCCCCCATCCATTTTCCCAAGCTTAGAGAGCCAAGAACACCCTGCCAAAACCTCACACGAACCCATTTTTTTGAATTCAGTTTCTGAAATTTAAGCTTCCTTTTCCAAAATTCTTTGCGCATTCATCATCCTTGAGCATCATGCAAACTCTCCAGCACTTTAACCAATCAAAACGAGCCATAATTCAAACTACACAAGTCCAGTTTCAGAGCTTCTTACTTGAACTTCGAAAAGGTAGAATTCTCCACCATTTGGATCCAAATCAAGCACTAATCTATTCTACTCCTTCTTCTGATTCTAATGCTGCTTACAATTTTTAAATCCATTGAGAATTGAGAGAGAAATCTCAAATTGAAGGTGCTCACTATTTTCTGAGTTTTTTATTCATATCTCTCTCCATACCTTCTATAAATTTGGCGCGATGGTTGTGTTAGAATCATCTTGAAGAGATGAGTTCCATGATGCTAGCCTGAGATCCTAATTTTTCCATTTGAAGGATCTCACAAAATCCCCATTGCAGGGTGTCTGGAGATTGAAGACGATGACATGTCTCGTCTCAGCCAATGATAGTGTGCCAAACGTTTTAATTTCATTGGTTGCCCTTTTTCTAATCACATGTGTGTTTCACTAAAGTTCATATCAAGCACAGCGCGTCTGGTCCATTGGATTAGCTTACTAACGCGTTTTGACTATGATCTGATGGTCCACATCTTTTTGGTTTTATTTTATTTTCTGATTTTATATTTTTATTGATTAAATTTTCAAAAATTCATAACTCTTTTATTTTTTATCCAAAAATTATGAAAAAATTCACAAAAAATACTTTGAATTATTTCTGATCTCATGACTATTTTTTCACATTTTTATTTTAAAATTTAGTATTTTTATATTTTTTGTATTATTTGCTTTCTTTTAATTACTTAAAAAATACTTTCTGACATTTTTTTAATTCCGAAAAAAATTCATAAATATTATTTTTCATATTTTTGACTTTCTGAAAATTTTATGTAATTTTATGTTGAGTTTTACTATTTTTGATCTATTTTATGTTTGTTTTAGCAATTTTAAATAGTTTAAAAATAGTTTCTGGCTTTTAAAAATTGGCAAAAATTTTATAAAAATATTTGGATCCATTTCCGATTTTTCTATGGCCTTTTTTTTCACTTCTTGATTAATTTGAACATAGTTGATATATTTCTCATTATTTTCTATTTTAAACTTTGTTTTCTACCCTTTTAATGTATATATTAAATGTGATATTATTTTGTGATTATTTTCTGGCTAATCTTGGGTTAGGTTTTGGATCATGAACTTTATTAACATTATTGGATCCATGGTGTTGAGTTTAACTCCACAAAAAATGGATGAATGATTTTAATAATAGTTTGATTAAAATTTAATTGAAATGTGGTTTGTATATTCTTTTTTACCCTAATCCTCTTTATCCCATCCCCTTCTTATTGCACTAAGTATTGTTGGAGCATGATCTCTATATCATGTCTCAAAATAAATGGTGCATAGATTTCTATTGACCGGCCTCAAAATAGGTGCGACTTCTATATAAGTCCACTTACGATTGCTTAACATAGCGCTAAATTTTGTCCCGGTTCGAATAAATGATCATTTGTGGCCCAAACTTATGATTGCAAGCCCAAGTATGTTAATTTGATCTCTTTGATCCAATAACTTTGAGATTCATTGTATGGAGGCTTTGGTTCTACCAATCCTCTAATGGATCTATAATACCTTTGGTCAACGTGGATCACTTAAACATTGTTGATCATTAAATGGTACTTGTGAGAATTCCAAATGGATGATATACTTGACAAAAAGCAAATGCAACTTGTTGTGTGGAGGCTTTGGTTCTACCAATCCTCTAATGAGTTTCAAATGCAAGTTTCAAGATGGTCATCCAACTAACCACTAATTATTGACTTGTTTTATCTTATGCTTTTATTCTTTTTTATGCTTTATGTACTATTTATTTTTTAGCATTTACATCTCATGCCATTTTCATCTTTGCTCATTTGAGCATTTATTTTCTTGCCATTTTTACTTTGCTCACTTGAGCTTTTCTTTTCTTTTCTTAAGATACTTAATAATCAACATAAACCCTAAAAAACTCTTAATGGCACTTGGACTATTTGGTTACTATCCTTGGCATGATGGAGCATGGGACTTTTTATTGGACTTAGGATTAAAAACCTTGGCCTATCTTGGAGACCTTGTGATCTTATATGATTATTTTTGTATGGAGTTCTTGAGGTTTACCTCAAGACATTGGGTTGCTTGTTTTCTTTTGTGTGCAGGTTTTTGTGATTACATTCTCTGTTTATAATCTGAAATTCACCCATATACAGCCGTTACTCTGCCCAATTTTTATGAAGACTTAATACACTTGAAGTTTGGTTCTCTCAAGAGGTCTAGTATCTTTGCTTGCTTGGTTTTAATCCAAAGAATGGGAATTCTATCTTGGCTCATAATGTAAAGTTTTGGCTTCTTGTTGGTTAGATGGTTTTTATCCTTAGCTTTTACCTTATGCTTTAGGATAGCCTCTTCTTCTCCTCCCATCTTCTTTAATTTCAAAACTCTTCTCCATCCTTTTGAAAATTCTTCTTATTTCTAAACTTGAAATACTTTCATAATAAACTTGGACTTATGTCCATGCATTTTCAAAATATTTTCATAAATAAACTTCAATCAATTTAATAATACCTTGACATTTTTTGTGAGAAGACTAAAAGTCAATCAATCTCATTTCGAACCATTTTACCATTTTGATTTTTTATTTTAAACTTTTTCTCAAAAGAATAGACTCTTGTCAATCCTTGTAGTGATGCAAACAACTATACTTCTACAATATATAGTGAAGTGAGATATTTTCCACTTGGGTGTTGAGTGAGGCATTGTTAATTTTAAGATCCAAGCCATATCCTCCACTTTGAGATGATGCAAATTCTCCTTTCTCATGATTGTGGGTAGTAAGTATGTTTTCCACACGGACAATGACGATGATGTCTTATCTCTTAAAATTAGCCAACACACTTGTGTTTCAAATTTTTAAAAGAGGAACTACGTGTACCCTGATCCCCTATTGCATGAAAGGTGGTACGTAGGCACTAAAGGTTCACAACCGCGGCGGGTGCAAAAATCATAAAAAATATTTCTCTTCTCACCTCCACCATCCATTTTCTATACAACACATTTTTATAGCCAAAATATACAGATTTTACAAAGAGGTTCCAACAGAGTACCATAGGTGTTTAGGGTGCTAATACCTTCCCTTTGCATAACCAACCCCCTTACCTTGAATATTTCCCCCTCTTTTTGGGTTATTCGCTTTTTTCCTATTCCTTTGGAAACAATAAAGCATGGTGGCGGTTTATATGTTGATTTGTATAAAGTCTAGTCAATCCAATGGCTTAGTCTTGAACATTTCTACTGCTACAAGATGGAGAGAGGGAGAAAAATAGAAAGAATTCAAGGCATTAAGGTCATGTTTAAAGTCAATATCCTTATTTTGAAAACTTACCGAAAGTTGAGATTTCATGCCATATTGAGATTTAGATATACTTGGACATTCTTTGCATGAATTATGGGCCTTAAGTCAGATCAAAACACTAGCCCAAAGGCCAACGCACGTCTCTAAATATTTTGTACAATTTATTTTATATTTATTTGAAATAAATCAAAATAAATATGAAAAAATAGATAAAAATTGTAAGGCAATGTAAAAATGAGATTAGATATCCCCTATAAGGTTAGGAAGATTTTTTAAGTCCAAGAAGTTAGGCCATTGACCTAAAAGTTCAAATTTGCTCAATGCACAATTCTTGAAATTTCCCAAATTTTCCCAACTTGGGTAAACCATAACTTGCTCAATTTATATACAATGATGATGATCTTGGACTTTTTGGAAATCCCAAGATATCTACTTCAATCTCTATTTTTATCAATTATTCATTTGAAGATTTTATCTAGATATAAAAGGTCTTGGAAAAAAGTGTCTTTTGTTGACTTTCTGAAAATGACATGTAATGTATGAGCTTGTATCTTTCAAATGGTGCATTTCTTGAACCTGGTGATAAAAGATAAGTTGTAGGGAATTGGATTCTCTTAAAAATGAGATTTTTTTGGGGAAAATGGATAAATTATGTGAAAGTTATGCCTAGTCAAAGTTCAGTTGACTTTTCCTATAGAAACCCTAATTTAGCAATTCTTGACTTTTGATAAATTAAGAGCATTCCTTGAGGAATCATGAACAACCCTTGATCAAATGATGGATATCACTTCAAAATGTTGATGTTGACCAAAAATCTTTAAGTTTGACTATATATTGGCCACAGTTGACTTTTGATCTAGTATAGTTAACTTTCAAACATTTGAGCAATTGATTGAGCAAACCTGTAGTGTAAGGCATGAAATTTGGTGTGCGGAATATTGAAGACATATTAGGACCATGGAAAACATTTGAGACCTTTGGAGCTTACACATCTTGGTGAAAAGTGAAACCCTAGTTGAAAGGCCATTGCTTAGGAGGAGAATTTGTCTGATCAATTCTTGGTCAACCTTGAGCAATTGAAGATCTTAATGAAAATGTATTGAGTAACATGGGAGGGAAAATTTTAGGGTACAACAATGGTATCAAATGATGGTTTCAAATAATATGCACATAAGTGGAGTGAATTAGCTGAAAAGGGTGCAACCTCCCTTGTATGACCGAGAGTTAGTTGATATGTCCATGGGCACTCTGTTGGGCACATTCTTTAATATGCTAAGGGAGCTCTTCTTCTGGTTTTACTGAGCTAATCCTGACTAGGGAACGAGTTGAAAGTAGTATCAAGAGTGGGAATACTCCAGTGGTTGCGTCTTCTAATGCTGTAAAGAAGGAATTCAATAATAAGAAGGAAACCAGTGTTTTTTATGGCCAGAAGGGTTATAGTAAGAATGATCACCATCAGTCTATGGGAGCGGTGTTAATTTATAACCCTGCACCTGTTCAACAATAAAAACAGATGAATCATCGTAGGTCAGATGCTCCAAGGAGGAAGTTCACCAAGATTAGTATGCCTTTGTCTCAAGCATTACAACATCTGTTAAAAGCAGAATTGATAACACTACGGGATCCTCCATAGAATCCCAACACCTCCTCTCCTAAGTACAATCTGAATGCGAAGTGCACCTATCATTCTAACAGTCCGGGGCACGACACCAACAACTGCTAATCCCTGATCATTATTGCACTGGGGCCAGTCCCTTATTCCTCTGACAAGGTTTTTCCCTGGAACTATGGAGCTGAAGTTTATTACCATGGTGTTAAGCAAGAACCATGAATTTCCAAAAATAAAGATACTGAAGTTACCAACCTCAATGTCAAAAATATTGTTGGGACTAGTAAAGTTACCAGAACAGGAAGGGTCTTCTCTCCAGAGATCTCTCCTCCAAAGACTATCATAACACCTATTCATATCCCTGTTGCTGGTTCAACTGATGACACTTGGGGAAAATAAAAGATGATTGAGTCTGCCCGGATGGAGGCACCATCAAAAGATGTTACTGTTAAAAATACTTCCAAGCAAGAGATGAAGGAAATACTGAAAATTATCCGCAAAAGTGACTACAATATTGTTGAATAGTTGGGGTAGACGCCCTCCAAGATATCCATGTTATCCTTGTTATTATGCTCTGAAGCCCATGCTCAGGCTTTGGTAAATTTTTTCAAGACTGCTCATGTACCACAAGAGACCTCTATTGATCAGTTTAAGAATTGTGTTGCAAGCCTAATAGCTGATAATGGATTAGGCATTTCTGATACTGATTTAACTGCATAGGAAAAAATCATAATAAGGCCCTGCATGTTTCTATTGAGTGTAAGGAGACTACCTTGGCACATGTGTTGGTCGATACAGGTTCCTCACTAAATGTATTACCTAAAGGTGCTCTAGATAGATTGAACTGTGAAGGGGTTGTGCTGAAACCTAGTGATATTGTGGTAAGAGCCTTTGATGGGTCAAGGAGAATGGTACGTGAAGAGGTTGATCTTCCGATCAAGGTGGGATCTCAGGTCTTCAACTCCACCTTCTATGTAATGGATATTTTTCCAGCATATTCCTGTTTGCTTATACGCCCCTGGATTCATGGGGCAGGCATTGTCACCTCTACCTTGCATCAAAAATTAAAGTATCCGGTGAAAGGGAAAATCGTTATAGTTTATGGAGAAGAAGAGTATATGGTGAGCCATTTGAATTCTTTCAAATATGTTGAGATGGATGGTGAATTCACTGAAACTCCCTACCAGACCTTTGAAGTAATCCCTTCGATGATTTTCGTTTCTAAAGCTACTCCTGCTACTCCTAAGATTACCAAGGATCCACCAAGAATGGCTTCTCTGAAAGATGCTAGGGCTGTGGTAGAAGAATATGGTTGCACTATTTGGGGTCAGCTTCCTGAAATTCCTTATAAGTCCAACAAATTTGGTTTGGCTTTCACCTTAGAGGCCCAGAAGGTGGTTCGTCGTGCTCGTGCTAGGAGACCACCTTTCTGCATCAACAATAATGAAGTCAATGCTATAGAAGACACTAATAGTGACTGTGATCTAGACAACTGGATCTTCCCTACTACTGGCGGTGGACTCAACAACTAGAAGGCTTACCAATCTCCTTTAGTCAGGAGTAATTTCTATTTCATGTTTTATTGCTTTCATGTTTTTGGGATATGTAATTTTAAAACAACAACTTTAAGCCTTGTACCTTACCCGGGGCATAATGGTCCACTTGTTAGGGTTGTTATCTTTCATCCACATATGCCCATCTAATAAGACATTGAATGTTTTTGCATTCAAACTTTGTGCTCTCTGTCTTTCCATTACTTTATTGCTTTCAAATATAGCTATGTGTTTCTTACACACACCCACGCACTACATTGCAAATCCACGTCCACTATGGATCTCGTCGATATTGATTCTACTACTGTCACTCATGACTTTGAAAATATAATCTACCAAGCCGAGTAAGAAGGTGAGGAAGATTATGAAATACCTGGAGAACTTGCTAGACTCTTAATACAAGAAGAAAAGGCTATCCAACCACATGAAGAACCAGTCAAAGTTGTAAACTTGGGTACCGAGACAGATCGGAAAGAAGTCAAGATAGGCGCCAATTTAGAGAGTGGTGTCAAGAACAGGTTAATTCAGATGTTGCATGACTATGTTGAGATCTTTTATTGGTTGTACAAAGACATGCCAGGGCTCGATAATGATATTATGCCCATTGTATGCCAATGAAAGAGGGTTGTTCTTCGATTAAGCAGAAGGTTTGTCACATGCGTCCCGAAATGTCAGAAAAGATCAAAGCTGAGGTTATAAAGAAATTTAACATAGGGTTCTTAGCAGTGACATCATATCCTCAATGGGTTTCTAATATTGTTCTGGTACCAAAGAAAGAAGGCAAGGTGCGTATGTGTGTATACTATAGGGATCTGAATAGGGCGAGCCCCAAAGGTGACTTCCCACTTCCACATATTGATGTTTTGGTAGACAACATTGTTCAACACAAGGTGTTCTCTTTCATGGACAGTTTCTCAAGGTATAATCAGATCAAGATGGAACCCGAAGATATGGAGAAAACTACCTTCGTCACACAGTGGGGCACTTTCTACTACAAGGTTATGCCTTTTGGGTTGAAGAATGTCGACGCAACTTATCAGCGTGCCATGGTAGCCTTATTCCATGACATGATTCATCACGAGATAGAGGTCTACAACAATAATGTGATAGCAATATCACAAACTAAAGAAGAGCATCTTGATCATCTACATAAACTATTTGAAAGACTGAGGAAGTATAAGCTAAGGTTAAATCCGAACAAGTGCACCTTTGGGGTGAGATTCGGTAAACTCTTGGGTTTCGACGTCAGTGGTAAAGGTATTGAAGTTGATCCCGCCAAGGTTAAAGCCATTCAAGAAATGCTCACTCCTCGTACTGAGAAGGAAGTCATAGGTTTCTTAGGACGACTGAATTACATTTATCAATTCATTTATCATTTGACTACTACTTGTGAGCCAATCTTCAAGCTGCTGAAGAAATATCAAGTAGTAAAGTGGAATGACGACTGCCAAATAGCCTTTGATAAAATTAAGTAGTACCTGCAAGAACCTCTGATTCAGATGCCACTAGTTAAAGGAAGACCTCTAATCATGTACCTAATAGTGCTAGAGAACTCAATGGGGTGTGTACTGGGGTAGCATGACGAGTCTGGTCGAAAAGAGCATGCAATATACTACCTTAGCAAAAAGTTTACTGACTGTGAAACAAGATATTCACTACTCGAGAAAACTTGCTACGCTTTGGCACGGGCTGCTCGCCGACTAAGACAGTATATGTTGACTCATAGTACTTTATTGATTTATAAAATGGATCCCATCAAGTACATATTCGAGAAGCCAACCCTCTCCAGAAGAATAGTCGGATGGTAAATGGTCTTGATAAAATACGACATTTAGTACACCACTCAAAAGGCAATTAAGGGAAGTGTACTGGCAGATCATTTGGCTCATCAAGCCCTATACGACTACCAATCTATGAACTTTGAATTCCCAGGAGAGAATATCATGCTAGTTACAGATTATGAAGAACCTAGACCGTATGAAGGACCTAAGCCAGGATCCAGATGGACTATGGTTTTCGACGGATCTTCTAATGCACTTGGTAACAGAATTGGTGTTGTAATTATCTCTCCTCAGGGTTGCCATACACCTTTCACTGCCAAATTATGCTTTGACTGTAACAACAACATGGCTGAATACGAAGCATGCATCATGGGTATCAAAACTTCTATTGACCTAAGAATCAGGTTCTTTGATGTATATGGGAACTCAGCCCTGGTGATCAGTCAGATCAAGGGAGAATGGGATACGAAGCACCCGAATCTCATTCCTTATAATGATCATGGGATATGAAGCACATCCCGCGAGAAGAGAATCAGTTGGCAGACGCATTGGCTATGATGTCATCTATGTTCAAGGTCAGATGGGACAACGAGGCTCCCAGAATTACCATTGAAAGAATGGATGAACCAACACACTGCTACAAAGTGGATACTGATGGAGTAGAAGAAAAAACCTTGGTTTTATGAAGTGAAAAGGTACCTTGAGACTCAAGAGTACCCTAAAGGGGCATCTATCATTGACAAGAAATTCCTACGGAGGTTCTCGGCTAAATTCTTCTTGAGCAACAGAATTTTATACAGGCGCAATCACGATTCGACTCTGCTTCATTATATGGACAAGAAATCAGCAGAGAAGATTATGGAAGATATGCACAAAGGTATCTTTGGCACTCATTCCAGTGGACATACTATGGCTAAGAAGATTTTGAGAGCATGTTACTATTGGTCGACTATGGAAACCGACTGTGACCACCATTCAAGAACCTATCACAAGTGTCAGATCTACACTGATAAAGTACATGTGCCTCCAGTATGGTGAGAGCCTTCGACAGTTCTAAAAGAATGGTGCATGGGGAGGTGGACATCCCTATCAAAGTGGGTACTCAGACATTTAATTCCACTTTCTATGTTATGGACATCCGCCCATCTTACTCCTGTTTATTTGGTCGACCTTGGATCCATGAGGCTAGCTTTGTGACTTCCACCCTAAATCAGATGCTGAAATACCCAGTCAATGGGGAAATTATCACGGTCCATGGGGAGGAGGAGTACATGGTAAGCCACCTGAACTCTTTCAGGTACGTTGAAATGGACGGCGAGTTCATTGAGACCCCCTGTCAAAACTTTGAGGAGGTTCCACATACTGTTGTTGCAACCAAAACCTCTGTTAGTGTTCAAAAGACTACTAGGCCTCCACTGAAGATGGCCTCCCTGAAAGATGCCAGAGTAGTTGTTGAATAAGGTGGGTGTATAATTTGGGGCCAACTCCCGGATATTCCTTACAAATTTAACAAATTTGGTTTGGGTTTCACATCAGGCGCTCAAAGGGTTATTTGTCGTGCTCGTGCCGGAGGACCACCCCTACGCATCGGCAATCATGGGGTTAATGCTTTGGAGGACAATGATAGCGACTGTGACATGGACCAGTGGATCTTCCCAACTGTCAGCAGAGGACTCACCAACTAGAAAGCTAAAGACTTTGTTCCGATTACTTTTATTAGGAGTAATTGTCCTTTTTTTGTTTTTGGATGTGTAATAAATGAATAATACAAACTCTAAAACCTTGTGTCTTACCTGAGGCACAATGGTTATTTTGTGAGGGTTATCATGTTTCATTATCATATGTCATTAATTAAGCATTGGACGTTTTACTTACAAATCTTGCGCTCTTTGCCTTTCTCTTTTGCTTTTACTTTATTAAAACAGTTATGCTCTTACACACACTCGCATATCAAAACGCAGATCCACATCCATTCTGAATCCTATTGATAATGGTCCTGCTATTGCTCATTATGACTTTGAAAAATCTGATCAACCAAGCTGAGGACGAAGGTGAGGAAGATTGTGAGGTACCGAGAGAGCTTGCCAGACTGTTACAACAGGAAGAAAGGGCAATACAGCCTCATCAGGAATCAGTTGAGATAGTGAACTTGGGTACTGAAGAGGACAGAAAAGAAGTCAAGGTGGGTGCTAACTTGGAGCCCAATGTCAAACAATTGTTAATACAAATGCTACATGACTATGTTGAGGTTTTTGCCTGGTCATACAAAGACATGTCAGGACTTGACACCGACATTGTGGTTCATCGCCTACCTATAAAAGAGGATTGCCCTCCAGTGAAACAGAAGGTTCGTCGTATGTAGTCGGATATGTTAGAAAAGATCAAGGCAAAAGTCATGAAACACTTTAATGTCGGTTTCTTAGTTGTCACGTCTTATCCATAATGGGTCGCCAATGTTGTTCTAGTACCTAAGAAGGACAGTAAGGTACGTACGTGTGTGGATTATAGAGACCTGAACAGGGCAAGCCCCAAGGATGATTATTCGCTTCCCCATATCGATGTTCTGGTTGACAACACCGCACAACATAAGGTATTCTACTTCATGGATGGTTTCTCCGGTTATAATCAGATAAAGATGGAACCTGAATACATGGAGAAGACAACCTTTGTCACACAGTGGGACACTTTCTGTTACAAGGTTATGCCATTTGGGTTGAAGAATGCTGGAGCAACCTATCAACGGGCCATGGTAGCTTTGTTTCATGATATGATCCATCACGGGATAGAGTTCTATGTTGATAACATGATAGCCAGGTCTCAGACCGAAGAGGAGCACCTTGATCACCTACAGAAACTATTTGACAGGCTGAAGAAATACAAATTGAGGCTAAACTCAAATAAATGCACTTTCAGAGTAAGATACGGTAAGCTCTTAGGTTTTGTAGTCAGTGGAAAAGGCATTAAAGTGGATCCTGCAAAAGTCAAAGCTATACAAGAAATGCCAACTCCTCACACTGAGAAGGAAGTTAGAGGATTCTTGGGACGCTTAAATTACATAGTCAGATTCATTTCACATCTGACCGCTACTTGTGAGCCAATCTTCAAATTACTGAAGAAAGATCAAGCAGTGAAGTGGAACAATGATTACTATAACGCCTTTGACAAAATCAAGGAATATCTCCAAGAGCCTCCAATTCTGATGCCACCAGTTGAAGGAAGACCTCTGATCATGTACTTAACGGTATTAGAGAACTCAATGGGGTGTGTGCTAGGGCAGCATGACGAATCTGGTCGAAAAGAGCATGCAATATACTACCATAGCAAAAAGTTTACCGACTGTGAAACAAGATACTCACTGCTCAAGAAAACTTGTTGTGCTTTGGCATGGGCTGCTCGCCGACTAAGACAGTATATGTTGACCCACACTACTTTATTGATTTCCAAGACGGATCCTATCAAGTACATCTTTGAGAAGCCAGATCTCTCCAGAAGAATAGCAGGATGGCAAATAATCCTGACCAAATACGACATTGAATACACGACCCAGAAAGAAATTAAGGGAAGTGTACTAGCTGATCATTTGGATCATCGGGCTGTGGATGACTACCGGTCCATGAATTTTGAGTTCCCGGACGAGAACATCATGCTAGTAACTGATTGTGAAGAACCTGGACCGGATGAAGGACCTGAAAAAGGATCCCGATGGACTATGGTTTTTGACGGAGCTTCCAATGCTCTTGGAAATGTCATCGGTGTTGTGATCATATCTCCTGAACATTGTCATACTCCTTTCACTTTCAGGCTATGTTTCAACTGTACCAACAACATAGTTGAGTATGAAGCATGCATCATGGGTCTCAAAGCTGCAATCGATTTAAGGATCAAGTTCATAAGTGTGTTTGGAGACTCAGCTTTGGTAATCATCCAGATCAAAGGAGAATGAGACACAAAGCATCCTAATCTCATCCCGTACAAGGAACATGTGTTGACATTAATCCCATACTTTGAAGAAATTACCTTTGAGAATTTTCCACGAGAGGAAAATAAACTAGCGGACGCGCTAGCTACAATTCCATCCATGTTCAAGGTTAGGTGGGATAATGAGGCTCCTCAGATCACCATTGATGAGGCTCCTCAGATCACCTAGCTTTACACGCAATTCAAAATCCAGCATCATAACTCTTCTCCCTACCGGCCAAAGATGAATGGTGTTGTAGAAGATGCAAACAAATACATCAAGAGAATCATACAGGAGATGACGGTGACATATAAAGATTGCCATGAGATGTTACCATTTGCTCTTCATGGTTACCGCATCATAATACGCACATCAACAGGGGAAACTCTGCTCTCTTTGGTATACAGTACGGAATTTGTTCTGCCCATTGAGATCTAGATCCCTTCCCTGAGAATCATGAAGGATACATGGCTGAATGAAGACGAATGGGTCCAGACTCGACTTGACTAGTTAAACCTGATTGACGAGAAAAGACTTGCGGTTGTCTGCCATGGTCAGATGCATCAAAAACGTATGATCAAAGCTTTTAATAAGAAGGTCAGACCTCAGGCATATCAGGCTGGTGACCTGGTAATCAAGCGCATCATACTGCCGCAAGGTGATCCCAGGGGAAAATGGACTCCCACATACGAAGGGCCATTTGTAATCAAGAACATATTCTCTGGTGGAGCCATTATCTTAACCACTACGGACGGTGAGGACCTTCCGCACCCTGTAAACGCGGACATAGTTAAAAGATACTATGCACAAACAAAGACCCGCTAGGTCAACTGGCCTAGGCAAAAATAAGGGCATCCCGGTGAACCAAAAGGGTTCAAGAAAAAATTAGGGATATACACACAAAAAATATGTACACCCGGCAAGTCGAAAACCTGAAAAGGCGACTTGGGAAAAAAAGGGTATCCCGGTGGACTGAAAACCCGAAAGAGCGGTCCAGGCAAAAGTTAGGGATTTAAAGCGTATAACTATGTCTCGTTGGATCACCTTACGGCTAGTCTTCAGTACGAACTATCAAACTCAAGCGGTACTAATCAATCCAATCAGCTTCGGACAAGCAGCGAAAGTGATGAGACACTCAAAGACATAAAGGCAATAGTAGAATGGGAACTCATTGGGATTATTTCACATAGCTTTCTTTCTTTTTATATCATTTTTGTATAATTTCCATTCTTACGGCAACATTCTATTACTAGGATGTCTGTCTCCTTATACAAAAACACTTATTTCAAATTAATACAAAACTACTTCTTTGAAAGTTGCAAATTTTTGTTTTTATTTTTCTGTTTTGTGTGCGAAAACGTCCAGTGATTATTTTTGAACATATGCATTTGAATATGATTAATGCTTACAAATACACGCATAAAAACATAAAGACAGTTGCTAATGACTTTAAGAAACAAGACAATGTCTAAGGACCATGCACCAGATCCTTGCAGATGTCTTCCTTGGAAGATACCCTCTCCAACAAGTACGGAGGCAGGGGCATTCTACTGCAAGGACACTGCCATATTCTCAGTAGATAACCTATGGATGTCAGTTGTTCTCACATCCCCGACAGAGCAAAAATCCCCAAGTACTGCTCCAAAATCCCTAGTGAAGTCACCAAGCTTCTTAAGATTCTCCAATAGAATTCCAACAAAATCCCCAAGCAATTTATGAAGTTCACCTTCCTGCAACAAAGTTTTTCAAATCTCAAGTAGTTTATAAAACCTTATCCCTAGTAGATTTTATTTCTCTGGCTACAGAAATTCATCCCTCGGTGGAGTTTATTTCTCCAAATTGGTGAAACATTCCAACAGAACCCTTCCTCTTGGAAAAATCATTCTCAAATAGAAGTCGAAGATCCTCGGAAGATAAAGTGAATCTCAAAAAAAACTATCTCCATTTATTATCCCCAACGGAAATTGAAGAATCACTTTCTTCACTCACCAGCAGCAGTCCAGGATTCAGCTTCCCAGCAGCAGTCAAGGATTTATTTTCCCAGACAAAAATCATGTACTATAGCATTACATGTTCATACATCATGGCATGTACATACAAATACATACATCATAATCTCAATTATTTTGGAATCATCATGCAATTCATACATCATGACATCGCATGAAACTGATTTTACCTTTTCAGGTTAAATTAGCAAACAAACAAATGCTATCAACTTTTACAACATGTCAAATATTAATGCCCGAAACCAAACGGGGAAACTATCTGCACGACCAAGTGGTATGAACTCCCGAAACAAGACGGGTTTACCAAATGCAGCAGGTTACAGATTAATGCTCGAAACCAGACGGGGAAGCTATCTATGTAACCAGCAAAACAAGTTCTATATTAATATTTGTAACAAGCCAGGACAACTATCTATGGACGATTGATTGTGGATTAATACCTGTAACAAGCCAGGAAAACTATCTACATGAAGAGATTGAAGATTAATACTTGTAACAAGCCAGGAGAACTAAATTTATTTCTCTAAGGTCAAAGATTAATACATAAAACCAGACAGGACAACTATCTCAGCGACCGACAATTTTCAAGTTCTAGATTAACACCTGTAACAAGCCAGGACAACTATATGTGGACGATCGATTATGGATTAATACCTGTAACAAGCCATGAAAACTATCTACATGAAGAGATTGAAGATTAATACATGTAACAAGCCAGGAGAACTATCTTTCTTTCTCTAAGGTCGAAGATTAATACCTGAAACCAGACAGGACAACTATCTCAACGACTGACAATTTTCAAGTTCCAGATTAACACCTGTAACAAGCCAGGAGAACTATCTTTCTTTCTCTAAGGTCAAAGATTAATACCTGAAACCAAACAGGACAACTATCTCAGCGACCGACAATTTTCAAGTTCCAGATTAACACATGTAACAAGCCAGAAAAAACTATCTACATAAGGAGATTGAAGATTAACACTCAAAACCATACGGAAAAACTATATTTATTTCTTGGTCCCAGATTAACACCTGTAACAAGCCAGGACAACTATCTGTGGACGACCGACAAATTTTCAAATTCTAGATTAATACCTGAAACCAGACAAGACAACTATCTGTGAACAATCTGATTGTAGATTAACACTTGAAACCAAACAAGAAAGCTATCTACATGACCAGATGAAGCAATCTTACATGGGTTTCTTCTCAGACAGTCTAACACGGGCTCATCTTGAAGCGGCCCTAGACAGGCTCTTTCTAGTACATCTCTAGGTAACAGTTAATTCCATTATCCCCAGCAAATCACTGGAAACCTAGACTTCAACCAGAATACAGCAAACTGTCATCTCTCCAGAGATAACTCTTCAGCAGAGCCTTTGACAACTGAAGTTCCTAGACTCTATTCCCCAGAGTTTTCCTTAAACAGGAGAACAACATAAACCCACATTCCCCAATAGACTCCTCCTCAGGAAGCAGGAACAGGAACCCCAAAGGGACCATGTGTAAATCAGCATCTATTTTGGATGGCATCTTTAAGCCCATCTCTGACGACTCTGTCATCTCCTTCAAATGGCATCTGTAAGCACATTCCCTACATCATCAATCATCAGTGTTATTTCAAGCGAGTGCAAATTTTTGGGCACTCTAGTGTTCAATCATCTTCCACCTTTAGATCACGAAAGGCATACAAGCCAATCTAAATCCTCGGGTTTAAGAAGATTGAACAGGGGCAGCTGTTGTACCCAAAATTTTCCCTCTCATGCTTTCCAAGATTTTTTCTTATATGGGTGGTCACAAGCATTTGATTAAAGGAAAAATAAAATTTTTAAATAAGGAGTCTTCGGTTGGCATCTTAGCTAAGTCTTTCAATTGGCATGTTAAAAGGCCTTTCGATTTGGTATTTGGCCAGGCTTCGATTAAGCGTCTCACCTCCTCCAAGCTTGCCTCAAATTTCCAAGATTCGATTGAAGCCTTGGCCTTCTACTAGTTTGCTTCACACCAGCTTCGACTGGGCATGTTGTCCCTTTAAAACATCCTCCTTCAATCCAAAGGGGAATGGCTTCTTGTCAGTGTTCCCTTGATTGAACCATTGTATTTACATGTTGTCCTGACTCACAAATACAATGGCTACTTGCATGCAAGCTGGATCCCTGCTTCGATTGGGCATTTGTTTTCCTTGGAGCAAGCTTATTTCCTGCTTATATTATGCAAATTATCCCTCTGGGCGTGCCTTCAGTGCACAAAAGCAAGAACTTCTCCAAACTGGCCTTCGATTCACAAAAACTCCCACTGGGCAAAAGACCCCTCAGCGTGTCACCAACGTACGTATCCCTCTTCAATTTGTCTTCATCATAAGGCTAAGGCTCCTTCAAAGTTGCCTTCAACCACAAGGCACTAGCCACCTTTGTGCCATCTTCACCTAGGCAATAGCCTCCTTTATGCATGCCCTGACTTGCTTCATGCTAGCATCCACAAGGCATAGGCTGCCTTTGTACCAGTTTCGACTAGGCGCAGACCCCCCCTTTGAAACAATTGTATATACTTCAGCATACAGAAGGCCCATTCGAAGGCCACACAAGAGACCCATTTGAAGGAAGTAATACTAGAGCCAATTGAAGGGTACACAAGAAGTACATTTGAAGAAGCATGCAGAAGGCCCAGTCGAAGGCCACACAAGAGACCCATTTGAAGGAAGTAATACTAGAGCCACTCGAAGGGTACACAAGAAGTACATTTGAAGGAGCATGTAGAAGGCCCAATCGAAATTTACACAAGAGGTCCAGTCGAATAGAAACACTAGAGGGCATTCGAAGGAGCCAAAATGTCCATATACATTCAAATTTCAAAAAAAGGACAAGATCTCATGTTTTTTACCAATGTTACAAAACTTCATTCATGGCCTTGAAAACGTTTGTTTATGGAAGTTTAAACTTTTGTATTCTTATCCCATCCCTCATACTCTATATAAGCAGCATGCTTGCAAGCCAAAGGGACAGTTACACACACATTGGAGATACGTTGCCCCCATAAACCCACCAAAGTTATCAAAAGTCTCATAAGTGATCCAAGTTAAAGCAACCCTTAAACAAATGTACCCACGCCCATCACCATAGATTTATCCATCAATCATTGGTAATAATTGGTAAAAATATCAAACTCTACATTTGCATGACACATTGGTAGTTCCATTCGATTTGTTATTCAAGACTAAAGACCTGGGTTCGACCCCAGGTCTGATTTTGTGTTGTTGTTAACACTTGCTGCAGATATAGCCTGAATAAACCCAGCGCGCACAGGATTGAAGGACCTAGGTTTCGATACCCAGGTCCTGCTTCTTTGTTTTTGTTAACACACCTTTGCAGATCCAATGCCCTCACAGCATCCATCCTCTAGATCGAAATCCATATCATGTTGCTGGATCGAAGGGTAACACCCTTCAAAGAATCGAAAGACAACACCCCATCTGGATCGAAAAGTCCATTTCTCCCTGCAGTCGAAGGATTCCTTTTTTTTTGTATTTCACTTTTTTGTTTTATTTCTTTATTAAGCCTCTTTTATTTAAATTAACATTAAATCAAAAAATCACAAAAATTAGGCTTAGACATTTTAATTAAATGATTAATTTCTTAATTAATTGATTAATTAAATTTTAAGCATTTTATTAACTTAAAATAAATTAGAATTTAGGACTTAATTTAGATTTAATTTTCTTTTCGTAATAAATAAAAACAAAACAAAATATTTTTACTTCTTAGGATATCTTTTAGACGTTATTTTTAATTTCACACGCGTTTATTTAATTTCATATTTTTATTATCAATGTACCTGCACACTGGATGTAATAGATTAAAACTAGGACATTTACTGCTTTATCCCCCTCATTCTTGTACAGTGTAAATCCCCTCCCCAAAACATTATAATAGCGTAGATTTAAAATTCCTGCATTTTTATATTCTGCATTATATATTAGCTGCTAGTAATTAGGCGTGTATGATAAGACTAATAATCAAGCGCTAGGAAACTTAACAAAAAGACAAAAAAACATAATTGAATCAATTGCACATATACACCTCTAGGGTACCCCACTTTGGTTGCCTTTAGAAATAAAACAGTCATGAGGCAGGAACGCTTTAGCAAAGACCCGTAAATAAAAAAGATCATAGTCCCTCGATGATCCTACACTTTCCTTCTCGGTAAATGATCTAGTCCCTAAACAAAATTGCTAAAGTGTCTCCACAAGTTGCCTTTGTGACTGTAATGTCCCTTTCGAATGTCCCTCATACATCCAACGATAGGGCTACCTACTCACTAGTAGTGGGATAGCACTGTCTAAAGGATAGGAGGAAAAGAACTACCTTCTCGAGTATAAAAGTAGATAGTTGTTGGAAGTTTGCTCAAAACATCTTTGCATTTACACAAAAAAACTACTTTTCAAAAATATTTTCAAGACACTTTGTATACTTTCTCAACATTCTCGAGAAACATTACAAAGGCTGCCATACCAAGGCATTCTCAAAACACTTTCAAACACACAAAGCACAAAGGTATTTCAAAATGAGCAAACCTCTAAGATCCCGTAGATAACTACGGATGGAAAGGATGCTAAAACCTTTCATTTCCATAACCTACCCCCTTACTCAAAATCTCGAAAAGGTCTTTTTCTGTTCTTTTCACTCTTTCCTTAATTTGGATAAAATAAAAGTCGGTGGTGACTCTTGCTTACCGCAACATTTGCGAATACAAATGTAAAACCAGTATTAACAGTCGGTTCTGCCACCGTATCACAACATGCATGAGGTTGCTCATGCCCATAAGGTTGCCATTGATTATATGCTAATGCAAATGTGTGGGGCTGTTCATGTCTTTTTGAAATGCATGTGATGCATGAGGCTGCTCATGCTTCATAAGGCTGCTTATGAATAACTTGATAGATGAAGTTATATGAGGCTGCTCACGTCTTGAATGATTGAAAATTATGCAATGTTATTAATGTCGGTAAGGTTAGCGGAAAGCAATCAAGGAAGTAAGGTTACTGACATCGGTAAGGTTAACGAGGAACATCAATCAGGTAATTGAAAAAATGAATAATCAATTGGTTACTGGCATCAATAAGGTTACCGGGAAACATCAATCAGGTGATCAGAAAATGAACAACCAGTAAGGTTAGTGGCATCGGTAAGGCTACCAGGAAACATCAATCAGGTGATCAGAAAATGAACAATCAATAAGGTTACTGGCATCGGTAAGGTTACCGGGAAACATCGATCAGGTGATCAGAAAATGAACAATCAGTAAAGTTAATGGCATCGGTAAGGTTACCAGGAAACATCAATCAGGTGATCGGAGAATGAACAATCAGTAAGGTTACTGGCATCAGTAAGGTTACCCGGAAAAAAAATTAATAAGGTGATCGGAAAATGATCATCAGTAAGGTTACTGGAATCGATAAGGTTACTAGAAAACAT
This sequence comes from Vicia faba, assembly GCA_948472305.1. Classification (NCBI taxonomy): domain Eukaryota; kingdom Viridiplantae; phylum Streptophyta; class Magnoliopsida; order Fabales; family Fabaceae; genus Vicia; species Vicia faba. The sequence goes on from OX451740.1 coordinate 1,291,890,696, forward strand.
CAATCAGGTGATTGGAAAATGATCATCAATAAGGTTACTGACATCGGTAAGGTTACTGGAAAACATCGATCAGGTGATTGGAAAATGAATAAACAACAATAAGGTTAATGGCATCAGTAAGGTTACTGGAAAACATCAATCAAGTGATTGGGTTTAAAGTGCCAATGTAAATTTGGCTTGCTATGCCTAATAGTTAAATGAGATTTTGTATGATAGATGCATGCTATGTGATATTTGAATGAATTAATGAGATGTACGAGGCTCTTAATGGGAAATATACTGTCGAGATTTACCAAGGAATATACTGTCGAGATTTCATGTAGAGTGTATAACTTGCCGACAATGATGATTGTCCTTAGATGAAAAATGGTTTATGCAATGAATTATGACATATGATTATTTTGGTGTGCATTTTGATTGATACATGAAATGTAATAAATGACTAATGCATGTAATGATTAGCTTAGACATGTATCAATGGATGTTGAAAATTTCAATGAGTAATTGGGATTTTGATAGGTAGGTGTTGGGTGCCAAGTAAGGTTGGACTTTGATGAATGTTAGATTTATGATATGGAAATATGAATAAGGGGATATGCATGGCTTGATACTAGAGTGAAGCGACATGATTAATGCATGATGATGATATATGGAATGACTTGAGTTTCCAACAAACTCCCTTGTGACAGGTCATGGACATTTAAGGCGTAGAAAGGTTCTTTACGTTACAAGGATGCTTGTGACACGATGGTATGGTGTTACGCTAGCATTATTTCCCGATACTCATTTCAAACTCGAAGATTACTGATGTAGGAAAGATCTTCATTGGGGATTATGAAAGTACAAAGAGAGATTTCCCATTTGTGGCATGTCTTGCCTCAATTTAATATTATTTGTAGAGATTCGCCTCAATGATATTTTTGAAATAAAGTGGCCATACCGTGCACTTGAGATGGCCGGTCCCACTACAATGCACTTTGAAACACTGCCTTGATTAATTGACTCTTGGAATAATTTTTCCTTTGATGAACTATTTTTGAATCAATTTCTTTTGATCGAGCCTTGCAACATTCTGCCCCTACATTTAAATTTTGAAAGGTATGCCCCAACCTTCAGAGTCTGAAGGAATGTCCTAAGGAGGAACTTAGATATCACCATGTAGTGACATGATCTTGGTAAGGACTACCCCTATATTTGAGTCTCGAAGGATATGGACTTATTTGTTAGGGTCTGGGGGAGAGTCATGAGAATGAACTTGGATACCACTGTGTCATGATATGGCCTTGATATTGACTGCCCCAGAATTTGGATCTTCATAAGGTATGCCTCTGACTGACTGGTATTTGGAGATGTAACTCAAGTTGACCAAATCTTAGAATGATTTCTCTTAGTCAATGTGATATTCCCTTACAATCATTAGGATTTTCCCATGATTAGGATAACCTCTTACGTGTTTTTTCCCTAGTTAGGAGCTTCTTAAAGTGAATTTTCTTTGATCAAATTGTTCTGGAGAGTTCCTTGATGCTAAGTATTGATTCGCATATGAAGTTGTACCTTTTGAAAAGTAATTCTAATGTGATGCACATGCAAGTTTTGAAATCGAAAATTTTTGCGAAGAAGAAATGGATGATTAGAGATGGAGATATGAAAAGAAATATAAATTAACAAACATTAGGAGTCAGTTTAACACAACTTTTGCTGAGTATGCTTTCATAGTGAACCTAGCTTCAATTAGGACTTTTGAAGGTTGTAATGTGTCCTGGTTCACGGTTTAAGAAACAAAGGATACAAGGCTCAAAAAAAAATTTTAACACACCCCATTATCCTTGATGTTCTCCATTCCTAAATTCAATTAACTCGACATATGCGTTTAACCTACAAGAGAATTTTTGTAGTTGCAGTGATGATGAGAAGCATTGACAAGGTTTAAGTACTTGAAGAGAAGCTTTGATGATTTTTGAGGTGGTAGTCCCCTACTTTCGTTTACAAGCTTATTTTCATATTTTTTTTGCTTTCAATCCCTTATTTTTTCATGGACCAATTCTTTTAAATTTGTCGGTCCATTGGGATGCCCTAACTTTTTCCTAAGTCAATTTTTTATTTTTGACTTAGCAGGATTTTTTATTTTTTGTGAGTGCCATGTTGATTTTTGTGAGCTCCATCTTCATCATTTCCTCGATCTTGGATGATGTATGTGAGGAAGAAGATCTTGAGAGCTTTATCTTCATTGCTTCCTCGATCTTGAATGATGGATGCGATGAAGATGATGTGCTTGAATCCCTTGCTTGAATGGACCGATTCTCTTGAGATTAAAATGCATCATTGAATTAATTGAAAGACTACCCTGCCCCTGGTTAAGATTAAGAGTTTTTAGAAAATAGAAAGAACTCCAACTTCTAGCTCGATGGGGTTGACTATGGATTATCTCCTTATATCTCCAGTGTTTGGGAAATGAAATAATGCCTTACATCGTTAGTCAAGTCTTACTATAGAAAGCATACGTCAGCATAATTTAGTTATTTAATTTACATCATTCTCCCTCAAAGTTTGTTAAAATTGAAAAGATGAAAATGGAAAGGTGAAAAGTGAAAATGGAAAGTCATCGACTATTTATGGTAACTGATGAAAGAGTGAAACAAATGGATTAATTTCGAAAACATGCATGCTCATTTTATTAGAATCACTAATCAAAAGGTGCAAATTTTATCGCAAATACAACTTAGCAACAAAGAAATTACAATTTGAAAATGATAAAGCCTATTGATCCTTAGGATGATCCTTTTGGTTGATCCACTTGACTTTAGGATATCTCCTTAATGATCTTGGATTTGTCAGAGTAGGGGGCGACCTTTTCCTTTTATTCGTCTAAGCATACCCCTTTTTACTGAAAGGGCAATTGCTCTTGATATTCTTGTCTTTGGTGTAGGGGAGCTACCTTTGGTTATGGTATCTGAGGTGTTGTATAGCCATGTAGTTGTCATAGTGAAGGGTTTCCTTCTCTCCCTAAAAGGACTTGTAGTACCAAGCTCATTTGAGTCTTCAATGGTTGATCTCCTCCTTCCACATTTTAGGACTTTCTTGAGTTCCTTTGTGAGTATCAGGAAACATGCTAGTTGGATAGTTGGATAAGGGCGGAAGTGGAAATGGATATGAATTTTATGCAAATGTATGTATAAGATGTATGAAAATGCATGGGTATGTGAAAATATTTTTCTTATTTTAAGGGTATGTTAAAATATGTTATGGAGATGCAATGTAATGCAAACTTATGATAAAGATGGACATAAGGACACCCTATACGAGTTTAGGAATATATATATATACACAATAGGAAACCCCTATAAGCTAGAGACTAAGACACAAACGAAATCCTTACGGGTGACAGTTAAAATGAAACCTCTACAGACTAGGGATTGTGACAAACAAAAGGGACCCTTACATGTTAGGGATCGCGATAAACAAAAAGGAACTCCTAAAGGCTATGAGTTATGATATACAAAGGGAAACCCTTATAGATAGTAATAGACCGAAGGTAAACCCTTGCGGGTTTAAGGATTATAACTGAAAAAAGGAACCCTTACAGGTTTAGGGTAGTGAATACTCATTACCAATTTTGGGATAGGTATGGAAATGAGAATATCCTATGTGGGGTTAGGGATGGATATACAAGAGAATACCCTTACGGGTATAGGGATAGTGATAAGATGTCCTTCGCGGGAAGGTTTTCTATGAAGGATGGGATGCTAAGGGTGTCCTTAGTAGGTAGGTTCATAGCTTCGTACTACGGATATTCTACCCTTCCCCATAAGAGTTTTTTTAAGGGTGTCATGGATAATACCAAAGGGAAAAGGCATAAGGGCCTCCCTTAAGTGGAGGCTCTTTGTAGACCGAGATTTTTCGTCTTGTAGGTCGTACAAAGTCTCACCATGAGATTTTATTTTTTGGTTATACAAAGAGTCATTGGTCAAATCCAAAGTCCTACCTCAAAAGAGTCTAGCCCTCTATATTTCTCGGAATTCGACCCACTCTAAATGAAGTCATCGCAAAAACTTGTAGGGATGTTAAACCCCCTTGGCCAATTGACAATCCTTCTTCTAAGGTTTAATATTTTTGTGAAATGAAATCCCACCAACAATATAAACAATATGATAATGAATAAAGTAACAATAAATGAATACATAAACAAATAAATATGGAAAGAATAATATGTCATAAATAGAAATAACCCAAAAACCCTAGACCTAAAAGAAGGAGTAAACTCTAACCCTGGGATTGTGTCTCTGGCAGAGTCACCAGCTATCGTAACTGGGAAAAAATAAAGAGAGTCGCCACCACTACTTTTTTTCTAAGAACGAGAAAATAACGAATAACCCTAAAGTTTTAGAGATTCTAGATTCATGAGTTGGTTAGACAAAGGGAAGGTGTTAGGAACCCTTCATCTCCCTTGTTCTCAAGGGGCTTCCCATTTAGGTTTAAGGTAAATCAGGAATTTTCTATTTAAATATTACTATTTCTATATATATAAGAAAAGATTTAATCTTTAATTATGGGACTCACCTTGGTTTTGAGCGCGTTCCTACGTATCTCCTTGCGAAGAAATCAGAGCCCATTTCGTAGTTCGTATGTTTGGTTGGTGCTTTTTATATGACTGAATAAAATTGCTTTCGAATTATCCTTGAACATTGTCTGAGTTTGAAAAATGAGTAATTGTAGACGTAGTTCGAAGTTTTGATTTGAAAGTAATTCAACTCCCTTTTTGAAATAATCTTGAATTTTGGTTATGTTAGTGAAAAAAATAATTTGATGGGTTAGCTATTTTAATGTTTGATTTAATTTTGAGTTATAAAAATAGCAGGTGAAAATAAACAAGTAATATAAAGAAACTAGGGTTCGCAAAAATATTATATAGTTAGTGAAAGTGTTTCATTTGTTTTATCAAAATAATAATTAATAAGATGAATAATTAAAATTGGGGTTAGTAGATATTAATTTATTTGTCAAAATGATCAAGTAATAAGGAAATAAAGTTAGTATTTGAAATAAATTTAATATTTGAAATAAATTTAGTTTTTAAAAAAAAAAATTATAGTTTTAAGGAAAAAGAGTTTATAATAATAATAGAGAATATTTTATAGTTTACTAATGAAACAAATAAGATAATATACATAGATTATATAAAATGACAAGTGAAAAATTTATGTAGGAAATAGAAATAGAAAAGAAAATAAATTGAAAATAGAAAAAATAGAGGGGTGTATTTTAATTCTCTGACTCTTTTTCATACCTTTATTTTATATTGTAATGATAATGATAATTGAAATTAAATATTTAAGTAAAGAAAGATTTTTTGTATGTAGTTTTTTTTATAATAATTTAAAGAAAAAAGAAACTAAATTGCATAAAAACTTAATGAAAAAAATAATTGACATGAATAAAGAATATATACATCAAATATCACAATCACAAACCATATGAAATTTATAGAGATCGAATTTACAAACGAATCAAAAATTAAAACGACGCAATCATAATATTTGAAGGTGTAATAGTAGTTGGAGTTACCAACCTGGAGTGTCATGACCGAATTAAGCTGCCCATTCCTTCTTTTTAATCCTATAGAATTCCTTTTTCTTCCTTTGGTACGAGAGTTTCTTGGGTTGATGGAGGTTTTTAGGATTTTTAGTCGTTGTTCGTGAAGATCAACAAATTTTATTGTTGTTCGTCTAGAGCAACACTTTTTTTAGGAGAGAATCTATGTAAATCTATTGATAGAAGTGTAAATTATGGATGAATTGTTGATGAGGAATATGAAATAAAGAGAGCTCTATTTATAGAAAAATTTTAAGTGAAAAATTAAATGTGATTCACTTATTTTTGATAAGATTTATACTGATTGAGGTTTGATTAAAACTTGGAGAACAAGATTATGAACTTAGACACTTTTGTGACTTTTTTCAATATTGTGATTGATTTATGATTGATAAAGATTTGATTCTGACAGATTTTATTTATTTTCTTAATTTTAACTATTAAGTGCATAAAATCAAAGAGTTAAAAAAAGAAAAGAAAAATTAATTTTTTAATGCCCCTAAAGTGGAAAACAAAAATAATAATAAAATAATAAAAAATGATTTTTTTTATCTTTTTTATTAAAAAAACACACAAAACTGAAAATAAATACCAAAAGTAGTGCAATAGGATTTGAACTCACAACTTTATACTTAAATCTCTTATACATTATACATGCATCGTTACCAACTCTGTTATATTATTTATTTGAATTTAAATAGAATTAAAAATTATATGAATGTGGCATTTTTTTATTTAAAACAAAAATTTAAAACAAATAATTATATAATGAACTTAGATTAGTAAGATAAACCTATTTTAACCAAAACAAATAATTCAAAATTAAGCTAGTTAATTTTTTTATTTTATTTTTTAAATAAACTAAAAATAAATTAATATTAAAGTTATATGTTAGTAAAAAAATATAAGAACCAAAATTTGAAAATAATTTGAATGTTTGAAATGGGGTGGCCAAATTTGGGGTATGATATGGTACAGTAGGAATGGACGTTCCAGTTGAAGTGAGATGAAGACCAATACTTAGAAAATAAAATATGATAAGTGCAAATTATAGTTATTTTTATAGACAAAATGCTCATTTTGGTCCCTTAACTATAGGTCATGGTTCACTTTGGTCCCTTATCTTTTTTTTGTGCTAAAATGGTCCATTAAGTTTCAAAGCGCAACCACGTTAGTCCTTCCGTTAGTGAAACGTTAGTGAAATTCAAAAAGCAGATTCCAGGTGGCTTTGTCATGCTTGAAGTGGCTTGTTGGAGGCAAGTGGCAGAGAATAAGGATAGAAAATCTCCTAAAGTTGAAGATAGCATATGCATGTTCTGTTTGCCCAAAACGAAAGCCAAAGGAAAGAGGAAGAGGCTTACGAAGAGGCTTGCGAAGGTGATTCCATAGGTGATTCCAGGTATGTTAATCTTGTTTTGTCTTTGTTTCTGGATATTTGAAATGAGATTCTGAATATTTGTTATGGGGTTTTCGGGATTTAGGTTTAATGGATGAATTTCTTAAACTCATAATCCACCACAGTGGTGAGTTTGTTAATCAAGAGCTTAGTATCTATGAAGGAGGCCTGGTATCTGAAATTGTCAGTAGATGTTGATAGGTGGAGTTACTTTGAGTTAGTTGATGTATTGGAAGACTTAGGTTATACTGACAATGTAGAGAAAATGTATTACAAAGACCCACAATTTGGGATGAATGAACTAGTTGATGACAAAGGTGCCCTAGAAATTGCAGACCTATACAGGGTGCATCATGTTGTTCATGTTTACATTCAACACAGTTTGTCTCAACCTAAGTATTTTGATGGTCCTGTTGAGGAGCCTGAGAACATTGTAGATGAGATGGAGGAGTTGCTTAGCAAGATGCATGATGACATTGATAGAAAGTTAAAGGAGACTGTTGTTGGGGTGGATGAAGTAAATGATGGATTAAATGATCCAAGTGTTATTGTGGAACAAAGAAATGCTGGATTGAATGATGCAAATATAGGGGTGGAAGCAACAAATGTTGAAGTGAAGCTTGTTGAAGTGGGGCCTGTTGAAGTGGAGCCAAATATTGATGGTCATGTGCACGATGAATCCAATTCTGATGACAGTGAGGATGAGAGTTACCAGTTTGATAGTGCCCTAGAAGTAGCCTTTGAAGATGAATCTGATGGTTATAAGGACATTGATGAAAATGAAATTGCAGACCTGACTTTGTATGACAGTAATAAAATATCAAAAGGAAAAGTAAAAGGAAAGTGCAGCAAAGTTACATAGGAATATAAGGGGAGTGACAATGACAGTGAGGATCTTCAAAGTGGATGTGACAATGATGACAGTAGTGGGGTTAAAAGGAATAAATATCCAATTTTTAAAGAGATAAAAGATATGGCCAATTACAAACAGGAATTAGGTATGTATTTTACTTCAAAGGATGACATTAAGAAAGTTGTTGCCTCATATTCTGTTTGAAATGGAAGAGCCCTCAAGATCATAAAAAATGATAAGAAAATAGTGAGGGTGAGATGTAAGGAAGGTTATGAGTGAGAGGTTTATTTTGCCAAGTTATTAAATGAGGAAACCTGACAAATAAGGAAACTAATTGACAATCATAACTGTAGCAGGTAATATAATGTGAGGATGTTAAGCACAAAGTGGTTGAGCAAGAGGATTCGGAATGCATTGAAAAACAACCCTAGGTTGAAGGTCCAGGATATTAAAGAAAAGGCATTGAGGAAGTGGAATGTAGGTGTAAACAAGACTAAAGCAATAAGAGCAAGAGTGGCTGCAAGAAATAGGCTTCATGGTTCCTTTTTGGGTGATTACACTAGGATATTTGACTATTGTCATAAACTGCTAAGAGCCAATCCAGGGTCAACAATTAAGATGAATGTAGAACCTGCTCTAGAAGTTGCTGATGATTAGAGACCCTTTTTTAAAAGGCTTTACATATCCTATAAAGGATGCAAGGAAAGTTTCAAATTATGTAGGCATGTGATAGGATTGGATGGTTGCTTTTTGAAAGGGCTTTGTGGAGGTGAAATTATGGAAGCTATAGGAAGGGATACTAATGATCAGATGCTTCCCATAGCACTTGCGGTTGTTTAAGGTGAAAATAGAGATAGCTGGACATGGTTTTTGAAGCTACTGATTGATGATCTAGGGGGTGGACAAGAGTGTCGCTCATACACTTTCATTTCATACCAACAGAAGGTACACTAAATACTTCACTGAATCTTTACATTTATATGATTATTTTCTTGATAATTCACCATTAGCCATGAAACTATTTTACAGGGACTTTTACCTGCAATGGAAGAGTTGCTTCCTAATGTTGAACATCAATTTTGTGTTAGGCATCTGTATAACAATTTCAGGAAGAAGTATCTTGGAATAACATTCAAGGATATTATCTGGAAGGCTGCTAAATCTACATACTAACAGGCCTGGGAAAGAGAGACCAGGGCAATGAGAATGATCAGTGGAGAGGAATATCTCCATATGATGAAGACTCCACCAAGATATTGGTCTAGATCATATTTTAGGAATACCAACAAGTGTGATGTTATGCTAAACAATATGTCAGAGGCATTTAATAGTGTTATTATTGAAGCTAGGGCTAAACCACTAGTAACAATGCTAGAGGAGATCAGAACTTACATGATGGATGTAACACCCCAATTCTACCCCCAAGCAATTAGCAATTAAATCAGAGTTACAAAATTTCAATCATACAAATGAATCGGGACGTCACAAATTCTTCTAACAAATACATTGCATTCATCATGGATATATAACACGTTTTTAAAACATCGGATAAACCATTAACATAACATCTTTCAATAAATAATTCAACAATTACGCAGTGGAATTCTTCAATAACTTCTTTAAATAAAACAGCAGCTTCGAAACATCTCATATTCAATAATCATTAATTTACAGTTCAACAACTAAAAATCAGCAATCAAAAATCAGTAGACGTTCATCCCCCCGAGTGTTACATATCAGAGCAATGACACCGACTCGAACTATTGAAGGTATACGGCCTTCACTCGCTATTACCTGCACGTTACCAACATAAGGGCAACATTCAAACAGAAGGGGTAAGATATCTAACAATATAATAAAGCGCATGATAATTAATATATTAAATGAGATCAATAATATCACCATTTCTCATCTCATAATCAACAATAATTATAGCACGTATGCTCATTCATCAACATCAAATACACTTCATTATTCAATCATATAATGCGACTCAAAACTATGCAAATGCATGTGGTATCATTGGAGCAGAACTCTCATCTCAAAAATCTTCCAATTAATAGAGGCATCAACAAGGCATGGCCTTCATCTAAAAATTTTCCAATCCAGGCCATCTCAACGAGCATAAGCTCCATCTCAAAAAATGCAATGTATGCGACTCAACATGAATGTAATAACACACTCAGTTAACAACATCTCAAAATACATATCAAAACAACAACATCTCAATCATCTCAAAATAACAACATCTCAATCATCTCAAAACATCTCAATTACAGCATCTCATAAACATCTCAAAATAATTTATTAAACATCATTTATTTATCAAACGTCATTGGTTCATCATAATTTATCCAACACAACTTTAATAACCACATCTCACTAATAACTTAGTTGTATATCAATAGTACAGTAATCCATACTGTTATTCTGAATTTTTATAGTTTTTATTATCACTAATCCTACTGTCATAATCCTAACAGCAACCTCTAAACATCTCATGTTCATCATTTTGTCCAAAACATCAGCACAACGACCAATCACGGGAATTAATCCTAAATTCTAAATTAGTTACTAGGATTACATCTTATTCATCATTTTAATCCTCTAGAATAGAGTTCGTCGCGTTAACTAATTAACTCCTCGAACGGCATCTCAAACAGCATCCTAAAACTCAAGTTACAGCAATTTAAAACTGATTCTGTCAAAATTAGTCAGTATGGGTCGACACAAAACTCTATGGATCGACTCATCCTGCTTCTCCTTACATCATGGGTCGATGCAAAACCCTATGGATCGACTCATCCTGACTTCAAAATGCAGCATGTATCGACACATGCATCACACCGGTCGACTCATCCTGAGTCTCACACACTCATGTATCGACACATCCTCTCTTCGTGTCGACTCATCCAGAGTCTTGCAGTCCACATGTATCGACACATGCCTCCATGAATCGATGCATCATGTTACAGTCTGCATAATTTTCTGTGTTTTCTACTGTAATTTCACTACGGGAATTATGTTACAGTCCTACAAACCTCATGATAATTCATCACTTAACATTATACTCTATTACACCATCAATTAAACAACATAATAACATCATTATTCATCAAGAATTCATCAATATTCGCCATACATCATTCATAATACATCCAATTCAAGAATAAACAGCGATCACCTCTAACCCCATATATCAAATATCATGAACCCAATTATAAAGTCAGAACCCCACCCTTACCTTGGATTGAAGGTCGCTCTACAATTTTCCGGGTTGAATCCTTGTTCTTGTCGTTTCCTTCTATTTCCAGCAGCTTCACGTTCTCTTTCTCAATCCTTATTTCTTCTATTGCTTCCTCCTTCTATTCTTTCTCACAAATAATAAAATAACCTAATATTATTATATTATTCTTATTGGGCTCTAAACCTACACCCCCTTATTACATCCACTCACACCATATAGGCCCACATTAAATAATATTACGCTTCTAATATTATTTCACCACATAATAATATTATACCTCTAATATTATTATTTCCCCACTTAATAAAATAAAACTGATTTAATTATAACACATCTTCACAAATATTCCAAAAATAATTTAATTAAATAATTAATTAAATTTCGGGCGTTACAACTCTCTCCCACTTAGAATATTTCCGTCCTCGAAAATTCACCTCAATCAAACAATTCAAGATAGGAGTCTCGCATCTTGCTCTCCAATTCCCAAGTCATGCTTTCACCAGCAGCTCCTAGCCAAACCACTTTAACCAAGGCAATCTCTTTGCCCCTCAGAGTCTTCATTTCTCGATCCGTGATCCATACAGGCATCGTCTCCACCGTAAGATTATCTCGTACTTGCACATCATCCATACGAATCACATGAGATGGATCTGAAATATACTTCCGAAGTTGCGACACATGAAACACATCATGCAAATTCGAAAGATTAGGCGGTAAGTCCACTCTATAAGCAACGTTCCCCACTCTCTCTAAAATATGATACGGTCCAATAAAATAAGAAGTGAGCTTCTTAGACTTCAACGCTCACCCCACACCAGTCACAAGTGTAACTCTCAAAAACACATGATCACCAGCTTGAAATTCTAAATCTTTTCTTAGCTTGTCATGATAACTCTTCTGTCTACTTTGTGAAGCTTTCTTATTTTCTAGAATCAACTTCACCTTCTCGGTAGTCTCACGAACAAGTTCAGGTCCAAGCACTACACTTTCACCAGATTCATGCCAACATAACAGAGTTCTACATCTTCGACCATACAACGCCTCAAAAGGTGCCATCCCAATACTGGAATGATAACTGTTATTATAAGTGAACTCTATCAAAGGAAGATAAGTATCCCACGAACCTCCCTGCTCAAGAACACATGACCTCAGCAAATCTTCCAACGATTGAATCGTCCGTTCAGTCTGACCATCTTTCTGAGGATGATACTCTGAACTCAACCTCAACTTAGAACCCAACGCTTCTTGCAAACTTTTCCAAAAATCAGAAGTAAATCTTGGATCTCACAATGTACAAAGGAACACCATGCAGCTTCACAATCACACTAATATAAATCTCAGCCAACTTCGACACTGGATAACTGATGTTAATAGGAATAAAAGGAGATGACTTCGTAAGCATATCAACAATCACCCAAATCGAATCATGTCCTCTTAAAGTATTAGGCAACCCTGTCACAAAGTCCATTGAAATGCTATCCCATTTCCATTCTGGAACTTCTAACGGCTGCATCAATCCTGCAGGCTTCTGATGTTCAACTTTCAACTTCTGACAAGTCAAACATGCATACACAAAATGAACCACGTCACTCTTCATCCCAGGCCACCAAAAAAACCTTTCAAATCTTGATACATCTTTGTAGCTCCTGGATGAATACTCAACTTACTTCTATGACTCTCCTCAAGTATCACTTTCTTCATCTCAGCATCATCAGGATACGAATCCGGTTACGAAATCTCAACACACCTTGCTCATCTAGCTTAAAATCATAATTCTCATATTGATCAATCCCCACCATCAAATCTACCAGTTTCACATCCAACTTCTGAGCTTCTCTGATACTGTCTAGAAATTCATTATTAATCTTCAACATACCCAACATAACACTTCGCGGAGTAACCTCGCAAACTAAGCTCATATCTCTGAACTGCTCAATCAATTCCAACTCTTTGATCATCATTGTGACATATGTAAAGTCTTTCGACTCAACGCATCATCTACCATATTCGCCTTTCCTGGATGATAATTCAAACTGAAATCATAATCCTTTAACAATTCTAACCATCTTCGTTGCCTCATATTCAGCTCTTTCTGATCAAATAAATACTTTAAGCTCTTATGGTCACTAAACACTTCAAATCTAGAACCATAAAGATAATGCCTCCAAATCTTCAACACAAAAACAACTGCAACAAGCTCTAAATCATGCGTAGGATAGTTCTTCTCATGAGTCCTTAACTGTCTTGACGCATAAGCAACTACCTTACCATTCTGCATAAGCACACCTCCTAAACCCATCTTAGAAGCATCACAATACACCACAAAAGACTCTCTTGGATTAGGCAACGTCAAAATCGGAGCCGACGTCAACCTCTTCTTTAATTCTGTAAAACTTTCTTCGCACTGAACATCCCAAACAAAAGCTCTACCTTTACAAGTCAACTTAGTCAACGGAAGTGACAACTTAGAAAACCCTTCAATAAACCTTCTATAATAACCAGCTAATCCCAAAAAGCTTCTAATCTCAGTAGCTGACTTTGGAGTTTCCCATTGCAACACAGCATCAACCTTCGATGGATCTACAGCAATGCCACTACCTAAAATCACATGACCAAGAAAACTAACCTCTTTTAACCAAAACTCACACTTGGATAGCTTTGCATACAACTTTTTCTCTTTCAAAACTTGCAATACTACTCTTAAATGTTCAGCATGCTCTTCTTCTGACTTAGAGTAAATCAAAATATCATCAATGAACACCACTACGAACCGATCCAAATAAGTGTGAAAGATACGATTCATATATTCCATGAATACTCTTGGCGCATTAGTAACACCGAAAGGAATCACCGAATACTCGTAATGTCCATAACGCGTCCTGAAAGTCGTCTTCTGAATATCTTCATCCTTCACTTTAATCTGATGATAACCCGACCTCAAATCAATCTTACTAAACACATGAGCATCCACCAATTGGTCCATCAAGTCATCTATTCTTGGAAGCGGATACTTGTTCTTAATCGTCACCTTGTTCAACTGTCTATAATCAAACAGAGCCTCATACTTCCATCTTTCTTCTTCACTAACAACACTGGAGCACCCCACGGCGATACACTTGGTCTTACAAACCTCTTCTCAAGTAACTCTTTCAATTGCTTCTTCAACTCTGACAATTCAGATGCAGACATCCTGTATGGTGCCATAGACACAGGTCTGGTACCAGGTACAAGATCAATAGCAAATTCAACTTCCCTCTCTGGCGGTACATCAGGAATCTCATCAGGGAAAACTTCAGGAAATTCACACACCACCTGCAATTCCTCAATTATATCTTGAGTCTCTACAGATAGCGGCACCATCAATGAAAACATTTGCGCTTCTTCTTGCATCAACTTCCTCAATTGTCTAGCAGACAATAGACCATCTTCTTCTTCCTCAGGAGTAGATAACTTCACCGACTTGTCATAACAATTAATATGAACACAGTTATGCTCTAACCAGTTCATACCCAAAATTACATCCAAACCTCTTAACGGTAAACAAAGCAAATCAATAACAAAGTCTCTGTCGAAGATCGACAAGGGACACTTAGCACACACAAAAGAAGTAGTCACCGACCCCTTGGCTGGAGTATCGACGACCATTTCTCCATTCAAAGAAGACAACACAAGACCCAATCTTTCAACACAATCAGCAGCAATAAAACAATGCGTATCACCAGTATCAATAATAGTAATTAAAGGAGTACTATTAATGAAACATGTACCTCTAATAAGTCCATCCTCAGCAGCTGTCTGATCCTCAACCAAAGCAAACACTTTACCACTTGACTGAGCCTTCTTTGGTTTCATACACTGGCTACCAATATGCCCTTCTTCTTTACAGTTGAAACAAACCACATTCTTGTGTTCGCACTCAGATACAACATGTTCGTTCTTACCACAACGGTAACATCTCTTCACTTCAGCAGTGCACACATTACTCTTATGCCCAGGCTTCCCACACTTAAAGAAAATCACACCAGCAAGAGCATCTCCCCCACTAGTTCTCTGACCATGAGCAAATTTTTGCTTACCCTTACCAGTTGGGGAATCATAAGGTTTAGCACGATTCTGTTGGTGCTTACCCCTCTTCTCACTGATAATCTTGTAATGAGCATTATTATCCTCCTCATAAATCCTGCAGCTATCAACCAAATCAGCAAAGACACGGATTTTCTGGTATCCAACTGCTTTCTTAATCTCCGGGCGCAACCCGTTCTCAAACTTGATACACTTTGAAAACTCAACATTTTCCTCAGTGTAATGTGGATAAAACTTATCCAACTCAGCAAACTTGGCAGCATACTCAACAACAGACATACTTCCTTGCTTCAGCTCAAGGAATTCAATTTCCTTCTTACCACATACATCTTCAGGAAAATACATTCTCAAAAATTCACTACGGAACACAGTCCAAGTGACATTCTCACCAGCAGCTTCCAACTTCTGACAAGTCTCTAGCCACCAGTCATCAGCCTCGACTGCTAGCATATGAGTCCCATAACGAACCTTCT
Source organism: Vicia faba (assembly GCA_948472305.1). Taxonomy (NCBI): domain Eukaryota; kingdom Viridiplantae; phylum Streptophyta; class Magnoliopsida; order Fabales; family Fabaceae; genus Vicia; species Vicia faba. The sequence goes on from OX451740.1 coordinate 1,291,906,337, forward strand.
GCGCTGGAGTGCAGCCCATCACGCGAAAGATTCTCTCAATCTCTTTCAACCACTCCAATGCTTCGTCAGGATCATACTTTCCCTTGAACGTAGGTGGATTCTCTCTCTGGAAAGTCGCCAAGCTACGAGATCCAGCATTCTCGTTAGTATTCGGCTGATTTTCCATCGCATGAGCCATTGCTTCTAGAGCAGCAGCAAGAGCAGCATCATTCCTTCCAGCCATCTCAACTTATCACTACAACACAAACAATTGTTAGAACTCAAAATAATAATACTCGATTGTTAGACAACTAAAACTAAACGACAAGGTCGGACCAACCTTTTGCTCTGATACCAACTTTGTAACACCCCAATTCTACCCCAAGCAATTATGCAATTAAATCAGAGTTACAAAATTTCAATCATACAAATGAATCGGGACGTCACAAATTCTTCTAACAAATTCATTGCATTCATCATGGATATATAACATGTTTTCAAAACATCGGATGAACCATCAACATAACATCTTTCAATAAATAATTCAACAATTACGCAGCGGAATTCTTCAATAACTTCTTTAAATAAAACAGCAGCTTTGAAACATCTCATATTTAATAATCATTAATTTACAGTTCAACAACTAAAAATCAACAATCAAAAATCAGTAGACGTTCATCCCCCTGAGTGTTACATATCAGAGCAATGACACCGACTCGAACTATTGAAGGTATACAGCCTTCACTCGCGATTACCTGAACGTTACCAACATAAGGGCAACATTCAAACAAAAGGGGTGAGATATCTAACAATATAATAAAGCGCATGATAATTAATATATTAAATCAAATCAATAATATCACCACTTCTCATCTCATAATCAACAATAATTACAGCACATATGCTCATTCCTCAACATCAAATACACTTCATTATTCAATCATATAATGCGACTCAAAACTATGAAAATGCATGTGGTACCATTAGAGCAGAACTCCCATCTCAAAAATCTGTCAATTAATAGAGGCATCAACAAGGCATAGCCTTCATCTCAAAATTTGCCAATCCAGGCCATATCAACGAGCATAAGCTCCATCTCAAAAAATGCAATGTATGCGACTCAACATGAATGTAATAACACACTCAGTTAACAACATCTCAAAATACATCTCAAAAAAACAACATCTCAATCATCTCAAAACAAAAACATCTCAATCATCTCAAAATATCTTAATTACAGCATCTCATAAACATCTCAAAATAATTTATTAAACATCATTTATTTATCAAACGTCATTGGTTCATCATAATTTATCCAACACAACTTTAATAACCACATCTCACTAATAACTCAGTTGTATATCAATAGTACAGTAATCCATACTGTTATTCTGAATTTTTACAGTTTTTACTATCACTAATCCTACTGTCATAATCCTAACAGCAACCTCTAAACATCTCATGTTCATCATTTTGTCCAAAACATCAGCACAATGACCAATCACGGGAATTAATCCTAAATTCTAAATTAGTTACTAGGATTACACTTCTTATTCATCATTTTAATCCTCTAGAATAGAGTTCATTGTGTTAACTAATCAACGCTTCGAACGGCGTCTCAAACAGCATCCTAAAACTCAAGTTACAACAATTTAAAACTGATTATGTCAAAATTAGTCAGTATGGGTCGACACAAAACTCTATGGATCGACTCATCCTGCTTCTCTTTTACATCATGGGTCGACGCAAAACCATATGGATCGACTCATCCTGACTTCAAAATGCAGCATGTATCGACACATGCATCACACCGGTCGACTCATCCTAAGTCTCACACACTCATGTATCGACACATCCTCTCTTCGTGTCGATTCATCCTGAGTCTTGCAGTCCACATGTATCGACACATGCCTCCATGAATCGATGCATCCTGTTACAGTCTGCATAATTTTATGCGTTTTCTACTGTAATTTCACTACGGGAATTATGTTACAGTCTTACAAACCTCATTATAATCATGATAATTCATCACTTAACATTATACTCTATTACTCCATCGATTAAACAACATAATAACATCATTATTCATCAAGAATTCATCAATATTCACCATACATCATTCATAATACATCCAATTCAAGAATAAATAGCAATCACCTCTAACCCCATATATCAAACATCATGAACCCAATTATAAAGTCAGAACCCCACCCTTACCTTGGATTGAAGGTCGCTCTACAATTTTTCGGGTTGAATCCTTGTTCTTGCCATTTCCTTCTATTTCCAGCAGCTTCACGTTCTCTTTCTCAATCCTTATTTCCTCTACTGCTTCCTCCTTCTATTCTTTCTCACAAATAATAAAATAACCTAATATTATTATATTATTCTTATTGGGCTATAAACCTACACCCCCTTATTACATCCACCCACACCATATAGGCCCACATTAAATAATATTACGCTTCTAATATTATTTCACCACATAATAATATTATACCTCTAATATTATTATTTCCCCACTTAATAAAATAAATCTGATTTAATTATAACACATCTTCACAAATATTTCAAAAATAATTTAATTAAATAATTAATTAAATTACGGGCGTTACAATGGAGAGATGGGGAAAAATAGAATAAGGTTCCAAGATATATATGGTAATGATATTTTGCCCAACATTAGAAAGAAGATGGACATAACAAGTGCCTACACAAACTTATGACTTGTCAGGTATGGTCAGTTGTTGTTAACTGTTAATTATTAAATGTTAATTGCAGACTGTTAATTGTTAACTGTTAATTGTTAAATGTTAATTGCATACTGTTAACTGTTAAATGTTAATTGTTAAATATTAATTTCAAACTGTTAAATATTTATTGTTAAATGTTAATTGCAGAATGTTAGATGCGCATATGTTTGAAGTAAGGCATGTCAAAAACCCAGCTGAAACATTCACTGTGAACTTGAAGGATTACTTGTACTCCTACAGAAGGTGAGAATTCACAAGACTTCCATGTGTCCATGCCATGTCAACCATAAAGAGTAGGAATTTTAAAATTGATGATTACATTCCTGATTATTATAGGGTATCTAGGTACAAGATAATATATAGGTTTATGCTTTATCCTGTGAATGGATCCAATTTATGGGCCAAAACTCCATATCTTGATATGCAGCCACCTAAGTTTAGAAAGATGCATGGTAGACCAAAGAAAAAGAGAAACCTTGAGCAAGAGGAGATTGATGGCACTGACAGAAAATTGAGAAGAACTAGTTTTATTGTAAAGTGTTCTTTATGCAATAAAACTGGAAATAACAAGAAAACCTGCAAAATCAATGCAACTCAAGGCACTGCATCTCAAATCACTGCAGCTCAAGGCAATGCAAGTCAAGCCAATGCTACACAAGGCACTACATCTCAAACCACTGCAAGTCAGGTTGCAGCAACACAAGCATCAATTGCATAGGATTACATGAATGCAACTCAGTCTTCACAAGGAAAGTCAGTACCATGGCAAGGCACAAAGGAGAAAGCTAGTGAAACTAAAAAGCTACTAAAACTAGGTGTGAGGAGGCCCTTTGTACCCACTGGACCAACAACAAGACTCTCAGCAGCCAGGAATGCAACTGGTCCTACCACCAGACAATCTACTTCAACCAAGAGAAGCACATCAAAGAGGACCATCTAGTTATCATTTTAGGGTTTATGTATTTTGGAAGATGTCTATGTAACATGTCATTCGGTCCACCTTTTGGAACATTTCATTTTGTCAAGCTTTTGAAAAATGTCTATGTAACATGTCAGTATTTTGGAACATACTTATGTAACATACTTATGCAACAAATGTCAACTACCTATTTTCAGTTTAACTAATTTGTTGTGTGTGAGCAACCCCTTCATATAATTAGTTTTGAATGATAGCAAATATATGTGAAATAATCAATGAATGTTACCTACTTATGTGCATTAGAAAAAATATAGTATAACATGTTTAAAATGAGTTAAGAATGTGTTTTACACATAAAACACTGTTATGAGTTGACACAAACAGCTTTGCATCGATGCATACTTAAGCAAATAATCATAAAAACGATTTTGCTTCAGTATGAGTCGACACATCCATGCCATGCATCGACTCATAACATGTTGATGCCTCTGGAATACAACCTTCAACCTTTATGCATTGATACATAACTTCATGCATCGACACATGATATGTTGATGTCCCTAGAAAACATTTTTGAACTTTTGTGCATCGATACATAACATCATGCATCGACTCATAACACGTTTTATCTTCAAAAATCAAAAGTTCAATCCAGTATGTGTCGACACATACGTGTTATGCATCGACTCATATAAAATGGTTGGTTCTGTAATATGTTATAATATCTGCTTGTATCGACTCATGTAAAATGGTTGGTTATGTAATATGTTATAATATCTGCTTACATCGACTCATAACAATATGTATCGACTCATTCTGTATTACATAACTAACATGAGTCGACTCATGCTAACATGCATCGACTCAGAATACGTATTTTTGTCTCTAACTACCATTTTATGTTACATATATAAGTAAGTTTTTTCAGCAGCAAAAAGTATGACACATATTAAAATTAACATATATAATGTGCCCAAAATTATGTTGCTACAATTAACAATATGCCAAACTGATCTGCTTTGATTAATGATATGCCAAACAAAATAATTCTTATTAAATTGATAACATATGTTAAAATTACATATAAGCTTGCCATTAATTTCCCAAACACATAAAATTACACACAAACTGCTACATACTCCTACTTCTAATACAACTTAACAACAAATACACATAACACTACAAAACCCAAAATCTTCAATGTTTTTTTCCACTTCAACATCTTGTTGAGTAGAATTTGAAGTTCTAACACAACATCCCCTAATTCTTCATTTTTAAACCTCAAATTTTCGTACTGATTCTTGGTTTCATCTAAATCCTTTGCTATGCTTTCCAATCTATTACTCAAGACTTGGTTTATGTCTTCTGCCAATTCCTCTACCAATTCCTCATGAAACCAATGAAAGAAGCCACATCCTCTTTGCAAGGAGCCCTGCAAATTTCATAAACTACTCAAACTTTATTTACATCTTCTAACATACCCTGACTAAAATTAGGGCTTACCTTGTAATTGTGGCAACCCCAAAATTTCCTTCCATAATTCTTCTCAGTCGTTGTCCTACGTAGAATAGAGTTGTCTCTGCAACGGCAAAGTGGTGTGATTCACGAGCTACTGTATACACTTGACCCAACACTTTCTAATTGACAGAGCTTCGTTGGGGAAGATGAATGCTTCGTATTCATGGAGAAAGGGGAGAAGATGGAGAAAGTACAACAATTTTTGGGAAGGAGAACGTTAACAAAATTTTATGAAAGAGATTTTGAACCACTGTCAAATACGATGTCTGCATGTAAAGAAGAAGAAGAAAACTGTCAGCTCATACAAATAAATGGACGTTAGAGGCCAATTAACGGAAGGACTAATGCGGTTGTGTTTTAAAACTTAAGGGACCATTTTGGCAAAAAAAGAAAGAAGATAAGGGACCAAAGTGAACCATGACCTATAGTTAAGGGACCAAAGTGCATAAAATCGAAGAGTTAAAAAAAGAAGAAAAAAATTAATTTTTTAATGCCCCTAAAGTGGAAAACAAAAATAATAATAAAATAATAAAAAATGATTTTTTTAATCTTTTTTATTAAAAAAAACACACAAAATTGAAAATAAATACCAAAAGTAGTGCAATAGAACTTGAACTCACAACTTTATACTTAAACCTCTCATACATTATACATGCATCCTTACCAACTCTGTTATATTATTTATTTTAATTTAAATGAAATTAAAAAGTATATGAATGTGGCATTTTTTATTTAAAACAAAAATTTAAAACAAATAATTATATAAAGAACTTAGATTAGTAAAATAAACCTATTTTAACCAAAACAAATAATTCAAAATTAAGCTAGTTAATTTTTTTTTAAATAAAATAAAAATAAATTAATATTAAAGTTATATGTTAGTAAAAAAATATAAGAACCAAATTTTGAAAATAATTTGAATGTTTGAAATGGGGTGGTCAAATTTTGGGTATGATATGGTACAGTAGGAATGAACGTTCTGGTTGAAGTGAAGATGAAGACCAATACTTAGAAAATAAACTCTAATAAGTGCAAATTGTAGTTATTTTTATATATACTTTTTGTTGCACTTATCAATGTTTTTGTTAATATTTTGTGAATAATTCCCCGCTTTGTTGGTAAATTTGTTTAATTTGTGTATAATGTGTTTTTGTGTACATAGTGTATCGATTGATAGTTTTGTATTCATTTTGTAGGTATTTGAGCATTGTTGGAGCAAGAGGAATAAAAGCTCCAAGATGTATTTTTGGATCAATAAAGAAATAAGGTCAAGAAGAGAGAAACAACCGAAGTTGTATAGAGAAAGCAACAAAAGCTATTGGACTGATGTGCATTATCGAGAGATGGTCGGGCGAGACGCATTGCGTCTGCACCGCCGAACGATGGTGGAGTGATGGGTTGGAGTAAATCTTCTGCCTTGCATCACTATTGTGTCGCTAGGCGAGAAACAAGGATGTCGACGTGCGATGCTTTTCCTTCGTCGGGCGAAAGTAGATATTTGAGACCAGTTGTGTACGTAGCACAACCTGGGCCTTGTGTTTAGGAACCGTTGGTGGGTGACGCTTTTATGTCGTTGGGCGACGTGTATGGATCAGATTTTCCTTATATTTCATTTTTGTTTCATTTTGCAAGGTTATGGTTTTAGGTGTGGTTTTTGATCTGCCAACTCCATCAACCTCATTTTTATAGTGAATTAGATTAGATAACAACTATGGAGCTTGCATACGGATGATCCAGGTGGATTGCTCTTCGATTGGCTCTGACAAACTGGTAGATTTGTGGTTTATTTCTCTTTTTCTTTGTGTATTCTCTATTAGTTCAGTTTATATATTTATTTACTTTGAACTCGTGTATATTTGTCGTCCATGGCATTATATAAAACTTGCTTTACAAATCTTTGTCGATTATTGTCTTGGATTTTTTCTCTGTGCTCGGGATTTGGGTTATTAATAGACATATATTGCTCGGATTCTTATCTAGGATGATAGTTTGTTAGTTTCTGTATTCTAGAGATAGATTTAGAGTTGACATTCACTTGGGTGTTTGTGATTAATGCCTTTGTGTTAGTCGTGTCACTCTGAGAGATCATCGATGCGATTAGCACAATTGACTTTTGTATTGTTGAGGTGGTTGAGAGATCACTACCGAGGTGATACAGTAGGCCTATCAATTTGGGTTAGAAATGACTTAGGTTGTGAGTGATACGTGGTGACATTGACGAGTATTGTAGGTTGAGTATAATTGGTCGATAGTTTTAAGTCTGTGAGAAGTAGTATATACGCACTCTTGATAAGTTATTCCTTTTTATTTTATTTTTGTTTACATTTATTTTCTAGTGATAACTTTTACCATTTCCATTCAAACCCCCAAACTCATTAACGAATGATTTGTCGAACGACAACTCGATAACTAATCTCTATGGACACAATACGTTATAACCTAAATACTACCCAGTAAATTAATACTTACTTTTTGTCTCCCGCTTCAGCAAACTCTTACAGATGCAAGAAGACTTGGCAGAGGAGTATCCAAAATTAAGACGAGCCTTTAGCGTAAATGGCCTCAACAGCAAAAAATGCCCTAGAAAATCACCTGTCCCAGGTTAAGGGGTCGAACCAAGGATACAGATGGAAGCTAATGAGCCTTTGATCACATAATTTGTCTTTAGAGGTGCGCCTCAAGTGGAACTGACTAAGGAACAATTTGAGGGACGACTTCCAGAAAGTATGCTCAACACACAATTAGAATACCTCATGAGGCCCCAGGACCTCAGATAAAGCCAGTAAGGAACAATTTTTAAGTGCTTCAGGAAATTCACTTCAAAGTCGGAGAAAGGTAGCCACAATCTTGTCCTTGTGAACAATCATTTATAGAGAAGGGATGTGTAGTCATCAAAAGAGCCTCATATCCTTTTATTTGGGCCCACTGGAATAGTCGACCATTCTAGAGGATCTCCGACCACGACATTGGCAGCCTCTACTACCTCCCATTTGCTTAAAACATATGGAGTACCCATTATTTTAGCATCTACCTAGTTGTACTCAACTCTGTCTGAGCGGTATTGAAGATACAAATAAGCCTTCACTTCAACATCGTTGGATTCACAATTATCGTTCCTCAGGCAAAGCTAGATAAAGATTTTAGCGTGCTCTCTCCTTTGTCGGTTGAATTTTATTTAATCATGGTTAAGATGGAAGGGGGCATAATGACATCGACATGATTCACCTCTCCGCCGATATTTGATAAAAGGGTTTCTAATGAGTCAGATGAAGAAACTCGTTCCTCCAAGGAATTCCCAGATATCCTTTTTGAGTCAGAAGTCATATAAAGGTATGTCTTCTGGTTCCAGATGATTATGACCGAGAGGAGGAAGATGAGAATCAATGGATGCCTCTACTCTCGAGGCAAGCGAAGTTTTGCCCTCATAATTGCTCATTAAGTTAACTGAACTATCACTCACCCTAACTAGAAAATAGGAAAGGCTGAAGAAAAAGGTTGAGTTCAGGAAGGTACCTAAAGTATGAGATTGATGAAGCATAATGAATAAAGAAAGCAAAGATTTTTATTATAGATCTACAATCGTCCCGATTAATTCTCTCATGAAGGAAATGGTAAAGGTGTTTGTCAATAAAATGTAGGCAAAATACTCATTTTGGTCCCTTAACTATACTCATTAGCGACAAATTTAGTGACGAATTTCAAAGTTTTTCCGTTGCTAATTAGACAAAAATGACAAAAATAAAATATTTTGAAAGTTAAGGACCAAAATGACACGAAAAAAAGTTAAGGGACCAATGTGAACCCAAGGGTATATAGTTAAGCGACCAAAATGAGTATTTTATCATAAAGTGTATGTGAATAAACTTGAATGTCAAAGATTGCAAAATGTCTCAAAAATGTTTGACTCCGGAAATAGTTAGACAATCCAAACCGACTAAAGAAAGGAGTTATAAAATCAACTACTAGATTTATCCTTGGGTATACGTGCAAACTCGAATACACTCAAGTGCACTATAAGTTGCATCATGCCCTAACTTATCGCATTAACACACATGTTAGAAGAAGGTGATGAGACGTCTCAATGATGAAAACACATTCAATGTGTTTGTTCCCACTACTCTTTCAATTGACTCTAAACGTTTAACATCTATCTCACATCAGACAATGTCCCAGAGGCCAACCAAATTACTAAAGGTTTCCCCGACTCACTCATTTCCCAATAAAGCCTTGAGAGCAATTGTTATGGGTCAGCCAAAGATCCAAATAGCAAAGGCCTAGTTTGTCACAAATCCACTTCACTTGATACAAGATATAAAAGTATGTTCCTACTCGAAACAAGGTACATTTTTTATCTCCTTTTTTCACGATATTCATCTCAAATCTTGAACTAACTTAAACGTTGAAATACTAACCATACAGGTCCACCTCGCGTCGCTGTAACGGAGAACAACACCATCAATTTAAGACATACAATTTATCAAATATATCTATTTCAATTCCTGACTATAACAATATTTAAATAGAATCAATTATTATAAATATTAATAATATCAAAATCAATTATACACCTCTAAAATCAATTTAATCCAAAAATAAAACTAAACATAGAATTTAATCATGAGTCTTAAATGGGCTCATACTTCATACATATTCATAATATCAAACCGTATATATTTTTTAAATCCTTTATTTATAGATTTCTTTCACTAAAAGTAACACTATTTTAGGCATGTAGAATATTAAATGTGAGCTTATTCATTAGAATAATTAATTTGCAAATATATACTTTACTATAAAATGAAGAACGAAATTCAGTTAAATAGAAAGGTTAGAGAGAGAGAGAGAGAGAGAGAGAGAGAGGTGATTAGTAACCACTAGTTGGCGCGAAAGCAAAGGGAAGAAGAAGAAAGAAGAAGGAACGCGAATTTACAGGGCGTGTTGAAGAATGTCTCCTCCAAGAACCACTCGATCTACATTTCACTTCGACTCGATCCACTTTCACTTCTTCTATCATCTCTTCATTCTTCTCTCTTTCCTTTTTTTCTTTCTCATTTCACGCCATCATCGCACTTTCCGTTTTCCGTTACTCTTTCTATCTATGCTCAATTCCGCCATTCCTTTCCCCTTCACTGCTCTATAATGGTAACTAACCGTTTCCTTTCCATCAATCTAATGAAACTGTAATACTTTATTAATTGCGTATCGTCATTCTGTAATCTGTTATTCCGATCAGTACAAACTTGCATCAATTTAATTTGATTCAACGTTTATTCATAGTTTCTGATTTCCATTCTATGTATGCATGGAACAAAATGATGTATGTAAAAAGCTCTAAAAAAGACGTGGCACTGTCCAAAACTGACTTATGATTACTTTTAATTTATCAATTTTTATCAATTTTATGTTTAATTTTTTAAATTATTACTGGTGTCGACGCCTCATCATTAGTGTCCTAGTGCTTCATAGGTAAAAAGTAGTAATGATTTGTTATTTTCAAATTAGACGTGTTATCATATGTAAAAAGTAGTAAGAATTTGTTATTTTCAAATTATTACTGTGTCTGACGTGTCAGTATCAGTGTCCGTGCTTCATAGGTAAAAAGTAGTAAATAATTGTTATTTTCAAATTATTACTGATATAGACGTATCTATGTCCGTGTTTGGTAGGTAAAAAGTAGTAACGATTTGTTATCTCCATGTGCAGGGAACTCCTGTGAATATTATTGCGGGTTCTCATGTCTGGGTGGAAGATCCAGAGGTATCTTGGGTTGATGGACAGGTTGCAAAAATTACTGGACAGGATGCAGAAATTGAAACTTCCAATGGAAAGAAAGTATGTAATCTTCCAATACCATTCATATTGAGATTTTGCAGACTACTAGGACTTTAATAAGATTAAAGGGTTTGTGATCAATATTTTAGTTATTCACTCCATCTTGGAAGAAATGCTAAACTGTACAGATAGTAATGATAGGAGTGATTAAACTTGACTTAGCGATCATCTATGTTATTGCACCTGTAGGCAGTAGTTGTATCTGAACATCAATTAGATGACAGAAAGAAAAAAGTACAGTTATGAGATTTTTAAGGCCCATTTTCTTGCATCCTCCTTGACCTTCACTGCTTCAGCTTGAGCTTCAAAGTGTTGTTAGAATCTAAGGAAAATTCTACTGTCGAAATTCTACTGTCGAAATCATTGGACTTGCAACCTAAATTAGCTAAACATCTATCTTTATTGTTTTCCTGTTGTAGAATTCTGCACTAATTGAATTATTGCAACTAGTCTTTCTGTTATGTTGGTTAAGAAATAATAAATTCCTTTAGACTTTTGGAATATTTTTTATTGCTCATTGTAAAAGGTGCAAAGTGTAATAGAAGGAAAAAGCCATTTCTGAATATTTCTGCTTCTGTTTTGAATATATCTAGATTGTTGCAAAGTTATCAAAAATATTACCCAAAGACATGGAAGCTCCGCCTGGGGGAGTGGATGATATGACTAAATTATCATATTTGCATGAGCCTGGAGTCCTGGAGAACTTAAAAATTAGATATGAATTAAATGAAATATATGTAAGGCTCTCTTCTCTTTACTATGATAAGTTGCAGCTTGTTTTATCAGCCCTAAAAGCAGTTAACCATTTCAATCATTTTGACAGACTTATACTGGAAACATACTGATTGCAATAAATCCATTTCAAAAACTACCGCATCTGTATGATGCACACATGATGCAACAATACAAGGGAGCACCATTTGGAGAGTTAAGCCCTCATGTATTTGCGATTGCTGATGTTGCATATAGGTATTCTAATTTTTTTCCCATAGTCCAAATTCGGTTTATATCATTGAAACAAATTTTAACTTGATGGTTGCATTAATACCAGAGCAATGATTAATGAAAAGAAAAGCAATTCAATTCTGGTCAGTGGGGAAAGTGGAGCTGGTAAAACTGAAACTACGAAAATGCTTATGCAATATCTTGCTTTCTTAGGTGGTAGGGCAGCCACTGAAGGACGAACAGTCGAACAACAAGTTCTTGAAGTATGATTTATATTTTTCTACCCCTACAGCAAAAATTTCATTTTTTTCCTTCTTGAATTTCCACTCATTTGATACTTTCGTATTGGGTGGTTTGAGTGCAGTCAAATCCAGTTTTGGAAGCATTTGGTAATGCCAAAACTGTCAGGAATAACAATTCCAGGCAAGTCTTCCTTACATGTGAGCAGTAAATATTCTTGTGTTTATTTCTCTATGATAAACTGATATATAAATTAACTGTTGTGAGTCTTTGTTATATATGAGCAAAAGTGATTCATTGTGTTTCGTTCTCCCCTATAGTTCGATATATAAATTAAATTTGTGTCCAATTTGTCTTATTGCATTCCCCAATTCTCTATCATAATGCCAATATTCAATGTAACAACCATTAAATTGATTGCCATTCATCAGTTTTGATAACTAGATGAAGCCTACTTAACCTTCATTCTCTTACCAAAAAATTTGTTAAAAAAACTCCTTGGCTTTACGGTGCAGTCGTTTTGGTAAGTTTGTTGAGATCCAATTTGATAAGAGTGGAAGAATCTCAGGCGCAGCTATTCGTACGTACCTTCTTGAAAGATCTCGGGTTTGCCAAGTTAATGATCCGGAACGCAACTACCACTGCTTTTATCTTCTTTGTGCTGCACCACAGGAGGTTACCATCTGCACAATCTACTTTTTCTTTATTTTTTAATTATGTGAACTCATTACAATTTATGTTGATAGGAAATTGAGAAATACAAATTAGGACATCCTAAAACATTTCATTACCTTAACCAGTCGAAGTGCTTTGAACTGGCTGATATAAGTGATTCTCGTGAGTATCTTGCCACCAGGAGAGCTATGGATATTGTTGGAATAAGTCAAAAAGAGCAGGTTTTTCTTTTCATGAGTGTGAATTCATATTTTTCTGTGTTATAATGCAGATTTATTAGATTCTTACCTCTTTACTTTCCTCTGATGTCTCTTTTCTCAGGAAGCAATTTTCCGAGTTGTTGCTGCAATTCTTCATATTGGTAATATTGAGTTTGCCAAAGGAAAGGAAGTTGATTCATCGGTTCCAAAAGATGATAAAGCCAATTTTCACTTAAAAACAACTGCTGAGCTCCTCATGTACGGATAAAAGTGTATTATTACTCAATTCTCATATGACTTCCTACTTCCTCTTAGATGATTGCCATTATTGGATTTTGTATGTTACAGGTGTGATGTAAATGGCTTGGAAGATGCATTATGTAAGCGTGTCATGGTTACCCCTGAGGAAATTATAAAACGGAGCCTTGATCCCCAAAGTGCAGCAGTCAGCAGAGATGGCTTCGCAAAAACAATTTATTCTAGGCTTTTTGATTGGTAAGATACTGAAAATGGAAATAAATTCATAGTTTCGGTCCTTCATAATTCTAGTTCAATAAAAAAATACATAAAGCGAAGATCTAGGACTCAGGTTTTCAATCCTCGGTGTACTGATATGATTGGCAACAGGTTGGTGGACAAGATTAACAATTCAATTGGACAAGATGCCACTTCTAAATCTTTGATCGGAGTCCTTGATATTTATGGTTTCGAAAGCTTTAAATCTAACAGGTAACATGTAGTTTAGAAGAAGCACACCTCTTGATACCACAAGCTTGCATTACTAAAGATGTGAAAGCAGCAGTGTCTGCTTGTTTTCAATCCATTGCAACTTATTTTCAGTTTTCATTGTCTGCAGTTTTGAGCAGTTCTGCATTAATTTTACAAATGAGAAGTTGCAGCAGCATTTCAATCAGGTAAAATCTCAAACCAGATAAGAAATTACAGTTTGTTATGACCATTATTTTCCTGTTTAATATGTTTTTCATGATGTCTTTCAGCACGTGTTTAAAATGGAACAAGAAGAATATACGAAGGAACAGATCGATTGGAGCTACATTGAATTTGTTGACAACCAAGATGTTTTGGACCTTATTGAAAAGGTTTTCTTTCTTGTTTTGTCACTTTCCTTAAGGGCTGGAGGATTTTAATAGTTCAATTTGAGTTTAAAAGCAGTCAATTTAGACACTCTGAAACTTAATGAAACGAATTATTAATTCTAGTATGCTTATAGATGATTTAAATGTGGATGCTTTATATAACTATCTTATTGTTTAAATATCATCCCACATTCTATATTATGTGACTATAAATAATGGAAAATTTATCAGCTCAATTTGAAAAAATCAACTAAAATACTATAAAACAACTGCACAGAAGGAAGAGAAGCAGAACAAGGGATAGGGGTGAAGATGAAAACAAACATGGTTAAGGGGTTCTATTGTTGCTTCGTTGAACTGAACCACAAGAGCCCTGTTGAGTATATTACACAAATCTTTCATCTCTGGGTTTCAGATAAACAAAAGTTCACAATTAAGGAACTAGTGTTATTGAGTGATCTTTCCCTAGGTTGTAACTTTGTAAATTTTTACAGTCTGCCAAATCGCAATCCATTTTTCATCCTTTCCGTTAACTTTGTCCTCTACTTTCTTTACTAGTCTTACACATCGTTTTTCCTTTTGCAGAAACCTGGAGGAATTGTTGCTCTCCTAGATGAAGCTTGGTAAAATATTGTTCCCCTCAATTTATTCATTAAGAGAATGGAAATTCATAGCTTGCTAGATGATGTTTCGCTTTCTCATTTTGGTTATATGATCCTGTTTTTTGCATGGTTTGAAATCTTAATCTCCTTGTTACATATCATATCAAATTGACCAGTTCATTCTAACTTTTCTCCCTCTTGTCTTTCAGCATGTTTCCAAAGTCAACACATGAAACATTTTCAAACAAGCTTTATCAAACATTTAAGAGTCACAAGCGCTTTATTAAACCAAAACTGTCTCGAACAGATTTCACTATTGCACATTATGCAGGCGAGGTATGACTTATTCTCATAGCATCAGCTTCAGCAAAAATGAGACATCTTAGGCATATCCCTTTCTACTGTCGTAAATGTGCAGGTGCAGTACCAGTCTGACCAATTTTTAGATAAAAACAAGGATTATGTGGTTCCTGAACATCAAGATTTGTTGGGTTCTTCCAAATGTCCTTTTGTAGCGGGCCTTTTTCCTCAACTTCCAGATGAGACATCAAAATCTTCTAAGTTTTCTTCTATTGGTTCTCGTTTTAAGGTATCATTCTTTTTCTAATCTTTACTTGTAAGCATGTGGACTTTGTCACAAGTAACAATGAACTTCTTACTTCAACATGTACCCGTGTCATAGCTTACAAAACTACACTGCACTCATACTATCGGGAAGCTAACAAACCGTGTTTTCATGTACTGAATTGTGCAGCTGCAACTACAGCAACTAATGGAGACATTAAACTCAACGGAGCCTCATTATGTTAGATGTGTGAAACCAAACAACCTCCTCAAGCCAGCTGTTTTTGAGAATGTCAATATTATGCAACAACTTCGCTGTGGTGTGAGTATACTTTGATGTCCCTCCTTTGTTCCATTCTTGGGATGGTAGCATATACAAAAGCATGACCATAGTCTCTTCATGTTTTCAGCCTTTTCTCAGTTGTCTCTAATGCTTTATCATACAGGGTGTTTTAGAGGCGATCAGGATTAGTTGTGCTGGGTACCCAACCCGTCGTGCTTTCTTTGAGTTTATAAATCGATTTTCCATCCTTGCTCCAGAGGTCACAGAAGCACAGTAAGGATTATTCTATTCACTTTTGAAGCCATGGACAAAGTTTTGGCTTTATGTTCTCAAACATTTTCAACCCAACTAATCTGCTATATTGTTTCACCTTTGGGCAGCAACGATGAGAAGGCTGTTTGCCATAAGATTCTAGAAAAGATGGGGCTTAAAGGATATCAGGTACTTCAAATAATTATTTGCTCGTGTTCTTGTTTATGTATCTTCAAATAATTAATTAACAACAACAACCATAATTCATGGATTTTAGATCATTAATATAGCTTTTATTTGCCTTCAACTTTTTATGCTAGTAAGGATATTTTATGATCATTTAACATTCATATATGTATATATTTATGCTTCACTAACATTCATGACCAAAATCGTTTTATTGGCTGTCCATTTTGTAGATTGGAAAAACAAAGGTATTTCTAAGAGCAGGTCAGATGGCTGAGCTAGATGCTCGCAGAGCTCAAGTTCTAAGTATAGCAGCAAAAACTATCCAACGGCGTGTACGAACCTATCAGGCTCGTAGACATTATCTTGCATTACGAAGGAAAACCATATACGTGCAGTCTCTGTGGAGAGGTGAAGTATTTTAAAAGTGATAAAAGAAATAGCCTAAATCATATGTTTGGATAGGTGCAATATTGTATGAACTTCCTTAAATAAAATTATGTCTCTCAGTTCTTTAGGAAATCTCGCTGCTTGATCAGTCTCCTTTCTTTTTACATATTTTTTAATTTCACACGCATAATATGTTTTATAGGAAGACTTGCATGCAAACTTTATCGGAACATGAGAAGGGAGGATGCAGCTATTAAAATTCAGAAGCACGCACGCAGACATGGATCAAGGAAAGCCTACAGTAAACTCCATGCATCAGTGCTTACATTGCAAACGGCTTTGAGGGCAATCGCTGCCCGTAAGGAGTTCACTTATAAGAAAAAGACTAAAGCTTCCACCATTATTCAGGTTATAGTTGTCTCTTGTAGAACTAGGACTGTCGAGTAAGGACATAAGTATTCAATATTTAAATTTTCGCTAAAAAATTTCAGGCTCGCTGGCGGTGCCACAGGGCTTCCTCATATTTTAAGAGGCTGAAGAAAGGTGCAATTGTGACACAATGCCGGTGGAGGGGGCGTATAGCCAGAAAAGAGCTTAGGAGCCTGAAAATGGTAAGCAATGCATCCAGCCAACATAACTCACATCATTTAAGGAAAAACAACAGAAGAAAATAAAAGTCATCCTCTAATGACTAATCTGAAATTGGATTTAATTTTTCAATAATTGGATTGACTAATCTGAAATTGGATTTAACTTTTCAATAACTGGATTGACTAATCTGAAATTGGATTTAACTTTTCAATAATTGGATCCAAAAGCTTTATTTTCTAGTTGCTTTAATGTAAGACATGCTAGGTAGATGCACAATAAATCTTCTATGCAAACAACAAAAAAACATATCCCAATCACAGGAAATTGAACTGAAAGTCATCGCACAATTTTTTTCATTCTTTTTGGCGGTTATATGGATGATCAAATTGTACCAATTAAGCTGCTCCTATATGACTCGTTGTTTAATATTTAAGCAGCATTGGCCTCACTTTTTCTTATTCCTGATTTTCGTGTTTCTCGTTCTCTCAACTCAGTTGACATCTGTTTCCATGTGCTACAGGCTTCAAGAGAAACTGGTGCTCTTAAAGAAGCAAAGGATAAGCTTGAAAAACGAGTGGAGGAACTCACATGGCGCCTCCAACTAGAAAAAAGTTTAAGGGTGAGATATATGTTTTGCAGTTAGATAAAATATGGAGGATGTTATTGGTCTGATATTTTTCACAATCATGTGTTTTGTAATATTGCACAAATGGAGAATAAAAAAGAAGGCAGAATAAAAGATTTATTTGTGCAAGTGACCAAGTATCCTTTTTTTGTAAGTCCTAAAGAAATTATATGGAATCCTGCAGACCAATCTAGAAGAATCCAAAGCACAAGAGATAGCAAAACTGCAGAATTCTCTGCAAGAGCTGCAGAGCAAATCTGATGAAACCAATGCTATCCTTGTAAAGGAGCGCGAGAATGCAAAGAAATCTATTGAAGAAGCACCTCCTGTTATTCAAGAGACACAAGTAATTGTTGAAGACACACAGAAGGTTGAATCACTAACAGCAGAAGTTGAGAGTTTAAAGGTAAGAATGCTTAGAATTAATACTAGACAGTTAAGTCAAGATATTCACAGTTAATGAAAAACTGAAAACAGCACAGCTAATATCAATAACCAATCATCCTAAAAGCTTAAGTTGTTAGTAAGAGGCATGACCAAATTTATCAGACAGATTACGCTCAAGTTCTTTTGAGGTGTATAGTGGTCATCTTGTCTATATGATATTGCCTTGGCTTTATCTTCTTACAGACCTCACTAGAGGCAGAGAAACAGAAAGGTGATGATTTTGAAAGGAAATATAATGAAGCCCAAGCTTTAAGTGAAGAAAGGGGTCAAAAATTAGAAGATACGGAAAAGAAGGCTCGTCAGCTCCAAGAATCACTAACCAGGTAATATTTAAAAATGAGCCAGAACCCCGCTATTTCTTTTATCTCGTGCTAACCAATGATGATCAATACTTAAAAGATGGATTGGAATGTAAGTGTAACTGATTCATGATTTGGAAT
The DNA here is from genome assembly GCA_948472305.1 of Vicia faba. Taxonomy (NCBI): domain Eukaryota; kingdom Viridiplantae; phylum Streptophyta; class Magnoliopsida; order Fabales; family Fabaceae; genus Vicia; species Vicia faba. Next base: position 1,291,924,872 of record OX451740.1, read on the forward strand.
CTTTCAAACTTCTTGAGTACCTAAAATACTGTTCCAGATATTTGCGTACTCATGAGAAGTATGATAATGCTATTGGCTATCTGATCAAACATTATTTTTCTTTATTTCTCTCCTTCACTAAGTAGCAAGGATAATGTCGGCCACAACAATTGACTTTATATCTATTTCTCTACTTAAAAAATAATATCATATCACTCATATGTACCCTTAATTCGGTGAGGTGTATGACCAAAATTTCACATTCTGATGATTAGGCTAGAAGAGAAGATTAGTAATTTAGAATCAGAGAACCAAGTTCTACGTCAACAAGCTGTTTCCATGGCACCTAATAAGTTCCTCTCAGGACGCTCCAGATCAATTATTCAGGTACTCCTTGGAATATATGTTATATACATGATAATATGAATGTTAAAGATGGATTATAAGATTTTCTTATCTCCGTTGATAGAGAGTTGACAGTGGACATATTGGAGCGGAAGCAAAGCCGCCACATTTGGTAACAAAAATTATTTTAAATTATGGTTACTTGTATTGGATATGTTTATAGGGACTTAGACTTTTTTTTTCACTTGAAATTCTTTTCAGGATATGCATAGCTCATCAATGAACCAAAGGGAATCCGCTGAGGTGGAGGATAAACCACAGAAGTCACTGAATGAAAAACAACAAGAGAATCAAGAGTTGCTCATTAGATGTATTGCACAACATCTAGGCTTTGCTGGGAATAGACCAATTGCTGCCTGTATCATATACAAGTGCCTCTTGCATTGGAGATCATTTGAAGTTGAGCGTACCAGCGTGTTTGATCGTATAATTCAAACTATAGGCCATGCAATTGAGGTTTAAAATGCTCAACTTTCATGTGATAGTTCTTTTTTCTACTCACACTCTTTTCTTAACAAATTTATTTTCACTAATTTTTTTTTTGGACTTCAGACCCAGGAAAACAACAATGTCTTGGCTTATTGGTTATCCAATGCTTCTACACTTCTCTTGTTGCTCCAGCGCACACTTAAGGCGAGTGGTGCTGCTGGAATGGCCCCTCAGCGCCGCCGTTCTTCTTCAGCAACCCTGTTTGGGAGGATGACTCAAGTAAATATAACTTCTAACTTGAAACGGATTAGTTCCTATTGAGAAATTTTCCTTCTTCAGGCAAGTATAGTCTTTCACTCACCCTTATTACAGAGTTTCCGTGGAGCTCCAGCAGGAGTCAATCTTTCCATGATCAATGGTAGCAACAGTGGAGGAGTAGATACATTAAGACAGGTTGAGGCCAAGTACCCAGCTCTGCTTTTCAAACAGCAGCTGACAGCTTATGTGGAAAAGATCTATGGAATGATTCGTGATAACTTGAAGAAAGAAATTTCTCCCTTGCTTGGATTGTGCATCCAGGTACAACAATTTCTTCATTTGAATGCTTTCATAAATTTGTAAAGCTTTTCATTTCCTACGTTGCCTTTCAAATTCAATGATATAACATGTAACTGTTTGAATATAATGAGATAGGCACCAAGAACATCCAGAGCGAGCTTGGTTAAGGGATCATCACGTTCAGTTGCAAACACTGAAGCGCAAAAAGCCTTGATTGCTCACTGGCAGGGGATAGTCAAGAGCCTTGGGAACTTCTTAAATACTTTGAAAGAGAATAACGTTAGTGGAACCTCTATGAGTTCCCTCTCTCTTTTTGGTGCTTTCTTATAACTACTTTTGTCTCTTTTTAATTTCAAATATGAATAAAGGTGATCTATTTTGATCATTAAAACAAGGAGGCTTGTGTAAATTTGAGACCTAGAAGGAAAGTTTGCATAATTTTGTTATACCATAGAGACGTTTATATGTTTATTTTATTTGCATCTTTCTTTGGTAACTTGTTATGTATGCATTTACTTCTTGTTGGTTGAGTTAAATATATGTTTTTAGTTAATCCCATTCTGCTTCATTTTGACAGGTCCCCCCATTTTTGGTTCGCAAGGTGTTCACTCAAATTTTTTCTTTCATCAATGTCCAACTCTTTAATAGGTTTGTTATATCCCACTTTCCATGTTTTGGGATTGTTTTCTGTTCTGCTAATCAAATTTAACGTCTTACATTTCATTTTTCTTATAGTCTTCTCTTAAGACGGGAGTGTTGCTCATTTAGTAATGGAGAATATGTGAAAGCTGGTTTGGCTGAATTGGAGCATTGGTGTTATAAGGCAACAGATGAGGTGCAATACTACACTACTATTAATTTTGCAGATCTTTCAATTATGTATAAATACATACTTAACGCCCCACTCCCGGCAAAAAAAAAAATGCAGTATGCAGGTCCAGCCTGGGATGAGCTCAAACATATTAGGCAAGCTATTGGATTTCTGGTATCTATCCATCTGTAATCTGCATGGTACTTATTCAAATGGACAGAGTAAACTATTAAAAACTGATATTTCCTTCATTTAATTTAGGTCATACATCAAAAACCAAAGAAAACGTTGGATGAAATAAGTCATGACCTGTGTCCAGTAAGTGAAAGCAATCTTAATTTTTATCTAGCTTTCACTTTTCCAAATACCTACCATTGTCAGTTCCTTGTTCACAGGTCCTCAGTATACAGCAGCTATATCGAATTAGTACCATGTACTGGGATGACAAGTACGGCACACATAGTGTATCCCCTGATGTAAGTTTTCAAACTAAACCATTACTCAAACTACCTTTAAAACCATCTAATGCCAGAGCAATAGGATAGCTTCATATCAAAGACGTGCAGAAAAAATCTATGTTGAGCTTTGCCACATCAATGTTTTCATCTAGGTAATATCGAATATGCGAGTGTTGATGACTGAAGATTCAAATAATGCAGTTAGTAATTCTTTCCTGTTGGATGATGATTCAAGGTAAGCCTTCATCCATGTAAATAAATACTAGTTGCTTAGATTATCCTTGTTTTATAAACTCGTATTAAAATAATTCTTTCCTCTTTGTTACACATGCTACTAGTTGTTAAGAACTGAATGTATATTTGACTTTTCATTTGCAGTATTCCGTTTTCTGTTGATGACATATCAAAGTCAAAGGAACAGATAGATATATCTGATATAGAGCCCCCACCATTAATTCGTGAGAACTCTGGCTTTAGTTTCTTGTTGCCACGCCCAGACTGACAGCTTTCGTTGCAGATTTGATCCACTGGTACTCTTACCTTTGTCCAGATATCAGCACAGCTCACATTCAGTTACATGTTATTATTCTTACCTTTGTCCAGATATCAGCTCAGCTCACATTCAGTTACATGTTATTATTCTGTGAAATGATTTTGCCTTACATCAGAAAGAAGATTGTATTTAACATAAATTTTATTTCTCAATAGCTTGAAAAGAGATGACATAGTGCAGATTTTACGGTGCAGAAACTAGCTTACTAGCTTTTGAGACGGGAGTAAAAACATATTGCCTTTGTCCATGAAATTTTTACCATCTTTTCATTTGAGTTTCTCCCTCTAGGCACCTTGTTTTGCTTAGAACACAAGATTTTGTACCTAGGAATTTCATAAAATATACGACAATGGACACAACTTGTGTCAGCAAAAAACATTATTTAGCTGGACTTTTTAGATTTAACTATTCACTTCATTTTATTTCCATCACTTTGCCGATGATATGATAATGAAACTCAGCTCTTGTATGGAATAAGGCTTCTTAGGCTCTTATATTACATTATATGCATGGACATCTAAACTTCAAAATGGTTGAATACACCATTGTGCAACAAAACATTTCTATATGTATTTCTTTAATCAACATCTTAAAGACACTCATTAGCATTTTCCTTCGAATTAGTTATGGTATCGTTTCGCATTGAATCCAGGTTGAGTTTAGAAAACTCACAATTATGTACCAAAAAGAAATACACAATGTACTTGAAAATTTTAAACACCTTCTGCTTGGCAATATAAAAGAAACTACCACCTCAAACACAATAAACATGGTTAGTGTGAGGGCCATCCGTTTCTAATGTATGAAGTGAAATTAGCATTCATAACATAAAACCAAACGACTGGGTGAGAAAAGTGAGTTCATATGATTGTTTCCCGCTGCAATGAATTCTATATGCAAATAAGACTTGGCCAGAACAATGATAGGAGGAGCAATATTTTTAGAAAACTTGATCAACAAGCAGCCTATTAGTATTAACAGCACATACCACTAATTCTATATAGCAAAATGAAGGTTAGACTGCTACAACAGAACAAAGATACTTAAAGCTTTAGTTTCACTTCCATTTATCTATCCTAATTGAAAACAAAATGGAAATTATCAACTGCGTCTAGATATCAAAAAGACAGGCCTTTGAAGTAACATAAATCATGTGACACAGATGAAGAGTGATCATGTTCCATTCTGTACTGACACAGATGAAGAGTGTGGCCAAGCAGGCAGAAAGTAAGGAACAACTTTGCTAGATTCCCATGAAATGGAGGCTCCCCGCCCTTGATAATTAACCACTTCCGCAGTCTTGGTCTCCAAATCACACTGGAAAATGTTCCAGCCCACTCTAATAAACACAGATGTAGAATTCTGAGGAAGAAAGGACAATATCTGAGTTTCTTTAAAATACAAGCTAAAAGTTGGTATCTGCTTCCATATTGCTTTAAAATTCAATCTCCACCTCAAAATCCATTTGTACTTAAGATGAGTACAGTTAGAGTAAGTGGAAGGACCGACTCCTGTCTCCTTCTCAAGAACCCATATCTCCAAACCCAAGTTATTGCTCTGACCATACTGCAAAAGCCCATCTGACGATTCCCCAAGAACAGACTCCTCGTGCTCCTGCGATAACACACCCGCCGGTAACTTAACCAAAGCAACATTCCTATCTCCAAGACGCGGATCATAAATGACAAGTTTCCCCCAAATTGCAAGCCAATGTACAACTCCTCCAACCACCATACCAACAGTCCTCGGGACCAACGCAAAAGATGTCGAACACATCAGAGTAGTTTGCTTCCATTTTCCAGTCTTCGAAGAGTAAGTCTCAATCGACACAGTATTCCGTTCCCTAAGCTTAGATTCACATTTCGCACGAATCACTTTATAGCAAATATCACCCTCAAGATACTCCTCAACAATCAACGCCATACATAAAGTCTTATAAAACTGCTGAGGCACCGGAAGCTGATACCGTTGCTTCGCCATTGTATGATAAACATAGTAAATCTTAGGATGCACACCAGAAAGTATAACACCATTACAAGAATCAATAAAGTAACCAAGCTTTTTAAGGATTCCAGACCTCATAAAATCATCACCCTCTTTACAAGTTGACAAGAACGGAAGCGCCGGCTCCCACGAAGGGCGACAAACACCGTTTCGAGGTCTTCCAAGGTACAAAAAGTTGCATACAAAAAACCCTAAATGTCGAAATTCTTGACCCCATTGAGTCAAATAGCATCGGCGAAAAGACGAATTGCAAACAACAGAGAGCCATCTTTTGGATACAATGATTAATTTGGACAGAGTTGATGGTGGAACACGAAGTAGAATCTCATGCATGATATCATCACAGTTGAGTACATCGTAAACACTAGTATTATCAATATCATTAGGGCTTGTTCTCGCTCTTTTTTTCTTACTCTTACCCATTTTCGTTTGCTGGGTTAAGTTTATGCTAACTTCATCTTCAAAAAAAAGCTGGAAAAAAAAAAGCAGAAACGTATCTAAAATCGATTACCAACAAAATAAGCTTAGGTGAAAGAAAAAAAAAGAGAAAAATGAAAACCTGGAGAAGTGGTGGTAGTGGTTGCTGCGTTTTCCGGGGAGGTGATTTCAGTGGAAAGCGGTGGCTGCTGCATTTTGTTGTTGTTTTGATTCGGTGGAGGTTTAAATGTTGTTTATTTGTGTCATTGTTCTTAGTAGAAAAAAATAATAGTGTAGTAATTAAGGAATGAATGTAATGGTGGATACAACTCTTTTAACTCGACTTAATTTAGTTCGATTTTGAGATAATTGAATGTAGAAATGGTGTAAATCTTTTATTTATTGTTTTTCCATATAAGATATGAAGGTGACTTGTGAGATTAAATCAAATTAAAATAGTATAACTTGTCCATAAATTTAATCAATTCATAATAGAAAAAATATATATTCATTGTTTCTCAATATAAGATTTTTTTTTCAATTTTTAAGTTTGTTACATTATATATATATATATATATATATATATATATATATATATATATATATATATATATATATATATATATATATATATATATATATATATATATATATATATATATATATATATATATATATATATATATATATATATATATATAAAATTATGTTAGAAGACAAAAAACGGTGCCGCTACTTCCTTTTAGATCACAAAACTAATTATTTTAAAAATTATATTCATAGATTTAGGAGATACAACATTCATACTCATAAGCATTTAAACTTTATGTAAAAGATCAATTACTTCTGATGCTAGTAAATCAAAAGTATCAAAGACAAATGGTATAAAAACATGTTGAACCAAATCACAACCAAATAAAAAATATTATAATGGTATAATTCAAAGATTTCTTGAGGGCAGGCAAAAGGCATACACTTCACCTCCTATCATTCCCAAGTCGTCATTTTATTAGTACGAACGCCTCTCTTTTGGATCAAGTTTCCCTTTTTCATATATATCGTCTGAATCATTAATGTCGTCGTTCATAGTGTGCGATCATGCATGAAACATGTATTGAGTCAACGAACATTACATAAGGGATCATGGGATTTAACCTTACTTCCTAGATTTTAAGAAATCAACTATCCATTTCTAGAATGGTTGCTACATTCTAGAAAGACAGTGTTTCTGACTCCTAGAGCTATAAATACACCAGTGTAGTGATGTTAGAAGGACAACCTAACTATAACACATGAATATTGTACATAGATACAACAGCTTCTTACCTTATGTGTACAAACTCTCAATATGGTAACCACTTTATAGCTTGTGACATACTTTTTTCACTAGAGATTGTTACACGTTTGTCAAAATCAGTGATATAGAAATGCAAATTTAAAGATGGTATATAGTATTTACGACATTAAAAATCTGAAAGTGATTATTGGTTTTTTTTAAAATAATAACAAATTAAAAATACTTGCCACTTATTCAAGTATGATGATTGAGAAATTAAAAGAGTTCTCGTTCATCAAGGAAGCTTCGCGACATATTATACTAGGAGGCGTTTGAAAGGCTTCGCCTCGATCCAGAAGACTTAAAGTCATTTAGAGGATCATTGTTTGGATTCTCCAGAGAGCGCGTACGTGTAAGTGGATATATCAACAAGAGAATCAACATTTTTTTGTTTTAGTAAGAGATTATGTTTCTATAATAGATTATGTGTGAATAGTTAAGGGTGAATTCAAAAATATATTTCTGGACGCACTCTAATTTTTAAAAAGAAAAAAATGCTAACATGGGTTTATTCAAAAATTCATTTTTGGCCGCACCCCATATTCTTACAAAAACTAACATCGGTTTTTTTAGAAATGAATTTCTGTATACTCCTTGGTTTTACTAAACGAAATAGAGTGCATCCGAAAGTAAATTCCTGAAATATCTTCTAAGACATGATTGAGTTTCTAAGGTTCATATTAATCTAAAACTTGTATAAATATGTGTGATATATTTGATCGAACTCTATTGGGTTGAAGTCTAGCTTCGTGGTTCGACAAGTTCGACAAAGGTTAGCATGCAATCGAAGGCCTCTCACATGCTGGTGTCGAAGTAGTGTATGTTGTAGTCGAAGTATGATTAAGCATACAGTTGTCAAAAATACTAGGTTTGTTAGCATGGCAAATTGGGCATGTTGATTATGTCAAATTGTTTAAGTTAGGTTGTACCATAAGTTAGCTTGTAATGGGTATTTGTGAAAAAGCCCATTAGTTTAGTATGTTAGATTTATTATAAATAGCATAATAATCTCTCATCATTGCATACAACAAATCCCAATTTATAGAGAGACGAATATTTTTTATTCTTGTGTACTTGTAATCTTGTCATAAGGAAGTAAAGAATAACAGTTATAATCAATCCTTGTTGTTCTTTGTGTTCTTCTTGATTTCCCAATTCATACCTTGTGGGTTTCTTGCCTTAAAGAAACATATTATACTATGTTCTTGGCATCATTTTCGCAACAAATTGGCGCGGTAAGCATGGAGAAGATGCCTTCAATAAAGTATGAGATTGAAAAGTTCACCGGAGTAAACGATTTTGGTCTGTGGCGCTTGAATATGAAAGTCCTACTGGTTCAGTAGGGTTGTTTGGAAGCATTGAAGAGAGTGAAGGCTATGGACGATGTGTTAATGGACAAAGAAAAGACGGACATGATAGAAAAAGCCTACAACACAATCTTGTTGAGCCTGAGTGATAAGGTTCTTCGACATGTATCAAAGGATACAACGCCAACAGGGTTATGGGTGAAACTTGAAAGTTTGTACATGACCAAATCACTGGTAAATCGACTCTACCTGAAGCAAGCTTTGTATTCATTCAAGATGATTGAAGACAAAGTGTTGGCTGAGTAGTTGGATATGTTCAACAAGCTTATTCTTGTTCTTGAAAATATTGATATGAAGATCGATGATGAAGATCAAGCATTGTTGTTGTGCACTTTGCCCAAAACACATGCTCACTTCAAAGAAACTCTTTTGTGTGGAAGGGAGTCCTTGATCTTTGAAGAAGTTCAATCACCCGTGTATTCTAAGGACTTGAACGAAAGAAAGGAGCATAAACCTTCGAAGGTTGGTGAATGTTTGGTCGTTAAGGGAAAAAAATTACGAAAGGATGGTAAGTTCAATAAGAAGAAAGGTAAAAGTCAACATAAGTCTTACAGTGGTGAAGCATCTGGTATTCGATGCTATCATTGTTAGAAGAAGGGTCACACGAGAAATGTGTGCCCTGAACGCCTGAAAATCGTAAAGGTAAGGATAATGGCATCACAACTATTGTTCAAGATGATTTAGACTCATCTGATGTTCTTGTGGTTTCAAGCAACGATTCATGAAAAGAATGAATTATCGATTCAAGTTGCACTTGGCACATGACTCCAAACAAAGACTTGTTCGAGAAACTATGTGATCAAGATGGTGGATCTATATTATTGGGAAACAACAAAGCTTGCAAGATTGCAGGTGTTAGATCTATGAGATTCAAGCTTTATGATGAGCCAATAAGGTTATTAATTGAAGTCAGGTATGTATATGATTTGAAGAGAAATTTGATTTCTCTTGGTGAATTCAACAAGAAAGGATATGTTTTCCAAGGATAGAAAAGCATCATAAGAGTCATGAAGGGTTCGAAGGAAGTCTTAAGAGGCATGAAGAAACAAGGCTTGTATACCGTTGAGGTTGAAGTCGTAAGTAGTTCGCTAAATATTGCATCAATGAAACCTTTGTCGAAGACAGAAATTCAGAACATGAGATTGGGCCATGTCAGTGAAAGGGATCTGGTCTAACTGGGGAAAAAATTTGCTTGGTGGAGACAAAATAGAAAAGCCTAAGTTTTATGAACCATGTGTACTTGGAAATCTTGCAGAGTGAAGTTCAAGAAAGGCAAACAAAGAACACATGAATCCCTTGATTACATCCATGTTAAACTTTGGGGGCCTGCAAGGTGTCCATCATATTCAGGAGCAATGTATTTTCTATCCATAGTAGATGATTATTCCAGAAAGTTATGGGTATTCATCCAAAATACTAAGGATAAAACTTTTGAGAATTTCAAAAGTTGGAAGACTCTAGTCGAAAATCAGATTGGCAGAAAGGTCAATGGGCTGAGAATCGTCAATGGCCTTGAATTTTGCAATGAGACTTTTGAAGCTTTTGTGCTGCCTCTGGTATTGCAAGGCACATAACTATTACAAGTACTCCACAACAAAATGGTTTGGCTAAAAGGTTTAATTGAACTATTTTGGAGAGAGTTATATGCATGTTGACTAGTGTTGGGTTAAAGAAGGTGTTTTGGGCTGAGGCTGTTTCGACAGCAACATATCTGATAAATAGATGTCCTTCGAATGTGTTAGATATGAAGACACCTAAATAAGTTTGGTCAGGACATCCACCATATCTCGACAAACTGGGATTATTTAGCTGCGTAGCCTATGGTCACATTAGGCAAGACAAGATTGAGCCTAGAGCTCTGAAATACATGTTTATAGGATACCCTGAATGAGTCAAAGCTTATAAGTTATGGTGCCTAGAGCCAGGTCACATGAGGAGTATCACCAGTCGAGATGTAATTTTCAATGAAGATGGAATGGATTTCAAGAAAACTGATGATGTTGGTCGAAGTGCAGAAATATCTGACAAAGAGTTGGAACAAGTAGAGATTCCTGTTGAGGTGGAGCATGTTGATGTTGGATTGTGTATCCCAGATGAAGTCGAAGAAGAAGCAGAAGATGCTGAGGAAGTTTGGAAAATTGTCAATGACTACCTATTGGAAAGAGATAGGTCGAGAATATTCATCAAGCCACCTCAGAGACTTGGGTATGAGATCTTATAACTTATGCCTTAATCTCTGCAAGTGAGGTTCTAGACGAAGAACCTAGAGACCATAAGGAAGTTATGAGGAGTCGAAATAAGACTCAATGGATGAAGGACATAGATGATGAGATGAAATCTCTTCATGATAACAACACTTGGGAACTGATCAAGAAGCCTTCCAGAGCAAGGTTAGTCAGATGTAAATAGATTTTCAAAGTTAAGGAAGGAATCAAAGGAGTGGCATCGAAAAGATACAAGGAAAGGTTGGTCGTAAGGGGTTTCACTCAGAAAGAATGTGTCAACTTCAATGATGTGTTTTCTCCTATTGTTAAGCACATGTCCATTTGAATGTTGCTTGCCATGGTGCCACAGTTCGACCTTGAACAGGAATAGATGGATGTGAAGACTGCTTTCTTGTATGGTGATCTAGATGAAACAATCTTGATGAGGCAACCTGAAGGGTATGTCGAAAAGGGGAAAGAAGATTATGTGCGCAAGCTGAAGAGATCTTTATATGGACTGAAACAATCTCCTCGACAGTGGAATAGGAGATTCGACAAGTTTATGGCACGCATAAGTTTCATTAGAAGTCAGTTCGACCACTATGTTTACTTCAAATTTTGACCTGGTAATTCATTTGTTATTTTGTTGTTTTATGTGGATGATATTCTCATAGCAAGCAACAATTTCGAAGATATAATGAGGATGAAGTTTGAACTCAATAAGGAGTTCGACATGAAGGATTCAAAGTCTGTTGTGACTCCAACAAAGTCTGTTATGCTTATCTCAAGAGGCATACCTACGAAAGATTCTCGACAAATTTGGTATGTCGAATTCAAAGTCTGTTGTGACTCCAATAAATCCTCAATTCAAGTTGAGTATAGATCGGTGTCCCAGTACTGATGTCGAAAGAGCTTATATGAATAACATCTCATATGCTAATATAATAGATCTTTGATGTATGTTATGGTTTGTACTAGACCCGACATAACATATGCAGTAAGTCTTGTAAGCAGGTATATGGAGAATCTTGAAAATGCTCATTGATAAGCATTGAAGTGGATTATAAGGTATATAAATGGGTCTTTAAACAGAGTCTTAATTTATGATGGAGCCTTGGGTGAAGATAGTAAAGTAGTAATCAAAGGATATGTCGATTCTGATTATGTAGGTTGTATGGATTCCAGAAAATCTATTTCTGGATATGTTTTCACTATGTTTGGCATATCAATTAGTTGGAAAGTAACACTTTAGAAGGTTGTAGCCTTATCAACCACTGAAGCGGAATATATCACCCTCACTGAAGTTGTGAAAGAAGCATTGTGGCTTAAAGATTTTGTTAAGGAGTTGAAACTTCAAGGTCGAGTTATCACTGTTAAATGTGATAGTCAAAGTGTAATACACCTGTCAAATAACTAAACCTATCATGAGCAAACCAAGCACATCGGTGTTAGGTTGTGTTTCATCAGAGAGGTAATCGAGCGTGGAGAAGTTCAAGTGATGAAGATTTCGACATATCACAATGTTGCTGATATGATCACCAAGGAATTGCCAAATTGCAAGTTTTTCCACTGTATTCAATTGATAAAGATGCATGAAGAAAGATAGTTTGTTCTCTGATATTAGAGTTTATTCCAAGGTGGAGATTGGTGAGATATTGGATCGAACTCTATTGGATCGAAGGGTAACTTCGTAGTTCGACAAGTTCGACAGACGTTAGCATGTAGTCGAAGGTCGCTCACATGTTGGTGTCGAAGTAGTGTATGTTGTATTCGAAGTATGGTCAAACACAGAGTTGTCGAAAATGCTAGGTTCGTTAGCATAACTAATTGAACTTGTTTGAAATGTCCAATTGTTTAAGTTAACTTATACCCTAAGTTAGCATGTAATGGATATTTGTGAAAAAAACTCATTAGTTTAGTATGTTAGATTTGTTATAAATAGCATACTAGTCTCTCATCATTGCATACAGAAATCCTAATTTATGGTGAAGGGGTTATTTGTTATTCTTGTGTACTTGTAATCTTTGTCATAAGGAAGTAAAGAATAACAATTATAATCAATCCTTGTTGTTCTTTGTGTTCTTCTTGCTTTCCTGATTTATACCTTGTGGGTTTCTTTCCTTAAAGAAACCTGTTATACTCTGTTCTTGGCATCATTTTTACAATATGGGTGTCACTATACTTGTTTGCACAAACACCCAAAAAACACACATCGAAAGTTTCAATATACATATCTCGCTTTTGTTTACTTCAACGGCGAGAAGCCCCCTCTTTAATTTAGATTCACAAAGATCATTTGTCTTGTCAATATTAAATTAATACTAGAGAGTTTATACTCTATAAATCGAAGAGTTGTGAAACTCTATTATCGTTCGTCCTTAATTGACAACGAAGGGAAGATACGTTTCAGCAAGTTTAAGATGAATACAGATGAAGATTTAACTATTATGTGAATCTGAAGATTGTGAGAGATCGAAGATATTCTGAAGATGCTGAAATGTTCTCAACCATCATTTAATGATAAAATATAATGTTAAATTTATGTTGACGATTATCAATTTAATGTTATGTTTTTAATGTATGTTCTAACAATGTTTAGGGTTAATTTATGTTAGTTATTTTGTCATTGTTTGCTTCTATTTCTAGTTTGTGAAACACAACAATTTCCAAAAATACATTTCTGATAATTTATTTATTTTTAATGTTTTGATGCACCTAGAAATATAGCATTTTTGTATGAAAGATATTTTGGATTTTTCACAAGAGTACAAGGAAACACTTAGGATAGGAGAAGTAATCCCCATTTCAAAAGTCTCAAAACCTGTTTTGAATTTCATAATCCTTAGAATATTAATTCATAGAATATTTGTCAACTTCAAGAATTTGAGAGGTTCAAGGGAGGAAAAAGAATTTTCACTTTATTTTTTTGTTCTAAAGTACTATCTTATTTTTTTACAAAAGTTACAATAATATGGTACAAACACAATTAAACATTCCTTTTCTTTCATTCATTTTTTTTTCAAAATATTTGCAATAAGTTCCAACCTTAGATTCCACATGAAATGTCTTTACAATGAAACCACTAGTTTATGACAACATGTAATTACCAGTTCATGCTAGAAGTGCTGTCATTGCCATGGCTTAATTAAGTGCTGTCATTCATAGTTGTAATTAAATGACAACTTGGCATGGCCTTTGGTGCTGGGAACAAACTAATACAATAATAACTTGCACATCACAAAACTGATAGAATAAGAATAGCATGTAAAGAAGTGCATAGGCAAAGTTCTATAAGCTGCTAAAGCCAACTAGATTTTGAAATTTGAAGGATGTCATGAAAGGTTAATCATGGATAGCTGTTTTGCAAAAATAAATAACAATAATATTACAACAATGCCAGATATACAAAAATTCATTTATATACATCTTCAACTAGAACAACAATACATATCTAGGCTGAAAGATGTAAAAACTATGGTCTTACATCACTTCCTATTGTTACAAAAATCAACATAACAAACACAAGCTCCTATTTGGAGCATTATCCCACTCATCAAGGCCTTTTAGAAATGACCTGATAGCAAGATGTTCTGAAGCATATGTCATGAAAGATGCCAAAATGATGCCTCCAACAACCATCAAACCTAACCTGTTACATTAGAATAATAAGATGTTGAGTGTAACTTCAAAAGAAATATCGAACAACAACGCAGTTTTCTTATCAAATCGACTTGCAATTAGTAAAGGCCAAGAGTCCATGGTAATGTGATTCTAGGAAAGATTCTACATTAGAACACAAATTACCTTAAAAACAAGGCAGTTATTCCAAAAAGACAAGGCAAAGATGGAGCACCAATGGCCAACAAGGCCATCCCTAAACCATAGTACCACATAGCAACGTCACACGATGACATTTGTCGCTGATGACCTGTAAATACATTATAAAATTAATTTACTGAAAAAATTAAAATATAAAAGTAAAAAGTATCTCTGGGTCAAAATGAAAAGGAAACGTAAAACCACATTATAAGTTTTACTCTTGATAACATACGTTTTCCAGAATCGTAATCCAAAGACTCGGGAAGTGACGATGATGCTGCTCGTGATGCCACGTATTTTCCCCACCGGTAAATCAAATGGAGATAACCTCCAAATAATATAATAAATATTGTGAATGTCCATTCATACATCAAAAGCAAACCAGTCCATGGCAGCACTTGCCGGGGAACAATCGAGAGAGCTAGCCCAAGGGACACCACTGCAGTCGTTAAACAGACACAGACAGAAATACCGCCCAGATAGGTAGGAACCTTGCACTGAGAACCATTTGAGAGCTGCTTGACATTGACACCAAAGAAACAAATTTAATATGATGCAAATGCATAAATAGAAGTATGCAAGTCCAACAGTAGGTTATGCATCCTCTTATTTGAAGCTATGACATGACAACATTGAGCAGGTCGTGTAATGATAATATTAGACAAATAGCCATAACTTCCTGTGCATGAAAAGAATGCGGGGCCCTGTACTAGTAATTTTGTGAGGCGTTACACAAGGCATTGTGTTTGTCTCCCTCATCAAGATCAAATGACTAGGTCATATGAAGGCCTCGAATGAGAGGATCCAACCTCAAACCAAAAGACAATGAGAAAACCAACCTGATGAATTGAATTGGTTGCTGATGTTGACATGCTAGTATATACAATTGCTCCACTTGACCTAATCTTATAATAAAGGTGTCTGACTTGATCACATAGCGAGCCTCTAAAAAATGAACCAAAGTACTCTCGATTCTGCAGAAAATTCAGTGTTCCGAGATTTATTTGAAGCCCAATGCGCTTTAATTCTTGAGATTGGACAAGAATATTAACTCAAATTCATGATAACTTACCTTCATAAATGAATGATAGCAGCAGAATAGTAAAGCACAGAATGGTAGCAGAAAAAGAAATTTCACAAGAAAATAGTCATTAGGATTTTGGCCGCCTCTTGTTCCAGGAAGGGATTCCCCGAGTTGTTCCCTTACATCCTGAAGAACCACACCATGGTAAGAAGAAATAAAGTCAGCACAATTTGTCACAAGATTCAACTGGGTAGACATGATTGCTTAGGCAATGTAGCCTCTTTGTAAATTAAGGATGAGAACCATTTTTTACAACATTTAACAACATCAAAAGAGGATTATTACTTAAACAAGTACCTGCCAGACATCAACGGGTTTCAAAAGCCAAGAAGTCCACCAGTCCCAAGGCTTAAGAGGTCCCAATGTATAGTGAATCACACGAAGCTCTTTCTCATCTACCATCCACTGGATGGGTCAGCATGAATAGTTAGAAGAATAATACATGATTTGAATTGAAAAATAATGGTTGTCGGGATCTCGCTCTAACTCCCAAAATCTTACGATCTTACGCTCCGGCAACCGGCCACCGATTTAAGTGGCACAAAGATCTTGGATTTGGCTGGAGCGTTAACTCCTAGAGAAAGATCTTTAAATCGTGGGATCTTGAGATCCCAACTATCAGTTTTTTTTGTTTTTACCCACTTTAGACCCGTTTCGACCAGGTCATTAAACAATTGGAATCAACCCATAACTAACCATGACTGTTGAGCACACATATTTTAGGGTTTTGAGACTAGCAATGTTTTAAATGGCCTTCTATTATGTTTTTCTGGATAAAATCTTTGCTATTGATGATTAAATTAATGAGAATTTTATGTTAAAGTAATTTTTCCTAGTTATTTTTATAATTTTGTCTATTTGTTGGGATCTTACGATCCGTGTTACGATCCTACGATTTACGCTTTTTCTACACCCTAACGATCTTTATCGATATCCCAATTTTGACAACCATCGAGACAAGTACATATACTTGGTATGCATCCAAGTGTGTGCGTATAAAATATTCTACATACTAAACTCATTATTCAAGATTTGAAGAAGTAAGCACGCATGAAGGGTTGCATCACCTAGACAGAAATTCAGGTTAGATGCTTTAAATATACAACAACAACAACAACCAAGCCCTATCCCACTAAGTGTGCTATTCTTTAAATATAAGACAAAAAAACAAAAATCTCCACAACAAGCCGCGCAACTCAATACTTAACGAAATGTTCACGCAGCACCACACAGAAAACCTTGAAGAATACTGATATAGATTGCTTAAATCTTGTATTTTATTCCAATGATCACAGACATTATCAATCATAAAACAAATCACATCTTATTAATCGAACAACACCAGTTTTAGCCATTAGGTAAATGTAAATGTGTGACTTTCTCAGACAAAATAGGCATTTATTCAACAAAGCAATCAAACCCAACATATATTCTATCTAAGCTGAACTCAAATAAGCAAATAAAGTATAATATAATGAAGCTTATAGAGTGTCAAACATCTAAGTCGCCTCCCTGACTCTAATTACTTAAGTTAAGATGAAAGAGCCATCTTCTCAGTACCAATATTACGTATTCGTACCTTGTTAGCAAGCATGTAAAGACCAACATCTGCATTATAAAGTGTCGACAGTCTCTCCATTTCTGGAACGGGTCTGGATTTCAACACCTCCGGGGACAAGTTTGGATCAAAAACGCGTGCATTGGGAAATCCAGAGAAATACGAATTGAGAAATCCCTGATCTCCTGTCAAAAGGTGGAAAAACGGTAGACAAAAGTTAAAAACCCTATCATGTCTAAATTCACATCTTCACCCAAATAAGTTCAAAGAAATAGATATTTAGAATCCAAAATCCGTTTTACCTCCAGTGTAAGACGCAGTAGTTTTTATCTTGTTGACCATATCATTAAAAACAGTTTCCGACGGCTCCACCACCATAACTCCGGAATTCAACCTCTCAGAATGCTTCAAATTAGCACAAAACTTCCGACATTTGAAAAGATCATCAATATTTTTAACCACAATAGTATCCGCATCAAGGTAAACAACTGCAACCAATAACCAACAACAACAAAAGATATAGCACACCGAAACTGCACAAACTATATAAATAGTAACTAACAACCCAAAATCACCTTTTTTGTAATGGGTCATGTTAAATATTTTCAACTTAGTATAAACACCCCAAAATCTCTTGGGACGAACACGATTAGGGTTAGCAAGTAAAGTAATGTGCTCAATTATCCAACCATCAGCCTATAGTATAAACACACCCAAAAAAGCGTTAAAATAACAAAACCTAGCTACAACCAAAAAAAAAAAAAGAAAATTGAGTGATGAGAAAAGATTACAAGGAGAAGGGTTTTGGCGAAATCTGAAACACCGTCTGAAACTAAAACAACCATGTCTTGATTGGATCGAGTGTTGCGAATTGATTTACCGAGAACTCGAACGCCTAGTAAGAATTCGTCTCCGTATAAAAGAGTAACGTATGCTTCATCGGTGGTTCTCTTGTTAGATTCTAAACAAGGTTGGAATTGAACACAAATAAACAAGCATAATAATAAAGAACATAAAGTAGTCCTAGTGTTGGGTTTCATTGAAGCTTGATTCAGGTTTTCTTCCGTTGGAGTTTTTGTTTCACTTCTCTTCTCTGCCTGCGCTACTACAATACAAACCTCTACTTCATGTTGGTTATAAATCACAAATCATCTTTTTACAAAATTATGGTTACTACTTACTACATCAATAATTAATTGTAAAAAGTGATTTATTTATTTTTTAATATATTCAAGTGAGTTCAACAATAAAGCTTAAATTCTAGTTTTAGACTAGAATTAGAATCACTATAAGAAAAAAAATTATAAATGTTATTGATCAAACCTGATCAGAAATGAACCGTCACGGCTGGCTCCGAGCAGAAAGCTTTTTGAACGAAGTGGGGGTACCTGCAAGGTACTCTGATGCTGAAGTAAGTAGAAGCACGAGCAGGCAATAATAAATGTGTGGGTAGAATGATGAATACCTGACCCTCTGGAAACAGAGGGTATTTATAGCCCCCAGCGTTGGGCCAAGGTTCCTTCATTGGGCCGGGCAGGTTTGGCCCAATGGAGGAACTGCCAGGTTCTACGTGCGTAGTGGGGACCCGCACGTGGTCCCCTTCCTGGATGTTCTGCGTGAAGTGCGGGCGGACGAAGACGCGGTCTTTTCGGGACCTCGTTGGGAGTGCAGTGGACTGAGTCTGCCCTAGTTGGGGTGCTCGAGGTGATGTCGAGCTGGAGATGTAAAGGTCGAGCGCGTGGCCTCAGGGAGCACGTCGGGCACGACTGTGACCCTTTGGTCGGCGTGGTCCTCAGCTGGAGATGTGGAGGTCGAGCACGTGGCCTCCGGGAGCACGTCGGGCACGACTGTGACCCTTTGGTCGGCGTGGTCCTCAGCAAGTCTATTTGGATTGGGCCTTGGCAATGCTTTTGGGCTTGTTGGGCCCAGTCCAGAACAGGAGCCCCCAAGTCGTGGTTCCTTTGTTAGGAGCCATGGCTTGAACTCAGGTCGTTTCTACTTCGGGGTCTCGTGTCCGGGATAGGGATGCAGGGCCTCGAGGGCCTCTCCGTGTCGTGCTCGGAGACATCTTCCGCGGTGGATGCCCGGAGAATCCTCACCGGCGCGTGTCTGTCGAGCACGCGGGGTATCTTTCGGGAACTGTGCCGCCACCCTATGATGATAGGGTCATCATTGCGTTGGGAGCAGCGCGTCGGGGAGAAAACTCCGTGGTTGCCCGAGGTGACGTTTGGTATTCCACGTCATCACTATAAATAGGAACCTTGGGTCCCATAACACGTTTCTACTTCTTTGTGCTCCCACTGCTGCTGTTTTTCCAGATTTCTCCCAGCTGCGATCTTCTGTTACAGATTCCTTTATTCCGTAGCCGAATCCTATTTTTTGATTCAAGTAAGTGGTCTATCTTCTTCATTTTCTTGTTTGTAATGCATGATTTTCAGCGTTTGTAGATGTTTTAGGGACTGCGCGCGTGGGGCTAGCCCGGTAAACTCATACTTAGCTCGACATATTCATGCTTAGGACCGGCAAACGCATGCTTGTGGCCGGTATATTCATAGTTTTAGGTGATAATCAGCAGCGCTGCCCGGGGTCTTCATGATCCAGGGCGCCTGATTCATGATCGCGCCCGGTATGTTCATGGTCCTGGCCGTAGGTCTCATGATATTGCTCGCCATGTTCATACCTTGGGTCGACATGTTAGAGAGTGGCCGCGCGATTGGTTTGGAGAAGAACACATCGAGTTTTCTGGATGTCGGGGAGGCGACCGCTTGTGTAAACTGACTTTTGTGGTCGTGCATGGGACGACGTGGTTTGTCGAGCGTATGGCTTCGTGCCCAATTGACTGGTTTCCCGTGCTCTGCAGGTAACCATGGCGGACGAGCCGTGCTCCTCTGGGCGCCACAAACATGAAGAACAAAGTGCCGATGAGTCGGTCAGCTTGATTGATACTGTCGACGACCCCTTGCTGGATTGGGTGGGCGCCGAGCCCCGAGGGATCGCGTCGATATATAGCCGGCGTGACAGAAATCCGTATGCTGTCCTCGAAGCGGGCCAGGGCCAGCCTGACTTCCAAAAGAATTTCGTTGTCATGCGTCCGACCTCCCGTGCACGGATCTGCTCGGTATACCCGGAGTATAGCTTCCCGATGTACGAGATCGCGTTTAAAGATCTTGGGCTGCAGCTGCCCTTCAGTGACTTTCAGATCGGGGTTTTTACCCATCTGGAGCTGGCCCCGTCTCAGCTACATCCGAACTCACTCGCCTTTATCCGGGCGTTTGAGCTGACGTGTCGCTTTCTGAGGATCGGGGCGACCATACCGCTCTTCTTCAGGATTTTTCATCTGCAACGCCAGTCCCGAGGAGGGAAACATAGCTGGGTCTCTTTAAAGCAGTCGAGGAGACTCTTCAAAATGTATATGGACTCCGTAAGGGGTTTTAAAGACAAGTGGTACGTTGTGCGGCCAGTTACCACCTCTGCTTTGGAATCCCTGTACGGGGAGGAGGCTCCCATAAGCGATGATGACGGGGAGGCGGTTTTGGGCGACGATGGGAATCCCGTGATGGCCCGTACGGCCAAGTTCCCTGTGCACTGGATGTTTAGGCACTACGAGCACGGGACTGGATACTACCACACTGCTGCCGGGGACATGTGCTCGGAGGACGAGGAGGCGTACGCGACACTCTGTCGGTTCGTCGATAGCTTCCACCCTGCCCGGTGGGCCACGAGGGAAGGGGATGATGTCTTGGATGCAGAGGGTTATCCGACATTTGAGTCCCGGCCGATTGATACTAAGGCACTCGTGGAGTGCCCGACGTACAGGCAGGCTGCTCGTCTGCTAGGTTGTTTATTGCTTGAATTTCTTTGCTCGTCATTTATTTATGAACTTGCTCGATACTAACCCGTCCTTTATTTTGTGCAGGTTCGATGGCCGGTCGACGGGAAAGGCTTTTGAAGTTGTCTTGCGACCAGAAGCGAGGCAGGAGGGTCGTGAAGGCTCCCCAGGCAACGAGGATGGGCCCGCCACACAGTCCGAGTGCTCCTCAGCCGGTGAGGGTGGATTCGTCGCCCAGCTCGGGGGCCGCGTCGGACGGGACCCCAGAGGTTGAAGAGGTCGATCCTAGTGCCGTCCTGATACAGAGGAAGAGGACCCGGGTGGAAAGTGGTCCGGCTGTCAACGAGGACGCCAGCGCTGTCCGGTCTTTCGGGTTTCCCCCTTGTTTCAAAGAGGAGGGTTTCTTCGAGAGATTCCCTCTGTCAGTGGTTGCCGACGAGGCTGAGACTATTAAAAGGATGAGCAAGGAGGATCGGAAGAGGCATCTGGCCGCCAACATGGACGGGCTGGTGAAAATGGTCGAGATGGCCCTGGTGTTGTCCGAGGAAGGGGGGGATCCTGTCCGTATTGAGGAACTTGAGCAGGACAAAACGGCCCTCACCTCGAGCTCGCGGAAGTTGAAGACTGCCCTGGAACGCTCCGAGGAGATGTTCCGCGAGCAGACAGCGATGCTTGATGCTGAGAGGGAGATGTTGGTCCTGGAGAAAGAAAGGTCGGGGAAGCTGGCCGAGGAGGGGGAGCTTCTTCGCGCGGACAGGGTTCGCCTGGAGACCGAAGTCGGGCGCTTGGCCCAACAGATCAAGGAAATGAACGTTGCCATGCTGCCTACCGAGGACGAGCCGGAAGACATAGCGGCTTTGAAGAGTCAATCGGAGTTGGTCGCCCACATCCGGTTGCTCGAGGCAGATTGCGTCGGTGCTCTGGAGGAGGGGTTCGACTCTACAGTCAATCAGCTTTCCTTGTTAAACCCTGGTCTGGTTACTGAGGGTACGGGCCACACACATCAGATTGTGGATGGCGTGATCGTGCCCCCGCTCGACTCTCCAGGTGTCGACAATGATGGTTCTGGGGAAGTCTGACTAGGATAGCGGGCCTGCGTGCCTTTGATATTTGTATTTTTTGGGCCTGCGTGCCCGTCGGTTGTACGTTATGAACATCGCCGGCCTTCTTGGTCGGTTTATAATTGTTTGCTTTGTCGCCTTCGGGCATTTTTATTTGAATGAATGTTGTTTTACATCTGAATGTTTTGCCCGTGTTTGAAATCTTATAAATTTGCATAAAATTTTAGCCTAAGTCATGGGCCCGAGGAGTGCCCGTAGGTGGCTGTGATTTAGCGAGCAGGTCTGCCCGTCTTCCATTTGTATACGTGCCCGGCCCTCGTTCGCTGGCCAGAGTCACCTAAGTGTTGCGCTCGTGGGGAGAGACTTCCCTTTGACCCTTTTAGATGGCCCGTCATTCTTGACGACTTGTCGGGCATGTGGAGCGAAGTTGCTCAGTCGGGCGCGAAGCCCAGTAGGGACTATTCGCCCTTGGCGTGAACTACCCATCGCGAGCTGGGTGTTCTTCCTTACGGGTACAACGACGGTGGCGCTCGGTGTAGCTGTCCACGTCGGGCACTATCGATTGTCCTCGTTCGTCGAATGATGTTGTGCGATTTGGTCGTATGTCGGGCTTGTACCTTAGCCTTTATACGAAGACGGACGTTTTTCCTCGTTGATCGAGCGCGGGTGCCGTTAGTCGAGGGTCCCAGGTGTTGGTAGTTTTTAACTGTAGTACTGCTTTAGCTTAGCAGCGTTCCAGGGTCGTGGTAATGACTCTCAGTCTAATTGCTTGAGGTAGTATGCCCCGGTACCAGTGGTGCCGTGGACGCGATAAGGTCCTTCCCAGTTCGCGGCCAGCTTCCCTTCGCGGGAATCCTTCTGGTTCCTACGTAATACCAGGCTGCCGATTTCGAACTCGCGCTTGATGACCTTGTCGTTGTGGCGTAGAGCCACTCGTTGTTTTAGGGTGGCTTCGCGCAGGGCCGCACCAGATCGGATTTCCTCGACCAGATCAAGTTCGTCCCTTAGTGCCTCGTCGTTCATTTCTTCGTCGAGGGGGTTCTCTGTTCGTCGGGATGGTTCCATGATTTCGACCGGGATGACAGCCTCGGTGCCATATGTCAGTTGAAATGGCGTCTCGCCCGTCATTGAGTGGGGTGTGGTGCGGTATGCCCACAAGACGCTGTGGAGCTCCTCAACCCATCCCCTCTTGGCTTCGCCGAGTCGACGTTTGAGCCCTCGGAGGATGACTCTGTTCGCGGCTTCGGCTTGCCCGTTGGTCTGAGGGTGCTCGACCGACGTGAAATGTTGTTTTGTCCCTAGTTTGGTGACGAAGTCCTGGAACCCGTGGTCGGTGAACTGGGTGCCGTTATCGGTCACCAAGGCCCGCGGAATTCCGAATCTGGCGAGGATGTTTCTTTTGTAGAAACGGAGGATGTTGTGCGAGGTGATTTTGGCGAGGGCCTCGGCCTCGATCCATTTTGTGAAGTAATCCACGGCGATGATGAGAAATTTGTTCTGGTAAGTCCCTTGCACGAAGGGCCCGAGGATGTCCATACCCCACCAGGCGAACGGCCATGGGGACGACAATATACTCAGCTCGTGCGGAGGGGCGAGGTGCATGTCCCCGTGCTTCTGGCACTTGTCACATTTTTTGACGTGTTCCTTGGCATCCTGCTGCATCGTCGGCCAGTAGTATCCTGCTCGAAGGGCTTTCCTTGCTAAGGATTTACCGCCCATGTGCTAGGCGTTGATCCCTTCATGTATCTCCCGCAGTACTTCGGGGATGGTAGACTCGTCAATGCATTTCAGGAGGGGAATGGAGAATCCTCTCCGGTACAGTTTCTGCTCGAGCACCACGTAGGAACATGCTCGTCGCTTGGTAACGGCAGCTTCGGCCTGGTTCGACGGGAGTTCTCCTTTTGTCAGGAAATTGTAAACCGGGGTCATCCAGGACGTGGCGTCCCTGATGGCATGGATCTCGACTGTAGTCGAGGGTGGTTCGATACTTGGACGCGCTAGAGATTCCTAGATGACGGATTTGTTCCCGCCCTTCTTTCGTGTGCTCGCAAGTTTGGACAATATGTCCGCCCTCGTGTTTTGCTCGCGGGGAACATGTGAAATTTCTGCTCGTACGAACTTTGTCATGTGTTTTTTGACTAAGTTCAAATACTCGATGAGGTTGTCGTTTTTGGCCTGGTAGCTCCCCTGTACTTGATAGGCGACGAGCTGGGAGTCAGTGTAGATTTGTACCTCGCGGGCTCCCAGGTCCTCGGCTAGTCTCAGTCCTGCGAGCAGGGCTTCGTATTCTGCCTGGTTGTTCGACGTCGGGAAGGAGAGAGCTAAGGAGTGCTCGATTACTACGCCTTCTTCGTTTTCCAGGAGGATTCCTGCGCCGCTTCCGGACGAGCTGGACGCTCCGTCGACGAAGATGGTCCACTTGTGTTCTTTCCCCGGGGGAGGGTCGTGAGTGGTCATTTCCGCGACAAAGTCGGCCAAGGCCTGTGCTTTCAGGGCTTTCCTGATTTCGTACTGAATGTCGAATTCGGAGAGCTCCAAGGACCACTTCAGCATCCTGCCCGCCATATCTGGCCGACCCAGGAGTTGCCTCACCAGCTGATCGGTTCGCACGATGATGGTGTGGGCTAGAAAGTAGTGTCTGAGCCTCCTCGCAGCGTTGACGAGGGCCAGAGCAACCTTTTCTATCTGCTGATATCTGCTTTCGGGTCCCTGTAATGCTTTGCTCGTGAAGTAGACGGGTTTCTGTCCGTCAGGGGTCTCGCGGACAAGAGCTGCGCTGATGGCTTCGTTTGAAACGGCCAAGTATAAGTACAGCGGTTCCTCGTCGTCGGGTCGAGATAGCACGGGCGGTTGAGACAGGCTCTGCTTTAGATGGCGAAGTGCCTGCTCGCATTCCTCATTCCATTCGAAGGCTGCTTCCTTTCGAAGGAGTTTGAAGAAGGGGAGGGCGTGCTGAGCGGACTTCGCGACGAAGCGGGACAGCGACGTAAGCATGCCGTTCATGATTTGTATCGACTTCTTCGACGTCGGTGTTGGGAGGTCGGAGAATGCCCGGCATTTGTCGGGGTTGGCTTCGATTCCCCGTTCTGTTAGATAGAATCCAAGGAATTTTCCTGCCTTAACCCCGAACGTGCATTTCTCGGGGTTGAACCTCATTTTGCATTGTCTTGCTTGGGCGAAGACTGTCTTGAGATGAGCTGCGTGATCGGTGTCTGCTCGGGATTTGACGATCATGTCGTCCATGTATACCTCGAGCATGTCGCCGATCTGTTTGTTGAAAACTCTGTTCATCATGCGTTGGTAAGTTGCTCCGGCATTTTTCAGTCCGAAGGGCATTACGTTGTAGTAATAGTTGCCCGAGCTGGTCATGAATGCCGTGCAGTGTTTGTCGCCCAGGGCCATTGGGATTTGGTTATATCCCGAATAGGCGTCCATGAACGACAAAGTTTTGTAGCCGGCCGAGTTGTCGACCAGCATGTCTATGTTAGGCAAGGGGAAAGCATCTTTCGGGCAAGCCCGGTTGAGATCGGTATAATCAACGCACATTCTCCATTTTCCATTATTTTTTTTACGAGTACAACATTTGACAGCCAGGTGGAATACCGGGCTTCAGAAATAAAATTTGCCTCTAGGAGGTCTTTTACAGCTTTTTCAGCAGCCTCAGCTTTTTCTGGAGACTGCCTACGCCTACGTTGTACTACGGCCTTGGCGGCTGGATCAATGGCGAGGTGGTGACAGGCGACCTCAGGGTCGAGTCCGGGCATCTCCGCAGCGCTCCAGGCGAAGAGATCAGCATTCTCGCGCAGACAGGCCTTGATTTGCTTCCTGGCCAAGTCGGGGAGGTCTTTGCCAATCTTCACTCCCTTGGTCGGGTCCGTGCCGAGGGGAACGAGTTCAAAATCCCCGTCCGGAATTGGTCGGAGTGGGATTTGCTCGCTACCGGATGGCTCATCCTGATCGAAGCGGGTGTCGAGGGCTATGGAGTCGACCTTTGGTGGAGCCTTCTGGACTTCTTCCTCGGGGGATGCTTTCCTGTCGGGCTCCTGTTTTGTCCTTTTAGCGGGCCTGGTCCCTATGTCGACGGTATCCCGTCCCTTGGAAGCAGCGTTGAAGAACCTTCGGGCAGCGGCTAGGTCTCCTTGGATGGTAGCTACCCGTGCCCGCCTGGTGTAGAAATTCATCTTCAGATGGACGGTCGAGGGCACCGCTGTTAGCTCTGCCAGTGTCGGTCTCCCCAAGATGCAATTGTATAGAGACGGGCAGTCAATGACGAGGAACCGGACCTTAACTTGTCTCGTAGCCGTTCCTTCGCCGAACGTTACCAAGAGCTCGACATAACCCCAAGGTTTAGAAGTCGAGCCGTTGAAGCCTTGTAGATCCGACCCCACATACGGAGAGAGATGCGAGTCGTCCAGCTGTAGGGTTCGGAACAGCTGGCTGTACATCACGTCGACGGAACTCCCTTCGTCGACCAGGATGCGATGCACGTCAAAATTGGCCATTCTTGCCCTTATCAGTAAGGGGATGACCGCGTTCGGGGCTCCGCCGGGGAGTTCTTCTAGATAGAAGGTGATGGGCTCTGACCTGCCCTTCACCCTTTCGAACGTTACTGTTTGCGGGGGAGCCGCGTCGACCAGCTCGTCCAACTTCCTCTTAGCTGAATTGATGGTGAGGTCGTTGAACCCGCCTCCGTTGATGACCATGGCGGAGGGAAAGTATTCCCACCTGCTGTGCGTTGTTAGCGGCTCCTGCAGGTGCTCGGGAATGTCGAAATCCTCGGGCCTGGTTACCGAGAAGGCGGTCTGGATAGGCACCGACTCGTCTGATGGTCGGGCGTCTTCTTTTGGCTCCTTGGCCTCATGGGCGTCGCGACGAGGAGCGTCGTTTCGCCTGTACTGCGCAAGCCTCCCTCCCTTGATGAGGGTTTCAATGGCGTCCTTGAGGTGGACGCAGTCCTCTGTCAAATGACCATGACTTCTATGGTATTGACAGTATTTATTTTTATCCGCCCCTGGCTTGGCGGGAGCAGGTCGGGGACGCTTGACGCCGCCGTCCTTGAAATCTGTACTGGCACACTCTGCCAAAATACGCTCGCGGGAAGCTGTGAGCGGAGTGTACTCGGTGAAACGGCCCGAGGGGCCCCTTTGTTCCCGGACTTCCCGGGGTCGATCTTCCTTCCTTTTTTTCCCGGTACGTCGGGGAGGAGCCTCTTGCCGTGAACTACTGCTGTTGTTGGGACCCCGAGCCCTGGAGTCTCGGGCTCTATTGGCCGCCTCCCTCTCCTCGTAGTCCATGTATGCTTGGGCCTTATCGAGGAGGGCATCAAATGTCGGAGGTGGCTCGATACCCACAGCCTTTCTGAATTCTGTGCCAGGGAGGAGACCCCTCTCCAACAAGTATCTTTTCATATGGTCGGCGCAGGGGACCTGTATTGCTTCTCGGTTGAAGCGGTTGATGAACTCCCTCAAGGTTTCATCCTGTCTTTGGATGATGGCCTCGAGGGCCGCCTCGGTCTTCGGATGGCGCCGAGAAGCTGTGAAGGAACTGATGAACTGGTTCTTCAAATTCCGCCACGACGTGATTGAGCCCGGGGCGAGTCCTTTATACCAGTCCATGGCCGCCTTCCTGAGAGTTGTGGGGAAAAGACGGCACTTGATGGGCCCCCCGACGTTATGATAATGGAGCATGGCCTCGAACCCGTCAATGTGGTCGACCGGGTCCGCGACTCCGTCATACTCCTTCAGGTGTGGGGGCTTCTCCATGCCCGGGGGGATGGGTGCGTCCATGATGGCCTGCGACAGGGGACTGTTGTACCCCAAATTTTGACTTAAGATACCGTCTCCCATCTGCATCATTCGCATTGCAAGGGTTTTGACCTATTTCTATCAAATTTTCAAAGCAGTGTAAAAATTCATAACTTTTTCGAGTCGGGAGCTGTTTATTTGTTGAACGCTAAATTTATTAACTGATCAAGACTTAAATGACGTTTATTAATTATTTATTATCTTAAATTTAAATAATTGGAATCTATTTTCAATTGTTATATAATTTAAAGACTTATGAATAATGAAATAAACATTTGAGAATGGGTTTATTAATTGGTCAACAATGATCATTTAATTCTTTATCATTCTAGGTTAAATAATTAAAATTCTTTTTAATTATTATAATTTAGAATATTATGAATAATGAATTAAATAATTAAAATTGTTAATTGGTCAATGATGTTTATTTATTTGTTTATCATTCTGAATTTAAATGATTGGATTTGATTTTCAGTCATTATATAATTTAAAGAATTATAAACAATAAATAAATAATTGGAAAGAAAAAAGAATTAATTGGGAAATAATAGGATTTTATTCACTTTATTCTATTTATTACAATTATCATTTAAATATTGTGTTATTACAAAATATTTATAATGGCAATTACACAAATGCTTAAAGTAAAATAAAAAAAAAACTATTTTCCTAAATTCTAATTCTAATCTTCTATCCAATGCCCTTGTCTGCTCATTTAATTTTACCTGCGAAAACAATTAAAAGAAAGTCAGAATTGAATAAACAATTAAAAGCAAAAATAAATTTAATGTTCATCATTAAAGGCAAACGGCTGGAATCAGTTTACCCTTTTTTGTAAATCACGGGATTTCTCCCGGTTCACAAAAAAGGAGGAATTTTATTTCATAAAATGAATGCACATTTTAAAACATGCACAAATTCATGTTTTGTCAAATTGTTTTAAAGTAAAAACTGCATTTTTTCAAATCAATTGCATTTTCAAAGTCCACAACATATTTCAAAATCAGCATCATCTGCATAATTTTCAAACAGCATATACAATGTACACAAACCAAGGCCAAAGTGTAACGTAAACATGCCTAGAGGTAAGAAGAAGCCAAATAACATAGGCTCCCATGCAAGACAAAAGAAGAATTATGCAGTATCAAAACAATGTGCAAGCAACCTGTATTTCCTCATTCATCATATTCCAGCCCTTTGCATTTTCAGAACAATAGTACATTATATCATTTTATATATCAAATGTACCCATGAGAGAGAAGAGAGAAAAGAAATTGGTTTTGCAGGTTTTGGTTTAGGCAGAAAGAATTATAAGACAAAGCTACTGCAGTATTACAGTAAAGGGAGAAACACAAGAGTAGAATACAAACAAAACTGTTGTAGCAGTGTGATGCAGAAGGCCAAGAAGTTTGTAAAATATTCAAACCTCCAGCTAACGTAAACCTGAGACAAAAAACACAAAAATGCCAAGAAATTGATATAAGAGAACAAAAACCCTTTCAAAAAAAGAGAGTTCACAACATATACCAAGAGGCTACCAAAGAAAAAGGAATTGTTCAAAACAAACTGCACAAACTACTCAAAAGGCCTCAAGTTTTAAAACCTCAATCACCATAAACCTGCATACGGCTAAACCAGCAGAACCATTTTCAAAACAAAAACAATATGGCCTAAACCTCAGTACCTTGATTGAACCACCAAGCCAATATCACAAGAATCATTCCAAAAACCATAAATATGACCTAAAAAACCGTTCAATCTGCATTTACATAAACCACAAACCTGCATTTTACCAAAACCTACTATTGTCAAACCAGTAAACATGGCCAAACCTGCAAGAACCTACTGCAATACTTAAACCAATATCACATAAAACACTTCCTACTGACTGAACCATCAAACCTCTACACCATTTCAAAACACTTACTGCATTAAACCATTTCCAAATTTACTGCATTATCCAAACATAACCAAAATCAAACCATAACAACATGGCCTAAACCTCAGAGTTCATCATAAGCCAATTCCATAAAGCGTACAAAAAACCAGAAAAGAAGAAGAAAAAGTGTCAACAGCATCACGCTAGTCAAAAGTAAGCGTTTCAACAGTAGCCAAGGAAGCATTCAGAAGCATCAAAGGAAGCATTCGAGGCGACATAATATTCAAAGCAACGCAAAGAATACAGTAAAGAATCAAGAACGGATACCAGGGTACCAAACTGAAGCAAGCATCCCGTGTGTCCCTCGTTGCCGTCCGGCCTCCTAAGCAGACTCAAATCCCCTCCTCCAGCTCCAAAGGTACCATTTCATCCATTTTTTTTCAGAACCTCCATATCACCATTAACATAACATGAAATTAGGATCAAGAATAAAGTAAAATCAACGCATGCAATAGCAAAACCCTTAACGAAATAAAATAAACCCTAAGCAAATCCAAGCATAAGCTTACCGAATCCGTCGTTTGCCTTAAGCTCGCGTTGGAGGGAAGAGGAAGATTGGGTTGCTGGTGGCCGGAAACAGGGGACGATTTCAGGAACTCAGACGAAGAGGACATCACGCACGAAGACGAAGAAGATGAAGGCGAGCATGAGCGCCGTTTCGGCCAGGACCAAAACCTAAATCCCTTAACAACTGAACACATATTGTTTAACCCTAAAACCAATTAGCATTGTTTTGGACCCAAACCCGTTTTACTACCTTAAAGCCCAACGAATGGTTTTTTACACCCCCCTGCTTCTATTCTCAAATGAGCCTTATCCTGCTCTAAGCCCAGCGCGTTGCATATGCACCCCCCCGTTCTATCATTTTCTTTCCTTTTAGGATTTTAGTTTTAATAGTTAGCAATTCAATTAATAAGCATAGTTTAATTAATCATTTTGATAATTAATTTTATTAGTTCAACATTTAAGAGTTAATCTGATAATTTTAAATATTCTCTTTTAATTAGAGTTAGGTTAATAACCCTTTTTTTTAGTTTTAATTAATTTAGTTATTTAATAATTCTAAAAAATATTAATAACCTTTTATATTAATATAAAAACATAAAAATAGAACATAAAAGCTAAAAAAGCATTTTATTCCCTCTAATTAATTCTCTTTGCATTTATTAATATCAAAAATACGTAAAAATGGAGAAACAATTAAAATACTTTCTTTTTAGTAATATTAAACAAAAATCATAAAAAATGCGTATTCGCATCATTTAGTCTATCATTTAATTATTGTTATTTAATCATTATCTGCATATTTTGTCTGTTTATTTATTCCATATTTATTTGTTCATTATGTTTATGTTTAAATCCCAAGGAAAAACAATAAATTTGTTGACTTCATGTCCTCAAGTCTAATTGCGCGAACTTTCGCATTTCATTAAAACTTAGGATAATTTTTCCTCAAGTATTCAATCTTTTCAAAATTTATACCCTTTAAGCAAAAACTTCGACATTAGGTCGTCGTATCTTCAAAAACCCGTCCGTATCCCGTTTCGGCCAAAACGATTTATTTTCAACCAAGCGATCAATTTTTAAATAAAACAGATATTTCAAAAGGTTCCTATAGAGTACTATAGATGCATTGGGTGCTAATACCTTCCCATTGTATAACCAACCCCCGAACCATAAGATCTCTTTTCAAAAACGCTTTGTATTTTCAGTATTATTTACATTGCATATTTAGGGTTTTATTTCGCTCTTTTCCCTTTTCCTTTGAAAACAATAAAGCGCGGTGGCGACTCTTGCTTTTGTGAGACGAATTAATCAATAATTCGATCTTCGATTTACCCCGCTAAATATAGGAAGACGAGAGTTACCATTAAAAATATATTTTGGTTCCGTTATGTTTTTATCTTCTTAGTACACTATGACATTATTTAAAGAGAAGGAGAAACATGTAGAATTATTAGGTTTAGTTTTTAGTTTCTTTTTATAATTATTTTACATCATTGATCTTGTTAGTTTTGTTAATAGTTTTTTCAAATGAGTTTTTTTCTTCTTATTTTTTAGTTGTGATTGGACCGAGACATATATTATTTATGCAAAATGTATTATTTATAAATATAAAGAATATTTAGATCCTACATTAATTATTTTAGACAATTCGGCACCATAAATTTTGTTTTAATAAAATTAAAATTTGTAAAATAGTTATGAAGTAAATATCAAAACT
This sequence comes from Vicia faba, assembly GCA_948472305.1. Classification (NCBI taxonomy): domain Eukaryota; kingdom Viridiplantae; phylum Streptophyta; class Magnoliopsida; order Fabales; family Fabaceae; genus Vicia; species Vicia faba. The sequence goes on from OX451740.1 coordinate 1,291,956,711, forward strand.
AAGCTTTTGAATCTTTAACATCAAATTAATATATATTGGTCCCTCAAAAAAGTTATAACATTCTTATTAATCCCGAGAAAAAAAGATATTTAACATCTTACAAAATTCATTTAGACTATGTAAATCCCTCTCTTTGTAGATCATATTTAATCCATTACATAATTTAATTGGATTATGTTAATTCCTTACAAAATTAAATTGTTGTATGTTTTCTTGTCTTTTATGTGTTAAGCTTTTAAAAAACATAGTTGGTAAGTTTTTTTTAAAACTAACATTTGAAATTCTTTAATAAAATATTTTATACATGATTCTTTCTCTAGTCAAATACGTGTGTGTCATCCTAAAATATCTTTAACAAAATATTATATACATGATTCTTTCTCTTGTCAAATAAGTGTGTGTCATCCTAAAATAAAGAGATAAGTTGTTGAAACTATATTCGTTAAAAAAGAATGATCTATATTAGTTATTGAATGATAAGAGATTATATAGTCTTTATTTTATAATTTAAAAAAGTAGACAGCATATGGTTTAGATAAAAAAAATTGAGAAAGAAAACACGAAAGGTGAAAATTACTCCTCTTTTAAATTAGTTTATTTTCACCACCATTCTCATGAATGATTGATTACCTTTCAATGTCTTTGTCCGATTTTTTATTCTATAATTAAATTTTAGGAAAAATTTAACTTATTTATAATTTTATTTAATATTTCAAAATTACATAAGTTACTTTTAATTTATTATATTTTCCATATTACATAATTAACTAATAAAAATTAAAAATATTGAACTAAGTTTTAAAATATATTATTATATTTCCTAATATGGCTTTTAAAAATAAGAATGTGAGAAGAACATAAACAAAAATTTTAACTTCTAAAACATAATAGCTCTCGTAATTAATTTTTTTAATTAGACTACAGTTTTTCTTTTAGGTCTCATATATTGAAGTAGTTGGTTTTTAGGCATGAGAAAAAAGAACTACAAAGAAAATATGAATAGTTATGTGAGATTGAAGAGAGAAAAAACTACTATAGATTATCAACTAAAAAAATTTTCAATTAATTTTTTATAAAAAAATTTCCACTTAAAGTTAATGAAATAAAATCATAAAAGAAAAATCAACAAAAAACAAATAGAAGGTATAATAACAAAACCTAGCTACAACCAAAAAAAAAAAAGAAAATCGAGTGATGAGAAAAGATTACAAGGAGAAGGTTTTTGGCGAAATCTGAAACACCGTCTGAAACTAAAACAACCATGTCTTGATTGGATCGAGTGTTGCGAATTGATTTACCGAGAACTCGAACGCCTAGTAAGAATTCGTCTCCGTATAAAAGAGTAACGTATGCTTCATCGGTGGTTCTCTTGTTAGATCCTAAACAAGGTTGGAATTGAACACAAATAAACAAGCATAATAATAAAGAACATAAAGTAGTTCTAGTGTTGGGTTTCATTGAAGCTTGATTCAGGTTTTCTTCCGTTGGAGTTTTTGTTTCACTTCTCTTCTCTGCCTGCGCTACTACAATACAAACCTCTACTTCATGTTGGTTATAAATCACAAATCATCTTTTTACAAAATTATGGTTACTACTTACTACATCAATAATTAATTGTAAAAAGTGATTTATTTATTTTTTAATATATTCAAGTGAGTTCAACAATAAAGCTCTAGAATTAGAATCACTATAAGAAAAAAAATTATAAATGTTATTATATTATAAATAAACTATTGCAAGAGTTATTGGTGAGCGCTGGTTTTAGTCCATTCTTCTTCCTATGAGAAGAGTTATTGTGTTTTCTCTTCTTTGTTGGTATTCTTCTCCTTTTGATTTTTTTGTCTTTCTAGGTGTTTTATGTTGCGATTTCTCTATAATATCTTCCTGAAGTGTGTACTATGTTGGCTCTATTGGGATGATTGTGGATTCTTTTATCGGGCTATGATCTTGTGCTGGTGTGTGTCGTTGTTCATGGCTTCATTGATAGTTTTTTATTTCTTCAATTGCTTCTTGGAAGTGGAGTCTTGGTCTTTGCCTGCGATGAAAAACATGCAGATAACAGAGAAAAGAAAAAGTCACATCTCTAGTGTGGAGATTGTTTAGACCTCTTGCATTCTACCATACACATTCCAAAAATGCACATTCCATTGAATATCATAATGGGCAACCAGGGTGAGATCATCAACAATCAAATCCTGTAAAAGAAATCAACAAGTATTCAAAACTCTACAAGAAACTCAGAAACAATTACATGAGATGAAGAAGATGAAATGATTTCTGCATTTGGGATGAGGACAATATAACAGAAGAATTCATAGAGAATCAGAATGCGATTGTAGGAAAGTTCCTATCAGACAAGTCGATGCACACAAATTCGTTATTGGCAGGTTCATCGAGCATATGCTATTAAACCTTTCATCCCTAAATCTTTTTATACTTTTTTATTCAATCAAATGAAAAATTTACAACAAAAAAATAAACGACTTAAAATTTAAGAGAATTTTCAAAGCAGTGTAGATATTGCTAGAAACACAAGCAAACAAATAAACAAACAAACAAACACACATAAAGCGATAAAAGTAAAAGGGAAATTACCCCCCCAACTTAAACTGGACATTATTCTCAATGTTCCATAATAAGAGAATAGAAGGTGAAGAGAAAACTTAGAAAGCACCTCTCAGAGGAGGTGAAAAATGCAGCATATTAGAGAATTGTAAAAATTTTGCTTTTTTTTGCTTTCTTCTCTTGAGTTTTCCTTTCTTATTAAAAAACCAAGCCTGCAAACATAAAAGGCATTAGCAATTAAAAGCGCGGATTTCCTCCTACGAAGCATTTTGTTTAACGTTGTTTAGCTCGATGGTCCGCGAGTGCAAGCACTCATGGTGGTTCATTCAAAGAAGGTTCTTCAACCTTAGGCTCAGTGGTCTTAGGGATCTATGTCCACCTATATATCCATCTCCCATATTTCTACTCCTTTTTTCTTCCTTCAATGGGGTGGTTCATACTTCTTAACTGGTGGAGGTGGTTTTTTCCTACCAACGGTGTAGCTTCATCACAAGTTTTCTTCCTTTTATGGGGTGGTTCATATTTCTTAACCGATGGAGTGGTTTTTGCTCTAACTCAAGTGTCGGGTATTTGAGTTTGGTTTCATCACAAGTTTCAATCACATAGCAAGCAACCTTTGTATAAGAGTCTTTTAGGAGATTTGTCATTATAGATTCAATCCTCTCATTTCCTGCCTCAAGGGATAACCTTCCCTTCTAAACATCAATAACTGTACCACCAATACTCAAAAAGAGCCTACCGTCAATGATAGGTACTTGGAAATCTTCCTCAATGTCCATGATGATAAAATTTGTTGGTATATAGAGATGTCCTAATTTTCCCGGAACATCTTCTAACACACCAATTGGATACTTGACTGATATATCTACAATCTACAGAGAAACATCAGTGGGTTTTATCTCACCTATTCCTAACCTCTTGCACACGGACAAAGGCATCGAGATAATGTCAGCCCCCAAATCACATAGTGCTTTATCAAACTTTGTATTACCAAACTGACAAGGGATTGAAAAACTCCATGGATCTTTCAGTTTAGGTGGCATAATTTGGATCACAACACTACTCGTAACAGTCATTGCCACAAATTCACGCTCCTCTAATTTTCTCTTTTCAAATTGGATTTCTTTTAAGAATTTAAGATAAGTGGACATTTGAGACAACAGTTCGGTGAAAGACGCATTGATGTAGAGTTTTTTCATTATCTCTACGAATTTCACATATTGAGCCTTTATCTTAGCCTTCGCAAATCACTGTAGACCCTTGGTGCGAACCGGTGCGAACCAGTAAAAATCGGTATAAACTGCTAAAATAAAAAAAACCGGCGGTTTTCCTAAACCGATGGTTTAATTGCTTATTTAATTTTTAAAATTTTTAAAAATTAAAACGGCGTCGTTTTGATTATTTTAATAAAAAAATTAAATAAATAATAAAATAATAATAATATCATTGACGAGGAAGATGTTGTAGATGCGGTTGATTTTGTTGCAGATGGTTTTGATATTGAAGAAGAAGATCTCAACATTGAAACAATTTCTCCTCCTTAAAAATAAATTTAGTAGACACTGAAGTTATTTTGTTATAAAATAATTAGACTTTGTTTACAATTAGACTTTGTAATTTTGTACTATTTTGTTATATGCGATACCTATGTTTAAAATTTGAATTTAAATTATGAAGTTGTGAATTTATTTATGATATAATATTTCAAAAAATTTAAGTGTTAGATATATTTTGTAGAGACGGAGTCATTCAGTTCGACAAATTTTATACCTATATAATTTTGTTAATAATGACCAATCTATTCAACCGAATTATCCGATTTAGTCATACAGTTCGACCAATAATCCAGTGGTTCGAATAAGTTACGTTTGAATTTATGAATTTTTCATTAAATTCAAATTCTATACAATAATTATGACAAAATACTAGATGTTTTTTATTCAATGTGAAATATGTTTTATCTCAAAATACAAGGTATCTTTAGTTTTGTAGAGATGACTATAACATAAATTCCTGCATTTTTTTTAGTTCAGTAGATTTTAGAAATGTATTTTTATAAACACTTAAAAAATGTATTTTTAAAATAAATTTAATCATAGAATTAGAGAACTCCAGCCAAAAAGAAAAATATAATTTATATTTATTCTTTTGACAAGAATTATAAATTATATTTATTAATCAAATTCTCTTATTCTATATTTCTTTGAATTCCACTCTCTTTGCAAGATTAAAACATAGGAAGGAAAAGATGTAGAGAAAATGAAATAAAAGGATTCAAATCTATAATTTTAAAATTATCAAATATACATTACAGTTCTTCAATAGCTTCATCGGAACATGACCAATGCACTAGGCAGAGTCTTTTTGTTGGGTCATATTAGTGTCTTGTAGAACACTGCACCACAGGTGGAGGAGGTGGAAAAGTAAGGTGATATGGAGGAGGAGCTTTCTAAAGATTCTTTCGCAGTAATTGCGCAGTAAAGTGATCAGCAGCTCCCATAGCACGAGATGCAGGAGCAATGGAACCTTCATATCTGTGAAAGTAAAGATAAGTATAGAATGAAAAGTGAGAGGAAAATAAAGTGTAATGATCAACATGGTGAATTGAAATATATGCTTACAGAGCAACCAAAATATATGCTGCTGTTTGCATAACAATTGCACCTTCCCCAGCAGGTTTTGAGGTGTTTATGCACCTTGCACTAAACCAGTTCTCATGAATTGACGTGACCAAATCTGCCATCCAAAACAGTGAGTCTAATAACATCCATATCAATATATCACGAATGGAACAACAACATGAACATGCATCTCTATCCATCTGAAATCCGAAACATCATAGGAGCATTGATATATAATGTAGGAATAAGTACCTTTGTGAGAGGCACACCACTTATCCACCTAAAATCTTAAGGTGATAGGTGAGTGGGTTCTCCCACTTATATATGTTTAAGTCTCCACATTCTTATCCAATATGAGACTATTTCCCCACTTACTCACACTTGCTATATTATTCCAACATACAACCGCCTATAAAAAAACACCTCAGGAGTGGTTCGATGCGGTATGAAATACAATACATAAGCAGTGAGTAATTATTTTAGAGAAAGTTGAAGCTTACATTGATTGGGCCCAATGTTGAAGATCTCAGTCTGGAGCTTATTCTGTTTGATGATATCTACAAAATGTCTCAACTCAATGATATCTAGTTTTATTCCTTCTTGTTCAGCACTGCCAGCATTCAACTGTCCATTAGGTAAAACACTGAGATAACAAAAATGTAAAGAATCATAATCCAACTTACATGGTAGATAAGAGGCGAGATGGTCCAGTGGGGTCATAATTAATGAGCAAAGCAGCTTTTAAAGGAAGACCTAGAATATGAAGATGAGATAAATGTGACAAGTCTACAAAATTCATCAAACAAAATTCAAAATTCGTTGCTGACCAGAACCAATGTTGTTAGAAGCCCACTTATCCCAAGTTTTATGCACAAAAACCCAATCCATTCCGCCTAATAACAAATTGATGTTGAGTTAGGGCATAATCGCGGAATCACGGTGCGACAAAAATCGAATTCAAAATCGAGATTCAATCCAAGACCTAAATTACCTCACCAACTTCAAATTCAGACAACAGAACACCGTTACTGTAAAGCAGCGATCCAGAAACAAGAGAGCACGCTTTTTTATTTTCTCACAATACTTATTCATACACGATTCTAGTTCGCACACTGTCTGCAAATATAAAATAATTCAAGATAATGAAATAAAAGAGATAGATAAAAAACGGTATTATATTTAAAAGAAATTGCATCAAAACTAACTTTGAGAAGAGATGCTAAATAAAATTTATTTTTGACAATTTCTTTTTTCATCTTTAACATATGGTTCACATCTCTAAAAATTTAGGTGAATTTGGAGATGCATATTCGAAAATTCTTATTTCAGATATGCATTTTCAATAACTTCTCTGCATGTATCTTGGGCAGAAATATTGTCTAAGTTTTTTTTTTTTTAAATTCGAAGTCATTTTAATCCGATTAATAGTGTTATAATTTGATTCAAATATTAATAAACATGAACATCATAGAATAAGATAACCCATTAATTAAAAAAACATCTCATAATATTATAAACACGGTTCTCAAAATATGAACAATAATACTAAAACATCTGAAAATACAAACAAAATGCATAACCTATTGTGTACGCCTAATCCTAATTAACCCCATGACTTCTCCTCTAATGCCAGTAATCCAAGGCATTCAGTGCCTCAGTAAGAATGAAACGTGTTAAGGCAACCACATCATCGTCATATTTCTCAAACAAATCAGACTTTATGCCCTCAAATATAATCTGCATAATATTTTGACAGATCGGTAACACATCCACGACATGGTCATCTATGGTCTATTCATTCTCCGGGGTCTCCTCATGAGCAGACTTAGGTGGACGTCCAGGAGCGTCCGATGTCATGACAGAGTGTTACACAGTATATAACCAAGTAATGTAACCATCCATATAAGACCACTGAGTTGTTGCTGACATACTTTGATACTCCTCTAATACCATATAAATCTCGTAACCCACTAGTATATCATCAAGATGTCTACATATGATGTTGTTAGGAGCTGACTCGAAAGGGGATCTCGAAATGATCTGCACATATCCGAATTAACACATGCATCACTCTGGTAGATACTTGCACATCAGATTCCTCTCACATGCTAGCCATCCAGAGTAAAATAAAATTGGGTTGAAGGCAACAATGTCCTGGTGAGTGGTGTATGATGTCCAATAAATATCATCATTTTAAGTCTGGTCAATATACACACGGAACAATCACACATCATCATTCCCTCTATACAGACAATGCAGGGAAGCATGCTTTATATATTGGTTTTGGTCTCCTTCATACTTAAGACTCATAAAGATCTATGATTTCGTGAATCTTATTGATGATTCTTAATGCTGGATTATAAGTCATAATGTCCTTAATTCATTCATAAATGCATTGTCCTTGGTTCCTTAACTTGAATAACCCATATATGTCGATTATGGGCCAACTTGATCGACTTGGTTTGTTAGTTGGCTTAACTTGGCCATGCCTTATTGGACATGTTAGAAGTCAGGTTGGACTCTTTCGCATCAGAGTTTAGATTCGGCTTAAACTAACAAATTGTACATATTATCTTAAGCATGAGGTTTGTAAGGGTGAAATTCTTTATAATAAAAGACTGAATTGAACACAACTAAATTATATACAATCTCTCAAACATGAGACCTATAAGGATAAATGTTGTGCGAGAATATAGAGTATTCAAAATGGTCTAGAAGGGGAGTGAATAAACATCCCAACTAAAATCTTAGTTGAAAACAGTTTTGAAAAACTTTTATCACAGATTGAAAAACAAAATGACTTGTGTGGTAGTAACAAATTCTAGCATATGAAAAAGATTATGCTTATCGATTGGAATTTGCACATATTGACTTATATTGTAATATCCCAAATATAATAGTGTGTAGAATCTTTACATTTAGGATATTGGGTATTAGTACTGATACATACTATAGTGCATAGATGACATAATTATATGATAAAAATATAGTCTATAATAATGTGTATACAAATACAACATGTCCAACATAGAAATTCTAAGAACATAATACACAACAGAACAAGGATAAGGAAAATTCTTCAAGCTCCTCAATGCTCTTTCCTTTGTTTAAAACATACTCATCTGAAATATTTAACAATGAGGGGGTGAGACAATACTACCTCATTGGAACCATACTAAACCATAAGTCCTCTCACTCAAAAGGTTTCTAAGACTAGTCAAATACTATCAATTTTAGCACTCACAGATTTCTAATAAAATAGGAGGTGGTCGAGACTTAAAGTCTCATATGATGGATGAATATTTATACCCTCGCTTTATATACCATGTCTCTTCAAAAGATGGTTAGCCTCGTGGAAGGTCCTTTCACTAACTAGCGCTTCTCATGACAAACATAGCTTACAGGATCAGGGTCACTAAGGCTGGATTTATGATGTAACATACCACCTTTGTCTGGATTACCCTTGTGGTCACGAACCACACTACAAGTATGCTAAGGAGTCTTAATATGCATCACATGTATCATGTGTGTACTTGATTTCTTTCAAAATCAAACATGTATCATGTGTGTACTTGATTTCTTTCAAAATCAATGTTGACGGACAATCATTATCTCAAAATACGACTATGTACCCAAGGTCTCATTACTAGCTTGGTTAGGTCATCCTAGGGTTACCCGTAATGCTGCCCAGAAAATATGTTTCTAAATCCTTCTCACCTGCACCCAAACAAGTTTTCCAGCAATAATATAACACACAATCATGAAGAAAACATGTAAGGCATATAAAACAACAATTTACACAAATGAAAGTATAAATTAAGTATCAATCCCCTAACCCCACTGCAAGGAACCTAGGTTGATCTACTCAATTCAACCTAAAGGAAACCTCACCTTTTGTAGGATAAATTATGAAGGTGATGGTTGATGAATCTTTGACGAAATCCCTTGAATCTCCTCTTGTTTATTTTTCAATAACTCAATTCCTAACATGCAAAGGACTTTTCCGCACTTGATAAAAACGCCCTTCTTCTTCCTCCACTCACTCTCAATTTCCCTCTCTCTCTCTTTTATGATTTTTGAATGAATGAAATGGGGTAAAATCGTGCTTTGCTAACAAAATGGAACTTATATACTCACTTATGGAATTAACCCACTTGCGGGTGTGCACGGATCAATAACCAAACCAAATTGAACCATATATATGGTTTGGTTTGGATCTTAAAACTACTTCATTAAAACCAGTTTATATTTCTAAAATTGGTTTACATGTGAATCGGTTCGATTTTAAACTGGTTTCTCACAAAAACCAGTTTTTAAAAAGAAACCAATTTTAAACTGATTTTTCTAAAAACCAGTTTTTAATTTTCTTTAAAAAATCGATTTCAAAACCAGTTTTATAAAAAACCAGTTTCAAAATCAATTTTATAAAAAAAAACAATTTTTGTACTCTGCAATATACCGTAATGAATATATATCCATGCTTCAACATAATGGTTTTGTTTCAAAGTGTATCAAAGTCACATAAGTTGTTGTTTCTAAATTACAGTTGATAGGTTATTGAATTTAGGTTGATTTCAGTTGTTGATAATTTACATTATATTATCTGCATAAGCCATGCTATTTATCCAATGTTTCGGCCAAATTCTATGAGTTTTAGTCATCTGCATAAGCCATGCTATCTCAAATAAAATATATGGCTACATAACAATTCATTAACTTCAAATTGGTTACCTAAAAAATATACAAAACTATAGAAATTGATTAGTAAAAATTAAATGATAAATGACTTTTCTATCTGAATTACTATCAATTGACAGGTTATTGAATTTAGGTGGATTTCAGTTGTTGATAATTTACATTATATTATCTGCATAAGCCATGCTATTTATCCAATGTTTCGGCCAAATTCTATGAGTTTTGGTCATCTGCATAAGCCATGCTATCTCAAATAAAATATATGGCTACATAACAATTCATTAACTTCAAATTGGTTACCTAAAAAATATACAAAACTATAGAAATTGTACTCATGTATATGAAACACAAGAAGCAGAACTCAACTTCAAGCCAGTATTCTTCTATTTAGCAGCATACTTAGGTACAGGCACCTTATGTTTCTTTCTGGCAAGTTACCAAATTCAAGGCATAAAAACATATGGTTTTCTTGATGCTCTTTATTTCTGTGTCGTCACGATGACAACCGTTGGATATGGCGATCTCGTTCCTAATAGTACTATAGCGAAACTACTTGCTTGCCTTTATGTCTTCACTGGTATGGCTCTTGGTGGCTTGATTCTTAGCAAAGCAGCAGATTACATTGTTGAAAAACAGGAAGTGTATCTTGTTAAAGCAATATGCAAAGCCGAGAAACTCGGTCTAGAAGAGGTTTCTAAAGAACTTGTGACTAAGAAAAGCAAATACAAGTTTCTGCTTTCAATATCCACTTTTGTTGTACTCATGATTACAGGAACTGTTTTTCTGTATTTTGTTGAGAAACTAGATTTCGTCGATGCATTCTATTGTGTTTGTTAGACGGTTACGACTTTAGGTTACGGAGATAAGAGCTTCTCAACTCCTATTGGTAGGACTTTTGCTGTGTTTTGGATATTAAGCAGCACCATTTGCTTGGCTCAGTGTTTTGCATATCTTGCTGATTTTTATACGGAAGATAGACAAAGATCATTGGCGAAAATGGTTCTCACGCGAAATTTTTATATGCATCATTCACTGGGATTGTATACTTTTCTTAATTTGTCGCGTATAATCAACGACGACAACAACAACACCAACACAGACATGTCTATAACAGCGACCTCCTCACAAAATCATCAATTGTAAAATATACATGTCGTTCTCCAGCTATATTAATATGACAATATAAACAAACCCAAATAGACATTTTATCAAACAAGATGCGTGCATACAAGAAATCCGTATAATCAATGAATCCTACAACTCGGATTTGGAGTTTATAATATGTTTACCTGAGTATCAATGGAAGATGGAAGATGTTGGTAGAGCTTTCTCTTTAACCTGAATTTCATCGATTTTGCAGTTAATTAGATAAACCCATAATTAAAAAGCTTTTAATTTGTGAAAACTAAAAATTCTAAATAGAATTTCACCTGATTCTGAGAAGAAAGCTCGTGGAGGCGTTCTTGAAGGACGAATTTGTTGGATTTGAAAAACAATTTTGCTGATGTTTGAGATTTTTGAAGAAGATGTGTTTTACTGCGTATGTTTGGAAGTATAGTAACAGTGACCCATACTTTGGTCCAGTTTGGAACAATGGGTACCGGTTATTTTTTAATTTAATAAATGGGCCACCAATTTATAAACATAACTTTGGGTTGGATTTTTAAATTTGGATTTATTTGGATAGTAATTTGGTTTATGGTCACCAGTTATTATGCACACCCCTAAGTATGATGATTGAGAAATTAAAAGAGTTCTCGTTCATCAAGGAAGCTTCGCGACATATTATATTAGGAGACGTTTGAAAGACTTCGCCTCGATCCAGAAGACTTGAAGTCATTCAGAGGATCGTTGGTTGGATTCTCCTGAGAGCGCGTACGTGTAAGGGGATATATCAACAAGAGAATCAACATTTTTTTGTTTTAGTAAGAGATTATGTTTCTATAACAGGTTATGTGTGAATAGTTAAGGGTGAATTCAAAAATATATTTCTGGACGCACTCTAATTTTTAAAAGAAAAGAAAAATGCTAACATGGGTTTATTCAGAAATTCATTTTTGGCCGCACCCCATATTCTTACAAAAACTAACATGGGTTTTTTTAGAAATGCATTTCTGTATACTCCTTGGTTTTACTAAAAGAAATAGAGTGCATCCGAAAGTAAATTCTTGAAATATCCTCTGAGACATGATTGAGTTTCTAAGGTTCATATTAATATAAAACTTGTATAAATATGTGTGAGATATTTGATCAAACTCTATTGGGTCGAAGTCTAGCTTCGTAGTTCGACAAGTTCGACAAAGTTTAGCATGCAATCGAAGGCCGCTCACATGCTGGTGTCAAAGTAGTGTATGTTGTAGTCGAAGTATGATCAAGCATACAGTTGCCAAAAATGCTAGGTGTGTTAGCATGGCAAATTGTGTTGGAAATCCACCAATACTCTATGATGAATTTCGACCACCACTAATGATTAGTTATGAAACAAACTAAGAAAAGACAATAGAATTATTTCTGCAGAGTTTCTCTCTGCCCACAAACTGTGGAAACTTTTATTAATTCACTTTGCAACTGCAAAATACTGTGAATGAGTTGATTACAAAATAGGAGTTACTCCCTCTATTTATAGATTTAGGTTAGCTTGCTACCTAAGCTAAACCCAAGCCCAAAATATCTCTTTACTAAATCAAATCTAATCTAGATTTAAATTCAAATCTATTTAAATCTAAACAAATCAAATCTTCTTTTGACACATATGAATTACAATTTAACACACCACCTAATTCATTGTGTCTAAACTGTCTATGTTCATCATGGTCCTTAGCTTTCTGAATACTTCGACCTGCACTCCCTTCGTCATGATGTCTGCAATCTGATTCTCAGTTCTGCAGTGTTCCAAATTCATCTTCCCATCTGCTACCTGCTCTCGAAGATAATGGAACCTCATTTCGATGTGCTTACTTCGACCATGTGCTATTGGGTTCTTTGCCAGATTGATAGCTGACATGCTGTCTATCTTCATGGTAATTGCTCCATGATTTTTCCCTGTTATTTCTTCGACCAAGTTCACCATCCAGGTTGCTTGACATGCACAAAGAGAAGCAGCTATGTATTCTGCTTCGCATGATGATAATGCTACTACTGGTTCTTTTCTCGAACTCCAAGCAATTGTTGCACCACCTAGCATAAATACATATCCTGCTGTTGACTTTCGATCTTCAGCATCACTACACCAACTCGAATCAGTGTATCCCACTAACTTGCATTCTTTTCCTTTATCAACTGCAGGAAACAGAATGCCATAATCGAAAGTTCCTTTGAGATGCCTTAGTATCCTCTTCACTACTGCTAGATGTGATACCTTTGGTTTCTGCATGAATCTACTTACCCTACCTACACTGTATGCTAAGTCAGGCCTTGTATGACAAAGGTATCTCAATGATCCAATAAGTCTTCTGTATTGGGTTGGATCAACATCATCTTCATCTGCATCTTTCGACAGTTGCAGTCTTGGTTCTGCAGGTGTCGAAGTTGCATTGCATTCTTCCATCTCAAACCTCTTGAGAATTTCTCCTGTATATCTTCTTTGATGCATCATCAAACCTCTACTGCTCTTGTGGAATTCGATACCAAGGAAATATGAAATCTCACCCAAATCAGACATTTCGAATTCCTTGCTAAGGTCAACTTTGAAGTCTTCGATCTCACTCTTGCAGCTACCTGTTATCAACAAATCATCTACATAGAGACATAGTATAAGCAATTTACTCTTGCTTCTTCTTACATATACTCCATGTTCAGTTATGCACTTCTCAAATTCCTTCTCCTTAGAAAACTATCAATTTTTTATTCCAAGCCCTTGGAGCTTGTTTCAAACCATACAGGGCTTTATGTAGCCTGTACACCTTTCTTTCTTCGTCATGTTTCACAAACCCAACCGGTTGTTTAACATAGACTTCTTCATCTAAGGGTCCATTTAGGAATGCACACTTCACGTCCATCTGACATATGTGCCAACTGTTGATTTCTGCTAGACCAACAACCAACCTGATTGTTTCGATCCTAGCAACAGGTGCAAAAACTTCGTCGAAGTCTATTCCTTCTTTCTGTAGAAATCCTTTCGCCACAAGTCTTGCTTTGTGTCGAGTTACTTCACCTTTCAAATTCGTCTTCACTTTGTATACCCACTTGACATCAATTGCCTTCTTGCCTTGAGGCAATTCGACAAGTGACCAAGTGTTGTTGTCTTCGATAGACTTTACTTCTTCGTTCATTGCTTTCACCCACTTTGAATCCTTTAATGCTTCAGCTGTATTAACAGGTTCGACATCTGCATAGAAAGCATAATGTACCAGCTCACCTTCATTATCTATTACATCATCTGATGTAATCACACAATCTTGCAATCTTGCAGGCATGCGTCTTGTTCTTTGAGGTCTGCTTGTACTGGGTATATCTGCTGGCTCCTCTTGTCGAACTTTTCTTTCGACTTGAGTTTCTGGCTCTTCGAATAAGATTCCCACTGAATCTTTCTTGACATTTGCAGTCCAATCCCATTCTTTGAACTCATCTATGATCACGTCCCTGCTGATCACAATCTTCTTGTTCTCTGGATCGAATAACTTGTAGCCTCCTGTCGAATGATATCCAACTAGGATCATTTGACTTGACTTGTCATCAAGTTTCTTTCTCAACTGATCTGGCACATGTCTATGTGCAATAGATCCAAATACTTTCAGATGACTCAAGCTAGGCTTCACACCAGACCAACATTCTTCTGGAGTAATTCCTTCTAGCTTCTTTGTAGGACCTCTGATACCAGATGTTGGAAATCCACCAATACTCTATGATGAATTTCGACCACCACTAATGATTAGTTATGAAACAAACTAAGAAAAGACAATAGAATTATTTCTGCAGAGTTTCTCTCTGCCCACAAACTGTGAAAACTTTTATTAATTCACTTTGCAACTGCAAAATACTGTGAATGAGTTGATTACAAAATAGGGGTTACTCCCTCTATTTATAGATTTAGGTTAGCTTGCTACCTAAGCTAAACCCAAGCCCAAAATATATCTTTACTAAATCAAATCTAATCTAGATTTAAATTCAAATCTATTTAAATCTAAACAAATCAAATCTTCTTTTGACACATATGAATTACAATTTAACAAATTGGACATGTTGATTATATCCAATTGTTTAAGTTAGCTTATACTCTAATTTAGCTTGTAATGGATATTTGTGAAAAATCTCATTAGTTTAGTATGTTAGGTTTATTATAAATAGCATACTAGTCTCTCATCATTGTATACAACAAATCTTAATTTATAGTGAGACGGTTATTTGTTATTCTTGTGTACTTGTAATATTGTCATAAGGAAGTAAAGAATAATAGTTATAACCAACCCTTGTTGTTCTTCGTGTTCTTCTTGCTTTCCCAATCCATACCTTGTGGGTTTCTTGCCTTAAAGAAACATGTTATACTGTGTTCTTGGCATCATTTTCACAACAAATTTGTGCGGTGAGCATGGAGAAGATGCCTTCAAAAAAGTATCAGATTGAAAAGTTCACCAGAGTAAACGATTTTTGTCTGTGGCGCTTGAATATGAAAGTCCTACTGGTTCAGTAGGGTTATTTGGAAGTGTTGAAGAGAGCGACGATTATGGACGATGTGTTAACGAAAAAAGAAAAGACGGCCATGGTAGAAAAAGCCTACAGCACAATCTTGTTAAGCCTTAGTGATAAGGTTCTTCGACAAGTATCAAAGGATACAACGGCATCAGGGTTATGGGTGAAACTTGAAAGTTTGTACATGACCAAATCGCTGGTAAATCGACTTTACCTGAAACAAGCTTTGTATTCATTCAAGATGATTGAAGACAAAGTGTTGGCTGAGTAGTTGGATATGTTCAACAAGCTGATTCTTTTTCTTGAAAATATTGATGAGAAGATCGATGATGAAAATCAAGCGCTGTTGTTGTGCACTTTGCCCAAAACACATGCTCACTTCAAAGAAACTCTTTTGTATGGAAGGGAGTCCTTGAACTTTGAAGAAGTTCAATCACCTTTGTATTCTAAGGACTTGAACGAAAGAAAGGAGCATAAACCTTCGATGGTTGGTGAATGTTTAGCCGTTAAAGGAAAAAATTTATGAAAGGATGGTAAGTTAATAAGAAGAAAGGTAAAAGTCAACATAAGTCTTACAGTGGCGAAGCGTCTGGTATTCGATGCTATCATTGTTAGAAGAAGGGTCACACAAGAAAGGTGTGCCCTAAACGGCTGAAAATCATGAAGGTAAGGATAATGGCATCACAACTATTGTTCAAGATGATTTTGGCTCACCTGGTGTTCTTGTGGTTTCAAGCAGCAATTCATGAAAAGAATGGATTATGGATTCAGGTTGCACTTGGCACATGACTCCAAACAAAGACTTGTTTGAGGAACTATGTGATCAAGATGGTGGACCTGTATTATTAGGAAATAATAAAGCTTTCAAGATTGCAGGTGTTGGATCTATGAGATTCAAGCTTTGTGATGAGTCAATAAGGTTATTGACTGAAGTCAGGTAGGTACCTGATTTGAAGAGAAATTTGATTTCTCTTGGTGAATTCAACAAGAAAGGATATGTTTTCCAAGGAGAGAAAAGCATCCTAAGAGTCATGAAGGGTTCGAATGAAGTCTTAAGAGGCGTGAAGAAACAAGGCTTGTATACACTTGAGGCTGAAGTCATAAGTAGTTCGCCAAATATTGTATCCACGAAACCTTTGTCGAAGATAGAAATTCGGCACATGATATTGGGCCATGTCAGTGAAAGGGATCTGGTCGAACTGGGGAAAAAAATTGCTTGGTGGAGACAAAGTAGAAAAGCTAAAGTTTTGTGAACCATGTGTACTTGGAAATATTGCAGAGTGAAGTTCAACAAAGGCAAACAAAGAACACATGAATCCCTTTATTACATTCATGTTGATCTTTGGGGGCCTGTAAGGTGTCCATCACATTCAGGAGCAACGTATTTTCTATCCACAGTAGATGATTATTCCAGAAAGTTATGGGTATTCATCCAGAATACTAAGGATAAAACTTTTGAGAATTTCAAAAGTTGGAAGACTCTAGTTGAAAATCAAACTGGCAATAGACTGAGAATCGATAATGGCCTTGAATTTTGCAATGAGACTTTTGACAGCTTTTGTGTTGCCTCTGGTATTGCAAGGCACATAACTATTGCAAGTACTCCACAGCAAAATGGTTTGTCAAAAAGGTTTAGTCGAACCATTTTGGAGAGAGTTAGATGCATGTTGACTAGTGTTGGGTTAAAGAAGGTGTTTTGGGCTGAGGCTGTTTCGACAATAACATATCTGATAAACAGATGTCCTTCGAATGTGTTAGATATGAAGACACCTAAAGAAGTTTGGTTAGGACTTCCACCAGATCTCGACAAACTGAGAGTATTTGGATGCATAGCCTATGCTCACATTAGGCAAGACAAGATCGAGCATAGAGCTCTGAAATACATGTATATAGGATACTCTGAATGAGTCAAAGCTTATAAGTTATGGTGCCTAGAGCCAGGTCACATGAGGAGTATCACCAGACGAGATGTAGTTTTCAATGAAGCTGGAATGGATTTCAAGAAAACTGATGATGTTGGTCGAAGTGCAGAAATATCTGACAAAGAGTTGGAACAAGTAGAGATTCCTGTTGAGGTGGAGCATGTTGATGCTGAATTATGTATCCTAGATGAAGTCGAAGAAGAAGCAGAAGATGCTGAGGAAGTTGAGAAAATTGTCAATGACTACCTATTGGAAAGAGATAGGTCGAGAAGATTCATCAAGCCACCTCAGAGACTTGGGTATGAGATCTTATAACTTATGCCTTAATCTCTGTAAGTGAGGTTCTAGACGAAGAACCTAGAGACCATAAGGAAGTTATGAGGACTCGAAATAAGACTCAATGGGTGAAGGCCATAGATGATGATATGAAATCTCTTCATGATAACAACACTTGGGAAATGATCAAGAAACCTACTAGATCAAGGTTAGTCAGTTGTAAATAGATTTTCAAAGTTAAGGAAGAAATCAAAGGAGTGGCATCAAAAAGACACAAGGTAAGGTTGGTCGCAAGGGATTTCATTCAGAAAGAATGTGTCAACTTCAATGATGTGTTTTCTCCTATTGTAAGCACATGTCCATTTGAATGTTGCTTGCCATGGTGGTACAATTCGTCCTTGAACTAGAACAAATGGATGTGAAGACTGCTTTCTTGTATGGTGATCTAGATGAAACAATCTTGATGAGGCAACCTGAAGGGTATATCGAAAAGGGGAAATAAGATTATGTGTGCAAGCTGAAGAGATCTTTATATGGACTAAAACAATCTCCTCGATAGTGGAATAGGAGATTCGATAAGTTTATGGTACACATAAGTTTCATTAGAAGTCAGTTCGACCACTGTGTTTACTTTAGATTTTGACCTGGTAATTCATTTGCTATTTTGTTGCTTTATGTGGATGATATTCTCATAGCAAGCAACAATGTCGAAGATGTAATGAAGATGAAGGTTGAACTCAATAAGGAGTTCGACATGAAGGATTCAAAGTCTGTTGTGACTCCAACAAAGTCTGTTATGCTTATCTCAAGAGGCATACCTACGAAAGATTCTCGACAAATTTGGTATGTCAAATTCAGTGACTCCGATAAATCCTCAATTCAAGTTGAGTATAGATTAGTGTCCCGGTACTGATGTCGAAAGATCTTATATGAATAACATCTCATATGCTAATATAATAGATCTTTGATGTATGTTATGGTTTGTACTAGACCCGACATAACATATGCAGTAAAGATAGTAAATGGGTCTTTGAACAAAGTCCTAATTTATGATGGAGCCTTGGGTAAAGATAGTAAAGTAGTAATCGAATGGTATGTCGACTCTGATTATGTAGGTTGTATGGATTCCATAAAATCTATTTCAGGATATGTCTTCACTATGTTTGGCATATCAATTAGTTGGAAAGCAACACTTTAGAAGGTTGTAGCCTTATCAACCACTGAAGCGGAATATATCACCCTCACTGAAGTTGTGAAAGAAGCATTGTGGCTTGAAGGTTTTGTTAAGGAGTTGAAACTTCAAGGTCGAGTTATCAGTGTTAAATGTGATAGTCAAAATGTAATACACCTGTCAAAGAACTCGGCCTATCATGAGCAAACCAAGCACATCGGTGTTAGGTTGCATTTCATCAGAGAGGTAATCGAGCGTGGAAAATTCCAAGTGCTGAAGATTTCGACACATCACAATGCTGTTGATATGATCACCAAGGCATTGCCAAGTTGCAAGTTTTTCCACTGTATTCAATTGATAAAGATGCATGAAGAATGCTAGTTTGTTCTCTGATATTAGAGTTTGTTCCAAGGTGGAGATTGGTGAGATATTGGATCGAACTCTATTCAATCGAAGGGTAGCTTCATAGTTCGACAAGTTCGACAGAGGTTAGCATGCAGTCGAAGGTCACTCACATGTTGGTGTCGAAGTAATGTATGTTGTATTCGAAGTATGGTCAAACATACAGTTGTCGAAAATGCTAGGTTTGTTAGCATGACTAATTGTGCATGTTTGTTATGTCCAATTGTTTAAGTTGACTTGTACCCTAAGTTAGCTTGTAATGGGTATTTGTGAAAAAACTCATTAGCTTAGTATGTTAGATTTGTTATAAATAGCATACTAGTCTCTCATCATTGCATACAACAAATCCTAATTTATGGTGAGGGGGTTATTTGTTATTCTTGTGTACTTGTTATCTTGTCATAAGGAAGTAAAGAATAACAATTATAATCAATCCTTGTTGTTCTTCGTGTTCTTCTTGCTTTCCTGATTCATACCTTGTGGGTTTCTTTCCTTAAAAAACTTATTATGCTCTGTTCTTGGCATCGTTTTTACAATATGGGTGTCACTATACTTATTTGCACAAACATCCACAAAACACACATAGAACGTTTCAATATGCATATCTCGCTTTTGTTTACTTCAACGACGAGAAGCCCCCTCTTTAATTTAGATTCACAGAGATCATTTGTCTTGTCAATATTAAATTAATACTAGAGAGTTTATACTCTATAAGTCGAAGAATTGTGAAACTCTATTATAGTTCACTCTTAATTGACAACGAAGAAAAGATACGTTTCAGCAAGTTTAAGATGAATACGAATAAAGATTTAACTATTATGTGGAATACATTATACCACTACCAAATTAAAGGTTCAATCGAGGTGGATCTGAAGATTGTGAGAGACCGAAGATATTCTGAAGATGCTGAAACATTCTCAACCATCACTTAATGATGAAATGTAATATTAAATTTATGTTGACGATTATCAATTTAATGTTATGTTTTTAATGTATGTTATAACAATGTTTGTGGTTAATTTATGTTAGTTTTTTGTCATTGTTTGCTTCTATTTCTAATTTGAGAAACACAACAATTTCCAAAAGTACTTTTCTGATTTTTATTTTGAAACACTTAGGATAGGAGAAGTAATCCCCATTTCAAAAGTCTCAAAACATGTTTTGAATTTCATAATCCTTAGAATATTAATTCATAGAATATTTTTGTCAACTTCAAGAATTTGAGAGGTTCAAGGGAGAAAAAAGAATTTTCACTTTATTTTTTTGTTCTAAAGTAGTATCTTATTTTTTTACAAAAGTTATAATAATATGGTACAAACACAATTAAACATTCCTTTTTCTTTCATTCATTTTTTTTTTCAAAATATTTGCAATAAGAAATGTGATGACCCAAGTTCCAACCTTAGATTCCACATGAAATGTCTTTACAATGAAACCACTGGTTTATGACAACATGCAATTACCAGTTCATGCTAGAAGTGCTGTCATTGCCATGGCTTAAGTGCTGTCATTCATAGTTGTGATTAAATGACAACTTGGCATGGCATTTGGTGCTGGGAACAAACTAATACAATAATAACTTGCACATCACAAAACTGATAGAATAAGAATAGCATGTAAAGAAGTGCATAGGCAAAGTTCTATAAGCTGCTAAAGCCAACTAGATTTTGAAATTTGAAGGATGTCATGAAAGGTTAATCATGGATAACTGTTTTGCAAAAATAAATAACAATAATATTACAACAATGCCAGATATACAAAAATTCATTTATAT
Source organism: Vicia faba (assembly GCA_948472305.1). NCBI lineage: Eukaryota > Viridiplantae > Streptophyta > Magnoliopsida > Fabales > Fabaceae > Vicia > Vicia faba. The sequence goes on from OX451740.1 coordinate 1,291,977,765, forward strand.
ACATCTTCAACTAGAACAACAATACATATCTAGGCTGAAAGATGTAAAAACTATGGTCTTACATCACTTCCTATTGTTACAAAAATCAACATAACAAACACAAGCTCCTATTTGGAGCATTATCCCACTCATCAAGGCCTTTTAGAAATGACCTGATAGCAAGATGTTCTGAAGCATATGTCATGAAAGATGCCAAAATGATGCCTCCAACAACCATCAAACCTAACCTGTTACATTAGAATAATAAGATGTTGAGTGTAACTTCAAAAGAAATATCGAACAACAACGCAGTTTTCTTATCAAATCGACTTGCAATTAGTAAAGGCCAAGAGTCCATGGTAATGTGATTCTAGGAAAGATTCTACATTAGAACACAAATTACCTTAAAAACAAGGCAGTTATTCCAAAAAGACAAGGCAAAGATGGAGCACCAATGGCCAACAAGGCCATCCCTAAACCATAGTACCACATAGCAACGTCACACGATGACATTTGTCGCTGATGACCTGTAAATACATTATAAAATTAATTTACTGAAAAAATTAAAATATAAAAGTAAAAAGTATCTCTGGGTCAAAATGAAAAGGAAACGTAAAACCACATTATAAGTTTTACTCTTGATAACATACGTTTTCCAGAATCGTAATCCAAAGACTCGGGAAGTGACGATGATGCTGCTCGTGATGCCACGTATTTTCCCCACCGGTAAATCAAATGGAGATAACCTCCAAATAATATAATAAATATTGTGAATGTCCATTCATACATCAAAAGCAAACCAGTCCATGGCAGCACTTGCCGGGGAACAATCGAGAGAGCTAGCCCAAGGGACACCACTGCAGTCGTTAAACAGACACAGACAGAAATACCGCCCAGATAGGTAGGAACCTTGCACTGAGAACCATTTGAGAGCTGCTTGACATTGACACCAAAGAAACAAATTTAATATGATGCAAATGCATAAATAGAAGTATGCAAGTCCAACAGTAGGTTATGCATCCTCTTATTTGAAGCTATGACATGACAACATTGAGCAGGTCGTGTAATGATAATATTAGACAAATAGCCATAACTTCCTGTGCATGAAAAGAATGCGGGGCCCTGTACTAGTAATTTTGTGAGGCGTTACACAAGGCATTGTGTTTGTCTCCCTCATCAAGATCAAATGACTAGGTCATATGAAGGCCTCGAATGAGAGGATCCAACCTCAAACCAAAAGACAATGAGAAAACCAACCTGATGAATTGAATTGGTTGCTGATGTTGACATGCTAGTATATACAATTGCTCCACTTGACCTAATCTTATAATAAAGGTGTCTGACTTGATCACATAGCGAGCCTCTAAAAAATGAACCAAAGTACTCTCGATTCTGCAGAAAATTCAGTGTTCCGAGATTTATTTGAAGCCCAATGCGCTTTAATTCTTGAGATTGGACAAGAATATTAACTCAAATTCATGATAACTTACCTTCATAAATGAATGATAGCAGCAGAATAGTAAAGCACAGAATGGTAGCAGAAAAAGAAATTTCACAAGAAAATAGTCATTAGGATTTTGGCCGCCTCTTGTTCCAGGAAGGGATTCCCCGAGTTGTTCCCTTACATCCTGAAGAACCACACCATGGTAAGAAGAAATAAAGTCAGCACAATTTGTCACAAGATTCAACTGGGTAGACATGATTGCTTAGGCAATGTAGCCTCTTTGTAAATTAAGGATGAGAACCATTTTTTACAACATTTAACAACATCAAAAGAGGATTATTACTTAAACAAGTACCTGCCAGACATCAACGGGTTTCAAAAGCCAAGAAGTCCACCAGTCCCAAGGCTTAAGAGGTCCCAATGTATAGTGAATCACACGAAGCTCTTTCTCATCTACCATCCACTGGATGGGTCAGCATGAATAGTTAGAAGAATAATACATGATTTGAATTGAAAAATAATGGTTGTCGGGATCTCGCTCTAACTCCCAAAATCTTACGATCTTACGCTCCGGCAACCGGCCACCGATTTAAGTGGCATAAAGATCTTGGATTTGGCTGGAGTGTTGAACTCCTAGAGAAAGATCTTTAAATCGTGGGATCTTGAGATCCCAACTATCAGTTTTTTTTGTTTTTACCCACTTTAGACCCGTTTCGACCAGGTCATTAAACAATTGGAATCAACCCATAACTAACCATGACTGTTGAGCACACATATTTTAGGGTTTTGAGACTTGCAATGTTTTAAATGGCCTTCTATTATGTTTTTCTGGATAAAATATTTGCTATTGATGATTAAATTAATGAGAATTTTATGTTAAAAATAATTTTTCCTAGTTATTTTTATAATTTTGTCTATTTGTTGGGATCTTACAATCCGTGTTACGATCCTACGATTTACGCTTTTTCTACACCCTAACGATCTTTATCGATATCCCAATTTTGACAACCATCGAGACAAGTACATATACTTGGTATGCATCCAAGTGTGTGCGTATAAAATATTCTACATACTAAACTCATTATTCAAGATTTGAAGAAGTAAGCACGCATGAAGGGTTGCATCACCTAGACAGAAATTCAGGTTAGATGCTTTAAATATACAACAACAACAACAACCAAGCCCTATCCCACTAAGTGTGCTATTCTTTAAATATAAGACAAAAAAACAAAAATCTCCACAACAAGCCGCGCAACTCAATACTTAACGAAATGTTCACGCAGCACCACACAGAAAACCTTGAAGAATACTGATATAGATTGCTTAAATCTTGTATTTTATTCCAATGATCACAGACATTATCAATCAATAGTACACTATATATAAAACAAATCACATCTTATTAATCGAACAACACCAGTTTTAGCCATTAGGTAAATGTAAATGTGTGACTTTCTCAGACAAAATAGGCATTTATTCAACAAAGCAATCAAACCCAACATATATTCTATCTAAGCTGAACTCAAATAAGCAAATAAAGTATAATATAATGAAGCTTATAGAGTGTCAAACATCTAAGTCGCCTCCCTGACTAATTACTTAAGTTAAGATGAAAGAACCATCTTCTCAGTACCAATATTACGTATTCGTACCTTGTTAGCAAGCATGTAAAGACCAACATCTGCATTATACAGTGTCGACAGTCTCTCCATTTCTGGAACGGGTCTGGATTTCAACACCTCCGGGGACAAGTTTGGATCAAAAACGCGTGCATTGGGAAATCCAGAGAAATACGAATTGAGAAATCCCTGATCTCCTGTCAAAAGGTGGAAAAACGGTAGACAAAAGTTAAAAACCCTATCATGTCTAAATTCACATCTTCACCCAAATAAGTTCAAAGAAATAGATATTTAGAATCCAAAATCAATGCCCGAAAATCCGTTTTACCTCCAGTGTAAGACGCAGTAGTTTTTATCTTGTTGACCATATCATTAAAAACAGTTTCCGACGGCTCCACCACCATAACTCCGGAATTCAACCTCTCAGAATGCTTCAAATTAGCACAAAACTTCCGACATTTGAAAAGATCATCAATATTTTTAACCACAATAGTATCCGCATCAAGGTAAACAACTGCAACCAATAACCAACAACAACAAAACATATAGCACACCCAAACTGCACAAACTATATAAATAAAATTAAAAAAAAAAAAAAAAAATATCACCTTTTTTGTAATGGGTCATGTTAAATATTTTCAACTTAGTATAAACACCCCAAAATCTCTTGGGACGAACACGATTAGGGTTAGCAAGTAAAGTAATCTGCTGAATTATCCAACCATCAGCCTATAGTATAAACACACCCAAAAAACCGTTAAAATTAGAAGGTATAATAACAAAACCTAGGTACAACCAAAAAAAAAAAAGAAAATTGAGTGATGAGAAAAGATTACAAGGAGAAGGTTTTTGGCGAAATCTGAAACACCGTCTGAAACTAAAACAACCATGTCTTGATTGGATCGAGTGTTGCGAATTGATTTACCGAGAACTCGAACGCCTAGTAAGAATTCGTCTCCGTATAAAAGAGTAACGTATGCTTCATCGGTGGTTCTCTTGTTAGATCCTAAACAAGGTTGGAATTGAACACAAATAAACAAGCATAATAATAAAGAACATAAAGTAGTTCTAGTGTTGGGTTTCATTGAAGCTTCCGTTGGAGTTTTTGTTCATTCAAGGAAGAGGGTTGGAGTTGTTTCACTTCTCTTCTCTGCCTGCGCTACTACAATACAAACCTCTACTTCATGTTGGTTATAAATCACAAATCATCTTTTTACAAAATTATGGTTACTACTTACTACATCAAAAATTATTTGTAAAAAGTGATTTATTTATTTTTTAATATATTCAAGTGAGTTCAACAATAAAGCTAAAATTCTAGTTTTAGACTAGAATTAGAATCACTATAAGAAAAAAAATTATAAATGTTATTATATTATAAATAAACTATTGCAAGAATCTTCTGAGATTAACATTAATACTCAAATTTGATTGATCATTTCAATTATTTTTAGATTCTCGTCTTTTTATCTTGGTTTTCCTTTCTCTTCTTTGGTGAGCGCTGGTTTTAGTCCATTCTTCTTCCTATCAGAAGAGTTATTGTGTTTTCTCTTCTTTGTTGGTATTCTTCTCCTTTTGATTTTTTTGTCTTTCTAGGTGTTTTATGTTGCGATTTCTCTATAATATCTTCCTGAAGTGTGTACTATGTTGGCTCTATTGGGGTGATTGTGGATTCTTTTATCGGGCTATGATCTTGTGCTGGTGTGTGTCGTTGTTCATGGCTTCATTGGTAGTTTTTTATTTCTTCAATTGCTTCTTGGAAGTGGAGTCTTGGTCTTTGCCTGCGATGAAAAACATGCAGATAACAGAGAAAAGAAAAAGTCACATCTCTAGTGTGGAGATTGTTTAGACCTCTTGCATTCTACCATACACATTCCAAAAATGCACATTCCATTGAATATCATAATGGGCAACCAGGGTGAGATCATCAACAATCAAATCCTGTAAAAGAAATCAACAAGTATTCAAAACTCTACAAGAAACTCAGAAACGATTACATGAGATGAAGAAGATGAAATGATTTCTGCATTTGGGATGAGGACAATATAACAGAAGAATTCATAGAGAATCAGAATGCGATTGTAGGAAAGTTCCTATCAGACAAGTCGATGCACACAAATTCGTTATTGGCAGGTTCATCCAGCATATGCTATTAAACCTTTCATCCCTAAATCTTTTTATACTTTTTTATTCAATCAAATGAAAAATTTACAACAAAAAAATAAACGACTTAAAATTTAAGAGAATTTTCAAAGCAGTGTAGATATTGCTAGAAACACAAGCAAACAAATAAACAAACAAACAAACACACATAAAGCGATAAAAGTAAAAGGGAAATTACCCCCCCCTCCCCCCAACTTAAACTGGACATTATTCTCAATGTTCCATAATAAGAGAATAGAAGGTGAAGAGAAAACTTAGAAAGCACCTCTCAGAGGAGGTGAAAAATGCAGCATATTAGAGAATTGTAAAAATTTTGCTTTTTTTTGCTTTCTTCTCTTGAGTTTTCCTTTCTTATTAAAAAACCAAGCCTGCAAACATAAAAGGCATTAGCAATTAAAAGCGCGGATTTCCTCCTACGAAGCATTTTGTTTAACGTTGTTTAGCTCGATGGTCCGCGAGTGCAAGCACTCATGGTGGTTCATTCAAAGAAGGTTCTTCAACCTTAGGCTCAGTGGTCTTAGGGATCTATGTCCACCTATATATCCATCTCCCATATTTCTACTCCTTTTTTCTTCCTTCAATGGGGTGGTTCATACTTCTTAACTGGTGGAGGTGGTTTTTTCCTACCAACGATGTAGCTTCATCACAAGTTTTCTTCCTTTTATAGGGTGGTTCATATTTCTTAACCGATGGAGTGGTTTTTGCTCTAACTCAAGTGTCGGGTATTTGAGTTTGGTTTCATCACAAGTTTCAATCACATAGCAAGCAACCTTTGTATAAGAGTCTTTTAGGAGATTTGTCATTATAGATTCAATCCTCTCATTTCCTGCCTCAAGGGATAACCTTCCCTTCTAAACATCAATAATTGTACCACCAATACTCAAAAAGAGCCTACCGTCAATGATAGGTACTTGGAAATCTTCCTCAATGTCCATGATGATAAAATTTGTTGGTATATAGAGATGTCCTAATTTTCCCGGAACATCTTCTAACACACCAATTGGATACTTGACTGATATATCTACAATCTACAGAGAAACATCAGTGGGTTTTATCTCACCTATTCCTAACCTCTTGCACACGGACAAAGGCATCGAGATAATGTCAGCCCCCAAATCACATAGTGCTTTATCAAACTTTGTATTACCAAACTGACAAGGGATTGAAAAACTCCATGGATCTTTCAGTTTATGTGGCATAATTTGGATCACAACACTACTCGTAACAGTCATTGCCACAAATTCACGCTCCTCTAATTTTCTCTTTTCAAATTGGATTTCTTTTAAAAATTTAAGATAAGTGGACATTTGAGACAACACTTCGGTGAAAGACGCATTGATGTAGAGTTTTTTCATTATCTCTACGAATTTCACATATTGAGCCTTTATCTTAGCCTTCGCAAATCACTGTAGACCCTTGGTGCGAACCGGTGCGAACCAGTAAAAATCGGTATAAACTGCTAAAATCAAAAAAACCGGCGGTTTTCCTAAACCGATGGTTTAATTGCTTATTTAATTTTTAAAATTTTTAAAAATTAAAACGGCGTCGTTTTGATTATTTTAATAAAAAAATTAAATAAATAATAAAATAATAATAATATCATTGACGAGGAAGATGTTGTAGATGCGGTTGATTTTGTTGCAGATGGTTTTGATATTGAAGAAGAAGATCTCAACATTGAAACAATTTCTCCTCCTTAAAAATAAATTTAGTAGACACTGAAGTTATTTTGTTATAAAATAATTAGACTTTGTTTACAATTAGACTTTGTAATTTTGTACTATTTTGTTATATGTGATACCTATGTTTAAAATTTGAATTTAAATTATGAAGTTATGAATTTATTTATGATATAATATTTCAAAAAATTTAAGTGTTAGATATATTTTGTAGAGACGGAGTCATTCAGTTCGACAAATTTTATACCTATATAATTTTGTTAATAATGACCAATGTATTCAACCGAATTATCCGATTTAGTCATACAGTTCAGTGGTTCGAATAAGTTACGTTTGAATTTATGAATTTTTCATTAAATTCAAATTCTATACAATAATTATGACAAAATACTAGATGTTTTTTATTCAATGTGAAATATGTTTTATCTCAAAATACAAGGTATCTTTAGTTTTGTTTTCTCTAAAAAAATTTTTTTTTGTAGAGATGACTATAACATAAATTCCTGCATTTTTTTTAGTTCAGTAGATTTTAGAAATGTATTTTTATAAACACTTAAAAAATGTATTTTTAAAATAAATTTAATCATAGAATTAGAGAACTCCAGCCAAAAAGAAAAATATAATTTATATTTATTCTTTTGACAAGAATTATAAATTATATTTATTAATCAAATTCTCTTATTCTATATTTCTTTGAATTCCACTCTCTTTGCAAGATTAAAACATAGGAAGGAAAAGATGTAGAGAAAATGAAATAAAAGGATTCAAATCTATAATTTTAAAATTATCAAATATACATTACAGTTCTTCAATAGCTTCATCGGAACATGACCAATGCACTAGGCAGAGTCTTTTTGTTGGGTCATATTAGTGTCTTGTAGAACACTGCACCACAGGTGGAGGAGGTGGAAAAGTAAGGTGATATGGAGGAGGAGCTTTCTAAAGATTCTTTCGCAGTAATTGCGCAGTAAAGTGATCAGCAGCTCCCATAGCACGAGATGCAGGAGCAATGGAACCTTCATATCTGTGAAAGTAAAGATAAGTATAGAATGAAAAGTGAGAGGAAAATAAAGTGTAATGATCAACATGGTGAATTGAAATATATGCTTACAGAGCAACCAAAATATATGCTGCTGTTTGCATAACAATTGCACCTTCCCCAGCAGGTTTTGAGGTGTTTATGCACCTTGCACTAAACCAGTTCTCATGAATTGACGTGACCAAATCTGCCATCCAAAACAGTGAGTCTAATAACATCCATATCAATATATCAGGAATGGAACAACAACATGAACATGCATCTCTATCCATCTGAAATCCGAAACATCATAGGAGTATTGATATATAATGTAGGAATAAGTACCTTTGTGAGAGACACACCACTTATCCACCTAAAATCTTAAGGTGATAGGTGAGTGGGTTCTCTCACTTATATATGTTTAAGTCTCCACATTCTTATCCAATATGAGACTATTTCCCCACTTACTCACACTTGCTATATTATTCCAACATACAACCGCCTATAAAAAAACACCTCAGGAGTGGTTCGATGCGGTATGAAATACAATACATAAGCAGTGAGTAATTATTTTAGAGAAAGTTGAAGCTTACATTGATTGGGCCCAATGTTGAAGATCTCAGTCTGGAGCTTATTCTGTTTGATGATATCTACAAAATGTCTCAACTCAATGATATCTAGTTTTATTCCTTCTTGTTCAGCACTGCCAGCATTCAACTGTCCATTAGGTAAAACACTGAGATAACAAAAATGTAAAGAATCATAATCCAACTTACATGGTAGATAAGAGGCGAGATGGTCCAGTGGGGTCATAATTAATGAGCAAAGCAGCTTTTAAAGGAAGACCTAGAATATGAAGATGAGATAAATGTGACAAGTCTACAAAATTCATCAAACAAAATTCAAAATTCGTTGCTGACCAGAACCAATGTTGTTAGAAGCCCACTTATCCCAAGTTTTATGCACAAAAACCCAATCCATTCCGCCTAATAACAAATTGATGTTGAGTTAGGGCATAATCGCGGAATCACGGTGCGACAAAAATCGAATTCAAAATCGAGATTCAATCCGAGACCTAAATTACCTCACCAACTTCAAATTCAGACAACAGAACACTGTTACTGTAAAGCAGCGATCCAGAAACAAGAGAGCACGCTTTTTTATTTTCTCACAATACTTATTCATACACTGTCTGCAAATATAAAATAATTCAAGATAATGAAATAAAAGAGATAGATAAAAAACGGTATTATATTTAAAAGAAATTGCATCAAAACTAACTTTGAGAAGAGATGCTAAATAAAATTTATTTTTGACAATTTATTTTTTCATCTTTAACATATGGTTCACATCTCTAAAAATTTAGGTGAATTTGGAGATGCATATTCGAAAATTCTTATTTCAGATATGCATTTTCAATAACTTCTCTGCATGTATCTTGGGCAGAAATATTGTCTAAGTTTTTTTTTATTTTAAATTCGAAGTCATTTTAATCCGATTAATAGTGTTATAATTTGATTCAAATATTAATAAACATGAACATCATAGAATAAGATAACCCATTAATTAAAAAAACATCTCATAATATTATAAACACGGTTCTCAAAATATGAACAATAATACTAAAACATCTGAAAATACAAACAAAATGCATAACCTATTGTGTACGCCTAATCCTAATTAACCCCATGACTTCTCCTCTAATGCCAGTAATCCAAGGCATTCAGTGCCTCAGTAAGAATGAAACGTGTTAAGGCAACCACATCATCGTCATATTTCTCAAACAAATCAGACTTTATGCCCTCAAATATAATCTGCATAATATTTTGACAGATCGGTAACACATCCACGACATGGTCATCTATGGTCTATTCATTCTCCGGGGTCTCCTCATGAGCAGACTTAGGTGGACGTCCAGGAGCGTCCGATGTCATGACAGAGTGTTACACAGTATATAACCAAGTAATGTAACCATCCATATAAGACCACTGAGTTGTTGCTGACATACTTTGATACTCCTCTAATACCATATAAATCTCGTAACCCACTAGTATATCATCAAGATGTCTACAGATGATGTTGTTAGGAGCTGACTCGAAAGGGGATCTCGAAATGATCTGCACATATCCGAATTAACACATGCATCACTCTGGTAGATACTTGCACATCAGATTCCTCTCACATGCTAGCCATCCAGAGTAAAATAAAATTGGGTTGAAGGCAACAATGTCCTGGTGAGTGGTGTATGGTGTCCAATAAATATCATCATTTTAAGTCTGGTCAATATACACACGGAACAATCACACATCATCATTCCCTCTATACAGACAATGCAGGGAAGCATGCTTTATATATTGGTTTTGGTCTCCTTCATACTTAAGACTCATAAAGATCTATGATTTCGTGAATCTTATTGATGATTCTTAATGCTGGATTATATGTCATAATGTCCTTAATTCATTCATAAATGCATTGTCCTTGGTTCCTTAACTTGAATAACCCATATATGTCGATTATGGGCCAACTTGATCGACTTGGTTTGTTAGTTGGCTTAACTTGGCCATGCCTTATTGGACATGTTAGAAGTCAGGTTGGACTCTTTCGCATCAGAGTTTAGATTCGGCTTAAACTAACAAATTGTACATATTATCTTAAGCATGAGGTTTGTAAGGGTGAAATTCTTTATAATAAAAGACTGAATTGAACACAACTAAATTATATACAATCTCTCAAACATGAGACCTATAAGGATAAATGTTGTGCGAGAATATAGAGTATTCAAAATGGTCTAGAAGGGGAGTGAATAAACCTCCCAACTAAAATCTTAGTTGAAAACAGTTTTGAAAAACTTTTATCACAGATTGAAAAACAAAATGACTTGTGTGGTAGTAACAAATTCTAGCATATGAAAAAGATTATGCTTATCGATTGGAATTTGCACATATTGACTTATATTGTAATATCCCAAATATAATAGTGTGTAGAATCTTTACATTTAGGATATTGCGTATTAGTACTGATACATACTATAGTGCATAGATGACATAATTATATGATAAAAATATAGTCTATAATAATGTGTATACAAATACAACATGTCCAACATAGAAATTCTAAGAACATAATACACAACAGAACAAGGATAAGGAAAATTCTTCAAGCTCCTCAATGCTCTTTCCTTTGTTTAAAACATACTCATCTGAAATATTTAACAATGAGGGGGTGAGACAATACTACCTCATTGGAACCATACTAAACCATAAGTCCTCTCACTCAAAAGGTTTCTAAGACTAGTCAAATACTATCAATTTTAGCACTCACAGATTTCTAATAAAATAGGAGGTGGTCGAGACTTAAAGTCTCATATGATGGATGAATATTTATACCCTCGCTTTATATACCATGTCTCTTCAAAAGATGGTTAGCCTCGTGGAAGGTCCTTTCACTAACTAGCGCTTCTCATGACAAACATAGCTTACAGGATCAGGGTCACTAAGGCTGGATTTATGATGTAACATACCACCTTTGTCTGGATTACCCTTGTGGTCACGAACCACACTACAAGTATGCTAAGGAGTCTTAATATGCATCACATGTATCATGTGTGTACTTGATTTCTTTCAAAATCAAACATGTATCATGTGTGTACTTGATTTCTTTCAAAATCAATGTTGACGGACAATCATTATCTCAAAATACGACTATGTACCCAAGGTCTCATTACTAGCTTGGTTAGGTCATCCTAGGGTTACCCGTAATGCTGCCCAGAAAATATGTTTCTAAATCCTTCTCACCTGCACCCAAACAAGTTTTCCAGCAATAATATAACACACAATCATGAAGAAAACATGTAAGGCATATAAAACAACAATTTACACAAATGAAAGTATAAATTAAGTATCAATCCCCTAACCCCACTGCAAGGAACCTAGGTTGATCTACTCAATTCAACCTAAAGGAAACCTCACCTTTTGTAGGATAAATTATGAAGGTGATGGTTGATGAATCTTTGACGAAATCCCTTGAATCTCCTCTTGTTTATTTTTCAATAACTCAATTCCTAACATGCAAAGGACTTTTCCGCACTTGATAAAAACGCCCTTCTTCTTCCTCCACTCACTCTCAATTTCCCTCTCTCTCTCTTTTATGATTTTTGAATGAATGAAATGGGGTAAAATCGTGCTTTGCTAACAAAATGGAACTTATATACTCACTTATGGAATTAACCCACTTGCGGGTGTGCACGGATCAATAACCAAACCAAATTGAACCATATATATGGTTTGGTTTGGATCTTAAAACTACTTCATTAAAACCGGTTTATATTTCTAAAATTGGTTTACATGTGGATCGGTTCGGTTTTAAACCGGTTTCTCACAAAAATCAGTTTTTAAAAAGAAACCAATTTTAAACTGATTTTTCTAAAAACCAGTTTTTAATTTTCTTTAAAAAATCGATTTCAAAACTAGTTTTATAAAAAACTAGTTTCAAAATCAATTTTATAAAAAAAAACAATTTCTGTACTCTGCAATATACCGTAATGAATATATATCCATGCTTCAACATAATGGTTCTGTTTCAAAGTGTATCAAAGTCACATAAGTTGCTGTTTCTAAATTACAGTTGATAGGTTATTGAATTTAGGTGGATTTCAGTTGTTGATAATTTACATTATATTATCTGCATAAGCCATGCTATTTATCCAATGTTTCGGCCAAATTCTATGAGTTTTAGTCATCTGCATAAGCCATGCTATCTCAAATAAAATATATGGCTACATAACAATTCATTAACTTCAAATTGGTTACCTAAAAAATATACAAAACTATAGAAATTGATTAGTAAAAATTAAATGATAAATGACTTTTCTATCTGAATTACTATCAATTAACAGGTTATTGAATTTAGGTGGATTTCAGTTGTTGATAATTTACATTATATTATCTGCATAAGCCATGCTATTTATCCAATGTTTCGGCCAAATTCTATGAGTTTTGGTCATCTGCATAAGCCATGCTATCTCAAATAAAATATATGGCTACATAACAATTCATTAACTTCAAATTGGTTACCTAAAAAATATACAAAACTATAGAAATTGTACTCATGTATATGAAACACAAGAAGCAGAACTCAACTTCAAGCCAGTATTCTTCTATTTAGCAGCATACTTAGGTACAGGCACCTTATGTTTCTTTCTGGCAAGTTACCAAATTCAAGGCATAAAAACATATGGTTTTCTTGATGCTCTTTATTTCTGTGTCGTCACGATGACAACCGTTGGATATGGCGATCTCGTTCCTAATAGTACTATAGCGAAACTACTTGCTTGCCTTTATGTCTTCACTGGTATGGCTCTTGGTGGCTTGATTCTTAGCAAAGCAGCAGATTACATTGTTGAAAAACAGGAAGTGTATCTTGTTAAAGCAATATGCAAAGCCGAGAAACTCGGTCTAGAAGAGGTTTCTAAAGAACTTGTGACTAAGAAAAGCAAATACAAGTTTCTGCTTTCAATATCCACTTTTGTTGTACTCATGATTACAGGAACTGTTTTTCTGTATTTTGTTGAGAAACTAGATTTCGTCGATGCATTCTATTGTGTTTGTTAGACGGTTACGACTTTAGGTTACGGAGATAAGAGCTTCTCAACTCCTATTGGTAGGACTTTTGCTGTGTTTTGGATATTAAGCAGCACCATTTGCTTGGCTCAGTGTTTTGCATATCTTGCTGATTTTTATACGGAAGATAGACAAAGATCATTGGCGAAAATGGTTCTCACGCGAAATTTTTATATGCATCATTCACTGGGATTGTATACTTTTCTTAATTTGTCGCGTATAATCAACGACGACAACAACAACACCAACACAGACATGTCTATAGCAGCGACCTCCTCACAAAATCATCAATTGTAAAATATACATGTCGTTCTCCAACTATATTAATATGACAATATAAACAAACCCAAATAGACATTTTATCAAACAAGATGCGTGCATACAAGAAATCCGTATAATCAATGAATCCTACAACTCAGATTTGGAGTTTATAATATGTTTACCCGAGTATCAATGGAAGATGGAAGATGTTGGTAGAGCTTTCTCTTGAACCTGAATTTCATCGATTTTGCAGTTAATTAGATAAACCCATAATTAAAAAGCTTTTAATTTGTGAAAACTAAAAATTCTAAATAGAATTTCACCTGATTCTGAGAAGAAAGCTCGTGGAGGCGTTCTTGAAGGACGAATTTGTTGGATTTGAAAAACAATTTTGCTGATGTTTGGACCTTTGACTCGAAGCCAGGTCCTCTCCTTCACATATACGCTTGCTTACCAACTGAGCTATCTTGATCATTCATACATATAATAACATTAATATATTATATATAAAACAACGTGTCATCTGAGACAAAAAAAATAAAAACACGCGCGTATTTGAATTGTCCAGTGAGGGACTGCCACACATCGTCTTCCACCTCCATCCTTCGTATTAGAGAACCAGATCCATAGTGACGGTTTTACGCTTGTCACTACAACCTTTGCATCCTGAAATAAACCAAATACGTAATATAAATTATATGTGAGGCCATGGATCGACTGGCCTCACTCTCCTGAGCATGATGGTGCCCATATTTAAGCCTAATTTTGGCCAACGTAAAAACACCCAAATCTAAGCTTTAAACTCTAAAAATGGTAACGCACGGTTCCTGCATCAAAAACTCAATCCAACCATGTAGGAAGCTTGCAAATGCTCACTAAATCAGAAATGCATGGTTAAATTACATTGATATTACGTGAATTGTACAAAACAAAATTAGAAAATGAAGCAAACTGTGGATGTTGGTGGACGCGTTAGGCGATGCTTAAAGGCTTGATAATGGTTGCAAATGCTTCAAGGGATCTCCATGAGTGGATTAAAATCCTTGGTTTGGACTAAAGAAGGCTGGAGACTGAAATTTGAATTTTGACAAGTTTGGTGTTTTTGCAAAATTTTCAGAGGTTCTCCAGGCTATGTGTGTGTGTGTCCTGATGCTTGCTAGGTGTTTGTTTATATAGAGAGGAATGAGGAGACACGAAAACAAGGATTAAACAGCCATAAACAAGATGTTTGAATGCCATGAATATTCATTTGTAACCTTGGCCAAAGTTATGGAATTTTGTCCATTTTTTCAAATTTTCATGAATGTGGACATACTGGCCTTTCTATACACGAAAATTAGGGCCTCCTCATGCATTAAGCCAAGCCCAAATAGCAATGGCCCAATAAATTTGCACTACTTTTGATTTATTTGATTTTAATTAAATAAAAATTAATATAAAATGCAAATAAAATCAAGACTATGAAAAAAATGGTTTTAGGGGTCCTCTCTGATCTTAGGAAGATGTTTGAAGTCCAAGAAAATGAGCCATTGCCTTAAAAGTTCAAATTTTCTCAATGCACATTTCTTGAAATTTATCAAATATTCCCAACTTGGGAAAGCTATAACTTGCTCAATTTTCATCTCAAGATGACGATCTTAGACTTTTTGGAAAGCCCAAGATTTCTAATTCAATCCCTCTTTTGATCAATTTTGCATTTGAAGATTTTATCTTGATGTAAAAGGTCTTGGAAAAAAGTGGCTTTTGTTGACTTTCTAAAATGACCTGTAATGTATGAACTTGTATATTTTAAATGGTGCATTTCTTGTACTTGAGGGATGAAGAGAAGTTGTAGGTAATTGTATTCTCCTCAAAATGAGCTTTGGTTGGGGGAAAATGGATAAAGTATGTGAAAGTTATATGTGGTCAAAGTTTGGTTGACTTCTCCTATAGAAACCCTAATTAACAATTTTTTACTTTTGATGAATTAGGAGCATTTCTTAAGGAATCATGATCAACCCTTGATCAAATGATGGATATCACTTCAAAATGTTGATGTTGACCAAAAAACTTGAAGTTTGACTGTATATAGGCCATAATTGACTTTTGACCTTTGGAGTTCACACATCTTGATGAAAATTGAAACCCTAGTTAGAGGTTCATTACCTTGGGAGGAGAATTTGTCTAGTCAATTATTGACCATCCTTGAGCAATTTAAGGACCTCAATGATCATGCCTTGAGTAAAATGATAGGGAAAATTTGTGGGTACAACAACTTCCCCTGTTCAATCTTCTTAGACCTGAAGATGTAGATTGGCTTGTCTGCCTTTCATGATCTGAAGGTGGAAGATGATTGAACACTAGAGTGCCCAGAAATTTGCACTCGATGATGTTTTGGTTGATTGTGTAGGGAATGGGCTTAAATATTCCATTTGGAGAAGATGATTGAGAGTTGTTATAGATGGGCTTAAAGATGCCATCCAGAGAATATGACGAAGATTCGTCGTAGATGGGCTTCAAGATGCCATCTAGAGTAGATGTTGATTTCATGAGATTCCTTTATGGGGATTCCCGTTCCTGTGGTCTGAGGAGGAGTGGACTAGGGAATGTTGGTCTCTGTCTTGGGAAATAGAGTTTAGGAGCTTCAGTTTTCCATTACTCTACTGGGGAGTTATCTCTTGACTGAAGAGGTGAAAGTTAACTGCTATCTGGTCAGGATCCCTGCTTCATAGGGACTTGCCGAGGACAATAAGGGTGACTGTTATCTGGTCGTATTCCAGGCTTCATAGTGACCTATTGGAGAATATGAATTTAACTGCTATCTGGTCGGTTCTAGGCTTCGCAGTAATTGTAGACATTGAACTGTTATCTGGTCGTATCCAGACTTCAGTGATTTGAAGACAATAAGCTGTTATCTGGTTGGGTCCAGGATTCAGTGTCATAGATTATACTATCATTCGGTCGAGCCTAGGCTTCATAGTAATTAATAAACTACTATCTGGTCAGACTCTAGGCTTTACAGTATCTTTAACTGGAATAGAAATCATAAAAATCTTAGGGTCGATTTAACTGAACCAGAGAACGTATCTACCGGAGAAGAATCAGGATAAATCATTGATCGATTTAAACTGAACCAGCAGAGGTCGTGAGTTATCTTTGACTGGATAAGAATCAGAAAAAAATCTTAGGGTCGATTTAACTGAACCAGAGAAAGTGTATACCGAATAAGAATCAGGATAAATCATTGGTCGATTTAAACTGAACCAGCAGAGGTCTTGAGTTATCTTTGTCTGGATAAGAATAAAAAAAATCTTAGGGTCGATTTAACTGAACCAGAGAAAGTTTCTACCGGAAAAGAATCAGAATAAATCATTGGTTGATTTAAACTGAACCAACAGAGGTCTTGAGTTATCTTTGACTAGATAAGAATCAGAAAAATCTTAGTGTCGATTTAAATGAACCAGAGAATGTTTCTATCGGAAAAGAATCAGAATAAATCATTGGTGGATTTAAACTGAACCAGTAGAGGTCTTGAGTTATCTTTAACTGGATAAGAATCAGAAAAAATATTAGGGTCTATTTAACTGAACCAGAGAAAGTTTCTACTGGAAAAGAATCAGAATAAATCATTGGTCGATTTAAACTGAACCGTCAAAGGTCTTAAGTTATCTTTGACTAGATAAGAATTAGAAAAATCTTAGTGTCGACTTAACTGAACCAGAGAATGTTTCTACCAGAAAAGAATCAGAATAAATCATTGGTCGATTTAAACTGAACCAGTAGAGGTATTGAGAATGATTTTTCTGAGGAAAATGATGAAATAGCCCTTCGTCAGATGTAGCCTTTGAGAAGACTGTCAGGCCATATAAGCAGTTAATGGTGTTTGTTGATCTTACCTAAAAAGGTAAAGAGTTAGTCGTATGCAATATCATGCAGTATGAAATGCATCATGTAATGATATTCTCAAAATAAATGAGATTGTGTTGTATGCAATATGTATGCGTATGCCATGATGTATGTGAAGGTGAGAAAACACTTAGAAGGGGGGGGTGAATAAATTTCTCTTTTTCTTTTTCTTAAAGGCTCAACAATAATGGAAAGACACATTTATTTTTATCCTGGTTCATTTGAACGCAAACTACTCCAGTCCACCCGCCAAGGTGATTTCGCCTTTCTCAACAAGGACTTAATTCACTATAATCAAACAGATTACAATCACACAACTAAATTGTTGTGACTAACAATTTAAAGCACAAGTAAACTTACAAGTGACTAACACCACTAAGACTCAAACTAGTCCTAGCCTTCTTGAGAAATCCGACCAAGCTTGGTCTCTCAAGGAACAATTACAAGAATTAAATCTTTACAGATAGTGAAACAAATTGCTTCTTAGAAAGCTATATCACAAACGGTGATTTTTCACTAAGATTAGTTTTGTAGAAAGTGTTTGTAAAATAATTTGTGAGCAGTAGAATATTTTCACGTAGTTGGGTTGTTGGCTTGCAATAAATGATCTTTTATTTATAGCATGAAGAAAAACGACCGTTGCTGCCTTCAAAAGTGTGGAGCGATAAATGTTTGCGTGTTTGCTTGCAGTATTGAATTTTCCAATGAACTAGCGTAGACACTTGAGTGCATGTAGCCGTCTTTGCATTTAATGAACAAACGGTACTTATCAGAGCATGTTTCCTGAAACTTGACAAGACTTGTTAGCTTCTTTATTCTATCAGAACTAGCTTCACAACTTGCTTCAGAATATGCTTGCAAAACTTCTTATCAGCACTTACTTGCAGAATTCTTCTGAACATAGTTTACATGGAAACTTGCTAAGCTTTAGAAGATGCATAAATTAGTTTCTTATCAGAGTCAACATTAGAACTTGCGCTAAAACAAATAGTTCTTTCATTAAAGAACTTCTTCATTTATTTTCAGCTCACCACATCAAAATGATTTTCATCTAAGAAAATACTTCAGTCAGAACATCACCTGAAACAAATAAATAAGCTCATCAGAGTATAAATTATATAAAACATATTTTATTGTTATCATCAAAACTCTGAGATATGACCAGAACTAATATTGTACTAACAATCTCCCCCTTTTTGATGATGAAAAAAATATTTAGGTTTTGAAATAAAATTGAATAAGAGATAAGAATCTCCCCCTGAAATAAATATTTCTATAAGAAAAACTTTCTGAGAATTTTCATCAGAGCTTTGTGATTATTCTTTTAGGATTTCTTCAGCAAGTCTTTTGAAGATAATGTTCATATGATTAAACTTCAAGAGTTTAGTGATACCTGCAAAAATCTTTAAACAGAGAAAGAAATCTTTGTATTTTGTTAGTAATGTTTGAGACTTAGTCCCATAACTGTTAATTAGAGATTAGATCAAAATACTCATTTTCTCCCCCTTTTTGTCATAATCAAAAAGTATATAAAATTAAAGAGCGTAAACAAAATTTTAATAAAAAAAGATTCAGAGGTACAAAACAAAACAAAAATAAGAATCAGAATGACACTAAGATTTTTTTTTTAGAGACAAGAGACGGTTGAATTTTGAAAGAGAAGGTAAAAAGTGAGAAAAGGGTTTTTACAAAGGTATTTATATGAAAACTTTTGAGAAAAGGGTTTTAAAAATAAAACTGTAAAAAAGAGTTTAAGAAAAAATTAATTAAAAAAAATCTAATCATTACAAGCATTTAATGATATTGAAAATTGAGGGGAAAGCGTGAGATTTGAGCGAATCATAACAGTTACCTAGGAACGGCGTCAATAGCTTAGCACGTGTGACCTTTCAGAAACACACCACGTGTTCATCTCCTGAAGGTTGCTGTTGTACCCCAAAATTTTCCCTCTCATTTTATCAAGATTTTCCTTACAAGACTCTTTGGACTCAAGACCAGATTAGGGTTTGCTCTGCTCAAGACATCTCCTTGCACTATTGACCTAAAATTAGGGTTTGCGTTTGCACAGGGATTTTTGGACTTCCAATGCTCAATGTGTCTTTCATACTTCATGTTGGACTTATAAGATTACCCATACCAAGTTTCAAGCTTTGAATCACATATTTGCCCAGTCAATTGGACAGTTGACCTAAAAATCAACTGTATTGGGAAAAAAGTCAACTGTGGCTAATTTACAGTCAAACCTCCTAATTTTTTATCTACATCAACATTATAGACTCATATGAACCATTTGATCAATTTTGGACCACAACTCCTCAAGAAATTTGATCAGATCTTCAAAAGGGCAAAATGGTCATTTTTAGGGTTTTGACTGAGAAAGGGAAATTTCTGATTATTAACCTAGCCAATGGAAAATTGGGTTCAAACATGGTTTCAAGGACTCAATGGCATCATCTTGACCTAATCACAAGGTTCAAAAGATCTCAAATGCATTGGATTGACAGATGAATTTTCCAGTCAACTGATCAAAAATCAACTGTACACTGAAAAGTCAAACTTTGACTTTTTGGTCAAAATCAAGTGCCAAGGGTCATTTTTCATCAATATGTGTCAAAACATGAAACTTTTTTACCAAGAAACCCAATTTTGGAAATTAGGGTTTAAAATGGAAAATTTTCATAACTTAGAAATTTTCTAAGTTATGAAAATTTCTTATTTTTTCCCAACTTTTCCCAACTTTTTCACCATGATGAAATTGGATTCAAAGAAAACTTACAGCATGAAAGTTGTATTCCTCCACAAAATCTACAACTTTGATTCACAAAGTTTTCCAAAAAGATGCTTGGATCTCAAGTTATGATTTTGTGAATAAGGATTCATGAAACTTTTAACTTAGTGAAATTTTGCCCTAGTTTAGGCAGGATTTTGACCTATCTTCATGGAAATTTTTCACATAGTTCCAAGTGTAATATCAAAATTAATTTCAAATATGGACTGTAGATCATGTTACAAGCTTTCCAAAATGTCCAAGAACTCTCCAAGATCATTTATGGTTAGGGAGAATCGAAGCAAAGAAAATGACCATTTCTCACTTTTGTCCATGGCATTTTTCACATTGGCACAAGTTGCAAATCAGTTTGGATCATGCTTTTACTTGTTTTATAGGTCTTAAACCTTTCCACACTCATAAATTAAATGCAAACACATTGGATTATGGCATTGTTCTGATCTATGAAGCATTATACAAGGGTTTAATCCAAAAATGGCAAAAAGTTAACATTGCCACTTTGATAAAGCACACTTTATGCAAACTTTGTTTATCTTGAGCCATAGACCAAAGCTTTTGCTGCAAACCAACTCCATAAATATCAGGAAAAGTGTACCAACTATGTGCAGACCCTGAGCTAGCTTGTACAAGCATTTGCCTTTGTCAACTCACTTTTCTTCAAAAACAAGCCAACTTGCAAAAGTGAACATAACTTGTGCATCCTTTAAAACCAAGCTTTGTGAACATTTCAAACAAGTTCAACATATTGTCTAAGGCCAGAAACACGAGCTCATAGCATCTAAAACACCCAAATACACCAAAAACTCCATTTCTGCCCAAAACAGGGCAAGCTCTGCAGAACCCAAGCCAAAACCAAATCCACTCGTGCGTTTTGCCTTGAATCATTTCAAACACATTCTAAACATCACACCTGAACTATCCAAGCACCTGTCCAACAACTGTAACTCTATTTTCACACTTCACCATTTTCATTTTGAAGCTTTGCAGGTTGAGTTCTATAGGGACATTCAGGCCATTTCAAAACAAGCTAAGCATTGGGAAAGGTCAAGGGAACATCAAGCAAGCTCAAAAGTCCTTCAGGCCTCATTCAAAGTTGCTACATTGCCATATTTGAACTTGACTGAAACAGGTATTTGTCAACTTTCTATCTCCTTATTTAGACATCATTAGGTTTAGGTTTGTGAAGCAAAAATGTAGCCCTTAATGTCCTTGAACTGTACATATGCATAACTTGTATTTATATTAACTGAGCTAGGAGAATTTGGATGATGAACATGCTGAAAAAACTAGGTCAGAATTTAGGGCCAATGAAATTCTCTCTGGTCTTTGAGAGTTAGATCAAGTTTTTTATATCATTAGAATCGTGTGATGATGAGCTATAACTTTCATGTTGCAAGATTTTATTTTTAAGTACGTATGCAGGAGTTACAAGTTTGTACATGGCGCGCATGTTTTTTGTTTCAAAGGACAGGGATGAAGTGTGACGTGGGCTTGGGCCTGGCTTGCCTTGCTGTTTGCACCCTCCTTTGTGTTATTTGCACCCCCTAACCCATTTTCTTTATTTTTTCATATTTTTCGTTTATTTTTTTATTTTTCTGACTTTATTATTTTTTCTTGAACATTAAAAATCACAAAAAATATTTTCTTTATTTTTGGCATTTTATCATATTTTTATTTTATTTTTATTTGTATAATAAATAATTATTAGGTTAATATTACTTTATTTTCTTAATTAAAACTTGTAAATAATATAAAAATACTTACATATTTTATTATATTATATTATATTATACACTTAAAATAATATTTTCTCACATAATTTAATTTTTAACATTTTTGTATATATTTTTATTTATTTTCTTGTACATAAAAAATGAATAAATAAATAATATAGAATATATTTTCTTAAAACAAAAATTAGGGTTTCTTCGCCCTTTCCAAAAATAATCATTTTTATTTTCTTATTTTTAGGACATGAATAAATTTATTTTACATACATAAAATAAATACAAAAACATTTTTTTGCATATTTATATTTTATTTCATATTTAAATAATTGCTTATTTATTTATTTGTACAATAAATTCAATATGGTTGTAATAGTTTTAGGGTTTTTATTTTGAGCAATATCCCCCTTTTCAAACTTGTACCCCCTCCCCATAATAATGTTGTAATAGTCTTAGATTTACTTTTACGCATTTTATCGCTTTCAAATGCCATGATAGTAAATTAGGATTTTTTATGCAAAGACCAAAATCAAAACAAATAGCATGACTAAACACAAGACAAAAACGCATGAAAAATGACAACACAATGCACACAAGAATCTCTAGGGTTTCACCCAGTTGTTGCCTTAAAAAAACATGGCCATGGTATGCATGCTAGGTATCTTGGCAAAACAAAAGATCATAGTCCCTCGATGACGCTATCTTGGTTGCCTATACAAAAATGATCTAGTCCCTCAAAAAACTTGCTAAGATACTTGGCAATGTTGTTATCATGGTCATACGATGACCCACGCCTGTCCCGTTTAACATCCAAAGATAGGGTTGTTTACCAAATACAATGGTAAAACAACAATGTCAAAGGGTTAAAAATGTGTAGGAAAGACTTTTGAGTAGGTAGGTAGATGCTCATAGTTACTTGATCAAATTGCAAACCGTCCTTGTTATTTTCAAAACACATACATAATTTCAAAACATTTTCCCAACAAACTTTCAAACATTGAAACATTTTTCAAAAGACAAACACCTTTGTATACATTCAAACAAGAATCATTACAAAGGTTGCCTAAACAAAGGCCTCTTTTCAAAATACTTTCAAAACCACACACAAAAGCACCATTTCAAACAATTGAAAAGCAAAAGCAAGTGATCTAAAACAAGTAACTAAGAGCCCATGGAAAACCATGGATGAAAAGGGTGCTAGCACCTTCCCTTTTCATAATCTACCCCCCGAACCCAAAAACAATCTCAAAGGTCTTTCCTGTGATTTTTTACCTTTCCTTTTGGATAAAATAAAAGTCGGTGGCGACTCTTGCTAAACCGAAACATTTGCGAACAAAAAACGCAAAACTTCAAGTCAGTTCTCCCACCGCATTACAGTTGCGTGGGACATCTGTTTGATATAATGAACTGCTGAACTATACTTGTAATGAAACGTTAGAGCATTTCAGAACTTTATATATAGCTTCTGATGTAACTTCTCTTCTAACTTCTGAAGAGTTGTTAATCAGAACATTCATTTCAGAATATTCTAAAGGCAAACACAGAAGATAAATACAATTTTATTCAGGACATAATTCCATACAAATATTTTTCAAAATGAATTTAAATCTATCTTCTGAAAGGGGTTTGGTAAAAATATCAGCCCATTGATGGTCTGTTTTTACAAAGTTTAAATTTAAAATTCCTTTTTGAATGTAGTCCCTTATAAAATGATATTTAATTTCTATGTGTTTAGCTTTAGAATGCAAAATGGGATTTTTAGAAAGACAAATTGTAGAGTTATTGTCACAGAAGATTGGAATCTTACTTTCATAAAGATTAAAATCTTCTAGCTGACTTTTCATCCAGATCATTTAAGAACTACATCCAGCAACAGATATATACTCAACTTCTGTTGTTGAAAGTGCTATGGTAGCTTGCTTCTTGTTGTACCACGAGACAAGATTGTCACCCAGAAACTGGCAGCTTCCAGAGGTGCTCTTTCTTTCAATTCTATCTCCAAAAAAATCAACATCACAATAACCTACTAGTCTAAAATATTTTGATCTTTTGTAACACAGACCCAAATTAGTAGTACCTTTCAGATACCTCAGAATTCTCTTAACAACAGTTAAGTGAGATTATCTAGGATCTGATTAGAATCTAGCACATAAATATACACTAAATAATATATCAGGTCTAGATGCAGTTAGATAGAGAAAGGATCCAATCACACCTCTGTAGAGCTTCTGATCTACCTTCATACTTACCTTATCTTTTCCCAGAATGCATGTTGGATGCATTGGTGTCTTAGCATCTTTGCTTTCTGACATCTGAAATTTCTTCAAAAGTTCTTTAACATACTTCATCTGATGTATGTAAGTACCTTCTGGAGTCTGGTTAATTTGTATTCCCAGAAAGAACTTCAATTCTCCCATCATGCTCATCTCAAATTCTGCCTGCATGGTCTCAACAAATTCTTTTCCAAGAGAGATATTATAGGTTCCAAAAATAATATCATCAATATAAATTTGACAAATTAAAATTTCATTTTTAAATGTCTTTCTGAATAAAGTTGTGTCCACTTTCTCTCTGGTAAAATGTTTTTCTAATAGGAAATTACTCAAACGTTCATACCAAGCTCTGGGAGCTTGTTTTAAACTGTATAAAGACTTTTTTTAGTTTAAAAACATGTTCTGGATACTTTGAGTCATTAAAGCCAGGAGGTTGATGGACATAAACTTCTTCTTCTATATAGCCATTTAAAAATGCACTTTTAACATCCATTTGATATAATGAAATGTTATTTTGAACAACAAAAGAAATTAATAATCTAATAGATTCTAACCTGGCGACTGGGGCAAAGGTTTCATTATAATCAATTCTTTCTTGTTGACTATAACCCTGTGCAACCAGTCGTGCTTTGTTTCTGACCACCTCTCCTTGCTTATTTAGCTTGTTTCTGAAAAACCCATTTAGTTCCTACAGTGTTGAATCCTTTAGGTCTTCGAACTAGATCCCATACATCGTTTCTGGAAAATTGATTAAGTTCATCTTGCATTGCTAGGATCCAATCATTGTCTTCCAGAGCTTCATCAATAGAGGTTGGCTCAATTAGAGATACCAATCCAAACAATGATTCTTCATTGATTCTGAGAGAGGATCTTGTTCTGATGGGATCTTCTTTTCTTCCAATAATCACGTCTTCTTTATGAGCTGAAGCGATTCTGGGAAACCTTTTCTGAGTGGGTTGTTAAGAGATTCTGAGATTATCCAGAACATTATCAAGAGGAGGATCTTATGAGTCTTCCTTTGCTTCTGAGTTTTCAGAGTTTGAGAGATGATCTTCTGTACCTACAGAAATATCAATTTGCTTTGGCTGTTGTTGGCCAAGCTTGTCATCAAACCTGACTTTGATTGATTCTTCAACAATCAGAGTTTCTGTGTTGTATACTCTATATCCTTTTGAGTGTTCAAAATATCCAAGAAGAAAACACTTTTGTGCTTTAGAATCAAACTTGTTCAGATTATCTTTAGTGTTCAGAATAAAACAAGTACATCCAAAAGGATGGAAATAAGAAATGTTGGGTTTTCTGTTTTTCCACAATTCATAGGGAGTCTTTTCAAGAATAGGTCTTATGGAGATTCTATTCTGAATATAACATGCTGTGTTCACAGCTTCTGCCCAAAAGTGCTTAGCCATATTTGTTTCATTGATCATGGTTCTGGCCATTTCTTGTAACGTTCTATTCTTTAGTTCTACAACTCCATTTTGTTGGGGAGTTCTAGGACAAGAGAAATTATGAATAATACCATTTTCTTTAAAATATTTTTCAAAATAATGGTTTTCAAATTCTCCTCCATGATCACTTCTGACTTTTATAATTCTAAAATCTTTTTCGTTTTGCACTTGGTTACAGAAGTCAACGAACACAGAATGTGACTCATCCTTGTTTTTTAAAAACTTAACCCATGTCCATCTGCTGTAGTCATCAACAATGACCAATCCATACTTCTTTCCTCTGATGGATGCAGTTTTAACTGGCCCAAACAGATTAATATGAAGTAGTTCTAATGGCCTAGAGGAAGAAACAACATTTTTTGATTTAAAAGAAGGTTTTGAAAATTTTCCTTTTTGACATGCTTCGACAGAGCTTCTGATTTGTACTTCAGATTGGGAAGTCCTCTGACTAAATTTAGTTTATTTAATTGAGAGATTTTTCTCAAGCTGACATGTCCCAATCTTCTGTGCCAAACCCATTTCTCATTGCTAAAAGACAAAAGGCATTTTACATTCTGAGTTTTAAGATCTGACAAATTAATTTTATATATGTTGTTCTTTCTCTTTCCAGAAAAGAGGATTGTTCCATCTTTTTGACTAACAGCTCTACAGGAATTTTGATTAAAGATAATGTCATAACCGTTGTCACTTAATTGACTTATGGACAACAGGTTATGCGCTAATTCTTCAACTAATAAAACATTAGAGGTAGAAGGAAGGTTACCGTTTCCAATGGTTCCAAAACCAATAATCTTCCCTTTCTGATTACCTCCAAACTTGACGTCTCCTCCAGATTTAAATTCCAGGTTTTGGAACATAGACTTTCTTCCCGTCATGTGTCGTGAGCATCCAGAGTCCAGGTACGATGACTGGTGTCTCAATTGAGCTGTTAAGGACATCTGCAACAAATATTATTTTCTCCTTAGGTACCCATATCTTTTTGGGTCCTCTTGGGTTAGAGTATTTAAAGTTCAGTTTGAACTTTGGATTAGCATAAGAGTTTCCAGAATGTGATGTATATTTAATATCATGTGTGTGTCCAAATTTGAATTGTTTGTTCAGAGGTTTATATGTGAAAGTCATCTTAGCAACAGGTTTTGGTATATATGTATCCTTCCCTTTGGGAGTTTCATATCTGTTGTACCCCAAAATTTGCCCTCCAATTTCTCAATGATTTCTCATCACTAAGCCCTTGAAGCTCAAGATCCAGTTAGGATTTCATCTGCTCAAGACTTCTCCTTGCACTGTTGACCCAAATTAGGGTTTGTGTTTGCACAAAGATGTTTTGACCTAAATTGCCTAAGATGACTTTCATGCTTCATATTGGACTCTCAAGTTTATCCATACCAAGTTTCAAGCCTTGATTCCAAGTTTTGCCCAGTCAATTGGACAGTTGACCTAAAAATCAGCTGTATTGGGGAAAAAGTCAACTGTGGCCAATTGACAGTCAAACCTTATGAAAATTGACCCACATCAACATTATGAACTCATATGGACCATTTGATCAAGTTTGGATCACAATTCCATAAGAAATTTGATCAGATCACCAAAAGGGCAAAATGGTCATTTTTAGGGTTTTGACTGCACAAAGGCAATTTTTGACTGTTTGACCTAGCCAATGGCAAACCAAGATCATATATGGACTCAAGAACCCCATGGAATTATCTTTACATGTTCAACAAACTCAAAAGATCCCAAGTACACAAGATTGACAGTTGAATTTCCCAGTCAATTGATCAATTTTGACTGTATACTGAAAAGTCAAACTTTGACTTTTTGGTCAAAATCAAGAGTCAAGATTCATTTTTCATCAAAACATGCCAAATCATGAAACTTGTTCATCAAGAAATCACAAAATGCAAATTAGGGTTAGAAATTAGAATTTTTCATAACTTAGAATTTTTCTAAGTTATAAAAAACCCTAATTTTTTCCTAACTTTGCCCCACTTTTTCACCAAGATCCATTTGGATTCAAACAAAAGTCAAAACATGAAAGTTGTATCTTGTTGCATAATCTACAACTTTGATTCACAAAGTTTTCCCATTTGAGGCTTGTATCTCAAGTTACAAATTTTTGAGTAAGGGCACTAAACCATTCTTAACTTAGTAAATTTTTGACCTATTTTGACAAGGTTTTCTACCCCACTTCAAGGCCATTTTACATATACTTCCACTTGGAATTTCAATTTGCATTTCAAAGATGGATTGTAGTACACATTCCAAGCTTTCCAAAATGTCCAAGAACTCATCAAACAACCTCATGACTTGAGAGATTCGAATTTCACAATTTGGCAAAAACTCACTTTTGAATTGGCCATTTTCCATGTTCACAAGTTGTGCAAACTTCTCAAACCAGCATGCCCCTTGATTACAGGTCCTAAAACCATCCAACACTCAATAATTTAATGCATGTTCATTGTGCTAAGACCTTGTTTCATGAGCTAAAGCATTGTATGATGGATTAATCCCAAATTAGATAAAGCATTCTTTCTATTTTTGCAAAAGTTTCACTTTATGTCATGATGCAAATCCACAAGTACAAACCAAATCCAATTGGCACAAGATTATGGGCAAATCACTCTGATCAAGGAGAGATTATGCAGCTCATTAGAGGTCCCCTACTTGCCTAAAACACCAAGTTGCCTTTGCTTGCTTAAGGGTGAAGAAAAGTATCACAACTCACAACAACTCTCATATCAGCTTAGAAACCCTTAAGTGAACTTATCAAACATACTCCACACATCTCAACCAAGCTTTTGCACGACCCTAGCACCTCCCAAACACTCCCAATCTCAGAATCATCTTCAAACTGCAAAAACAGGGCCAGGTCTGCAGTTTGAGTGCCATCTCCCATTTCCCTCGAGCTCTCTTGCCCAAACCAGTTCACATACATTCCCTAGCACCTATGCAAGCTAACTATGCCTTGAAGCACGACCTGTAATCCCTCTAACCACTTCCACCATTTTCAGTTTCTTGTTTTGCAGGTGGAGTGCTCTAGCACGATTCAGAAGCTTTCAAGACAAAGTAAACATTGGAATAGCATCTCTGGACCTCAAGGAAGATTTTCCAATCATCACCTTGCACTGAAAGCTCCCTCATTGCCAGATAGAACTTCAGCTGAACAGGTATCTTGGTGAACTCGTATCTCTCTTATTAGACATCATTAGCTTTAAGTTTGTGAATAAACAATGTTCTACTCATGCCACTGAACATGAACATGTTTTTACTTTTCATTTCTTTTGCTTGAGCTGTGAGAATTTAAGGTTTGAAAATGGCAGAAAACATAGGTCAGGATTTGGGATTGTTAAAATTCTCTCTCATTTCTGAGAGTTAGGAGATGTTCTTTATATATTTGGAATCGTGGTTTCATGCTTAACATTTTTTGTGTTGGAAGTTTGTGCAAAAGATCAAAGAATCAGGATGTTTGAATGTTGGAACCAAGCGCGCGTTTTCTGAACGTTTTTTGGCTGGAGGTTGAAGAAGGGTCTATTGGGCTGGGCTTGTTTCATATTTCTTATTCACACCATGATTTTTGTTTTGCACCCCCTGAGCCCATTTCATTCATTTTTAATATTTTTGACTTTTGCTTTTTTTGATTGGTTCATTTATTTTTTCTCAGCATATTAAAAACATAAAAATATTTTTCTCATCATTTTTTGAATTTATTAAGTATTTATTTGATTATTTCTTTAGTTTGTATATAAATGAATAAATATATACCTTTTGTTTAAAAATACAAAAATAGCACAAATATATTTTTTATACACTTTTACCTTATTTTTACTTCCTGAAAATATTTTATAGAAAAAACACTTTTTATTTTATTTTTATATTAAATATTATTAATTAATATATATAATACATATTTTGTAAATAATATGAATATATAGATATATATTAATATACTTAGGATAAAAATACCAAAAAATGTACATATTTTATTTTTTAATATTTAATACTAAAAAATGCCCTTTTTACAAATATACTATATTTTATTCTATTTTTGTATGTAAATAATAAATAATTGATTAATACCCCTTTGATTAAAATTAGGGTTTTTACCCTAAATTTGAAAATACTTCAAAAATAATACCTTTTTATTTTCTTTTTATTTTACATAAATAATACTTTTTTCATACATATAAAAACCCTTTTTTGCATTCTTGCATATTTGTTTTATTTCCATTTTATTTATGCTTTTAATCATATTGTAAATATTCAAAGAAAATGATGTAATAGCTTAGATTCAATTTCTTGTCTAAATATCTCCCCATTTGTAACATTGTACCCCCTCCAATATTATTGTGTTGTAATAGCGTAGGAATTTAAATTTCGCACTTTAACGCTTTCTAAACCTACCATGCTAGAGTTAGGGTTTGAATGCGAATAAAACGAACAAACTAGTTTGACCTAATACAAGACAAGAAAAGCATGAAAATGGACAACACATTTCACACTTGCACCCCTAGGGTATTCCACTTTGTTGCCTTCAAATAATTGGGCCATATTGTATGTTGAATTTCTTTGGGTAAAACAAACAATCAAATGATCATAGTCCCTCAAAATGTTGCCTAAATGAATGATAAAGTCCCTTTTAAGAAAAATTGCCCAACGACATTTAACACTATTGCAATTATGGTCTAAACGATGACCCGCGCCTGTCCCTTTCACCTCCTAATACAAGATTGTCCACCAAATACAATGGTGGAACAAAATTGTCAAAAGGTTTAAAACATAACAAAAATCTTTGAGAAAACTTTAGGGTAGACAACTCTTAAGTACTTGTCAGTTTGCCAAGAAAACACTTGCCTATTTTTTCAAAACCCACTTCACAAACACTTTCAAAACAAACTTTCAAAAAACCTTGAAACATCTTTTTAAAAGACAAAACACCTTTTGTAAAACATTCGAGTAAAGAATTGTTACATGGGTAGCCTATACAAGGCATCTTTTCAAAACATTTTCAAAACCACATACCAAGCACCATTTCAAACAATTGAAAACCAAGGCAAGTTGATCTAAGCAAGTACCTAAGAGCCCATGGATAACCATGGATAGAAAGGGTGCTAATACCTTCCCTTTCTATAATCTACTCCCCGAACCCAAGAAAAAATCTCAAAGGTTTTTGCTGTGCTTTTTAAACCTTTCCTTAGGATAAAATAAAAAGTCGGTGGCGACTCTTGCTCAACCGAAACATTTGCGAAAACAAACGCAAAACCCTAGTCAGTTCTCCCATCGTATCACAGAACTGGCGACTCTGCTGGGGAAAATTTAAAAGTGGAGTAACCTTAGGGCTTAGATCACCCTCTTGCATGACTAATTGTTTGAATTGTTTGCTTTTATATCTTGGTTCTATTGTTTGGGTTTGCAATCCTACACCCGGATTTTGGGAAACATTCATAGATAGCAATACGTTGTGGAAACTGTGCGGGGTATACCGACACGGTCGAAGCAATAGCTATGTTAGTGCGACATATTTGTGAGTACCGGTAACCCTTGAATTCAATCAAGCAGATCTCACTCCAGGTTTCCTTATCTGTCTGCTGTTTATTTCAGTAGGATGGATCTCGAGCAAACAGTCAAAGACCTACAAGCTCAGAATGCACAATTCCAGCAACTCCCGATGACCTTGGCTAAGGGTCAGGAGGATATCAAGACTCAATTGGGGAATAAGGACCCAGTGAAGAAGAAGAAAAAGAGGATTGGGGTGGCTACTTTGGGGAGAAGATTTGACAGAGAGGCTCGGAGAGTGCTTGAATTTCCTCCTACTTCTGATGAAGGGACTAGTAAAAGAGATGGAGTTGCGGTGCCTTCCGAGTCTGATGCAGAGGAAGAAGAGTTTGAAGAGGATGAAGATTATTCTGACCAGCAATATCCTCTAGCTGATGATAAATACAAGGGTTTAGAAGATAGATTGGCTGCCATGGAATTACAAAGAGTACCGGGTTTGGATTTTGAAGACTTGGGTTTGGTTGCCGGGATTGTGATTCCCCCAAAATTCAAAGTGCCAGTGTTTGTGAGGTATGATGGGCTGTCCTGCCCCAAAATGCATCTCAGGTCCTACGTGAGGAATATTCAACCCTATACGGAAGATAAAAACCTCTGGATTCATTTCTTTCAAGACAGCCTGTTGGGAGCTCAGTTGGAGTGGTTTTATCAGCTAGAAGGAACCAGTGTCAGAAATTGGGATGATTTGGCCACCGCTTTCTACAAACAATACCAGTATAATTCTGATCTTGCTCCTACTCGTACCCAACTTCAGGGTATGTCACTAGGAACAAGTGAGGGATTCAAAGAATATGCACAAAAATGGAGGGATTTGGCTGGCAGGGTGCAACCTCCTTTAACCGATCGTGAGCTCGTTGATATGTTTCTTGGGACCCTATCTGGGCCATTTTTCAATCATCTAATTGGTAACTCTTCCGCGGGGTTTACCGGTTTGATCTTAACAGGCGAAAGAATAGAAGCTGGCATCAAGTCAGGAAAGATTCAGAAGGGTGTTGCTGCAAGTGTTGAGAAGAAACCTTTTAAGAAGGAGACAGCTATGGTATATTCTCAGAGAAGAGCAGGGAAGATGGAGCGTCGGCCAACTGTGGGGGCCGTAATGATTCAAAACACTCCAAGTGAGCAGCCTCGCTATAACCAGTCCAGACCAAATCAACAACGAGTGGAACGGCCACAACGACAGTTCACCCGTATTAATATGGCTCCAACGCAAGTGCTTCCCCATCTATTGAAGTTGAATCTTGCCACCATCAAGGAGGCACCAAAGAATGTGAATACGTCCTCTCTGCATTATCATGCCAATGCTAAATGCGCCTACCATTCAGACAGTGTTGGACACGACACCAATGATTGTTGGGCACTCAAGCATAAAATCCAAGACCTGATAGAGGCTAAGGAGGTAGAGTTTGACGCTCCAGAGAAGCCTAATGTGATATCTGCACCCATGCCGAAGCACAGCCGAAATGTCAATGCCATTGAAGAAGATTTGTATGTTGCTGATGTCAGTGATCTGACCACTCCACTGCTAACCATTAAATTGAATCTGTTAAGGGCCGGGATCTTCCCGGGATGTAAGGAAGACTGCTATTGTTGCTACTCTCTGCCGTTTGATTGTCCGCTACTGAAGAAAGGCATCCAAGGCCTTATGGATAGTCGACAAATTTTGTTTGAAAAAGTTTCTGCTGTTCCAGTTCATACTGAAGATGTCTCAATCATAACCATTCACGCCAATCTTTCCAAGGCCGTCAAAAAGCCTGTTAAGATTACACCAGCTGCAAAATCTGTTCCTTTGAAGATAACAATGCCAGGGCCTGTTCCCTATGTTTCTGAGAAGTCGATACCTTGGAACTATGGCGGTGACATCTACTACCATGGTATCAAGCAAATCGAAATAATTGAAGAAAGTTCGGATGATGAAGAAGCCAACATTAGTAACATTGCGGGCACTAGCAAAATCACCAGGAGCGGGAGAATATTTTCTCCAAAGATTGCCCCTCCAAGAGCAGTCTTTGGACCCTCATCAGCTGACAAGGTCGTCCTTGCACCAATCAAACTTTCTGCTAGAACTCCTTTGATTGAAGATGTTGTTGTTCCTAATACCGTCTCTCCTACCACTGCTGACAAAGGTAAGGGAATCCAAGATGAGCCCGTCAGGACGAGGGCTCAACCCTTGGTTATCCCAGAAACCTCCAAGAAGGAAACGGACGAGATTTTGAGGATAATCAAGAGAAGTGATTACGATGTGGTGGAACAGTTGGGGCAAACCCCCTCCAAGATCTCCATGCTGACACTACTACTTTGCTCAGAAGTGCACGCTAAAGCCCTGATAAAATTCCTGAAGGCAGCTCATGTGCCCCAGGAAACCTCTGCGGATCAATTTCAAAATTGCGTGGCTATCTTGACTGCAGACAATGGATTAGGTTTTTCTGATGCCGACCTAACCCCTAAAGGCAGAAACCACAATGATGCTTTGCATATTTCAATCGAGTGTCGCGGAACCACCCTTGCACATGTTTTGGTCGATACCGGTTCATCGCTGAATGTTTTGCCTAAGAAGGCCTTGGACCGACTAGATTGTGAAGGGTTGGAATTGAAGCCAAGTGATATTGTTGTCAGAGCTTTCGATGGTTCGAAGAGAATGGTCCATGGAGAGGTTGAAATTCCCATCAAGATAGGCACCGAGGTGTTTAAATCCACTTTCTATGTGATGGACATCCGTCCATCATATTCTTGCCTGCTGGGTAGACCTTGGATACACCATGCTGGGGCAGTCACCTCCTCCTTACATCAGATGTTGAAGTATCCTGTTAAGGGAAAGATCATTACCGTCCATGGCGAAGAAGAGTACATGATTAGCCACTTAAATTCTTTCCGGTATGTGGAGGTTGAAGGAGAGTTCATTGAGACACCGTTTCAACATTTCGAAGAAGTCCTTCCTGAAATAGCAGTAGCGAAGTTGGTAGCTGAGTCACCGAGACAGATGGCCAGGATGGCATCTCTGGAGGATGCAAAGGCCGCAATGAAAGAAGGGAAGAATTCAGCATGGGGGCAGTTACCCAACTTTCCGCATAAGACTGACAAATTTGGATTAGGGTTCACAGCCGCTGGCCAGAAAGCTATGCGCCGGTCGAAGATTGAAAGGGCTCCAATCAAAATTTCTCCCTACGGAATCAACGCCTTGGAAGATGAAGACAAGGAGAGCAACATTGAAGAGTGGATTTATCCAACTGTCAAAGGAGGATTGAGCAATTGGGAGGCTAAGGACTTTGTCCCTATCACTTTTATTCACCAGTAATTTACCTGTTAAAAATTTCCTATTTGGTCTGTAATATTTACTTTCAAACAATCCGTACACTATCTTTTCACCTCCTGCCTTGCCCGGGGCATGTGGGTCTACTTGTAAGGGTTTTGATTATTTTTCATATTCATATGCCATGTTTAATGATTCATTGGACGTTTTTCATTTGATAAACTGCTTATGTTCATTTTCTTTCCTTTTGCATTTTTTGTTTAAGGATGGCTATCCCTTACACACACCTACACTCACCGATGTAAGTACCCATCCACTCCGGATTCCATGGGTGACTATTCTGCTGTATCTTTTAATAACTCTGAAGATCTGGTCAATCTAGCCGAGTATGAAGATGACGAAGGTTGTGAAGTACCCGGGGAACTAGCCAGACTTCTGCAACAAGAGGAAAGGGCCATCTTACCGCATGAAGAGCCATTGGAAACTGTTAACTTGGGAACCGAGGAGGACCGGAATGAGGTGCAAATGGGTGCCAATCTGGAACCAAAAGTCAAGGAGCGCTTGGTACAGTTGTTGAATGAGTATGTTGAAATCTTCGCTTGGTCCTATGAAGACATGCCGGGTCTAGACACAGACATCGTGGTTCACCGTCTCCCCACAAGAGAGGATTGTCCAACAATCAAGCAAAAAGTTTGCCGAATGAGGCCTGACATGTCCGAAAAGATCAAAGCAGAAGTAATGAAACAATTCGATGCTGGTTTTCTGGCTGTTACGTCCTATCCTCAATGGGTCGCTAACATTGTGCCAGTACCTAAGAAAGATGGCAAAGTCAGGATGTGTGTGGACTACCGGGATTTGAATAGGACCAGCCCTAAAGATGATTTCCCGCTACCTCATATTGACATCTTGATCGACAATACAGCTCAGCATAAAGTGTTTTCCTTCATGGACGGATTCTCGGGCTACAATCAAATCAAAATGGCTCCCGAGGATATGGAGAAAACAACTTTTGTCACACAATGGGGCACTTTCTGTTATAAAGTGATGTCGTTCGGGCTGAAGAACGCAGGGGCAACTTATCAACGCGCCATGGTAGCTTTATTTCATGACATGATACATCATGAGATTGAAGTCTACGTAGACGATATGATAGCTCGGTCACAAATAGAGGAAGAGCACCTTGAACATCTGGAAAAGCTGTTTGCCAGGTTAAAAGAATACAAGCTCAGACTGAATCCAAGTAAATGCACTTTTGGAGTTAGGTCTGGTAAACTCCTGGGATTCATTGTAAGCAACAAAGGCATTGAAGTCGATCCGGCAAAAGTAAAAGCAATACAAGAGATGCCTGCTCCCCGTACTGAAAAGGAGGTTAGAGGATTCTTGGGGCGCTTAAACTATATTGCCAGATTCATCTCACATCTGACTTATACCTGTGAGCCAATTTTCAAACTCTTGAAAAAAGATCAGGTAGTGGAATGGAACGACGATTGTCAAGCTGCTTTTGATAGAATCAAGGAGTATTTGCTAGAACCTCCTATTCTGATGCCACCCGTCGAAGGAAGACCATTGATCATGTACTTGACCGTCTTGGATAACTCAATGGGGTGTGTTTTGGGCCAGCATGACGAGTCTGGTCAAAAAGAGCATGCTATTTATTACCTTAGCAAAAAGTTTACCGACTGTGAGACTCGCTACTCACTGCTCGAGAAAACTTGCTGCACTTTGGTATGGGCTGCTCGCCGACTAAGACAGTATATGTTGACTCATACTACCTTGTTGATTTCCAAAATGGATCCCATCAAATACATCTTCGAGAAGCCCGCTTTATCTGGAAGGATAGCTAGATGGCAAATGATCTTAACCGAGTATGACATCCAGTACACCACCCAAAAAGCTATAAAAGGGAGTGTATTAGCTGACCATCTGGCTCATCAGGCTATCGAAGACTATCAACCCATGAGATTTGACTTCCCAGACGAAGACATCATGAATTTGGACGACATTGAAGGTAACGGACCGTATGACGGACCCGAAAAGGGATCCCGATGGACCCTGTACTTTGATGGTGCTTCAAATGCACTTGGAAACGGTATTGGCGCAGTACTCATTTCTCCGGAAGGTTGTCACACGCCTTTCACGGCCCGACTTTGCTTCAGCTGCACAAACAACATGGCTGAGTATGAAGCTTGCATCTTTGGTCTCAAGACTGCTATAGACTTGGGGATCAAATCTTTGATCGTATTTGGGGACTCGGCTTTGGTTATCAGTCAAATCAAAGGAGACTGGGATACCAAACATCCTAATCTTACCCCATACAAAGAACATGTCTTGACATTGTTGCCTCATTTCGAGCAAATTACCTTCGAGCATTTCCCGCGAGAAGAGAATCAGCTAGCAGATGCTCTAGCCACAATGTCCTCCATGTTTAAACTCAACTGGGATAATGAGGCTCCCCAAATCACCATCGAGCGAATGGATGAACCTGCGCATTGTCACGAGATTATTACCGAAGAAGTAGTGGAACAACCTTGGTTCCATGAAATCAAAAGGTATCTCGAGACCCGAGATTATCCTGAAGGAGCTTCCGTAAATGACAAGAAGTTCTTAAGGAAATTCGCTGCTAAGTTCTTCCTGAGCAACGACATCCTTTACAAACGAAGCCATGATTGTGTATTACTCCGATGCGTGGATAAAGCTGAAGCAGAGTTGATCATGACTGATATACACAGCGGCACATTTGGCACTCACTTGAGCGGGCATACAATGGCTAAGAAGATCCTGAGGGCAGGCTATTACTGGTCTACCATGGAAGCTGACTGCCATCAACATTCCCGTACTTGCCACAAGTGTCAAGTCTATGCTGACAAAGTTCATATCCCTCCGGTTCCTCTCAACGTCCTGACTGCTCCGTGGCCCTTTGCAATGTGGGGCATTGATATGATTGGAGAGATCAAACCCACGACTTCCAACGAACATCGCTTCATCCTGGTTGCCATCGACTATTTCACCAAATGGGTCGAAGCAGCTTCCTTCGCCTCTGTCACCAAAAATGTGGTTGCCCGCTTTATCAAGCAAAATCTCATATGTCGGTATGGTGTCCCAGATAGGATCATCACAGAAAACGGTACAAATCTGAATAACACGATGATCACTGCATTATGCGAATAGTTCAAGATTTATCATCACAATTCATCTCCCTATCGGCCGAAGATGAACGGTGCTGTTGAAGCTGCGAACAAAAACATTAAGAAAATGATTCAGAAAATGACAGTCACTTACAAGGACTGGCATGAGATGTTACCGTTTGCTCTGCATGGATACCGAACGACGACACGTACTTCAACTGGGGCAACCCCATTTTCTTTGGTTTATGGCATGGAAGCTGTTTTGCCTATGGAAGTCCAGATCCCTTCTCTAAGGATTATGAAGGATGCAGGTTTGAATGAAGATGATTGGATGCAGACTCGACTTGATCAACTCAATCTGATCGACGAAAAGCGACTTGCTGCTATATGCCATGGTCAGACGTATCAAAAGCGGATGATCAAGGCCTTCAATAAGAAAGTCAGGCGTCAAGTGTATCAAGTCGGAGATCTCGTAATCAAACGGATTATCTTGCCGCAAAGTGATCCCAGGGGAAAATGGACTCCTACATATGAAGGACCGTTTGTGATCAAGAGCATATTTTCTGGTGGTGCAATGATTCTGACCACCATGGACGGCGATGATTTGCCGCACCCTGCGAACACAGACATAGTCAAAAGATACTACGCATAAAATAACCCAACAAGTCGAAAACCCGAAAGGGCGGCTTGGGCAAAAATGGGCATCCCGGTGGATCGAAAACCCGAGAGGGCGATTCAGGCAAAAATTAGGGATAAAAACAAAAAAATCTGTACACCCGGCAAGTTGAAAACCCGAAAGGGCGGCTTGGGCAAAAAGGGGTTTCCCGGTGGATCGAAAACCCGAAAGGGCGATTCAGGCAAAAGTTAGGGAATTAAAGCGTATGACTATGTCTTGTCAGATCACTTCAAAGACAATCTCTTCATCAACCGGTTCCAGGCTTCTGATCAATCCAGTCATCGTCAAGCGGAGCATTGAATGGACAAATATTCAGATTTGTGAAAGCTATAATGGAATGGAATCCCATGGAATTATTTCACATAGCCATCCTTATTTTGTATAAATTTTTCAAATATTTACGGCAAAATCCTCTTACTAGGATGATTGTCTCCTTTGTACAAATATACTCAAAGAAAATCAATACAAATACTTTTCCCAGAAATTTGTGTCATTTCCTTTTCTTTTCTCTTGCACTATTGGTTTTATTTTGAGAAACATCAAATGTTTTGTTAAATAGGCATATGCATTTGAAACATGATCATTCTCTTATGTGTCAGGGAAAAATGATTACTGATAAGTCAAAGGTACAATTGGACATCTCGATACCCTTCAGAGGAAACCCCCGAGAGATCTGGAACCCATATCCCTAGCAAATCTTGAAACTCTTCCCCAGTAGATTCTGAAAGCTTATTCCCCGCAGGGAACAGACGTCTCTCCCGAGTTTTATTCAAAGTTATTCCTCACAAAGCCTTATAACTGGGCTATCCTCAGCTAACAACCACAGAAGATCGCATTCGCCAAAATTCTTCCTATCCCCAGCGGAGTTCATCAAAATTCCCCAGCAGTAACTTATCTTTGCAAATCCCCAGCCAGAGAATCCTCCGGAATTCAATTCCCCTCAGAGTTTAAGCTTCAGTGTCCCCAGCCGAGCTAAAGCTTCGATTTATCAATCCCCAACGGAGCCAGACTAATGAACCTTCTCCCCACAGAGTTTTAGGAGAATAAATCTTGAGTTCCCCAGTGAAGTCGCCAGAACTGAAGATTCCCGGTCTTGTATCCCCAGCATAAGTCTGCTAGATTGGTGCTCCTCAGTAGAAGTCCTCAGGAATTCCCCAGAGGTTTGGCAGATAACCCGAGCTCCTTATTCCCCAGTCCCAGCCAAGGAATTATTCTTCCTGGCAGCAATCAGGATGCTTTTATCTGCAGCCATCCAGGGTTCATCTATCCCTAGCAAGACAGTTCATCAGCTTACATGCGCATTCATTACATTCATATCATAAACATTGATATAGCATATATTGCATCATACATTTCATGCAACATAATTTTGTGTTCAGCTGACATTTTGTCCTTTTCAGGATAAGAATAAGAAGCTATCCTTAACAGTTTCAAATGCAGTTTTACACGGATTCATCATCAAGTAACCCTACACCGGTTCTTATTCAACCTCAAGATTTCTGAAAACAGTTTACGGGTTCTCCAAGTAACGGATGTTAACCTATCACTTGTTCAGATTCTTCTTCAAGACTTCTGAAAACAGTCTATGGATTCTTCCCAACAAC
Organism: Vicia faba; assembly: GCA_948472305.1. Lineage (NCBI taxonomy): Eukaryota > Viridiplantae > Streptophyta > Magnoliopsida > Fabales > Fabaceae > Vicia > Vicia faba. Next base: position 1,292,017,866 of record OX451740.1, read on the forward strand.
GGATGTTAATCTATCGACTTGTTCAGATGCGACTTTCTGAAAACAGCTTACGGACGCTTCCCAACAACGGATGCCGCTCTATTGCTTATTCAACTTCAAGATTTCTGAAAACAGTTCACGGGTTCTCCAAGTAAACGGATGTTAACCTATCACTTGTTCAGATTCTTCTTCAAGACTTCTGAAAACAGTCTATGGATTCTTCCTAATAACGGATGTTAATCTATCGACTTGTTCAGATGCGACTTTCTGAAAACAGCTTACGGACGCTTCCCAACAACGGATGCCGCTCTATTGCTTATTCAACTCCAAGATTTCTGAAAACAGTTTACGGGTTCTCCAAGTAACGGATGTTAACCTATCGCTTGTTCAGTTTCTTTTCAAGACTTCTGAAAACAGTCTATGGATTCTTCCCAACAACGGATGTTAATCTATCACTTGTTCAGATGCAACCTTTGAAAACAGTTTATGGATTCCTCCCAACAACGGATGTCAATCTATTGCTTATTCAGACCCCAGTTCGAAGATGGTCCAAAGCATGGACGCCTTCTTGATACTCATTCCAGATGGCATCTTTAAGCCCATCCCCGACAAGTTTCTGTCACCCCTCCAGATGGCATCTCTAAGCCCATCTCCAAATGGAATCTCTAAGCCCATTCCCGCATCCATTACTTTGACGAGTGCAAATTTCCGGGCACTCTAGTGTCCAATCTCCTTTTAACCCTCGAGTCACGAAAGGCAAACTTGCCAATCTAACCCTTCGGATTCAAGAAGATTGAACAGGGGAAACTATTGTACCCCAAAATTTGCCCTCCAATTTCTCAATGATTTCTCATCACTAAGCCCTTGAAGCTCAAGATCCAGTTAGGATTTCATCTGCTCAAGACTTCTCCTTGCACTGTTGACCCAAATTAGGGTTTGTGTTTGCACAAAGATGTTTTGACCTAAATTGCCTAAGATGACTTTCATGCTTCATATTGGACTCTCAAGTTTATCCATACCAAGTTTCAAGCCTTGATTCCAAGTTTTGCCCAGTCAATTGGACAGTTGACCTAAAAATCAGCTGTATTGGGGAAAAAGTCAACTGTGGCCAATTGACAGTCAAACCTTATGAAAATTGACCCACATCAACATTATGAACTCATATGGACCATTTTATCAAGTTTGGATCACAATTCCATAAGAAATTTGATCAGATCACCAAAAGGGCAAAATGGTCATTTTTAGGGTTTTGACTGCACAAAGGCAATTTTTGACTTTTTGACCTAGCCAATGGCAAACCAAGCTCATATATGGACTCAAGAACCCCATGGAATTATCTTGACATGTTCAACAAACTCAAAAGATCCCAAGTACACAAGATTGACAGTTGAATTTCCCAGTCAATTGATCAATTTTGACTGTATACTGAAAAGTCAAACTTTGACTTTTTGGTCAAAATCAAGAGTCAAGATTCATTTTTCATCAAAACATGCCAAATCATGAAACTTGTTCATCAAGAAATCACAAAATGCAAATTAGGGTTAGAAATTAGAATTTTTCATAACTTAGAATTTTTCTAAGTTATAAAAAACCCTAATTTTTTCCTAACTTTGCCCCACTTTTTCACCAAGATCCATTTGGATTCAAACAAAAGTCAAAACATGAAAGTTGTATCTTGTTGCATAATCTACAACTTTGATTCACAAAGTTTTCCCATTTGAGGCTTGTATCTCAAGTTACAAATTTTTGAGTAAGGGCACTAAACCATTCTTAACTTAGTAAATTTTTGACCTATTTTGACAAGGTTTTCTACCCCACTTCAAGGCCATTTTCCATATACTTCCACTTGGAATTTCAATTTTCATTTCAAAGATGGATTGTAGTACACATTCCAAGCTTTCCAAAATGTCCAAGAACTCATCAAACAACCTCATGACTTGAGAGATTCGAATTTCACAATTTGGCAAAAACTCACTTTTGAATTGGCCATTTTCCATGTTCACAAGTTGTGCAAACTTCTCAAACCAGCATGCCCCTTGATTACAGGTCCTAAAACCATCCAACACTCAATAATTTAATGCATGTTCATTGTGCTAAGACCTTGTTTCATGAGCTAAAGCATTGTATGATGGATTAATCCCAAATTAGATAAAGCATTCTTTCTATTTTTGCAAAAGTTTCACTTTATGTCATGATGCAAATCCACAAGTACAAACCAAATCCAATTGGCACAAGATTATGGGCAAATCACTCTGATCAAGGAGAGATTATGCAGCTCATTAGAGGTCCCCTACTTGCCTAAAACACCAAGTTGCCTTTGCTTGCTTAAGGGTGAAGAAAAGTATCACAACTCACAACAACTCTCATATCAGCTTAGAAACCCTTAAGTGAACTTATCAAACATACTCCACACATCTCAACCAAGCTTTTGCACGACCCTAGCACCTCCCAAACACTCCCAATCTCAGAATCATCTTCAAACTGCAAAAACAGGGCCAGGTCTGCAGTTTGAGTGCCATCTCCCATTTCCCTCGAGCTCTCTTGCCCAAACCAGTTCACATACATTCCCTAGCACCTACGCAAGCTAACCATGCCTTGAAACACGACCTGTAATCCCTCTAACCACTTCCACCATTTTCAGTTTCTTGTTTTGCAGGTGGAGTGCTCTAGCACGATTCAGAAGCTTTCAAGACAAAGTAAACATTGGAATAGCATCCCTGGACCTCAAGGAAGATTTTCCAATCATCACCTTGCACTGAAAGCTCCCTCATTGCCAGATAGAACTTCAGCTGAACAGGTATCTTGGTGAACTCGTATCTCTCTTATTAGACATCATTAGCTTTAAGTTTGTGAATAAACAATGTTCTACTCATGCCACTGAACATGAACATGTTTTTACTTTTCATTTCTTTTGCTTGAGCTGTGAGAATTTAAGGTTTGAAAATGGTAGAAAACTTAGGTCAGGATTTGGGATTGTTAAAATTCTCTCTCATTTCTGAGAGTTAGGAGATGTTCTTTATATATTTGGAATCGTGGTTTCATGCTTAACATTTTTTGTGTTGGAAGTTTGTGCAAAAGATCAAAGAATCAGGATGTTTGAATGTTGGAACCAAGCGCGCGTTTTCTGAACGTTTTTTGGCTGGAGGTTGAAGAAGGGTCTATTGGGCTGGGCTTGTTTCATATTTCTTATTCACACCATGATTTTTGTTTTGCACCCCCTGAGCCCATTTCATTCATTTTTAATATTTTTGACTTTTGCTTTTTTTGATTGGTTCATTTATTTTTTCTCAGCATATTAAAAACATAAAAATATTTTTCTCATCATTTTTTGAATTTATTAAGTATTTATTTGATTATTTCTTTAGTTTGTATATAAATGAATAAATATATACCTTTTGTTTAAAAATACAAAAATAGCACAAATATATTTTTTATACACTTTTACCTTATTTTTACTTCCTGAAAATATTTTATAGAAAAAACACTTTTTATTTTATTTTTATATTAAATATTATTAATTAATATATATAATACATATTTTGTAAATAATATGAATATATAGATATATATTAATATACTTAGGATAAAAATACCAAAAAATGTACATATTTTATTTTTTAATATTTAATACTAAAAAATGCCCTTTTTACAAATATACTATATTTTATTCTATTTTTGTATGTAAATAATAAATAATTGATTAATACCCCTTTGATTAAAATTAGGGTTTTTACCCTAAATTTGAAAATACTTCAAAAATAATACCTTTTTATTTTCTTTTTATTTTACATAAATAATACTTTTTTCATACATATAAAAACCCTTTTTTGCATTCTTGCATATTTGTTTTATTTCCATTTTATTTATGCTTTTAATCATATTGTAAATATTCAAAGAAAATGATGTAATAGCTTAGATTCAATTTCTTGTCTAAATATCTCCCCATTTGTAACATTGTACCCCCCTCCCATATTATTGTGTTGTAATAGCGTAGGAATTTAAATTTCGCACTTTAACGCTTTCTAAACCTACCATGCTAGAGTTAGGGTTTGAATGCGAATAAAACGAACAAACTAGTTTGACCTAATACAAGACAAGAAAAGCATGAAAATGGACAACACATTTCACACTTGCACCCCTAGGGTATTCCACTTTGTTGCCTTCAAATAATTGGGCCATATTGTATGTTGAATTTCTTTGGGTAAAACAAACAATCAAATGATCATAGTCCCTCAAAATGTTGCCTAAATGAATGATCAAGTCCCTTTTAAGAAAAATTGCCCAAAGACATTTAACACTATTGCAATTATGGTCTAAACGATGACCCGCGCCTGTCCCTTTCACCTCCTAATACAAGATTGTCCACCAAATACAATGGTGGAACAAAATTATCAAAAGGTTTAAAACATAACAAAAATCTTTGAGAAAACTTTAGGGTAGACAACTCTTAAGTACTTGTCAGTTTGCCAAGAAAACACTTGCCTATTTTTTCAAAACCCACTTCACAAACACTTTCAAAACAAACTTTCAAAAAACCTTGAAACATCTTTTTAAAAGACAAAACACCTTTTGTAAAACATTCGAGTAAAGAATTGTTACAAGGGTAGCCTATACAAGGCATCTTTTCAAAACATTTTCAAAACCACATACCAAGCACCATTTCAAACAATTGAAAACCAAGGCAAGTTGATCTAAGCAAGTACCTAAGAGCCCATGGATAACCATGGATAGAAAGGGTGCTAATACCTTCCCTTTCTATAATCTACTCCCCGAACCCAAGAAAAAATCTCAAAGGTTTTTGCTGTGCTTTTTAAACCTTTCCTTAGGATAAAATAAAAATTCGGTGGCGACTCTTGCTCAACCGAAACATTTGCGAAAACAAACGCAAAATCCTAGTCAGTTCTCCCACCGTATCACAATATCCAATTCCTCTTTTGTTGTTCCCGCTAACTCCTTAGATCATTGAAGCCATTTTGCTTCTATCTATGCTTTTAGCAAGAAAGGTTTGAAAGCTACAGTCATATTCTTTAAGAATATCTTTTGAACTTGACACAAAATTTGAACTAGAAATTTTTTGAACTTTTTGAATTTCCTCTTTAAGTTTAAAATTATTTTCTTTGAGTTCATATTTTTCTGTTTCATATTTCTCAAGATCAGATGCAAGACTCTTTTTGAGTTTCTTGTATTTGATTTTGAGTTGACTATAGTTTTCCAGAAGTTCTGATAAACTTTCAGCAAGTTCAGCTCTAGTAAATTCAGAGAATACCTCTTTTTGTTCTGACTCACAGTCTGAGTCATTTGCTGTAGTAGCCATCAGAGCTAGGTTGGCGTTCTCATCTTCAGAATCAGATTCTTCTTTAGAGGATTCTGAATCGTCCCAGGTGGCCATCATACCTTTCTTTCTGCCAAACCTTTTCTTTGGTTTTTCTCTTTGAAGTTTTGGACAATCATTCTTGTAGTGTTCAAGTTCTTTACATTCATAACAAATTATCTCTCTTTTATTTGACTTTTTGTGTCCAGAAGATTCTGGTTTATCTTCTGACTTCTTGAAGTTCCTGAACTTCTTCTGTCTGTGCTTCCACATCTGATTGATCCTTCTGGAGAGCAAGGATAGTTCATCTTCTTCTGACGCAGATTCTTCAAAGTTTCCTTCTTCAGCCTGAAAAGCGTTAGTTTCATATTTTTTAATTGATTTAAGGGCAACATACTTACCTTTCTTCTGAGGCTCGTGCTCATCAAGTTCCATCTCATGACTTCTTAGAGCGCTGATGAGTTCTTCAAGAGACACATTGTTCAGATCTTTTGAGACTTTAAAAGCAGTGACCATAGGATCCCATCTTCTGGGTAGATTTCTGATAATCTTCTTGACGTGGTCTGCCTTAGTGTATCCCTTGTTCAGAACTCTCAGGCCAGTGATCAGAGTTTGGAACCTTGAGAATATAGCTTCTATAGATTCACTTTCTTCCATCTTGAAGGCTTCATACTTCTGGATGAGAGCCAGAGCTTTAGTTTCCTTCACTTTAGCGTTTCCTTCATGAGTCATTTTGAGAGACTCAAACATATCATGTGTTGTATCTCTATTTATGATCTTCTCATATTCCATTTTAGAGATAGCGTTTAGAAAAATATTTCTAGCTCTGTGGTGATTTTTGAAATCAGCTTTTTGTTGTCTATCCATATTTTTTATATCAATTTTATTTCCTTCTGAGTGTGTAGGATGTGTGTAACCATCTAAGACTATATCCCATAAATCACTATCATGACCTAGAAAGAAACTTTCTAGTCTATCTTTCCAATATTCAAAATCTTCTCCATCAAATACAGGAGGTTTGTTGTAGCTATTGTTGTTTTGTTCAGTTGCCATTGTGTTTTCTTTCTGGATCTTTTCTTGACACGGTTAAGTGTTGCGCTCAGAACCAGGCTCTGATACCAATTGAAGGTGAGAAAACACTTAGAAGGGGGGGGGGTTGAATAAGTTTCTCCTTTTCTTTTTCTTAAAGGCTAAAAAATAATGGAAAGACACAGTTATTTTTATCCTGGTTCGTTTGAACTCAAACTACTCCAGTCCACCCGCCAAGGTGATTTCGCCTTTCTCAACAAGGACTTAACTCACTATAATCAAACAGATTACAATCACATAACCAAACTGTTGTGACTAATAATTCAAAGCACAAAAACTTACAAGTGACTAACACCACTAAGACTCAAACTAGTCCTAGCCTTCTTGAGAAATCTGACCAAGCTTGGTCTCTCAAGGAACAATTACAAGAATTAAATCTTTATAGACAGTGAAACAAATTTCTTCTTAGAAAGCTATATCATAAATTGTGATTTTTCACTAAGATTAGTTTTGTACAAAGTGTTTGTAAAATAATTTGTGAGCAGCAGAATATTTTCACGTAGTTGGGTTGTTGGCTTGCAATAAATGATATTCTATTTATAGCATGAAGAAAAACGACCGTTGCTGCCTTCAAAAGTGTGGAGTAATGAATGTTTGTGTGTTTGCTTGCAGTATTGCATTTTCCAATGAACTATCATATACACTTGAGTTCATGTAGCCGTCTTTGCATTTAATGAACAAACGACACTTGTCAGAGCATGTTTCCTGAAACTTGACAAGACTTGTTAGCTTCTTTATTCTATCAGAACTAGCTTCACAACTTGCTTCAGAATATGCTTGCAAAACTTCTTATCAGCGCTTGCTTGCAGAATTCTTCTGAACATAGTTTACATGGAAACTTTCTAAGCTTTAGAAGATGCATAAATTAGTTTCTTATCAGATTCAACATCAGAACTTGCGCTAAAACAAATAGTTCTTTCATTAAAGAACTTCTTCATTTATTTTCAGCTCAGCACGTCAAAATGATTTTCATCTAAGAAAATACTTCAGTCAGAACATCATCTGAAACAAATAAATAAGCTCATCAGAGTATCAATTATATAAAACATATTTTATTGTTATCATCAAAACTCTGAGATATGATCAGAACCAATATTGTTCTAATAGTATGAACATGAAATGTTGTTGTGATATTTCCTAGTCTGGGAAAATAAATCCTTGACTGCTGCTGGAGAGTACTGGGAAGCCGAATCCTGGACTGCTGTTTGGTAGATGAGGAAAGTGATTCTTTCATTTATGCTGGGGGTGATGAATGGAGATGATTTGCCGAGGATTTCCTCTTTCCATTTGAGGATACTCTGTCGAGGATCTTTGACTTCTGCTTCAGAATGCTCCGCTGGGGAGAAGATGCTATGTTGTAAGATTTTACCAATGTAGAGAAATAAACTATGTTGGGGGATGAACTTCTGCGGCTAGAGAAATAAACTCTAACAGGGATGAGGATTTATAAACCGCTTGGGATTATAAAATTCAATTGGGACACATTGATTTCAACTCTCTGAGGGAACTTTACTGGAGGAGGTAATTCCTGCTTGGGGGAAGAAGAGGTCAAAACTTTGGTCGTTTTCACTCTGCGGGGATGTAGACATCATTAGGACGTGTGCTGAAGATATAGTGGTGACTTTGCAGTAGGACGACTCTGCCTTTGTACCTGCTGGAGAACATAGTTGCGGGGACTACAAATGGATTTTTGGACTTTGTCTCAGTTCTTAAAGTCATTAGTGACTGTCTTTCTGTTTTCTATTTAAGTATTTCTAAGCAGTAATCATATTCAAATGCATATGTGAAAAATAATCACTGGACATTTTTTTGCAAAACAAAACAGAAAAATTGAACACGAAAAGTTTTGTACTTTCAAAGAAATGATTTGTATTGATTTTGGAGTTTTCCTATAATAGGCGTTTTTTGTACAAAGAGAGTGACATTCTAGTAGGAGAATGCCGTCGTGAAAATGAAAACTATACAAAATAGTGAACAAAGAGAAATTAACTATGTGTAATAATCCCATTGAGTTTCAATTCTGTTATTTCCCTTATGTCCTTGAGCGTCTCATCACTTTGCTACTTGTCCGAAGTTGTCTGGATTGATTGGTATTGTTTGAGCTTGATAGTTGATACTGAAGTCTGGTTGCAAGGTGATCCAATGGAACATAGTTATACGTTTTAAATCCCTAACTTTTTCCTGGACCGCCCTTTCGGGTTTTCAGTCCACTGGGATACCCTTTTTTGCACAAGCCGCCTTTTTAGGTTTTCGACTTGCCGGGTGTACAGATTCTCTTGTATTTATCCCTAATTTTTGCCCGAACCCTTTTGGTTTGCCGGATGCCCTTATTTTTTCCTAGGCCAGTCAACCTAGCGGGTCTTTATTCACGCGTAGTATCTTTTAACTATGTCCACGTTCACAGGGAGAGGAAGATCGTCACCCTCTATAGTGGTTAAGATCATGGATCCACCAGAAAATATGTTCTTGATCATAAATGGCCCTTCGTATGTGGAAGTCCACTTTCTCCTGGGATCATCTTGCGGAAGAATGATGCGCTTGATTACCAGATCACCAACTTGATATACCTGACATCTGACCTTCTTGTTAAAAGTCTTCATCATACGCTTCTGGTACATCTGACCATGACAAACATCAACTAACCTTTTTTTTATCAATCAGGTTCAGTTGGTCAAGTTAGGTATGGATCCATTCATCTTCATTCAAGCCTGAATCCTTCATGATTCTCAAAGAAGGGATCTGGACTTTAATAGGCAGGACAACCTCCATACCACACACCAGAGAGAAAGGTGTTGCTCCTGTCGATGTATGTGTTGAGGTGCGGTAACCATGAAGAGAAAATGGTAACATCTCATGCCAATCTTTATATCTCACCGTCATCTTCTGGATGATCTTCTTGATATTTTTAGCAGCTTCCACATCGCCATTCATCTTCGGCCGGTAAGGAGAAGAGTTATGATGCTGGATCCTGAATTGCTTATAGAGCTCAGTGATTATAGTGTTGTTGAGATTTGTATCATTATCTGTAATGATTCTTTCGGGGATGCCATACTGATACAACCGGCCGAACCGTCATTTGATATAAAACATCAATGAAGTCACCACTGAACATCTTTTATCCCACAAGAAGGTAAAGGTAAACATCGAGAAAACCTGAAGAGGGTGAAATCACAGTCTTGCACAGAGAGATTAGGTAAGAGAGTCTTTTACGCGAAGGGAAGGTATTAGCACCGCACACGCCCATATTACTCTATGGTATCCACTCTTGTTGGTTCTAATCTAAGGGTGTGTAAATATATATATATATATATATATATATATATATATATATATATATATATATATATATATATATATATATATATATATATATATATATATATATATATATATATATATATATATATATATATATATATATATATATATATATATATATATATATATATATATATATATATATATATATATATATATAAGTTGTACAGGGAATGCATGCAAAAGAAAAGAGAAAAGAATGTAGGGAAAATAAAAAATTGTGCTCGCCTGGGCACTACCCCAATGCCTACGTATCCCTTTTAAGGAATCAGAGCAGCCGTAGTTTGGCTCATATATTTTGGTTGGTTTGTGTTTTTTAGTTAAGGAGATAAAAGCAACAATCAAGATGGCAAAACATCAGATAAAACGACAAAACATCAACAACGATGATAAAACAACAAAAAAAGGAACAACAATGACAACACAAACTCAGATGAGATGATAAAACATCAACATGATAGCAAAATATCAGTCAAGATGATAAAACATCACACCTAACAATGATATCAAAAATCAGAGTAGGATAACAAACATACGCGATAGCGAAACATCGGCAAAAAGATAGCAAGATAGCATGACAAAGATGACGAGACATCAACAATCCAGATGACAAAACATCACACCTAACAATGATATTGAGAATCAAAGTAGGATAACAAACACATGCAACAATGAAACATCGGCAACAAACATATGCGATGACGAAACATCGGCTAAAAGATGTCAAGATAGCATGGCAAAGATGGTGAAACATCAATAAACCAGATGATAAAACATCACACCTAACAATGATATTGAGAATCAAAGTAGGATAGCAAACACGTGCGATGGCGAGACATCGACTCCAAACAAATATGCGATGAGAAAACATCGGCTAAAAGATAACAACACGTTATGGTAAAGATGGTAAAACATCAATTTGACAAGGTTTAAAATAAAACAGGAAGGTGCACAAGCAATTAAGATTGGTTTGTATTTTTTACCTTGAAGAAAGATTTAAGTTTATTAAAGATGTTTTATGATTTGCTAAGAAGAATTTTTAGTTTTAAGATGCAATATGCAAAGAAAAAGGAAACAACTAAGGGAGACTATCCTAATCTCTAGCCCTAATGTTATAATACAATGATTGGCCCTAAGATTGAGGACGAAAAAGGGAAGTTTCTACCCTATGTTAGCATACATGGATTCCTATCCTAGGGTCTAGCTCGAAAGAATACAAACATGAGTAGCAGGAAAGGCACATATATGGAATCGCCTTAAACAGGTCTTTAAATAAACCAGAGGGATTCCTGACAGATATCAGCAACAGAAGTCCCTTTCATGCATCTCTATTCCTGTTTGACATGATTAAGATGTAGAGATAAGAATGAGGTTACAATGATACCTAATGGAGTAGGTTTGTTGCCCTTCGAAACGCATGAGATAAGACAAATCTATAGAACTCCCCCTCCTTAATCAACCATTAATTAGGCATTCCCGGGTTGCATCAACGATCGATCACAAGGTCACAAAACAAATGTCCACAAGATAAGGAGAGTGCTTGGAGTATGGGGAATTTTTTTTATTAATAACCATGTATTAAAATAATATTTCGCAAATAACCTGGTTTCGGAAAAAAATTATGCAAATAACCATGTTTGAGATGGCTCCACAAAGGAGGAGTCATCTCAATTGGCGCATGCACCTCCTTTTTTAAGGGAGGCGCCATCTCACTTGGCGCCTAAGTGCTTAGGGCATGCCCTAAGCCAAGTGAGATGGCGCCTAAGTACAATTTTAGGGCAAAATTTTTATTTTTTATTTTTTTTCCTGTGCGTTGCCTATTGGACAGAGATCAACAAAATGGACTTTTTATTAAAAAAAAAAATTACATTCAACTGTATTACATTAAAAGAACAGTAAAAAATGGATACAAAAAATACTGGGAAAAAAAAAGATACATCAGTGATCCCCCGGAACCCGGTAATGACCCCCGGTTCCGCATTCCCGTCCTCGCCTTTCTCTTGCTGGGTGCCGTCGCGTTTCCTGCTGCGGCAAGGTGGATGGCCCAGCGAAGTCAATGCGATCCGAATCCATAAAATCAGTAAGATCTCCATATCTCGAAGATCCGCTCTGGTACAGTCGGTTACCCATACCCTCAAAGTTTGGTCGTGTTGGCGGTGGGTGGGATTCCATGGTTGGTTGGTAGCATTGGTCGTCTGAGTATGGGGGGTAGAAAGGAAATGGATCTTGGGGTGTTTGGTATTGTGGATGTTGGGTGGTTTGGTGATATGGTGGGTGATGGTAGGTTTGGTCGGCTTGGTCATAATCTTCCGACATTCCCATATCAGGGCTAAGGCTGGATGTTGAGGGTGCCATATTGGGATATGTGGAAGACTGAAATTGTGTCTGGGGTATGTGGGTGTGCTGGTATTGGGGTTGGTATTATGGTTGGGTTTGAGGCATATCCGGGTATTGGTAGTTTGGTGGTGATTGTGGTTGGTAGTACGACATTTGATTGTAGTTGTGTTGTGGTGGGGAATATGGTTGGGTGTTTGTGGGTCTGTTTCTTCTTGGGGGTTGGTTGGAGGTTGATGGGTTTTGGGTTTGTTGATGGGGAATCGAGGGTTGTGCCATTGTGTGCGTGGGTCAACCAAGTATCTCGGATGAGACACGTGCATTTCTGGGTTACTAACCGACCTGTACCACGATATATATTGATCCGTGTGTCGCATGTTACCTTGAGTAAGGAAAACCGGGGATTGCAAGATGTAGCGGTGACGCCTCTGCCACATCTTACACCATTCCAGAGCAAAGTCTTTCCAGTTGGTAAGACCCCACTGGGAGTCGACCCTTTTAAGATGCCAGGGGGACAAATCTGTTAGATCACTTGGTATCTCTTGATGCATTCCGAACTGCATCTTCACACGGTCGTTGTGGTGAATCTCCACAATGTTGAACCGAATGAGTGCAGTCTTTGCAGTCCAAGTTGCTGCATCCTCTAGGTTTGGATCATGGCCCAAGCCCAAATATGGTCTCCAGACGAACTGCGATAAAATTTAAATCAGGTTAGCGCAAAAGTAATGTATAAATAATTAAAATGAACAAAAGTTAAATGCTACGACGTACGTCATCTGGGCCTAAGTGATCCAACAGATTCCGGTAGAGTGCGACATTGAATCTAGGATTCTTGCCGTAATCCATACCCCTCACGCAGTACCTAAAGGAAATGAGAAACATGTTATCATTAGCATATATTTTGGAAAGAGCAGAATAGTTATAAATGCTATAACTTAATGACTTACTTTGTTGCGTACGGGAAACCAAAAGCGTTGTTGTTGATGGGGTTTAAGGACTCCATCCTCCACCAACCCCAGGCTTGTAGTAAAAATGCGCACCCATAAAATGTACATTTTTCCTTGACTGCGTTTTTGCACAAGGAACTGTATAGGTGGGCTAATACTGCAGAACCCCAACTATATTTTTTTGTTTTTTCAAAATTTGTTAGTAAATGTAAGTACATAAAATTTACACTATTTCCCGTACTTTCGGGAAATAAAAATGTACCAAAAAGTATCATAAGATACGTTCTGGCTTTTACTACTCGGTCATTCTCTGAGGAATTTTCATTTAATTCCATACTAGCATAATGACGTTTGAGGTCAGTGAGTAGTATTCCCTGCCCTCTTGCTCCACCACCTTCTACCATATCCCTACCCAACAGTTCTTCACACTGTGAGTTGGGTTGTTGAACCGACCCGTTCACCGCCTTACCGTCGATAGGGAGGCCCAGTAGCATGTACACATCCTCGAGCGTGATGGTACATTCACCTATTGGTAGGTGAAATGTATGGGTCTCCGGTCTCCACCTTTCTAACATTGCAAGAATGAACTTTGAGTCAATGGTGCAGTTGGAGATCTTTATCACATGTCCAAAACCTGCATATTCCAGATAAGGGACGATAAATGGGTCGGGAGCCAGGTAGTTGTGCGAACGGATTCTGAATCTTTTTGTGTCCTGAGATCATAATTTAACAGGTGTAAGATTAATTAAGATGAACAACACGTTATTTGAAGTATGAAAAATGTATAACCAAAGAAGAGACTTACAAATGCAGCAATGTTTTCCCTTGTGCCTCTGTGAGTATCGCCCATTGTTAGAAGAGCCATTGTTCAGAATGCTTGAGAGTATGAAAGACTTAGGAAGAGATTGAGAGTATGATAGACTTAAGAAATATTTCGTAGCAGAGAGTGAGAGTTGTGTGGGTGTGAGAGATGTTTCATAAGGTATGTATTTATAGGCAAATAAGTTTGATGTAGTGGTTGCTTGTGCTTGCATGCCTGTGAAGTGTCACATTTGCATGCTTAGGGGGTTACACATATGCATGCATGCATTTACAAAAAATGTAAGGTGTCACTCTTGCAGGCTAGGTGGCAGCCCATGCATGTATCACGATTGGACAGTAAGGGAGGCGCCATCTCACTTGGCGAAAGAGTACAAAAATGAAGGGTTTCGCCACCCCATTTGGCGAATAAGAGGTGACATTTGTTACAACATAGGCTCAGGCTACGTGACAGCCTTTGGGATTCCTTTCTTTATTGCATGCAAGGCCATTGGAGTTGATGGGTGGAGTCTTACACAAAACATGTATGTGTGCAGAATAGGGCCAGGATAGGTGGCAGGCTATGGGGTTTCATAAGCCCATGCATGTATCACGATTGGACAGTAAGGGAGGCGCCATCTCACTTGGCGAAAGAGTACAAAAATGAAGGGTGTCGCCACCCCATTTGGCGAATAAGAGGTGACATTTGTTACATCATAGGCTCAGGCTACGTGACAGCCTTTGGGATTCCTTTCTTTATTGCATGCAAGGCCATTGGAGTTGATGGGTGGAGTCTTATACAAAACATGTATGTGTGCAGAATAGGGCCAGGATAGGTGGCAGCCTATGGGGTTTCATAAGCCCATGCATGTATCACGATTGGACAGTAAGGGAGGTGCCATCTCACTTGGCGAAAGAGTACAAAAATCAATGGTGACACCACCCCATTTGGCGAATAAGAGGTGACATTTGTTACAGCATAGGTTCAGGCTACGTGACATCCTTTGGGATTCCTTTCTTTATTGCATGCAAGGCCATTGGAGTTGATGGGTGGAGTCTTACACAAAACATGTATGTGTGCAGAATAGGGCCAAGATAGGTGGCAGCCTATGGGGTTTCATTATTGCATGTAATATTATTGGCAGCCTTGGGGGGTTGCATCCGTTACTTAATTGAAATTTTTAGCCTTACGTTTAACATAACATTGATTCACATAATCTGTCAAATCTTGCAACCTTCGAATCAGTCATCAAACCTTCAAACATTCCAGCATTCATACCTTCATACAATCAATAAACCTCAAACATTCCAACCTTCTAACCTTAAAACAATTCTACGCAATGGCCTCTTCACCACAATTTGTCGTCAAAGCACATTTCAACGGTGAGACATACATTTGTCCCACAGTTGGGTTTTTGTTTAGAAACACCGACAACGTTCGATTTATCTTAAACGGGAAAGCCAATTTCTCGTACTTCAAGAAAAGATTGGAGGCCAAACTTGAACGAGGCCCGGTATCCCAGATATTTTATCAGAATCCAGTTTTTTTGGAAACAACCAAGTAATTTTTTATAAGGTTGAAGTTCAAGATGACGAGGATCTCCAGAACATGATTTCCAGCCATGTCTATTCTGGAAACGACTCTATTGAGTTGTACGCTTTGCTTCAAGAGCCTCCGGTGACACAGGAAGTAGAGTCTCCGGTGACACAGGAGGTTGATCCTTTAGAGAATGAACAAGATGAGGTAGATGCAGTTGATGATGAAGAAGAAGATAACGAGTTAGAGTTTGATGAAATGGTGAACGATGATTCTGACGATGATGGCATCCCAAGTATTCCTACAGACAAAATCTACACACCACCTCCGCACATGACAAACTTCAACATGGGCGGAGATGAACCTTCTACTGACTTATTTTTCAAACCGTATATGCAGTCGGATGAAAATTTAAAAGAGAAGGACAAGTTTCGTAACAGAGAGGAATGCATCAGGGCCATTAAAAAATTTCACATGCTCAACTCGGTTGATTTTAAGGTGGATCGTGTCAACCCGGAAAGGTACAAGATCAAGTGTGTCCACCCTGACTGTATGTTCAAGCTGACCGCATCATACAGATTAAGGGGTGACTGCTGGGTCATAGGTTCCATGACTACCCACACTTGTGTAAGTTCCACTCAATCACAGGACCACCGAAAACTCAACCATGATCTAATCTGTCAAGAAATCCTACCCTTGGTCAGCAACGACCCATCTTTGAAGGTGAAAACAATCATCTCCCACATCACCACGGTTTTTAACTACACTCCGTCTTACTGTAAGGCATGGTTAGCAAAGACTAAGGCGATTGAAAGGGTGTACAGAAACTGGGAGGAGTCATACCGAGAACTTCCCCGCTACCTGAATGCACTCAAGACATATTCTCCAGGTAGTGTTTATGTTCTGGAAACATTGCCAGCGTACGCCCAAGATGGTAGTCTACTGCATGGCAACGGAATATTCAGTCACGTGTTTTGGGCATTTCAACCATGCATCACAGGGTTTGCATCATGCAAACCAATTCTACAAATTGACGGGACTTGGTTGTATGGGAAGTACAAAGGCACGCTATTGATGGCAGTTGCACAAGATGGCAACAACAACATTTTCCCCGTTGCGTTTGCCCTTGTCGAGGGGGAGACCGGTGGTGCTTGGAGCTTTTTCCTGAAAAATCTTCGGACACACGTGGCACCTCAACCAGATCTCTGTTTGATCTCAGACAGACATGCCTCCATTGAAAGTGCCTACAATAATCCAGCAAATGGTTGGCATGACCCTCCTTCTACGCATGTCTATTGCGTCAGGCATATCGTCCAGAATTTCTCGAGGGAGGTCAAGGACAAAACATTGAGGAAAGCGGTTATGAATGCGGGATATGCATTGACACAACCCACATTCAAATATTACCGCAACGAGATCCGTTTGTCTAATCCAGAAGCCGGTACGTGGATCGACAATATTCCGGTCGAAAAGTGGACTAGGTCATACGACAATGGCCAAAGATGGGGGCATATGACAACGAATCTTATTGAATCAATGAATGGGGTATTCAAGGGCATACGAAACCTCCCAATCATTGCCTTGGTAAAATCCACGTATTTTAGGATGACTGCGTTATTTGCCAAAAGAGGTGAAATGTGGTATGCGGTGTTACAATCAGGACAACTATGGAGTGAAAGCTGCATGAAATACATTAAGGCTGAAAGTGCTAAAGCCAACACTCACATGGTTACACGGTTTGACCGACACAGCCACAACTTCATTGTGAAAGAGACAATCGACCACAATGAAGGCCTGCCAAGACAAGAATACAGGGTCATTTTACCTTCTCAATGGTGCGATTGTGGAAGGTTTCAAGCATTTCGTATGCCTTGCTCTCATGTCATTGCCGCTTGTGCTCATACCCATCAAGATGCGCTTCAACTGCTGTCAAACGTTTACAAATCTGAAACGTTGCTCACTGTTTACAACAACAACTTTCCTTTGGTGGCAAAACCGGATTATTGGCCTGAATACAACGGCGATATAGTTTGGCATAATGACCAAATGCGAAGGAAAAAGAAGGGTCGTCCCAAAAGTAGGAGCATCACAACAGAAATGGACGATCTTGACAGGTTGGAAAGAAAGTGTGGTTTATGCCGCCAGGTCGGACACAATCACAAAAACTGTCCGAATCGGGCGTCTGGCTCGACCACATAAATATTGTAATACAATAAATCTTTTTAATATTTGTGTTGTAAACATTAGGGTTTTCCGTTAATAAAACTGTTAACACAATTTAGGAAATTCAATCTAGGAAATTACATTAGGGTTTTCGCGTACAACAATGATTAACGATATTAAATCTAGGAAATTACAACTGTTAACACAATTTCATCTGACCCATGCATCATCAGCATTACATCACTGTCTGTTTTGACTTCCTCCAACCACACATTAGGTCTTCCTGTGGCATGCGAGGTTGTTGTTCGTTTTCGCTGGATCCTTCGAATTTTCCCCCCCTGCGCGATGTCTCCATCTAGCCACCGCATCAACTCCCGCTTCAGACGCTCCATGGAGTGAATGTGCCAGAATTTCATTTTCATCGCAGGTTTCGTGGCGGAGAATATAACGTAACCATCCCTGCTAAAAATCATAGGCGACGTCATTACGCAAATAACGGAGTACAAAATAAAAATACAGTGCGAGAAAGTGTGAGAAATTTCGAAGAAACGGACGGATTATTTATAAAACAGCATTTTGCCCTAGTTTTGCCCTAGGCGCCAAGTGAGATGGCGCCTCCTCTCATTTTTAAGGAGCATGCGCCATCTCACTTGGCTAAAAGCCAAGGGAGGCGCCAAGTGAGATGGCGCCTAGGGCAAAACCCTAGGTGCATGCGCCAATTGAGATGGCTCCTCCTTTGTGGAGCCATCTCAAACATGGTTATTTGCGTAATTTTTTCCGAAACCCGGTTATTTGCGAAATATTATTTTAATACATGGTTATTAATAAAAAAAATTCGAGTATGGGAGTTGAACCGGGTTATGATTAACCAAGGGGTGTACTTGATTAATCTCATGAGAGTAGGTGCTCCTACCCTCAACCATGAGACCCTTTGTGCATGGAAACACTTGTTATATGGACCAAAGTGGTTGATTCAGGTTATGATTAACCAAGGGGTGTACTTGTTTAATCTCGTGAGAATGGCCATGCCCAAACTCAACTATGAGACCCTTTATGAAGATGCTTGGTATATGGACCAAGGGGAGAGAAGAGAGTTGCTTCAATGTATAAGATAAAAATCAAAAGCCCATACAAGGTGGCTATATTCATGCTCCTAGAAAGTGGGACTAGCGTGGCACTAGTATTCTAAACGACCAATTGGAACAATTGATCGAATAGTTGTCGCTATAGAAAAGCCCATGACCAAACTATGAAATGTGTGCAAGTGTGCATTTGTAGGTGGATACCTTTTCATTGATGATGAGTCTAAGAGGAGGCCATGTGTTCTAATTTAAACAAAATATGCATGATATCAGTTTAAACATATAAAGAGAATGGCAAAGAAGATAAAATTCTAAGCTATTACAAACCATATGGGAATGGGAGTACAAGTTTACGAATGGGGATGAGTCAAATCGATAATATGATAAAACGTTTAAATAAACAATCAATATAACCCAATCGAATTAAATTGAATAACTAATTAAATTTAATAAACCTATCTAATAAAATTAAATAGCAAAACAATTAATGATATGAAAAATAATATATTAAATTTAATTATTTTATTTTTTGTTAAAGAATAAAATTATATTTTTGTATTTTATATTTAATAGAAAACCTAAATAAACAAGAAAATACAAAATATAAAAGAAAAAGAGGACAACGGGCCTGAGAATTAAGCAAAAGGAGGGGTCCTGAAAAGCAAATTCGCCCCAGGCCCAAGATAGGTGATCCGTGTGATCCTGTATGTTCATTCCACTAGGGTTCACCGTGGCCAGCTACTATGGAGCGTTGATGAAATTATGATGATGATCCAACAGCTGAGAGAGGCAAAGGTGCATGTTAGGCGAGTGAAAAGGCATGCATAAGATTCATAAGCTCCACCTAAATGGTGACAAGTGTCCCAAAGGTGGCGACACTTGTGACCACCGTACCTTCCCTTGAGCTCATAACAAAACAATGTAAAAATAAAGGAACACCAGTCATTAACAAGAAATAAAAACTAAATAAAGATAATAAACTCTTATTCTATTCAAATTGTTCGCTGTCTCTCGTTCTCTCACGAGTGGTGCTCATCAAAGACGAAGATACCGCCGTGCCGGAAATCGCCTTTATGGCGGCGGCGACGGCAGAGACCTCATATCTTGCCCTAATCCTTCTTCTTCTTACATATTCATGTTCACCTCTCTCTTCTGATTACAAATCTAGTTTTCGATTTTGCAGGTGAAGCCTGGTTTGACGTAGATATTGAAAGAGGGTTTTTGAAACCCTAGCCCCAGGTTCGTGAAAGTCAGCGATTATGATGTGAAATCGGTGATGATAATGCAATTTATGAGCTTACTCCGATGAGATCTTTCTGCTTTTTACTCTTTTCTTCTCTCTCTAATTAAAGTTCTGAAGGGTTTGGTATTATCAGAAAAGGATGAACAATTTTGTTGCTTGAAAGATGTGACATGAAATATATGATTTCTTTATAGTTTTCTTACAATCTCAAGGGTTTGTGAGAGAAAGGTGATGAAAATATTTTTAGGTTTTTTTGTTTTGCTACTGCGTAACTTTTGGTTTTTGTGAACAATTCCTCTCCTTGTTTCAGTGCCTTTGAATGCTTAAATACTGATACGATTTTAGGGTTTGATTTCTGTTTGTGAGTTTGCTGAGATTTGTTTAACAGACTTGCTGATTTCAAAATTGGGCTTTTGCAGTCTTCTGATTTGTATTTATTTTTTCTAATATATGATATTTATTTTATTTTGTGATAATTTGTGACATTCTCTTTGTTGAGATGTGATCCCGCTGCTTGTTGGGCTGAAATGTGATTTGGACTTGTGATTTCTTTGGGGCCTCAACTGAGTTTGCAAATTTGTTGGGTTGAGACTTGATTTTGACTTGCTATGAACCAAATTGAGTTTGTGATTTGTAGCATAGGAAACAGGCCCGTGATTGCCTTCTTGAAAATTGATTCTGTTGTTTTAATTTTCTGATGTTGGAATTCTTTTGTGAACCAAAACTTGTTTTGAGATTTGCAATAGAATTTTGCCCATGATTATATATTGACATTCTGATTTTATTTTGAAACACATGCATATGAGGCTTTGTGGATGCTCGAATGTGACTTAAAAAATAACCCTCAAAACTGATTCCTCTACACAAACTCTCATGGTGAATTTGAAGATGAAACTTCTTGGAAAATTCTGTTTAAGTTTCAAAGTTTGATTGCTTTCTAACTAATTTCTTTTCTTTTTGTTTTATGAACACAACAATGGTGAAAGTATGAAGAAAAAAGATATAAAGTGGACCGAAATGAGCATGGAGAATATGCTTGAAGAAGAAGAAGTAAAACTCAATAACTTAGACTTAGGAAACTCTTGATTTGTTGTTATATTTAAATGGAATTTGCCTCAATGTAATATTTTGTAAGCTTATCAAATTTTGGATAGAATTTGCAAAACAAACTTTTTGTAAAAGTATTTGTAAAACAAACTAAATCTTGAATGAAATCCAAATAAATACTTCTTCAACTTTTGCTTTTATATTGAAGTGAACTTGTATTTTCAACATTTTTAAACTTGTATGTATTCAAATTTTAAATTGAGCTTGTAAGTCTTGAAGACTTGGAACTTGAACTTGAACAATCTTTCTTTTATTGAAAATGAAACTTTGGTGAGAAATGGATGAAATTTGTATAAAGTTAGACTTGTAGAAATGGGTACCAAAATGAATGCGTAGAACTTGAATTCCAATGATAACCAATTCTTATTAGCCTTCTCCACCTTACTTTGTTTTCAATTGAAGTGTATAAGGAAAGTATGACATAAATTTCAAGGAAACAGCCATGAATGAAACTTGACCAAACATTTCAAATGGATTCTCTTCCACTAAAAAAATCAACCAAACCCTAAATGATGAATCAACCTCCAAAAGATCATAAGAACTAAATGAAACCTTAAAGCTGGGGCGCTTTAAATGATGATAATTGCTGGATCAAGACCTGAGTCATCTATTGATACTAAATGCAGTAGAAATGCATCCCAATCCTCAATTTACAGATGAATCTTTCTCCAACTCTCTAACCATAAGTGACTTACGCTTCAAGCAATCAAACATTCACTTGATCTTAGAACCAGATAAAATCTCTTCTTAGTTGATGATTGAACGTGCCCTGCGATAAAGCTCAGGATGATAATGCTTCAAAGATTTTTGTCAAGAAAGACGTTAGATTCAATAATAAAACTCTGGCGCAAAAGCCAATGGATAGGAATAAACAATGATAATATTCAATATACTTGCCCATTCAAACTTCTGATAAATTAGAGAGACATTCAAGATATCCTGAAGTATGGGAACCTTATGTAGCTTGAGTGACCCAAAAATTGAGGGTCTGAGACTCATCTCTTCAATGATTGATGAAACAACCAACTTCACAATTTTTTTAGAAAATCATGAAAACCAAAAGGGCGTATTGATCTTGTCCTTAAAATGCATGAATGCGCATGATGAAACATAAGCCACAAAAGTAAGATGAAGAGGGCAAATTTTAGGGTGCAACACATACCGACATATAAGGTTATGCTTGATGAATCGCGCCATAACATTCTTGGTAACATAAGCAAATGAGGCAACCTCAACCCACTTCGTGAAGTAATCAATGGCGACTAGGATGAATCGATTCCTGTTTGAAGCGGTAGGTCTAATCTCTCCGACCATATCAATGCCCCACATTGCAAAAGGCTAGGGAGCAGTTAAGACATTCAGAGGAACCGGGGGGTACATGTACTTTATCAGCATAGATCTGGCATTTGTGATAAGTTCGTGAATGCTGGCAACAGTCTGCTTCCATAGTGGACCAATAGTATCCTGCCCGTAGGATCTTTTTAGCCATGGTGTGTCCACTAGAATGGGTGCCAAAGGTACCTTCATGTAAATCTGCCATAATCCTCTCTGCTTCGCTCTTGTCTACACACCGAAGTAAAGTAGAGTCGTGGTTGCGCTTGTAGAGGATTCCATTACTAAGGAAGAACTTCGCAGAGAACCTACTTAGAAACTTATTATCATTGACATATGCCCCCTCAGAGTATTCTTGAGCTTCGAGATGCCTTTTCACTTCATGGAACCAAGGTTTGTCTGTTACCCCTTCAGTATCGATCTCATAGTAGTAAGCTGGTTCATCCAATCTCTCAATAGTGATTTGAGGAGCCTTATTGTCCCATTTGTCCTTGAATATGGATGACATAGTAGCTAGCGCATTCGCTAACTGATTCTCTTCTCATTGAAAAGGTTCAAAAGTGACTTCCTCAAAGTGTGGAATCAGTGTCAACACATGTTCTTTATACGGGATGAGATTAGGATGCTTCGTGTCCCACTCTCCTTTGATTTAACTTATTACCAAGGTTGAATCTACGAAAACACTCAAGAACTTGATTCTTAGGTCAATAGCAGCTTTGAGACCCATGATGCATGCTTCATACTCAGCCATATTGTTGCTACAGTTGAAACATAGTCTTGCGGTGAAAGGAGTATGACAACCCTCGGGAGATATAATTACAGCACCGATGCCATTGCCAAGTGCATTGGAAGCTCCATCAAAAAACATAGTCTATCGGGATCCTTTCTCAGGTCCTTCATCTGGTCCATGTTCTTCATAATCAGTCACTAATATAATATTCTCATCCGGGAATTCAAAGTTCATGGATTGGTAGTCTTCCATGGCCTGATGAGCCAAATGATAAGCTAATACACTTCCCTTGATTTCTTTCTGGGTTGTATATTGAATATCGTATTCGGTCAAGATCATTTGCCATCTCGCTATTCTTCCAGAGAGAGCGGGCTTCTCGAAGATATACTTGATAGGATCCATCTTAGATATCAATAAAGTAGTGTGAGTCAACATATACTGTCTTAGTCGGTGAGCAGCCCATGCCAAAGCGCAACAAGTTTTCTCGAGCAGTGAGTATCTTGTTTCACAGTCGGTAAATTTTTTGATAAGGTAGTATATTACATGTTCTTTTTGGCCAGACTCGTCATGCTGCCCCAACACACACCCCATTGAGTTATCTAACACTATTAAGTACATTATTAGAGGTCTTCCTTCAATCAGAGGCATCCGAATTGGAGGCTCTTGTAGGTATTCCTTGATTCTGTCAAAGGCAGTATGGAATTTGTCATTCCACTTTACCACTTGATCTTTCTTCAGGAGTTTGAAGATTAGCTCACAAGTAGCAGTTAGATGGGAAATGAACCTGGCAATGTAATTTAGGCGTCCCAAGAAACCTCTAACTTTATTCTCAGTGTGAAGAGCCGACATCTCTTGTATAGCTTTGACCTTTGCAGGGTCTAGCTGGATATTGTTGTCACTGACAATGAAACCTATGAGTTTACCAGACCTTACCCCAAAGGTGCACTTGTTTGGATTTAGCCTCAACTTGTACGTATTCAGTCTATCAAATAGCTTTTGTAAGTGATCGGGTGGTCTTCCTCTGTTTGAGATCTGGCTATCATGTCGTCAACATAGACCTCTATCTCGTGATGGATCATGTCGTGGAACAAAGATACCGTGGCTTGCTGATAGGTTGTCTCAGCATTCTTCAACCCAAATGGCATAACCTTGTAACAGAAGGTACCCCATTGTGTGACAATAGTTGTCTTCTCCATGTCTTCGGGTGCCATATTGATCTGATTGTAACTAGAGAATCCGTCTATGAAGGAGAATATCTTATGTTGTGCGGTTTTGTCAACCATAACATCAATGTGGGGAAGCCAAAAGTCATCCTTGGGGCTTGCCCTATTCAAGTCTCTTTAGTCCACACACATACGTACCTTTCCATCCTTCTTAGGCACCGGAACTAAGTTAGCAACCCATCGTGAATAGGAGGTGACAACTAAGAACCTAATGTTGAACTGTTTCATAACTTCCGCCTTGATCTTCTCTAACATTTCAGGACGCATACAATGGACCTTTTGCTTTACTGGAGGGCATTCCTCTTTTGTCGACAGGTGATGAACCACAGTATCGGTGTCTAGTCCTGGCATGTCGTCATATGACCAATTAAAGATCTTAACATAATCATGCAACATCTGAATCAATCGTTGTTTGACACTAAGCTCCAAATTTGCACCTATCTTGACTTCTTTTCTGTCCTCTTCTGTACCCAGATTCACAGTCTCAACTGGCTCTTCATGAGGTTGTATAGCCCTTTCTTCCTGCTGTAGCAGTCTAGCAAGCTCTCCCAGTACCTCACAATATTCCTCGCCTTTGTCCTCAGCTTGGTTGATCGGATTTTCAAAGTCATAAACGGCAATAGCAAAACCATTACCAATGGGATCCATAGTGGATATGGATCTGCAGTTTGATGCGTGAGTGTGTGTAAGAGCATAGCTGTATTGATAAAATAAAAGCAGAAAAGAAAAACAAAGAGCACAAAATTTGTATGCAAAACGTCCAATGCTTTATTAATGACATATGACATTGAAAAATTATAACCCTCACAAATGAACCATTGTGCCCCGGGTAAGACACAATGCCATATAGTTTATATTATTCATTTATTACATATCTATAAAAACAAAAAGACAATTACTTATGAATAAAAGTAATCGGCATAAAGTCTTTAGCTGTCCAGTTACTGGGTCCACCGTTGGTAGTAGGGAAGATCTAGCTATCCATGTCATAGTCATCATGACTGTTTTCTAAAGCGTTGATCCCATGATTGCTGATGCGTAGGGGAGGTTCTCCAGAGCGAGCATGACGAATAACCTTTTGAGCCCCTGAAGTTAAATCCAAACCGAACTTATCAGATTTATATGGAATGTCAGGGAGTTAGCCTCAAATGGTACACCCACCTTCTTTAACTACTGCTTTGGCGTCTTTGAGAGAAGCCACTTTCAAGGGAGGTATGGTGATCTTTGGCATACTGGTAACAATCTCGGTTGCAACCAAGGTCTGAGGTACCTCTTCAAAATTCTGACAAGGAGTCTCGATGAATTTTCCATCCATTTCCCCATACCTGAAAGAGTTTAGGTGGCTTACCATGTACTCCTCCTCACCACATACTGTGACAATCTATCCCTTTGTTGGGTACTTCAACATCTGATGCAGAGTGGAAGTAACAGCTCTGGCCTCATGGATCCAAGGGCGTCCCAACAAACAAGAGTAAGATGGTCAGATGTCCATCACGTGAAGGTGGTGTCAAAGGTCTGAGAACCAACTTTGGTAGGGATGTCCACCTCCCCGTGCACCATTCTTTTTGAACCGTCGAAAGCCCTCACCATAATGTCACTGGGCTTCGGAGTCAAACCTTCGTAGTCTAATCTGTCAAGAGCCTTCTTGGGCAGAACATTCAACGATGATCTAGTATCCACTAAAACATGGGCCAAAGTGGTGCCCTTGCATTTGATGGATACATGCAGCGCATCATTGTGTTTTCTGTCCCTGGGTGTCAGATCAGCATCAGAAAAACCCAGCCTATTATCTGTAGTCAAACTAGCCACACAATCTTCAAATTGATCAGTGGAGGTTTCTTGCGGCACGTGAGCAGTTTAAGGAATTTTACCAAAGCCTTTGCATGAGCTTCAGAGCACAACAATAGAGCCAACATTGAAATCTTGGAAGGGGTCTGCCCCAGTTGTTCGACCACTTTGTAGTCGTTGTTTTTAATTATTTTCAATATTTCTTCCATTTCTTTCTTAGAAACCTCTGGAATGGATTATGAATACGCCTTTGTTGTACCCTAAAATTTTCCCTCTCACTTATCAAGAATTTTCTCAGAAGATTTCATTTTGGCTCAAGACTGCATTAAGGTTGATCAACTTAAGACACCTCCTTAAGCACTAATGACCAAAATTAGGGTTTGAGATTGCACAAGTATATTTGAACTTCCAATGCCCCATATGACTTTCATGTATCATTATGGACCCTCAAGGTTACTCATGTCATGTTTCAAGCTTTGTATCACACTTTTGCTCAGTCAATTGAGCAGTTGACCTAAAAATCAATTGTATTGAGGAAAAAGTCAACTATGTCCAATTTACAGTCAAGCTCCATAATTTTTGATCCACATCAACATTTTAAACTCATATGTATCATTTGATCAAGTTTGGACCATAATTCCTCAAGAAATTTGATCAAATCTTCAAAAGGGCAAAATGGTCAAATTAGGGTTTTGACTGGGAAAGGGCAATTTCTAATTTTTGACCTAGAAAATGGTCATTTGGTTTAAGGCATGATCTCAAGATTCCAATTGCATCATTTTTACCTAATGACATGGCTCAAAACATTGCTCAAGCCCAATGGATTGACAAATGAATTTTTAGTCAACTGATCAAAAGTCAACTGTATACTGAAAAGTCAAACTTTGACTTTTTGGTAAAAATCAAATGTCAAAGATCACAATTCATCAAAGAATGTAAAAATATGAAACTTATTCATCAAGAAATCAAAAATTCAAGATTTCATTTTGAAAAGTTAAAATTTCTAAACTTAGAAATTTTTGTAAGTGTTGGAAATTTCTTATTTTTTCATAACTTTGAGCAAAATTTTCACCATGATGCAAGATGATTAAAAAGAAACTTTCAACATGAAAGTTGTAGATCTCCATGAAATCTACAACATTTCTTTACACAACTCCTTCCAAAAGTGCTTGGATCTCAAGTTATAATTTTAAGAACACATGGTCATGAAACAAAACACTTAGTGAAATTTTGCCCTAATTTGGTCAGGAGTTGACCTAACTTCATGGCACTTTTTCATATAGTTCCAAGGGGATTTTTCAAAAGTGATTCAAATATGGGTTGCATAGAACATTACAATCTTTCCAAAATGTCCAAGAACTCCTTGAGATCATTTTTGAGTAGGGAGAATCAAATAGATGAAGTTAGGGTTTTATCACTTGAATTACAAGTCATTTTGTGATGAATAAGATTCAAAATTCAAACTCATGCTGTATAACCTCTACTTTGGAGGCCTCAAACTTGTTAGGAACTCCATAATTAATTTCTTGCACAGCTGTTAGAGGTCTCATTTTAAGCATTCAATGCAAGGCCATGCTTTATATCCATTTTGGGAAGAAAGTGCACATTGCCATTTTGATAAAGTGACTTTTTGAACAAAACTTGTTCTTGAGCCTTAAAATTGTTTTCTTCTGATCATACAAGTCCCATAACTCAAGAGAAACTTTTTAGACACTTACAATCACTCAGCCCATGCTTGTACCTCCTCTTGAAACTTGTTTTCCCACTTTTTTTCAAAATCAAGTAACCTAGCAATTAGCTTGTAACTTGTACTTCTGACTTTCCAAAGCACTCAAACCCTCTTGCTTATACATACACAAGTTATTTTCCACAAATCCCACGCATGCTTAAGCCCTGAAAACACCCAAGTCAGTTCTCCCACCATATCACAGCCTTCGTCTGGACAGGCTCAACCAAAATCTCTTTGCCCCGAGTCTCGGCTGACTCGGTGACAGGGGTGGCAACAGGGTTAATCACAGGAGTAGTATTGGTAGTAATAGCAAGAATAGTAGCAGGAATGATCACAAGAATAGTAACGACTTTAGGAGGATAAATCTCGGGAGAGAACACTCTTCCGCTTCTTTTTATTTTACTTGTCCCAACGATATTGTCAACGTCAGGATCAGTACTTTCAGTGACCTTGTCTTCAGCAACCAATAGGTCTTGCTTGACGCCATGGTAATAGACGTCAGCCCCATAATTCCAGGGAACAACTTTGTTCGAGGAATATGGTATTGGCCCTGGCATAGGGATGATTAGGGGAGCCAACTTTGGAGTAGATGTAATCTTAACAGGTCTTTTGGTAGAGACCCTGGGAGGATTGGTGGAAATGGTTATAATCAAAACATCTTTACAGGAAACGGTTATGATAGGAGTCTTCTAAAAAATAATCTCTCTATCATCCATCAGGCGCTGAACATCTGCTTTCAACAAATAGCAACCAGTTGGTAGAGATAAACACAAGTGGAAACTTTCACCATAACCCGGAAATAAACCGGCTTGCAACAAATTCCTCTTAACAGTCATGAGAGGAGTAACAAGTTCCTCAACGGAAGCAACAAACATATCATTGTCAACAACATTAACGCCATGGCCGGACTTGGGCATGGGAGCAATTATAACATTAGGAGTTTCCAGAGCATCAAATTCAATCTCCTTTGCCTCGATCAGATCCTGCACCTTATTCTTTAAAGCCCAGCAGTCGTTTGTATCATGGTCTGGGCTTTCAGAATGGTAAGCACACCGAGCCTTTGGATTATAGTGAGGAGATGCAGTGTTGGGATTTTTGGGAGATTCCCTCAAATTTACCAGATTGGATTTCAGTAAGTGGGGAAAAACTTGAGACAAAGTCATATTAATCTGGGTAAACTGTCTCATAGGCCTTTCTGCTCTAGGATGATTGTTCCGCTGTTGAGTAGTTGCAGGCTTGGATATCATTAAAGCCCCTACCGTTGGACGGCGTTTGGTTCTGCCCTGATTTCTTTGACTGTAAACAACATTGACCTCTTTCTTTCCCATAAAAGGTCTCTTTCCTGCACTTGAGGAGGTATCTTTTTGAATCTTGCCGCTTTTAATACCATCTTCCACTCTTTCTCCGGTTAGGATCAGCTCAGTAAAACCAGCTGAGGAGCTTCCAATCAGATGATTGAAAAATAGACTAGATAGAGTACCCAAAAACATATCCACCAACTCCCTATCAGACAGAGGGGGTTGGACCCTTTCTGATATGTCTCTCCACTTCTGGGCATAGTCTTTAAAACCCTCGCTTGAACCCATGGACATACTTTGGAGTTGCGTGCGAGTTGGAGCAATGTCTGTATTATATTGGTACTGCTTATATAAAGCAGCATCCAGGTCTTCCTAGTTACGGATATTGGTTCCCTCCAGCTGATAGAACCATTCAAGCTGAGTCCCGGATAGACTGTCTTGGAAGAAGTGGACCCATAAATCCCTGTCAGCAGTGTGAGGCTGAATCTTCCTCACATAAGATCGGAGATGTATCTTGGGACACGAGACCCCATCGTACTTAGAAAACATCGGAACCTTAAAATTATGAGGGATGACAACCCTAGAAGCCAAGCCCAACTCTTCAAAATCCAGCCCATGTACCTTCTGGATTTCCATTGCGTCCATACGATCCTCCAGCCATTTGTATTTATCGCCAGCAGAAGGATACTTCTCCTCATTATAGTCAGACTCACTATCATATTCCCCCGGGCTGAGGTCTTTTTCTCTTGTCTCCACTTCCTGATTGTCTCCTTCTTTTAATGAAGTTACTAGTTCTGAAGCTCGCCGCACTGGTCCTCTGATCCTTCTTCCCAAGTTCACCAAACCAACTGGTTTCTTTGGCTTCTTCTTTTTATCCTTCAGTATGAGAGCTTTCAGATCTTCTTTCCCTTTAGCTAGAGCCACGATCATTTGCTGGAACTGGGTGTTTTGTGCCTGGAGATCCTTGATGTTTTGTTCAAGATCCATTTCTTTCCTTGCTGAAATAAACAACAAAGATAAGAACCCTACTTTGAAACTTGCTTATGCAATGAGATGTATGATATATGTATGCAATGTTTTCAAGGATTTCTAAGAATTAAATTTGCTTATCCAAAGGGAAAACAAACGTTAATTGCATTAATAAGTTTAAACGGTTACAATGATGCCTCTTGGGATTACAAAGGAAGCAACAAAGAAAAAAAATGAATCTCAAAACAAAAAAGGACTCAGGCTTCCCACATACGCATCCTCTTTGGTGCAATATAGGCATTTATACTTTTCTCTTCGTGAAGTAGCCTGGTGAGCTCTAAAACTTTCTTCTCTCTAGCGTAGAATTGGGTTTCAAAGGTATCTCGTTCCTCTTTGAGTTGAATCCAGGATTTTTGTAACTCCTCGAAATTAGTTGACATGTCAGGATGAAGAACAATGTAAGGAGTGTCTCCCTCAGAAATTGGTTCCATGATGATGGGTAGAATGGCCTCATAAGGCATCCTGAGACTTTGAACATGGGCTCGTACCCAATTAAAATAAGGTTCCAAAGGAATGGAGTTCTTATGCCCCCGTGTTTTACTATAAACTTTATTCACCATGCCCCAAGCTCTTATGAACCTCTGACGATAACCCTGAACAACATTCTCATAGTCGAATGCGATTCCTTGGACAAGTGTATCATGAGGACTATCCCTCATAGCATAACCAAACTGTCGCAACGCCAAGCAAGGTTAATAAGTGATTCCTCCCCTAATTCCTAGGAGAGGGATATTAGGGAATTTCCCACAGCGGTCAATAATGGAAATATTCCCCAAGGATCAAGGACACCAATGAATATCTGAATGTGTGAGGGACATCAACCTATTCGACCATCTCATTCCCTGCTCATTCTTCAAAACAGATCGAGGTAGGTGTGAAATAAACCACCTAGCCAACAAAGGAGTGCAACACAAAAGAGTTCCCCCTCTCTTTACAGTGCGGGTATGTAGAAAGTGTAGGACATCTCCAAGTAAAGTAGACACTGGATTATGAGACAAAAAAACCTTGACCATATTCACATCTTTGAGTTGGTACGGATTAGGAAATAGTAACATCCCATAGATGAGAAGGGCCAACACTTCTTCAAAAGATTGTAAATCCAGAGTATCCCAAAAATGGTGAGCCTTCTCAAATAGAAACTTAGCTAGAAACCCTTTGACGCCTCTTCTTGTTTCCCAATTTGCTTATACATCGGACCATTGTAAAGACAGGGCATGATAATTCTCTTTAGGTTTTGGGTCTCTTTCCATACTGTTGAAGGGTAACTGATCAAGAATGGGCACCCCCAATAACTGAGAAAACTCCTCCATAGTGGGCACTAACTGGTAATCAGGAAAGGTGAAGCAATGATGTAAAGGGTCGAAGAACTGAAAGAGCACCTTTAACATTTCTTCATCAGGGTTTGAGGTGACCAAGTTGAGAAGTCGACCATGTCTTTTAGTGAATGGAGAGTGTGTAGCGATAGAAATGTTTAAGAATAAGCCATTGGATTGACTAGACTTGTACATATCAAAATAAAAATCGCCACCGCGCTTTATTGTTTCCAAAGGAATGGAAAAAGAGCGAGTAACCCAAAAGAGGGGGAAAGATTCTAGGTAAGGGGGTTGGTTATGCAAAGGGAAGGTATTAGCACCCTAAACATCTGCGGTACTCCGCAGGAACCTCTTTGAAAAAAATCTGTATATTTTGGCTATAAAATGTTGTATAAAAAATAGATGGTGGAGGTGAGAAAAGAAATATTTTTTTTAATGATTTCTGCACCCATTGCGGTTGCGAACCTTTAGTGCCTACGTACCACCTTTCATGCAATAGGGGATCAAGGTACACGTAGTTCACCTTTTAAAAATTTTAAAACACAAATGTGTTGGTTAATTTTATGAGATAAGACATCATCGTCATTGTCTGTATGGAAAACATACTTACTACCCACAATCATGAGAAAGGAGAATTTTCATCATCTCAAAGTGGAGGATATGGCTTGGATTTTAAAATCAATAATACCTCACTCAACACCCAAGTGGAAAATATCTCTCTTCACTACATATTATAGAAGTATATTTGTTTGCATAATTACAAGGATTGACAAGAGTCTAATCTTTTGAGAAAGGTTTTAAAATAAAAAGCCAAAGTGGAAAAATGGTTTGAAATGAGATTGATTGACTCTTAGTCTTCTCATAAAAAATGCCAAAGTATTATTAAGTTGATTCAAGTTTATTTATGAAAATGTTTTGAAAATGCATGGACATAAGTCCAAGTTTGTTATGGAAATGGTTCAAGTTTCAAAACAAGAAGAGTTTTCAAAAGGAGGGAGAGGATTTTTGAAATTAAAGAAGATGGGAGGAGAAGAAGGGACTATCCTATAGCATAAGGTAAAAGATAGGGATAAGAACCATCTAACCAACAAGAAGCCAATCCTGGACATTATGAGTCAAGATAGAATTCCCATTCTTTGGATTGAAACCAAACAAGCAGAGATACTAGACCTCTTGAGAAAACCAAACTTCAAATGTATTAAGTCTTCACAAAAATTGGGCAGAGTATCAACTGTATACGGGTGAATTCCAGATTACAAATAAAGTATGTAACCAAAATAACCTGCACACAAAATAAACAAAGAACCCAATGTCTTGAGGTAAACCTCAAGAACTCCAGAAAAAATATCAATTAAAGTCACAAGGTCTCCAACATAGGTCAAGGTTTCTAATCCTAAGTCAAGAAGTCCAATACTCCATAATACATAAAGCATAAAAATAAAAGCATAAAGTAAAAACAATTTAATAATTAGTGGTTAGTTAGATGACCGTGTTGAAACTTGCATTTGCAACTCATGAGAGGATTGGTAGAACCAAATCCTCCACACAACAAGTTGCATTTGCTTTTTGTCAAGTATATCATCCATTTGGAATTCTCAAAAGTACCATTTAATGATCAATGATGTTTAAGTGATCCGCGTTGACCAAAAGTGTTGTAGATCCATTAGAGGATTGGTAGAACCAAAGCCTCCATACAATGAATCTCAAGGTTATTGGATCAAAGAGATCAAATTAACATACTTGGGCTTGCAAACATAAGTTTGGGCCACGAATGATCATTTATTCGAATCGAGACAAAATTCAACGCCATGTTAAGCAATCGTAAGTGGACTTATATAGAAGTCACACCTATTTTGAGGTCGGTCAATAGCAATCTATGCACCATTTGTTTTGAGACATGATATAGCGATCATGCTCCAATAAAACTTAGTGCAATAAGAAAGGGATGAAATGAAGAAGGATGGAGGGAAAATATACAAACCACATTTGAATTAAATTTTAATCAAACTATTACTAAAATCATTCGTCCATTTTTATGGAGTTAAACTCAACACCATGAATCCAATGATGTTAACAAAGTTCATGACCAAAAATTCAACCCAAGATCAGCCAGAAAATAACCACAAAATAATAATACATTTATTATATACATTAAAAAGGGTTTTAAAATATTTTAAAATAGAAAATAAAAGAGAAAAATATCAACCATGTTCAAATTAATCAAGAAATAATAAGTAAGACCATAGAAAAATCAGAGATGAACTCAAATATTTTTGTAAAATTTTTGGTAATTTTTTAAAATCATAAACTATTTTTAAACTAATTAAAATTGCTCAAACAAATAGAAAATAGATAAAAAATAGTAAAAATCAATATAAAACTCCATAAAATTTTCAAAAAGCCAGAAATATGTAAAATGATATTTATGAATTTTTTTTAGAATTAAAAAATATCAGAAAATATTTTTAAAGTAATTAAAAGGAAGCAAAAAATGCAAAAAATATAAAAAAATATCAAATATCGAAATAAAAATGTGAAAAAATAGTCATGAGATCATAAATAATTCAAAGTATTTTTGTGAATTTTTTCATAATTTTTGGATAAAAAATAAAAGACTTATGAATTTTTGAATATTAAATCAATTAAAATATAAAATCAGAAAATAAAATAAAACCAAAAAGATGTGGGCCATCAGTTCATAGTCAAAACATGTTAGTATGCTGATCCAATAGACCATACGCGTTGTGCTTGATATGGACCTTTGTGAGATACACATAGGATCAGAGAAAAGACAGTCAATGAAATTAAAACGTTTGACACTCTATCATTGACTGAGATGAGACATGTCATTGTCTGACCTCCAGACACCCTGCAATGGAGATTTTGTGAGATCCTTCAAATGGAAAAATTAGGATCCCAGACTAGTATCATTGGATTCGTCTCTTTAAGATGATCCAAACACCACCATCGCGCCAAATTTATATAAGGTATGCAAAGAGATATGAACCAAAAACCCAGAAAATAGAGAGCACCTTCAATTTGAGATTTCTCTCTCAATTATCAATGGATTTAAAAATTGTAAGAAGCACAAGAATCAGGAGAAAGAGTAGAATAGGATAATGCTTTATTTGGATCCAAATGGTGGAGAATTATATCTTTTCGGATTTCAAGAAAGAAGCTCTAAAACTGGACTTTTGTAGCTTGAATTGTGGTTCATTTTGTTTGGTTTAAGTGCTGGAGAGTTTGTATGATGCTGAAGGATGATGAATGTGAAAAGAATTTTGGAAGAAAATGCTTGAATCTCAGAAACTGATTTCAAAAATTTGAAGTTCGTGTGAGGTTTTGACAGAGTGTATTTGTCTCTCAAAGCTTGAGGAAATGAATGGGAGACGACCCTCTATTTATAGGGAATCAAATGGAATGTTCAAGCGTGTGAAATGATGAAGTTTGAAGGGAAATCGTGTGAACCTGATACACGAGCAAGGTGTGATCTGTTTTGCATTAAAACTCATCCAATCCTTGCATTTTAAGGCTCTAATCCACTTTGGCAACTTGGTTAAACATGTTTAGATCACAAACGCATGCTAATTTGATGCTTAGAAGCCAAAACATGAATTTCAAATTCTGACTTATGAAGAAACTTTAGTTCTAAGTTACCAAGTTCAATCCAATGGAATTCTCAGCTCAAGGGGTCTTAAGGCATGATTATTGATGCTTTAGAAAAATGAGATTACAAGCTTTGAAATGGAAAAAGAATGGAATCAAATGGATGTTTGATATGAAAGTTGCAATGAGTCAAAGTTGGGGAAAAAAGGTTGACTTTCCATACTTAGAAATATTTCAAATTTTCTTCAAAAGTGACATATAATGTTTTGCATCCAAACATGGCCTTCCACTTGGAAATTGCTCTTGACCAAAAAAGATGGCAATAAATAGACCTCTTTAATGACATTTTGAGACTTGAACCATTCAAAATATCCAAAAATTAAGAGAGTTATGAATTGTTGAAGTTGGAAAAATAATCATGAAATGACCTATAATATTTTGTATCCTTAGGACATCTTCCATCCGTTTTCTCACTTTGCATATAAAATAAGGCATAAAGTTCACATCCTCAAGATCATTTTGGAAAAATAATGGGTTCAAGGTGATAAAAATTGACCAAGTTATGATCATTTGAAGTTACACCTAAGAAATTGGGGGTTCATCTAGAGGACTTGTAATCTTTCTTCTACATTAAGTTTCTTCCACATGAAAACTCCTTGAAACTTTTGAAGTAATTTGTTGATAACCCTTTGGAGATAAGGATGTATTTATAATCACTCAAAAATACCAAAAGATGAGAAAGATATACTTCATTGAAATTAAAAACCCTAGCTCCTAGATCAAGAAAATGCTTTGAGGAACTTTGGCAATTTTGGACAAACTTCTTGTACCAACACTTTTGCTTTGTTAATAGAAGTTGTTGAGGATGATAATGAGAACTCATAGCAACCAAAACCACTCCTATATATTGAGAATTTAGAGAAATGTGCACTTGTGACCAATGGGAACAAGGCCTTGTCCAACCATGATAACTTCTTCAATCAACCCCTTGTACTTTTGAATCAATCTTGATAACTTTGAAATGTGGTGAACCAAAATGAACCTTTCCACACCATTTAATCCAAAATAACTTCAATGGTGAGGTTTGAATTTCTCAAGCTTTAATGACTAGGGCATGTAAATAAACTCATGAACCTATGGATCAATCTTGCTAAGCCACATTGCCTTTACCTACATTATTAACATGTAAGACAAACCAAAATTGCATTTTGTTAATTAGAAAGAAATTCAAAACAAAACATGCGTAATCACAAAAGAAAAACAAGTCAAGATGCTTGGTGATCTCTCAAAGAGCAAAGCTAAAGATTGGGAGGAGAACCAAAAGCCCTACTGTGATCTTGTTGTGATTCAATTAACATGGTATGATGAAGGGATCTTAGGGGCAAAAATTGGGGTACAACAACTGCCCTTATTTAAGTTTCTTATATCTGGAGATACGAAGGTTAAAAATCTTTGTGTCGACACGATCGAAGATATTTAAATATAAAACAAACCCTATTTTTAGACCTAAGATGCCATGCAATACTTATGAGCATGAATGCATATAAACAAATTCAAAGAGACGCAAAACACCACCGGGGATGTAGCAAAGGAAATAAGGATCAAAAAAGAAACCCGACCAGGAAAATAAATCACTGGTGAATCAAAAAGACCCGACTCATAGAGGATGGTAAAAGGTCAAGGGATACACCAACTTTTACTGAAGGCGATACTACCAACGTTCACTGAAGGTAGAAAAAGGAAAGGAATAATAACACCAATGTTCACTGACGGTGAGCTACCAACATTTACCGAAGGTAGAGAGAAAAGAAAAATCATCGATGTTCACTGACGATGAACTACCAACTTTCACTGAAGGTAGAGAGAAAACATATCATAACATCTCCGTTCATTGACGATGAACTACCAATGTTCACTGAAGGTAGCAAAAAGATAATAATCACCAACTTTCACTGAAGGTAACCTACCAACTTTAACTGAAGGTAGAGAGAAAATATATCATAGCATCGCCGTTCACTGACGATGAACTACCAACGTTCAATGAAGGTAGAAAAAAGATAACAATCACCAACTTTCACTAAAGGTGACCTACCAACTTTCACTGAAGGTAGAGAGAAAATATATCATAACATCATCGTTCACTAACGATGAACTACCAACATTCACTGAAGGTAGCAAAAAGATAACGATCACCAACTTTCACTGAAGGTAGAGAGAAAATATATCATAGCATCGCTGTTCACTGATGATGAACTACCAACATTCACTGACGGTAGCAAAAAGATAACAATCACCAAATTTCACTGAAGGTGACCTACCAACTTTCACTGAAGGTAGAGAGAAAATATATCATAGCATCGTAGTTCACTGATGATGAACTACTAACATTCACTGAAGGTAGAAAAAAGATAACAATCACCAACTTTCACTGAAGGTGACTATGATACGGTGGGAGAACTGACTTGGGTGTTTTGCGTTTTATCACAATTATTGCGGTTAGCAAGAGTCGCCACCGACTTTTATTTTATCCAATAAGGAAAGGCTGAAAAGAACATAAAAGGCCTTTCGAGATTATTTCTGAGTTCAGGGGTAGATTATGAAAAGGGAAGGTATTAGCACCCATTTTCATCCATAGTTATCTATGGGATCTTAGTTGCTTGCTAGATCACTTTATTTTGTTTGAAAGTGTGCCTGTGATGTGGGTTTTGAAAGTATTTTGAAAATGTGACTTTGTAATGGTTCTCGTTTCTATAAGAATGCGTACAAAGTGTTGTTTTAAAAATAGTTCAAAGAAGTGTTTGTGTAGTCTGTTTTAGAAAGTGATTTTGAAAAGGTGTCTTTGTAATGGCTCTCATTTCTATAAGAACGCGTACAGAGTGTTGTCTTTTGAAAATGTTTCAAAATAAGAGTGTTGGTGTATGAAATGTTTTTGTTGTGAGCAACCGAGCAACTAGGAGCAAATCTACCTACACAAAAGGTCTTAGATGTTCTTTTCCTCCTCCTTTAGATATTGTTATCTTACCATCATTTTGGTTAGAAGCCCCATCGTTAGATGTGAAGGGACGGGCGTGGGACGTCTGTATAGTCATAAAAGGCAACCTATGAGACGTTTTAGCAATGTCGTTTACGGACTAGATCATTTACTGAAGGCAACATCGAGGGCCATCGAGGGGCTACGATCTTTTATCGAGGGTCTTTGCTAAAACTCCCATGTTTGAGGGACATGACTATTTTCCGAGGCAACAAGTGAGATTACCCTAAGGGTGCATGTGTGAATAGTGTGTTTGATTTGCATGAATTTTATCTTGATTAGGGGTTGTCTACTTGTTGGTTTTTATCTTGCCATACACACCTAATTACTAGCATTTGTATAAAGCAATAAAAAGTTCAAAAACTAAATCCTACACTATTACAACAATATTGAAGTGCATAAAAGTAAAGGCAAAAATAAAATTAAAAAGAAGAAAAATGAGCTCCTTCGATTGGGGTAGGAGAACCCTTCGATTTGCATTTCTTGGCCTCCTTCGAATGGGGGTTGGCACCAGTGAGGTCATGGCCTTTGATTGGGTTTGGCCTGAGGCGTGAGAGGTGATCTTCGATCTACCTTCTCTGCCTCTTTCGACTGGGGCCTGGAATCAACAGGGTGCACCTTTCAATTCTGCCTGGAAATCAGTGTGGTGTAACCTATCTTTTTGTCTTCTTCGATGGATGTTAAAAGCAGTGAGGGAATGCCTTTCGACTGGGACTGGAATCGATGAAGGCATGCTTTTTGTCTGGGCCTGGAAGTAAACATGGTTTTCCTCCTGGTTGCCTCTTTCGTTTGACCTGGAGAAAGAGGGTAAAAGCCAGAAGCTTCGTTTCCTATTTCTAGTTTCCTGTTTCTTTCGTATGAGATGTTAAATAACAACATGGCATAAAGCCATGCTAGCACTGCCTTAGGGCCAAATTATTTGTATGAAACCAAAAGCAAGAACCAAAAGGAAAGGCAATATAACAAAGCTGCAAGGGTGTAAACGAAAAAGGAAAAACAACAGTATGTACATGCTTGAAACAAAACAAAGTTGTATTTACATGTGCTGGAAACGAAAGATGCAAGGGTAAGAGTAACTTACCTTGCTGCAGCCTTGAAGGTGAACTGGAACTTGAGTGGTGGCCCTGGGTTCTCCTTGATACGAAGGGAGGGGCCATAAGTTGGGCCTTGGATGCTAGATTCGAAGGAGGAAAGAAACAAGTGTTATGTTTCTTCCTACTGGATTCGAAGGGATGTAAAGTGCGGGGGACTTTTCAGAATCGAAAGAGGGAAATGTTTGGGATTCTGGGTTTTTTTTTCACAAGTGTTTGAGAACTTATGAGTTTTGTTGTGTTTGAGAAAATTTGGGAGATTCGCTCCTCTGGTCCAAAGATCCTCCCTTCAGCTTTGCAAATGTTCCTCTATTTATAGAGAAAATAATGGACATGTTTGAATTAGCCAGCCTTGCAAAACAATAAAATATGAAAACGAAGAAAGGTACAAGTGGGGGGCCTATTGGATGGAGATTAGACTTGTGCTTTTGGCCCTGCTTTTCGTTCAGACAAAATTCAGGTTGGAAGCTACTTTTGTGATAAAAGTACTCCCTATGAAAAGAAAGGGTATGTAGCCTTTTTCTAATTTAACCGAGAATAGTATTATCCAAAAGACAAAGTTTAAAACCTTTGTACAAGCCTATGATTATATAAAGATTTGGAAGCAACATAGCCTGTCAAGTAGCTGGTCATGAGATTTTCCTCAGATTTGCTTCAAACGAAAACCGCTTCGAATGGCTCAGCTTGGATTTTAAGCAAGCTGATTCGAAGGGGATCCATATTCCCATCGAAGCTTTGTATACAGGTACTTGTGTCCAATCGAAGGCTTGTGTTCGAAGGAAGCATATTTCCTAATCGAAGCATGTGGATCGAGACAAACATAAAGGGAGTCATTGCCTTGTGTCTGTTTAGCATGAGGGAAGTTTCTGGATTCTGAATCAAAGGGAGCTCTTTCAAGGGAAGCAAGAACTTAGTCAAATCTTGTATGAAGATACCTCTTGGCTCAAATGAAGCTTGTGAGAGGAAAAGTCTGCAAGAGGCCCTTGGTGCAAGTGGATTTGAAGGATGCATAGAGATGGTTATTTTGTCCCATCGAAGCTTGTCCAAACGAAACAAACATGCATGCAACATATGCCTAATCGAAGCAGGCTTGATGGAAGCATATTCCCAATCGAATCAGGCTTGTAGGCAGTAAACTTGTCCAAATTAAAGCAGGTTTACAGGCAGTGTGCTTGGTGAATCGAAAGGTTTGCCTTGCAGGGGGCACATGTGGCCAGCAAACTTGGGATTCAAAGCATGCAGGCAACATGCTTGTCCAATCGAAAGGCCTGCAACAAGAAGTCACATGCCTAGATGAAAGAGGCACGCTAGCAGCCATTTTGAGCAATCAAAAGAGGTCAAAAGTCAATTGAAGGGTGTCAAATCGAAAGAGACTTATTTTTCTCCAAATTTGTCAAAATGTCATTTTTATCTGTTTTCTCCCTTTTTGACAGTTTCCTTTTAATTTTGGTACTGGAAAATCCCAATGCACTTGTGCAAGCTTAAATCTTGAGAATCTTTGTGAGAAAAGCCTTGAGAATTGAGAGGGTAAATTTTGGGGTACAACAACTGCCCCTGTTCAATCTTCTTACACCTTAAGAGTTAGATTAGCGAATCTGCCATTCGTGACTTGAAGGTGGAGGATGATTGAACACTAGAGTGCCCTGAAATTTGCACTTGATGATGTTGTGGTTGATTATGTAGGGAATGGGATTAAAGATTCCATTTGGCAAGATGATAGAGAGTTGTCGGATATGGGCTTATAGATGTCATCCAAAGGTGATTGTTGACATAAATTAGACTAAGTCTAAACTTGACTTCAACTGGAAAAGAATCAGAATAAATCTTTGGAGCAATTTATCTGAGCCAAAGGAAATGTCTACCAGAAAGAATCAAGATAAACCATTGAGAGATTTAAACTGAACCGGTAGAGGTCTGGAAAGAATAAGAATAAATCTTGGTGCTGTAATTACAAGCTTCTCAAGTCATATTTAAAGCATGT
This sequence comes from Vicia faba, assembly GCA_948472305.1. Classification (NCBI taxonomy): domain Eukaryota; kingdom Viridiplantae; phylum Streptophyta; class Magnoliopsida; order Fabales; family Fabaceae; genus Vicia; species Vicia faba. The sequence goes on from OX451740.1 coordinate 1,292,058,925, forward strand.
GTTTTGATGAAGACAACATGGACATCAACATTCAAAGGATGTGCAAAAAGCTTATCAACATCATATAAAAGTCTTGAAGATTATTGGAAGATTATTGAAGAATTATTGAAGAATCATCAAATGTCAAATGGTATAAATAATTCTTAATCTTGAATATAGATGTTCACAAAAAAAAATGCATTCATAATCATATACATATCCAATATGTTTTCACTTAAGAAAAACTTTGTTTAAAATCTTTTTCAAAAAGAATTTTTGAAAATTAACTTTCAGGAACCGGTTCCTCCCTAACAGGGAACTGGGTTCCAAAACTTGTTCAAAAACATGTCCCTGGAATTTGTACAAGGAACCGGGTTGTACCAATAGGGGAACCGATTCCTGCGTGATATTTTTGAAATCTGACTTATAACGTTCACTAAGAACCGGGTTCTGTCAGTGTCAGAACCGGTTCCTAGCGAACCAGTCCAGCTTTTCTTTTGGTTTTTAAACATTTTTCAAGTGGTATCTTTTCATGAATGCATTGCAACTTTTCATGAATTGGCATGAATGAAGAGGTTCTTGTGACTTTATAAAATGCTGCAGATTTTCTTATTTCAAAAAATGGAATATATATATATATACAATAACATTTTCATACAACAAAAAACCTTCTTCAATAAACAATTTTTCATCATTCACATTTGAATTCATATTTTCATGTGTTCATAATTTTGTGAAACTTGCCATATACACTTTCATTATCATTACAAGTTTCATACATACATTGTGAACATTTATATACATTGTTTAAGAATTGTTTATATCTTGAAGAAGAAGATCAATTGAAGATTGATAAAGCTCTCCATATATTTCAAATTAAATCATTGTATTACTTAAAGAAATTATTCCCTTACTATCCAGGATTGTTGGAAGTAAGTGTTGTGATTTGAAGAGGATTGTTCTTCATTCACATTAGTGTTTGTTTGGTCTTAAAGGTGTTAAGAACCTTTGATCACCCTATAGGTTAGATAGTAAGCATAGGCTGTACAATCATTCTAACTATAGTGAAATCTCTTTCGTGTTGGAAAGGGGACTGGAGTACTCTCGGATTGTGAGGGGAACCAGGATATATCACCGTGTTCTTTACTTTTCCGCATTTATCGCTTTCATCACCATAATCAGGAAAAGATAAAGATATAATCAAAACCGTCAAACACTTAACCAAAAAATTACTACCAAGCATTCTCATAAAACCGAATAAATTTTTATAAGACCTAATTCACCCCCCCCTCTTAGGCACTCTGAGACTTACAATTGGCATCAGAGCAAGTTATAGGTAACTTGTTCCTAAAGATCCAGAATGGCTTCCGCAAATCATCAACCAGTTTTCAGAGATGGTGGTAGTAACAACAAGCCTCCTCTATTCTGTGGTGAATATTTTGACTTTTGGAAAATACGCATGAAGGCGCATTTAGAAGCGCAAGGATAGGAAGTATGGGATGCTGTTGAAAATGGTCCATTTATCCCGATATCAGTAATCAATGGCATTGGTTCTGCAAAGCCCAAAACTGCATGGGACGACGATGATAAAAAGAAAGTTCTCTATGACAAAAAGGCAATAAACCTTCTTCAAGGTGCACTCAGTATGGACGAATTTTTCCGTGTCTCGAACTGCAAAACAATAAAAGAAATATGGGATACCCTGGTTCAAACTCATGAAGGAACGACTGAAGTAAAAATATCAAGGCTAAATACCTTGAGTCAAGAATATGAACTATTTCGAATGCAGCCCGGAGAATTCATTCTTGAATTACAAAAGAGATTTGTGCATTTGACAAATCACTTAAATGCTCTTGGTAAAACCTTGACAAATGATGAACTCAACTTGAAAATCCTTAGATCATTGACTAGGGAATGGCAACCAAAGGTAACGACAATCTCGGAAAAGAAGAGTCTCTCCGCAATGACTTCCGCTACATTATTTGGCAAACTTCAAGAATACGAAACGGAACTCGGTAGACTTGAAAAACATGAAAATTTAGAGAAGAAATCCAAAGGCATTGCTTTGAAAGTTGATTCAAAAGAAGGTCAAGATAAAGATGCATCGGAGGAAGATGAAAACTTCTTGCTTCTTGTAAAAAGGTTAGGAAAATATTTTGGTCATAAAAATAATCTTCATAATGCTAACTTTGCCAAAAGGAAGAAATTTTATAATCATAAAGATAAAGAAGCCTCCACATCAACACAAGATGTCACATGTTATGAATGTGGAAAGCAAGGTCACATAAAGCCGGATTGTCCAAAACTCTCCAAGAAAAATGGATTCAAAGGCAAAAAGGAGTTCAAGAACAAAAAGGCTTATGTTGCATGGGAAGATAATGAGATAAGTTCTTCATCCGATTCGGAAAGCGACGAATGTGCAAATCTAGCATTAATGGCTTCACATCACTCCGACGATGAAGAAGAGGTTAGTAATGAATTTAATCTTTTTGATGATGATGTTCAAGATGCTATTGATGAAATCTTGAAAGAATGCAAAAGTTTATACAAAAAGGTATCAAATCAAGAAAAAGAACTTCTAATTTGTTTAGAAAAAATTGACACCATGACTAAAGATTTTGATCTTCAAAAACAGAATTTTATTAAAGAAAAAGAAAACTTTGCATGCTCCAAGTGTGAATCAAATGTCTTTCAAATTGTTCAATTGAAAAGAGTCATTGAACGATATGAAAAAGGACAAATAGGATTGGAAGGATTACTAAGCCAACAACGTTATCCAAATGATAAAAGGGGTCTTGGTTATGTGAATTATAAGAAACCAAGTAACAATCCCACTGTTTTTGTAAAGGCTAGTAATAGTTCCAATCCCAAGAAAGTAGAAAAGAAGCAAGTTGTTCATAATCATCAAAAGAAAAAGGCTAATGTATCGAAAAAGAAAACATTTCCTAAGAAGAAATCTTATCCTTCTAGATATAGAAGCAACTTTGAACCTACTTGTTTTTATTGTGGTATTAAAGGCCATACACCTAATGCTTGCTATGTTAGAAACTTTAGTATAGCAAGTGTGCATTATGTGTGGGTGAAAAAGGGAACTAACTATGAAGGACCCAAGGCAACTTGGGTACCTAACAAAGAATAATTTGTTTGTGTAGGTATGCTTGAAATCCACATCAAATGTTTGGTATCTTGATAGTGGATGTTCAAAGCATATGACAGGAGATGTACACCAATTTTCATATCTAGTACATAAAGCCAAAGGGTATGTCACCTATGGAGACAACACCAAAGGAAAGATTCTTGGCGTTGGAATAGTTGGCACACCTCCATCCATTCAAATTGAGGATGTTCTCTATGTTGAAGGATTAAAGCACAACCTTCTTAGCATAAGTCAACTTTGTGATAGAGGGTTCAAGATCAAATTCAACAAAGAAGAATGTCTCATTATGGATGAGGCAACCAATGAGGTAAAACTCAAAGGTATAAGATCTAACAATATTTTTATGATTACTTTAGATGATTTGTCTTTGAAGGTACAATGTCTTATGGTAAACAACAATGACGCTTGGTTATGGCACAAGAGGATTGCTCACATTCACATGGAGCACTTGAACAAATTGGTTAAGCATGACTTAGTTATTGGTCTACCAAAGATGAAGTTCATCAAAGACAAATTATGCAGCGCTTGCCAAAAGGGAAAACAGACCAAAACAACTTTCAAATCTAAGAATGTGGTGTCTACTACAAGGCCACTACAATTGTTGCACATGGATCTCTTTGGTCCATCAAGAACAAAAAGCTTCGGAGGTAATGTATACGCTTTAGTTATTGTTGATGATTTTTTTAGATATTCTTGGACTTTGTTTCTTGTGCAGAAAAGTGATGCTTTTAAAGCTTTTAAGAAGTATGCTAAGCAAATCCAAAATGAAAAATCCCTAAAGATTGTATCCATAAAAAGTGATCATGGTGGAGAATTCCAAAATGCACAATTTGAAGAATTCTGTGAAGAACATGGTATCTCTCATAATTTTTCAGCACCTAGAACTCCACAACAAAATGGAGTAGTTGAAAGAAAGAATAGGTTTCTAGTGGAACTTGCAAGAACAATGCTTAGTGATGCAAATCTTCCTAAATATTTTTGGGCGGATGCGGTTAGTACGGCATGTTATGTTGGAAATCGAGTTATCATTAGACCTATAATAAAGAAGACTCCATATGAACTCTTCAAAGGAAGAAAGCCAAACATTGCTCACTTTCACATTTTTGGATGCAAGTGCTTTGTTCTTAACAATGACAAAGACAATCTCGGTAAGTTTGACGAGAAATCCAACGAAGGTATATTTCTTGGTTATTCGCTTTCTAGTAAAGCATATAGAATTTATAATAAAAGAACTTTAACTATTGAAGAATCTATGCATGTATCTTTTGATGAAACTAACCCCTCCAAGGAGGAAGTAGTTGTTTGTGATGATGATGATCCTATAGATTTACCCCCGGAAGATCTTTCAATTGATCAAATTAAGAAATCACCGGAAAATTCAGAAAACATTGTTCAACAAGATTCAAACATCAATGATCTACCAAAAGAATGGAGAACTCATAGAGACCATCCTATTGACAAAATTATTGGTGACATTAGCCAAGGAGTATCAACAAGATTGAATCTAAAAGATGCTTGCTTAAACATGGTGTTTGTTTCTCAAATTGAACCTACCAAAGTTGATGAAGCCTTAGGAGATGATCAATGGATTATTGCTATGCAAGAAGAATTAAATCAATTCGAGAGAAATCAAGTTTGGGAACTTGTTCCTAGACCAAGTGGTAAACACATCATAGGTACCCGATGGGTGTTTAAGAACAAACTTGATGAGAATGGTCTAATTGTTCGAAACAAAGCAAGGTTAGTTGCCCAAGGCTACAATCTAGAGGAAGGAATCGACTTTGAAGAAACATTTGCTCCGGTTGCAAGGTTAGAAGCTATACGTCTTTTACTTGCTTATGCTTGTTCATTAAATTTTCAGCTTTTTCAAATGGATGTCAAAAGCGCATTCTTGAATGGATACATCAATGAAGAAGTCTATGTCAAACAACCTCCGGGATTTGAAGACTTCAAACATCCTACACATGTCTTTAAGTTGAGAAAGGCTCTTTATGGCTTAAAGCAAGCACCAAGAGCATGGTATGATAGACTTAGCAATTTTTTGTGTGAAAAAGGTTTCGAAAAGGGTAAGGTTGATAAAACCTTGTTCATTAAGAAAATCCAAAGTAACACTTTATTGGTTCAAGTCTATGTTGATGATATCATTTTTGGATCAACTAACAAAGAAATGTGTGAGGAATTCTCATTGATGATGCAAGGAGAATTCGAGATGTCTATGATGGGAAAGATGAACTACTTTCTTGGACTACAAATCAAGCAACTAGAAGATGGAATCTTCATCAACCAATCTAAGTATTGCAAAGAATTATTGAAAAAGTTTGATATGGACAATTGTAAAGAAATGAATACTCCAATGGGCTCCGGTACATATGTTCATCAAGATGAATCCGGTACTCCAATTGATATTACAAAATACCGAGGTATGATTGGTTCCTTATTGTATTTGACGGCAAGCCGTCCTGACATCATGTTTAGTGTTTGTCTTTGTGCTTGCTTTCAAGCAAATCCAAAGGAATCACACCTCATGGCAGTTAAAAGGATCATGAAGTATCTAAAAGGATCAACCAATGTCGGCTTATGGTATCCTAAAGGTAGTATTTGCACTTTAATTGGTTATTCTGACGCGGATTATGCAGGTTGTAAAACTGATCGTAAAAGCACAAGTGGTACTTGTCACATTATTGGAAATGCATTAGTATCATGGGCTTGTAAAAAGCAAGCATGTGTTGCTCTTAGCACGGCCGAAGCAGAATACATAGCAGCATATAGTTGTTGTGCACAAATTCTTTGGCTCAAGCAACAACTCCGTGATTACGGACTTGATCTCGGATGTATTCCTCTTCGATGCGACAATACAAGTGCTATCAATATTACAAAGAATCCAGTCATGCATTCAAGAACCAAACATATAGATATTCGACATCATTTTCTCCGTGACCATGTACTTAAAGGAGATGTCGAATTCACTTTTGTGGATACTCATAACCAACTCGCAGATATCTTCACAAAACCGCTTGCTCGAGAACCATTCTTCAAAATCCAAAGAGAACTTGGTATTTTGGATGAAGGTGATATCTAATTGTTTCTCATTAGGTGCACGTCTTAATTTTTAAATATGTATTTGTTTCACTCTTTTTCCCCATCCTTTTTGATGTTAACAAAGGGGGAGAAGAATATGCATATGTGTTGTTTTGTTTCAAAGAAATTGCAGGCCCAAATAAATATCAAACTCACTCCAAAATTCAAAGAATCATGGACTTAGGGGGAGCATACAATTTAGGGGGAGCCTTGCATTTGCTCAACATGTTTACTACACAAAACAACATAAAACATTTTAAGAATTGTTTTCAAGACTTGGTTGTCATCATCAAAAAGGGGGAGAATGTAATTGCAAGCTTCTTAAGTCATATTTAAAGCATGTGTTTTGATAAAGAACACATGGACATCAACATTAAAAGGATGTGCAAAAAGCTTATCAACATCATATAAAAGTCTTGAAGATTATTGGAAGATTATTGAAGAATTATTGAAGAATCATCAAATGTCAAATGGTATAAATAATTCTTAATATTGAATATAGATGTTCACAAAAAAAAATGCATTCATAATCATATACATATCCAACCTGTTTTCACTTAAGAAAAACTTTGTTTAAAATCTTTTTCAAAAAGAATTTTTGAAAATTAACTTTCAGGAACCGGTTCCTCCCTAACAGGGAACCGGGTTCCAAAACTTGTTCAAAAACATGTCCCTGGAATTTGTACCAGGAACCGGGTTGTACCAATAGGGGAACCGGTTCCTGCGTGATATTTTTGAAATCTGACTTATAACGTTCACTAAGAACCGGGTTCTGTCAGTGTCGGAACCGGTTCCTAGCGAACCAGTGCAACTTTTCTTTTGGTTTTTAAACATTTTTCAAGTGGTATCTTTTCATGAATGCATTGCAACTTTTCATATGAATTGGCATGAATGAAGAGGTTCTTGTGACTTTATAAAATGCTGCAGATTTTCTTATTTCAAAAAAAGGAATATATATACAATAACATTTTCATACAACAAAAAACTTCTTCAATAAACAATTTTTCATCATTCACATTTGAATTCATATTTTCATGTGTTCATAATTTTGTGAAACTTGCCATATACACTTTCATTATCATTACAAGTTTCATACATACATTGTGAACATTTATATACATTGTTTGAGAATTGTTTATATCTTGAAGAAGAAGATCAATTGAAGATTGATAAAGCTCTCCATATATTTCAAATTAAATCATTGTATTACTTAAAGAAATTATTCCCTTACTATCCAGGATTGTTGGAAGTAAGTGTTGTGATTTGAAGAGGATTGTTCTTCATTCACATTAGTGTTTGTTTGGTCTTAAAGGTGTTAAGAACCTTTGATCACCCTATCGGTTAGATAGTAAGCATAGGCTGTACAATCATTCTAACTATAGTGAAATCTCTTTCGTGTTGGAAAGGGGACTGGAGTACTCTCGGATTATGAGGGGAACCAGGATATATCACCGTGTTCTTTACTTTTCCGCATTTATCGCTTTCATCACCATAATCAGGAAAAGATAAAGATATAATCAAAACCGTCAAACACTTAACCAAAAAATTACTACCAAGCATTCTCATAAAACCGAATAAATTTTTATAAGACCTAATTCACCCCCCCTCTTAGGCACTCTGAGACTTACATGTGCGACTTATCTGAACTAGAGAAAATGTCTACCAGAAAGAATCAGGATAAACCATTGAGAGATATAAACTGAACCAACAGAGGTCTGGAAAGAATCAGAATAAATCTTAAAGCGATTTATCTGAACCAGAGAAAATTTCTACCAGAAAGAATCAGGATAAACCATTGAGAGATTTAAACTAAACCAACAGAGGTCTGGAAAGAATCAGAATAAATCTTGGGGATATTTATCTGAACTATAGAAAATGTCTACGGGGAAGAATCTGGATAAATCGTTGAGAGATTTAAACTGAACCAACAGAGGTCTGGAAAGAATCAGAACAAATCTTGGGGTGATTTATCTGAACTAGAGAAAATGTCTACGGGAAAGAATCAGGATAAACCGTTGAGAGATTTAAACTGAACCAACAGAGGTCTGGAAAGAATCAGAATAAATCTTGGAGAGATTTATCTGAACTAGAGAAAGATGTCTACGAGAAGGAATCAGGATAAACCGTTGAGAGATTTAAACTGAACCAGTAGTGGTCTGGAGAAGAATCAGAATAAATCTTGGAGCGACTTGTTTGAACCAGAGAAGATGTCCGTGGGAAATAATCAGAATAAACCGTTGAGAGATTTAAATTGAACCAACAAAGGTCTGGAAAGAATCAGAACAAATCTTGGGGTGATTTATCTGAACCAGAGAAAATGTCTACGGAAAAGAATCAGGATAAACCATTGAGAGATTTAAACTGAACCAACAGAGGTCTGGAAAGAATCAAAATAAATCTTGGAGTGATTTATATGAACCAGAGAAAATGTCTACGGGAAAGAATCAGGATAAACCGTTGAGAGATTTAAACTGAACCAGCATAGGTCTGGAAAGAATCAGAATAAATCTTGGAGCGATTTATCTGAACCATAGAAAATGTCTACGGGAAAGAATCAGGATAAACCATTGAGAGATTTAAACTGAACAAGTAGAGGTCTGGAAAGAATCAGAATAAATCTTGGAGCGATTTATCTGAACCAGAGAAAATGTCTACGAGAAAGAATCAGGATAAACTGTTGAGAGATTTAAACTGAACCCGTAGAGGTTTTGAATTTTTTTTAACTGGAAAGAATCAGAATAAATCTTGGAGCAATTTATCTGAACCAGAGAAAGTGTCTACCGGAAAGAATCAGGATAAACCTGTTGAGAGATTTAAACTGAACCAACAAAGGTCTGCAAAGAATCCGAATAAATCTTGGAGCGATTTATCTGAACTAGAGAAAATGTCTACCAGAAATAATCAGGATAAACTGTTGAGAGATTTAAACTGAACCAGCAGAGGTCTTGAATTTTCTTTAACTGGGAAGAATCAAAATAAATCTTGGAGAAATTTATCTGAACCAGAGAAAATGTGTACCAGAAAGAATCAGGATAAACCGTTGAGAGATTTAAACTGAACCAGCAGAGGTCTTGAATTTTATTTAACTGGAAAGAATTAGAATAAATCTTGGAGTGATTTATCTGAACCAGAGAAAATGTCTACCAGAAAGAATCAGGATAAACCATTGAGAGATTTAAATTGAACCAGTAGAGGTCTTAAATTTTCTTTAACTGGAAAGAATCAGAATAAATCTTGGAGCGATTTATCTGAACCAGAGAAAATGTCTACTGGAAAGAATCAGGATAAATCATTAAGAGATTTAAACTAAACCAGTAGAGGTCTAGAAAGAATCAGAATAAATCTTGGAGCGATTTATTTGAACCAGAGAAAATGTCTACGGGAAAGAATAAGAATAAACCGTTGAGAGATTTAAACTGAACCAGTTGAGGTCTTGGATGAGTATCAAAATAATATTCATAAATGAATTGTATTTGACTTGTATCTGAAAGGTGTACTGAATGAGCGTCAGAATGACATCCGTATCTGGATCGTATCTGGACTGTATTTGAATGAGTGATAGAATGACATCCAAATCTGGACCGTATCTAGACTGTATTTGGATGAGTGACAGAATGACATCCGAATCTGGATCGTATCTAGACTCAAAGGTGATGAAGGAATCTTGGACGATTACTACCTCAGCAGGATGATGAAGGAACCTTGGACGATTACTACCTTAACAGGATGATGAAGGAATCTTGGATGATTACTACCTCAGCAGGATAATGAAGGAATCTTGGACGATTACTACCTCAGCAGGATGATGAAGGAATCTTGGACGATTACTACCTTAGCAGGATAATGAAGGAATCTGAGACAATTGCTACTCCAAAAAGATGATGAAGGAATCTTGTACGATTACTATCTCAGCAGGATGATGAAGGAATCTTAGATGATTACTACCTTAGCAGGATAATGAAGGAATCTTGGATGATTACTACCTCAGCGGGATGATGAAGGAATCTTGGACGATTACTACCTCAACAAGATGATGAACTTTATCTGTTGATTGGTCTTTCCTGAAAAGTTAAAGAGTTAGTTATATTCAAAGTCATGATGTATTCATTGCGTAATGATGTTCTCAAAGTAAGTGAGATTGTGTTGTATGCATTTATTATGTATGTAAATATGATGCATGAAATGTGAAATGTATTGAAGTGTATCTTTGTATGGGAAAATAAATCCTTGAAAAATGCTGGGGAATCATTAAATCCCGGGCTGTCGTTGAAGAGTAGGTGTGTCTTCAAACATTGCTTAGAATGTTCCCAATGGGGATTCCTATTTTGTTGTTTGAGGAGAAATCCGCTGGGGAATATTGAAAGCTCTGTAGAGAGTGTTGATTCCTGCTTGGGGAAAAGAGTTTAGGAGTCCCAGTTGTCCGTTGCTCTACTGGGGAGTTGAAATTGAACAAATGTCTGGTCGGGTCCAGGCTTTACAGTAACTTGTTGGGGATTGTAGAGTAGTCTACTGGGGAAGAGGAGTTGTGGTCCTTTGATTTGTAGTAGTCGGAGAGGCAAACTCAAACTAGGGAATCCTGCTGTTTTTTGGGGAAATAAACCCAGTTGTCGGTCTGTTGGAGAGGTGGCGACTTCACTGGGGAAAATCCTCGAGGATTCCTGAGGTCGACTCAGATGGTGAGAAGGTTTTCAGAGATTAAACTATGGTTGGGAGTCATCCTATGAGAAGGATTTTGGGGAGATTTGTCACTGCCCCTAGTAGCAAGTGTTTGTGGCACTGCCAGGAACTAATTGACTGTACGTAACCCTTTGTCGGGATTTGCGTTCAATGCCCCAAGTGATTTAGATGGAGACCTGCCCATGGTTATTCTGCACTTCTTGAGAGATTTCTTGGAATCTTGACTGGACTGCCCCAGGTGTGCTGGATAGTGACATGTCAGCCCCCCTTGTTGATATGAGATTTGTCATTGGAAGTGTCATCCCACTTGAAGTGATTTCGTTCATTGAGAGAGCTTTTGTTCACTGGATATCCGTTGTGTGAATTTCTCCGCCGTCAAACAAATAACCATATGCAAACAACAATATTCAAATAATGCAAAGTTTATGCTTGTCTTGAAATTTTGAAAATGCATTTTTAGCAAGTAAAGAAATTTTGTAAGAAATTTCAACTCAAGATTTAGAGTAAAGCCTTACAGGAGTCAGGATACCTTTTGTAATAGCATGATTTCGAACTAACCCATGCTTCAATTAGGACTTTTGAAGGGTTATACCATGGCTTGATTCACTGTTTAAGAAACAAAGGATAAAGGCTCAAAGTGTATTTATACCCACCCGTTCTCCAGTCCTAAACTCAGTTAATTGCAAATTCGAACTCCAATTGAATATGGAATGACGTTTTGGTGATGGTTCACACAAGTTAAGTTTGTCAGAAGGAAGTCATTTTTGCAACATTTTTCACATTGTTGAGGATTTGTAGTGACTTCTTTTTGATTTGTTATCCCTGATTTTTGCCTGACTGTTCTTATTTTAAGATTACAGTCAGCGGGATGCCCTAGTTTTCTTAAGTCTCCTTTGTAGGTTTTGCCTTAGTGGGCTTTTCTTTTTGAGAGATAATGACTGCCTATGTGATAGGGAACCATCACTGTCTTTTGATTCCAGAGGAATACTTTTGATGTCATTCGTTGTATTACGAGATGAGAGTTTGCGGCTAAACGCGCGTTTAAATTAACTGAGAGACTACCCTGCCCCAGGTTTTGATTAAAGGTTTCAATTTGTGTAAAAAAGAAAACTTCTACTTCTTTGGCTCGAAGGGGTTGACTAGGGATTATCTTCCTTATAACTCCAATGTTTAGGATTTGAAAGAACGCATGTACATCGTCAGCAAGCTCTGTTCAAAAGCATACTGTATGAGATTACGACATTGTTTTCATCATCCTCCCTCTAAAGGCTTGTAACTTTTAGCAAGAGTTGAGAGTAAAAAAACATAGTTTAAATATAGTGAAGACGGATGGATGAATTCAAGACAAACATATGCAATGCATTAATGAAACAAAGTTTTACATTAATAGATAATTGTTTGAATAACAAAAGAAATTACAATTGAAAATTCAAAATGAACAAAAAATTCCTCCGCCTAGACCATCACTTCAAATGGATGCCTTTGAGGGGTGACAGAAGAATTCCAGTTGATTGTCTTGTGTAAACTCTAACACTCCTTCATCGATAAGGTCTTGAATTTTGTTTTTCAATGTCCAACAACTATCAGTATCGTGCCCCAGACTGTTGGAGTGATATGCACATCTTTTATTGGGATGATAACTAGGGGCGACAATGTTAGGATTTTGAGGAGGATCCTTTAGTGTGACCAAATTTAGATTTAACATGTGTAGCAAGACTTGTGACATTGGCATGTTGAGTTTGGTAAACTTCCTACCGGGTGCATTCTATTTACGCCGACTACCCTGTCCTTGTTGACGAGGTTGTTGTTGGGCTCGTGATGTAGTAGCAATTTGGAAAGGTCCACTTTTCACCAAGTCAAACTCTTGTATTATGGGAGGCTGAGTAGTGCCTTGATCCCCAATCTTGATCGTTTGTTTCATACGGTTGCAACCATTTTGATGAAGTTGGTTGACAAGAACTTTCAGCTCTTCTTGTCCTTGAGCCATATTTTGGATAAGAGCCATCTGGCCTACCAGTTGTCCCATCATTTGCATCTTTATTATGGCTATCTCGGTTTGTAGCCACTCCACCTGGTTATCCTTATTGTCCTCCGGATTTCCCATGATCATGCCCCTGGTGAGGAGCGCCTTCACCTCTTCTTGTCCCTTAGATAGGTTCAAGAACATATCTCGAAGTTAAGCGTTTTGAATCTGAATGATCTTGATGGTCTGTTCTAGGGCCATCTCTATTGAAATAAACATTAGGAAGATAAGGAGACCTGTATGGGAGAAACCTGTCATGATATGATGCATGATATGTGGATGCATGTTTTCAAGGATCTCGCGGGGTAAATGTTAGTAGTCACTTACAACTTTGATTGGAGAACTTTGTATCAGTGGATGTCCTTCCACGAGAATTAAGCTCACCATGTTAAGTGGGTTGTAGCCCTTGACTCAAGTTGTTGTAGTTGATCTTTGACGATGTTTGGTTAGAGGAAAATAAATCCTCTTGCCCCTTGATAGACGTCTGGTTCAATGTGACCCTGCATCATGGACCCTTGAGATCCTTGAAATGGTTATTGAAAATGATATGGTATGATGTCATGATATTATGTACAAGTATGCAAAGTAAGAAAGTACAAATAATCATATTCACACAAAGCAGACAAGTCCTTAGGTTTAGGATTGCATGGAGTTCGTAGGTAAGTACCCTCTTGAAGTTTAGTTGGCTCAACCTGTCCTAGTAATAGTAACCGGATTCTAAGGGATCTCAATATCAATGATCTTTCCCACAAGTTTCGTTCCGATAGGCGACTGACTCACAACCAAACAAAACTCAAGAGTCAAATATCAATGAGTGTAGCATCGAGTATCAATCAATCTTAGGTCAAAACCAAAGCCGGCTATCTCACTACTTCCTAATGGCCAAGGATCAGTCAATTAAAAGGTTCTAAAGGTCAGTTCGCGCTTAATGACACTAAGGAAGCCTAATGTTATCCTTGACTGACTCAAGGAACATTAGTACAAGCCAAAGTATCACGCTAATGTAGCTATCACTTTGTCCATATAAGTATACCCCGTACAACTTCCATGATTTATTTCTACTTACCTAAAAAGGTGCCCCAAATCCGGGTGTAGGATCTTTAATAGTAACCCAAACATGGACCCAAAGAATGTAAAGCAAGCAAGTAAAATAATTAAAGTCAGTAAAGGTGATCTAACCCTAAGGTAACCCCACTTTTAAGATAAGATCCCTAGTAGAGTTTCCAGTTCTGTGATACAGTGGGAGAACTGACTTGGGTGTTTTATATTTTATCACAATTGTTGTGGTTAGAAAGAGTCGCCATCGAATTTTCTTTTATCCAATAAGGAAAGGCTGAAAAGAACATGAAAGGCCTTTCGAGATTATTTCTGAGTTCGGGGGGTAGATTATAAAAAGGGAAGGTATTAGCACCCTTTTCATCCATAGTTATCTATGGGCTCTTATTTGCTTGCTAGATCACTTACTTTTGTTTGAAAGTGTGCTTGTGATGTGGGTTTTGAAAGTATTTTGAAAATGTGACTTTGTAATGGTTCTCGTTTCTATAATAATGCGTACAAAGTGTTGTTTTAAAAATAGTTCAAAGAAGTGTTTGTGTAGTGTGTTTTTGAAAGTGATTTTGAAAAGGTGTCTTTGTAATGACTCTCGTTTCTATAAGAACGCGTACAAAGTGTTATCTTTTGAAAATGTTTCAAAATGAGAGTGTTGGTGTATGAAATGTTTTTGTTGTGAGCAAGCAACAACTAGGAGAAAATCTACTTACTCAAAAGGTCTTAGATGTTCTTTTCCTCCTCCTTTATATGTTGCTATCTTACCATCGTTTTGGTAAATAGCCCCATCGTTGGATGTGAAGGGACGGGCGTGGGACATTTGTATACTCATAGAAGGCAACCTATGAGACGTTTTAGCAATGTCGTTTAGGGACTAGATCATTTACCGAAGGCAACATCGAGGGTCATCGAGGGACTACGATCTTTTATCGAGGGTCTTTTCTAAAACGCCCATGTTTGAGGGAGATGACTATTTTCTGAGGCAACAAGTGAGATTACCCTAAGGGTGCATGTGTGAATAGTGTTTTTGATTTGGATGCATTTTGTCTTGATTATGGGTTGTCTACTTGTTGGTTTTTATCTTGCCATACACACCTAATTACTAGAATTTGTATAAAGCAATAAAAAGTGAAAAAAATAAATCCTACACTATTACAACCATATTGAAGTGCATAAAAATAAAGGCAAAAATAAAATAAAAAAGAAGAAAAATGAGCTCCTTCGATTGGGGTAGTAGAATCCTTCGATTTGCATTTCTTGGCCTCCTTCGATTGGGGGTTGGCACCAGTGAGGTCATGGCCTTCGATTGGGCTTGGCCTGAGGCGTGAGAGGTGGCCTTCGATATGCCTTCTCTACCTCCTTCAACCGGGGCCTGGAATCAACAAGGTGTACCTTTCGATTCTTCCTGAAAATCAGTGTGGTGCAGCCTGTCTTTTTGTCTTCTTCGACTGGAGGTTGAAAGCAGTGAGGGAATTCCTTTCGACTGGGCCTGGAATTAGTGAAGGCATGATTTTCATCTGGGCCTAGAAGTCAACATGGTTTGCCTCCTGGTTGCCTCTTTCATTTGACCTGGAGAAAGAGGGTAGAAGCCAGAAGCTTCGTTTCTTATTTCCTGTTTCCTGTTTCTTTCGTATGAGATATTAAATAACAACATGGCCTAAAGCCATGCTAGCACTGGCTTAGGGCCATGTTATTTATAAGAAACCAAAAGCAAGAACCAAAAGGAAAGGCAATAGAACAAAGCTAAAAGGGTGTAAACGAAAAAGGAAAAACAACAATATGTACATGCTTGAAACGAAACTGAGTTGTATTTACATGTGCTGGAAACGAAAGATGCAAGGGTAAGAGTAACTTACCTTGCTGCAGCCTTAAAGGTGAACTGGACCTTGAGTGGTGGCCCTGGGTTCTCCTGGATTCGAAGGGAGGGGCCAGAAGCTGGGCCTTTGATGCTAGATTCAAAGGAGGAAAGAAACAAGTGTTATGTTTCTTCCTGCTGGATTCGAAGGGATGTAAAGTGTGAGGGAATTTTCAGAATCGAAAGAGGGAAATTTTTGAGATTCTAAGTTTGTTTTTCACAAGTGTTTGAGAACTTATGAGTTTTGTTGTGTTTGATAAAATTTGGGAGATTCGTTCCTCTGATCCAAAGATCCTCCCTTCAGCTTTGCAAATGTTCCTCTATTTATAGAGAAAAGAATGGACATGTTTGAAGTAGCCAGCCTTGCAAAACAATAAAATATGAAAACAACGAAAGGTACAAGTGGGGGGCCTGTTGGCTGGAGATTAGACTTGTGCTTCTAGACCTGCTTTTCATTCAGACAAAATTCAGGTTGGAAGCTGCTTTTGTGATAAAAGTACTCCCTATGAAAAGAAATGGTATGTATCCTTTTGCTAATTTAACCGAGAATAATATTATCCAAAAGACAAAGTTTAAAACCTTTTTACAAGCCTCTGATTATATAAAGATTTGGAAGCAACATAGCCTGTCAAGTAGCTGGTCATGAGATTTTTCTCAGATTTTCTTCAAACGAAAACTGCTTCGAATGGCTCAACTTGGATTCGAAGCAAGTTGATTCGAAGGGGATCCACATTCCAATCAAAGCTTTGTATGCAGGTACTTGTGTCCAATCAAAGGCTTGTGTTCGAAGGAAGCATATTGCCCAATTGAAGCATGTGGATTGAAACAAACATAAAGGGAGTCATTGCCTTGTGTCTGTTTAGCATGAGGGAAGTTCCTGGCTTCTGAATCGAAGGGTTCTCTATCAAGGGAAGCAAGAACTTAGTCAAATCTTGTATGAAGATACCTGTTGGCTCAAACGAAGCTTGTGAGAGGAAAAGTTTGCAAGAGACCCTTAGTGAAAGTGGATTCGAAGGATGCATAGAGATTGTTATTTTTTCCCATCGAAGCTTGTCCAAACGAAACAAACATGCAAGCAGTATATGCCTAATCGAAGCAGGCTTGCATGCAGCATATGCCCAATCGAAGCAGGCTTGTAGGCAGTAAACTTGTCTAAATCGAAGCAGGTTTGCAGGAAGTGTGCTTGGTGAATCGAAAGGTTTGCCTTGTTGGGGGAACATGTGGCAAGTAAACGTGGGATTCAAAGCATGAAAATAACATACTTATGCAATCAAAAGGCCTGCAACAAGAAGTCACATGCCCAGACGAAAGAGGGACGCTAGCAGCCATTTTGAGCAATCGAAAGAGGCCAAAAGTCAATCGAAGGGTTCCAAATCGAAAGAGACTTATTTTTCTCCAAATTTGTCAAAATGTTATTTTTATCTGTTTTCTCCCCTTTTGACAGTTTCCTTTTAATTTTGGTACTGGAAAATCCCAATGCACTTGTGGAAGCTTAAATCCTGAGAACTTTGTGAGAAAAGCCTTGAGAATTGAGAGGGCAAATTTTTGGGTACAGCAGTGACCTACCAACTTTCACTGAAGGTAGAGAGGAAATATATCATAGCATCACCGTTCACTGGCGATGAACTACCAACATTCACTGAAGGTAGCAAAAAGATAACAATCACCAACTTTCACTGAAGGTGACTTACTAACTTTCACTGAAGGTAGAGAGAAAATATATCACAGCATCTCCGTTCATAGACGATGAACTACCAACGTTCACTGAAGGTAGCAAAAAGATAACAATCACCAACTTTCACTGAAGGTGACCTACCAACTTTCATTGAAGGTAGAGAGAAAATATATCATATCATCACCATTCAATAACGATGAACTACCAACATTCACTGAAGGTAGAAAAAAGATAACGATCACCAACTTTCACTGAAGGTGACCTACCAACTTTCACTGAAGGTAGAGAGAAAATATATCGCAACATCGCCGTTCACTGATGATGAACTACCAATGTTCACTGAAGGTAGCAAAAAGATAACAATCACCAACTTCCACTGAAGGTGACCTACCAACTTTCACAGAAGGTGACCTACCATCTTTCACGGAAGGTAGATAGAAAATATATCATAGCACCGCCGTTCACTAATGATGAACTACCAACGTTCACTGAAGGTAGCAAAAAGATGACATGTCTTTTCCCAAAATTCCGGCGTTTCGCCTAGAACGGGTCTCAACTTCTTCTTTAACCGAGGTATTATACCCGGAAAGGGTAATATATAAGCTGTCTCAAATAAAGAGACTACTACTTGCAAAGATTTCACAATGAATTGTCTCTGCGATATTGAAAATATTAGCCATCCACTGGAGTAATTTGACAACGAACTACAAACTATCCACTCAAAGAGAAGATAGCAAAAAAAGTAACGTCGACTTTTATGGGGAAATACAAGTTGCTCAAATAAAGAGACCTGCTGTGATCGGTGGATCTGGAACTGACTGTTTAACGCTGGTTCGCGAAATGTCGCGGTAAGCAAGAGTCGCCACCGTCTTTTATTTTCTCCAAATGGAAAGGACAAAAGCACAGAAAAATTCCTTAAAGAGATTGCTCTCGGTTCGGGAGGTAGGTTATAGAAAGGGAAGGTGTTAGCACCCTTTCTATCCATGGTTATCCATGGGCTCTTAGATACTTGCTCAATGTGTTTTCAAAAGGTTTGTTCGCTTTTCAATTGTGGGTTTTAAAAAAGTTTCTTTGAAAATTTCAGTTCGACTCTTGTATCGGTCCTCAAGAGTGTTTGAAAAATTGCTTTCGAAAGCTTTTTGAAAAGCTGTCGGTGTGAAAAGTATTTTGAATTTGTTTTGAAATTAGAGCAAGTATCTAGAGTCGTCTACCTACCCTAAGGAATTCGTCTGTGTAAATGTCCTTTAAAGTAGTGCCATCCCACCATTGAGAGGTAGGTAGCACCACCGTTGGAGGTGTTCGGGTCAATTCGAGGTTCGGGACATGGTGATCACCAGAGCAATGGGAAGACACCTTAGAAGCTACCCTCATGCCAGGTTCCCGGATCATGAGGACTTACTAAGACATCCTCTACTCGACGATCACCTTTCGAGGCAAGGCAACAGTGAGGTGTACCCTAGGGGTGGTGTGTGCGATTTGTGTGTTGTTTTCAGATATTTTTGTCTTTTGTCATGTTATTGGTGATCTAGCGTTTGTTTTTTATTTTTTGTCCATACATTCTTTCATGCCTTGATTAACAGTTAAAAAATTGCGAGAAAAGTAAAGTTCTAAGCTATTACAAAAGGCGCGGGTCCACATCGCCAAAATTTCTTGAACCCGATTTGACAGAAAATAAAGAAAGTAAAGAAGAGTGCGAGCAATTAATTACAAGGCCTTGGGAGAGATACATGAATATTAAACGGAATAAAATAAATATGCGAATTAAATAAGAATTAAACGAGGGCGTTGGACCCTTTTTGCAAAATTAAATTAAATGGTGAAATTAATTAATTAAAAGAGAAAAGAAATTGTTTATTTTTATTTTTATGATTAATGGGAAAAAGAATTAATTAAAATAAATGCTAACCCTAATTCTAGTTGTTTTTTAATTTATTAAAAAAGAAGATTAAATTTTAACCTAAAATTAACCCTAATTAATTTACATGCAATTTAATTACAAAAATAAATATTTAATATTTTAATTATTATGAAAGAAAAATAAAAAGGTATAAAAATTATCATAAACCCTAGTTCTACAAATTTTAAATTAATTAAGAAAACATTACTATTAAACCTAATTTGATAACTAAATTTAATTAATGCAATTTATTTATAAAAATACTAAAATAAAATAATTTATTATTTTTCCTCTTTTCTGATTTTTTATGGTATTTTGTGTTTTTATGAAAATATTAAATTAATTAATAAATCAGTAATTAAAAGAAAGTAAGAAAATAAAATATGAAGAAAATAAAAAAGATTTGCAAACCAAAGGGGGGTCTGCCCCAAATTGGAGGGTTTTCTTTTAGCAGTCTGGGCCCATCAACCTTGGCCTGTTGGACTTTCGTGGCTAGCCTGTAGCTTTGTTGACTAGTGTGCACTGAGCTCATCAGATCATGGCCTTTGATTTGATGCCCTGGTACGCGTGGCATGTTTGATTTCGTGGGTGCATGGTGGACCACAACGTTGAACCTGCACATGAATATCAATTGGAAAAATATATGGAAAGGGGTGAGGACCTGGGGCTCGAACCCAGGTCCTGAGCGTTACCACTTGCAAGTATTGCCAACCAAGCCAAGCGCGTTTTCTGTATATCATATAACCAACAAATATTATAAAAGAAAACAAACACGTTAGTGTGACTTGCGCGCGAAATTTAAACACTCCAATCGTTGGTAGCCACCTAATCATCCTCTTCCTTGACTTATTTTTTTCTGAAACAAGAACAGTTTAGCAACGGTTTTCAAACGTTGCTATAGACGCTATATTAGAAAATAGCGAATAGGCCATAAGGCCTCATAAATTGAGCGCGAGGGCGGGTTTCTTTTCGTCTGAGTATGCTTGATTCAATGGTGGTATTCAGGTGTCCTAATTTTACCATATCACGAAACGCCCAAATTAAAGCTTGCAAAACCCTAATACTCATCCATGGCAAATCTTCATACGATGCACAGAAACACAATTAAACCATTGGGTTAGCATTAGAATCAAACAAAGAACATGAATCAAGCGTTAAAAATTACAAAGAATGCATGAATTGAGATGCACGACTATGAATTTTTTTCTGTACAGGTGAGATGGTTCTCACGTTTCTGGGCACGAAAGCTTGTGGTTTTTGATCCAAATCCTTTCTTTGAAGCCTCAGCAAGCTAATGAGATAGAAATCTCGCCTTGAATCGTCCTAGAACTAGGTTTTCAGTTTTGAGTTTTTGGCAAAAATTTTCAAGTTCAATGCTTGGTCTGTAGCGCAGCTTCTTGGTTCAATGCATTAGGTTTTGCTTCTTTGTATATGTATGAGTGAATTAGGTCAAATGAAACAATCAAAATCCTTGGCATTCATGGTTTGGAAGATTTGATTTTTTAAGATCTTTTTTCAATATTTTCCATGCTATTTTGTATCAATCATGACCAATTCTCCTCAATTCTTTCCATATTTGATTATGCACGAATTTTTGAACCTATTACATGTACAAAAAGATTTGATAAATTAGGTTTAGTTATTTTCCATGTATTTAATTAATTTAAATGAATTATTAATAATAAAAATTCAAATAAATAAATAAAAAATGAAGAAAAACTTCCCTTTGGGCCAAGTGGTCGTGCACATGCCTTGGATGATGAATTGTGGAAGAAAAATAGGCCCATTAGCAATTTTAGGTCATTTGAATCAATGTTGACTTTTCAAAATATCCAAAAATTTCCCAACTTCCACAAGGCATAACTTGCTCAATTTTTAAGCTTTTCTCATGTTCTTGGACATTTTGGAAAGGTCTTTGAGTCCTCTAACCAATGCCTTTGGTCCCTTGTCATTTTGATTTACCAATCTCAAGTTATGGCCATTGACTTAAAGTCTCTTTTTGTTGACTTTTGAAAATGACCTATAATGTTGAAATTGATAAATTTTTGTGAGAGCATTTCTTGGACTTGAAGTATGAAGAGGAGTTGTAGGAAATGTCTTTCTCTTTAAAATGAGCTTTGGATGGAATTTTTCTGATAATCCATGTGAAAGTTATGCCCTGGTCAATTTACAATTGACTTTTTCAACTGTCCAAATAAGGAAACTTTTGCATCTTGATGATTTTTGAGCCAAGCTTTGAGAATCATGATCAAGCATTGATCAAATGATGTTTGTGGCTTCAAAATGAAATGTTGACCAAAAATTTGAACTTTTGACTGTCAAATGACCATTTTGCCCCTACAGTTGACTGTAGTGCAATTAGGGTTTTGACTGTACAATTTTGTGCTGAAAGTCTTGAAACTTGGTATGAGGATGCTTGACCATATTTGTAGGCATGTGGGACTTGATTGGACCCTTGGAAACTTCATTTTATTGATCAGAACCAAAACCCTAATTTTGACTGTTCAGGAGGCTCTTACACTGTGCAACCCTTGGGGAATTTTGAAGTATGACTTGGCAAATCTTTGAAGAATATGGGAGGGCAAATTTTGGGGTACAACAGTTGCCCCTGTTCAATCTTCTTAGACCTGAGGATGCAGATTGGCTGACGTGCCTTTCGTAATCCGAGGGTGGAAGATGATTGAACACTA
This sequence comes from Vicia faba, assembly GCA_948472305.1. Classification (NCBI taxonomy): domain Eukaryota; kingdom Viridiplantae; phylum Streptophyta; class Magnoliopsida; order Fabales; family Fabaceae; genus Vicia; species Vicia faba. Next base: position 1,292,081,003 of record OX451740.1, read on the forward strand.
GAGTGCCCAGAAATTTGCGCTCACATAGTAGCAGTGTGACGTGGGGAATGGGCTTATAGATGCCATTTGGAGATGATGGATAGGATGATGGGCTTATAGATGCCATGCTAAGAGATAATGGAAGGTGGATGGGCTTATAGATGCCATCTGGGTGTCAATCGCATAAGAGATTCCTTAGCGAGAACTTGCGTACCTGCATAAGAAAAATGAGTACCTGACATGTTGCAGGAGCTGGTCTTCAGATGCTTGGTATAGATGTGTCCTGACTGGTTACAGGAGCTGAGTCTGGATCTTCAAGCGGTGATGAATGAACCAGGGGTGGTTACTATCTCAGCAGGAACGGTGAGAGAACCTTGGATGACCTTAACCTCAACAGCAATTTGAGAAAATCTTGGTGGGAATTACCATCTCCGCAGGATCGGGGAGAGAACCATAGGCAATTATAATCTCAAAAGCGGACGTTTGAGAAAAACCTGGAATGGAATTATCGTCTCCGCAGGATCGGGGAGAGAACCATAGGCAATTATAATCTCAAAAGCGGACGTTTGATAAAAACCTGGAATGGAATTATCGTCTCCGCAGCATTGGGGAGAGAACCATAGGAAATTATAATCTCAAAAGCGGACGTTTGAGAAAAACCTGGAATGGAATTATCGTCTCCGCAACATTGGGGAGAGAACCATAGGAAATTATAATCTCAAAAGCGGACGTTTGAGAAAAACCTGGAATGGAATTATCGTCTCCGCAACATTGGGGAGAGAACCATAGGAAATTATAATCTCAAAAGCGGACGTTTGAGAAAAACCTGGGATGGAATTATCATCTCCGCAACATTGGGAAGAGAACCATAGGAAATTATAATCTCAAAAGCGGACGTTTGAGAAAAACCTGGGATGGAATTATCATCTCCGCAACATTGGGGAGAGAACCATAGGAAATTATAATCTCAAAAGCGGACGTTTGAGAAAAACCTGGGATGGAATTATCATCTCCGCAACATTGGGGAGAGAACCATAGGAAATTATAATCTCAAAAGCAGACGTTTGAGAAAAACCTGGAATGGAATTATCGTCTCCGCAACATTGGGGAGAGAACCATAGGAAATTATAATCTCAAAAGCGGACGTTTGAGAAAAACCTGGGATGGAATTATCATCTCCGCAACATTGGGGAGAGAGCCATAGGAAATTATAATCTCAAAAGCGGACGTTTGAGAAAAACCTGGGATGGAATTATCATCTCCGCAACATTGGGGAGAGAACCATAGGAAATTATAATCTCAAAAGCGGACGTTTGAGAAAAACCTTTGATAACTTCTACTGAGTCTTCATCAGAAAAATCTGTTCGGGGTCGATTTAGCTGGACTAGAGAAGGCCTTGGACTGGATAAGAAATCTTTGGAGTCGATTAACTGAACCGGTCTAGGTCTTGAAATAAGATTGAGAATTTAACTGCATCTTTCCTGAAAGGTAACGGTCAGTCATATGCAATACATGATATGGACCAAGCAATGATGTTCTCAACATAAATGAGATTTGTAAGGTGTGATGCGTCTATGCATGCTATAATGATGTATGTGATGTTTTATGAATGTGTTTTTTGTCTAGGAAAGTAAATCCTTGACGGGTGCCAGGAAGTCACTCCTGGGCTGGTGTTGGAGAATAGATTTTGCTTCCGCTGGGGATGATAATTGCAAGAATACCGGTAGGAGAAGATAACTCCGTTGGGGAATAAACTTGGCGAATGGAATAACTCTGCGGGGAGGAAAGTACTCTAACGATCCTGCTGGGAAGCAATACTCTGTGGGGAGAGAGATGCTTTTGCTGAGCGTTGATAATAACTTGCTGGGGATACCCTTGTTGTGTTGGAAGTGTGAATAGACTTTGCTGGGGATAAGAAGACTTCGTCGAGGACGCTCTTTCCGTGGCTTTTGGCTGAGGATAACCCAGTTATATCCTGGTAGGGAAATAACTCTTTGAATAGAGCCGGACGACGCGTTCGTGTTCTGCGAGGATAAGCTTCCAGAATCTACTGGGGATAAGCTTACTGCTTGGGGAGATGAATTCCAACTTTCCTGGGGAAACTGGATTGGACTCTCTTGGGGAAGTTTTGAACTGCGGGGGAAGTGATTCCTTTGAATGTTTGGTATACCGCCGGGGAACAATCTTAGATCAAGATTGCCGGGGATGCTTGTTAAGAATATGTACTGCTGGAGAATGTTGAGATTTGTGGGAGGATACCCAACTTCCTTAAGTTTGATAATAGCTTTGCTTGGGGGAGAGTATACTGCTTGCTGGCTCACTCTCTGGGGAATTAAGGTGTATTGGCTGCCTTCTTCAGCTGAACTCATCTTAATACCTTGGTGGACAGAACAATTAGCTTGCTTGGACAGCTCTTTATTGCCCTTGTTTCTATGGGGGAGGCACCTGTGGGATGCTGATAATTGTTGAGGGTCAAACCTTCTTTAGGTAGGCAGGTGACAAGATGACAGGACATAGTCGTACGCTTTGATCCCTAACTTTTGCCTGGACCGCCCTTTCGGGTTTTCAGTCCACCGGGATACCCATTTTCGCCCAAGCCGCCTTTTCAGGTTTTCGACTTGCCGGGTGTACAGATTTTTCATTTCAACCCTTATTTTTGCCCGAACCCTTTTGGGTCGCCGGGAAGCCCTTATTTTTGCCTAGGTGTGTCAACCTAGCGGGTCTTTGATTATGCGTAGTATTTTTTCGACTATGTCCGTGCTTTCAGAATGTAGGGAGTTGCCCCTGTTAGAAGTGTTTTGTCATGCCACCAGAAGATGTTTGATCAGGCAAGATTCGTTGCTGGAGTGCCCCAAGTGACTCAGGCGGAGATTTGCCCCAGGCTATTTGGCCTTGGAGAGATTCTCCGAATCTTGATTGGACTGCCCCAGATGATGGACAATAGTCATGCCATGCCCCTTGATTGGAGATGCTTTCTTCCATTTGAGGTGACTCTTTTGTGGAGAAGACTTTTGTTCATAAGATATTCGTCGTGCGAATTTCCCTGCTGTTCGAACAAAAAGTCATATGCAAACAAAGTTATGTCAAAAATGCAAAGCTTATGTCTGTCTTGAAGATTTTGAAAATGCATTCTTTTTTTTTTCATAAAACAAGTGAATGTTTGTAAAACGTGATGTCAATTCCGTATTTACCGTAAGCCTTAAGGAGTCAGGATACCTTTCGTCACCGTATGCTTTCGAACTAACCCATGCTTCAGCTAGGACTTTTGAGGGTTATAACGTGGCTTGGTTCACGGTTTAAGAAACAAAGGATAAAGGCTCAAATTTTATTTGTACCCACCCGCTCTTCGTGATGTTCTCCAAACCTAAACTCAGTTGATCATACGTTAGACCTTGTTTGAGTCTTTGCTCTGATTTTCCGGTGATGATTCGGATGTTGATAACTTATTTTGAATAGGCAGTCATCTCCTTTTTTTGCTGAGGGTTTGTAGGACCTCTTTCTTTTTTGATTTTTGTTATCCCTTTCTTTTTTTGCCTGAACTGTTTCCTTTTTTTGGAATTACAGTCAGCGGGATGCCCCGGTTTCGTAAGTCTCCTTCATGGGTTTTGACTTAATGGGCTTTTCATTTTTTTTTGATAGATAATGACTGCCTTTCTTTATCGATCATTCGGAACCATCACTGTCTTTCTTTGTAAGGATCTCTTTGGTGTCATTCGTTATGCACTTGGATCAACAGAGAGAACTACCCTGCCCCAGGTTATGATTAAGGGTTTTAATTTTCGAAAAGAAAAACTCCTACTTCTTTGGCTCAGAGGGGTTGACGAGGGATTATCTTCCTTATAACTCCAGTGTTTAGGGATTGAAACAATGCCTGTACCTCATCAGCGGGGTCTGTTCAAAAGCATACTGTAAAGATCGTGGTATCGTTTTCGTCATCCTCCCTCAAGAGGCTTAGAATTATTAATTGAGAGTTGATCATCAGAAAAAATATGAGAATAATTTGCATTGTGTGAATACGAATATATTGATTCAGAACAGACATATGCGATGCATTAATGAAATAACAATGTTTAACATGAGTAAATGTTTGAACAACAGGAAATTGCAACTTGAACATTCGAATGAACAAAAATTTCTCAATCCTAGCCATATTTCGGCAAGGGAGCAGTGATCACGTGGGGAGTCTTGGGTACTTTAAACTGAATCTCTCCAGCGTCGATCATGTCTTGGATCTTATTTTTCAAGCTCCAACAATCATCTGTAGTATGCCCCGGGCTATCAGAATGGTAAGCGCAGCGGGCGTTGGGGTTATACTTCGGTGACATTGTATTTTGGTTCTTCGGAGCTTCTTTTAGAGTTACCAGCTTGGTCTCCAGCAACTGTGGCAATATCTGGGATAAGGTCATGCTGAGCCGAGTGAACTGCCTTCTCTCGCTCTTTTGTTGGTTGTGATGTTGAATTTGTGACACTGGAGCCGTTTGAGGAGCTCTCCCCTTACCTCCTTGTCTCAAAGGTGGTTGAACGATGGCTGGCTTTTTACCCTTAGACTTTTGCCCCAGCTGGTTACCCTGAAGCAGTTGGTTGACGAGAAACCAGAGCTCATCTTGTCTTTGAGCTAACCCTTGAATGGCAGTCACCTGCCCCAGCATCTGAACCTTTAATGCATCCACCTCAGCTTGTAGGTGTTCCAGCCTTTCATCCTCAGCACTGTTCCTGACAAAGGTCTCCATGAGAAGTGCCCTTAGCTCCTCCTGCCCCTTGGATAGATTCAGGAGGATTTCCCCGAACCGAGTCTCTTGAGCAAGAAGGTCCTGGTTATCTTGTTGAGAATTCATTGCTGAAATAAACAGCGGGAAAGGTAAGTAACCTGCAACAAGGATACCTGCAATGCAATGATATGTATGATATGCATGCAATGTTTTCAAGGACCTCGCAGGGTAAACAAGAAGATTGTTAGCATTTGAATCCGGTGGCTTGATTGAAGGAACTTCATGTTGTTGGGAGTCCTTCTTCAAGGGTCAAAGGCTCACCGTATCCAGTGGGTCATAGCCCCTAACTCGAGTTATCATGTTTTGATCTCCAAGCAACTTTGGCTAAAGGAACCTTCTTCAAGTGTCAAAGCTCACCATATCCAGTGGGTCATAGCCTCTGACAACTTTGGCTAGAGGAAAATGAATCCTCTTTGCCCCTTGCTAGATGTTTGATTCATCATGACCTGCATTACAAGCCTTTGAGATCCTTGAAATGGGTTAGGATGTATGCAATGGTATGATGTCATGATGCATGGGGTAATATGGATAAACCCTGTTATGAGCCCTTATTAAGGACTATAAACAAAACCTGCGAGCAAACTCAGTAAACCCTGTTATGAGTCCCAGCTAAGGACTAAATAAAACCTGCAAAACACTCAGTAAACCCTGTTATGAGTCCCAATTAAGGACTATAAACAAAACCTGCAAGAACTTAGTATACCCTGTTATGAGTCCTAATTAAGGACTATAAACCAAACCTGCAAGTAGTTCATGTGTCAGTTAACAAGCATGCAAGTAGGCAAGTACAAAGGCACACAAGTCACACAAGAGAAACCCTTAGAGTTTAGGCCAGCATGAGGTCTAGGTATTACCCTCTTTCAGTTTGTTGGTTCATACCTGTCCTATCAAAGTAACCGGGTTCTTAGAGGATCCCAATATCATTGACTACCCTCAATCGGTCATAACTCCAGCATCGCAATCTTTTCTTGCGGCCAGAACCATCACGAGAGTTTAGCCTCAATGGGCGTAGCATACTGCTACTGTTCTAATGGCCAAGTTGGGTCATTTAAGGTTCTAAGGTCTGTTGGTGCTTAATGACTCCTTGGAAGACCCATATTCTCCCCGTTTCAACACGAGGGATATCGGTACAGACCAAGGCGCCACACCAACGTAGCCACTGCTTCACCCATGTCGGTATACGCCGGACAGGTCCCTCACAGCTTATGCTACCTAAATAGGGTATCCCCAGATCCGGGTTAGGATCTATGTAACTCCCATGCAACCCACAAATTTAAAGCAGACAAGTCAATACAATTGAAAACACAGTTATGAACTAACCCTAAGGTACACCTCACTTTAAGTTTAAATCCCCAGCAGAGTCGCCAGTTCTGTGATCGGTGGATCTGGAACTGACTGTTTAACGCTGGTTCGCAAAATGTCGCGGTAAGCAAGAGTCGCCACCGTCTTTTATTTTCTCCAAATGGAAAGGACAAAAGCACAGAAAAATTCCTTAAAGAGATTGCTCTCGGTTTGGGAGGTAGGTGTGATCGGTGGATCTGGAACTGACTGTTTAACGCTGGTTCGCGAAATGTCGCGGAAGCAAGAGTCGCCACCGTCTTTTATTTTCTCCAAATGGAAAGGACAAAAGCACAGAAAAATTCCTTAAAGAGATTGCTCTCGGTTCGGGAGGTAGGTTATAGAAAGGGAAGGTGTTAGCACCCTTTCTATCCATGGTTATCCATGGGCTCTTAGGTACTTGCTCAATGTGTTTTCAAAATTATTTGTTTGCTTTTCAATGTGGGTTTAAAAGTTTCTTTGAAAAATTTCAGATCGACTCATACGTCAGAGTGTTTGAAAAGTTTGCTTTGAAAGCTTTTGAAAATGTGTCAGTGTGAAAAGTCTTTTGAATTTGTTTTGAGATTAGAGCAAGTATCCTTGAGAACCTACCTACCCTAAGGAATTCGTCTGTGTAAATGTCCTTTAAAGTAGTGCCATCCCACCATTGAGAGGTAGGTAGCACCACCGTTGGAGGTGTGCGGGTCAATTCGATTTTAGGGACATGGTGATCACCAGAGCAATGGGAAGACACCTTAGAAGCTACCCTCATGCCAGGTTCCCGGATCATGAGGACTTACTAAGACGTCCTCTACTCGACGACCACCTTTCGAAAGGCAACAGTGAGGCGTACCCTAGGGGTGGTGTGTGCGAATTGTGTGTCATGTTTCAGTTATTTGTCTTGTCATGTTTATTGGTGTTCTACGCTTGATTTTATTTTAAGTCCATACATTCTTCATGCTTTTGTTAACAGTTAATATTTGCGAAAAATAAATCTACGACTATTACAAAGGCGCGGGTCCACATCGCCAAAATTAAACCGGACCCGATTTAGCGGAAAATAAATAATGCGAAGTAAATAAAAGTGCGAAAAGTAAAATTACATGGCTTTGGGACAATTACATAACTATTTAAACGATTGTAAAATAAATGCGCGAAGTAACGGAATTGAAACAAAACTAGGGCGTTGGACCCTTTTGCAAAATATTAATGGTTAATGAGAATTAAAAATTAAATGATTAAATGTTTTTTTTTCTGGTATTTTGTATTTTTTAGATTTAATAAGAAAAAGAGGTTAATTGAAATTAAATTAAAAGGCAAACCCTAATTCTAATATTTTTTAATTATTAAGAAAGAATTAAAATATGATCTAAATTAAACCCTAATTTATTTATGCACAATTTTTAATTTATGAAAATAACTAAATAATATTATTCTGAAAAAAGGAAAAATTAAAAAGAAAATAAAAAGATATTAAACCTAAGTTCTATTTTTGGTGTTTTTTTTTTTTATTAAAAAGATCTATAACCTAATTAAACTAAATATTTACATATATTAATTTATTGATGAAAATAATTACAATAAAATATTTATTATCTTTTTTATATTTTCTGATTTTTGTGTGTTTTTGTATTTTGTAGAAAAATAAATTAATTATGTTAAAACAATAAAATAAATAACAAAAATAAAGGTAAGAAGAAAAATATAAAAAGTGCAAACCAAGGTGGGGTGTAGCCCCAATTTGTGAGGTCAGGCCTTAGCATTTCAGGCCCACTAAGCTTTGACATTCGCTGACTTTTTGGATTGTGTGTGATGCTTTGACTCATGCCTAGGGTGTACCCCAATCTTCTGCCTTGAGTGAGAGGTCCTGGACACGTGGGCTGCCTGATGGTGAGGAAATATGGTGCACCTGGACATTAGCAAAGTATAGGATCTCATATTGAAAAATAGCATGGAATTTTTGCCAGACCTGGGACTTGAACCCAGGTCTTGAAAGTCATATGCGTTGGTACCTGCCAGCTGAACCATTGTGTTCTATTTAATATATTATATCAAACAAATGACAAAAAGCAAATTCAACGCCTAATGGTTAAAACGCGCGTAAATTCGAACTGGCCTGTCTCCGTGTGACAACTCATCGTCTCTTTCGTTTTCTGAAACATGAAGGACGATGGCAACGGTTTTTTGATCGTTGCTTTAGGGGACCTAGAGGAAAATAGCGACTAGCCCCTCGTCGCTCATAAATTGAGCGCGAGGGTGCCAACTTCTTCGTCTCAACCTGCTTAAGCTAATGGCACTGGTCTGGAAGCATAATTTTTCCTTGGGCAAAAACCCCCAAATTTGAAACCTGCAAACCCTAGAGGACGCTCATGGCAGATTCATATATATGGTATAAAAATGCAATCAAATGCATCAGTTAGTTTAGAAACATCATCATGAATATGAATACATAAATAAAAATGCACAAATATGCTTGGATCGTGTTATGCGAATTCAGAAATTTTGCTTCACAGTTTGACTATGGGGTACCAATTCAAGGTGTTTTTGTTGTTGTTAATGATTGAGAAACGTCCAGTGGTGCTTCAGGATGCTAATGGAACAAAAATTAAAGCTTGAATCGACCTAAAAGCTAGTTTTCAGTCTTGAGTTTTTTGTGAAAAATTTCAATATGCAATGCTTGTTTTGGGCGCAGCTTGCAGTCTAGGAACATTAGGGTTCTCATGTTGAGTATGTATAGAGACTATTAGGTTAAAAACTTTGCACAAAATCTCAAGCATTCATGGTTTTACATATTTGATTTTGGAAAATCTTTTTCATATCTTCTCATGTGCAATTTGGTTCAAATCTGATCAATTCTCATCAAAACTTGCTTAATTAAGAAGTGCACGAAATATTGACATTTTAATGTGCATAAAAAGATTTTTTTTAGGTTAGGTTTATATTTTTCATGTATTAAAATGATTTAAATGAATATAAATTAATATTAATTCAAATAAATAATTAAAAAATATGAAAATACTTCCCTTTGGGCCTAGTGGTCGTGCATAGGCTTGGCATGAAGAAACTTGGAGGAAAAATGGGCCCAATAGCAAATTTAGGCCTTTTGCATCAATGTTGACTTTTCAAAATTTCCAAAAATTTCCCAACTTCCACAAGGCATAACTTGGTCAATTTTTAAGCTTTTCACATGTTCTTGGACATTTTGGAAAGGTCTTTGAGTCCTTTAACCAATGCCTTTGGTCCCATGTCATTTTGATTTACCAATCTCAAGTTATGGCCTTTGACTTAAAGTCCCTTTTTGTTGACTTTTGAAAATGACCTATAATGTTGAAATTGATAACTTTTTGTGAGAGCATTTCTTGGACTTGGAACATGAAGATGAATTGTAGGAAATGTCTTTCTCTTCAAAATGAGCTTTGGATGGAATTTTTCTGATAATCCATGTGAAAGTTATGCCCTGGTCAATTTCAGTTGACTTTTTCAGCTGTCCAAATATAGCAACTTTTGCATCTTGGATGATTTCTGAGCCAAATTTTGAGAATCATGATCAAGCATTGATCAAATGATGTTTGTGGCTTCAAAATGATATATTGACCAAAAATTTGAACTTTTGACTGCCAAATGACCATTTTGCCCCTACAGTTGACTGTGGTGCAATTTAGGGTTTTGACTGTGCAATTTTGAGATGAATGCCTTGAAACTTGATATGAGGATACTTGACCCTCTTTGTAGGCATATGAGACTTGATTGGGCCTTTGAAAACTTCCTTTGCTTGACCAGAACTCAAACCCTAGTTTTGACTGTATAGGAGACAGTTGAGCTGCACAATCCTTGGGGAATTTTGTGACTTTGATTTTGACAATTCTTGATGAATATGGGAGGGCAAATTTTGGGGTACAACAGTAGGTTATAGAAAGGGAAGGTGTTATCACCCTTTCTATCCATGGTTATCCATGGGCTCTTAGATACTTGCTCAATGTGTTTTCAAAAGGTTTGTTCGCTTTTCAATTGTGGGTTTTAAAAAAGTTTCTTTGAAAATTTCAGTTCGACTCTTGTATCGGTCCTCAAGAGTGTTTGAAAAATTGCTTTCGAAAGCTTTTTGAAAAGGTGTCGGTGTGAAAAGTATTTTGAATTTGTTTTGAAATTAGAGCAAGTATCTAGAGTCGTCTACCTACCCTAAGGAATTCGTCTGTGTAAATGTCCTTTAAAGTAGTGCCATCCCACCATTGAGAGGTAGGTAGCACCACCGTTGGAGGTGTTCGGGTCAATTCGAGGTTCGGGACATGGTGATCACCAGAGCAATGGGAAGACACCTTAGAAGCTACCCTCATGCCAGGTTCCCGGATCATGAGGACTTACTAAGACATCCTCTACTCGATGATCACCTTTCGAGGCAAGGCAACAGTGAGGCGTACCCTAGGGGTGGTGTGTGCGATTTGTGTGTTGTTTTCAGATATTTTTGTCTTTTGTCATGTTATTGGTGATCTAGCGTTTGTTTTTTATTTTTTGTCCATACATTCTTTCATGCCTTGATTAACAGTTAAAAAATTGCGAGAAAAGTAAAGTTCTAAGCTATTACAAAAGGCGCGGGTCCACATCGCCAAAATTTCTTGAACCCGATTTGACAGAAAATAAAGAAAGTAAAGAAGAGTGCGACCAATTAATTACAAGGCCTTGGGAGAGATACATGAATATTAAACGGAATAAAATAAATATGCGAATTAAATAAGAATTAAACGAGGGCGTTGGACCCTTTTTGCAAAATTAAATTAAATGGTGAAATTAATTAATTAAAAGAGAAAAGAAATTGTTTTTTTTTATTTTTATGATTAATGGGAAAAAGAATTAATTAAAATAAATGCTAACCCTAATTCTAGTTGTTTTTTAATTTATTAAAAAAGAAGATTAAATTTTAACCTAAAATTAACCCTAATTAATTTACATGCAATTTAATTACAAAAATAAATATTTAATATTTTAATTATTATGAAAGAAAAATAAAAAGGAATAAAAATTATCATAAACCCTAGTTCTACAAATTTTAAATTAATTAAGAAAACATTACTATTAAACCTAATTTGATAACTAAATTTAATTAATGCAATTTATTTATAAAAATACAAATAAAATAATTTATTATTTTTCCTCTTTTCTGATTTTTTATGGTATTTTGTGTTTTTATGAAAATATTAAATTAATTAATAAATCAGTAATTAAAAGAAAGTAAGAAAATAAAATATGAAGAAAATAAAAAAGATTTGCAAACCAAAGGGGGGTCTGCCCCAAATTGGAGGGTTTTCTTTTAGCAGTCTGGGCCCATCAACCTTGGCCTGTTGGACTTTCGTGGCTAGCCTGTAGCTTTGTTGACTAGTGTGCACTGAGCTCATCAGATCATGGCCTTTGATTTGATGCCCTGGTACGCGTGGCATGTTTAATTTCGTGGGTGCATGGTGGACCACAACGTTGAACCTGCACATGAATATCAATTGGAAAAATATATGGAAAGGGGTGAGGACCTGGGGCTCGAACCCAGGTCCTGAGCGTTACCACTTGCAAGTATTGCCAACCAAGCCAAGCGCGTTTTCTGTATATCATATAACCAATAAATATTATAAAAGAAAACAAACACGTTAGTGTGACTTGCGCGCGAAATTTAAACACTCCAATCGTTGGTAGCCACCTAATCATCCTCTTCCTTGACTTATTTTTTTTTCTGAAACAAGAACAGTTTAGCAACGGTTTTCAAACGTTGCTATAGACGCTATATTAGAAAATAGCGAATAGGCCATAAGGCCTCATAAATTGAGCGCGAGGGCGGGTTTCTTTTCGTCTGAGTATGCTTGATTCAATGGTGGTATTCAGGTGTCCTAATTTTACCATATCACGAAACGCCCAAATTAAAGCTTGCAAAACCCTAATACTCATCCATGGCAAATCTTCATACGATGCACAGAAACACAATTAAACCATTGGGTTAGCATTAGAATCAAACAAAGAACATGAATCAAGCGTTAAAAATTACAAAGAATGCATGAATTGAGATGCACGACTATGAATTTTTTTCTGTACAGGTGAGATGGTTCTCACGTTTCTGGGCACGAAAGCTTGTGGTTTTTGATCCAAATCCTTTCTTTGAAGCCTCAGCAAGCTAATGAGATAGAAATCTCGCCTTGAATCGTCCTAGAACTAGGTTTTCAGTTTTGAGTTTTTGGCAAAAATTTTCAAGTTCAATGCTTGGTCTGTAGCGCAGCTTCTTGGTTCAATGCATTAGGTTTTGCTTCTTTGTATATGTATGAGTGAATTAGGTCAAATAAAACAATCAAAATCCTTGGCATTCATGGTTTGGAAGATTTGATTTTTTAAGATCTTTTTTCAATATTTTCCATGCTATTTTGTATCAATCATGACCAATTCTCCTCAATTCTTTCCATATTTGATTATGCACGAATTTTTGAACCTATTACATGTACAAAAAGATTTGATAAATTAGGTTTAGTTATTTTCCATGTATTTAATTAATTTAAATGAATTATTAATAATAAAAATTCAAATAAATAAATAAAAAATGAAGAAAAACTTCCCTTTGGGCCAAGTGGTCGTGCACATGCCTTGGATGATGAATTGTGGAAGAAAAATAGGCCCATTAGCAATTTTAGGTCATTTGAATCAATGTTGACTTTTCAAAATATCCAAAAATTTCCCAACTTCCACAAGGCATAACTTGCTCAATTTTTAAGCTTTTCTCATGTTCTTGGACATTTTGGAAAGGTCTTTGAGTCCTCTAACCAATGCCTTTTGTCCCTTGTCATTTTGATTTACCAATCTCAAGTTATGGCCATTGACTTAAAGTCTCTTTTTGTTGACTTTTGAAAATGACCTATAATGTTGAAATTGATAACTTTTTGTGAGAGCATTTCTTGGACTTGAAGTATGAAGAGGAGTTGTAGGAAATGTCTTTCTCTTTAAAATGAGCTTTGGATGGAATTTTTCTGATAATCCATGTGAAAGTTATGCCCTGGTCAATTTACAGTTGACTTTTTCAGCTGTCCAAATAAGGAAACTTTTGCATCTTGATGATTTTTGAGCCAAGCTTTGAGAATCATGATCAAGCATTGATCAAATGATGTTTGTGGCTTCAAAATGAAATGTTGACAAAAAATTTGAACTTTTGACTGTCAAATGACCATTTTGCCCCTACAGTTGACTGTAGTGCAATTAGGGTTTTGACTGTGCAATTTTGTGCTGAAAGTCTTGAAACTTGGTATGAGGATGCTTGACCATATTTGTAGGCATGTGGGACTTGATTGGACCCTTGGAAACTTCATTTTCTTGATCAGAACCAAAACCCTAATTTTGACTGTTCAGGAGGCTCTTACACTGTGCAACCCTTGGGGAATTTTGAAGTATGACTTGGCAAATCTTTGAAGAATATGGGAGGGCAATTTTGGGGTACAACACCTGCTACTTGCTGTTATGGAGGATTGTAAAATGACTTCCTGGGGAAAATGTCATGACTTCCTGGGGAATGAATCATGACTTTACGGGGAAGGCAGTATAGCTTCCTGGGGAAAACAAAATGGCTTCCTGGGGAAAACAAAATGGCTTCCTGGGGAAATGCCAACGTATTCCTGCTGAGGAGATAAAGTCTTCTCGTGCAAAATAAATGCACACTAAAACCAAGGCTCGAAGCTTGCAGAGATCAAAAGTAATAATATTGTTGGGAAGTAAAGATTCAAACTAGAAATAAACGGAGTAAAACAGTCAGCCAAAACACATTCTTCGAGAAATAAACTCAAGGGGGAAACCCAAATCATCCAGACCAAGGGTTCTACAGGAAGGCTAAAGCAAAAAATCTTCCACGAGGGATAACTCAGTGGGGGAAATTGAAAGAATATACACTTCCCGCCTAAGGCTAACACTCCATGGAGAGAGGATAACACAACTCTGCAAAACATGGTAATATGTCAACAAGATATTGATGAATAGGAATGAGCAATGATTTTCTAAATTTAACTATGCATGATGTATGTATGAATGTATGAGTGTTATCATGTATATGCTGACAAAACAAACATATAATTCTGGGGATAAATAAACAAAACCAACTCGGGCACAATCAACACTCGGCTAAATCACATCCAAGACGATCATTCCATAAGAAAATAAGCACCAACTGAGGAAACAAAGTCCTACTTCATGGATTAACTTCACTAGGGAGAAACATAATCCAGAAGTAAACAAATCATAGCGACAAAACAGTACAGATACATAGATATAACATCTTTCTCCAGGCTTCACCGGGGAATAGCACTCAGACTTCAATGGGGAAACAAATGTTTTCATGAGTAGCACTTCTACTGGGGATTGCAGTACTGATTTTGAATAAGGCCGATGGAAACAATATTGGAAAAATATCAATTGAGGATTTCGAGCTGACTTGATTGGGGAAATAATATACAGACTTCACTAGGGGAGATAGCGCCTTATCATCAAGACATCACCTGAGGACTTCGTGCTGACTCCATTGGGAAGGTCAACACCACATCAAAGAGAGGAAACCCAAATACGTTATTCACTGGGGAAAACAAGGATATGTTCTTCAATTTTGATAGTAAGCATTGCATCAACTTCTCTGGGGAAAGAGTATGAAATCTCATGGGGATAACAACTTGGAGAGTTAAGAAGTCAAACATTATAGCAAGGAATTAATCTTATGGGGATTTTAAATCAAACCCAACACTTGACGAGTGAAAACCCAAAAAGTTGATAACCAATTCAATACTTCTTAAATAAAACATTTCCCTTGCCTGATTATCGGGCAATCAAACAAAATACAAATATTGCTGAAAGGAGATGCTTCACAAATGAGTCAAATCTCAGCATGCACGGGGAGGAAAAACTTTTATGAACTAAGCGAGGCCTTCACTAGGGAATTTCAGATTGAGTCTTCATATCACACAAACCTATTCCAACAAAAGGTGCCCTGGGATAGCCTTCCTGGGGAATCAAGAAGTCAACATATAGAAAGGGGTCAAACTCTTGGGGATTTTAAATCAAACTCCACACTTGGCGGGTGAAAACCCAAAAGCTAACAACTGTCTCAACACTTCTTAGAAAATATACTGCCCTGGTCCAGTTACCTGGAAAATAAATACCAATAATAATGCCAACACTGCCAAAAAGAGCAACTTTTTGCAAATAATCCCATCTCAGCACACTAAGGGGACGAGACCTTTCGTCGTATGAGAGAAGACTTCGCTGGGGAATCCGGAATAAAGACCTCAGACCATGCAAACCCATAAAGTCAGAAAATGAACCAACACTTAACCAGGGACACTGGGATCACAAACCCGGTACTGCACCTTACACCAATTGGTATCGTCTTCAATATACAATAAACACACGCATACAAGCGAAAATAACCTAAGAAAAACTTTTCGGGGAAAACAAAACTTCTCAAAACTATTGGAGTTCGTCCATTCCTGGGATCACCACTTTTGTTTTCCTCTTGAATCACAAAATCTTAAAGTAAAAGTAAGTTGTAGATTCTTTTTTGAAAAAACAATTTTGTTATTTAATCCTTTTTTCTTTGAAAATTATTATCAATAATAAATGGAGTCTTTGTAAGCTGAATAAAATAAGAAATGTAAAGAATTGGGTAAAAGCTCAAATTTTATTGATAGAATGGTAGTCTGAGAATGGCGAGACTCCATGGATAATTACAAAGTTTGGAAAATGGTAATATAATATGGAAAAGATACATTGAGACACAATGACCACTATTCCCTCTAACAACTTTGAAATTCTGAGCAGCAGCTTCTGTTGAAGTATGGTGAGGATCCAAGAAGATTGTTGCTTCAATGATCAAGTCTTGTCTGATGCAGTTACTTGCCAAGAAAGTCCCTAACTTTTTCCTAAGCTACCCTAGCAGGTTTTCAACTTAGCAGGAAAATTTATCTGTTTATGTCTCTAATTTTTGCCTAGACCGCCCTTTTGGGTTTTCGGCCTACCGAGACGCTCCTTTTTGCCTAAGCAGCCCTTTTGGGTTTTCAACTTAGCGAGATGTTCTTTTATTTCTTTAGGTGAAGTATTTCTTGACTGCATCATCATTCATGAGACGTGTGAACTCCTCGCCATCCATAGTTTCAAGAATTAATGCACCGCCAGAGAAGTCTTTCTTGATAACATATGGGCCTTCAAAATTGGGAGTCCACTTGCCCCTAGAATCAGCGTTAAAAGACATGATCTTCCTGAGCACAAGTTCGCCTTCTCTGAATTCACGAGGTTTGACTTTCTTATCAAAAGATTTCTTCATTCTCTTCTGATATAACTGCCCATGACACAAAGCTGTCATTCTCTTCTCTTCGATCAAATTCAATTGGTCAAACCTGTTCTTGACCCATTCAGCCTCTGACAAATTGGTCTCCATTATCACACGCAAAGAGGGAATCTCAACCTCGATTGGGAGCACTGTTTCCATTCCATACACAAGGGAGAATAGGTTTGCTCCTGTTTAAGTACGGACATATGTCCGATATCCATGTAAAGCAAAAGGGAGAATTTCATGCCAATCTTTATAAGTAACAACCATCTTCTGGATAATTTTCTTGATGTTCTTATTAGCAGCTTCAACAACCCCGTTCATCTTCGGCCTGTACGAAGATGAATTGTGATGGACGATCTTGAATTCTTTACAAAGTTCTATCATCATCTTGTTGTTCAGGTTCGAGCCATTGTCAATGATAATTCTTCTTGGCACACCATACCGACATATGAGATTATTCATAATGAAACACACTACCACCTGCTTAGTAACATTAGCATATGAAGCAGCTTCCACCCATTTAGTGAAGTAATCAATTGATACCAAGATGAAACGATGTCCATTCGAAGCTTTGGGTTCTATCATCCCAATCATGTCAATACCCCACATAGAGAAGGGCCACGGGGAAGAAATAACATTGAGAAGTGTCGGAGGCACATGAATCTTGTCCGCATAAATCTGGCATTTATGGCACGTCTTTACAAATTTGTAACAGTCAGATTCCATTGTCAGCCAATAGTAACCTTCCCTTAGCATATTTTTAGCCATCAAATGTCCATTGGCATGAGTTCCAAATGAACCTTCATGAATCTCATGCATCATCATGTCTGCTTCGTGTCTATCCATGCATTTGAGCAAAACCATGTCATAATTTCTCTTGTACAACATATTTTCATTGAGGAAGAAGCTGGATGCCAATCTTCTCAGTGTCTTTTTATCTTTATTCGAAGCACCAATGGGGTATTCCTGAGTCTGGAGAGAATGCTTGATATCATAATACCAAGGTTTCTCATTTGCTACCTCTTCTGTTGTAAACACATGAGCGGGCCTATCCAGTCACCAAATCATAATTCGAGGTATATCATTCCAAGGTAGTCTGCTAACACGTTGCTTTTAATAGCTTTTTGAGTGAGGTATTCAATGTCATATTCAGATAACAGCATCTGCCAGCGGGAAATCCTCCCAGTAAGAGCAGGCTTTTCAAAAATGTACTTGATTGGATCCATTTTGGAGATCAACCAAGTAGTGTGATTCAACATATACTGCCGCAAACATTTTGCCGCCCAGGCCAGAGCACAACATGTCTTTCCAGCATGGAATACCGTGACTCACAATCAGTAAAAATTTTATTGAGATAATAAATGGCATACTGTTTCTTCCCCGTTTCATCTTGTTATCCCAGAATGCAACCCATGGAATTATCTAACACTGTCAGATACACAATTAATGGTCTTCCGTCAACAGGAGGGAGCAAGATAGGAGGTTCAAGCAGATATTCTTTAATACTTTCAAATTCCCTTTGGCAGTCATCTGTCCACACACAACCTTGATCTTTGTTTAACAACTTAAAGATCGGTTCACACGTTGCAGTCATGTGGGAAATGAATCTGGAAATATAATTCAAACGCCCGAGGAACCCTCTGACTTGCTTTTCATTTCTCGGCGCTGGCATTTCTTGAATTGCTTTGACTTTATCAGGGTCAACTTTAATCCCTCTCTGGCTAACAATGAAACCCAACAATTTCCCTGACCGAACACCGAAGGTACATTTATTTGGATTCAAGCGGAGACGATACTTCCTCAAATGCTGAAACAACTTCAACAAATCTTCTACATGCCCTTCTTCAGTCTGGGATTTAGAAATCATGTCATCAACATATACCTCAATTTCCTTGTGCATCAGATCATGGAATAGGGTTGCCATAGCCCTCTGGTACGTTGCACCAACGTTCTTCAACCCGAAGGGCATCACTCTATAATAGAATGTTCCCTAGGGTGTGATAAACGTTGTTTTTTCCATGTCCTCAGGCGCCATCCTTATTTGATTATACTCAGAAATTCCATCCATGAACGAGAAAACTTTGAATTTTTCTGTGCTATCCACTAACATATCAATGTGTGGCAATGGAAAATCATCTTTTGGACTGGCTTTATTTATATCTCTGTAATCTACGCACATGCAAACTTTTCCGTATTTCTTCGGTACTGGGACAATATTGGCAATCCACTGAGGGTACACTGATGTCACAAGAAAACCAACATTAATCTGCTTTAGAACTTCCTCTTTGATCTTCACTACCATATCTGGGTGAGTTCTTCGCAACCTATGTTTGATTGGCAGACACTCTGGCTTCAACGGCAAACTATGCTCTATAATATCTGTATCTAGACCAGACATATCTTGGTAAGACCAAGCAAAAATATCCACATACTATTTCAACATCTCAATCAACCTTCTCTTCACATCAGGATGCAGTAATGCTCCAATCTTGACTTCCTTCGGATCTTCTTCTGAACCCAAATTGATTACTTCCAATGGATCTTTATATGGATGAATGTAATTTTATTCGCGCTCAAGCAACCGTGAGACCTCTTCTGGAATCTCATCATAGTCTTCTTCTTTGGCCCCATACACTGGACATTCAAAGTTGGGAGAGGGTGCAGGGTCATTGTATTCAACGGGTTTTTTTAACTAATCTGCACATATGATTTATGATTTCTTTTAGAAACTGAAACATATAACAAGTGATCATGCAGATTGAATTTCAGTTATTATTCATTTTGAAAGGTTTTTTCTGATTACCATTTTCCAAGAAAAAGAAGAAAATAAAGACACAATTTGGGAAACAAAGACAACTTTTATTATTGATTTTAAAAGTCAAAGCAAATAGATAAGCCCATACAATATTAATACTTCTCACCTTGGGCAGAGTGAAAGCTTTTCAAAAAGATTAACACAAACAAATTACTTTGAAACATGTATGCAAGAGGGAACATCAATGGTGATCCAGTTCTGAACCCTAACTCCGTGCGTCACAAAATTCGGCATTTATGGCTCTACTTCATCTTCCACAATGGCATTAATCCCGGAAACAGTTGGATGAAGATAACCCCCACTACAGAAGATATCTTGATACTTGCCTGGAGTAGACTTCGACTTCATTCTCTTACCTTTATCATTCTTCACAGAGAACCCCAAGCTAACTCTATTCTTGTTTACAGGTGGATCAACAATCTGTCGCCATACTTCACTATGGCCATTATGCACAACCTGCTGCGCATCCTTAAACGAAGCCATATAATTCTTATTTCCTCTTACATTATCAACGGATAAAGCTTGGAAATGGGTTCCAACGGAAGCTTCATCCGCCTCCACAATGCTGAAAGAGGACAAATGAGATATCAATAATGCCTGTTCTCCATTTATAATTACCATTTTCCCTTCACGCACAAACTTCAACTTCTGGTGTAAAGTTGAAGTGATAGCCCCTGCCTCATGTATCCAAGACCGTCCCAGCAAGCATCTATAAGCGGGTACAATATCCATGACCTGGAAGGTAATCTGAAACAAATGTGGGCCTATATGAATAGGCAAGTCCACTTCACCAATAACAGATTTCCTTGATCCATCAAACGCTTTCACAATAGTTCCACTTGGGCGTATGGGAGTTCCTTGATATTTCAACTTCATGAGTGTGCTCCTCGGTATAACGTTCAATGCGGATCCATTATTAATCAGCACATTGGATAATGAATCATTCTTGCAGTTCATAGAGATGTGGAGGGCCAAATTGTGATTCCTTCCTTCGTCGGGAAGTTCATCGTCACAGAAACTCAGGTTATTACATGATGTAA
Organism: Vicia faba; assembly: GCA_948472305.1. NCBI lineage: Eukaryota > Viridiplantae > Streptophyta > Magnoliopsida > Fabales > Fabaceae > Vicia > Vicia faba. Next base: position 1,292,101,247 of record OX451740.1, read on the forward strand.
TATTCCCTACCACGCTGCTGAATTGGTCTCCAGGCATATCACTTTCCACGAAAGCTTGGTCCAATACCCTCATCAAAGATTCTCTATGAGCAAATGAGTTCATCAATAAAGCTAAGATAGATATTTTTGAAGGAGTCTTCAGTAGCTGATCTACAATTTTGTAGTCACTCATCTTAATTATCTTCAAAATATCCTCCACCTCTTTTCTAGCATAGCCCCACTAGATTCACCCACTGCCTTCTTGGGTTCAACATTTTCAACAATTTTCTTTCTAGTACTAACATCTCCACGAACAACTGGTGCAAATACACGACCATTGTGGGTCACTCTGCTAGTCTCAGAAATATTTCCAACATTAGGCATAGGATGGATGGGAACTTTCACACCATCCTCCAAAATTGTAGCATTATATTTGTAGGGTACCGCCTTGTCTGACTTATAGGGGACATGACCCGGTAAGCTAATCACCAATGGAGTAATAGCCGGCTTGCTATGATATTCAACTTCAAAAGTGATAGGTGCACCAAAACAAGGCACAATAACATTTACTCCTTCTTCAACATAATCAGTCATTACAGAGTCATCTCTGGAAAACAAATCTTCATCCGAGGAGAAGAACTCATCTGCAGAGGCATACTCATCATCTGACTCTTCTTCAGCCAAACAAACCTCAATCATATCAACTTCATGGTAATCATCCCTTTGACCTATAACCTTGATGGTTCCATTATCCAACAACAACTGAACATGTTTCCTAACAATTGAACATCCCCGGGAGTCCTGGCAACAAATTCGGCAAGATCCATATTGATGTTCTACCTGACCAACCATGTGGCAGAAAGTAGCATGCAATTGTACAAGATCCTTATTCATATGTTCTACATCAAAGATTCTGAACTCTCTAGGACATCCAAAAGCCATATTTACTTCCCCTCCATACTCTTCCCTAGGCCTGATTATGTGGATGAGGCCCTCATTTATCATCTCCTGCAAATCAGCCTTTATCTTGTCACAACCCTGTATATTTGTAATACAAATAGAACAACTGGCATGGTCATGCGTATAGTAGCTAAATTCACAAAGGTTTGCATGCATTTTCACCAAATCTCCTCTAACCAGATTAATATCAAAAATCCGGAAGTCGCCTGGACAGTCGGCCACCATATTCACAACATTTGCTCCTCCATGCTTGGGCAGAGGATTGTCTTTCACATTAGGGCCAACATCCTTGAAATATAAGATACCGGACTTTACCAATTTCTATACCTCAGTCTTCAAAGGATAGCAGTTCTCAACATTATACCCTGGTGCTCCTTGATGAAAAACACATATTTGGTCTGCTTTGTAATACCAAGGCAACGATGATGGTACAACGGGAGGTGGTCAGGTATGAACCAACTTCTTATGAATTAACACCGGGAGTAATTCTGTGTAACTCATAGGAATAGGGTCATAACTCCCCCTTCTCTGATTATACCCTTGATTCCCCTGATGGGATGGTCTCTGATAAGCAACAGTGGTTGGAGCTACACCAACAACTGAAGTTACTGACGCGACTTGCTGATGACACTGATAATTTCTTATAGGAGGATTAACCATTCTCTCTTGCATAACAGCATTTGTATCTCCTTCCTTCTTCTTGGTAAACCCATAGGATGGCTTCTTCGCACTTCTGGAACTTTCACTTTTTGTTAAACGACCCTCTCTTACAGCCTCTTCTAAGCGAATACCCATGTCTACCATTTCAGTAAAGTCACTTGGCGCACTCGCTACCATCCTCTCATAATAGAAAGCACCCAGAGTCTTCAAGAAAATCTTAGACATCTCCTTCTCTTCCATGGGAGGAATCACTTGGGCAGCTACCTCACTCCATATTTGTGCATATTCTTTGAATGATTCCCTGTCTTTTTGGACCATGGCCCTGAGTTGATCACAGTCAGGCGCCATGTCCATGTTGTATTTGTATTGCCTGATAAATGCTTCTCCCAAGTCATTGAAAGTATGGATATTGACGCTGTCCAAAATCATATACCACTTCAGTGCAGCACCAGTCAAACTATCCTGAAAAAAGTGAATCAGTAGACGCTGATCATCAGTATGGGTAGAGATTCTTCTTACATACATCACAATATGAGCACGAGGACAAGTGTTTCCCTTGTACTTCTCAAACTACGGGACTTTAAACTTCGCAGGTATCTTGACATTCGGGACCAAGCATAAATCATTCACATTTTTCCCGAATAATTCCTTTCCCCTGAGGTCCTTCATCTCTCTCTGCATCTTATCAAACTGCTCTTGAAAATCATCAATTCTATCATAGAGACCCAAGTATTCACTTGGTGGAGGAAAAGGACGACACATATCATCATTAACAACTGGTATCATATTCACCGAAGGAGGTGCAGCAGGAGCAACATGCACCACGGGAGGTGTAGGAGTAACAGTAGTCTGAACGACTGAAGTATCTTGAGGACCTAGATTGAAACCTTTAAGCACACAGTTCTCTGGAATTCCCCATGGATAACCTTGAGGCATGCGATTCTGAACAACAACTGGAGCAGCAGACACAGGAACGGTCGGAGCTTCAGTAGTAACCCTTGCTTGTTGAGGTTGAACACTCGGTGGCTGATTCTGAGCAGCCACCAGAGATTCCATTAGAGCAGTAAGATTGGCCATGCCGGCCTTCAAAGCAGAAACTTCCTCGTGCAGCTCGCGATTCTCTTGTTCTAAGTTGTCCATCTTCCTTCTAAAATTAGCTCGAGTGTTGTATTGGTGAGACAACTCGCTGAACGAAGTAAAGAAGCTTGGTAAGACACCTGGATATCCAAAGAAATGCAAGAAATATGTGCAATATGATGCATGATGTGCAATGCACATGATTTATTTTATTAATATTTCAAGGGACTTAAAGATTTATAGACACATTGCAAATATCAGAGTAATAACATATTTGAAACACTGAAATTTTTTATTATAATAACTTCAAAATGTATTACAAGTTTCAATAATCCCAAGTACAAGATGAAAATAAAGTCTAAAACCCTAAGAAGAAAAGCTGACGAAGATCACTCTATACGCCGACGCTTCCCTGTAAGCCTGGCAATCTGAGCCTTCAACCTCTGGTTTTCTTTCGCATATCTGGTGGCAACCTCCTTCTAATCACCTGAATCAGGAAGTGAGCAAATAGAATCTAACTGATGCTTAGGAGAAAATAAATCCCCTTGCCTCTTCATCATCTTTACAGCCCGGCTCTCAAGAATCTCAATCAAGTCGTCTTTTTCCTTCAAGTATGCTCTATAGGAAATCTCTAAAGTTTGGAACTTATTCTTCCAAGCATCTTTTTCCTACTGCATCCTAACCAAAGCAAGCTGTAGCTCTTCTATATCATCCAATGAGGGAGGAGTGGTCTTCACAAACAAATCAGGCATACGAGCTTCTCGGGAATACGACATCTTTAACTGAATAGCTCTCGTTTGGACCCACTAAAGATAAGGCTCCAAAGAAACATCCCCCCTAGGTCCCAAGTCTTTCCTACCCTTCCTATGAATGTGACGCCAGGCCTTTGCAATCTGCTCCTTAGCTTCCTTATGGTCTTCTCCCTCCTTCAAAAAGAAACTGCTCAAATGAATACTATTGGTTTATCCCTCATCGGATAACCAAGCTGTCGTCGTGCAAGAACAAGGTTATATTTAATTCCTCCCTTTGTACCAAGAAGAGGTACATTAGGGAAACTACCACTACTGTCGACAATATCTATATCTTTGTAAGCTCGATGATACCAATCCATATCCGAGTGAGTAAGTGCCATGATCTTAGGAGCCCAATGGGGTTCCTTCCTGACATCCCAAAAAGCATCAGACTGAGGCATATGAGAAATAAACCACCGGTACAACATAGGCGTGCAACAGATAATCATACCCCCATGATAAGAATTCTGAAGATGAATAGAGTAATAAGCATCACCCAACAATGTAGAAACTGGGTTTCCAATCATGAAGATCTCGATAGAGTTAATGTCAACAAACCTGTCCACATTAGGAAATAAAAATAACCCATAAGCAAGTAGAGAAAAGATGGCCTCAAAAGCGGATGTACTCTTCATCCTGGCAAAGTAACGAGCTTTGTCCAATAGGAACTGAACTGGTAATCCTCTAATCCCTCCTTTAGTAGTCATATGGGCTTCAACCTCAAACTTCCCAGACAAATCAAAGCAACAATCTCGTGTGATTTTGGCTCACCCTCCAAACCAGTAAAGGAACACGATCGCTAACAGGTAAATCCAACATATAAGAATACTCCTCCAGTGTAGGTGTGATACGGTGGGAGAACTAACATATTGTTTTGCGTTTGATTGCAAATGTTGCAGATAGCAAGAGTCGCCACCGACTTTTCTTTTATCCAATAAGGAAAGGTGAAAAAGCACAGGAAAGACCATTAGAGATGTTTTCTTGAGTTCAGGGGGTAGATTATGAAAAGGGAAGGTGTTAGCACCCCTTTCATCCATGGTTTTCGATGGGCTCTTAGTTGCTTGCTAGATCACTTTCTTTATTTGAAAATATGCTTTTATGTTGTGGGTTTGAAAGTATTTTGAAATTGTCTTTGTAATGGTTCTCGTTTCTATAAGAACGCGTACAAAGTGTTCTTTTAAAAATAGTTCAAAGAGGTGTTTGTGGAATGTGTTTTTTGAAAGTGTTCTTGAAAAGATATTTTTGTAATAGTTCTCGTCTCTATAAGAATGCGTACAAAGTGTTTGTCTTTCAAAAAAATGTTTCAAAATGAAAGTGTTGGTGTAAAAATATTTTGTTGTAAGCAAGCGATCAACTAGGAGGGAATCTACTTACTCAAAAAGGTATTAGATGTTCTTTTCCTCCTCCTTTAGATGTTGCTATCTTACCATTGATTTGGTAAGAAGCCCCATCGTTGGATGTGAAGGGACGAGCGTGGGACATTTATATAGTCATAGAAGGCAACCCATGGGACGTTTTAGCAATGTCGTTTTAGTGACTAGATCGTTTACCGAAGGCAACATTGAGGGACTACGATATTTTATCGAGGGTCTTTTGCTAAAACGCCCATGCTCGAGGGACATGAATAATTTCCGATAGGCAACAAGTGAGATTACCCTAAGGGTGCATGTGTGCAAAGTGTGTTTGATTGCATGCATTTAGTCTTGATTAGGATGATCTATTTGTTGATTTCATGTCTTTCCATACACACCTAATTACTAACAATATATGAAAGCAATAAAAATGCGGAAAGTAAAGATTCTATGCTATTACATCATTAATGGGATGGGGGTAAAAATTCATGAATATGGGGGTTGCAAGAAAATAAATCCTAATTAACTATTACAACCATATTGAAATGTACAACGTAAGAAAGAAAAAGGACTTTGTTTAGAAAATGTTTTTTTTCTTAACAGATTTAAAAAAAGGAAATAAATTAGTTACTAAAAAGAAAATATTTTCATATCTTTTTTATATTGGTAAAAAGAGTATTAATATTGAAAATGATAAAAAGGAAAATAATGAAAGATAGAAATAGCGTGCTGCTGCAAGCAAAACAACAAGGATCAGAAGTTCTGAAGCCAGGCGTATTGTGACTCAGAAAGGAACGTCAGTGGAATCAGAAATTATGGATTGATACATTCTAAGGCCCTGCAAGAAACGTTAGAGGGAAAGGAAACAAAGGTTCTGGGTAGTATTCAGACAGTGAGGTAAAAGTCAGAAATTCTGTGCTAAAACAGTGTGTTAACATCAGAAGTTCTGTGTGTTAAAACAGTAAGGAAGCCTAGAAGTTCTAGGTGTTTAACGTGTAGGGAGAACTCAGAAGTTCTGTGCTGTGCTAAAACAATGTGTGAGCATCAGAGGTTCTGTGTGTTAAAACAGTAAGAAAGCCTAGAAGTTCTGGGTGTTTAAAATGCAGGGAGAACTCATAAGTTTTGTGCTGTGCTAAAACAGTGAGTGAAAAAAAACAGGGGTTCTATGCCACATTTCAACTCCTTCTTCATATTAATCAGCACATCAGCAATTTATTCAGTATTTAACAAATAGCAGGTCAGAAAGATAAAAGCATAACAATTTATAGAAGTTCAAATCCCTAATCTGAGCCTAGCCCTAATCAAGAAGTTCTGATCCACAATTTTTCTACTTATGTAATGATATGGACAACATCAATACTGTGATATTTACATATTTAATGATGTTCTGAATGAAAATATGCAAAGTCAGAAAGACTTACCTTGAATCTGAAGCGTGTGTTTGGAACTTGAACTGCTGCCTTCAGATGTTTTGGAGTCAGAAAGAGGAACGGAAGAGAAAATGCCAAGTTCTTTGATTCAAATGGAAGAATAAAGGTTTGGTTTTCTGTTTGGGAATTGGATTTTTTGATGAAGGTTTCACAGTTCTCTTTTATCTCCTTTGACTATTCTTTCTCCAAAAACCAACCCCTTGAAATTGTGATAGAGAAAATTATTTATAGATGGGTTTGCTGTAGTTTTGGGGGAGAAAAACAAATGGGATTCAAACCATTTTGGTATACTGTTCCATTGCTTTTTAATCACAGTTTTCGTATGCTAATTTGGCGCAAATATAGGGTTTGAAAAAAATGCAGGCGTGGACTAGATCAACAGTAATTTGGAGTGTTATGGCAGCTGGTTGACGGACTGTGCTATAGCAGTGCAACAGGCTGTTCAAACAAGGTTTTGGGGTTTTGTGATGTTCTGATCAAAGAGGACCAGAATGAAACTCGACAGGTGATGCTCTCTTCGAAGCACACGCTGAAGAGTCATGTTCTGATTGAAGAACTATGTTTTGAGCCATGTTTGCAACTTCTGACTGCACTTGCATGGAGGCTGACTCAGAAGTTCTGAAGTATCATATTCTCTTAACACTTAGAAAATTTTCTACATGTTTAGAAATTTGATTTTTTCAATGTAATTTCTGACTTCTGATTTTTTTTTGATGAACCAATTTCATGTCTTGATGAAATAAAATTGTTGAAACTTGATTTGATCTAAAAGTCAAAGTTTGACTATTCTGTGTGCTTTTGACCATTTTGCCCTTGTGGATGATTTTTCTTGAAAAGTTATAATTCAAGACTTGAAACTTGATAGAAGCAAACCCGAGAGTCCAAGATGATCCTTTGATAAATGAGAGGGAAAATTTTGGGGTACAACAACTGCCCCTGTTCAATCTTCTTACGCCTGAAGATTTAGATTGGCAGGTCTTCCATTCGTGATCTGAAGGTGGAAGATGATTGAACACTAAAGTACCCAAAAATTTGCACTCGCATGAAGTAATACTAATTGGTGATATATGGAATGGGCTTACAGATGTCATTTGGAAGAGATCGGTTGCATAAGAGATTCCTTGGCGAGGATCCCTGTACCTGTTATTAAGGAGGACTTCACTGGGGAATGTCGATTTATGTCCTGGGAAGTAGAGTCTAGGAGCTTCGGTTGTCCATTACTCTACTGGGGAATTAACTATTGGTTGAGGAGGTAAAAGTAGAATGTATACCTAGTCAGGGCCCAGGCTGTACAATGACTTACTGGGGAAATGTGAAATCAATCGTATCTAGTTGGGTCCGAGCCTTACAGTGTTGTAAATTGTTGTCTGGAGATAAGGGAGAAGGAACCTGGATAGTAGGGTTACTTCGAGATGAAAGCCTGGATAGTAGGGCTTAAATAAGGAACATGGGTAGGAGGGTTACTTCGAGATGAAAGCCTGGATAGTAGGGCTATGAGAAGCAACCTGGGTAGTAGGGTTACTTCGATATGAAAGCCTGGATAGTAGGGCTATGGGAAGGAACCTGGGTAGTAGGGTTACTTCGAAATGAAAGCCTGGGTAGTAGGGACATTAGAAGGAACCTGGATAGTAGGGTTACTTCAAAATGAAAGCCTGGGTAGTAGGGACATGAGAAGGAACCTGGGTCGTAGGGTTACTTCAAAATAAAATCCTGGGTAGTAGGGCCATGAGAAGGAACCTGGGTCATAGGGTTACTTTGAAATGAAAGCCTGGGTAGTAGGGCCATGAGAAGGAACCTGGGTCGTAGGGTTACATCGAAATGAAAGCCTGGGTAGTAGGGCCATGAGAAGGAACCTGGGTCATAGGGTTACTTCGAGATGAAAGCCTGGGTAGTAGGGCTATGAGAAGGAACCTGGGTCGTAGGGTTACTTCGAGATGAAAGCCTGGATAGTAGGGCTATGAGAAGGAACCGGGGTAGTAGGGTTACTCTGCTTGATCATGTAGATTAGTTGACCCATTTAGTTTCGGGAACTGATTTTTTCATCAGCTGTCTACAGATATAACATGTATAATTGCTGGAATTGTTGGTGATAACTGTCTTTCCTGAAAAGATAACAGGGTTAACCATATGTGATGCATGAAATGCATTGTGAGATGATATTCTCAAAATAAATGAGATTATGCTGTACATGATATGTATGCGCATGTCATGATGTATGAGCATGAGATGTTATTTGTGTCATATCCGAGTCTGGGAAAATAAATCCCTGACTGCTGCTGGAGAATATAACATTTCTGACTGTTGTAGAGAACTGTGGTTCTTCTAGTTCCATTGGAGATGGTGAACGGAAATGATTGTGCCGGAGATTTGCTCCTCGCTGTTTGTGAATATTCTGCCAGGGAGAGACTCTGTATGAGAATAGCTCTGCGAGGGAATGACTCTATTAAGCTCTATTGGGGATTGAGCTTCTGTATCCAGAGAAACAAACTCTACTTGGGGAGATAAAAATTTAGGATGATCCGCTCGCGATTATGAAATTCGGCCGGGGGATATAGATGTCAAGTTTCTGGACGACCCTGGCTAGGGAGATTAGTTCTGGTTCTGAGAGAACTGACATTAATGCTTTGATTACCTTTACTCTATGGGGAATACAGATGTTATAAGGTCGCATGTATTGATGACTGTGCTCCAAAGCTGTCTCTCTCTTGATACCTGCTGGACAGAGTAACTGTCGGGTTTTGACATTTCTTATTTTTGCCCCTGTTTATGGAATTATGAGTAATTGTCTTTTGTTTCTTTATGTAAATATTTATGAGCAGAGATCATATTTAAATGCATATGTAAAAAATAAATCATTGGACGTTCTTGCAAAACAAAACAGAAAAAGAAAAACTCAAAGTTTCTTTTGAAAACGATTTTGTATTGATTTTTTGAAGTTGGCCTGTAATAGGCGTTTTCATACAAGGAGGCTGACGTTCTAGTAAGAGAACGCCGCCGTAAAAATAGAAGTTATACAATATTGTGTAAAAAGGAAACAACTATGTACAACAATCCCATTGGGTTCCAATTCTGCTATTGCCGTTATGTCTTCGAGCATCTCATCACTTTGCTGCTTGTCCGAAGTTGATTAGGTTGATCGATGCTGTTTGAACTTGACAATTGATACTGAGGTCAGATCGCAGGGTGATTCAATGGGACATAGTGATACACTTTTCATCCCTAACTTTTTCCTGGACCGCCCTTTCGGGTTTTCAGTCCACCGGGATACCCTTTTTTGGCCAAGTTGCCTTTTCAGGTTTTCGACTTGCCTAGTGTACAAATTTTTCATTTCATCCCTTATTTTTTCCCGAACCCTTTTGGTTCGCTGGGAAGCCCTTATTTTTGCCTAGGCCAGTCGACCTAGCAGATCTTTTATCATGCGTAGTATCTTTTCACTATGTCCGCATTGACAGGGTGAGGAAGGTCGTCACCGTCCATGGTGGTCAGAATCATGGCTCCACCCGAGAAAATGTTTTTAATCACAAATGGCCCTTCGTATGTAGGAGTCCATTTGCCCCTGGGGTCACCTTGCGGCAGTATGATGCGCTTGATCACTAGATCCCCGACTTGATACTCTTGGCGTATGACCTTCTTGTTGAAAGCCTTGATGATCCGTTTTTGATATGTTTGACCATGACAGACAGCAGTAAGTATCTTCTCATCAATCAGATTTAGTTGATCAAGTCGAGTCTGGATCCAATCATCTTTATTCAGACCTGCATCCTTCATGATTCTCAGAGAAGGGATCTGGACCTCAATGGGTAGGACTGCCTCCATGCCATATACCAGAGAGTAGAGTGTTGCCCCTGTCGACGTCCGTGCTGAGGTACGGTACCCATGTAGAGCGAATGGTATCATCTTATGCCAGTCTTTGTAGGTCACCGTCATCTTTTGTATAATCTTCTTGATGTTCTTGTTAGCCGCTTCAACAACGCCATTCATCTTCGGTCGGTAGGGAGAAGAGTTATGATGTTGTATCTTGAACTGCTTACATAGTTCGATGATCATCGTGTTATTGAGATTCGTACCATTATCAGTGATAATTCTCTCTGGCACACCATACCGACAGACCAGGTTATGCTTGATAAACCGCGCCAAAACATTCTTGGTAACAGTGGCAAAGGAGGCTGCCTCAACCCATTTCGTGAAGTAATCGATTGCCACCAGGATGAAGCGATGCCCATTGGAGGCAGTGGGCCTGATTTCTACGATTATGTCAATACCCCACATTGCAAAGGGCCACGGAGCTGTCAAGACATTCAAAGGAACCAGAGGCACATGCACTTTATCAGCATAAATTTTAAATTTATGACAAGTTCGGGAGTGCTGATAACAATCTGCTTTCATAGTGGACCAATAATATCCTGCCCTTAGGATCTTCTTAGCCATGGTATGTCCACTGGAATGGGTTCCGAAGGTACCATCATGTAGATATGTCATGATTCTCTCTGCTTCGCTCTTGTCTACACACCGTATTAAGGTAGAGTCATGGTTGCGTTTGTAGAGGATTCCATTACTGAGGAAAAATTTCACAGCGAACCTTCTCAGAAACTTCTTATTATTGACAGATGCCCCTTCAGGATACTCTCGAGCCTTGAGATTATTCTTTACTTCATGAAACCAGGGTTTGTCTATTACCTTTTCAGTATCAATCTCACAGCAGTGCGCTGTTCATCTAACCTTTCAATGGTGATTCGAGGAGCTTCGTTGTCCCACCTAACTTTAAACATAGAAGACATGGTAGCTAGCGCGTCCGCTAACTGATTCTCCTCTCGTGGGAAATGCTCAAAAGTTACCTCGTCAAAGTGTGGGAGCAATGTCAGTACGTGCTCTTTGTATGGGATGAGATTCGAATGCTTCGTATCCCATTCGCCTTTGATTTGACTTATCACCAAGGCTGAATCCCCAAAGACATTTAGGAACTTGATTATGAGGTCAATAGCGGCTTTGAGACCCATGATGCAGGTTTCATACTCCTCCATGTTGTTAGTGCAGTTGAAACATAATCAGGTAGTGAAAGGAGTGTGACAGCCCTCAGGGGATATGATTATAGTGCCGATGCCATTACCAAGTGCGTTTGAAGCTCCATCAAAGACCATAGTCCATCGGGATCCTTCTTCAGGTCCGTCATCTGGTCCCGGTTCTTCGTAGTCAGTCACCAGCATAATGTTCTCGTCCGGGAACTCAAAATTCATGGACTGGTAGTCATCCACGACCTGGTGAGCCAAATGATCAGCCAATACACTCTCCTTGATTGCTTTCTGGGTTGTATATTATATATCATATTCGGTTAAGATCATATGCCATCTCGCTATTCTTCCGGAGAGTGCGGGCTTCTCGGAGATGTATTTGATTGGGTTGTTGAAAACTTTAATGCATTCCCACTGTTCATGAAATGGGTTGAGACAGCCTCCTTTGCCACTGTTACCAAGAATGTGATACGGTGGGAGAACTGACTTTTTGTTTTGCTTTTGATTACAAATGTTGCGGATAGCAAGAGTCGTCACCGACTTTTCTTTTATCCAATAAGGAAAGGTGAAAAAGCACAGGAAAGACCTCTAGAGATGTTTTCTTGAGTTCGCGGGGTAGATTATGAAAAGGGAAGGTGTTAGCTCCCCTTTCATCTATGGTTTTCCATGGGCTCTTAGTTGCTTGCTAGATCACTTGCTTTGTTTGAAAATATACTTTGTGTTGTGGGTTTGAAAGTATTTTGAAAATGTCTTTGTAATGGTTCTCATTTCTATAAGAACGCGTACAAAGTGTTGTTTCAAAAATAGTTCAAAGAGGTGTTTGTGGAATGTGTTTTTTGAAAGTGTTCTTAAAAAGATGTTTTTGTAATAGTTCTCGTCTCTATAAGAATGCGTACAAAGTGTTTTATTTCAAAAAAATGTTTCAAAATGAAAGTGTTGGTGTAAAAATATTTTGTTGTGAGCAAGCGAGTAACTAGGAGCGGATCTACTTACTCAAAAAGGTCTTAGATGTTATTTTCCTCCTCCTTTAGATGTTGCTATCTTACCATTGATTTTGTAAGAAGCCCCATCGTTGGATGTGAAGGGACGATCGTGAGACGTTTTTATAGTCATAGAAGGTAACCCGTGGGACGTTTTAGCAATGTCGTTTTAGGGACTAGATCGTTTACCGAAGGCAACATCGAGGGTCATCAAGGGACTACGATCTTTTATCGAGGGTCTTTTGCTAAAACGCCCATGCTCGAGGGACATGACTAATTTCCGATAGGCAACAAGTGAGATTATCCTAAGGGTGCGTGTGTGTAAAGTGTGTTTGATTGCATGCATTTATTCTTGATTAGGATGATCTATTTGTTGATTTCATGTCTTGCCATACACACCTAATTACTAACAATATATGAAAGCAATAAAAGTGAGGAAAGTAAAGATTCTATGCTATTACATTATTAAGGGGACGGGGGTATAAATTTATGAATATGGGGGTTGCAAGAAAATAAATCCTAATTAACTATTACAACCATATTGAAATGTACAACGTAAGAAAGAAAAAGGACTTTGTTTAGAAAATGTTTTTTTTCTTAACGGATTTAAAAAAAGGAAACAAATTAGTTAGTAAAATGAAAATATTTTCATATCTTTTTTATATTGGTAAAAAGAGTATTAATATTGAAAATTATAAAAAGGAAAATAATGAAAGATAGAAACAGCGTGCTGCTGCAAGCAAAACAACAAGGATCAGAAGTTCTGAAGCCAGGCGCATTGTGACTCAGAAAGGAACGTCAATGGAATCAGAAGTTCTGGATTCATACATTCTAAGGCCCTGCAAGAAACGTTAGAGGGAAAGGAAACAGAGGTTCTGGGTAGTATTTCGATAGTGAGCCAAAAGTCAAAAATTCTGTGTTGTGCTAAAACAGTGTGTGAGCATCAGAAGTTCTGTGTGTTAAAACAGTAAAAAAGCCTAGAAGTTCTGGGTGTTTAACGTGTATGGAGAACTCAGAAGTTCTGTGCTGTGCTAAAATAGTGTGTGAGCATCAGAGGTTCTGTGTGTTAAAACAGTAAGAAAGCCTAGAAGTTTTAGGTGTTTAACGTGTATGGAGAACTCAGAAGTTCTGTGCTGTGCTAAAACAGTGAATGAAAAAAAAACAGGGGTTCTGTGCCACATTTCAACTCCTTCTTCATATTAATCAACACATCAATAATTTATTCAATATTTAACAAACAGAAGGTCAGAAAGATAAAAGCACAACAATTTATAGAAGTTCAAATCCCTAATCTGAGCCTAGCCCTAATCAAGAAGTTCTGATCCACAGTTTTTCTACTTATGCAATGATATGGACAACATCAATACAATGATATTTACATATTTAATGATGTTCTAAATGAAAATATGCAAAGTCCGAAAGACTTACCTTGAATCTGGAGCGTGTGTTTGGAACTTGAACTGCTGCCTTCAGATGTTCTGGAGTTAGCAAGAGCAACGAAAGAGAAAATGCCAAGTTCTTTGATTCAAAGGGAAGAATAAAGGTTTGGTTTTCTGTTTGGGAATTGGATTTTTTGATGAAGGTTTCACAATTCTCTTTTCTCTCCTTTGACGATTCTTTCTCCAAAAACCAACCCCTTGAACCTGTGATGGAGAAAATTATTTATAGATGGGTTTGCTGTAGTTTTGGGGGGAAAACAAATGGGGTTCAAACCATTTTGGTATACTGTTCCATTGCTTTTTAATCACAATTTTCGTATGCTAATTTGGTGCAAATATAGGGTTTGATAAAAATGCAGGCGTGGACTAGATCAATATCACTTTGGAGTGTTATGGCAGCTGGTTGCAGGACTCTGTTATAGCAGTGCAGCAGGCTGTTCAAATAAGGTTTTGGGGTTTTGTGATGTTCTGATCAAAGAAGACCAGAATGAAACTCGACGGGTGATGCTCTAATCGAAGCACACACTGAAGAGTCATGTTATGATTGAAGAACTATGTTCTGAACCATGTTTGCAACTTCTGACTGCACTTTCCTGGAGGCTGACTCAGAAGTTCTGAAGTATCATATTCTCTTAACACTTAGAAAATTTTCTAAATGTTTAGAAATTTGATTTTTTCAAAGTAATTTTTGACTTCTAATTTTTTTTGATGAACCAATTTCATGTCTTGATGAAATAAAATTGTTGAAACTTGATTTGATCTAAAAGTCAAAGTTTGACTTTTTTGTGTGTGCTTTTGACCATTTTGCCCTTGTAGATGATTTTTCTTGAAAAGTTGTAATTCAAGACTTGAAACTTGATAGAAGAAAACCTGAGAGTCAAAGATGATCCTTTGAGAAATGAGAGGGAAAATTTTGGGGTACAATAGTAGGCATCAACTAATAGTCATTGAAAGTAAAGAAATGATACATCAGATCATAGAACTGGACCAAGGTCGAGAGAATACCCTCCTTCATCCTAAGCTTCATGAGAGGAATAATGGATCCATACTTCTTCTGAAAATCTGCAAAACACTCAATCTCGGGAATTAGACTGATCAACTCATCTATCTTGGAATCTTTGAAACTGTATTTTAGGGTCTTTCTTTTTCCAGAATCCATGGTTAAAAGGTACCTGAGATATTTACAAATGGTCAACTTTCAAGTCCCTTGAAATGAAATTTCTCCAAAAGATGCTTATGAGTGCATGGATGCATGATGCAACAATCACACACAAGATCACAAACATAGGGTTCATAGGTTCAACGTCACGAGCATGAGGTCGAAGGTACTACCCATAAGGTATGGTCTAAAAGATATCACCTGCCGAACAAGGTTCTAAAGGTTCCCAGAGTCTACATCCTTCCTTCAGATATTACCAACTTCCCGATTAACTCGGTAATTAGTAATATTCTCAAGAAAAACTCATCCGCGCATAGTATCGCGTGACAAATATTTCCAGATTACTCCGTCATAGCTTCCTCACTACACCTAAAAGGCCAAGATGGGTTAGGTATTCTACGGTCCTCAGCTTCAGCAGGCTCCCACGTCGAAAGCAGTACGTCTTCTCGATTACTCGCTAAACGAAACTACAGTCAAAGGGGCCTCCACTGAGTGGGGGATCTCATGCCTCCTTTTTTGGGATTACTCCCTCAAAGTTTACATGACTATACCGCCCGTCCTATCTTAAAGTTTTCCCAAGTCCAGGTATAAGACTTATAAGTAATCACCAAGCACCCCGAAAACTAGAAAAATCTAGGCAAGCATATATACAGTGTGATACGGTAGGATAACTGACTTGAGGTTTCGCGTTTGTTTTTGCACTTGTTCGATTTAGAAAGAGTCGCCACCGACTTTTTATTTTATCCAAAGGAAAGGTAAAAAAGCACAGGAAAGACCTTTGAGATGTTTTCTTGGGTTCAGGGGGTAGATTATGAAAAGGGAAGGTGCTAGCACCCTTTTCATCCATGGTTATCCATGGGCTCTTAGTTACTTGTTTTAGATCACTTGCCTTTGCTTTTCAATTGTTTAAAATAGTGCTTTGTGTGTGTAGTTTTTTTGAAAAAAAATGATGCCTTGTCTAGGCAACCTTTGTAATGATTCTTGTTTGAATATATACAAAGGTGTGTGTCTTTTTGAAAAGATAATTCAATGTTTTAAAAGTTGTTTGGAAATTGTGTTGTGAGGTGTGTTTGAAAATGGCAAGGATGTTTTGCAAGCTTTTGATCAAGTAACTAAGAGTTGTCTACCCTATTCTACTCAAAGATCTTTCTTATGTTTTCAACCCTTTTGACAGTGTTATTTCACCATTGTATTTAGTGAATAACCTTGTGTTAGGATGTTAAACGGGACAGGCGCGGGTCATCGTATACAATCATTGAAAGCAACTTGTGAGACGCTCTAGAAATTTTGTAAGGGACGAGATCATTTTATCGAAAGCAACAACGAGGGTCATCGAGGGACTACAATCTTTGTTTATCAAAGGGAAATTTACTAGAGTGTCTCATATTCGAGGGACATGATTGCATTTTCCGAGGCAACAAGTGAGGTTACCCTAGAGGTGCAAGTGTGAATTGTGTATTGATTTTCATGAATTTATCTTGTATTAGGTCATCTAGCGATTGATTTTGAATCTTCGCATACAAACCCTAATTACTATATGGTATATTGAAAGCGATAAATTGCGGGAATTTAAAGTCTAAGTTATTACAAATAAGTATCCAGGAATGGGGGTACAATTATTTACAAATGGGGATGAGTCTTATCAGAATAATAATGTCCAAATATGTGTTACAACCAAATCAAACTGTCGCAATTCAATGTAAAAAATTATAACAAATTGTAAGATAAAGAAAATCAAAGAAATATGAGATGTATGTATTTATTCACAAATAAACAAATAAAAATTTAACCTAATAAAGATTTAAGTATGATTATTATTATTTTTGTGTTTTTTATGAATTATGTAAACAGAGAGTTTTAAAGAAAAGCAAAATTATTTAAGTCAATGTTTCTATCATTTTTATATTTTTATTAAAGGTAATAATCATTAAAACAAGAAAACTAAATTAAGAAAGTTAAAACAAAATTTTAATAAACTTTTAGTTTTATTGTTCACAAGGATCAAATTATGAAAGTAAAAAATATTAGTTTTAAAAAAGTTAAAAAGATGATGGGCCTTAGGAATTATTGGTGTTAGGCCCAAATATGGAAGGAGAAATAAAATAAAGAAACAAAAAAGATGAAATGGGGGGAGTATGCGCTAGCCAGCATTTGGGCTTAAGCAATTTGGGGCACACAGGCCCAGAATGAATGTTGTGACAAATTTAGGGTTTGTTCACTTTTAGGGTTTGTGAGCTTTGGTTACACAGCGGCGCCTCCTTCTTCTTCGTTTCTCTCGTCTCTCTCAGGCCATGGTTCTGACACTCCTTTCATGCCTTAGCCACCGGAGCGCCACCCTCCTCCACTCTCTACCTTCTCTTTACAGCGGCCTAGGGTTCTTGCTTGTAAACGGTACGGTTTCGTTTCAATCGCGCTTTAAGGGTTTTTTACAGTTTTATTTTCGTTTTGCTCTTGCATGTTTTAATCTATGGTTGTTATGATGTTTACATGTAGTGAAAGTGGTTGAGAAAAAGTTTACCTTGAGCATTTTGCTTCTGAAAAATGAGAGAGGGAGGGTGAGCTGGCCGGTGGCGCTCCCAGGAGGCTAGGCGGAGGGAGGAGAAATGATGATTGCTTTGGCTTCTGGTATCTCTGTTTCTTTGACTTCTTTTTGAACGTTTGATGATGAGATTATTCTGAGAACTATTGATGATTGCTTTTGTTGAACTGTTTTTTTTTAATGGTTGATGAAGCTTGTGATTTTTGTGTTGATGATAGCTAGACTGTGTTTGCAGTTTATGCAATTTTTGGCCCAAACAGGTTTCTTACTAGCAGGTTTTGTTAGCTTATGTTTTTTTGAGTTGGCTTGAGTTTGAGCAAGCAGGTCTATTGACTTGGGCCAATAGGTTTGTTGCGTTGAGCAAGCAGGTTTGTGGTGTTGAGATGCAGTTTTGGTAAGTTTTGTTTGTTGACAGGTTGGGAAGTTTTGGTTTTTTGACAGCAGTTCTGAGTTTGTTTTTGAGTTTTGTGTTTAGGCAAGTTTGTTGAGCTTGAATAAGATGTAGTTTGCAGGTTTATGCAGGCTTTTGTTGGCCTGTGTGTTTAGCAGGTTTGCAATTTGTAAGGCAGGCTTGTGATTTTTGCAAGTAGGTTTTGAGTGTTTGTAATGAAGGTTTTGAGAAGTATTCTGCAGTAGTTTGGTTATGCAGATTTGAGCTTGTTTGATTGTATTATGCAGTTTTGGAAGCAGGCTTGCAGGTTTGAGTTTTTGGAAGCAGGCTTGAGTGTTTGTAATGCAGGTTTGAGTTGTTTTTTGTGGGCTGGTTTGTAGTTTTGAGAAGTTGCAGTTTATGCAGGTTTTTTACTCTATGTCCTCTCCCTCTGGACTGTTATGCAATAGCCTCTTTATATCTTTTTGTTTTCTTTTACTGTCTTGAAAAACCTGCCTTTGCCAAAACTGCAAACTCTTTTCACTCAAAGGTCCTCTCTTTCTCTCTCTCCCCTAAGCATGTTTGCTTATAATATTTTATTCTGAAAAGTCTGTTGGCCAGAAAATGATGATGGCTAGGACAAGCTCTTGCTTGTAACTTGGTTCATCTCTCTGCATTATTGTACTTTCTTTGACAGTTTGCATACTTTCTGCTTTGTGTACTTGGTTGCTTGTATGCTTTTGCATTGTACTTTGTTGCTTTTTGCACCTAGTTGGCTTGTAACTCAGTTTGACATGCTTGGTTATGTTTGCCCTGCTGACTTGCTTGACTAATGCAGTTTTGTATAACATGCAGTACACTTTGCTTCTAGTTGGCTTGTTTATGTATTTGAACCAAATGTATGCTTATACTTATATCTTTTATTTTTCTCTCTGTGAACCGAGAAGAACGATCTTCTTGTGATTTGCAGAGAGGAAAATAAAATATGATGAACATAGCATTTCTGATTCCGGCCGGAAAACTTTAATGATGATTTTTCTTTTTATCTGCTTGAAAATTCTTTTCAGTTAATTGCGCTGATTTCTTTTTCTTCTGTCTTTTGCAGGTAAGTACCAGTTGGATAATGGAGGACGTAGTAAAAAGTAAAAGATCTCAAGAGATTAGGCTTAGATTTATTTTTTCCATTTATTGTAAACAAATATTATTGTAAATACTGTAAGTTGTAAATTTACAATATTCAGATAAATTTTGTAACAATATTTGAAATGAATAAAAAAAAGGTCTTTGTCAAATATCTTTTAATCTTTCCTTGCATTGTTTATTTAATTATTTAAGACTCTTAAATCAAAATAATTGAAACTGTGTCTCAATAATTCTAATCCAGATGAAATAAATAATCAACAAACTTTGCAGTCTCGCAACCTTACATCAATCACAATATGCGTAGTATTCCAAATAACATATGTGTTGTACAGTTAAACAAACAAGCATTCCATAAACCTTTCACTCCACTGATCAAACAAATGCCTTAATGTTCCAAACAAAAGTCTCAGCTCTTATCCCAGATAATTAGGTTTTGAGAAACAACCAGTAATCTTGAACAAGCGTAAAAATAATGTAACAGTTAACTGAATTTCTAAGGATTCAGTTTCTTCTGAGAAATGCGAGCGTAAACCCTAATCCTGGATTACTGCCAAAGAAAGATCTGTCTGATCGATTCCTGAGTCAATCTTAACAAATCATAGAAAACCCTAATTCTGGGTTGACTGATAAAGAAATGTCTGTTTGACTGATTCTTGAGCCAATCTCAAAAATCAGGGAAAACCCCGAGGTTGTGATTTCTTGTGAAAAAGGGAGGGAAAATTTTGGGGTACAACAGTTGCCCCTGTTCAATCTTCTTGAACCTGAAGAGTTAGATTGGCAATTTTTCCGTTCGCGACTCGAAGGTAAAAGATGATTGGACACTAGAGTGCCCATAAATTTGCACTCGTCAAAGCATAGTTGAGGGAATGGGCTTAAAGATGCCATTTGGAGATGTGACAGAATCTTATCGGAGATGGGCTTAAAGATGCCATCCAAGAATGTTTGTTGAATTGTATGTTGTAGGTGAAAGAATGAGTATCAGAAAAGTATCCATGTTTGGAACATCTCTGAGCTGGGGGTCTGAATAAGCAATAGATTAGCATCCGTGTCGGGAGGCGTCCGCAAACTGTTTTTTTTCCAGAAATCCTTAAAGTTTGAAACTTGCTAAACTTATCCTGCGACGGACGAAATATTAACTGAAACACAAAGTTATGTTGTATGATGCAATGTATGTGTTATATCAATGCTTATGATATATGAATGTAATGAATGCACATGTAAGCTGATTAGGAGTCTTGCTGAGGAAAATAAATCCTGGATAGCTGGAGATAATAAAATATTTGACAGCTGTCGGGGAAAGTAAATCCTTGACTGCTGCTGGGGATTAAAAATCCTTTGATCGTTGAAAATGAGAAGTCCTGGGACCACTGTTGGGGAAATCAGGAGTTTGGGTTGTATGCCAATCTACTGGGGATTCCTGTTTTGAGGAGATATTCGCCGAGGAATATCTGAAAACTCTGAGGATTTGAGAATGAGAGTCCTTATTCTGCTTGGGGAGTTGGTGTTGAGGAGCCAAGAACGAGAATCTTCGATCTGCAGGGGATTAAAAACTCTGACAAATTATGCTGAGAGTAAAGAAAGCTCCAGAGAATCAAGGACGAGAGTCTTGATTTTGTTGGGGAGTTGGTGTTGAGGAGCCAAGAACGAGAATCTTCGATCTGCAGGGGATTAAAAACTCTGACAAATTATGCTGAGAGTAAAGAAAGCTCCAGAGAATCAAGGACGAGAGTCTTGATTTTATTGGGGAGTACGAACTCAGGACTCTGGGAAAAGCTTATTCCTGTCTGGAATAAGTTCAGGTTTTGGCTGTACGCCACTTTGAGAATGAGAATCTTCATTCTGTCGGGAATATCAGAAATTCAGATGTTATACCACTTTGAGAATGAGAATCTTCATTCTGTCGGGACTATCAGGAGGTTGGGAGTATGCCAATCTACTGGGGAAGCAAAAAATGAGAATCTTCGTTCAGGCGTTTGGGTAAGGAGGTTGGGAGTATGCCAATCTCTTGAGGTTTCAAGGATGAGAATCTTCATTCTGTTAACGGTATCAGGAGCTCGGGAGTATACCAATCTTCTGAGGTTTCAAGGATGAGAATCTTCATTCTGTTAACGGTATCAGGAGCTTGGGAGTATACCAATCTCTTGAGGTTTCAAGGATGAGAATCTTCATTCTGTTAACGGTATCAGGAGCTTGGGAGTATACCAATCTCTTGAGGTTTCAAGGATGAGAATCTTCATTCTGTTAACGGTATCAGGAGCTTGGGAGTATACCAATATCTTGAGGTTTCAAGGATGATAATCTTTATTCTGTTAACGGTATCAGGAGCTTGGGAGTATGCCAATCTTCTGAGGTTTTAAGGATGAGAATCTTCATTCTGTTAAGGGTATCAGGAGCTTGGGAGTATGCCAATCTTCTGAGGTTTTAAGGATGAGAATCTTCATTCTGTTAACGGTATCAGGAGCTTGGGAGTATACCAATCTCTTGAGGTTTCAAGGATGAGAATCTTCATTCTTGAGAGAAACAAAATTTTAGGAGCTTCATTTGTCCATTATTCTGCTGGTGAGTTGTTTCCGTTTGAGATTTAGGAACTTGTCCGGAATTCAACTGAAGTAAAAGCTTTGTCAAAATTTAGGAACTTGTCCGTAATTCGACTGAAGAAAAGCTTTGTCGCTTGGATTTGATTGTACCTTTCCTGAAAGGTAAAGGTTAGTGGCATATATCAAACAATGATGTTCTCAAAATAAATGAGATCGCGTTGCATGATGTCCTGATGCACGAAGGTGTAATGTTTTTCAAGACGACCTTTCGCTGCGGAAAATAAATCCCGAGCTGATGAAGGAGAAAAGAGTTGGATTCTTCATCTCTAGTAGTGAAGAAAACCAGAATAAATCACTGGGAGATTTATCTGAAATATCAAAAACTCGAAATATCTTCCACTGGCATAAGAAAACAGGGAGATCTTAGTGTCGATCTGACCAAAATAGAGAGGGTCCTGGATTAACTTTGATTCAACCGGATGATGGAGGAAACTTTGATGACTGTAACTCCAACAGGCGATGAAGGAATCTTCGATGACCGTAACTTCCGACAGGTGATGAAGGAATCTTTGATGACCGTAACTTCTAACAGGTGATGAAGGAATCCTTGACGACCGTAACTTCCAACATGTGATGAAGGAATCCTTGACGACCGTAACTTCCAACAGGTGATGAAGGAATCTTCGATGACCGTAACTTCCAACAGGTGATGAAGGAATCTTTATCTGTCGATCAAACTGCGTATGTTATGAATGTTGTTGAAATGTAATTTGTTTCAGAGAATAATCCTTGACAAATGTTGGGGAAATAAACCCACGATTGCTGGTCTGCTAGAGAGGTGATGAACTTCTCGAGGATGCTTGAATTTATTTTCAAAAAGATTTTGGAGAGATTCGTCACTGCCCCTAGTATCAGATGTTTGTAGTATTTCCAGGAAACTTGGACTGTACGTAACCCTTTGATGAGATTGACGTTTTAATGCCCCAAGTGATGGTGATGGAGGCTCGCCCCAGGTTAAACTGCAATTGAGAGATTTCTTGAAATCTTGACTGGGCTGCCCCAGGTTTAGTGGACTTTGAAAGATTTGTTGAAATCTTGACTGGACTGCCCCAGGTTTGCCATGTCAGGTCCCCTTTTGTTGATAGTAGGTTTTTGCAATGAGAGTGTCATCCCACTTGAAGTGATTTTGTTCACTGAGAGAGCTTTCGTTCATCGGAACATTCACTGTGTGAATCTCTTCGCTGTCAAAAAAATAAACATGTGCAAATAACGATATTCAAGTAATGCAAAGTTCATGCTTGTCTCAAAGTTTTTAAAAATGCGTTTTTTAGCTGAAAAATTTTTATAAGAGAAATTCAGCTCAAGATTTAGAGCAAAGCCTTACAGGAGTCAGAATACCTTTTGTAACAGTATGCTTCCGAACTAACCCATGCTTCAATTAGGACTTTTGAAGGGTTGTAACGCAGCTTGGTTAACGGTTTAAGAAACAAAGGATAAAGGCTCAAAGTATATTTGTACCCACCCTCTCTTCATGATGTTCTTCAATCCTAAACTCAGTTAACTGTGCGTCGAACTTTATTCGACTTTGGAAAGACATTTTGGTGATGGTTCACACAAGTTGAATTTGTTGGAAGGCGGTCACTTTTGCAACATTTTTCATGTTGTTGAGGATTTATAATGACCTCTTTATTTTGATTCATTATCCCTAACTTTTGCCTGACTGTTCCTATTTTCGAGATTACAGTCAGCGGGATGCCCCAGCTTTCTTAAGCCTCCTTTGTAGGTTTTGACTCAGTGGGCTTTTCTTTTTTTTGAGAGATAATGACTGCCTATGAGATAAGGAACCATCACTATCTTTTGGTTCCAAAGGAATGCTTTTGATGTCATTCTTGTATTACGAACTGAGAGTTTGCGGCTTCAAGGCGCATCTTTGGAATTAACTGAAAGACTATCCTGCCCCAGGTTTGATTAAAGGTTTCAATTTGTGTTTAAAACAGAAAACTTCTACTTCTTTGGCTCGAAGGGGTTGACTAGGGATTATCTTCCTTATAACTCCAGTGTTTAGGATTTGAAAGAAACGCCTGTACATCGTCAGCAAGGTCTGTCCGAAAGCATACTGTATGAGATTATGGTATTGTTTCGTTATCCTCCCTCTAAAGGCTTGTAACTTTTATCAAGAGTTAAATATCATAAAGAAAGAAGGAAGCATAATTCAAGAATAGTGAAAACGAATGGATGAATTCAAGACAAACATATGAAATGCATTAATGAAACAGAGTTTGACATCAACAAATAATTGTTTAAATAACAAAGGAAATTACAACTTGAAAATTCAAATGAAACAAAAGCCTCTTAGTTCGAACTTGTCATTTCAGGTGGAGAACCCTCAGCGGAAAATTTTCATCTCGCCATCCGGCATGAATTTCAACACTCCATTGTCAATTAAATCTTGAATTTTGGTTTTCAAAGCCCAACAGTCGTCGGTGTCATGTCCAGGACTATAGGAGTGGTATACACAAAATGCGTCGGGGTGATAGCTAGGAGCAGAGGTATTGGGCTTCCGAATAGGATCCCTTAAAGCAGTCAGATTGACCTTCAACAAGCGCTCCAGTATTAGAGATGATGGTATGTAGGTCTCAGTGAACTGTCTTCTAGACGTATTTTGCTTACGCCGATTACCCCGTTGACGCTAGTGAGGTTGTTGATGGGCTTGTGACCCCGAGACAAGCTAGGGAGCCTTTCCCTTGTCTTCTTGTCTCAAAGGAGGTTGAATGATGACTTGATCTTCAACCCTAGTTGTTTGCCCCACTTGGTTATCTTGAAGAATTTTGTTGACGAGGACCCTGAGCTCCTCTTGTCTTTGAGCCAAATCTTGAATGAGAGCCATCTGACCCACCAGTTGTCCCATCATCTGGATCTTCATTGTTGCCAACTCAATCTGTAGCTCTTCCAACTGATCATTCCTGATTCCGCCTGGATTCCCTAGGACCATGCCCCTTGTGAGGAGAGATTTCACTTCTTCTTGCCCCTAGGACAGGTTCAAGAAAATTTCTTGAAGTTGAGAGTTTTGAGCCTTGACATCTTCGATAGTCCTCTCTAGAGCCATCTCTACTGAAACTAATAGTAGGAGAATAAGGAAACCTGAAAAGGAAAACCTGTTATGATACAATGCATGATATGTGGATGCATGTTTTCAAGAATCTCTCAGGGTAAACACAAGAAAATGTTAGAGATTAAACTTCGATCAACATCTTTGATTGGAGAACTTTGTATCGGTGGATGTCATTCCACGAGAATCAAGCTCACCATGTCAAGTGGGTCATAGCCCTCGATTCAAGTTGTTGTACTTGATCTCTAATGGCGTTTGTTTAGAGGAAAGTCCTCTTTCCCTTTGGTAGACGTCTGGTTCAACGTGACCCTGCATTAAAGACCCTCGAGATCCTTGAAATGGTTATTGAAAATGCTATGGTATGATGTTATGATGTTATGTACAGGTATGCAAAAGTAAGCAAGTGTATATACAGGTAATTATATTCACACAAAGCAGATAAGTCCTTAGGTTTAGGCTTGCATGGGGTTTGTAGGTAAGTACCCTCTTGAAGTTAGTTGGCTCAACCTGTCCTATAAATAGTAACCGGGTTCTAAAGAGCTCAATATCACTGGATTATTTTCTGTGTTCATGGTTTCAGTTTAGCCACTTTACTGGCGACCAAAATATTCCAAGAAAACAAACCTCAATGAGTGTAGTATCGAGTGTCTACCAACTTTGGACTGCACCAAAGCTGGTCACCTCACTACCCCTAAAAAAGGACAAGAGGGTCAAGTAAGGTTCTAAGAGTTCATTAGTGCTTCATGACATCACTCAATGGCCCCGTATTCTCTTTGATTGACTCAAAGGCTACCGGTACCCACAAATATGTCACACTAACGCAGCTACTGCTTCAACCATGTCAGTATACCCCGCACAGTTCCCTCACAGTTTATTGCTACTTACCTAAAAGGTGTCCCCAAATCCGGGTGTAGGATTTAAAACAAACCCAAACAAGGAACCCAAAAAGTAAAGAAATCAAAGAAATCAAGGTAAGTATGTAAAGTTGATCTAAAACCCTAAGGTAACCCCACTTTTTAGAAATATTTCCTCAGCAGAGTCGCCAGTTCTGTGATACGATGGGAGAACTGACTTGAGGTTTCGCGTTTGTTTTCGCACTTGTTCGGTTTAGCAAGAGTCGCCACCGACTTTTTATTTTATCCAAAGGAAAGGTCAAAAAGCACAGGAAATACCTTTGAGATGTCTTCTTGGGTTCGGGGGGTAGATTATGAAAAGGAAAGGTGCTAGCACCCTTTTCATCCATGGTTATCCATGGGCTCTTAGTTACTTGTTTTAGATCACTTGCCTTTGCTTTTCAATTGTTTGAAATGGTGCTTTGTGTGTGTAGTTTTTTTGAAAAAAAATATGCCTTGTCTAGGCAACCTTTGTAATGATTCTTGTTTGAATATATACAAAGGTGTGTGTCTTTTTGAAAAGATAATTCAATGTTTTAAAAGTTGTTTGGAAATTGTGTTGTGAGGTGTGTTTGAAAATGGCAAGGATGTTTTGCAAGCTTTTGATCAAGTAACTAAGAGTTGTCTACCCTATTCTACTCAAAGATCTTTCTTATGTTTTCAACCCTTTTGACAGTGTTATTTCACCATTGTATTTAGTGAATAACCTTGTGTTAGGATGTTAAACGGGACAGGCGCGGGTCATCGTATACAATCATTGAAAGCAACTTGTGACACGCTCTAGAAATTTTGTAAGGGACGAGATCATTTTATCGAAAGCAACAACGAGGGTCATCGAGGGACTACGATCTTTGTTTATCGAAGGGACATTTGCTAGAGTATCTCATATTCGAGGGACATGATTGCATTTTCCGAGGCAACAAGCGAGGTTACCCTAGAGGTGCAAGTGTGAATTGTGTATTGATTTTTATGCATTTATCTTGTATTAGGTCATCTAGCGATTGATTTTGAATCTTCGCATACAAACCCTAATTACTATACGGTATATTGAAAGCGATAAATTGCGGGAATGTAAAGTCTAAGTTATTACAAATAAGTATCCAGGGATGGGGGTACAATTATTTACAAATGGGGATGAGTCTTATCAGAATAATAATGTCCAAATATGTGTTACAACCAAATCGAACTGTCGCAATTCAATGTAAAAAATTATAACAAATTGTAAGATAAAGAAAATCAAAGAAATATGAGATGTATGTATTCACAAATAAACAAATAAAAATTTAACTTAATAAAGATTTAAGTATGATTATTATTATTTTTGTGTTTTTTATGAATTATGTAAACAAAGAGTTTTAAAGAAAAGAAAAATTATTTAAGTCAATTTTTCTATCATTTTTATATTTTTATTAAAGGTAATAATAATTAAAACAAGAAAACTAAATTAAGAAAATTAAAACAAAATTTTAATAAACTTTTAGTTTTATTATTCACAAGGATCAAATTATGAAAGTAAAAAATATTAGTTTTAACAAAGTTAAAAAGAAAATGGGCCTTAGGAATTATTGGTGTTAGGCCCAAATATGGAAGGAGAAATAAAATAACGAAACAAAAAAGATGAAATGGGGGTAGTATACGCTAGCCAGCATTTGGGCTTAAGCAATTTGGGGCGCACATGCCCAGAATGAATGTTGTGACAGATTTAGGGTTTGTTCACTTTTAGGGTTTGTGAGCTTTGGTTATTGCGATACGGTGGGAGAACTGACTTGGGATTTTTCATTTGTGTTCGCAAGTGTTTCGGTTTAGCAAGAGTCGCCACCGACTTTTTATTTTATCCTAAGGAAAGGTCAAAAAGCACAGGAAAGACCTTTGAGATGTTTTCTTGGATTCGGGGAGTAGATTATAGAAAGGGAAGGTATTAGAATCCTTTCTATCCATGGTTATGCATGGGCTCTTAGTTACTTGCTTAGATCACTTGCTTTGATTTTCAATTGTTTGAAATGGTGCTCTTCAATTGTTTCAAATGGTGCTTTGTGTGTGGTTTTGAAAGATGTTTTGAAAAGAGGCCATCGTTGTGGCAACCTTTGTAATGATTCTTGTTTGAATTTATACAAAGGTGTTTTTGTCTTTTGAAAAGTTTTCAATGTTTGAAAGTAGGGTTTCGAAATTGTGTTGTGGAGTGTGTTTTGAAGATAACAATGATGTTTTTGCAAGCTTTGATCAAGTAACTAAGAGTTATCTACCCTATTTTCCTCAAAGATCTTTCTTATGTTTTTAAACCTTTTAACAGTGTTGTTTCACCATTGTATTTGGTGAACAACCTTGTGTTAGGATGTTAAACGGGACAGGCGCGGGTCTTCGTATAGACCATGATAGCAATAGTGTCAAGTATTTTTTGGTAATTTTTCTTGAGGGACTAGATCAATTTGTATAGACAACCAAGATAGCGTCATCGAGGGACTATGATCTTTTGTTTTGTTTTTATTTTGCCAAAGTACTTGACATGCATACCATGGCCCATTTTTGAAGGCAACAAGTGGATTGTAACCCTAGGGGTGCAATTGTGCATTGTGTTTGTTTTCATGCATTGTTATCTTGGATTAAGTCAAACTAATTGTTGATTTTATTTTGCATACAAACCCTAGGTCTAATCATGGCATAATTGAAAGCATAAAGGTGCGAGAATTTTAAATTCTACACTATTACAACATGATATAGGGAGGGGGGGGGGGGGGGGGGGGGTACAAATTTGAATTGAGGATTATTTTGCAAGAAATTAAATCCTAAATTATTACAACCAAATTGAATGTACAAGGCATAATATTTAAATGTACAATATTTAAATAAATACAATAAATAAATATTAAATAAAGTGTATTATGCAAAAAATGTTTTTATGTATGTAAAAAGTATTTTTAAGGTGAAATGCTAATAAATAAAAAGTTAATTTCAATTATTTTGTTTTTTAGGGCAAAACACTAATTTCTTAAATAAATAGTATTATTTATTATTTATATACAATAATGTATTAATTTGTACAAAAATATAAGTATATTGAAAAAATGGTATTTTTAGTATAAAATATTAATAAAAATAAAAATGTATTATTTTTATGTTTTTTGTCCTAATTAATTAATAAAATATGTATATATATGTATTAAATATATTAAATTTATTAAGTGTGTATAAAAAATAAAATAAATTATTTACAAAAAGGTATATTTTTCAAGAAAATGTTTTCAAATGTGTATAAAATAATAAATGAAAATAAACATATTTTTCACATTATTTTTAAGTTTTAATAAAAAGAATATAAAGTATTTAAACACTTTTATACTAGTAAAATAAAAATAAATATCAAATAAATATGAAAAAAATATAAAAAAACAATTTTTTTGGCATTTTTTATATTTGTACATAAAATAATAAAGTCAGAATAAAAATAAAAATACAAAAATGACAAATATACAAAGAAATGGGCCAGGGAGGTGTAAACTTAAAAGGCAGGTGTTAGAAGTAAAAACAACCAGGCCCAGCCCAATCAACTTCATCTTCTTCCTCAGTTCAAACCAAAATGCGCGCTTTGTACACAAAAGGCTATCTCTTGATTCCTTGCTTTTTTGACAAAACTCATAACATGAAACTTGTAGAGCATCAAATAACGAATCTAACCATATAAAAAACTTAAGCTAACTCTCAAAGACCAGAGATAATTTCTCTGGCCCTAATTCTTAACCTAGTTTTTTCAGAAAGTTCATGAACAAAATTCTCCTAGCACGATTAATATAAGCACATGTATGGTTTCAGGGCTATGAATACAACATCTTTCATTCACATACCTAAGTCTAACTATTCCTAAATAGAGAGATAGAAGTTCATGAAATACCTGTTTCAGTTGACTTCGAGCTGGACAATGCAACAACTTCCAAGGGTGCTTGATGTTCTTTTGAGCTTGCCTGAGGTCCACTGAAGCTTTCCCAATGCTTGGCTTGTTTTGAAGTTGCCTGAATCGCGCTACAGAACTCAACCTGCAAAGCTTTCAAACAAAAATGGCAATGTGTGTTAATGGTGTTACAGCTGGAAATAGAGGTATGGGATAGTTCAGGTGAGTTGAATGGAATATATTGGAACAAGTTTGAGGCAAAACGCACGAGGGAGAGTGGAGATGGAGGTGGTTCTGCAGGGCTTGCCCTGTTTTACAAAAAAATGGTGTTTTGGAGTATGAGGGTGCTTTAGGAGTGAAAGGCTCGTGCTTCTGACTTGTGAGGATATGCCAAACTTGTTTTACAACTTTTTTCTTGTTGGTTTTATCATATATGAGAGATACAAGCTTTTGGCCCTTTGACTTGTTTTGAAAGCAAAGTTGGAAGTGAAGTGTGATAGGCCTGTACAGGCTATCTCCAAGCATGCACCAACTTCTTATACTATGCCTGAGATTGTGGAGCTTGTTTGCTACAAAGGAAGAAAGTCAAAGGCTCAAGAAAAAACAATTTGACATAAAGTGCCCTTTATGAAAATGGAAGTGTGGCCTTTATGCTTAAAATGGCAATGTTCATTATACAAAGCTCTCTTGATCAGAACAATGCCAATATCCAATGTATTTGCATTCAATTTTGGAGTGTAAATTGGTTTAGAGGCCTGTAATCATGTACTAAGCTATCTTGGTCAGATTTGCAAATTGGTATGAACATGTATTGGCCATGGATCAAAGTGAGTTTTTGCTAACTTCAAGCATTCGATTCTCTCTAAACACAAAGGTGTTTGAGGAGTTCTTGGACAATTTGGAAAGCTTGCAACATGTACTATAATCCATCTTTGAAATGAAACTTGAAAATCCAAGTGGACCTATGTGAAAAATGGCCAAGAAGATGGGTCAAAATCCTGCCTAAACTAGGGCAAAATTTCTCTAAGTTAAAAGTTTTAGGTACCCTTGTTCCAAAAATCATAACTTGATATACAAGCTTCTTTTGAGAAAAATTTGTGAATCAAAGTTGTAGAATTTGTGATGGACTACAACTTTCATGTTGCAAGTTTTGTTTGAATCCATTTGCATCTTGGTGAAAAAATGGGACAAAGTTAGGAAAAAATAAGGAAATTTTATAACTTAGAAAAATTCTAAGTTATGAAAATTTTCCATTTTAAACCCTAATTTGCATTTTTGGGTTTCTTGATGAAGAAGTTTCAAAATTTGACATGTCTTGATGAAAAATTACCCTTGGCACTTGATTTTGACCAAAAAGTCAAAGTTTGACTTTTAGTGTACAGTCAAATTTTGATCAGTTGACTGAAAAATTCATCTGTCAATCCTATGCATTTGAGATCTTTTGAACTTGTTGAATAGGTCAAGAAAAAGTCATTGAGTCCATGGTTGAGCTTGATTTGCCATTGGTTAGGTCAAACAGTCAAAAATTGCCTTTGCATAGTCAAAACCCTAAAAATGACCATTTTGCCCTTTTGGTGATCTGATCAAATTTCTTGTGGAATTGTGATCCAAACTTGATCAAATGGTTCATATGAGTTCATAATGTTGATGTGGGTCAAAATTCATGAGGTTTGACTGTCAATTGGCCACATTTGACTTTTTCCCAATATAGTTGATTTCTAGTTCAACTGTCCAATTGACGGCAAAAATTTGAATCAAGGCTTGAAACTTGGTATGGACAAACTTGTGAGTCCAACATGAAGTATGAAAGTCAATTTGGGCATTGTAGGTCAAAAAATCACTGTGTAAACTCAAACCCTAATTTAGGTCAACAGTGCAAGGAGGTGTCTTGAGCAGAGCTAACCCTAGCTTGATCTTGAGTTCCAAGAGTCTTGTGATGAGAAATGTTGATGAAATAAGAGGTCAAATTTTGGGGTACAATAGTTGCCCCTGTTCAATCTTCTTGAACCTGAAGAGTTAGATTGACAAGTTTTCCTTTCGCGACTCGAAGGTAAAAGAGGATTGGACACTAGAGTGCCCGTAAATTTGCACTCGTCAAAATATAGCTGAGGAAATGGGCTTAAAGATGCCATTTGGAGATGGAAGAATCTTGCTGGAGATGGGCTTAAAGATGCCATTCAAGATTGTTTGTTGAATTGCAAAGTGGTAGGTCAGAAGAATGAGCATCAAAACGGTATCCGTGTCTGGAATGCATTTGAACTGTATCTGTAGACTGAGTCTGTATGAGCGAAAGAATGGCGTCCATGTCTGGAGCATATCCTAGCTGGAACTGTATTTAAGTTTTGAATGAATATCAGAATGACTGCCGTGTCTAGAGTGTATCTGTATTGTATCTGAATTCTGAATGGGCGACAGAGAAACATCTGTGTGTGAAGCATCTCTGGGATGGGGATAAATTCCGAATGAGTGACAGAATGGCAACCGTGTCTGGAGCGTATTTGGACTATATCTGAAGTTGAGATCTGTATGAGTAGCAAAATGACTTCCGTGTTTGGAGTGTATCTGAGACTGTAACTGGGATCTGAATAAATGACAGAATGACTTCCGTGAAGACTGCACTAGGGAGAATCAAACTGATGGTGTAAAGGCAAGAATGGCGTCCATGCTTGGAGCGTATCTGAACTTGAAATTGATAGTTGAATCTGAATGAGAGATAGAATGGCCGCCGTGTCTGGAGCATATCTAGTCTGTATCGGATTGCTGAAGTCTGAATGAGTAGTAGAATGACCGCCATGTCTGGGGTGTATCCATACTGTATCTGAATAATTGTTAACAATAGCATTTTAATCTTATCCTGAAAAGGGTAAAATGTTAGCTAAAACCAAAGTTATGTTGCATGATATGTATGATACAATGAACTGTGTTTCATCAATGTTTATGATATATGAATGTAATGGATGTGCATGTGAGCTGAGTAGCTGTCATGCTGAGGAAAATAAATCCTTGATGGCTGGGGATAATGAAATCCTTGACCGCCTCCGGGGAGGAGAAACCCTTGACCAATGCTGGGGATTCCAAAAAGTCTTTGATCGTTGAAGATGAGAGATCCTTGCTGATTGCTTGGGGATTAAAGATCTTTGATTGCTGAGAAGGGAAAATCCCGGGACCACTTCTGGAGATTGAAAGTCCTCGGCGATTTGTGGGGATTAACAAGGCCCTTGACAACTCCTGCGGGGATGTGAGAATCCTTCATGACTTTCCTGGGGAATGAGAAAAACTCTGAGGATCTCTACTGGGGAATTGAAACCTTGGAGGCTTCTGCTTGGAGAAATGAGACTGGGAATCTTCAACCTTTTGGAAGATAACTCTGTGGGGAGAATGTTCACTATTTTGGCTCCGCTGGGGATATGAATTTTCAGGGTTTTCGGGCTCCACTGGGGATCTTGAAGCTTAACTCTGATGGGAATTATGAAACCTAACTCAAATGGGGAATCAAGTTTTAGAATGCACTGGCTCCGCTGAGGATCTTGAGGCTTAACTCTGCTGGGGAAATATACTCCAAATTTTAGCTTTGTTGAGGATCTGCATGATGTATCGTAGGGGATTTCTCCTGAAATGGCATAAAGATATCTTCCTATACTTTCAACCTATCAGTAATTATCCTTTTTCAATTTTGTTTTATTTGTAGGCAGTGATTATATTCAAATGCATATGCCTATTTAACAAAACATTGGACGCTTTCAAATAAAACATACGTGTAAAAAAGAAAAGAAAGGCAAGCAAATTTTTGCACTTTGAAGCATCTTTGTATTTAGTTTTCGTGAGTATCTTTGTACAAAGGAAACAGACATCCTAGTAAGAGAATGTTGTCGTAAAAATTGAAATTTTTTATACAAAAGAAAGATGGCTATGTGTAATAATTCCATGGGATTCCCATTCTGCTATAGCCTTCACAACTCTGAACATCTTGTCCATTTGCTGCTTCGTCCGCTGATGACTGGATTGATCAGAAGCTTCAGGCTTGTTGGTGAAGAGATTGTTCTTAAAGTGATCCGACGAGACATAGTCATACACTTTAATTCCCTAACTTTTTCCTGGACCTCCCTTTCGGGTTTTCGATCCACTGGGAAACCCTTTTTTGCCCAAGTCGCCCTTTCGGGTTTTCAACTTGCCGGGTGTACATATTTTTTGTTTTATCCCTAATTTTTGCCTGAACCGCCCTTTCGGGTTTTCGATTCACCGGGATTCCCATTTTTACCCAAGTCGCCCTTTCGGGTTTTCAACTTACCGGGTCGTTTTATGCATAATATCTTTTGACTATGTCTGCATTCGCAGGGTGCGGAAAGTCGTCACCGTCCATGGTGGTCAGAATCATTTCCCCACCAGAAAAGATGCTTTTGATCACAAATGGTCCTTCGTAGGTAGGAGTCCACTTTCCCCTGGGATCACTTTGCGGCAAGATGATCCGCTTGATTACAAGATCTCCGACTTGATATACCTGACGCCTGACTTTCTTGTTGAAAGCCTTGATCATCCGTTTTTGATACTTTTGACCATGACAAACAGCAGTAAGTCGCTTCTCGTCGATCAAGTTGAGTTGGTCAAGCCGGGTCTGAATCCAATCGTCTTCACTCAAACCAACGTCCTTCATAATCCTTAAGGAAGGAATCTGAACTTCCATGGGTAGAGCAACTTCCATGCCATATACCAAAGAAAATGGGGTTGCCCCTATTGAAGTACGTGCCGTGGTACGATATCCATGCAGAGAAAACGGTAACATATCATGCCAGTCTTTGTAGGTGACTGTCATCTTTTGAATGATCTTCTTGATATTTTTGTTCACAGCTTCAACAACACCGTTCATCTTCGGCCGATAGGGAGATGAATTGTGATGATAAATCTTGAACTGCTCACATAGAGCGGTGATCATGGTGTTGTTCAAATTCATACCGTTGTCCGTGATGATCCTGTCGGGGACACCATACCGACATATGAGGTTCTGCTTGATAAAGCGGGCAACCATATTCTTTGTAACTGAGGCATATGAAGCTGCCTCGACCCACTTGGTAAAATAGTCAATAGCCACCAGGATGAAACGATGTCCATTGGATGCTGTAGGCTTGATCTCTCCAATCCTGTCAATGCCCCACATTGCGAATGGCCAAGGAGCTGTCAGAATGTTGAGAGGGACAAGAGGAATATGTACCTTGTCGGCATAGACTTGGCATTTGTGGCAGGTGCAGGAATGTTGATGGCAATCAACTTCCATAGTAGACCAGTAGTAGCCTGCCCTTAGAATCTTCTTAGCCATCGTATGTCCACTCAAGTGGGTGCCAAATGTGCCACTATGTATTTCAATCATGATCAACTCTGCTTCAACCTTGTCCACACTATGTCAACTTGGTTAAACATGTTTAGATCACAAACGCGTGCTAATTTGATGCTTAGAAGCCAAAACATGAATTTCAAATTCTGACGTATGAAGAAACTTCAGTTCCAAGTTACCAAGTTCAATCCAATGTCATTATCAGCTCAAGGGGTCTTAAGGCACGATTCTTGATGCTTTAGAAAGATGATATTACAAGCTTTTCAATGGAAAAAGAATGGAATCAAATGGATGTTTAAGATGAAAGTTGCAATGAGTCAAAGTTGGGGATAAAAGGTTGACTTTCCATACTTAGAAATATTTCAAATTTTTCTTCAAAAGTGACCTATAATGTTTTGCATCCAAACATGGCCTTCCACTTGGAAATTGCTCTTGACCAAAAAAGATGGGATGAAATAGACCTCTTGAATTACATTTTGAGACTTGAACCATTAAAAATCTCCAAAAATTGAGAGTGTTATGAATTGTTGAAGTTGGAAAAAAAATCATGAAACGACCTATAATATTTTGTATCCTTAGGGCATCTTCCATCCATTTTCTCACTTTGCACATAAAAGAAGGAATAAATTTCACATATTCAAGATCATTATGGAAAAATAATGGGTTCAAGGTGATAAAAATTTACCAATTTATGATCATTTGAAGTTACAACTGAGAAATTGGGGGTTCATCTAGAGGACTTGTAATCTTTATTCAACATTAAGTTTCTTCCACGTGAAAAATCCTTGAAAATTTTGAAGTGATTTGCTGATAACCCTTTGAAGAGAAGGATGTCTTTGGAATCACTCAAAAATACCAAAAGATGAGCAAGATATACTTCTTTGAAATTCAAAACCCTAGCTCCTAGATCAAGAAAATGCTTTGAGGAACTTTGGTAATTTTGGACAAACTTCTTGTACCAAAACTTTTTCTTTGTTAATAGAAGTTATTGAGGATGATAATGATAACTCATAGCAACCAAAACCACTCTCATATCTTGAGAATTGAGAGAAATGTGCACTTCTGACCAATGGGAACAAGGCCTTGTCCAGCCATGACAACTTCTTCAATCAACCCCCTGTAATTTTGAATCAATCTTGATAACTTTGAAATGTGGTGAACCAAAATGAACCTTGACATTCCATTTATTCCAAAGTAACTTCACTGGTGAGGTTTGAATTTCTCAAGCTTTAATGACTAGGGCATGGAAATAAACTCATGAACCTATGGATCAATCTTGCTAAGCCACATTGCCTTTACCTACATTATTAACAAGTTAGACAAACAAAAATTGCATTTTGTTAATTAGAAAGAAAGTCAAAAGAAAACATGCATAATCACAAAAGAAAAACAAGTCAAGGTACTTGGTGATCTCTCAAAGAGAAAAGCTAAAGATAGGGAGGAGAACCAAAATCCCTAATGTGATCTTGTTGTGATTGAATCAACATGGTATGATGAAGGGATCTTAGGGGAAAAATTGGGGT
This sequence comes from Vicia faba, assembly GCA_948472305.1. Lineage (NCBI taxonomy): Eukaryota > Viridiplantae > Streptophyta > Magnoliopsida > Fabales > Fabaceae > Vicia > Vicia faba. The sequence continues at coordinate 1,292,137,406 of OX451740.1, forward strand.
ACAACAGAGAGCTTTCAGGGACCCTTGGTGCTAATTCCTTGAGTTGAGGAGGTACCCTTACGAGGTTGACTTGTATAGTATTCATGCGAGTGGATGCCATGTCCTACAAAACAAGACAAAGATAAGCCCTAAAAATCCTTGAAATGGTTAGTATGATATGCCATGTTATGATGTTATGATATCATGATCACACTAAGAAAATACAAGCATAGAAAGCACAAGCAAATCACACAAATCCATTAGGTGTAAGGCTTGCATGGGTTTTCAGGTAAGTACCCTCTTGAAGTTTAGTTGGCTCAACCTGTCCTATTAATAGTAATTGGGTTCTAAGGGATCTCAATATCACTGATCTTTCCCACAAGTTTCATTCTGATAGACAACTGTCTTGCCACCAAACAAAACCCGAGAGTCAAATCTCAATGAGTGTAGTATCGATTATCAACCGACTTAGGACTACACCAAAGACGGCTACCTCACTACTTCCTAATGGCCAAGTTGTTCAATTAAAGGTTCTAAGGCCAGTTGATGCTTTATGACACCACGCAACGGCCCCGTATTTTCCATGACTGCTCAAGGTCTACCGATACCAACCAAAGTGTCACATCAATGTAGCTATCACTTTGACCGTGTCTTTATACCCCTCAAAGTTTCCACGATCTATTGCTACTTACTTAAAAGGTGTCCCAGATCCGGGTGTAGGATCTTTAGTAACAACCCAAACAAGTCCTCAAAAGTAAAGCATAAAAACACACAATGAAAGCAATTTAAAATGAACTAAACTCTAAGGTAACCCCACTTTTTTAGTTTTCCCCAGCAGAGTATCCAGTTCTGTTATACGGTGGAAGAATCGACTGTTTAATACTGGTTTTACGTTTGTGTTTGCAAATGTTGCGGTAAGCAAGAGTTGCCATCAAATTTTCTTTTATCCAACAAAGGAAAGGGTGAAAAGAATAGAAAAAGACCTTTCGAAAGTTTTCTGAGTAAGGGGGGTGGATTATGGAAAGGGAAGGTGTTAGCACCCTTTCCATCCGTAGTTATCTACGGGCTCTTAGAGGTTTGCTCATTTTGAAAGTACTTTGTGCTTTGTGTGTTTGAAAATGTTTTGAAAATTCCTTAGTACAACGATTAGTTTTGTGTATAACTCTTGTATCAGTCCTCAAGAGTGTTAACAAAGCAAATATTTTGAAAATTATTTTTGAAAAGTAGTATTTGTGTAAGTTCAAAAAATGTTTTTTAAGCAAACTTCTAACAGCTATCTACTTTTATACTCGAAAGGGTCGTTCTTTTCCTCCTATCCTTTAGACAGTGCTATCCTACTATTAGTGAGTAGGTATCCCTATCGTTGGATGTTTTGAGAGACAATAGAAGGGACGATACGGTCACGAAGACAACTTGGCAAGAAATTTTAGTAATTATCCTAAAGTCTTAAGATCACATTTAACCGAGGCAACATCGAAAGGGTCATCAACGGACTCGTGATCTTTCAAACTAAAGGACAACCACTAAAGATTCTCACGTTTCGAGAATTATGATTGTTTTCCGAAGGCAACTGAAGTGGGATACCCTAGAGGTGCGCATGTGCAATTGTGTTTAGTTCAAATATTTATCTTGTGTATTTAGGTTTGCTAATGTTTTTTGTTTTCAGTCTTGCCATGCAATCCTAGTTACTAGCAGTTATATTGTACAGAAAAATGTAAAGTGCGAAGATAAAACCCTACGCTATTACATGGCTTTAGGGAGGGGGTATTTACAATATACAAATAATTGGGGAAAAATAAAGAAAGGAATGAAAAGTCCTATTTAAAACTATTACATCCCAAATAACAGTTACATGAATATATAAAAAAAAGCGAAAAAGTGAATAATGCCCAAAAGAATGAAAATGCGTTCTAAAACCTAGTGAGAAAAAAAAATCTTTTTCTGTGTTGCTTTTAATTTAAGAAAATAAGTAAGTTAATTATTCTAAAGTCTATTTAGAAAATTAACTTAAGAAAAAAATAAACTAAACTCTTTTTTTATGGTTTTTTGTTTAAGAAAATATTAAAACATAAGTCAAATCTAATTAATTAATTAAAAGAAAGAGAAAATTATTAATTAAAAATTACTTCTAAACTATCCTAATTTTTTTTTTTGAAATTTTTATTATGAAAATAAATATTAAAATCTAAGTCTGTTGGATTTTAATTTTAATAAGAATGTTAAAGTAATTAATCAATTAATTTTAGAAATTAATTATTTAATTAAAAAACTAAACCAAAGTTTATTTGATTTTTTTTATTTGACAAAAAAAACTTGCTGACAAAATAAAATAAACAAATTAAAAGAATAACAATAAAAAAACAAAATCAAATGGGCTTGGATGCAATCAGCAGATGGGGGTGTTATTGAAATTGCGCTGGGCCCAAATGTGAAGCCCACGTTGCCTTGTGATCTAGTGTGGACTGGCTTATGAAGGTACATGATGATCTGTGCGCCTGACACCTTTGGATCTAGATCAATCAGGATCTAGTGGGTGAGATTTGGAGGCATACGGTATGCTCCTGGAGACGCCACGCATGTGATCTGCAGAGATATGTTAAGAAAATGAAAAAACGTTGGACCTGGGACTCGAACCCAGGTCCTCTCCTTCACATATGCGCTTGCTTACCAACTGAGCTATTCTAATCATTCATACATATAATAACATCAATATATTATTGTTGTACCCAAAAAGTTTCCCTCTTATTTTACTCAATACATGTCAATTGAGGTCCCTAAATTGCTCAAGGAAGTCCAAGAGTTGACTAAACCAACTCTCTCCTAAGGAAGTATACCTCAAATTAGGGTTTCATTATTCATCAAGATGCTTAAGTCCAAAGGATACAAAATGCTCACCATTGTCCTAATATGTTCTCAAGATCATCCATGCCAATTTTCATGCCTTGCACAAGAAGTTTGCCCAGCCAACTTCTCAGATGCTTGAGAATCGACTTTACTTGGTCAAAAGTAAACTGTGGCCCGCATACAGTAAAAATTCAAGATTTTTGGTAAACATCATCATTTTGAAGTGTTATCCATCATTTGATCAAGGGTTGATCATGATTCCTCAAGGGATGCTCCAAATTCATCAAAACCCAAAAGTTGCTAAATTAGGGTTTTGTAGGAAAAGTCAACCCAACTTTGACCAATCATAACTTCTTCATACTTTATCAGAAATTTTCCATCTAAAGATAATTTTGGAGAGGATGCAATTCTCTACAATTCATCTTCAGATCACAAGTTCAAAATATGCACTCATAGAAAGATATGAATTTTGACATTATAGGTCCTTTTGAAAAGTCAACAAAAATACCTTTTGGGTCAAAGCTTCATACATTAACATGATAGACTCAATTGAGATGAGACTAAAAGGATTGCTTAGGATACATCCTAAGTTTTCTAAAAAGTCCAAGAACACCTCTCTAGGGTTAAAATTGGAGGAGTTATGCCTTGTCAAAGTTGACCTTTTTTGCAAAATTGCCAAAAGTCAAATATGCTCACAAATGCATTTTTTGCTAAATGGGCCTAACTTTTTATGCTTGCACCTCACTTACAATGTGGTCCACGACTCAAACATTTACCCACATATTATTTTCTTCATTTTTCAATTTATTTTGATTTTTTGTTAATTAAAAAATAAATTAAATCAAATAATTGATGAATAATAGCAAAGGTATGATTTGATTTGGTTTTTGGATAGGTTGGCAATCAGAATATGTTGAATTATCAAGGCCAAAACGAATCAAGAATAATTGGTACAAGAAAGGGAAGATTTGGCTCAAAATAGCAAGTTTGCATATGGTTAAAGAATCAAATCAAATCTCATCAAATTTCAAGATTTGATACAAATTTGTTGACCTAATTCAGTCTACTATAAGGGTATAACAATTCCAGATAAAAAAAGAGGATTGAAGGCGTGAAACTGTCAAAAGAAAACTAAAACTTTGGAAAAAAAGTTTGAGATCGAAATCCATCTTAGAGCCATCCTCAAGGAGTTTTAAGGCTAGCAATACATTCCTGGACATCTCAGGAAGCTTCTCCAATCGATTGCACGCCTTTACACGTCCAGAATCGCTCCCTATCACTCTCATGGTTTGCAAAATTATTCAAATTCGGTTATTGTAATTCTTGCATATTTAGCATGTTTAAGTTACATATTTGTGTTCATAATCATGTTTGCAATGTTTCTAGATAGTTTGATTTAAGTTAAAGTACATGAACAAACTTTTGCCATTGCTAGGGTTTCATGCTCCAATTTGGGGCTTTGTGATTTAAGCAAAATTAGGCCTGATAATGGGTACCATGATGATCAGAGTTTCAAACCCAGTTGATTCATGGTCCCCAATTGAATTTATATTGTGTGTGCTTGATTATTTAATAACACAGGTTTTTAGCAACAGACTTGCGTCTGTAGGTAAAGGTTCAGATCCTAAAACGACAGACAGGGAAGAAGACAACAGTGTGTCACAACCTAACTGGCTGGTTTAAATTATGGCGCATTTTTCTAGCCACTAACTTGTTTTCCAATATATTATTTGTTTTTTTTTATATTAACAAGTTAACATCCAGCGCAGTTGGTCAGAGGAAGGAAGTCAGAGGCTCATGTCCCGGGTTTGATCCCAGGCGTGAGCTTTTGACATTTTCTCCATTGTTTTCACCAGATCCAGCAGCACCTCTCACCTTCTGAGGGTCATCATCCTCTGGATCCATCTACAACAGATCCATCACCCCTCATCTTCTGAGGATCATCATCCTCTGGATCCATCTCCAGCAAATCCAATGCCAGTGTCTTCTGAGGATCATCATCCTCTAGATCCATCTCCAGCAGATCCAACGCCATCATATGCAGGTCCACCATGAGTCCCCAGAAGATGGTATCATTGGAATAGGCGCTAGACTCTGGGCCATCCTTCTGGGGTTCAGAAGTTCAGCATCCCAAGATCTGCTGACAGCAGGCCCATTTGGTTATTTCTACTATTTTTTACTTTAATTTCTGTTCTTTAATTATTTTGTTTTTTTAATCAACACAAAAATTATTTTATTAAATTAACAAATAAAAAAAACACAAAAAGACTTATTTTCTTAATAAATTTTCTTTAATTAATTAATTTAATTAGGAAATTAGGTTAATTTAATTTCTTTCATAATTTAAAAACAATTAGAAATTAGGTTTAATTAATTTGCAATTAAATGTTTTTCTGAAATAAAAGTCCATAAAATTTCTTTCTCTCAATTAGGGTTTTAAGTTATTAATTACCGTCCTCGTATTTAATTTGCCGTGCGTTTGTTAATTATTTTTTCCATTATTTTGTAACTGTTCAAGATTTGTAATAGTTAAGTTAGGGTTTTATTTCTTGCTTTAAATCCCCGATTTTTGGTTATGTAATTAATCCCCCTCCCCGAAGCCTTGTAATAGCTAGGTTGTACTTCCTCGCACTTTAAATTCCTGCAAATATTTAACTGTCTAGATGTATGTCTAATATGATTGTATGGCAAGAATGCATGAAATTCAAAACAGTTAGAAAACCCTAATGTGCAAAGGTAACAATAACTGAAAAAAGCACACTTGCACATGCTCACTCTTAGGGTATACTCTTACTCCGAGTTCCTTCGATAAACGGTCATGAAGCATAGAATGTTTTAGTGGCAATTCTCTATGTCCCAAAAGATAAAAAATGACCCTTTTGACTATTGCCTCAGAAAAGATCTTTAGGACTCTAGGATGGTCACTAAGGTGTCCTAACATTGCTTTTGTGACTGTACGTCCCTTTCGAATGTCCTTAAAAAACTCCAACGACGGTGCTACCTACTCCTTAATAGTGGGATAGCGATGTCTAAAGGAAATAGAACAGAAACGATCTTTTTTCGAGTAGGTAGATGCTAGTAGGCACTTGCTCAAAATAAAACTTTTCACACAAACACTTTTCAAAAACAATTTTCAAAACAAATTTCGTCACATCCTTGAGGACTGATACAAGGGTTATCACAAAGTAAAACATTTTCAAGACAAATACACACAAGAAATTTGAAAAATGAGCAAGTACCTAAGAGCCCGTAGATAACTACGGATAGAAAGGGTGCTAACACCTTCCCTTTTCTATAATCTACCCCCCGTACTCAGAATATCTCAAAAAAAGGTTTTTTCCTGTTCTTTTTTCCTTTTCCATGATTGGATGAAATAAAAGTCGGTGGCGACTCTTGCTTACCGCAACATTTTGTGAACAAAAAACGCAAAACGCAAAATGCAAACCAGTATTAAACAGTCGGTTCTGCCACCGTATCACAGAACTGGCGACTCTGCTGGGGAAATTGTATAAAGTGGGGTAATCCTTAGGATCTAGGTCATATTTAATTGTTTTCTCTTGATTTTATTGCTTGCTTTATACTTAAGGGAACTGTTTGGGTTATTTGATCCTACACCCGGATCTGGGGAACACCTTTTAGGTAAGTAGCAATAAACTGCGAGGGAACTATGCTGGGGTATACCGGCACGATTGAAGCAGTAGCTACGTTGATGTGGCACTTTGGTTGGTACTGGTAACCCTTGAGTCAATCAGGGAGAGTACGGGCCGCCGCGTGGTGTCGTGAAGCATCAACTGACCTTAGAACCTTTAATTTCCCAACTTGGCCATTAGAAAGTAGTGAGATAGCCGACCTCAGTGTAGAGTTGAGAACTGGTTGATACTCGATGCGAAACTCATTGAGATCATACTTTCGGGATATTTTGGCCACAAGAAAAGATTGAGAGCTGAAACAATGCCCGATAAAGAATGGTCAGTGATATTGAGATCCTCTAAAACCTGGTTACTTTTTAAGACAGGTTTGAAACCAACTAACTTCAAGAGGGTACTACCTTTGAACTCATGCAAGCCTTAAACCTAAGGACTTTGTGTGATTTGACCGTGGTTGCTATACCCATGTTTGCTATACCTGTGTTTTATCATGACATCATGCATCATAAGCATAACATATCACGACTAACCATTTCAAGGATTCCCTAGGGCTCATTTTTGCTCTGTTTTACAGGACATGGCATCTGCCCGTAGGAACACTATACAAATCAACCTTGTGAAAGTGTCTCTCCAACTAAAGGATATGGAATTAAGGGTTCTTGAAGGTTCTCATTTCACTAGAAAGCATGGTCAGTTTCTCAATCTGGTCACTGTAAAACCTGATGAAGAGTTGTTAAAAGTGTTGTTTCAGTTCTTCGACCCGGTGCACCATTGTTTCACCTTCCCGTATTATCAGCTAGTACCTACTATGGAGGAGTTTTCTCAATTGTTGAGGGTACCTATTCTTGACCAGTTTCCTTTCAATGGTACAGAAGAACATCCAAAGCCTGAAGAAATTGCTAGAGCTCTGTCTTTACACCGGTCTGATATAGTGGAAAATTGGGAGACTAGAGGGAGTGTCCAAGGAATTCCAGTTAAGTTTCTATTTGAGAAGGCCTATCATTTTTGGGATACCTTAGATTTACAAGCTTTCGAAGAGGTACTGGCACTTCTCGTCTATGGGGCGGTATTTTCCCTAATGCTGATCAACTTGTAGATGTGATCACTATTAAGGTTTTCCTATCTCATAATCTAGTACCTACATTACTCGGGGATATTCTGCATTCTCTGCATGCTCGCACTCTAAAGAGAATGGGAAACCTCCTGTGTTGCACTCTTCTATTGGTTAGGTGCTTTATTTCGCACCTACCCAGGGCTATTTTGAAGAATGAACAGGGTTTGAAATGGTCTCGCAGACTGATGTCCCTTAAGCATTCAGACATTCATTGGTGTTCACAGTTCTCAGAAGATATTACCATCATTGATCGTTGTGGTGAATTATTTAATGTCCCTCTCTTAGGCATTAGGCGAAGAATCACTTACAACCCTTGTTTGGCCTTATGTCAATTTGGTTATGCAAGAAGAGATGGTCCTCATGATACGGTTATCCAAGGAATCGCCTTCAATTATGAGAATGACGTTCAAGGCTATCGTAGAAGGTTCATAAAAGCTTGGGGCATGATACATAAAATTGATAGCAAGACGCTAGGGCACAAGAATTCCATTCCTCTTGAGCCTTATCTCTGATGGGTACGAGCTCGCGCCCAAAGTCTTAGGATGCCTTACCCAGCTGTCCTACCGATAACCGTGGAACCAGATACTGAAGGAGACACTACTTCACTTGGTCATCATCCCAACATTCCAACTGATCGTGAAGAATTACAGAAGTCTTGGGTTCAACTCAAAGAGGAGCGAGACACGTTTGAAGCTTGGTTCTATGCCAGCAAGAAGAAGGTCCTGAAGCTCACTAGGCTACTTCATGAAGAAAGGAACGTAAATTCCTACATCGCACCAAAGAGGATGCGCTCTTGGGAGACTTAGTTTCTTTTTGCTTTCAGTTTTGTTCATTTGTAAGCCTAAAAGGCATTCTTTGTAACCATTTTGAACTTATTAATGCAAATGACGTGTGCTTCTTTTGGTTAAACAAATCTGAGCCTTTAAGAATCCTTGGAAACATTGCATACATATATCATGCATATCATTGCATAACAGGTCTTCCAGTACAAGTCTCTTATGTTCTCGTTGTTTATTTCAACAATGGCTCTCAAACAAGACAATAGAGATCTTCAAACTCAAGAACCTCAGTTCAAGGAAATGTTCCTAAACCTATCTAAGGGGGAGGAAGAGTTGAAAATACTCCTCGCTGGGAACTCGGTCAAGAAAGTTCCTGAAGACAACAAGGTTGAATGGCTGGAACAACTGCAAGTTGAGGTTGATGCAATGAGAACCCAGATGCTGGGGCAGACGACTCTTATCCAAGGCCTAGCCCAGGGACAAGAAGAGCTGAGAACCATTATCAACAAACTTCATCAAGATGGGTACAACTGTATGAAGTAAGTAGTCGAGGCTGGGGACCAAGTTATTGGTCAACCTCCAAGAAGACAAGAGTTTGGTTTGGTGAAGAGTGGACCTCTCCAAATTGCTGCTACCTCATGGGTCCAACAACAACCTCGCCAAAAACAACATGTTAATCAGAGTAAGTCAAATACACCCAAGCGGAAGTTTACCAAACTCAACATGCCGCTGTCTCAAGCTTTACAACACATGTTGAGGATGAATCTGGTTACGTTGATAGGACCTCATCCGAATCCGAAGACTTCTTTGCCTAACTACAATCCTGATGTAAGGTGTGCATATCACTCCAACAATCCGGGGCATGATACTGATGATTGTTGGATGTTGAAATATAAAATTCAAAACTTGATTGATGAAGGGGTGCTGGAGTTTACACAAGATGGTCAGGCTGAGTTCTTCTACCATCCCTCCAAGGCACGTCCTCTGAAGTGACAAGATCATATGAAGAGGCTTTTATTCATTAGAATTTTCAATTTGCAATTTTGTTTTGATTGTTCGAACATCTATTCATGTTAAACTCTGTTACTTTATCAATGCATTGCGTATGTCTATTTTGAATCAATTCATTCGTATTCAATATATTTAAATTGCTTTCCTTTTTGTGATATTCAACTCTCGAACAAAAGCTCTGAGCCTTTAGAGGGAGGATGAGGAAAATGATACCATAATCTCTACAATATGCTTTTGAATAGACCCCATTGACGATGTACATGCGTTGTTTCAAATCCTAAACAGTGGAGTTATAAGGAAGATAATCCCTAGTCAACCCCTTTGAGCCAAAGAAGTAGGAGTTTTTCTTTTTACACTAATTAAAAACCCTTAATCACAACCTGGGGTAGGGTAGTCTTCTCAGTTAATCCAGGTGCACAATGAATGGCATCAAAGACGTCCTTCCAAAATAGAAGATGGTGATGGTTCCCTATAATCGTCAAGACAGGTAGTCATTATCTCTCAAAATAAAAGCCCATTAAGTCAAAACCTATAAAGGAGACTTAAGAAAAAACTGGGGCATCCCGCTGACTGCAATCACAAAAAGAAACAGTTCAGATAAAAGAAAGGGATAATAAAACCAAAAAAAGAGGTTACTACAAATCCTCGGCAAAAAAAAAAGATTACAAAATGACTGCTTTTTTCAAGTAAACTTTCAGTATCCGGACCATCACCGGAACATCAAGGACAATATTCTAGAACTCAACTGGGATCCTAAACGCGCAATTAACTGAGCATAGGACTGAAGAACATCACGAAGAGCGGGTGGGTACAAATAAATTTTGAGCCTTTATCCTTTGTTTCTTGAAATCGTGAACCAGGCCACGTTATAACCCTTAAAAGTCCTAGCTGAAGCATGGGTTAGTTCGAAAGCATACTGTTACAAAAGGTATCCTGACTCCTGAAGGTCCGTTACAAATCCTGAGTTGATATCACATCATTGCAAAATTCTTTCTTTCTAAAAAAAAAATACACTGCAAGACAGACGTAAGTTTTGCATTCTTAAAATAACATTGTTTGCATATGACTATTTGTTCAACAACAGAGAAATTCGCATAACGAATATCTAGTGAACAAAAACCTTCTCAATAAAAAGGATTACCTCAAGTGGAAAAACACTTCCAACCAAGGGGCACGACATGATCATTGTCCATCATTTGGGGCAGTCAAGTCAAGATTCAAGGAATCTCTCAAAGATGCCAAATAGCCAGGGGCAGATCTCCATTTGAATCACTTGGGGGAATTGGGCATGAATTCCAGCAACGAATCCTGTACAAACAAACAAACATCTTCTGGAAGTGTGGCAACACTTACCACTATGGACAGTGACAAATCTCCGTACACGTGAACATGGACATAGTAAAAAAATACTACATATGAACAAAGACCCGCTAGGTTGATTGGCCTAGGAAAAAATTGGGGATGAAAACAAAAAATATATGGACACCCGGAAAGTCGAAAACCTGAAAAGGCGGCTTGGGCAAGAAATGGTATCCCGGTGGACTGAAAATCTGAAAAGACAGTTCAGGCAAAAGTTAGGGATTAAAGCGTACGACTATGTCCCGTTATCTTGTCACTTGCCTATCAGTAGAATACTTATCATTCCGATCGGCAGTTACCAAGCACCTCATAAGTTGGGATGACATTCAATCCACAAGACCTCCGTCGGCACTTGCTCCAACAGATACAGGGGCAGAAAAGTCCTGATGCAAAGTCATTGTCGTATCCTCAGCATACGACCCAATAACATCTACACTCCCCACAGAATAGAAGTATAAAAAGGCGTTGATTTCAGTTCCCTCGAAATAGAACATAACTATCCACAACCAAGGTTCGTAATCGTAGGCGAGTCAACAAATTTCATTCCCCAAGCGGAGTCTATTTCTACAGATGCAGAAGCTCAATCTCCAACAGAGCTCATCACTTCCAGCGACGAAATTTCATCCCCAACTGAGTTTACTTCTCCAGATCAGCAGGTCGACCAACAGAGTACCTATTCCCCTAAAGTCTGGTCCTTGCAGAGTTACTTCTCGAACACCCCTTCCCGACAGAAAATTTGTGAATCTCCAACAACAGTCAGAGATTTATTTTCCCGGGCGCAAGCATACCCCGACAGCATTTCATTTTCATACATCATGACATGCGCATACATATTTCATACAACATAATCTCATTATTTTGAGAACATCATCTCGCCCTGCATTTCATGCATCACATATAACTAACCCTGATATTTTTCAGGAAAAGACGGTTAGCTTCAACAAGTCCAGCAATTATACAAATCATTTACAGACGACTAATGGAAAATCAGTTCCCGAAACCAAATGGGTCAACTAATCTACATGATCAAACGAAGTAACCTTACCTAGGTTCCTTCTCGGTTCAGATGCAGTTTTACCCAAACTTCCCACGAAGTAACCCTACTATCCAGGTTCCTTCCCATAAGCCCTACTATCTAGACTTTCATCTTGAAGTAACCCTACTATCCAGGTTCCTTCCCATAAGCCCTAATATTAAGGCTTGCATCTTGAGCTAACCCTACTATCCGGGTTCCTTCCCATAAGCCGTACTATCCAGGCTTTCATCTTGAAGTAACCCTACTATCCAGGTTCCTTCCCATAAGCCCTACTATCCAGGCTTTCATCTTGAAGTAACCCTACTATCCAGGTTCCTTCCCATAAGCCCTACTATCTAGGCTTTCATCTTGAAGTAACCCTACTATCCAGGTTCCTTCCCATAAGCCCTACTATCCAGGCTTTCATCTTGAAGTAACCCTACTATCCAGGTTCCTTCTCATAAGCCCTACTATCCAGGCTTTCATTTTGAAGTAACCCTACTATCCAGGTTCCTTCCCGTAAGCCCTACTATCCAGGCTTGCATCTTGAAGTAACCCTACTATCCAGGTTCCTTCTCATAAGCCCTACTATCCAGGCTTTCATCTTGAAGTAACCCTACTATCCAGGTTCCTTCCCATAAGCCCTACTATCCAGGCTTTCATCTTGAAGTAACCCTACTATCCAGGTTCCTTTCCATAAGCCCTACTATCCAGACTTTCATCTTGAAGTAACCCTACTATCCAGGTTCCTTCCCATAAGCCCTACTATCCAGGCTTTCATCTTGAAATAACCCTACTATCCAGGTTCCTTCCCATAAGCCCTACTATCCAGGCTTTCATCTTGAAGTAACCCTACTATCCAGGTTCCTTCCCATAAGCCCTACTATCTAGGCTTTCATCTTGAAGTAACCCTACTATCCAGGTTCCTTCCCATAAGCCCTACTATCCAGGCTTTCATCTTGAAGTAACCCTACTATCCAGGTTCCTTCTCATAAGCCCTACTATCCAGGCTTTCATCTTGAAGTAACCCTACTATCCAGGTTCCTTCCCGTAAGCCCTACTATCCAGGCTTGCATCTTGAAGTAACCCTACTATCCGGGTTCCTTCTCATAAGCCCTACTATCCAGGCTTTCATCTTGAAGTAACCCTACTATCCAGGTTCCTTCCCATAAGCCCTACTATCCAGGCTTTCATCTTGAAGTAACCCTACTATCCAGGTTCCTTCCCATAAGCCCTACTATCCAGACTTTCATCTTGAAGTAACCCTACTATCCAGGTTCCTTCCCATAAGCCCTACTATCCAGGCTTTCATCTTGAAGTAACCCTACTATCCAGGTTCCTTCCCATAAGCCCTACTATCCAGGATTTCATCTTGAAGTAACCATACTATCCAGGTTCCTTCCCATAAGCCCTACTATCCAGGCTTTCATCTTGAAGTAACCCTACTATCCAGGTTCCTTCCCATAAGCCCTACTATCCAGGCTTTCATCCTGAAGTAACCCTACTATCCAGGTTCCTTCTCATAGCCCTACTATCTAGGCTTTCATATTGAAGTAACCCTACTATCCAGGTTCCTTCTCACAGCCCTACTATCCAGGCTTTTATATCAAAGTAACCCTAGTATCCATGTTCCTTCTCACAGCCCTACTATCCAGGATTTCATACCAAAGTAATCCTACCATCCAGGTTCCTTCTCACAGCCCTACTATCCAGGCTTTCATATCTAAGTAACCTTACTATCCAGGTTCCTTCTCACAGCCCTACTATCCAGGGCTTCATATCGAAGTAACCCTACTATCCATGTTCCTTCTCACAGCCCTACTATCCAGGCTTTCATATCGAAGTAACCATACTATCCAGGCTTTCATATCGAAGTAACCATACTATCCAGGTTCCTTCTCATAACCTTACTATCCAGGTTCCTCCTCTCTTATCCCCAAACAGCGGTCCACAATACTGTAAAACTAGAACTTGATCAGACACATTTGGTTTCGTATTTCCCCAGTAAATTGCGGTGCAACTTGTACCCCAACTAGATACGCAGTACACTTCCCCTTCCTTAAGCCAGAGTTATGCCCCAGCAGAGTAATGGACAACTGAAGCTCCTAAGACTCTAGTTCTCCCAAGACAGGAAATCAACATCCCCTAGATGGCATCCTTAAGCCAATCTCCTACAATTCTCCTTCGCATCCAAGATGGAATCTTTAAGCCCATCTCTGACAATCTTCAATCCTCGACCTCCAAATGGCATCTGTAAGCCCATTCCCGATATCACTAATCAAGCGCCACTTCAGGCGAGTGCAAATTTCTGGGCACTCTAGTGTTCAATCTTCTTCCACCTTCAGATCACGAAAGGCAGAGCAGCCAATCTACATCCTCAGGTTTAAGAAGATTGAACATGGGCAGCTGTTGTACCCCAAAATTTGCCCTCTCATTTTACTCAATACATGTCAATTGAGGTCCCCAAGTTGCTCAAGGAAGTCCAAGAGTTGACTAGACCAACTCTCTCCTAAGGAAGTATACCTCAAATTAGGGTTTCATTTTTCATCAAGATGCTTAAGTCCAAAGGATCCCAAATGCTCACCATTGTCTTAATATGTTCTCAATATCATCCATGCCAAGTTTCATGCCTTGCACAAGAAGTTTGCCTAGCCAACTGCTCAGATGCTTGAGAATCGACTATACCAGGTCAAAAGTCAATTGTGGCCCACATACAGTCAAACTTCAAGATTTTTGGTCAACATCATCATTTTGAAGTGTTATCCATCATTTGATCAAGGGTTAATCATGATTCCTCAAGGGATGCTCCAAATTCATCAAAACCCAAAAGTTGCTAAATTAGGGTTTTGTAGGAAAAGTCAACCCAACTTTGACCAAGCATAACTTCTTCGCACTTTATCATAAATTTTCCATCCAAAGCTCATTTTGGAGAGGATGAAATTCCCTACAAGTCATCTTCAGCTCACAAGTTTAGAATATGCACTCATAGAAAGATATGAATTTTGACACTATAGGTCCTTTTGAAAAGTCAACAAAAATACCTTTTGGGTCAAAGCTTCATACATGAACATGGAAGACTCAATTGAGATGATACCAAAAGGGTTTCTTAGGGGACATCCTAAGTTTTCTAAAAAGTCCAAGAACACCTCTCTAGGGTTAAAATTGGAGGAGTTATGCCTTGTCAAAGTTGACCTTTTTTTGCAAAATTGCCAAAAGTCAAATGTGCTCACAAATGCATTTTTTGCTAAATGGGCCTAACTTTTTATGCTTGCACCTCACTTACAATGTGGTCCACGACTCAAACATTTACCTACATATTATTTGCTTCATTTTTAAATTTATTTTGATTTTTTGTTAATTAAAAAATGAATTAAATCAAATAATTGATGAATAATAGCAAAGATATGATTTGTTTTGGTTTCTGGACAGGCTGGCAATCAGAATATGCTGAATTATCAAGGCCAAAATGAATCAAGCATAATTGGTACAAGAAAGGGAAGATTTGGCTCAAAATAGCAAGTTTGCATATGGTTAAAGAATCAAATCAAATCTCATCAAATTTCAAGATTTGGTACAAATTTGTTGACCTAATTCAGTCTACTATAAGGGCATAACAATTCCAGATAAAAAAAACAAGGATTGGAGGCGTGAAACTGTCAGAAGAAAACTGAAACTTTAGAAAAAAAGTGTGAGATCGAAATCCATCTTAGAGCCGTCCTTAAGGAGTTTCAAGGCTAGAAATACATTCCTGGACATCTCAAGAAGCTTCTCCAATTGATTGCACGCCTCTACACATCCAAAATCTCTCCCTATCACTGTCACGGTTTGCAAAATTATTCAAATTCGATTACTGGAATTCTTGCATCTTTAGCATGTTTAAGTTACATATTTGTGTTCATCATCATGTTTGCAATGTTTCTGGATAGTTTGATTTAAGTTACAGTACAAGAACAAGCTTTTGCCATTGCTAGGGTTTCATGCTCCAATTTGGGGTTTTGTGATTTAAGCAAAATTAGGCCTGATAATGGGTACCATGATGATCAGAGTTTCAAACCTAGTTGATTCATGGTCCCCAATTGAATTTATATTGCGTGTGCTTGATTATTGAATAACATAGGTTTTTAGCAACAGACTTGCGTCTGTAGGTAAAGGTTCAGAGCCTAAAACGACGGACAGGTAAGAAGACAACAGTGTGTCACAACCTGACTGGATGGTTTAAATTCTGGCGCATTTTTCTGGCCACTAACTTGTTTTCCAATATATAATTTGTTTTTTTATATTAACAAGTTAACATCCAACGCAGTTGGTCAGAGGAAGGTAGTCAGAGGCTCATGTCCTGGGTTCGATCCCAGGCGTGAGCTTTTGGTGTTTTCTCTATTATTTTCACTAGATCCAGCAGCACCTCTCACCTTCTAAGGGTCATCATCCTCTGGATCCACCTCCAGCAGATCCAGCACACCTCATCTTCTGAGGATCATCATCCTCTGGATCCATCTCCAGCAGATCCAACGCCAACGTCTTTTGAGGATCATCATCCTCTGGATCCATCTCCAGCAAATCCAGCGCCAACGTCTTTTGAGGATCATCATCCTCTGGATCCATCTCCAGCAGATCTAGCGCCAGCATACACAGGTCCACCATGAGTCCCTAGAAGATGGTCTCATTGGATCAGGCGCCAGACTCTAGGGCATCCTTCTGGGGTTTAGAAGTTCAGCATCCCCAGATCTGCTGATAGCAGGCCCATTTGGTTATTTCTACTATTTTTTTCTTTAATTTCTTTTCTTTAATTATTTTTTTTTAATCAACACAAAAATTATTTTATTAAATTAACAAATCAAAAAATCACAAAAAAGACTTATTTTCTTAATAAATGTTCTTTAATTAATTAATTTAATTAAGAAATTAGGTAAATTTAATTTCTTTCATAATTTAAAAACAATTAGAAATTAGGTTTAATTAATTTGCAATTAAATGTTTTTTCACAAATAAAAGTCCACAAAAATTTCTTTCTCTCAATTAGGGTTTTAAGTTATTAATTACCGTCCTCGTATTTAATTTGCGGCATGCTTGTTAATTATTTTTTCCATTATTTTATAAATGTTCAGGATTTGTAATAGTTAAATTAGGGTTTTATTTCTTGCTTTAAATCCCCGATTTTTGGTTATGTAATTAATCCCCCTCCCCGAAGCCTTGTAATAGCTAGGTTGTACTTCCTCACACTTTAAATTCCTGCAAATATTTAACTGTCTAGATGTATGGCTAATAGGATTATTGTACCCAAAAATTTTCCCTCTCATATTATCAAGATTTCCCCTCACAAGACTCTTTGGACTCAAGACCAGATTAGGGCTTGCTCAACTCAAGACATTTCCTTGCACTATTGACTTGAAATTAGGGTTTGAGTTTGCACAAGGATTTTTGGACTTTCAATGCCTCATGTGAATTCCATACTTCATGTTGGATTTATAAGATTGCCCATACCAAGTTTCAAGCCTTGAATCAAAATTTTGCCCAGTCAATTGGACAGTTGACCTAAAAATCAACTATATCGGGGAAAAAGTCAACTGTGGCCAATTTACAGTCAAACCTCATAATTTTTTATCCAAATCAACATTATAGACTCATATGAACCATTTGATCAAGTTTTGACCACAACTCCTCAAGAAATTTGATCAGATCAACAAAAGGGTAAAATGGTCAAAATTAGGGTTTTGACTGTAGAAGGGAAATTTCTGATTTTTCACCTAGCCAATGGCAAATTGGGTTCAAGCATGATCTTAAGGACTTAATGGCATCATATTGACCTAATCACAAGGTTCAAAAGATCTCAAATGCATTGGATTGACAGATGAATTTTCTAGTCAACTGATCAAAAATCAACTGTACACTAAAAAGTCAAACTTTGACTTTTTGGTCAAAATCAAGTGCCAAGGGCCATATTTCATCAAGATGTGTCAATACATGAAACTTGTTCACCAAGAAACCTAATTTTGGAAATTAGGGTTTAAAATGGAAAATTTTCATAACTTAAAAATTTTCTAAGTTATGAAAATTTCTTATTTTTTTTCAACTTTTCCCAACTTTTTTACCATGATGCAATTGGATTAAAAGAAAACTTCCAACATGAAAGTTGTATTCCTCCAAAAAATATACAACTTTTATTCACAAAGTTTTCCCAAAAGATTCTTGGATCTCAAGTTATGAATTTATGAACAAGGGTCCATGAAACTTTTAACTTAGTGAAATTTTGCCCTAGTTTAGGCAGGATTTTGATCTATCTTCATGGCAACTTTTCACATAGTTCCAAGTGGAATATCAAAATGAAATTCAATGATGGATTGTAGATAATGTTACAAGCTTTCCAAAATGTCCAAGAACTCTCCAAAATCATTTATGGTTAGGGAGAATCGAAGGAAAGAAAATGGCCATTTCTCACTTTTGTTCATGGCATTTTGCACATTGCTACAAGTTGCAAATCTGTTCTAAGCATGCTTGTACTTGTTTTACAGGTCTTAAACATTTCCACACTCCTTAATTTAATGCAAATACAATGTATATTGGTCTTATTATGAGCTATGGAGCATTACACATTGATTTATTCCAAAAATGGCATAAAGGTTGCAATACCATTTCCATAAAGCATACTTTTTGCAATTTTGTATTTCTTGAGCCATGGACCTGATCTCTTGATACAAATAACATCTACAAACATCAGGAAAAGCTCACCAACTCTCAGCAGGCCTCAAGCTATCTTGTACAACCTTGGCTTTTGTCAACTCACCTTTTGCTTCAAAAACAAGAAACCTTGCAAAAGTTCCACAACTTGTGCATCTGTTAAAACCAAGCATTGGACTCATTTCAAACGACTTCAGCACATTATAACAAAGCCAAAACACGATTGCCAAGCCTCTCAAACACCCTTAAGCACAAAAACACCAACTTCTTCCCAAAACAGGGCAAGCTCTGCAGAACCACTTCCAAAACAAATTTGCCTCGTGCATTTTGCTTGAAACTACTTCAAACACATTCAATACAACACACCTAAACTGTCCAGGCCCTTACTTGGCAACTGTAACCTCGTTTGCACACTTCACCATTTTCATTTTGAAGCTTTGCAGGTTGGATTCTACAAGCAGATTCAAGCCATTTCAAAGCAAGCTGAGCATTGGGAAAGGTCAAGGGAACTTCAAGCAAGCTCAAAAGACCTTCAGGCCTCACTCACAACTCCTACATTGCCATATCCAAACTTGGCTGAAATAGGTATTTTTCAATATTTTAACTCCTTATTTAGGCATCATTAAGCTTAGGTTTGTGAAGCAAAAATGTAGTCCTTAATGTCCCTGAACTGTACATATGCATAGTTCTTATTTATATTAACTGAGTTAGGAGGATTTGGATGTTG
Source organism: Vicia faba (assembly GCA_948472305.1). Taxonomy (NCBI): domain Eukaryota; kingdom Viridiplantae; phylum Streptophyta; class Magnoliopsida; order Fabales; family Fabaceae; genus Vicia; species Vicia faba. The sequence goes on from OX451740.1 coordinate 1,292,156,556, forward strand.
AAGTTGCTGAAAAAACTAGGTCATAAATTAGGGGCACTGAAATTCTCCCTGGTTTCTTAGAGTTAGATCAAGTTTTTTATATGGTTGGAATCGTGATTTAACAAGCTACAAGTTTCATGTTGCAAGATTTTATTTTTAAGCACGTATGCAGGAGTTACAAGTTTGTACATGGCGCGCGCATTTTTCTGTATGAAGAACAAGGATGAAGTGATATCGGGCTGGGCCTGGCTTGCTTGACTTTTGACACCCCTTGCTTACTTTTTGCACCCCCTTGGCCCATTTATTATATTTTGTATTATTTTTCATTTCTTTTTGTGATTTCTCACTTTATTATTTTTTTCTAAATATTAAAAATCACCAAAAATATTTCCTTTATTTTTACATTTTTATTTTATTATTTTTATTATTTTTTATGACAAAAAAATAGTTTATTAGGTTAAATACCTTTATTTTCTTAATTAAAACTTGTAAATAATAGTAAAATACTTACATATTTTATTTTATTAAATTATACACATAAAATAATATTTTTTTACATATTTTATTTTTTAACATTTTGTATATATTATTTTTATTATTTCTTTGTACATAAATGAAATAAAATAATATTAGAATATATTTTCTTTTAAAACAAAACTAGGGTTTCCACCCTTTCCAAAAATAATCATTTTTATTTTCTTATTTTAAAGGCATAAATAAATTTATTTTACATACATAAAATACATACAAAAAATACATTGTGCATATTTATATTTAATTACACATTTAAATATTGACCCATTTATTTATTTGTACAATTAATTCAATATGGTTGTAATAGTTTTAGGGTTTTTATTTTGTGCAAATACCCCCTATTCAAACTTGTACCCCCTCCCCATAATATCGTTGTAATAGTCTTAGATTTACTTTTACGCATTTTATCGCTTTCAAATGCCATGATAGTAAGATTAGGGTTTTGTATGCAAAGACCAAAATCAAACAAATAGTATGACTAAACACAAGACAAAAATGCATGAAAAATGACAACACAATGCACACAAGCATCCCTAGGGTTTCATCCACTTTGTTACCTTAAAAAATGGCCATGGTATGAATGCTAGGTATCTTGGCAAAACAAAACAAAACAAAAGATCATAGTCCCTCGATGACGCTATCTTGGTTGCCTAAACAAAAATGATATAGACCCTCAAAAAAACTTGCTAAGATACTTGGCAATATTGTTATCATGGTCATACGATGACCCATGCCCATCCCTTTTAACATCCAAAGATAGGTTTGTTTACCAAATACAATGGTAAAACAACAATATCAAAGGAATAAAAATGTCTAGGAAAGATATTTGAGTAGGGTAAACAACTCCTAGTTACTTGATCAATTTGCAAACTATCCTTGCTATTTTCAAACTATCACACACATTTCAACACGATTTCAAAACATTTTCCGAACAAACTTCCAAACATTGAAACATTTTTCAAAAGATAAACACCTTTGTATACATTCAAATAAGAATCATTACAAAGGTTGCCTAGAAAAAGGCCTCTTTTCAAAATACTTTCAAAACCAAACACACAAAAGCACCATTTCAAACAATTGAAAAGCAAAAGCAAGTGATCTAAAACAAGTAAATAAGAGCCCATGGAAAACCATGGATGAAAATGGTGCTAGCACCTTCCCTTTTCATAATCTACCCCCTGAACCCAAAAAAAATCTCAAAGGTCTTTCTTGTGCTTTTTTACCTTTCCTTTTGGATAAAATAAAAGTTGGTGGCGACTCTTGCTAAACCGAAACATTTGCGAACAAAAAACGCAAAACCTCAAGTCAGTTCTCCCACCGCATCACAGAACTGGAGACTCTGCTGGGGAATAATACTTAAAAGTGGGGTTACCTTAGGGTTTTAGATCACCTTTACATGCTTATTTTGATTGACTTGTATGCTTTACACTTTGGTTCTATTGTTTGGGTTGGAATCCTCTACTCGGATTTGGGAAACATTCATAGGTAAATAGCAATACCTTGTGGAAACTGTGCGGGGTATACCGACATGGTTGAAGCAATAACTATATTAGTGCGACATATTTGTGGGTACCGGTAGCCTTTGAGTCAATCAAAGAGAATACGGGGCCGCTGAGTGATGTCATGAAGCACTAATGGACTTTTAGAACCTTTACTTGACCAACTTGGCCTTTTAGGATGTAGTGAGATGACCGGCTTTAGTGCAGTCCGAAGTTGGTAGATACTCGATACTACACTCATTGAGGGTTATTTTCTTGGAATATTTCAGTCGCCAGTAAAGTGGCTAAACTGAAACAATGAACACAGAAAATAATCCAGTGATATTGAGCTCCTTAGAACCCGGTTACTATTTCTAGGACAGGTTGAGCCAACTAAACTTCAAAGCGTACTTACCTATGAAACCCCATGCAAGCCTGAAACTAGGAACTTGTGTGATTTGTTTGTACATATATACTTGTGCATAACATCATGGACATCATAAAGCATCATATGCATCCACTAACCATTTCAAGGATTTTGGATCTTTATCTTTGTTCCTGTTTTGTAGGTAATGGATTCACTTCGCAGGAAAACAATTCAAGTCAACCTTGTAAGAATTCCTCCTAAACTCAAGGAGCTAGTTTCAAGGATTCTTGAGAATTCTCCATTCACCGAGAGGCATGGTCGTCTTCTCAACTTAGTCAACACGAACACATAGGAGGACATGGTGAAAGTTCTCTTCCAGTTCTTTGACCCCCTACACCACTGCTTCACATTTCCTGATTACCAGCTTGTGCCTACTTTGGAGGAATTTTCTCAACTCTTGAGGATTCCTATTCTCCATCAACTACCCTTCAACGATACAGAAAGAGATCCAAAGCCTGAAGATGTTTATCAAGCCCTACATTTGCAACCATCTAATGTCTTAGGCCATCGGGAAACCAGAAGTGGTGTCAAGGGTTTCTTGTCAAAGTTTCTGTTTGAGAAAGCTCAAGAATGCTGGAATTCTCTAGACCTGCAAGCTTTTGAGGAGATTGTAGCTCTTCTCATCTATGGGTTGGTCTTGTTCCCAAACCCTGACCAGCTTATAGATGTCAATGCTGTCAAAATCTTCATGGCTCGCAACCCAGTGCCTACATTGCTTGGGGATATCCTCCACTCTTTTCACACTCGAACAATGAGGAAAAGATGTGTTCTCATGTGCTGTACTCCTCTACTATAAAGATGGTTTATTTCTCATCTTCCCCAATTAGTTTTGAAGAAGGAGCAAAGTCTGAGGTGGTCACAACGGTTGATGACCCTTATACATTCAGATATCCATTGGTGTTCTCGATCAAAAGAGAATGTCATCATCATTGACCATTGTGGGGAATTCCCTAATGTCCCTCTACTTGGCATTAGGGGAGGCATTACCTACAACCCTTGCTTGGCTCTGAGACAGTTTGGGTATGCCCAAAGGGATGGCCCACTTGACATGCTGATTCCAGACTTGGTTTTTGACTTCGACAACGACGATTAAGGACTCCGACAAAGGTTTATCCGAGCTTAGAGAATGCCCAACAAAGTGGACAGTAAGACCTTGGGACACAAGAATTCCATCCGCCTTGAGCCTTACCTCAAGTGGGTACGAACCCGCACCCAAAGTCTTATGATGCCTTACCCGTACATTCTGCCTATGATTATAGAGACTGTTATAGAAGGAGAGGTTCCATACACCCTCATACATCCTGACATGCCAACATCACTCGAAGACTTACAAAGGAGTTGGATACAGCTCAAGGGAGAGCGCGTTACTTTTGAAGCCCAATTCTACGCAAGCGAGAAGAAGGTTTTGGAACTCACTCGTCAACTTCACGAAGAGCAGACTCTCAACACCTACATTGCACCAAAAAGGATGCGCAACGTCTTTTTACCTTAGAATTTTGTATTATTTTTCCCATGGGGCATTGATGTACTAACAAATTCTATCTTATTAATATGACGTGTGTTCCTTTTTTGTTTAAAATAAATTTGAATTTATGAATCCTTGAATGCATTACATGAATACATATCATTCATCATATGCATAAACAGGTCTTCACACCAGATTTCCTTATCTCTCTGCTGTTTATTTCAGCAAGATGGATATTGAGCAGACGGTTAAAGACTTGCAAGTGCAGAATTCACAGTTTCAATAGCTACTTCTGACCTTGGCCAAGGGGCAGGAGGAGCTCAAGATTCTACTTGAGAAGGAAAAAGAGAAAAAGAAAAAGAAGAGAGTTGGTGTGGCTACCTTGGGTAGAATATTTGAAGGTCAAGCTAGAAGGGTCCTGGACTTCCCCTTAACATCTGATGAAGGGGTAGGAAAAGGAAAGGGAGTTGCAGTGCCATCTGAGTCTGAGGAAGAAGAAGAAGTAGAGGATGAAGACTATTTTGAACAGCAGTACCCTCCTGCAGATGACAAATACAAGAACTTGGAAGAACATCTGGCAGCTATGGAGGTACAGAGAGTGCCTAGGCTGGACTTTAAAGATTTAGGGCTGGTTTCTGGGATTGTGATCCCTCCTAAATTCAAAGTACCTCTGTTTTCTAAGTACGATGGGTTGTCTTGCCCAAATATGCACCCACGATCTTATGTCAGGAAAATCCAACCGCATTCTTCTGACAAAGACCTGTGGGTCCATTTCTTCCAGGACAGTTTGTCGGGGACACAACTAGATTGGTTTTACCAGTTAGAGAGGTCTGATTTGCATAATTGGGAAGATTTGGCGGCCGCTTTCTACAGACAATATCATATAATGCGGACTTGGCACCAACCCGTACTCAATTACAGAGTATGAGCATGGTCTCAAATGAAGGTTTCAAAGAGTAATGCCCATAAATGGAGAGACTTGGCGGGACGGGTGCAGCCACCTTTATCTGAAAGAGAGCTTGTGGATATGTTCTTGGAGACTCTGTCAGGTCCTTTCTTTAATCACCTGATTGGAAGTTCGTCTGCGGGGTTCACCGAGTTGATTCTAACTGGTGAGAGAGTTGAAGCTGGCATAAAGAGCGGGAAAATTCAAAAGGATGCATCTGCTTCTGCTTCCATCAAAAAGAGTTTTCCAGCAAAGAAGGAAGTCTTAACTGTTTACTCCCAAAGAGGTCAAGGAAGAGTTGAGCGCCGGCCAGCAGTGGGGGCCGTAATGATTGAGAAGACTGCAGTTGATCAGCCTAGAAACAATCAACCAAGAACCAACCAAGCAAGGGTGGAAAGGCCTGCACGACAATACACCCGGATAAACATGACTCCTGCTCAGGTTCTACCCCATCTCTTGAAGTTAAACCTTGTAAGCTTGAAAGAGGACCCGAAGAATCCGAATACATCTTCTCCGTTCTACCATGCGAATGCCAAGTGTGCTTATCATTCAGACAGCCTGGGGCACGACACCAACAATTGTTGGGCCCTCAGGAATAAGATTCAGGATTTAATAGACGCTAAAGAAGTTGAATTCGACGCCCCTGAAAAGCCGAATGTAATCTCTGCTCCGATGCCAAAGCATGGCCACAATGCCCATGCTGTTGAAGAAGATCTTTTTGTTGCTACTGTTGATGATTTGATGACTCTGCTACCGATAATCAAGTTGAATTTGCTGAAGGCTGGGATTTTCGCAGGTTGTGAAGAAGATTGCTGCCTTTGTTCATCCTTACCAACCGACTGTCCATTGTTGAAATTAGGCATCCAACGCCTAATGGATAACCAAGAAATCCTTTTTGAAAAGACTCCTGTTACACCGACTCCTGTCAATGATGTTTCAATAATTACCATATCCGCCAATCATTCCAAGGTCTCCAAAAAACCTGTTAAGATTACATCCGCTCCAAAGATTGCACCTTTGAAGATAACCATGCCGGGGCCTATCCCGTACAAATCCGACAAATCAATACCGTGGAACTATGGGGGAGAGATCTTTTACCATGGTGTTAAACAAATTGAATCAACTGAAGAGAGTTCTGATGAAGAGGCTTATGGAATTGGAAACATTGCTGGAACGAGTAAAATCACCCGCAGTGGAAGAATTTTCTCTCCGAAGATTGCCCCTCCAAAGGCAATATTTGGACCCTCAACTGCTCCTAAGGTTACTCATGTACCGGTCAACATATCTATAAGAACTCCAATTATGGAAGAAGTTGTAACTCCTGTGGTTGTCCCCTCTTCTGCTGCTGATGATAGAGGGAAAGGGATCCAAGAAGAGCCCGTCAGGACGAGAGCTCAGTCGTTGATCATCCCTGAAACCTCTAAAAAAGAAATGGAAGAGATTTTAAAAATAATCAATAAAAGCAATTATGATGTTGTGGAACAACTGGGGAAAACCCCCTCAAAGATCTCTATGTTGGCCTTGCTGCTTTGTTCAGAAGCTCATGCTAAAGCTTTGATCATATTTTTGAAGACGGCCCATGTGCCACAGGAAATCTCCACGGATCAGTTATAGGAATGTGTAGCTAGCTTAAAAGCTGACAATGGTCTAGGATTCTCCGATGCCGATTTAACATCAAAAGGGAGAAAACATAATGACGCTTTGCATGTCTTGGTGGAATACAGAGGGACTACTCTAGCACACGTCCTGGTAGACATTGGTTCTTCGCTGAACGTCTTGCCAAAGAAGGCCTTGGATAGGTTGGATTGTGAAGGCCTAACCCTGAAACCCAACAATATAATTGTCAGAGCCTTTGATGGTTCTAAAAGGATGGTCCACAGGGAGGTGGACATCCCGATTAAAGTGGGAACTGAAATCTTCAACTCCATATTCTATGTGATGGACATCCGTCCTTCCTATTCTTGCTTGTTGGGAAGATCCTGGATTCACAAGGCTGGAGCCGTCACTTCAACTCTGCATCAAATGCTCAAGTACCCTGTCCAGGGGAAAATTATAACTGTTCATGGCAAAGAGGAATACATGATAAGCCATCTAAATTCTTTCCGCTATATAGAATTGGATGGTGAATTCATCGAAACCCCCTTTCAGCATTTTGAAGAGGTAGCTCAGGAGATTGAGGCAACCAAGACAATGGCTTTTGTACCCATGATTACCAAACCTCCGCCTCGGATGTCATCTCTCAAATATGCAAAGGCTATGATTGAAGAAGGCGGATCCATAATCTGGGGGTAGCTTCCCGACTTTCCTTTTAAATCAGATAAATTCGGCTTGGGTTTCACTTTAGCTAGTCAGAAGGATGTGCGTCGCTCCCGTGCCGGAGGGCCACCAGTGAAGATCACTCATCATGGAGTCAATGCTTTGGAGGATAGTGAAGAGGAAAGCAACTTAGAAGACTGGATTTTCCCTACTGTTGACGGAGGACTGTGCAATTGGGAAGTAAAAGACTTTGTTCCGATTACTTTCATGAATCATTAATTTATCTTTCAAACATTTCTGTTGGTTTGTAATAAATCTCAAACAATTCGTACACTTTTAACCTTGTGCCTTACCCGAGGCACATAAGTCCATTTGTAAGGGTTTGATTTTTCATCTTCATATGCCATTTAATGAATCATGGACGTTTTCACATATAAACTTTTGTGTTCATTGTCTTTCTTTTTGCATTTTATTTGTTTAAAGGTGGCTATCCCTTACACACACCCACACTTACAAATGCAGGTATCCTTCCATTCCGGATTCCACGGGTAACAATTCTGCTATGGCCTTCAGTGACTCTGAAGATCTGGTCTACCACGCCGAATACGAAAGTGAGGAAGATTGTGAGGTGCTAGGAGAATTGGCTAGACTGCTACAACAGGAAGAAAGGGCTATTCTACCTCATGAGGAGATGTTAGAGACAATCAACTTAGGTACTGGGGAAGACAAAAAATAAGTTAGAGTGGGTGCCAACCTAGAGCCAAGTGTCCAGGAACGCTTAATTCAGCTGTTGAATGAATATGTTGAGATCTTCGCCTGGTCATACAAAGACATGCCAGGACTTGATACAGACATTGTGGTATACCGTCTACCCACGAGAGAAGACTGTCCACTAGTTAAACAGAAAGTCCGTCGCATGAGGCCCAACATGTCAGAAAAGATTAAAGCCGAAGTTATGAAGCAACTCAATGTTGGATTTCTTGCTGTTACATCCTATCCATAATGGGTTGCTAACATTGTGCCTGTGCCTAAGAAGGACGTCAAAGTCAGAATGTGCATGGATTACAGAGACTTAAACAGGGCCAACCCTAAAGATGACTTTCCATTACCGTACATTGACATCTTGGTTGACAATACAGCTCAACACAAGGTATTTTCTTTTATGGACGGATTTTCAAGTTATAACCAGATCAAAATGGCCCCTGAAGACATGGAGAAAACTACTTTTTTTACACAATGGGGTACGTTCTGCTACAAAGTGATGCCATTCAGACTGAAGAATGTCGGGGCAACCTATTAACGCGCCATGGTAGCTTTGTTTCACGATATGATAAATCATGAGATAGAGGTCTACGTATATGACATGATAGCCCGTTCACAAACAGAAGAAGAACACCTCGACCATCTGCAAAAGCTGTTTGTCAGGTTGAAGGAGTACAAGCTCAGACTAAACCCTAACAAGTGCACTTTCAGGGTCAGGTCCGGTAAACTCTTGGGTTTCATTATCAGCAACAAAGTCATCGAGGTTGATCCTACCAAAGTCAAAGCTATACAAGAAATGCCCGCTCCTCACACTGAGAAGGAGGTCAGAGGTTTCTTGGGACGCCTAAACTACATTGCAAGGTTCATTTCTCACCTAACATCTACCTGTGAACCAATCTTCAAGCTGTTGAAGAAAGATCAGGTGGTTAAATGGAATGATGACTGTCAAGTTGCTTTCGATAAAATCAAGGAATATTTGCTAGAACCTCCTATCTTGATGCCTCCCGTCGAAGGAAGACCGCTAATCATGTATCTGACCGTCCTAGAAAATTCAATGGGGTGCGTACTGGGCCAACATGACGAGTCTGGCCGAAAAGAGCATGCCATTTATTACCTTAGCAAAAAGTTTACCGACTGTGAGACCCGATACACACTGCTTGAGAAAACTTTCTCTGCTTTGGTATGGGCTGCTCGCCGGCTAAGGCAGTATATGTTGACTCATACCACTCTGCTGATATCTAAGATGGATCTGATCAAGTACATCTTTGAGAAGCCTGCTTTATCTGGAAGAATAGCAAGGTGGCAGATGATCCTCACGGAATACGATATATAGTACATGACCCAAAAAGCTATAAAGGGGAGTGTACTAGCTGACCATCTGGCTCATCAAGCTGTCGAAGATTACCAATCCATGAGGTTCAACTTCCCCGACGAAGATATTATGACATTGGACAACATTGAAGATTTCAGACCATATGACGGACCTGAACAAGGATCCCGATGGACCCTGTACTTTGATGGTGCCTCCAACGCACTTGGCAAAGATATCGGCGCGATACTCATCTCTCTAGAAGGTTGCCATACGCCTTTCACAACCAGACTTTGCTTTAGCTGCACCAACAACATGGCCGAGTATGAAGCTTGTATCTTTGGTCTCAAGGCTGCCATTGACTTGGGAATCAAATCTTTGATTGTATTTGGGGACTCAGCTTTGGTCATCAGTTAGATCAAAGGAGAGTGGGATACTAAACATCCAAACCTCATCCCTTACAAAGAACATGTCTTGAAATTGCTACCTTATTTCGAGCAGATTAACTTCGAGCACTTCCCGCGAGAAGAAAATCAGCTAGCAGATGCTCTAGCTACAATGTCATCCATGTTTAAACTTAACTGGGATAATGAGGCTCCCTAAATCACCATTGAACGGATGGACGAACCTGCACATTGTCATGAGATTAATACTGAAGAAGTAGTGGACCGACCTTGGTTTCATGAAGTCAAAAGGTATCTCGAGGCTCAAGAATACCCTGAAGGAGCTTCAGTCAACGACAAAAAGTTCTTAAGGAGATTCTCAGCTAAGTTCTTATTGAGAAATGATATCCTATACAAGCGCAATCATGATTGCATTCTGCTCCGTTGTGTGGACAAGATTGAAGCTGAACAAATCATGGATGAACTACACAATGGTACCTTTGGCACTCACTCTAGCGGGCACACGATGGCTAAGAAGATTCTACGGGCAGGCTATTACTGGTCTACCATGGAAGCTGACTGCTATCAACATTCCCGAACATGCCATAAATGTCAAATTTACGCGGACAAGGTACATATACCTCCAGTTCCTCTCAATGTCTTAATAGCTCCTTGGCCATTCGCTATGTGGGGAATCGACATGATTGGAGAGATCAAGCCTACAACATCCAATGGACACCGCTTCATTCTGGTGGCCATTGATTACTTTACCAAGTGGGTCGAAGCAGCTTCCTTCGCATCCGTCACAAATAATGTTGTTGCACGCTTCATCAAGCAGAACCTCATTTGCCGGTATGGTATCCCCGAAAGGATCATCACTGAAAACGGTACAAACCTTAACAACACTATGATCACCCTCTCTGTGCAAACAGTTCCAGATTCAACATCACAATTCATTTCCCTATCGGCCAAAGATGAAAGGTGTTGTCGAAGTTACGAACAAAAATATCAAGAAAATCATACAAAAGATGACAGTCACCTACAAGGACTGGCATGAGATGTTACCGTTTTCTCTGCACGGGTACCGTACCACAGCGTGTACATCAACTGGGGAAACACCCTATTCTTTGGTATACGACATGGAAGCTGTTTTGCCTATCGAGGTTCAGATTCCCTCCTTGAGAATCATGAAGGATGCTGGTTTGAGTCAAGACGATTGGATTCAGACCCCGCTTAATCAACTTAATTTGATTGACGAGAAGCGACTTACTGCTGTTTGACATAGTCAGGTGTATCAGAAATGGATGATCAAGGCTTTCAATAAGAAAGTCAGGCGCCAAGTATATCAAGTCGGGGATCTTGTAATCAAGCGCATCATCTTGCCACAAAGTGATCCCAAGGGAAAATGGACTCCTACCTACGAAGGACCATTTGTGATCAAAAACATCTTTTCTGGTGGGGAAATGATCTTAACCACCATGGACGATGACGACCTGCCGCACCCTACGAACGCAGACATAGTCAAAAGATACTACGCATAAATGACCCGGCAAGTTGAAAACCTGAATGGGAGACTTGGGAAAAAATGGGCATCCCGGTGAATCAAAAACCCGAAAGGGCGGTTCAGGCAAAAGTTATGGATAAAAAAAAAAATCTGTACACCCGGCAAGTCGAAAACCCGAAAGGGTGACTTGGGAAAAAAAGGGTTTCCCAGTGGATCGAAAACCCGAAAGGGCGGTCCAGGAAAAAGTTAGGGAATTAAAGCGTATGACTATGTCTCGTCGGATCACTTTAAGGACAATCTCTTCACAGACAAGCTCCGGGCTTCTGATCAACTCAATCATCTTCGGACGAAGCAACGAATGGACAAGATATTCAGAGTTATGAAGGCTATAGCAGAATGGGAACCCCATGGAATTTTCACACATAGCCGTCTTTCTTTGTATAAATTTTTCTCATTTTTATGACAGCGTTCTCTTACTAGGATGTCTGTCTCCTTTGTACAAAATACTTACACAAAGTTAATACAAAGATACTTCAAAGTGCAGAAAACTATTTCATTTTTTTTCTTTTTTACACTTGTGTTTTATTTGAAAACGTCCAATGATTTATTAATAAGCATATGCATTTGAATATGATCACATGTTTACAAACAAACGAAACGGGAAAGAACAATTACTGACAGGTTAAAAGTCTAGGAAAACGTCTTCAGGCTATTCCAGGAGAAATCCCCTGCAGTACATCATCTAGATCCCTAGCGGAGCTAAAACCTTGAAATGCATATCCCCTGCGGAGCTAAAATTCAAAATCTCTGCCAGAGTCAAAACTACAAACTCCCAATCCCCAGCGGAGTTATAATCCTTAATTCACCATCAGAGTTGAAACTTCAAACTCCCAATCCGCATCGGAGCAAAAACTTTGAACTACAAACCCTCAACAAAGATGAAACCTTCTTCCTCAGTCAAGTCAAGACTATCCATCCCCAGCGGGAACCATTATGTTTTCTCCAATTCGCCAACAAGTTGTCTTGAAGCCTGGAAGTCAACCAAATAACAGTTAACTTTTGTCTTATCCCCAAGCTAGGATAATTCCCCAGCAAGATAGCTACTCCCCACAGAGTTTTTACTCCCCAACAGATTGAAGATTCTCATTTTTGATTCCCCAGTGAAGTTGCCAAGGTATTCATTACTTCCCAGCATGAATTTGTCAAAATTTTTAATCCCCTACAGATCGAAGATTCTCATTCACCACTCCTCAACAGATTGAAGATTCTCATTCTTAATTCCCCGCAGAAGCCATCAGATTCTTCCTTATTCTCCAGCAGATCAAGGTTTTCCTTTTTTTGATCCTCGGTAGAGATCACCAGAGTTTTCCCTATTCCCCAGCCGAGTAAGGATTCCCATTTATTTAACCCCCAGTAGAAGTCTTCAAAGTTCTCTAGATTCCCCAAGCAGGTTTCTCAAGCAACTTGAGGGATCCCTATATCCACAAGAAAGTCGTGAAGGATTCTCTCATCCCCACAGAAGTTGTCAAGGATTTATTTTCTCCGGCAGCAGTCGAAGATTTTATCATCCCCAACAGTCACCAAGGATTTCTCATCCTCAGCAATCAAAGATTTTGAATCTCCAGCAGCGGTCAAGGATTTATTTTCCCCGGCGGCAGTCAAAGATTTCATTATCTCCAGCTATCAAGGACTTATCTTTCCTCAGCAGTACAACTAATCATCTTACATGCGCATACATTACATTCATATATCATAAACATTGATAAAAACACATTTTATTGCATCATACATTTCATGCAACATAACTTTGTGTTTCAGCTAACGTTTTACACTTCAGACACGAAAGTTATTCTGTTGCTCATTCAGATCTCTTATTCATGATACAGTGAAGATACACTCCAGACACGGAAGTCATTCTATTACTCATTCAGAATTCAAAGTCAAGATACAGTACAGATACGCTCCAGACATGGATGCCATTCTGTCACTCATTCAGACTTCAACAATCAGATGCAAATTAGATACGCTTCAGACACGAAAGTCATTTTGTCACTTATCCAGATCCCAGTTATAGTTCACATACACTCCAGACACGGAAGTCATTCTGCTACTCATACAGATCTCAACTTCATGATACAGTTCAGATACGCTCCATACACGGTTGCCATTCTGTCACTCATTCTGATTTTCCCCAGCTCAGATACACTCCAAGACATGGAAGTTATTCTGTTGCCTATTCAAGATACAGTCTAGATATGCTCCATACACGGTTGCCATTCTGTCACTCATCCTGACTTTTTCCCCAGCCCAGAGACGCTCTAAACACGGATACCCTTCTGTCGCCTATTCAGATTTCAGACTCAGATACAATAAAGATACACTCCATACACGGAAGTCATTCTGTTATTCATTCAAGAATCAAATCCAGTTACAACTCAAATACACTCCAGACACGACAGCTATTCCCTTGCTCATACATATTCAATACAGTTACAACTCGGATACGCTCCAGACACGACATCTATACCATTGCTCATACAGATTCAACTCCTAGTTACAGCTCAGATATGCTCCAGACACAACACCTATACCCTAGCTCATACAGATTCAACTCCAGTTACAGCTCGAATACGCTCCAGACACGGCAGCTATACCCTTGCTCATAGATATTCAGTCTCCGGTTACAGCTCGGATACGCTCCAGACACGGCATCTATTCCCTTGCTCATACAGATTCAGTCCCCAGATACAGTTCAGATACGTCCCAGACACGGATACCATTCTGATACTTATTCTTCTGACTTACAACATTCAATTCAACAAACATCCTTGGATGGCATCTTTAAGCCCATATCCGAAAAGATTCTGTCACCTTTCCAAATTGCATCTTTAAGCCCATTCCCTCAAACTACATTTTTGACGAGTGCAAATTTACGGGCACTCTAGTGTTCAATCATCTTTTACCTTCGAGTCACGAACGCCAAAATTCGCCAATCTAACTCTTCAGGTTCAAGAAGATTGAACAGGGGCAGCTGTTGTATCCCAAAAATTGCCCTCTCATATTATCAAGATTTCCCCTCACAAGACTCTTTGGATTCAAGACCAGATTAGGGTTTGCTCAGCTCAAGACATTTCCTTGCATTGTTGACTTGAAATTAGGGTTTGAGTTTTCACAAGGATTTTTGGACTTCCAATTCCTCATGTGACTTCCATACTTCATGTTGGATTTATAAGATTTCCCATACCAAGTTTCAAGCCTTGAATCAAATTTTTGCCCAATCAATTGGATAGTTGACCTAAAAATCAGCTGTATCGGGGAAAAAGTCAATTGAGGCCAATTTACAGTCAAACCTCATAATTTTTATACACATCAACATTATAGACTCATATGAACCATTTGATCAAGTTTGGACCACAACTCCTCAAGAAATTTGATCAGATCATCAAAAGGGCAAAATGGTCAAAATTAGGGTTTTGACTGTAGAAGGGCAATTTCTGATTTTTCACCTAGCCAATGGAAAATTTGGTTCAAGCATGATGTTAATGAATTAATGGCATCATATTTACCTAATCACAAGGTTCAAAATATCTAAAATGCATTGGATTGACAGATGAATTTTCAAGTCAACTGATCAAAAATCAACTGTACACTAAAAAGTTAAACTTTGACTTTTTGGTCAAAATCAAGTGCCAAGGGCCATTTTTCATCAAGATGTGTCAAAACATGAAAAGTTTTCACAAAGAAACCTAATTTTGGAAATTAGAGTTTAAAATGGAAAATTTTCATAACTTAGAAATTTTCTAAGTTATGAATATTTCTTATTTTTTCCCAACTTTTCCCAACTTTTTCACCATGATGCAATTGGATTCAAAGAAAACTTCCAACATGAAAGTTGTATTCCTCCAAAAAATCTACAACTTTTATTCACAAAGTTTTCCCAAAAGATGCTTGGATCTCAAGTTATGATTTTGTGAACAAGGGTCCATGAAACTTTTAACTTAGTGAAATTTTGCCCTAGTTTAGGCAGGATTTTGACCTATCTTCGTGGCAACTTTTCTCATAGTTAAAAGTGGAATATAAAAATTCATTTCAAATATGGATTGTAGATCATGTTAAAATCTTTCCAAAATGTCTAAGAACTCTCCAAAATCATTTATGGTTATGGAGAATCGAAGGAAAGAAAATGGCCATTTCTCACTTTTGTTCATGGAATTTTGCACATTGCTACAAGTTGCAAATTTATCCTAAGCATGCTTGTACTTGTTTTACAGGTCTTAAACCTTTCCACACTCCTTAATTTAATGCAAATACAATGGATATTGGTCTTATTCTGAGCTATGGAGCATTACACATTGATTTATTCCAAAAATGGCATAAAGGTTGCAATACCATTTCCATAAATCATACTTTTTGCAATTTTCTATTTCTTGAGCCATGGACCTGATATCTTGATACAAACAACATCTACAAACATCAGGAAAATCTCACCAACTCTCATCAGGCCTCAAGCTAGCTTGTACAACCTTGGCTTTTGTCAACTCACCTTTTGCTTCAAAAACAAGAAACCTTGCAAAAGTTCCACAACTTGTGCATCTGTTAAAACCAAGCATTGGACTCATTTCAAACGACTTCAGCACATTATAACAAAGCCAAAACACGATTGCCAAGCCTCTCAAACACCCTTAAGCACAAAAACACCAACTTCTTCCCAAAACAGGGCAAGCTCTGCAGAACCACTTCCAAAACAAATTTGCCTCGTGCATTTTGCTTGAAACTACTTCAAACACATTCAATACAACACACCTAAACTGTCCAGGCCCTTACTTGGCAACTGTAACCTCGTTTGCACACTTCACCATTTTCATTTTGAAGCTTTGCAGGTTGGATTCTACAAGCAGATTCAAGCCATTTCAAAGCAAGCTGAGCATTGGGAAAGGTCAAGGGAACTTCAAGCAAGCTCAAAAGACCTTCAGGCCTCACTCACAACTCCTACATTGCCATATCCAAACTTGGCTGAAATAGGTATTTGTCAAGATTCTAACTCCTTATTTAGGCATCATTAAGCTTAGGTTTGTGAAGCAAAAATGTAGTCCTTAATGTCCTTGAACTGTACATATGCATAGTTCTTATTTCTATTAACTGAGCTAGGAGAATTTGGATGTTGAAGTTGCTGAAAAAACTAGGTCATAAATTAGGGGCACTGAAATTCTCCCTGGTTTCTTAGAGTTAGATCAAGTTTTTTATATGGTTGGAATCGTGATTTAACAAGCTACAAGTTTCATGTTGCAAGATTTTGTTTTTAAGCACGTATGCAGGAGTTACAAGTTTGTACATGGCGCGCACATTTTTCTGTCTGAAGGACGGGGATGAAGTGATATTGGGCTGGGCCTGGCTTGCTTGACTTTTGACACCCCCCTGCTTACTTTTTGCACCCCATTGGCCCATTTATTATATTTTGTATTATTTTTCATTTCTTTTTGTGATTTCTGACTTTATTATTTTTTTCTAAATATTTAAATCACCAAAAATATTTCCTTAATTTTTACATTTTTATTTTATTATTTTTATTATTTTTTATGACAAAAAAATAGTTTATTAGGTTAAATACCTTTATTTTCTTAATTAAAACTTGTAAATAATATTAAAATACTTACATATTTTATTTTATTAAATTATACACATAAAATAATATTTTTTTACATATTTTATTTTTTAACATTTTGTATATATTATTTTTATTATTTCTTTGTACATAAATGAAATAAAATAATATTAGAATATATTTTCTTTTAAAACAGAACTAGGGTTTCCACCCTTTCCAAAAATAATCATTTTTATTTTCTTATTTTTAAGGCATTAATAAATTTATTTTACATACATAAAATAAATACCAAAAATACATTTTGCATATTTATATTTAATTGCACATTTAAATAATGGCCCATTTATTTTTTTGTACAATTAATTCAATATGGTTGTAATAGTTTTTGGGTTTTTATTTTGTGCAAATACCCCCTATTCAAACTTGTACCCCTCCCCATAATATCGTTGTAATAGTCTTAGATTTACTTTTACGAATTTTATCGCTTTCAAATGCAATGATAGTAAGATTAGGGTTTTGTATGTAAAGACCAAAATCAAACAAATAGCATGACTAAACACAAGACAAAAATGCATGAAAAATGACAACACAATGCACACAAGCACCCCTAGGATTTCATCCACTTTGTTGCCTTAAAAAATGGCCATGGTATGCATGCTAGGTATCTTGGCAAAACAAAACAAAACAAAAGATCATAGTCCCTCGATGAAGCTATCTTGGTTGCCTAAACAAAAATGATCTAGACCCTCAAAAAAACTTGCTAAGATACTTGGCAATAATGTTATCATGGTCATACGATAACCCATGCCCATCCCGTTTAACATCCAAAGATAGCTTTGTTTACCAAATACAATGGTAAAACAACAATATCAAAGGAATAAAAATGTGTAGGAAAGATCTTTGAGTAGGGTAGACAACTCCTAGTTACTTGATCAATTTGCAAATTATCCTTGCTATTTTCAAACTATCACACACATTTCAATATAATTTCAAAACATTTTCCAAACAAACTTCCAAACATTGAAACATTTTTCAAAAGACAAACCCCTTTGTATACATTCAAACAAGAATCATTACAAAGGTTGCCTAGACAAAGGTCTCTTTTCAAAATACTTTCAAAACCACACACACAAAAGCACCATTTCAAACAATTGAAAAGCAAAAGCAAGTGATCTAAAACAAGTAACTAAGAGCCCATGGAAAACCATGGATGAAAAGGGTGCTAGCACCTTCCCTTTTCATAATCTACCCCCCGAACCCAAAAACAATCTCAAAGGTCTTTCCTGTGCATTTTTACCTTTCCTTTTGGATAAAATAAAAGTCGGTGGTGACTCTTGCTAAACCGAAACATTTGTGAACAAAAAACGCAAAACCTCAAGTCAGTTCTCCCACCGCATCACAAGGATTATATGGAAAGAATGCATGAAATTTAAAACAATTAGGAAACCCTAATGTGCAAAGGTAACAATAACTGAAAAAAGCACACTTGCACATGCTCACTCTTAGGGTATACTCTCACTCCGAGTGCCTTCGGTAAATGGTCATGAAGCATAGGATGTTTTAGTGGTTATTCTCTATGTCCCAAAAGATAAAAAATGACCCTTTCGGTTGTTGCCTCGGAAAAGATCTTTAGGACTCTATGATGGTTACTAAGGTGTCCTAACATTGCTTTTGTGACCGTACGTCCCTTTCGAATGTCCCTAAAAAAACTCCAACGACGGTGCTACCTACTCCTTAATAGTGGGATAACACTGTCTAAAGGAAATAGAACAAAAACGATCTTTTTTCGAGTAGGTAGATGCTAGTAGGAACTTGCTCAAAATAAAACTTTTCACACAAACACTTTTCAAAAACAATTTTCAAAACAAACTTCGTCACATCCTTGAGGACTGATACAAGGGTTATCACGAAGTAAAACATTTTCAAGACAAACACACACAAGCAATTTGAAAAATGAGCAAGTACCTAAGAGCTCGTAGATAACTACGGATAGAAAGGGTGCTAACACCTTCCCTTTTCTATAATCTACCCCCGTACTCAAACTATCTTGAAAAAAGGTTTTTTCTGTTCTTTTTTCCTTTTCCACGATTGTATGAAATAAAAGTCGGTGGCGACTCTTGCTTACCGCGACATTTTGCGAACAAAAAACGCAAAACGCAAACCAGTATTAAACAGTCGATTCTGCCACCATATCATAATTATATATAAAACAACGTGTCATCTGAGACAAAAAAATAAAAACGCGCACAAATTTGAATTGTCCAGTGAGGGACTGCCACACATCGTCTTCCACCTCCATCTATCGTATTAGACAACCAGATCTATAGTGACGGCTTTACGCTTGTCACTACAGCCTTTGCATCCTGAAATAAACCAAATACACAATATAAATTATACGTGAGGCCATGGATCGACTGGCCTCACTCTCTTGAGCATGATGGTTCCCCTATTTAAGCCTAATTTTGGCCAATGTAAAAACACCCAAATCTAAGCTTTAAACCCTAAAAATGGTAACGCACGGTTCCTTCTTCAAAAACTCAATCCGACTATGTTGAAAGCTTGCAAATGCTCATTAAATCAGAAATGCATGGTTAAATCACATTGATATTACATGAATTGTACAAAACAAAATTAGAAAATGAAGCAAACCGTGGATGTTGATGGATGCGTTAGGCGATGCTTCAAGGCTTGATAATGGTTGCAAATGCTTCAAGGGATCTCCAGGAGTGGATTAGAATCCTTGGTTTGGACTAAAGAAGGATGGAGACTGAAATTCGCATTTTGACAAGTTTGGTGTTTTTGCAAAATTTTCAGAGGTTCTCCAGGCTATGTGTGTGTGTCATGATGCTTGCTAGGTGCTTGTTTATATATGGAGAGGAATGAGGAGACACAAAAACAAGGATTAAACAACCATAAACAAGATGTTTGAATGCCATGAATATCCATTTGTAACCTTGGCCAAAGTTATGGGATTCTGTCCATTTTTTTAAATTTTCATGAATGTGGACACGCTGGCCTTGTTGTACACGAAAATTGGGGCCTTCTCATGCATTAAGCCAAGCCCAAATAGCAATGGCCCAATAAATTTGCACTAGTTTTGATTTATTTGATTTTAATTAAATAAAAAATTAATATAAAATGCAAATAAAATCAAGACTATGCAAAAAATGGTTTTAGGGGTCCTGTCTGATCTTAGGAACATGTTTGAAGTCCAAGAAAATAAGCCATTGCCTTAAAAGATCAAATTTTCTCAATGCACATTTCTTGAAATTTCTCAAATTTTCCCAACTTGGGCAAGCCATAACTTTCTTAATTTTCATCTCAAGATGATTATATTTGACTTTTTGGAAATACCAAGTTGTCTAATTCAATCCCTCTTTTGGTCAATTTTGCATTTGAAGATTTTATCTGGATGTAATAGGTCTTGGCAAAAAGTGGCTTTTGTTGACTTTCTAAAAATAACCTGTAATGTATGAACTTGTATTTTTCAAATGGTTAATTTCTTGGACTTAGGGCTGAATAGAAGTTGTAGGGAATTGGATTCTCCTCAAAATGAGCTTTGTTTGGGGAAAAATGGATGAAGTATGTGAAAGTTATGCCTGGTCAAAGTTTGGTTGACTTCTCTTATAGAAACCCTAATTAGCAATTTTTGACTTTGGATGAATTAAGAGCATTTCTTGAGGAATCATGATCAACCTTTGATCAAATTATGGATATCACTTTAAAATGTTGATGTTGACCAAAAGTCTTGAAGTTTGACTGTATATAGGCCACAATTGACTTTTGACCTTTGGAGTTCACACATCTTGATGAAAATTGAAACCCTAGTTAGAGGTTCATTGCCTTGGGAGGAGAATTTTTCTGGTAAATTCTTGGCCATCCTTGAGCAATTTTGGGACCTCAATGAGCATACCTTGAGTAAAATGAGAGGGAAAATTTTTGGGTACAACAACTAGAACTAGGGTTTTGCTTTATTTTATTTTTTCACACTATAAAAATATTTTCCTAAACAAAACTCCAAGAATTCTTTTTTTTCTTAAGCATTTAGGGCATTTTAGTATTTAATTTATTTTCATAAATAAATTAATTTATCACACTTTATTTTATCTTATTAAATTTGTAAATTAAAAATTAGAATTAGGACTAATTCCTCTTATTTCAAATTTCAAACCTTTTTTTAAAAACAAAAAAACAAACAAAATATTTTCTTTCTTAAAAATATTTAGAACCTTTTTTAGGATTTATACTTAGCCCTTTTCCCATCTTTTCACGTTTATCCACTCTTTTACACTATTTTGTGATTATACAATCATTGTCAAAATTTATAATAGTAATTAGGATTTATTGCTTTCATCCCCCATTCATGAATTTGTACCCCATCCCCCAAAGCATTGTAATAGCGTAGGAAATTTAATTTCCGCAATTTACCGATTTACTTATTATTGCTAGTAATTAGGGTTTGTATGATAAGACTTAAAATCAACAAGTAGACAATCCTAATTCAAGACAAAAATGCATGAAATCAATACACTCTGCACACTTTCACCCCTAGGGTTAACCCACACTTGTTGCCTTAGAATAAAATAGTCATATCCCTCAAACGTGATTATTCCTGGTGACAACTCCTTCAGCATCTGATTTGTTCTTTTAGATCCATTTTGTGCCAATCATGTTTGTTCCTCCTGGTCTAGGAACTAACTCCCATACTTCATGTTGCTTGAATTGGTTCAATTCATCTTGCATTGCTCCAATCCAGTATTCATCAGTTAAAGCCTCCTTAACATTTCTTGGTTTAATCTTAGATACAAAACAAGAGTTTGAGATGATTTCTCTAGATCTTGTAATAACTCCACTGTTAGGATCTCCTATGATGAGTTCTTTAGGATGATCTTTCTGAATTCTGATGGAAGGGTCTTTGTTAGCTTCCTTTGATTCAGATTCTGATGAAGTAGTTTTAGGAATATCATCCTTTTGAGTTGAAGTCTCAAAGAATGTCTCAACATCATACGGGACATTTGTTTCCTCATGGTAATCATCAACTATGACATTTATAGATTCCATCATAACTTTGGTCCTGGAATTGAATACCCTATAAGCTCTGCTATTGGTAGAGTATCCTAGGAATATTCCTTCATCACTTTTAGGGTCCATCTTTCTCCTTTGTTCACGATCTGTCAGAATATAGCATTTGCTTCCAAATACATGGAAGTACTTCACTGTAGGCTTTCTTCCTTTCCAAAGTTCATAAATGGTGGATGATGTTCCCTTTCTCAAGGTGACCCTGTTATGGACATAACAGGCTGTATTCATAGCTTCAGCCCAAAAATGAATAGGAAGTCTTTTGGCATGTATCATTGCTCTGGAAGATTCCTGTATAGTCCTGTTTTTCCTTTCCACAACTCCATTTTGTTGAGGAGTTATGGGTGAAGAGAATTCATGATTAATTCCTTCTGAGGAGCAGAACTCATCAAACTTACTGTTTTCAAATTCCTTGCCATGATCACTTCTGATTCTGAAAATGCATCCTTCTTTCTCTCTTTGAATTCTTTTGCACAGTTCCTTAAATACTTCAAATACATCAGGCTTTTCTCTAATGAAGTTAATCCAGGTGAATCTGGAAAAATCATCCACAACAACATAGGCATATCTTTTTCCACCAAGACTTTCTACCTGCATTGGTCCCATCAGATCCATATGTAGAAGTTCTAACACCTTAGAGGTGGTCAGATGTCTTAACTTTGGATGGGATATTCTAGTCTGCTTTCCAACCTGACATTCACCACAGACTCTCCCTTCATCAATTTGCAACCTTGGAATCCCTCTGACTACTTCCATGGATATAATCCTTTTCATTCCTCTTAGATGTAAATGACCAAGTTTTTGGTGCCACTGTTTCACTTCTTTTTCTTCTTTGGCAATAGAGCACACAGAAGAATAATTAGTGTTCTCAGACTCCCATAAGTAGCAGTTGTATTTAGATCTGACACCTCTCATTATAACTTCTTGTTTCTCATTAGTTACAAGACATTCTGACTTGGTGAAGTTGACCTTGAATCCTAGATCACATAATTGACTGATACTTATAAGATTAGCAGTCAAGCCTTTTACCAGCAATACTTCATTTAGGTTTGGAACTTCAGGGCAGTCCAAGTTTCCAACTCCTTTGATTTCTCCTCTAGCAACATATCCAAAAGTCACATAACTAGTAGTGTGAGGTTTAACATTATTGAGAAGATTCTTGATTCCAGTCATGTGTTTAGAACATCCACTGTCAAAGTACCAGTCTTCCTTTGCAGAGACTCTAAGGGAGGTGTGAGCTATCAGGGCAATAGCCTTTTTCTTCCACTGTTAAGTATATGGTGTCTTGTTAGACTTAGGTTTGACAACTGGGGTCTGATTAGGATATCCATATGATTTAAAGCAGAATGGCTTTATGTGACCAAACCTCCCACAATGATGACATCTCCATCTTTGATACTTTTTCTTCATATTTCTCTGTTCTCGATGTTGAGTGCTATGTTGTGACATCTTCTTTGACATTTGTTTATCAGGCCTGATCTTCTTCTTGTCTACAATATATTTCTTTGCTTCCACAAATCCCATACCAGACTTGTCTCCCACATTTTGTCCAACCTGAAGGATTTCTTCTAATTTGTCAGTTCCATTTGTCAACATCTTGACAAATTTGGTCATCTGGTCAAGTTTTGAGTTTAGCATTTGAACTTCCCCTTCTAGATGACTTATAGTATCAATGCCTGCCTTCTTCTCATCCTCCAGCTTTACTATGAGTTTTGTTTGTCTCTCATTTTGCTGACAGACTTCAGCATTTCTGATACATAACTTCTTGTAGGAGTCAGCCAGCTCTTCAAATGTCCTTCCTCATCACTAGAGTCACTATCAGAGTCACAAATACCAGTTAGCGCAATAACTAGTTTCGCAGATTCTTCTTCAGAATTACTTTCTGAGTCACAGTCAGACCAAGTAACATACATTCCTTTCTTTTGTTTCTTAAGAAAGGTTGGACATTCAGCTCGAATGTGCCCATATCCTTCACATCCATGGCATTGAATTCCTTTGCTTTGATTTCCCTTCTCTTCAGACTTTGGTCTTCTGATGGAGTCATAGGATCTGTTGATGTCAGAAGGAATGTTCTTAACATTTGACCTTGACTTTGGGTCCATTCTCTTGATGAGTTTGTTGAACTGTCTTCCAAGCATGGCTATAGCTTCTGAAATATTTTCTTCTTCATCCTCCTTGTTTTCATCTTCAGTATTAGATACAAATGCTATGCTCTTGTTTTTCTTGTCAACATTGTCACTGATCCCCATCTCAAAGGTCTGAAGAGACCCAATGAGTTCATCCACCTTCAAGTTGCAGATATCCTGAGCTTCCTCTATAGCAGTCACCTTCATTGGAAATCTTTTAGGCAAGGATCTGAGAATCTTTCTCACCAGCTTTTCTTATGACATCTTTTCTCCTAATGCTCCTGAGGTGTTGGCAATTTCCAAGATGTTCATGTGAAACTCATGAATGGTCTCATCTTCCATCATCCTTAGGTTCTCAAATTTGGTAGTCAGCATCTGAAGCCTTGACATTTTTACTTTGGATGTGCCCTCATGGGTAGTTTTGAGAGTGTCCCAAACCTCCTTGGCCAGTTCACATTGATGTACTAGTCTGAATATGTTTCTATCAATTCCATTGAACAAGGCATTTAATGCTTTGGAGTTACCCAGGGCTAACTCATCTTCTTCTTTGCTCCATTCTTCCTCAGGTTTCAGACTGGTTGTCCCATCTTTCCCAGTTATGGTGGGATGGTTCCATCCTTTTTCAGCAGCTCTCCAAGCCTTTTTGTCCAGTGATTTTAAGAAGGCAATCATACGGGGTTTCCAGTAGTCATAATTTGATCCATCCAGAATGGGTGGTCTGTTTCTAAAACCTCCTTCTTTGTCCATAGCGCCAGAAAATAATATCCCTAGATCTCACCCAGTAAGACAGGCAGGGTGCCTGCTCTGATGCCAATTGAAATTCTGGCTGCATATACTTAATGTCACAGTGAATGTTATGACACCGTATCTGACACTCTTAAAGACAGTAAAACTAAAAGCAGTAAATAACACAGTCAATTGTTTACCCAGTTCAGTGTGTAACAACACCTACTCTGGGGGATACCAAGCCAGGGAGGAAATCCACTATAAGAGATATTAATTCAGGAATAAACCAACCAGTTTATCTCCTTCACTTAAGACCTACCCAATGCAACTTCAATCTAAGTTCAACTTAAACCTGATTTCCTACTCACTCCCCCTCAATCACAACAGTGATATTAAACAATTGACTAATGAAATTATGAAGACACTCTTCAGAACATACACTTGATTTTGCTTCACAGCTTTTAATCAAGTAACACAAACACTCGTGCTTCAAAGCTTTGAGTGATACATAACCCTAACTTGACTTTGCTTCAAAGCTTTAATCAAGTGACACAAACACTCGTGCTTCAAAGCTTTGAGTGATACAAAACCATTACAATCAAATCCTACTCCAAGTCACTTATCACAATGATAATTGCTTGGATTACAGTAGTTACAACTATACAGTCCCTTATTGATCTTCTGTCAAAAGTATCTTTCACCAACAGTCTTCATGAGGAATATATAGGCTGCTATTCTTCAGTTAGGGCTTCCACGAAAATAGCTAGGGTTAATTAGGGTTAACCTCAAGACTTGGTCATGGGACTTTAACAACCAGATTAGGGTTAAGCAAAGTTAACCTAAGTCCACGTGAGAATCTGATATGGACTGAATAACCAGATTCCTGAAACTTCTCAGAAAATAATACATCTGCACAAGAGTTAGTTCAGTACAGGATCTCTTAACATTGGTTATGACAACAAGAATCCTGTTTACAGATTTTGGTAGAATGCAATAAGTATGATCATTGCATAATGATCAGCTAAAAACTCATATTGAGCAGCTCCTGTATGACATTCTTTTTCTGCAGAATGTACCTTGTGTCCCATAATGTTATGACATCAGTCATGACATTCACACAACTGGTTTTACCAAAAAACATGCCAACATCCAAACACTTACAATATTGTTATCATGACTATATGATGACCCATGCCCGTCCCTTTACATCCAAAGATAAGGCTTCTTACCAATCAATGGTAAGACAACAATATCAAAGTAAGGAATGAACAAAAGACTTTTTGAGTAGGTAAAACGTTCTTAGTTGCTTGCTCACAATCCATCTTCAAAACAAACATCTTTTTAAACACACCAAACACTTTCAAAACATGAAATATTTTCAAAAGTCCAACACTTTGTATGCATTCTTATAGAGACGAGAATCATTACAGAGTTTGCCTAAATGAAGGCGCTTTTCAAAAATACTTTCAAAAACCACCACAAACGCATTTCAAACAAAGCAATTTCAAAAGTGATCTAGCAAGCAACTAAGAGCCAATAGATAACTATGGATGAAAAGGATACTAACACCTTCCCTTTTCATAATCTACCCTCTGAACTCAAGAAAATATCTTAAAGGTCTTTCCCGTTATTTTCACCCTTTCCTTTATTGGATAAAATAAAAATCGGCGGCGACTCTTGCTATCTTCAACAATTGCGATAAAACGCAAAACCCCCAAGTCAGTTCTCCCACCGTATTAAAGAACTTGCGACTCTGATGGGTATTTACTTAAAAGTGGGGTTACCTTAGGGCTAGATCACCTTTACTTGCTTTCTTTTGTTTGATTTTTTTGCTTTACATTATGGTTTCTTGATTGGGTTTGTTTTAATCCTCTACCCGGATCTGTGACACCTTTTTAGGTAAGTAGTAATAGATTGTGGAAATTGTACAGCGTAATCTGATATGGTTGAAGCAATGGCTATGTTAGTGTGATACATTTGTTGGTACCGGTATCCCTTGTGTTGAATCGAGGAGAATATGAGGACGCTGAGTGGTGTCATGAAGTAATAACTGACCTTAGAACCTTAATTGAATACCTTGTCCATTAGGAAGTAGTGAGATAGTCGATTTCAGTTGTGTAGCGGTAGAAATGTTCAAGACTAAGCCATTGGATTGACTAGAATTTATACAAATCAAAATAAAAATCTCCACCGCGCTTTATTGTTTCCAAAGGAATGGGAAAAGAGCGAATAACCCAAAAAAAGGGGGAAAGATTCAAGGTAAGGGGGTTGGTTATGCAAAGGGAAGGTATTAGCACCCTAAACATATACGGTACTCTGCAGGAACCTCTTTGAAAAATTTGTATATTTTGGCTATAAAAATGTGTTGTATATAAAATGGATGGTGGAGGTGAGAAAAGAAATATTTTTATGATTTTTTTACCCGTCGCGGTTGCGAATCTTTAGTGCCTACATACCACCTTTCGTGCAATAGGGGATCAAGGTACACGTAGTTCCTCTTTTAAAAATTTGAAACACATGTGTGTTGGTTAATTTTATAAGATAAGACATCATCGTCATTGTCCGTGTGAAAAACATACTTACTACCCACAATCATGAGAAAGGAGAATTTACATCATCTCAAAGTGGAGGATATGGCTTGGATTTTAAAATCAACAATGCCTCACTCAACACCCAAGTGGAAAATATCTCTCCTTACTACATATTGTAGAAGTATAGTTGTTTTCATCACTACAAGGATTGACAAGAGTCTAATCTTTTAAGAAAAGTTTTAAAATAAAAAGCCAAAGTGGAAAAAATGGTTTGAAATGAGATTGATTGACTTTTAGTCTTCTCACAAAAATGTCAAGGTATTATTAAATTGATTGAAATTTATTTATGAAAATATTTTGAAAATGCATGGACATAAGTCCAAGTTTATTATGAAAGTGTTTCAAGTTTAGAAATAAGAAGAGTTTTTAAAAGGAGGGATAAGATTTTTGAAATTAAAGAAGATAGAAGGAGATGAAGAGACTATCCTAAAGCATAAGGTAAAAGCTAGGGATAAGAACCATCTAACCAACAAGAAGCCAATACTTGACATTATGAGTCAATATAGAATTCCCATTCTTCGAATTGAAACCAAGCAAGCAAAGATACTAGACCTCTCGAGAGAACCAAACTTCAAGTGTATTAAGTCTTCGCAAAAATTGAGCAGAGTAACGACTATATGCGGGTGAATTCCAGATTGCAAACAAAGTATGTAATCACAATAACCTGCACACAAAACAAACAAACAACCCAATGTCTTGAGGTAAACCTCAAGAACTCCAGACAAAATATCAAATAAAGTCACAAAGTCTCCAAGATAGGCCAAGGTCTCTAATCCTAAGTCTAAGAAGTCCAATACTCCATAATGCCAAGGATAGTAACCAAATAGTCCAAGTATCATTAAAGATTTTTATGGTTCATGTTGATTATTAGGTGTCTTTAAAAGGAAAAGAAAAGCTCAAGTGAGCAAAATAAAAATGAAATAAAAGTAAATGCTCAAGTGAACAAAATAAAAAATGGCATGAAATGTAAAATGCTAAAAGTAAATGGTACATAAAGCATAAAAAATAAAAGCATAAAGTAAAGTCAATTGTTAGAAATTAGTGGTTAGTTGGATGACCATTTTGAAACTTGCATTTGGAACTCATTAGAGGATTGGTAGAACCAAAGCCTCCACACAACAAGTTGAATTTGCTTTTTGTTAAGTATATCATCCATTTTGGAATCCTCAAAAGTAACATTTAATAATCAACGATGTTTAAGTGATCCGCTTTGACCAAAAGTGTTGTAGATCCATTAGAGGATTGGTAGAACCAAAGCCTCCACACAATGAATCTCAAGGTTATTGGATCAAAGAGATCAAATTAACATACTTAGGCTTGCAATCATAAGTTTGGGCTACAAATGATCATTTATTTGAATCGGGACAAAATTTAGCGCTATGTTAAGCAATCGTAAGTGGACTTATGTAGAAGTTGCACCTATTTTGATGTCGGTCAATAGGAATCTATGTACTTCATGTTTGGATAAATGATATAGAGATCATCATCCCTTAACATGTAGCACAATTAAAAAAAGAAAGGGATAAGATGAATAGGGAGGGGAATGATAAGCTAATTTGGATCACCATCTCAAAATTCTTTCACCTTTAAATTCAACCACTCCTCTAGATGGATTAAAGCACTAAACATATCATTAATCCAAAGCACCAAAAATGAATTAAATAATTCACTTTTAGGTAGATTTGAATTGATGAACATTTATCCTACTTCATCTACATCACAAAGTCTATTGAGTTTAAAAACAAATTGGACATTTTAAAATTGTAATCCAAATTATCCATCAAAGAGAGTGAGCAGAAAAATATTTGAGTCAAAACGGCCCCAAAATAAGGCATAAAAAGTATTTTTGGCACTGTTATATTTTATTGTGCTTAGACAGCAACCAATTGCATCAGTGCAGTTTTTTTAAATCAATTTTCTGTGACAAACAATTGCAATGTTACAACAATTGATTGCAACCTGTTAAAATCAGTAGAAAAATAACATTTCAAGGATCAAGTTCTTGTTCCAACTTTTCATCAAACACCTTATGATCATGGATCTAATTGAGCATGAAAATTCCATCAAATTATGAGAAAATAGCACTAATGGAATCATAAAACAATGCTTAATGAATCAAAACCAGAAATCCACAAGAGATCACATTGTGAAAGATGATGATCTAACTTACCAAAGGTAGAATTAGAGAATTATCAAATAACTTCCAGAATTTGCTTCAATTCAACCACAAGAATCAATTACCAAAGCTTGGATTTAGAGAATTGATGAATAAAAAGTGTTTGGATGAAGGTTTAGCTAAAAGATTAGTAAGCTTCAATGCAAAGCTTACTAACTTTTTGAAAATGGAGCTTTGAGTGAATTTGGTAGATGGAAAGAATTGAGAGATTTTTTAGCAAGATGAGTTTGGCTATAAAAAGCTTGTGATTTGAATGAAATGAGGTCTCTATTTATAGAGTTTTAGGATTGGGATTAATGGTAATTTGGTAATTGATTCTTGGAGCCAAAATTTGAATTAATGATATAATTTTCAAATTATGCAGAAAAATTGGAGCCAAAAAGATGACAGTTTTGAAATTACTGGCTTTTTTTCAAAAATCACGTGTGTTTTGCTGCTATGAGTCGACAAAAGAGTCGTGTGCGTCGACACATGCTAGTTGTATAACACATCATGAGTCGACGCAAGCTCTTATGGATCGATACAAGCTGCCTTTCGACACAATACAGAATCAAACAATTTGCATGAGTCGATACATAACATGCATGTGTCGACACATGCTAGTTATACACAACAGGATGAGTCGATACATAACATGCATGTGTCGAAACATGCTAGTTATACACAACAGGATGAGTCAACATAAGCCTCTATGGGTCGATGCAAGCTGCTATTCGACACATTACAGAATCAATCAACTTGCATGAGTCGATACATAACATATATGTGTCGACACATGCTAGTTATACAAAACAGGATGAGTCGACACATAACACGTATGTGTCGATACATACTGCCTTTCGACACAATAAAGAATCAATCAACTTGCATGAGTCGATACATAACATGTATGTGTCGACACATGCTAGTTATACGAAGTAGGATGAGTCGACACATATTGAAAATTTTTGATTTTTGAAGGCTGAAAACACAGTTTTCTTTCAAAGGTTGTGCACAATACACTATGCAATTGATTGCACTATGGGAGCAATCGATTGTACAGGAAAACAAAAATGAAAAAATTTAATTATTATTTTTTTCTTTGCAAATAGAGATTTTAGGGAAATAATACCGGAAAACCTTATTTGTCGGATGCTTTGACTCAGTACCTACAAAACACAATTTTGCAAAGACAAAGACAAATATTTTTTTTTGTATTTTGGTTTGAGGTTAATTATCAACGCATACACAAAATACAAAACTAAGGTGCTTGGAGATTCCCCAAGAGCAAACTTAAAGATAGGAGATAGAAAAAAGAGGAAGAACCAACCCTAATGTGATTTTGTTATGATCAAGTTGACATGATATGATAGGGGAATCTTAGGGGCAAAAATTGGGGTACAACAGGTGGAAAGCTGAAAATTGGTTGATACTCGATACTACACTCATTGAGATCGTACTTTTAGGATATCTCGACCGCAAGAAAAGATTGATTATGCTAAGACAATGCCTAAAAGAAAGGTCAGTGATATTGAGATCCCCTAGAACCCGGTTACTTTCTAGGACAAGTTAAGCCAACTAAACTTCAAGAGGGTAATTACCTACCAACTCCATGCAAGCCTAAACCTAAGGACTTGTCTGCTTTGTGTGTACATAACAACCTGCTTGCTTTGCATACTTGTACATAACATCATAAACATCATAAGATCATAAGCATTCTCACTAACCATTTCAAGGATTTAGAAATTTATCTTTGCTTTGTTTTGTAGGCCATGAATCCCGTCCGAAGGAATACCATCTGAATCAGCTTCATGAAAATGCACCCTCAACTCCAAGAATTAGCATCAAGGGTGCCTGAAGATTCTCCTTTCACCAAGAAATATGGTCGACTCCTCAGTTTGGCTACCTCCAATTTCCAAGAAGAAATGATGTGTGTGCTCTTCCAATTCTTTAATCCTATACATCATTGCTTCACCTTTACTGACTATCAGTCGGTACCTACACTAGAAGAATTCTCTCTATTATTAGGAGTGCCCGTGCTTGATCAAATACCGTTCACCAGTTTAGAAGGGATTCCAAAACCTGAAGTTATTTCCGAATCCCTACATCTGAAGAGAGCCGACATTATAGCAAATTGGGAAACAAGAAGCGGAGGTAAAGGGTCCTAGCCAAGTTCTTATTGGAGAAGGCTCGTTCATTCTGGGAAGATATGGATTTTCAAGCCTTTGAAGATATCTTGGCCCTTCTAATCTATAATTTGGTTCTATTTCCCAATTCGGACAATTCATAGATGTGAATGCCATCAAAGTCTTCCTCTCTCGTAATCCTATACCTACTTTGCTTGGAGACATCTTACATTGTTTCCATACTCGCACCATGAAGAAAAGAGGTACTCTCTTGTGTTGCATTCCCCTACTCGCCAAGTGGTTTACTTCGCACCTACCTCGATCAATATTGAAGAACAAGCAAGGATTAACATAGTCTCAAAGGATGATGTCCATCGCCCACTCTGATATTTATTGGTATTCTCGATCCTTGGAAGATACTTCTATCATTGACCATTGTGGGGAATTCCCTAATGTCCCTCTGCTTGGAATTATAGGAGGTATCACTTACAACCCTTGCTTAGCTTTACGACAGTTTGGGTATGCCCGAAGAGATGGTCCTCATGATATGCTCATCCAAGGAGCGGTGTTCAACTACGAGATCGACGATCAAGGCTACCGTCAGAGGTTTGTATGAGCTTGGAGGATGGTAAACAAAGTGGATAGTAAGACACTGGGACACAAGAATTCTATTCCCCTTGAGCCTTACCTTAGGTGGGTACGAGCTCGTGCTCAGAAGCTCGTAATGCCTTACCCCTCCATCCTACCTGTTATCATAGAGCCTGCTGCTGAAGGAGATGTCCCGTATACTATCCTCTATCCCAACATGCCTACTTCTCTTGAAGACTTGCAAAAGGGTTGGATTCAGATAAAGGAAGAGCGAGACACCTTCAAAGCTCAGTTCTACGCAAGCGGGAAAATGGTTTTGGAGATTACAAGGCAACTTCATGAAGAACAAAGCTTGAACGCCTACACTGCACCAAAGAGGATGCGTTCGACCTTTTTGTCTTAGGAATTTATTTTGTAAGCCCAAGAGGCACGTTGTAACCATTTTGAACTGATTAATGCAATTTGATGTTTGTTCATTCTTTGTCTAGGCAAATTTAAATCTTATAAATCCTTGAAATCATTTGCATGCATATTTTTCATGCATCATAACATAAACAGGTTTTCAACAACATGTTTCCTTATCTTTTTGCTGTTTATTTCAGTAAGATGGATATCGAGAAAACAATGAAGGACCTGTAAGCACAAAATTCCCAGTTTCAAGAGACTCTGCTGACCCTAGCCAAGGGGTAACAAGAGTTGATGACGTTGCTGGCATCCAAAAAGAAACCAAAAGGAAAGCCCTAGTCAACATGGGTAAAAGATTCAGAGAGCCGATCCGCTAGATACCAATAGTTGAAGATTCATCTGAGGAAGACGAAAATCAAGTTGGAGAAGCAAGGAGAACCCAGGCTGGGTGTGTCAATGATCAAGTGTCTGATGATGAAGACTACTTTGACGAGCAATATCCTCCTGTCGACGATAAGTACAAGCAGCTAGAGGATAGACTGAAGGACGTTGAGATTCAAGTCGTTCCTAATTTGGATTTTGATGATTTGGGATTAATATCTAGGGTTATCATTCCCCATAAATTCAAGATACCAGTCTTCATTAAATATGACGGGGTTTCCTGCCCAAAGCTTCATCTGAAGTCTTACATGCGCAAAATACAACTCCACACCACCGACAAGAAACCCTGGGTCCATTTCTTTCAAGAAAGCTTGGCTGGGACTCAACTAGAATGGTTTTACCAATTGGAGGGTTCCCGTATCCACACCTGGGAAGACTTGGTCACTGCTTTCTATCACCAATACAAATACAATGCCAACCTGGCACCGACTAGAGTTCAACTGCAAGACATGACGATGGATAAAAATGAGGGGTTCAAAGAGTACGCCCAAAAGTGGAGGTATCTTTCCAGTAGGGTCCAACCATCGTTAAATGACATGGAACATATTAATATGTTTATGGGTATGTTATCTGGTCCATTTTCAACTTATTGGTTGGGTGTTCTTCGTCCGGTTTCATCGAGCTGATCCTGATTAGTGAAAGGGTCGAAAGTGGTATCAAGAGTGGGAAAATCCCCATGGCGTCCGCTTCCACCTCTAACCCCGTAAAGAAACCCTTCACTGGGAAGAAAGAAACAAATGATGTGTATGGGGCAAGGTCTCGTACCAAGAAGGATAATCATCTATCCGTTAATGTTGTTCTGATCTCCAACCCCACTTATGTTCAAAGATAATCTTCCAATCATCAACAATTTGAGGCTCCACAAAGACAGATCACAAGGATAGGCATGTCGTTATCCTAATCCTTACAACACCTATTAGAGGCCAGCTTAGTGACATTGTGTGATCCTCCATCCAATCCGAACACTTCCTCACCTAAATACAATCTGAATACCAAGTGTGCATATCATTCAAATAGTCCTGGGCATGAGACCGATCAACTCTGGGCGCTGAAGAACAAAATTCAAGATCTGATAGACAACAAGACAATCGAATTTAATCCACCTACAACTCCAAATGTGATAACAGAACCAATGCCAAACCATGGAAAAGGTGTCAATGCAATTGAAGACACTATTTTTGTTTCCTTCGTCGAAGATCTAACTACTCCGTTAACTGTTGTCAAAAAGAATTTGCTGAGAGTCAGGGTTTTCCCTGGCTATTTGAAAGACTGTGATTGCTGCACCGAACAAATTAATGGATGCAAATGGCTGAAAGAAGGTGTTCAACACCTGATGAATAGTCATGAGATCCTATTTGAGAGAACTCTGTCCATCAAAAGTTTGACTGATAAGATTGAAGACCTATCCATCATAACAATTTCAAACAAGCCTCTTGGGATCTCCTCAAAGGATCCTATCAGGATTTCAAATGAACTGACTATTGCTCCGTTAATAATAACAGCCCCTGGGCCAATTTCGTACTCTTCCAATAAAGCAGTGCCATGGAACTACGGTGCCGAAGTGTATTACCATGGAATAAAACAAGATGCTTGGATTGAAGAAAGCAAGGCTAATGACATTGGGAACATCACTGGCTCTAGTAAGGTGACCAGAACTGGGATAATCTTTCTTCTCAACATTTCACCCCCAACTGCTACAACGACACCTGTCTGCATCACCGCTAATAAGCCTAATGCTAACACTAGGGGTAAAGAAAAGTAGTTGAGCTTGCTGAGATAAAGGTGCCCACAAAGGACGTTGCCGATGAGGAACCTTCCACTCAAGAAATGGATGAAATCTTGAAAATTATAAAGATGAGCAATTTCAAGGTAGTGGAGCAGCTGGGGCAAACCCCTTCCAAGATCTCCATATTATCTTTGCTACTTTGTTCTGATGCTCATGTCCGAGCATTGATCAAATTCTTAAAGAAAGCTCATGTCCCTCATGAGACCACAACTGACCAATTCAAAAATTGTGTGGCGAGCTTGACGACGATAATGGATTGGGGTTCTCTGATGCTGATCTGACACCACTTGGAAGGAACCATAACAAAGCTTTGCATGTTTCTGTTGAATGTAAGGAGACTACCTTAGCACATGTTTTGGTTGATATTGGCTCTTTTTTAAACGTGCTACGCAAGGGCGCTTTAGATTGTTTAGATTGTGAAGGACTGGTGTTGAAGCCGAGTGATATTATTGTGAGGGCTTTCGATGGGTCCAAAAGGATGGTTCATAGAGAGGTGGATCTCCCAATTAAAGTTGGCTCACAGATTTTCAATTCCACTTTCTACATCATGGACATCCATCCCGCTTACTCCTGTTTGATGGGTCGCCCTTGGATCCATGGAGTAGGGGCAGTAACATCTATCCTTCACCAAAAGCTAAAATACTCAGTCAAGGGGAGGATCGTCACTGTTTACGGTGAGGAGGAATTCATGGTAAGACATCTCAATTATTTCAAATATATGGAGATGGATGGCGAATTTAAAGAAACCCCGTACCAGGCTTTTGAAGTTGTTCCGCCTATGGTTGTTACTGCCAAAATTTCCTCCGACATGCCCAAAGCTGATAAGGTTGTGCCAAGGATGGTTTCATTTAAGGATGCTCGTGCCGAAGTCGAAGATGGAAGCTATGCTACCTGGGGGAAACTCCCCGAGATCCCGTTCAAAGTAGATAAATGTGGGTTGGGTTTCACTATTAAGGCTTAGAAAGAAGTTAGGCGCATTTGTGCGGAAAAGCCCCTCTCCGTATTGGAAATCATGAAGTAAATGCTGTGGAGGATTCTGATGATGAATGTGCTTTCAAAGAATGGATATACCCTACTACGATAGAGCTCAACAATTGGCGCGCAAAGGACTTCATTCCCATCTCCTTCATTGAGGAGTAATTACTTGTTTATTGATTTCTATCTTCAAGAACCTTTTATGTGTAATAGTAAACATGACTTTTAAGCCATATGCCTGGCCCGGGGCACTATGGTCCATTTGTTAAGGGTTTTATTTATGTTCATTTTATCATATGATCATTCAATATAAACCATTGGACTTTTTTGCATTCAAATTTTTGTGCTCATTGTTTTTCTTTTTCTTTAATGCGTTTTTCAAATAGCCATGTATCTTACATGCACACACACACACACACACACACACACACACACACACACACACACACACACACACACACACACACACACACACTTGAAGATCCTCGTCCACTCCGAATCTCATTTCCAATGACTCTACTATTGCCAGTTATGACTTTGAACATCCAATTAACCAAGCCGAAGACGAAAGCGAGGAAGATTGTGAAATACCGGGAGAACTAGCCAGACTTCTAATGCAAGAGGAAAAAGATATTTAGCCGCATGAAGAATTAGTTGAAGTCATCAATGTAGGTACTGAGACAGACAAGAAAGAGGTCAAGATCGGCACCAACATAGGAAGCAGTGTCAAAAGCAGATTGGTTCAGATGTTACATGACTACGTGGAAGTGTTTTCTTGGTCGTATGAAGATATGTCAGGGTTGGATACCGACATTGTAGTTCATCGTCTGCCAACAAAGGAAGATTGTCCTCATGTCAAGAAAAAAGTTTGTCGCATGCGGCCTGACATATCTGAAAAGATAAAATCTGAAGTGATGAAACAATTAGACACAGGATTCCTAGCTGTGACATCTTATCCCCAATGGGTTACGAACATGGTTTTGGTGCCAAAGAAAGACGGAAAAGTTCATATGTGCGTAGATTATATGGATCTGAATAGGGAAAGCCCTAAGGATGACTTCCCTCTACCTCATATTGATGTCTTGGTCGATAACACCGCTCAACATAAAGTCTTCTCTTTCATGGATGGTTTCTCCGGCTATAATCAAATTAAGATGGCTCCCAAAGACATGGAGAAGACCACCCTTGTTACGCAATGGGGCACCTTTTGTTACAAGGTCATGCCATTCAGATTGAAGAATGCAGGGGCAACATATCAAAGGGCTATGGTAGCGTTGTTTCATGATATAATCCATCATGAAATAGAGGTATATGTGGATGATATGATTGCAAGGTCAAAAACTGAAGAAGAGCATCTCAATCACCTATACAAGCTATTCAAGAGGCTGAAAAAGTACAAATTGAGGTTGAACCCTAATAAGTGCACATTCGGAGTAAGATCTAGAAAACTTATAGGTTTTGTTGTCAGTGGTAAAGGCATCGAAGTTGATCCTGAAAAGGTAAAAGCCATTCAAGAAATTCCAGTTCCCCATTCTGAAAAGGAGGTTAGAGGATTCTTGGGTCATCTTAACTATATCGCCTGCTTCATATCTCACTTAACTTCTACTTGTGAGCCAATCTTCAAACTCTTGAAGAAAGATTAAGTAGTCAGATGGAATGTTGAATGCCAAGTTGCCTTCGACAAAATCAAGGAATATCTGCAAGAACCTCTTATCCTCATGCCTCTAGTTGAAGGAAGACCCCTAATCATGTACTTGACTGTGCTAGAGAATTCTACGGGGTGTGTGTTGGGCCAACATGACAAGTATGGCCGAAAAGAGCATGAACATACTACCTAAGCAAAAAGTTTACCGATTGTGAAACCAGATATTCACTGCTTGAGAAAACTTGTTGCGCTCTGGTATGGGCTGCTCGCCGGCTAAGACAATATATGTTAACTCATACCACTCTATTAATTTCTAAGATGGACCCTATAAAGTACATCTTCGATAAACCCGCTCTTTCTGGACGGATAGCTAGATGGCAACTGATTTTGACTGAGTACGATATTCAATATGCAACACAAAAGGCCATAAAAGGAAGTGTATTGGCAGATCATTTGGCCCATCAAGCTTTTGATGATTATCAATCTATGAACTTTGACTTCCCAAATGAGAATATCATGTTATTGACCGACTGTGCAAAACCTAGACCGTGTGACGGACCTGAACAAGAATCTCGATGGACTATGGTTTTCGGTGGGGCTTCCAACGCTTTGAGTAACGAAATTGGTGATGTGATAGTTTCTCTTGAGAGTTGCCACACCCCTTTCACTGCTAGACTATGCTTCGATTGTACAAATAACATGGCTGAATATGAGGTGTAGCGGTAGAAATGTTCAAGACTAAGCCATTGGATTGACTAGACGTTATACAAATCACAAATAAAAATCTCCACCACGCTTTATTATTTCCAAAGGAATGGGAAAAGAGCGAATAACCCAAAAAGAGGGGGAAAGGTTCAAGGTAAGGGGGTTGGTTATGAAAAGGGAAGGTATTAGCACCCTAAACATCTACGGTACTCTGCAGGAACCTCTTTGTAAAATCTGTATATTTCGGCTATAAAATATGTTGTATAGAAATAGATGGTGGAGGTGAGAAGAGAAGCATTTTTAATGATTTTTGCACCCGCCGCGGTTGCGAACCTTTAGTGCCTACGTACCACCTTTCGTGCAATAGGGGATCAAGGTACACGTAGTTCCTATTTTAAAAATTTGAAACACAAGTGTGTTGGTTATTTTTATGAGATAAAATATCATCGTCATTGTCCGTGTGGAAAAACATACTTACTACCCACAATCATGAGAAAGGAGAATTTGCATCATCCTAAAGTGGAGGATATGGCTTGGATTTTAGAATCAACAATGCCTCACTCAACACCCAAGTGAAAAATATCTCACTTCACAACATATTGTAGAAGTATAGTTGTTTGCATCACTACAAGGATTGACAAAAGTCTAATATTTTGAGAAAAGTTTAAGGATAAAAGCCAAAGTGGCAAAAATGATTTGAAATGAGATTGATTGACTTTTAGTCTTCTCACAAAAAGTGTTAAGGTATTATTAATTTGATTGAAGTTTATTGATGAAAATGTTTTGAAAATGCATGGACCTAAGTCCAAGTTTATTATGAAAGTGTTTCAAGTTTATAAATAAGAAGAATTTTCAAAAGGAGGGAGAAGATTTTTGAAATTAAAGAAGATGGGAGGAGAAGAAGAGACTATCCTAAAGCATAAGGTAAAAGCTAAGGATAAGATCTATCTAACCAACAAGAAGCCAAAGCTTGACATTATGAGCCAAGATAAAATTCTCATTCTTTGGATTGAAACCAAGCAAGTAAAGATACTAAACCTCTTGAGAGAACAAAAGCTTCAAGTGTATTAAGTCTTCACAAAAATTGGGCAGAGTAACGGCTGTATACGGGTGAATTCCATATTACAAACAAAGAATGTAATCACAAAAACCTGCACACAAACCAAACAAGCAACCCAATGTCTTGAGGTAAACCTCAAGAACTCCAGACAAAATAATCAAATAAGATCACAAGGTCTCCAAGATAGGTCAAGGTGTTCTAATCCTAAGTCCAAGAAAAAGTCCCATGCTCCATAATGCCAAGGATAGTAACCAAATAGTCTAAGTATCATTAAATATTTTTTAGGGTTTATGTTGATTATTAAGTATTTTAAGAGAAGAAA
Organism: Vicia faba; assembly: GCA_948472305.1. NCBI lineage: Eukaryota > Viridiplantae > Streptophyta > Magnoliopsida > Fabales > Fabaceae > Vicia > Vicia faba. Next base: position 1,292,195,931 of record OX451740.1, read on the forward strand.
AGAAAGGCTCATGTGAGCAAAGTAAAAATGGCAAGAAAATAAATGCTCAAATGAGCAAAGATGAAAATGGCATGAAATGAAAATTTTAAAAATAAATAGTACATAAAAAAGAATAAAAGTATAAGATAAAACAAGTCAATAATAAGTGGTTAGTTGGATGACCATCTTGAAACTTACATTTGGAACTCATTAGAGGATTGGTAGAATCAAAGCCTACACACAACAAGTTGCATTTGCTTTTTGTCAAGTATATCATCCATTTAGAATTCTCACAAGTACCATTTAATGATCAACGATGTTTAAGTGATCTGCGTTGACCAAAGGTGTTGTAGATCCATTAGAGGATTGGTAGAACCAAAGCCTCCACACAATGAATCTCAAGGTTATTGGATCAAAGGGATTAAATTAACATACTTGGGCTTGCAATCATAAGTTTGGGCCACAAAAGATCATTTATTCGAATCGGGACAAAATTTTGCGCTTTGTTAAGCAATCGCAAGTGGACTTATATAGAAGTCACACCTATTTTGAGGCCGGTCAATAGCAATCTATGCACCACTTGTTTTGAGACATGATATAGAGATCATGCTCCAACAACATTTAGTACAATAAGAAGGGGATGAGATGAAGAGGATTAGGGTAAAAAAAGAATATACAAACCACATTTGAATTAAATTTTAATCAAACTATTATTAAAATCATTCATTCATTTTTTGTGGAGTTAAACTCAACACCATGGATCCAATGATATTAATAAAGTTCATGATCCAAAACCTAACCCAAGATCAGTCAGAAAATAATCACAAAATAATATCATATTTAATATATACATTAAAAAGGTTAATAAAAGTTTTAAAAATAGAAAATAATGAGGAAAATATCAATTATGTTCAAATTAATCAAGAAATGAAAAATAAGGCCATAGAAAAATCAGAAATGGATTCAAATATTTTTACAAAATTTTTGGTAATTTTTAAAAGTCAGGAACTATTTTTAAACTATTTAAAATTGTTCAAACAAACATAAAATAGGTAAAAAATGGTAAACCTCAATATAAAATTCCATAAAATTTTCAGAAAGTCAAAAATATGCAAAATAATATTTATGAATTTTTTAGAATTAAAAAATGTCAGAAAGTATTTTTTAGGTAATTAAAAGAAAGTAAATAATACAAAAAACATAAAAAATACCAAATGTCAAAATAAAAATGTGAAAAAATATTCATGAGATTAGAAATAATTAAAAGTATTTTTGTGAATTTTTTCATAATTTTTGGATAAAAAATAAAAGAGTTATGAATTTTTCAAAATTTAATCAATAAAAATATAAAATCAGAAAATAAAATAAAACCAAAAAGATGTGGACCATCAGATAATTATCAAAACGCGTTAGTAAGCTAATCCAATGGACCAGACGCGCTGTGCTTGATATGGACCTTAGTGAAATGCACATGTGATTAGAAAAAGGGCAACCAATGAAATTAAAACGTTTGGCACGCTATCATTGGCTGAGACGAGACATGTCACCGTCTTCAACCTCCAGACACCCTACAATGGGGATTTTGTGAGATCCTTCAAATGGAAAAATTAGGATCCCAGGCTAGCATCATTGAACTCGTCTCTTCAAGACGATTCTAACACAACCATCGCGCCAAATTTATATAAGGTATGGAGAGAGATATGAATCAAAAACTCAGAAAATAGTGAGCACCTTCAATTTGAGATTTCTCTCTCAATTCTCAATGGATTTAAAAATTGTAAGCAACATTAGAACCAGGAGAAGGAGTAGAATAGATTAGTACTTGATTTAGATCCAAATGGTGGAGAATTCTACCTTTTCGAAGTTTAAGTAAGAAGCTCTGAAACTGGACTTCTGTAGCTTGAATTATGCCTCGTTTTGATTGGTTTAATTGTTGGAGAGTTTGTATGATGCTCAAGGATGATGAATGCCCAAAGAATTTTGGAAACGGAAGCTTAAATTTCAGAAAACTGAATTGAAAAAAAGTGGGTTCGTGTGAGGTTTTGGCAGGGTGTTCTTGGCTCTCTAAGCTTGGGAAAATGGATGGGGTATGACCCTCTATTTATATGGAAGTGAATGGGAATGAAAATTTGAAGAAACAAGGAAGTTTGGAGGGAAATTGAGTGAAGGTCGAGCACGAGTGAAATCTGACTTCATTTCCATCAAAACTCAGCCAAACCTTGCGTTTTGGGGTGCTAATCACTTCTAGCAAGTTTGCTAATAAATTTTAAATAAAAAACACGCATAAATCTTGTGTTTAAAAGTCACATTATGGATTTCAAAATTCTGACTTTGTAAAAAATTCAGTTTCAATTTACCAAATTCAAATCCATGGCATTTCCAACTCAAGGGGTCTTAGGGCATAATTCTTGATGCTTTGGAAAGATGAGGTTAAAAGCTTTGCAATGGAAAAATAATGAAATCAAATGGATGCTTGAGTTGAAAGTTACATGGAGTCAAAGTTGAAGAAAAAGAGTTGACTTTCCATACTTAGAAATATTTCAAATTCTTCTTCAAAAATGACATATAATCTTTTGTATCCAAACATGGCCTTCCACTTAGAATTTGCTCTTGACCAAAAAATATGGAATGAAGTAGATCTATTGAATGACATTTTGAAATTAGAACCACTCAAAATCTCCAAAAAATTAGCAAATTATGACTTGTTGAAGTTGGCCAAAAAATCATGAAATGACCTTTAATCTTTTGCATATTTAAGGAAACTTCCATCCATTTTCTCACTTTGCAGATAAAATAAGGCATGAAGTACATATCTTTAAGATCATCATGGAAAAAGAATGGACTCAAGGTGATAAAAACTGACCAAGTTATAACCATTTGAAGTCACATATGGAAAATTGTGGATTCATCTGGATGACTTGTAATCTTTCTTCTCCACCAAGTTCCTTCCACATGAAAACTCCTTGGAACTTTTGAAGTGATTTGTTGGTAACTCTTTGAATAGAAAGATGTCTTTGGAATCACTTAAAAATACCAAAAGGTGAGCAAGATATGCTCCTTTGAAGTTCAAAACCCTAGCCTATAGATCAAGAGAATGCTTTGAGGAACTTTGACAAGTTTGAATAAACTTCTTGTGCCAATATTATTTCTTGGTGAATAGAAGTTGTTGAGGATGATGATGAGGACTCATAGCCACCAAAACCACTTCCATATCTTGAAATTTTAGAGAAATGTGCTCTTGTGACCAATAGGAAAAAGATCTTGTCCAATCATGACAACTTCTTCCCTCAACCCCTTGTACTTTTGAATCAATTTTGATAACTTTGAAATATGTTGAACCAAAATAAGCCTTGTCATGCCATTTCTTCCAAAACAACTTCAATGGTGAGGTTTGAATTTCTCAAGATTTATTGACTAGGGAATGGAAATAAACTCATGAACCCATGAAGTAACTTGCTAAACCTCATTGCCTTTACCTACATTATTAACAAGTAAGACAAACCAACATTGCATTTTATTAATTAGGAAGAAAATAAAAGCAAAATATTCATGATCACAAAAGAAAACAAGTCAAGGTGCTTTGGGATTCCTCAAAGAGCAAAGCTAAAGATAGGGAGAAGAACCAAAAGCCCTATTGTGATCTTGTTGTGATTGAATCAACATGGTATGATAAAGGGATCTTAGGGGCAAAAATTGTGGTACAACAGCTGCCCTTATTTAAGTTTCTTCTATCCGGAGATACGAAGGTTAAAAATCTTCGTGTCGACGCGATCAAAGATACTTAAATATAAAACAAACCCTATTTTTGGCCTTAAGATGCCATGGAAATGCTTATGCATATGAATGCATATGAACAGTACCAAAGAGACGCAAAGTATCACTGGGGATGCAAGAAAAATAGAGAAACAAAGGAGCAACCCCACCAGGAAAATAAATCACTGGTAGACCAAAAGAACTGAATCATAGAGGAAGATAATAAGCATCGACGTTCACTGCCGAGGGTCTACCAACTTTCATTGAAGGTAGAAAGAGAATATATCATATCACCGCCATTCACTGACGATGAACTATCAACATTTACTGAAGATAGAAAAAAGATAACAAACACCAACATTCACTGTCGATGGTCTACCAACATTCACTGAAGGTAGAGAGAAAAATATCATATCACGTCGTTCACTGACGATGAACTATCAACGTTCACTGAAGATAGAAAAAAGATAACAAACATCGACGTTCACTGTCGATGGTCTACCAATGTTCACTGAAGGTAGAAAGAGAAATATCATATCATCGCTGTTCACTGATGATGAACTATCAACATTCACTGAAGATAGCAAAAAGATAACAAACACCAACGTTCACTGCCGATGGTCTACCAACATTCACTGAAGGTAGAAAGAGAAAATATCATATCACCGCCATTCACTGACGATGAACCATCAACGTTCACTGAAGATAGCAAAAAGATAACAAACACCGACGTTCACTGCCGATGGTCTACCAACATTCACTGAAGGTAGAAAGAGAAAATATCATATCACCGTTGTTCACTGACGATGAACTATCAATGTTCACTGAAGATAGAAAAAAGATAACAAACACTGACGTTCACTGCCGATGGTCTACCAACGTTCACTGAAAGTAGAAAGAGAAAATATCATATCACCTCCGTTCACTGACGATGAACTATCAACGTTCACTGAAGATAGCAAAAAGATAATAAACACCGACGTTCATTGTCAATGTCCTACCAACGTTCACTGAAGGTAGAAAGAAAAAATATAATATCACTGCCATTCACTGACGATGAACTATCAACGTTCACTGAAGATAGCAAAAATATAATAAACACTGACGTTCACTGCCGATGTCCTACCAACATTCACTGAAGGTAAAAAGAAAATATATCATATCACCGCCGTTCACTGACGATGAACTATCAACGTTCAGTGAAGATAGCAAAAAGATAATAAACATCAACGTTCACAGCCGATGTCCTACCAACATTCACTGAAGGTAGAAAGAAAAAATATCAAATCATGTTTTCCCCAAAATTCTGATGTTTCACCTAGAACGGGTCTCAACTTATTCTTTAACCAAGGAAATCTTCCCGGAAAAGATCAAACATAAGCTGTCTCAAATAAAGAGACTTGTTACTTGTTGTCATGGAGAATTGCAACAAGAAATGACTTTCTGGGGATAGAAATATGACTTCCCGGGGAAATGCCATGATATTCCTGCTTAGGAGATAAAGTCTTCTCGTATAAAATAAATGCACAAACTAAAACTCAAAGTTTTCAGAAATCCAAAGTAAATAATATTGTCATGCAACCACAAATCCAAATCAGAAATAAACTGGAGCAAGATAGCCAACAAAGATACATCCTTTGAGAAATAAACTCAAGAGGGAAAACCAAATCCATCTAAGCAAGGAGCGTTGTAGGAAGGCCAGAGCAAAATGTCAATGAACAATGATTTGTCAATTTTAGCCATGCATGATGTATGTATGAATGTATGAGTGCTATCGTACGTATGCTGGTAAAACAGATACACAATCAGTAGGAACAAACAAATAAAACCGCCTCAGGTACTAACAACACTTGGCTAAACTTCAACCAGAAAGATCATTCCAAGAAAGGTAAAGGCCAACTGCGGAAACCAAACCTACTGTCTGATTTTAACTTTACTAAAGAGAAACATAATTCAGAGGTAGACAAATTAAACAGATACCGGGATAGAACATCCTTCTTTCGGCTTCATCGGAGAAACCAATTTTTCCAAAAGCAACATGCCTACTGGAGATTTCAAGACCAGCCTCAAATAAAGCAGACTGACACTGAAACAATCAAACCTCACTGGGGAATTCAAGCCTACCTCCCTGGAGAAAGATGCGGATTGAAACTTTACATCATGAAAACTTAATCCAACAAAAGATGCCCTAGGATAGCCTTCCCGGGGAATCAAGAAGTCAACATTATAGAAAGAGGTTAAACCCATGGGTTTTTTAAATCAAACCCAACACTTGGCGGGTGAAAACCCAAAGGTTGATAATCATTTCAACACTTCTCAGAAAAGATATTGCTCTGGTCTAGTTTCATGGGAAATAAATACAAACAATAATGCCAATACTGCAGAAAGAGTGACATCTCATCACACCAAGGGAATAAAACCTTTCATCATATGAGGGAAGACTTCGCTGGGGAATCTGGGATAGAGGCTTCTGACCATGCAAACCCAAAATTAAACATGAGATCACAAACCCAATACTGCACCTTACACCGATTGGTATCGTCTTTAACTATCTGAGAAACATACAAAAATCATGCACATACCAGCAAAATGACCTGAGAGAACCTTCGTGAGGGAAATAAAACTTCTCAAAACAACTGGAGTTTGTCCATTCCTGGGATCACCATTTTTGTTGTCATTGTTTTATCACAAATCTCAAAGGAAGAGTAAATTGTAAAAATCTCTCTTTTTTTGAAAAAAAATCAATTTTTTTTAATCTTTTTACTTTGAAAGTTATTATCATTAATAAATGGAGTCTTTGCAAGCTAAATAAAATAAGAACATAAATAATTGGGTAAAAGCTCGAATTTCATTAATAGAATGGTAGTCTGCAAATGGCGAGACTCCATGGATGATTACAAAGTTTGGGAAATGGTAATACATAATGGAAAAGATACATTGAGATACAATGACAACTATGCCCCCTAGAAACTTTTGAAATCCTGAGCAGCAACTTTTGTTGAAGTATGGCGAGGATCCGAGAAGATTGTTGCTTCAACGATCAAGTCTTGTCTGACGTAGTTACTTGCCAAGAAAAAATATCTAACTTTTACCTAATTTTTGCCTAGATCGCCCTTTCGGGTTTTCGGCTTACCGAGACGCTCTTTTTTGCCTAAGCCGCCCTTTCGGGTTTTCAACTTAGCGAGCTGTTCTTTTATTTCTTTAGGCGATGTATTTCTTGACTGCGTCAGCATTCATGTGACGTGGGAACTCCTCGCCATCCATAGTTTCAAGAATTAATGCACCACCAGAGAAGGCTTTCTTGACAACATACGGGCCTGTAAAATTGGGAGTCCACTTGCCCCTAGAATTAGTGTTGAAAGACATGATCTTCCTGAGCACGAGGTCGCCTTCTCTGAATTCACGAGGTTTAACCTTTTTATCAAATGCTTTCTTCATTCTTCTCTGATATAACTGTCCATGACACAAAGCTGTCATTCTCTTCTCTTCAATCAATTTCAATTGGTCAAACCTGTTCTGGACCCATTCAGCCTCTGTCAATTTGGTTTCCATTATCACACACACCGAGGGAATCTCTACCTCGACAATGAGTATAACTTCCATTCTATACACCAGGGAGAACAAGGTTGCTCCTGTTGAAGTGCGAACAGATGTTCGATATCCATGCGGAGCAAAAGGGAGCATTTCATGCCAATCCTTATAAGTAACAACCATTTTCTGGATAATTCTTTTGATATTCTTATTAGCAGCTTCAACAGCCCCATTCATCTTTGGCCTGTATGGAGATGAATTGTGATGGTCAATCTTGAATTCTTCACACAGTTATGTCTTCATCTTATTATTTAAATTTGAGCCATTGTCGGTGATGATTCTGCTCGGCACACCATACTGGCATATAAGATTATTTTTGATGAAACGCACAACCACCTGTTTGGTAACATTAGCATATGAAGCAGCCTCTACCCATTTGGTGAAGTAGTCAATTGCTACCAAGATAAAACGGTGCCCATTCGAAGCTTTGGGTTCTATCATCCCGATCATGTCTATACCCCACATAGAGAAAGGCCATGGGGAGGAAATCACATTGAGAAAAGTTGGAGGCACATGGACCTTATCTGCATAAACCTGGCATTTATGACACTTTGCAAATTTGTAACAGTCAGATTCCATTGTCAACCAATAATAACCCGTCCTTAGCATCTTTTTAGCCATCGAATGTCCATTAGCACGAGTGCTAAATGAACCTTCATGAATCTCATGCGTCAACATGTCAGCTTCATGTCTATCCACGCATCTGAGCAAGACCATGTCATAATTTCTCTTGTATAACACATTTTCACTGAGGAAGAAACTGCCTGCCAATCTTCTCAGTGTCTTTCTATCTTTCCTCGATGCACCAGTCGGGTATTCTTGAGTCTGAAGAAAATGCTTGATATCATAATACCAAGGTTTTTCATCTGCTACCTCCTCTATCGTAAACACATGAGCGGGCCTATCCAACCGTCGAACTGTAATCCGGGGTATATCATTCCAAGTATTAACTTGATACATGGAAGCCAGAGTTTCCAGAGCATCGACCATTTGATTTTCATCTCTAGGGATGTGATGGAATTCAACTTTATTGAAGAAGGGTAATAATATTCTAGCATAATCTTTGTAAGGGATCAAGCCAGGGTGACGAGTGTCCCATTCTCCTCTAATCTGATTTATCACCAAAGCTGAATCACCATACACATGTAGAATTTTGATTCTGAGATCAATAGCTTCCTCAAGACCCATGATGCAAGTCTCATATTCTGCCATATTATTAGTGCAATCGAATGTTAACCTTGCAGTAAAAGGAATGTGTGATCCATGAGGAGTGACAATCACATCACCAATTACTTTATCATAAGCATTCACCGCTCCATCAAAAATCATACTCCATGAGATTCAGGGTCAAGGCCTTCCTCAGACAATGGTTCATCACAATCTTTCACCTTTAGGAACATCACATCCTCATCGGGGAATTCATATTCTGCAGACTGATGATCTTCCACCGACTGGTGAGCAAGGTAATCTGCCAACACACTACTTTTAATAGCCTTTTGAGTGCGGTACTCGATATCATATTCAGATAACAACATCTGCCATCGGGCAATTCTCCCAGTAAGAGCAGGCTTTTCAAAAATGTACTTGATTGGATCCATTTTGGAGATCAACCAAGTGGTATGATTCAACATATACTGCCGCAAACGCTTTGCCGCCCAGGCCAAAGCACAACATGTCTTTTCCAATGTGGAATACCGCGACTCACAATCAGTGAACTTTTTGCTGAGAAAATAAATGGTGAACTCCTTCTTACCTATTTCATCCTGTTGTCCCAGAATACAGCCCATGGATTTATCTAACACTGTTAGATACATAATCAATGGTCTTCCTTCTATGGGAGGGAGCAACATAGGAGGTTCAAGCAGATATTATTTAATACTCTCGAAGGACCTTTGGAAGTCATCTGTCCATACACAATCTTGATCTTTCTTTAACAACTTAAAGATTGGTTCACATGTTGCAGTCAATTGAGAAATAAATCTGGAAATATAATTCAAATGCCCGAGGAAACCTCTGACTTGCTTTTCAGTTCTTGGTGCTGGAATTTCTTGAATTACTTTGAATTTATCAGGGTCAACTTCAATTCCTTTCTGGCTAACAATGAAACCCAAAAATTTCCCCGATCGAACACCGAAGGTGCATTTATTTGGATTCAAGCAGAGACGTTACTTCCTCAAACGCTGAAACAACTTCAACAAATCTTCTATATGCCCTTCTTCAGTTTGGGATTTGGAAATCATATCATCAACATATACTTCAATTTCTTTGTGCATCAGATCATGGAATAAGGTTGTCATAGCCCTCTGGTACGTCGCACCAGCGTTCTTCAACCCGAAGGGCATCACTCTGTAACAGAATGTTCCCCAGGGTGTGATAAATGTTGTTTTTTCCATGTCCTCTGGAGCCATTCTTATTTGATTATACCCGGAAAATCCGTCCATGAACGAGAATACTTTGAATTTTGTTGTGCTATCCGCTAACATGTCAATGTGAGGCAATGGAAAATCATCTTTTGGACTAGCTTTATTTAGATCTCTGTAATCTACGCACATGCAGACTTTTTCGTATTTTTTTGGTACTAGGACAATATTGGCAATCCATTGAGGATACACTGACGTCACAAGAAAACCAACATTAATCTGCTTTAGGACCTCTTCTTTTATCTTTACTGCCATATCTGGGTGGGTTCTTCTCAATTTTTGTTTAACTGGAAGACACTCTGGCTTCAACGGCAAATGATGCTCAACAATATATGTATCTAGACCAGGCATATCTTGATAAGACTAAGCAAAAATATCCACATACTCTTTCAACAACTCAATCAACCCGCTCTTTACATCGGGATGCAACGATGCTCCAATCTTGACTTCTTTCGGATCTTCTTCTGAACCCAAATTGATCACTTCCAAAGGCTCCTTGTATGGTTGAATGGTATTTTCCTCGTGCTCAAGCAACCGTGAGACCTCTTCTGGAATATTATCATAATCTTCTTCTTCATCCCCAAACACAGGACATTCAAAGTTAGGAGAGGGTGAATGGTCATTGTATTCAACGGGTTTTTTTAATTAATCTGCACATATAATTTATGATTGCTTTTAGAAACTGATACATATAACAAGTGATCATGCAGATTAATTTCCAATTATTATTTATTTTGAAAGGTTTTTTCTGATTACCATTTTCCAAGAAAAAGAATAAGACAAAGACATAATTTTGGAAGTAAAGACAACTTTTATTAATGATCTTAAAAGTCACAGCAAACAGATAAGCCCTACAACATTAATACTTCCACCTTGGGCAGAATGAAAGCTTTTCAAAAGAAAGAAACAGATTAACAAAACAAATTACCTTGAAACATGTATGCAAGAAGGAACATCAATGGTGACCCAGTTCTAAACTCTGACTCCATACGTCACGTAATTCGGTACTTCTTGCTCTGCTTCATCCTCTTCAACAACATTAATTCCAGAATCAATTGGATGGAGGTAGCCTCTGCTGCGGAAAACATCATGATAACTGTTCACAGAAGACTTTGACTTCAAACTTTCGCCTTTGCCATTCTTCGAAGAGAAACCTAAACCAGTTCTAATTTTGTTCATGGGTGGATCTACAAGTTGTCCCCAAACTGTATTATGACCATTGCGCATAACCTACTGCGCGTCCTTCAGCGAAACCATAAAATTCTCATTTCTCCTTATGTTGTCATTGGATAGGGCTTGGAACTGGGTTCCAACAGTAGCCTCTTCCGCTTCTACAATACTGGAAGAGGATAGATGGGATATCAATAACGCATGCTCCCAATTTATGATCACTACCTTCCCTTCACGCACAAACTTTAGCTTTTGATGCAGAGTTGAAGTGACAGCCCCTGCTTCGTGTATCCATGGTCGTCCTAGAAAACAACTATATGCGGGAATAATGTCCATGACCTGGAAGGTTATCAAGAAAAAATGTGGTCCTATATGGATGGGTAAGTCCACTTCACCGATGACAGATTTCCTCGACCCATTAAAAGCCTTCACAATGATGCCACTCGGGTGCATAGGTGCTCCTTGATACTTTAATTTCATGAGAGTACTCCTCGGTATAACATTCAACGCGGATCCATTATCAATTAGCACACTAGACAGTGAATCATTCTTGCAGTTCATAGATATGTGGAGGGCCAGGTTGTGATTCATCCCTTCATCTGGTAATTCATCATCGCAGAAACTCAAGTTGTTACATGACGTAATGTTTCCAATTACGCTGCTGAATTGATCTAATGGCATGTCATTCTCCACAAAAGCTTGGTCTAGTACTCTCATCAATGATTCTCTATGACCAGAGGAGTTCATCAATAAAGCTAGGATAGATATCTTTGAAGGAGTCTGCAGTAGCTGATCTATAATTCTGTAGTCGGTCATATCATCCACTTCTTTCTCTAATGTAGCTCCACTAGTCTCTCCTGTAGCCTTCTTAGGCTCATCATTCTCAGCAATTTTCTTTCCAGCAACAACATCTCTTCGTACAACTGGTGCAAACACACGACTTCTACGGGTCACCCTGCTACTTTCAGTTATATTTCCAACATCAGGCATTGGCTAGATAGGAACTTCCACCCCATCTTCTAAGATTGTAGCGTTGTATTTGTAAGGCACAACCTTATCTGATTTGTAGGGAATAGGACCTGGAAGACTAATTACCAATGGGCTAACAACTGGTTTGCTATAGTACTCCACTTCCAAATGAGTCGGTGCACCAAAACAAGGCACAATGATGTTTACCCCTTCTTCAACACAATCAGACATCAAAAATTCATATCTGGAAAACAAATATTCGTCTGAAGAGAAATACTCATCCGCGGAGGCATACTCTTCCTCTGACTCTTCTTCCATTAAACAAACTTCAACCATATAAATCTCATGATAATCATCCCTCTGACCTGTGATCTTGATAGTTCCATTATCTAACAGCAACTGAACACCCTCCCTCACAATAGAACATCCTCAAGGGTTTTAACAACAAACCAATCAAGATCCATATTGGTGTTCCACCTGACCAGCCGTATGGGAGAAGGTAGCATGCAATTGCACGAGATCCTCGTTCAAATTCTCCATATCAAAAATTCTGAATTCACAGGACATCCAGAAACCATATTCACTTCCTCTTCATACTCTGCCCTAGGCCTGATTATATGAATTAAGCCCTCATCCATCATCTCCTGTAAATCAGCCTTTATCTTCTCGCAACCCTGTATATCTATACTGCAAATAGCACAACCGGCATGGTCATGCGTATAGTAGCTGAATTCACAGAGGTCTGCATGCATTTTCACCAAATCTCCTCTAACCAGATTAATGTCAAAAGTCTGGAAGTCGCCTGGACAACCGGCTACCATATTCACAACATTTACTCCCCCGTGTTTGGGTAGAGGATTATCTTTCACATTAGGTCCCATGTCCTTGAAAGATAGAATTCCAGACTTCACCAACCTTTGCACTTCAGTCCTCAAAGGATAACAATCCTCAACACTATGCCCTGGTGCTCGCTGATGAAAAGCACGCGTTTGGTCTGCCTTGTAATACCAAGGCAATGGTGATGGTACGACGGGAGGTGGTCGTGTCTAGACCAACTTCTTCTGAATCAATGCCGGTAGTAGCTCTGCATAGCTCATGGGAATATGGTCATAGTTCTCCCTTCTCTGATTATTCCCTTGGTTCCCCTGCTGGGACGGTCTTTGATAAGCAACGGTAGTCGGAGCGGCACTCATCACAGGAGTAACTGAGGCGACTTACTGGTGACGCTGATAATTCCTTCTAGGAGCGTTTACCCTCCTCTCTTGTATAATAGAATTTGCGTCCCCCTCTTTCTTCTTGATAAACCCATAAGATGGCTTCTTCACAACTCCGGATCCTTCACTCTTCGTCAAACGGCCTTCTCTTACAGCCTCTTCTAGGAAGACACCCATTCTTACCATCTCTGTAAAATCACTTGGTGAGCTTGCTACCATCCTTTCATAGTAGAAAGCACCCAGCGTCTTCAGAAAAATCTTAGTCATTTCCTTCTCTTCCATGGGAGGAATCACTTGGGTAGCTACTTCGCGTTATCTCTGCGCATACTCTTTGAAAGATTCCCTGTCTTTCTGAACCATGGCCCTAAGTTGGTCACGGTCGGGCGCCATGTCCACATTGTACTTGTATTGTTTGATGAATGCTTCTCCCAAATCATTAAAAGTATGGATTTTGGCGTTGTCCAAGCTCATATACTATTTCAGTGCTGCGTCGGTCAAACTATCTTGAAAAAAGTGAATCAGCAGACGCTGATCATCAGTGTGGGTAGACATTCTCCTCACGTACATTACCAAATGGGCACGAGGGCAAGTGTTGCCCTTGTACTTCTCAAATTCCGGGACCTTGAACTTAGCAGGTATCTTAACATTCGGGACCAAACACAGCTCATTCACATTCTTCCCAAATAGCTCTTTTCCCCTAAGAGCCTTCATCTCTCTTTGCATTCTATCAACTGCTCTTGAAAATCATCCATTCTATCATAAAGACCCAAGTCTTCACTCAGTGGAGGGAAAGGACGACACACATCATCATTAACAAAAGGAAACAAATTCACCGAAGGAGGTGCACCGGGAATAATATGCACCACAGGAGGTGCCGGAGTAACAACAGTCTAAACCACTGGAGTATCTTGAGGACCAAGATTGAAACCACCAGGTGCAAAATTCTATGGCATTCCCCATGGATAACCTTGAGGCATACGGTTTTGAACAACAACCGGAGTAGCGAATACAGGAACAGTTGGAACTTCAGTATTTGCCCTTGTTGGTTGAGGTTGAGCACTCGGTGGCTGATTCTGAGCAACCACCAGAGCTTCCATCATAGTAGTCAAATTGGCCAAGCCGGCCTTCAAAGCAGAAACTTCTTTGCGCAGCTCGCGACTCTCTTGTTCTAAGTTATCCATCTTCTTTTTGAAATTAGCCCGAGTGTTGTTGTGATAAGTCAGCTTGCTGAATAAAGTATAGAAGCTTGGTAAGACACCTGGGTATGCATAACAAATGCAAGAAATATGTGCAATATGATGCATGACATGCAATGCACATGAATATTTTTAATTCTTTATTTAATATTTCAAGGGATTTAAGATTTATAGGCATATTGCAAACATCAACGTAATAAAGCTTTTGAAATACTGAAATTTTTTATTATAATAACTTCAAAATGGATAAAAAGTTTCAATGATCCCATGTACAAGATGAAAATACAATCTAAAATCCTGAGAAAAAGAACTGATATAGATCAATCTGTACGCTGGCGCTTCCCTGTGAGCCTGGCAATCTGAGCCCTCAACCTCTGGTTTCCTTCCACATGTCTGATGGCAACCTCCTTCCAATTATCTGGATCAGGAAGTGAGTAATCAGCACCTGTTTGAGGCTTAGGGGAAAATAAATCCCCTTGCCTCTCCATAGACTCTACCGCTCGACTCTCAACGATCTCGATCAAATTGCCTTTCTCCTTCAGGTATGCTCTGTAGAAACTCTCTAAAGTCTGGAACTTGTTCTTCCAAGCATCCCTTTCCTGTTGCATCCTAACCAAAGCAAGTTGTAGCTCTTCTAGATCATCTAATAAGGGATGAGTGGTATTCACAAATAGATCAGGCATGGGTGTCTCCCGAGTATACGGAATCTTCAACTGAATGGCTCTCGATCGGGCCCACTGAAGATATGGCTCCAAAGAAATAGCACTCCTAGGTCCCAAATCCTTCCTACTATTCTTATGAATGTGACGCCAGGCCTTCACAATCTGCTCCCTAGATTCCCTATGGTCTTCTCCTTCCTTCAGAAAGGAACTACTCAAATGAATACTATTCGGTTTATTCCTCATCGGATAACCAAGCTATCGCCGTGCAACAACAAGGTTATGTTTAATTCCTCCCTTTGTACCAAGAAGCGGTACATTGGGGAAACTACCATAACTGTCAATAATCTCCACATCCTGATAAGCTTGATGATACCAATCAATATCCGAGTGAGTAAGTGACATGATCTTAGGAGCCCACCGAGGTTCCTTCCTGACATCCCAAAAAGCATCAGACTGAGGCATATGAGAGATGAACCACCGGTACAACAAAGACGTGCAACAGATAATCATTCCCCCATGATAAGAACTCCAAAGATGAACAGAGTAATAAGCATCACCTAACAGTGTAGGAACTGGGTTTCCAATCATGAAGATCATGATAGCATTAATGTCAACAAACTTGTCCATATTAGGAAATAAAAACAACCCGTAAGCAAGTAGAGCAAAGATGGCCTTAAAAGCGATTGTACTCTTCATCCTGGAAAAGTAACGAGCTTTCTCCAATAAGAACTGAGCTGGTAATCCTCTAATCCCTCCTTTAGTAGTCATATGGGCTTCCACTTCATACTTTCCCAGATAAATTAAAGCAGCAATCTCATGTGGTTTTGACTCACCCTCTAAACCAGTAAAAGGAACATGATCGGTAACAGGTGAATCCAATAGATAAGAATATTCCTCCAGTGTAGGCATCAACTGATCATCGGGAAAAGTAAAGTAGTGATACATCGGATCATAGAACTGGACCAAGGTTGAGATAATACCCTCCATCATCTTCAGCTTCATGAGAGGAATAATGGATCCATACTTCTTCCGAAAGTCTGCAGAACACTCGATCTTTGGAATTAGACTGACCAACTCATCTATCTTAGGATCCTTGAAACTGTATTTCCCGGTCTTTCTCTTTCCATAATCCATGGTTAAAAGTACCTGAGATATTCACAAATAGTCAACCTTTAAATCCCTTAAAATATTGTTTTCTTCAAAAGATGCTTATGAGTGCATGGATGTATGATGAAACAATCACACACAAGAGCACACATATAGGGTTCATAGGTTTAACTTCACGAGCATGAGGTAAAAGGTACTACCCATAAGGTGTTGGTATAAAAAGTTATCACCAACTGAACAAGGTTCTAGAGGTTCCTAGAGTCTACATCCTTCTTTCAGATATTACCAACTTCCTGATTAACTCGATAATTAGTAACATTCTCAAGAAAGACTCGTCCGAGCGTAGTATCGCGTGACAACTACTTACGGATTACTCTGTCATAGCTTCCGCACTACACCTAAAAGGCCAAGATGGGTTTGGTATTCTATGATCCTCAGTTTCAGCAGACTCCCAGGTCTAAAGCAGTACGTCTTCCCGATTACTCGGTAAACGACACTACAGTCAAAGGGGCCTCTACTGAGTGGGGGATCTCATGCCTCCTTTTTTGGGATTACTCCCTCAAAGTTAACATGACTATACCTCCCGTCCTATCTTAAAATTTTCCCAAGTTCGGGTATAGGACTTATGAGTAATCACCAAGCACCCTGAAAACCAGGAAAATCCAAAGAAACATATATACAAAATATAACACATAAACAACAATAACACATATACAAATATAAACAAAGATAGGCTCAACCCAATTAGGGATGGACCAGAAAGAGGTCAATCTTTCCCCAGTGAAGTCGCCATTTTTCTGTAGCAGTAGAAATGTTCAAGACTAAGCCATTAGATTGAATAGGTTTTATACAAATCAAAAATAAAAATCGCCACCGCGCTTTATTGTTTCCAAAGGAATGGGAAAAGAGCGAATAACCTAAAAAGAGGGGGAAACATTCAAGGTAAGGGGGTTGGTTATGCAAAGGGAAGGTATTATCATCCTAAACATCTATGGTACTCCACAGGAACCTCTTTGTAAAATCTGTATATTTTGGCTATAAAATGTGTTGTATAGAAATAGATGGTGGAGGTGAGAAGAGAAGTATTTTTTATGATTTTTGCACCCGCCGCGATTGCGAACCTTTAGTGCCTACGTACCACCTTTCGTGCAATAGGGGATCAGGGTACACATAGTTCCTCTTTTAAAAATTTGAAACACAAGTGTGTTGGTTATTTTTATGAGATAAAATATCATCGTCATTGTCCGTGTGGAAAAACATACTTACTATCCACAATCATGAGAAAGGAGAATTTGCATCATCTTAAAGTGGAGGATATGGCTTGGATTTTAGAATCAACAATGCCTCACTCAACACCCAAGTGGAAATATCTCACTTCACTACATATTGTAGAAGTATAGTTGTTTGCATCATTACAAGGATTGACAAGAGTCTAATCTTTTGAGAAAAGTTTAAGGATAAAAGCCAAAGTGGCAAAAATGATTTGAAATGAGATTGATTGACTTTTAGTCTTCTCACAAAAAGTGTCAAGGTATTATTAAGTTGATTGAAGTTTATTGATGAAAATGTTTTGAAAATGCATGGACCTAAGTCCAAGTTTATTACGAAAGTGTTTCAAGTATAGAAATAAGAAGAATTTTCAAAAGGAGGGAGAAGATTTTTGAAATTAAAGAAGATGGGAGGAGAAGAAGAGACTATCCTAAAGCATAAGCTAAAAGCTAAGGATAATATCCATCTAACCAACAAGAAGTCAAAGCATGACATTATGAGCCAAGATAGAATTCCCATTCTTTGGATTGAAACCAAGCAAGTAAAGATACTAGACCTCTTGAGAGAACCAAAGCTTCAAGTATATTAAGTCTTCACAAAAATTGGGCAGAGTAACGGCTGTATACAGGTGAATTCCAGATTACAAACAGAGAATGTAATCACAAAAACCTGCACACAAATCAAACAAGCAACCCAATGTCTTGAGGTAAACCTCAAGAACTCCAAACAAAATAATCAAATAAGATCACAAGGTCTCCAAGATAGGCCAAGGTTTCTAATCCTAAGTCCAAGAAAAAGTCCCATGCTCCATAATGCCAAGGATAGTAACCAAATAGTCCAAATACCATTAAATATTTTTTAGGGTTTATGTTGATTATTAAGTATTTTAAGAGAAGAAAGAAAGGCTCAAGTGAGCAAAGTAAAAATGGCAAGAAAATAAATGCTCAAATGAGCAAAGATGAAAATGGCATGAAATGAAAATGCTAAAAATAAATAGTACATAAAGCATAAAAAAGAATAAAAGCATAAGATAAAACAAGTAAATGATTAGTGGTTAGTTGTATGACCATCTTGAAACTTGCATTTGGAACTCATTAGAGGATTTGTAGAACCAAAGCCTCCACACAACAAGTTGCATTTGCTTTTTGTCAAGTATATCATCCATTTGGAATTCTCATAAGTACCATTTAATGATCAACGATGTTTAAGTGATCCGCGTTGACCAAAGGTGTTGTAGATCCATTAGAGGATTGGTAGAACCAAAGCCTCCACATAATGAATCTCAAGGTTATTGGATCAAAAGGATCAAATTAACATACTTGGGCTTGCAATCATAAGTTTGGGCCACAAATGATCATTTATTCGAATCGGGACAAAATTTAGCGCTATGTTAAGCAATCGTAAGTGCACTTATATAGAAGTCGCACCTATTTTGAGGCCAGTCAATAGCAATCTATGCACCACTTGTTTTGAGACATGATATAGAGATCATGCTCCAACAACATTTAGTACAATAAGAAGGGGATGAGATGAAGAGGATTAGGGTAAAAAAAGAATATACAAACCACATTTGAATTAAATTTTAATTAAACTATTATTAAAATCATTTATCCATTTTTTATTGAGTTAAACTCAACACCATGGATCCAATGATATTAATAAAGTTTATGATCCAAAACCTAACCCAAGATCAGCCAGAAAATAATCACAAAATAATATCATATTTAATATATACATTAAAAAGGTTAAAAAAGTTTTAAAAATAAAAAATAATGAGGAAAATATCAATTATGTTCAAATTAATCAAGAAATGAAAAATAAGGCCATAGAAAATCAGAAATGGATCCAAGTATTTTTACAAAAACTTTGGTAATTTTTAAAGGTCAGAAACTATTTTTAAACTATTTAAAATTGTTCAAACAAACATAAAATAGGTAAAAAATGGTAAACCTCAACATAAAATTCCATAAAATTTTCAGAAAGTCAAAAATATGCAAGATAATATTTATGAATTTTTTCAGAATTAAAAAATGTCAGAAAGTATTTTTTAGTTAATTAAAAGAAAACAAATAATACAAAAAATATAAAAAATATCAAATGTCAAAATAAAAATGTAAAAAAATATTCATGAGATCAGAAATAATTCAAAGTATTTTAGTGAATTTTTTCATAATATTTGGATAAAAAATAAAAGAGTTATGAATTTTTGAAAATTTAATCAATAAAAATATAAAATCAGAAAATAAAATAAAACCAAAAAGATATGGACCATCAGATCATAGTTAAAACGCGTTAGTAAGCTAATCCAATGGACCAGACGCATTGTGCTTGATACGGACCTTAGTGAAACGCACATGTGATCAGAAAAAGGGCAACCAATGAAATTAAAACGTTTGGCACGCTATCATTGGCTGAGACGAGACATGTCATCGTCTTCAACCTCTAGACACCCTGCAATGGGGATTTTGTGATATCCTTCAAATGGAAAAATTAGGATCTCAGGCTAACATCATTGAACTCGTCTCTTCAAGAAGATTCTAACACAACCATTGTGCCAAATTTATATATGGTATGGAGAGAGATATGAATCAAAAACTCAGAAAATAGCGAGCACCTTCAATTTGAGATTTCTCTATCAATTCTCAATGGATTTAAAAATTGTAAGCAGCATTAGAACCAGGAGAAAGAGTAGAATATATTAGTACTTGATTTGGATCCAAATGGTGGAGAATTCTACCTTTTCGAAGTTCAAGTAAGAAGCTCTGAAACTGGACTTATATAGCTTGAATTATGGCTCGTTTTGATTGGTTTATGTGCTGGAGAGTTTGTATGATGCTCAAGGATGATGAATGCGCAAAGAATTTTGGAAAAGGAAGCTTAAATTTCAGAAACTGAATTCAAAAAAAGTGGGTTCGTGTGAGGTTTTGGCAAGGTGTTCTTGGCTATCTATGCTTGGGAAAATGAATGGGGGTGACCCTCTATTTATAAGGAAGTGAATGGGAATGAAAATTTGAAGAAACAAGGAAGTTTGGAGGGAAATTGAGTGAAGGTCGAGCACGAGTGAAGTGTGACTTCATTTCCATCAAAACTCAGCCAAACCTTGCGTTTTGGGATGCTAATTACTTCTGGCAAGTTTGCTAATCAAGTTTAAATAATAAACACGCACAAATCTTGTGTTTAGAAGTCACATTATGGATTTCAAAATTCTGACTTTGTAAAAAATTCAGTTTCAAGTTACCAAATTCAAATCCATGGCATTTCCAACTCAAGGGGTCTTAGGGAATAATTCTTGATGCTTTGGAAAGACGAGGTTACAAGATTTGCAATGGAAAAATAATGGAATCAAATGGATGCTTGAGCTGAAAGTTACATGAAGTCAAAGTTGAACAAAAAGAGTTGACTTTCCATACTTATAAATATTTCAAATTCTTCTTCAAAAATGACCTATAATATTTTGTATCCAAACATGGCCTTCCACTTAGAATTTTCTCTTGACCAAAAAAGATGGAATGAAGTAGATCTCTTGAATGACATTTTGAAATTTGAACCACTCAAAATCTCCAAAAAATTAGCAAGTTATGACTTGTTGAAGTTGGCCAAAAATCATGAAATGACCTATAATCTTTTGCATATTTAAGGAAACTTCCATCCATTTTCTCACTTTGCACATAAAAGAAGGCATGAATTACACATTTTTAAGATCATCATGGAAAATAAATAGACTCAAGGTGATAAAAATTGACCAAGTTATGACCATTTGAAGTCACATATGGAAAATTGTGGATTCATCTGGATGACTTGTAATCTTTCTTCTCCACCAAGTTCCTTCCACATGAAAACTCCTTGGAACTTTTGAAGTGATTTGTTGGTAACTCTTTAAAGAGAAAGTTGTCTTTGGAATCACTCAAAAATACCAAAAGGTGAGCAAGATATGCTCCTTTGAAGTTTAAAACCCTAGCCTCTAGATCAAGAGAATGCTTTGAGGAACTTTGACATGTTTGAACAAACTTCTTGTGCCAATATTCTTTCTTTCTGAATAGAAGTTGTTGAGGATGATGATGAGGACTCATAACCACAAAAACCACTTCCATATATTGAAATTTAAGAGAAATGTGCTCTTGTGACCAATAGGAACAAGACCTTGTCCAATCATGACAACTTCTTCTCTTAACCCCTTGTACTTTTGAATCAATTTTGATAACTTTGAAATATGTTGAACCAAAATAAGCCTTGTCATGCCATTTATTCCAAAACAACTTCAATGGCGAGGTTTAAATTTCTCAAGATTTATTGACTAGGGCATGGAAATAAACTCATGAACCCATGAAGTAACTTGCTAAACCTCATTGCCTTTACCTACATTATTAACAAGTAAGATAAACCAACATTGCATTTTATTAATTAGGAAGAAAATCAAAGCAAAATATTCATGATCACAAAAGAAAACAAGTCAAGGTTCTTTGGGATTCCTCAAAGAGCAAAGCTAAAGATAGGGAGAAGAACTAAAATCCCTAATGTGATCTTGTTGTGATTGAATCAACATGGTATGATGAAGGGATCTTAGGGGGAAAAATTGTGGTACAACATGAGGCATGCATTTTGGGTCTGAAGGATGCCATTGATTTAAGGGTCAAGCATTTGAATGTATTCGGAGATTCCGCTCTAGTGATTAGCCAAGTAAAGGGAGATTGGGACACTAAGCATCCTAATCTTATTCCTTATAAGGAGCTTATGCTATCTCTGATTCCATACTTCGAAGAAATCATCTTTGAACACTTCCCTAGAGAAGAAAATTAGTTAACCAATGCTTTGGCCATAATGTCTTCTATGTTCAAGGTCAAATGGGACAACGAAGCTCCTATGATTACAATTGAGAGATTTTACGAACCTGCGCACTGCTATGAGCTTGACACTGACATAGAGAAGCCATGGTACCATGAGGTGAAGAGATACCTTGAAGCGCAAGAGTATCCTGAAGGATCTTTCATGAATGATAAAAAATACTTACGAAGATTCTCAACCAAATTCTTCCTAAGCAATTGAACCCTGTACAAATGCGACAATGATTCTACTCTACTCCGATGTATGGACAAGAAGGAGGCATAGAAAATTCTAGAAGACATGCATGATGGTCTCTTTGGGACTCACTCTAGTGGACATACTATGGCCAAGAAAATCCTGAGAGCTGGCTACTATTGGTCAACAATGGAAACTAATTGCCATCATCACTCAAGGACTTTCCACAAGTGCCAAATCTATGTTGACAAGGTCCATGTTCCTCCTATTCCTCTAAATGTCATGACTGCTCCATGGCCGTTTCCAATGTGGGACATTGACATGATTGGAGAGATTAAACCTACTGCTGCCTCATTTGCCTCAGTCACAAAGAATGTTGTAGCCAGATTCATCAAGCATAACCTCATATGCCGCTATGGTATCCCCGAAAGGATCATCACTGACAATGAAACCAATCTCAACAATGCTATGATTACAGAACTTTTCACTCAGTTCAAAATCAAGCATCACAATTCTTCTCCTTATAGACCTAAAATGAATGGTGCAGTGGAAGAAGCCAACAAAAACATTAAGAAGATTGTGCAAAAGATGGTAGTAACCTATAAAGACTGGCATGAGATGTTATCGTTTGCTCTTCATGGCTACCGTACTTCATCTCAGACATCGACTAAGGCAACTCCCTTTTCTTTGGTCAATGGCATGGAAGTTGTCCTGCCAATAGAAGTTCAGATTCCCTCCCTAAGGATTATGAATTAAGCAGGCCTAGGTGAAGACGAATGGATTCATACAAGATTGGATCAGTTGAACTTGATCGATAAAAAGCGACTGGTTGCTGTTTGTCATGGTCAGATGTACGAGAAATGTATGATCAAGGCTTTCAACAAAAAGATCAGGCCTAGAGTATATCAAACTGGTGACTTGGTAATAAAGCGCATCATCCTTCCACAAGGTGATCCCAGGGGCAAATAGACTCCCACTTAGAAGGGCCATTTGTTGGCAAGAAAGTTTTCTCTGGTGGTGCCATGATGCTGACTACTATGGACGGTGAAGATTTCCCACATCCTGTGAACACGGACATAGTTAAAAAATACCACGCATAAGAGACCCGCTAGGTTGACACACCTAGGCAAGATAAGGGCATCCCTGCGAACAAAATGTTTGGGCAAAAATTATGGATATATGCAAAATATTGTACACCCGGCAAGTCGAAAACCTGAACTGGCGACTTGGGGAAAAATGGGTATCCTGGTGGGCTGAAAACTCGAAAGGGAGGTCCAGGAAAAAGTTAAGGATTGAAAGCCTATGACAATGTACCGTGGAATCACCACAATCGACTTTATTACCAAGGTCCGAGTTCAAACAATCCAAGATCAATCCAATCAACTTCTGTCAATGGAGAGAGATGCTCGAAGACATTGGGGCAATAGTAGAGTTGGAACATAATGAGATCATTTCCACATGGTTGTTATTTTTGTTTTCAATTTTGTTTTCCTTTCGACGATTTCCTCTTACTAGGATCTCTGTCTCTTTGTACAAAAACACCTACTCATGGGCAAAACATCAATACAAATATACTTTGAAGTGCAAACTTTTTGTTTTTGTTTTGAGTGCAAAGACGTCCAATGACTAAAATTGAAAGAACATATGCATATGAACATGATTAAACTATTTAGAAAATATGTGTTGCAAAGCAGCAACAAGCATCTCTTTAATGCAGTTGAGATATCCCCACAGAGTCATCTCATTAGCATTATCCCCACAGAGCCTGCTACAATAAACCTTTGTCCCAACAGAGTTGCCAACAAAAGTTGGATTTATGCAACCCTCGACCAGAGTTTTCAATCTCTCGACAACCCTCTCCCCAGCTGAGTTGGTCTTAAAAGTAGAAGCCTTGTAGATTTCTTCCTAAATAATTCACCTTGCTAGCATGTCATTAAATATTCTCTTCAATGGGGTTTATTCCCGAACAAAACAATACACTCCCCAACGAAATCATTCATGTTCAAACAACTTTCAGTTATTATGAAGCCTGGACCCGACCAAATAATAGTTTAACTTCTCGAGATATTGTAAAGCTTGGACCCGACCTGACAACAGTTTAACTTCTTTTCCATAGTAGAGTTTGCCTCTACCCCCAGCAAGTTACTGAAAAGCCTGGATCCGACTAGATATCAGTTCAACTTCATTCTTTCAAGCAAGTTACTGCAAAGCCTGGACCCGACCAAATATCAGTTCAACTCCATCCTTTCAAGCAAGTTACTGTAAAGCCTGGACCCGACCAAATATCAGGTTAACTTCATCCTTTCAAGCAAGTTACTGCAAAGCCTGGATCCGACCAGATATCAATTCAACTTTATCCTTTCAAGCAAGTTAATGCAAAACCTGGACCCGAACAAATATCAGTTCAACTTCATCCTTTCAAGTAAGTTACTTCAAATCCTGGACCCGACCAGATATTAGTTCAACTTCATCCTTTCAAGTAAGTTATTGTGAATCCTAGAGTTCGACTAGATAACAATTAACTTCATCCACCTCAGAAATTTGCTTTGAAACCTGGAATCTGACCAGATAACAATTTAATGTTAGTAAGTTGCTACAAAACCTGGAATTCGACCAGATAACAATTTAACTTCACTCTCCCAAGTAATTTTCTGTGAAGCCTGGAATCCGACCAGATAACAGTTAATTTAATCTTCCCCGCCAGGAATAACTCCCCAGTAGAGAAGTGGACAACCAAAATTCCTGAACTTTATTCCTCCAAGCAGAAATCAACACCACCCATAGAGTTTCCTCGTGCAAAGAGCCAAAGTCAATATTTCCCAGCGGATTTCTCCTCAAACAAAAAAACAGGAATTCCCAGCGGAAACATTCTAAGCAAAGTTGAAGATACACCTACTCTCCAACAACATTTCGGGATTCAGCCTCCCAAGGCACCCCAATATGTTGTCGAGGATTTATTTTCCTAGACAAAGACACGCTGCAATGAATGCATCACATTCATAAACCATAACACATACATGACAAATGCATACAACATAATCTCATTTATTTTGAGAACATTATTATGCCATGCATACATCTGCATGCAACTAATCATCTTCCTTGCAGGAAAAATCAAACAGGCAAATGAAGACCTCTTCTGGTTAGATTTGGTTCTTCAAAATTAACAACAGGCAAAAGACATCCACTATCTCAATATAAATCAATCAAAAGATTTATCCTGATACCTTCCCCAGTCACTCTGGATGGCATCTTTAATCCCATTCCCTACACAGTCAACTAACACATCATCGAGTGCAAATTTCTGGGCACTTTAGTGTTCAATCATCTTCCACCTTCAAGTCACGAATGGCGGGCTCGCCAATCTAACTCTTCAGGCTTAAGAAGATTGAACAGGGGCAGCTGTTGTACCCCAAAATTTTCCCTCTCATTTCTCAAGAATTTTCTCACGAGATATTCCATGACTCAAGTTTGCAGCACTGATACATCAATTTAGGTTCGGAATTGGCACAAGGGCAAAATGGTCAAAATGCACACTAAAAAGTTAAACTTTGACTTTTGGATCAAAATCAAGTTTCAAGAATCACATTTCATCAAGACATGTTAGAATATGAAGTTGGTTCATCAAGAAAATCAAAATTCAAAATTACTCTGGAAAAGTCAAAGTTCTAAACACTTAGAAATTTTTCTTAGTGTTAAGAAGGTATGATAAGTTCAGAATTTTTGGCCAGATTTTCATCATGATGCAAGATGATTCAGGAAAAACTTCTGACACAGAATTTGTATATATCAATGGGATCTAAAACGTTGTAGAACATAACTCCTCCTAGAAATACTGGGATTTCAAGTTATAAATCCTTGAAGACATGTCCATGAAAAAACACTTAGTAAATTCTGAGCATTTCCAAGTCAGAATTTGATTAGAACTTTTGGGCCACTTTTCACGTAGGTACAATCAGAGTTTGCAAAAATGATTCAAAGAGGGGTTACAAAGCATGTTACAAGCTTTCTGAAAGGTCTGATAACTCCTTCAGATCATGCTGGAGCAGGGAGAATCAAAGATCAGAAGTTGAACATTTGTTAGGTTTATGCTGAACTTCTGATCCAGTTTCAAGCTATGCTGCATTGCAGGCCTTCTTGCTTGTTAAATATCATCATAATTTAATGCTTACACCAACTTTTGAGTCCTTATCCCAGTGTCTAAGCCTTTATTTAAAAGATCTTCCCACATGTGGCATAAAAGTACCACTGCTGTCCTTGAAAAGCAAACTTTTGTACAAAGTCTATTTTGAGCCCATACTTTACTTTGTTTCTGAGTGTACTTCCCCATAAATCATGCCTACAAACTCAAATTATGCGTGTTTAAAGCTGCTAACCGCCCTACCTTTCCTTGAAACCATGCTTGTCTAAACTTGCTTCAAAAACAAGTCAAGGATCCATAACACATGATGGTTGTACTCCTGACTTCTCCAAGCTTCTAAATCCTTTGATTATAAATTAAACTTCATCTGCAAACTGAAAGAGGATTGAAAATTGAAAAAGCTCTGAAACCTTGCTGAAAATTCCCAAGAACCTGAAACTGCAACACAAACACAAAACCTGCTAGTTTCTGATTTTTGCATCCAAACTCTAATTTTCCTTGTGCGTTTCTTGGCCAAATCATCCATACAATTTCTGAACTTTGCATATTGACAGCTTCAGAGCATTCCAACCAGCCATAACTCAAGTTAAGGGTTTCTTTAGCTTTCTGAGAACTTGAGGAAGCTGACTAGAACATCACTGCAATCTGAACCAGGCTCTAACCCACAGAACAATTTCTAGCTGCAAGATACTCTGGCTGGCGCAAAGAAGACGATGAAGTTCATTATCAGAACTTACTTTGTAATATATGTCTATGTTTTTTCTTCTAATACCAGATGTATAGCCATCCCAGTGGTAGAGAGCGCACACATAAGGAATTAGTGTTAAGGGTCTGAGGTTCTAGCCCCAAAAGCATCTTTTACGTTTATTTCTTAACATTTTCACCCCATTATTTGTCAAACAATATTCCTAGACCAGAATTTCTAGATAAACCCCCACCTCCCATTTGCTTGTCAAAATAGTACTCATGGACCAGAACTTCTAAATATTCTCATCCAACAACATCGTTACCTCATTTACCCATTAACATAACTTCTAGCCTTCCAGTAACACTAGAACTTCTAGGTTTCCAGCTGCATCAGAACTTCTAGGCTCTCTCAGCAATCAGAACTTCTAGGCTTTCCTTTGTTCATAGAAAACCCAGAACTTTAGTGCGTCTGGATCCAGAACTTCTGGCTTTCCCCATTTCTGCTAATATTTTCTTTCTGATTTGCAGTGCGCCTGAGTCAGAACTTTTTCTCTCTATTGTTTCTATTCTTTCGGCAACACGCTGGCTCTAACTCTTATTCTCTTATTATTTTTATCATCACTTTTATTTTCCTTAATCAAAAACACCAAAAATTCTTTATATTCATATACTTTGCTTTATTTCTTTTAAAACAAAAAGATTAAAACATTTTCTTAAGCAAATTTATTTCTTCTCTTAATAAAAACAAAACAAATCTATTTTTACCTTTCAATTCTTGTACATTATTTCAATATGGTTGTAATAGATAATTAGGACTTTAATTTCTTGCAACCCCCATTTGTAAATTTGTACACCCCATCCCCAAGTGATTGTAATAGTGTAGGATATTTATTTTCCGCAATTTATCGCTTTCATATAAATGCTAGTAATTAGAGTTTCTATGAAAAGATAAAATCAATACTTAGAAAGCCCTAATTCAAGATAAATCAAGCATGAAATACAAACATTTGCACACTTGCATCTCTAGGGTTAACTCCACTTGTTGCCTTATGAAAAATGGTCATGTTATGCATGTGAGGCGTCTTAGCAAAAATAATAAAAAATACAAGATCATAGTTATGATACGGTGGGAGAACTGACTTGAGGTTTTGTGTTTGTGTTTGCAAATTTTGCGATTTTAGCAAGAGTCTCCACCAACTTTTCTTTTATCCAAATAGGAAAGGTGAAAAAGCACAGGAAAGACCTTTAGAGATATTTTCTTGAGTTCGGGGGGTAGATTATGAAAAGAGAAGGTATTAACACCCTTTACATCCATGGTTTTCCATGGGCTCTTAGTTACTTGCTAGATCACTTGCTTTTGTTTGAAAAATGTGCTTTGTGTGGTTTTTGAAAGTATTTTGAAAAGGCGCCATCGTTTAGGCAAACTTTGCAATAATTCTCGTTCGTAAGAATGTATACAAAGTGTTGATCTTTTGAAAATATTTCAATGTTTGGAAAATGTTTTTGAAAGTGTATGTGATTGTTTTTTTGAAGATAGCAAGGATGTTTGTTTTGAAATTGAGCAAGTAACTAAAAGTAATCTACCTACTCGAAAAGTCTTAGATATGCTTTTCCTACTCCTTTAGATGTTGCTATCTTACCATTGAATTGGTTAGAAGCCCCATCGTTGGATGTGAAGGGACGGTGTTGTACCCCAAAATTTTCCCTCCCATATTCTTCAAGATTTGCCTTCAAATTGCTCAAGATTGCTCAAGGATTGCACAGTCAAACCATCTCCTAAGCCAGTTGAAATTAGGGTTTTGCTTCTTTCAAGGAGTTTGAGGTTTTAAATGGTTCAATCAAGTCTCATAGGCCTATAAACATTCTCAAGCACCTACATGCCAAGTTTCAAGGCTTACAGTGCCAAATTGCACAGTCAAAAGCTCCATTTGATTCACAGTCAACTACAGGGGCAAAATGGTCATTTTGCAGTCAAAACTCAAATTTTTGGTCAACATCTTATTTTGAGCTCACAATCATCATTTGATCAAATCTTGATCATGATTCCACAAGCATGGCTCAAAAATCATCAAGATGCAAAAGTTACTATTTTTGGACAGTAGAAAAGTCAACTGTATATTGACCAAGGCATAACTTTTTCATGGTTCATCATAAAAATACCATCCAATGCTCATTTTGAAGGGGATGACATTTCCTACAACTAATCTTCACACTCCAAGTCCAAGAAATGCTCTCATAAAAAGTTATCAATTTCTACATTATAGGCCAATTTCAAAAGTCAAGAAAAATGCACTTTAAGTCAAAGACCATAACTTGAGATTGGTAAATCCAAATGACATGGGACCAAAGGCATTGGTTATAGGACTTCAAGACCTTTCCAAAATTTCCAAGAACATGTTCATATGATCCAAATTGAGCAAGATATGCATTGGAGAAGTTGGAAAATTTTTGTGAATTTTCAAAAGTCAACTTTGCTCAAAACACTTTGTTTTTGCTAATGGGCCTCAAATTTCTTCTTGAAACTTTATCCATGATCTATGCACGACCCATCAAGCTTAAATTGATTTATTTTCTTATTTTTTATTAATTAATTGGATTTTTAATCAATTTTAATTCATTTAATTAATTTAAATTGTAGGAAATACAAAAGATTTGATTTTTCAATCTTTTTGTGAAGCAAAAGTGGTCAATATATGCTGGAAAATTCGTGTTCAAATCAAAGGAACAAGAATCTCCAAATTTAGCAAGTTTTTTCAATCAAAAAGATTCAAAAATATTTGATTTTCAATCAAATATTGAAACATCAATTCCATGGATTTCTTGGCAAAGATTTGACCTAATTCTATTCTATTATATATACAGAAGCTAACCCTAATGCCACATACGTGAATTTGCTGCAGAAGAAGCCATAGCAACATTAAAAAAAACTCAAGAAACTTGAAAACTGTTTTCTATCTTCCAGGCCAATTCAAGGACTTTTGTTGATTTCAATACATTGTTGGATGTGTCAGGGACGTGTTGCAATCGAAGCCAAGCATTAAAGCTCAAGAAATCCTCAAGAACAGACCCACGGTTTGCATATTTTTTTCATAATCGAAACTCATGATTCATGCATCATTAACATGATTTCTTATTCGTTTTGTGTTGCTAGAACTCACAGGAAACTAATGGCATAGTTTAATTGGATTATAGTGTACAGAATCACAAGTTGCCATGTTTGAATTTTAGGGTTCATGAACCTTGGATTTGGGGCTTTACAGTACAAGAAAAATTAAGCTTCATAAGACCCATGGTTGAACTCGTTGAGACAAGACGAATCCAAAGCCATCCTCGCGAAACATTTATGTAAAGCATAGAGCTAGTCACTATTTTTCGTCATCCTATTTTGTGGGGGTTAAAAACCCCCGCTATCTAATGTATTTTTATGCAGGCGAAGGAAGAAGACGATTAAGTGTTGATACCTCATTGATCAATTCAAAAAGAGGGCGCGCGTGTTTTGTTTTATAGCATATTATTTATTTTCTGAATATAATATTCGCTTGTCATTCTAATAACAATTGCAGCGAAATGGCGCAGTGGATGGTGCGTTGGCCAATGATCATTGGGACCTGGGTTCGAATCCCAGGTCCCCCAAAACTCTTATAATATTTTTCATAACATGTTCACATGCAGGTTCCTTAATAGTGTCTACCATGTACTGCAAACATCCAAGCGCCATGTGTCTCTAAGCCCAGATCTGAAGGCCAAGCGTGAGTGACTACCATGCGCCCAGTCAACCAACGCCCTGGACGATCAAGAAAGTCAAACGGACTGGCAAACAAATGGGCCTGGAAATTGCTTCTCCACCTCCTTCTGGGTCCAGCACCCCCCTTGTTTCTTTTTTTTCTCTTTATTTATTTAATTATTTTATTTTTATTAACTATTATTATTATTTAATTAACATAATTAATTATTTTCCTAAGAAATTCAGAACATTTTAATTATTATTATTATTATTATTATTATTAATTTCACCTTTTATTTATTATTTTTGTAAATAAATTCTAACATAGATTAATTTAGTTAATTAGGTCAAATTTAACTTTTTTCACAATAAATAAAATTCATGTAGAATTAGGTTAATTAATATATTTAACTATTTTATTTTATTTTCATTAAAAACATAAAAAACTTAAAAAACATTTCTTTTATTTAATTAATTAGAATTAGGTTTAATTTAATGCAAAATAACCAAAATTTCTCTCTTTCTCAAAAAAGGGTCAAAACCCTAAGGACTTCTCTGATTTAATTTCTCTCGCGCGCATATCATTTTGATCATATTTATGTAATTTCTCCGAGAATGTAATAGATAATTAGGACCCTTTTTTATCGCTTTCTTTATTTTCTCGCATTTACTTTTCAAGGGTTATGTTTTTGGCGATGTAAATACCCGACGCCTTGTAATAGCGTAGATTTACTTTCCGCAATTTACTTTCTGCAAATTATTAACTGTTAACTATGCATGACAAGACTTGTTCTCAAAATAAAATCAAAATGTAGCTCACCATAATACATGTGCAAAGATAATATAAACTGAATCCTGACACACTCGCACATGCCACTCCTAGGGTACGCCTCACTTGGTTGCCTCGACGTGGTCATTGAGTATAGGGTGTTTTAGAGGTCGCCCTCTTGTCTAAAGATCCAAGTTGCCTCGAAACGGTTGCCTCGGATAAAAAGGATCTAGGACATTAGGGTTATCGCTAAGGCGTCCTACTATTGCTTTGGTGACCACACATGTCCCTATAATCGAATTGACCCGAATAACTCCAACGACGGTGCTACCTACTTCTCAATAGTGGGATAGTACTGTCTAAAGGACATTTACACAGCTTAATTTCTTTTGAGTAGGTAGATTTCTCCTGGGTACTTGCTCTTTCAAAAAACAAAAATACTTTTCGCACCTACACTTTTCAAACAAAAGTTTTCAAACAAACACTTCATACACTCTTGAGGACTGATACAAGAGTTACCTAGAAGTTTTCAAAACAAACTTTTTTTCAAAACCCATAAACACAAGAAAAGCAAACATTTTTGAAAACATAGTGAGCAAGTACCTAAGAGCCCGTGGATAACAATGGATAGAAAGGGTGCTAACACCTTCCCTTTCTATAATCTACCTCCCGAACCGAGAAACATCTCGAAAAGTAATTTTGTTGTGCTTTTGCCCTTTCCTTGTTGGAGAAAATAAAAGACGGTGGCGACTCTTGCTTACCGCGACATTTCGCGAACCAGCATTAAAAAACAGTCAGTTCTATTTCCACCGATCACAGAACTGGCGACTCTACTGGGGACTAATTTATAAGTGAGGTGTACCTTAGGATTAGATCATTCTATATTTTCAATTGTATGCCTTGTTTGCTTTAATATTGTGGGCTTGCATCAGAGTTTCATAGATCCTAACCCGGATCTGGGGGATACCTTTTAGAAGTAGCAACAAACTGTGAGGGAACTGTGCGGGGTATACCGACATGGTTGAAGCAGTTGCTACGTTGATGTGGAACTTTGGTGAGTACCGGTAACCCTTGAGTCAAGTCAAGGAGAGTACGGGGCCGCCGCGCGGTGTCGTGAAGCATCAACTGACCTAGAACCTTACTTGACCATCCTGGCCTCTTTAGGGGTAGTGAGATGACCGACTTTGGTGCAGTTCGAAGTTGGTAGATACTCGATACTACACTCATTGAGGGTTGCTTTCCTGGAATATTTTGGTCGCCAGTTAAGTGGCTAAATCAAAACAATGAACATAGAAAACAATCCAATGATTTTGAGCTCCTTAGAACCCGGTCACTATTTTCTAGGACAGTTTTTGAGCCAACCAACTTCAAGAGGGTAGTACCTAAACTTCATGCTGGCCTAAACTCTAAGGGACGTCTTGTGTGCCTTCAAACTTGAACTACTTGCATATTCTTGTTATCTGACAACATGGGTTCCTTGCAGGTTTTGTTTACAGTCCTTAATCTAGACTTATAACATGGCTTACTTACATCACTTCACGCATAGCATGCACATCATAACATCATACCATTGCATGCATCCTGCATAAGGGCTAACCCATTTCAAGGATCTCAAGGGTTTGTGATGCAGGTCATGATGAACCAACTGTCTAGCAAGGGGCAAAGGGGATTTATTTTCCTCTAGCCAAGGTTGTTTGGAGATCAAAAACATGATGACTTGAGTCAGGGGCTATGACCCACTTGATATGGTGAGCCTTGACTCTTGAAGAAGGACTCTCAACAACATGAAGTTCCTTCAATCAAGCTACAAAATTCAAATTCTAACAATTTTCTTGTTTACCCCGCGAGATCCTTGAAAACATTGCATACATATATCATACATATCATTGCATTACAGGTACCCTTTTTACAGGTCACTTACCTTCTTCGTTGTTTATTTCAGCAGTCCTCATGTCTACCGAACCTTCTACTGAACAAGTTATCAAGGCCCTCCAGGCCCAGAATGCCCAGTTCCAAGAGATGGTTATGAGCCTAGCCCAGGGTCAACAGGAGTTGAAGACCTTGCTTATGAAGAAGAAGAAGAAGAGGACCGTTTTGTTCAACACTAGACGCAGATCTGGGAATGGATCACAGAATGAGGTTGAGCTGACTACCCCATTTGTAGGGAAATACAGTCCACAAGAGAGAAGGGTTCCTAGTCCCGTGGTCTCCGACGACGAGACGGATTATAATGATGAACAGTACCCTCCTGCTGAGGATAGGTACAAGCAGCTAGAGGACCGTTTAAGTGCTATGGAGATTCAAAATGTGCCCGGGTTGGACTTTGGAGACCTAGGCTTATCCTCTGGGGTGGTGATTCCCCATAAGTTCAAGGCATCTGCTTTTGTAAAGTACGACGGAGCTTCCTGTCCTAAGCTGCACCTCTGATCGTATGTAAGGAAGATCCAACCTTATACAGCTGACAAGAATTTGTGGATCCACTTCTTCCAGGATAGTCTTTCAGGGACTCAACTCGAATGGTTCTATCAGCTGGATGGAGCCAGTATTCGTAACTGGGAGGATTTGGCTACTGCGTTTTATAAGCAGTATCAGTATAATTCCGACCTCGCTCCTACTCGTACCCAACTCCAGGGTATGTCACTAGGGACGGGCGAAGGATTTAAGGAGTACGCTCAAAAGTGGAGAGACCTTGCTGGAAGGGTGCAGCCACCTTTAACTGACCGTGAACTTGTTGATATGTTTCTGAGGACCCTGTCTAGTCCGTTCTTCAACCATCTGATTGGGAATTCTTCTGCTGGGTTTACAGACCTTATCTTGACTGGTGAAAGAATAGAAGCTGGTATCAAGTCGGGGAAAATATAGAAGGGTGACTCCTCGAACACTGAGAAAAAACCATTCAAGAAAGAATCTAGTGCTGTCTATGGTTCAAGAAGACAGAATAGGTCCGAACACCGCCAAGATGTCAACGCGGTAGTTATTTCAAAACCGGCCAGTGCTCCTCAACATCACAACCAACAAAGGGAAGAGAGACCTAGAAGGAAATTCACTCCCCTCAGCATGACTTTGTCCCAGATATTACCACAGTCGCTGAAGACCATTTTGGTAACTCTAAGGGACCCTCCTAAGAATCCGAACACTACACCTTCAAGTTATAACCCCAACGGCCGCTGCGCTTATCATTCTGACAGCCCGGGGCATGCTACCAATGATTGTTGGACTTTGAGGAACAAGGTGCAGGACCTAATCGATGCAAAGGAGGTCGAGTTCGAAGCGCCCGAGACTCCCAATGTGATCACTGCTCCGTTGCCAAAACATGGCTAGGATCCAGAGACTTTTGTTCATTTGAATTCTGAAGTTGTATTTTTCTTTGCTTATTCAAACAATTATCATGTCAAACTCTTTTATTTCATTAATGCATTACATATGCCTGTTTTGAATCAATCCATTCGTATTCACTATATTCAAATTGTTTTCATATTTGTTGATGATCAACTCTCGATTGAAAAATTCTAAACCTTTTGAAGGAGGATGACGAAAACGATACCACGATCTTTACAGTATGCTTTTGAACAGACCCCGCTGACGATGTACATGCATTGTTTCAAATCCTAAACAGTGGAGTTATAAGGAAGATAATCCCTCGTCAACCCCTTTGAGCCAAAGAAGTCAGAGTTTTTCTTTTCACAAAAAAATTAAAACCCTTAATCATAACCTGGGGCAGGGTAGTCTTCTCAGTTGATCCAGGTGCACAATGAATGGCATCAAAGGAATCCTTCCAAAACAAGAGACAATGATGGTTCCGAATAATCGTCAAGACAGGCAGTCATTATCTCTCAAAATGAAAGCCCAATAAGTCAAAACCTATGAAGGAGACTTACAAAAACTGGGGCATCCCGCTGACTGTAAATACAAAAAGAAACAGTTCAGGCAAAAAACAGGGATAACGAAAATCAAAAAAAGAAAAGAGGTCCTACAAACCATCAACAAAAAGAAATGACTGCCTATTCAAAATAAACTATCAGTATCCGAACCGTCACCGAAATATCAAAGCAAAGACTCAAACACGATTTAATGCATGATTAACTGAGTTTAGGATTGAAGAACATCATGAAGAGCGGGTGGGAACAAATATACTTTGAGCCTTTATCCTTTGTTTCTTAAACCGTGAACCAGGCCACGTTATAACCCTTAAAAAGTCCTAGCTGAAGCATGGGTTAGTTCGAAAGCATACTATTACAAAAGGTATCCTGACTCCTGTAGGGTTGCTGTAAAATCCTGAGTTGACATCACATTTTACAAAAATTCACTTATTTTTATTGAAAACTGCATTTTCAAAAATTTCAAGACAGACATAAGCTTTGCATTCTTAAAATAACATTGTTTGCATATGACTATTTGTTCAAACAGCAGAGAAATTCGCACGAAAAATATCTAGTGAACAAAAACACTTCCAATCAAGGGGCACGACATGATCATTATCCATCATCTGGGGCAGTCAAGTCAAGATTCAAGGAATCTCTCAAAATGCCAAATAGCCAGGGGCAGATCTCCGTCTGAATCACTTGGGGCATGGGACATGAATTCCAGCAACGAATCTTGCACGATCAAACATCTTCTGGTAGTATGGCAACTCAACACTATTGACGGTGACAACTCCCTGCATCCGGAGAGCGTGGACATAGTCGAAAAAATACTACGCATAATCAAAGACCCGCTAGGTTGACTGGCCTAGGAAAAAATAAGGGCTTCCCGGCGAACCAAAAGGGTTCGGGCAAAAATAAGGGATGAAAATGGAAAAAAATCTGTACACCCGGCAAGTCGAAAACCTGAAAAGGCGGCTTGGGCAAAAATGGGTATCCTGGTGGACTGAAAACCCGAAAGGGCGGTCCAGGCAAAAACTAGGGATCAAAGCGTACGACTATGTCCCGTCATCTCATCATTTGCCTACCAGAAAAAGATTTGTCAATCGGCGGTTATCAAGCACCTCAGAGGCCTTCTTCTCCCGCAGAAACTGGGGCAATAAGAATTGTCTGAACTGTACAAGCTGCTCTGTCCTCGAGGTACCAAGGTAAGTTCAGCTGAAGAATGTAACTAGGATACCTTCACTCCCCGCATAGTAAGACAGGATTCAGCAAAACTCTCTCCAAGCAGAGTTGGTCTCCCATCAGCCCTAAAAAGGCACGGTATCCCTAGCAAGTGAACAGTACTCTCCCCAAGCAGAGTTGGTCTACCATCAGTCCTGGGAAAGTTGGGTATCCCTAGAAGATCTTAATATTCCCTAGTAGAATATACAGATGTCCTCCAAGCATCCCCGACAGTCTTAATATTCCTCAACGAAATATAAGATTGTTCCCCGGAGGAATACAAGATACCCCCAGTGGAGCCCTGTCCTCAAAAGTTTCCCCCAGGAGAGTTGAACCATCTCCCCAGTAGATTCTGGAAGCTTATCCCCGGCAGAGTGCAAATATCTCTCCCAGCCTTGTTCAGAAGGTTATTCCCCACCAGAGTCTAACTGGGTTATCCTCAGCAAATTGCAACGGAAATATCGTCCTCAGCGAAGTTCTTTCTATCCCCTAGTGGAGTTCATCAAAATCCCCAACATAACTTATCAACGAAATCCCCAGCGGAGTCATCATTAAGATCTCAGCGAAGCATCTCTTCCCCACAGAGTAATCCCCCGCAAAGTAATCTCTTCACCAGGTTTATTCCCCAACGGAGTCATCTTCTCCTACCGGTTTATTCTTGCAATCATCTTCGTTCATCATCCCCAACGGAAGCGAAGGACTCTACTCTTCAACATCAGCCCAGGATTCAACGAACTTCCCGGTATTCGCCAAGGATTTATTTTCCCAGACAAAGATACATTCATAAACATCACATTGTTATACATCATGATACATGCATATACGCATCATATCATACAATCTCATTTATGTTGAGAACATCATTGCTTGATCCATCTCATTCATTGCATATGACTGACCTTTACCTTTAAGGAAAGATGCAGTTAAACTCTAAATTCAGTCAATAGAGACAAATTCAGTCAAAAAAGATAACCTTTCAATGAAGACAACCCGTCAATAAAGACAACCTATCAATGAAGACAACCTGTCAATGAAGACAACCTGTCAATGAAGACAACCTGTCAATGAAGACAACTTGTCAATGAAGACAGCCCGTCAATGAAGACAACCCGTCAATAAAGACAACCCGTCCATGAGGACAACCCGTCAAAAGAGACAACTCGTCAAAGAAGACAAAACCTGGTTCAGTTAAATTGATTCCTAAAGATTTTTCTGAGATAACCTGTCAGTAGAGACAACCCATCAACCTTTCTGAGTTCCAGATTCGATACCTGTATCTAGCCAGGGCATATCTGTGAGCGATTGATTGTAGATCTATACCTGAAACCAGACAGGAAAGTTATCTACATGAAGAGATTGAAAATCAACACCTGTAACAGGCCAGGAAATTATCTTTCATTCTCAGGTCAGAGGTCTACACCTGTATCCAGCCAGGAAAGCTATCTCGACCAACCTTTTGAAGTTCCAGATTCGATACCTGTATCTAGCCAGGGCATATCTGTGAGCGATTGATTGTAGATCTATACCTGAAACCAGACAGGAAAGTTATACAAGAAGAGATTGAAGACCAATACCTGTAGCAAGCCAGGAAGTCATCTTTATTTCTCAGGTCAGAGATCTATACCTGAATCTAGACAGGAAAGCTATCTCGACCAACCCTTTTTCGGATTAATACCTGTAACTAGCCAGGAAATATCTATGAACGACGAATTGTAGATTAATACCTGAAACCAGACAGGACAACTATCTACTCGGCCAACTCAATTATTCAACAAACATTTCCAGATGGCATCTATAAGCCCATCCCCGACAAGATTTTGTCACATCTCCAGATGGCATCTATAAGCCCATCCTCCTATCCATCATCTCTCCAAATGGCATCTGTAAGCCCATTCCCGATATCACAATGCTAATACTACACCATGCGAGTGCAAATTTCTAGGCACTTTAGTGTTCAATCATCTTCCACCTTCGGATCACGAAAGGCGCGCAAGCCAATCTACATCCTCAGGTTTAAGAAGATTGAACAGGGGCAACTGTTGTACCCCAAAATTTTCCCTCCCATATTCTTCAAGATTTGCCTTCAAATTGCTCAAGATTGCTCAAGGATTGCACAGTCAAACCATCTCCAAAGCCAGTTGAAATTAGGGTTTTGCTTCTTTCAAGGAGTTTGAGGTTTTCAATGGTTCAATAAAGTCTCATAGGCCTATAAACATTCTCAAGCACCTACATGCCAAGTTTCAAGGCTTACAGTGCCAAATTGCACAGTCAAAAGCTCCATTTGATTCACAGTCAACTGCAGGGGCAAAATGGTCATTTTGCAGTCAAAAGTCAAATTTTTGGTCAACATATTATTTTGAGCTCACAATCATCATTTGATCAAATTTTGATCATGATTCCACAAGCATGGCTCAAAAATCATCAAGATGCAAAAGTTACTATTTTTGGACAGTAGAAAAGTCAACTGTATATTGACCAAGGCATAACTTTTTCATGGTTCATCATAAAAATCCCATCCAATGCTCATTTTGAAGGGGATGACATTTCCTACAACTCATCTTCACACTCCAAGTCCAAGAAATGCTCTCATAAAAAGTTATCAATTTCTACATTATAGGTCAATTTCAAAAGTCAACAAAAATGCACTTTAAGTCAAAGACCATAACTTGAGATTGGTAAATCCAAATGACATGGGACCAAACACATTGGTTAGAGGACTTCAAGACCTTTCCAAAATGTCTAAGAACATGTTCATATGATCCAAATTGAGCAAGATATGCATTGGAGAAGTTGGGAAATTTTTGTGAATTTGCAAAAGTCAACTTTGCTCAAAACACTTTGTTTTTGCTAATGGGCCTCAAATTTCTTCTTGAAACTTTATCCATGATCTATGCACGACCCATCAAGCTTAAATTGATTTATTTTCTTATTTTTTATTAATTAATTGGATTTTTAATCAATTTTAATTCATTTAATTAATTTAAATTGTAGGAAATACAAAAGATTTGATTTTTCAATCTTTTTGTGAAGCAAAAGTGGTCAATATATGCTGGAAAATTCGTGTGCAAATCAAAGGGACAAGAATCTCCAAATTTAGCAAGTTTATTCAATCAAAAAGATTCAAAAAGATTTGATTTTCAATCAAATATTGAAACATCAATTCCATGGATTTCTTGGCAAAGATTTGACCTAATTCTATTCTATTATATATACAGAAGCTAACCCTAATGCCACATACATGAATTTGCTGCAGAAGAAGCCATAGCAACATTAAAAAAAACTCAAGAAACTTGAAAACTGTTTTCTATCTTCCAGGCCAATTCAAGGACTTTTGTTGATTTCAATACATTGCTGGAGGTGTCAGGGACGTGTTGCAATCGAAGCCAAGCATTAAAGCTCAAGAAATCCTCAAGAACAGACCCACGGTTTGCATATTTTTTTCATAATCGAAACTCATGATTCATGCATCATTAACATGATTTCTTGTTCGTTTTGTGTTGCTAGAACTCACAGGAAACTAATGGCATAGTTTAATTGGATTATAGTGTACAGAATCACAAGTTGCCATGTTTGAATTTTAGGGTTCATGAACCTTGGATTTGGGGCTTTACAGTACAAGAAAAATTAAGCTTCATAAGACCCATGGTTGAACTCGTTGAGACAAGACGAATCCAAAGCCATCCTCGCGAAACATTTATGTAAAGCATAGAGCTAGTCGCTATTTTTCGTCATCCTATTTTGTGGGGGTTAAAAACCCCCGCTATCTAATGTATTTTTATGCAGGCGAAGGAAGAAGACGATTAGGTGTTGATACCTCATTGATCAATTCAAAAAGAGGGCGCGCGTGTTTTGTTTTATAGCATATTATTTATTTTCTGAATATAATATTCGCTTGTCATTCTAATAACAATTGCAGCGAAATGGCGCAGTGGATGGTGCGTTGGCCAATGATCATTGGGACCTGGGTTCGAATCCCAGGTCCCCCAAAACTCTTATAATATTTTTCATAACATGTTCACATGCAGGTTCCTTAATAGTGTCTACCATGTACTGCAAACATCCAAGCGCCATGTGTCTCTAAGCCCAGATCTGAAGGCCAAGCGTGAGTGACTACCATGCGCCCAGTCAACCAACGCCCTGGACGATCAAGAAAGTCAAACGGACTGGCAAACAAATGGGCCTGGAAATTGCTTCTCCACCTCCTTCTGGGTCAAGAACCCCCCTGGTTTCTTTTTTTTCTCTATTTATTTAATTATTTTATTTTTATTAACTATTATTATTATTATTTAATTAACATAATTAATTATTTTCCTAATAAATTCAGAACATTTTATTATTATTATTATTATTATTATTATTATTAATTTCACCTTTTATTTATTATTTTTGTAAATAAATTCTAACATAGATTAATTTAGTTAATTAGGTCAACTTTAACTTTTTTCACAATAAATAAAATTCATGTAGAATTAGGTTAATTAATATATTTAACTATTTTATTTTATTTTCATTAAAAACATAAAAAAACTTAAAAAACATTTCTTTTATTTAATTAATTATAATTTGGTTTAATTTAATGCAAAATAACCAAAATTTCTCTCTTTCTCAAAAAAGGGTCAAAACCCTAAGGACTTCTCCGATTTAATTTCTCTCGCGCGCATATTATTTTGATCATATTTATGTAATTGCTCCGAGAATGTAATAGATAATTAGGACCCTTTTTTATCGCTTTCTTTATTTTCTCGCATTTACTTTTCAAGGGTTATGTTTTTGGCGATGTAAATACCCGACGCCTTGTAATAGCGTAGATTTACTTTCCGCAATTTACTTTCTGCAAATTATTAACTGTTAACTATGCATGACAAGACTTGTTCTCAAAATAAAATCAAAACGTAGCTCACCATAATACATGTGCAAAGATAATAAAAACTGAATCCTGACACGCTCGCACATGCCACTCCTAGGGTACGCCTCACTTAGTTGCCTCGACGTGTTCATTGAGTATAGGGTGTTTTAGAGGTCACCCTCTTGTCTAAAGATCCAAGTTGCCTCAAAACGGTTGCCTCAGATAAAAAGGATCTAGGACATTAGGGTTATCGCTAAGGCGTCCTACTATTGCTTTGGTGACCACACATGTCCCTATAATCGAATTGACCCGAATAACTCCAACGATGGTGCTACCTACTTCTCAATAATGGGATAGTACTGTCTAAAGGACATTTACACAACTTAATTTCTTTTGAGTAGGTAGATTTCTCCTGGGTACTTGCTCTTTCAAAAAACAAAAATACTTTTCGCACCTACACTTTTCAAACAAAAGTTTTCAAACAAACACTTCATACACTCTTGAGGACTGATACAAGAGTTACCTAGAAGTTTTCAAAACCTACAAACACAAGAAAAGCAAACATTTTTGAAAACATAGTGAGCAAGTACCTAAGAGCCCGTGGATAACCACGGATAGAAAGGGTGCTAACACCTTCCCTTTCTATAATCTACCTCCCGAACCGAGAAACATCTCGAAAAGGAATTTTGCTGTGCTTTTGTCCTTTCCTTGTTGGAGAAAATAAAAGACGGTGGCGACTCTTGCTTACCGCGACATTTCGCGAACCAGCATTAAAAAACAGTCAGTTCTATTTCCATCGATCACAGACGGGCATTGGGTCATCGTACGACCATGATAGCAATGTAGTGAGATGACTTAGCACTTTTCTTTAGGGACTAAGATCATTTTGAAAGGTAACTTTGATAGCGTCATCGAGGGACTATGATCTTGTATTTTTTGATTTGTTGGTGCTAAAACATCCCACATGCATAACATGGGCATTTTTATAAGGCAACAAGTGGAATTACCCTAAGGGTGTAAATGTGCAAGTGTGTTTGATTGCATGCATTTATCTTTGATTTTTGATGAGCTACTTGTTGGTTTTATCTTGTCATACACACCCTAATTATAACAATATATGAAAGCAATAAAAGTACGGAAAATAAAGATTCTACGCTATTACAGTCATTAGGGGGATGGGGGTGTAAATATTTCCAATGGGGATT
Organism: Vicia faba; assembly: GCA_948472305.1. Taxonomy (NCBI): domain Eukaryota; kingdom Viridiplantae; phylum Streptophyta; class Magnoliopsida; order Fabales; family Fabaceae; genus Vicia; species Vicia faba. The sequence continues at coordinate 1,292,238,733 of OX451740.1, forward strand.
GCAAATTAAATCCTATTTTACTATTACAACCATATTGAATGGATAAGAATGTACAAGAAATGTAAGATTTGGTTGTGTTTAAGAAAAGAAACAAGTTTGTTTAAGAAAATATTTTTTGTCCTTTTTTTTAAAAAGAAAATAAAACATGTGAATATGAAATATTTTTGGTGTTTTCTGGTTAATAAAAAAATAGATGATGACAAAAATAATAAAAGAGAAAGGAAACAAAATCAGCGCAAATGCTGAAAGTTGAAGAGGTCAGAAGTTCTGACTCTGGCTTGCTGCATAACATAAACAATGTTAGTGGAAATAGGGAAGGTAAGAAGTTATGGATTTTCTGAGAACTCAGAAGTTTCCAGAAGTTCTGATGCAACTGTCAGAATTTTGCCTCTCTTCATGCCAATCAGAATATCTGCAGCTTAATCATTTCTTACAGAACAGAAGTTGCATACATAACAGTTATGCTAAATTTCATGAAATATCAGAAGCACAAATCAGAAGCAACATGTATTTGCTAATCCTAATATTGAGTCTTAATTTCTTTATGAAACTCTGAACAACGATTTCTTCTACTTAGGCAGGCAGATGCATGAATTTTAGAATATGTACATCATCAGGAATCAGAGTATCTACATTGTGTTAAATATGCAAAATCTGACAATGCTCAATCAGTATGATGAGAGTCAGCAGGAAACTTACCTTGCAACTGGGAAAGATTCTGTGAACTGGAGGTTGGTCTTGAACTCTGGTGATGTTCTGAGCAGCTTCTTCACGTACTCAGCAGGATGGAAGTTTGCAATTTCTAGAACAGCCAGGGGATGGTGTACTGGCCCTTTTTGAGATGGAGGTGGATGGTTTTAATCAAGAACACTTGAGAACGAATGGAGTTTGAACATAAGGAATCAAAAGTTAAGGTTTTGGTAGTTTGTTTTTATAGTTTCCTGGGTTCTTGGAATTTTTGCAGTGGTTCAAAGCTTTCTTTCTCAATTCTCTCAAATCTTTCACAAATATTTCTAGAATCCCATCTCGACTTTTTAGTGGCCAATGGTGTTCTATTTATAGGCAAAGGTTTTGTAATTTGGAGATGTCAAGTGGCGTCAAAATCATGTGCCAGAAGCTGACTTACTCTTGAAGTAAGCTTAAACAAGCGTGACCCAATGTATCAAGTGGGATAGTTAGCAGCAACTAAGCTGTGTTTTGTCAGCGTGAATTAAGGAAAAGTATAGGCAGCGCCTGCGCCTAGCATGCTTTTGCACAAAAGTTCATCTTCCCAATACAGTAGGGGTATACGTGGGAAAAATCCCTTGGGTGAAGACTCAGAGGCGGTTTGTGAGCATTAAATGAGTTCCCACGTGAAACTTTGCATCCTTGCTTAACACTGGATTAGAAGTTATGTTGCAGCGTAGCGTCCAATCTTCTGATCCTTGTATCTTCTGGCTTCAGCATGTTCTGAAGGATCCTTCAGACTTTCCAGTAAGCTTGCAACACACTTTGTGATCTTCTTTGATTTACCTTGGCAAACTCTGACTGAACCTTTGTGAATATTGGCCCAGAAGTTCTGACCAAACTTCGTCTTGAGAATATCTCGAATTTGCTAAGTGTGGACACTGGCTCAAAAGTTCTGAAATTGTCATATTTCTTAAACACTTAGAAAATTTCTAAGTATTTAGAATTTGATTTTTCCAAAGTAAAATTTGACTTTTGAAATTCTTGACGAAATGGACTTCATATTCCAACATGTCTTGATGAAATATGATTTTTGATATTTGATTTTGATTCAAGAGTCAAAGTTAGACTTCTCAGTATGCAAATGACCATTTTTCCCTTGTGAATGGTTTGCTTGGAAAAATTGATAATTCAAGGCTTGGAATTAGATGAAAGTAAACTTGAGGATCCAGGGTGATTCCTTGATAACTGAGAGGGCAAATTTTGTGGTGTAACAGCTGCCCCTGTTTAATCTTCTTAAACCTGAAGAGTTAGATTGGTGGATCCGTAATTCGTGACTTGAAGGTGAAAGATGATTGGGCATTAGAGTGCCCAGAAATTTGCACTCGAAGATGGATGGTGAATGGGCTTATAGATGCCATTTGGAGGAATGTTGGTAAACGCTGGAAGGAGTATCAATACAAATCTGTTGTTGATTTATACTAAACTTGATGTTTTACCTGTGAGAAAAAGGGTTAGTGAAATGAAGATGCTTGCATGATGTTCACCAGATGTGGTATCATGCTAAATGTATTGGTATGCACATGCTATGATGTATGAATGTTAAATGTGTGCTTTCGTCTGGGAAAATAAATCTCTGACTACTGCTGAGGAAATCTTCGGAGATTGAATCCTTGATTTCCTGTTGGAAATGAAGAATATGTGTATCTTCAAATTTTATTGAAAGGATGCTTTTGCTGGGGAACATCACTAAAATATCAGTTATTATCTGGTCGGATCCAGGCTTCACAGTTGTTGAGGATGAAGTAGTTGGATGCTATTTGGTCGGATCCAGGTTTCACGGTAATTTGCTAGGGATGTGGAGGTTAACCGTTGTCTGGTTGGATCCAAGCTTCACGGTAACTTACTGGGGGATGAATTAACTGTTATCTGGTCTGATCCAGGCTTTGCAGAAAATTCCTTGAAATTGAATAGTTATCTGGTCGGGTCCAGGCTTCGTGGTCTTTGGAAAGCTGTACTATTATCTGGTCGAATCCAGGCTTCATAGTGTCTTTCTGGGTCATAGTTAATTGTCATCTGGATGGGTCCAGGTTTGACAATAAACTGCTTGAAAAACTGTCATCTGGTCGGGTCCAGGCTTTGCAGATTTCTTTGATGAGGTCAATTATTGTCTGGTCGGGTCCAGGCTTCTCAATAGAGTTGTTTGAAAATTGTTATCTGGTCGGGTCTAGGCTTTGCAGATTTCTTGATGAGGTTAATGGTTATCTGGTCGATTCCAGGCTTAACAATAAACTATTTAGAAAACTGTTATCTGGTCGGTTCCAGGCTTTGCAGATTTTTGAGGTTGATGAGGTCAATTGTTATCTGGTCGGGTCCAGGCTTCACAATAGGCTGCTTGAAAAACTATTATCTGGTCGGGTCCAGGCTTTGCAGATTTCTTGATGAGGTTAATTGTTATCTGGTCGGTCCTAGGCTTCACAATAAACTTGTTTGAAAACTGTTATCTGGTCGGGTCCAGGCTTTGCAGATTTCTTGATGAGGTTAATTGTTATCTGGTCGGTTCCAGGTTTCACAATGAATCTCAGAGGGTGATTCCTATCTGGTCGAGTCCAGGCTTCGCAACGACTTTCTTGAAATGGGGACTGATATCGGGTCGGGTCCAGGCTTCACAGTCATTTGTTAGGGGTAGAGAGGCAACTCTACTGGGGAAAAGAAATTAAACCTTGGCCATATTGAGTTCAGGTTCTTCTATATCCTTGAAGGGATAGGCTATTATCTGGTCGGGTCCAGGTTTCATAGCATTTTAAAAATGAGATCAACTGCTATCTGGTCGGGTCCAGGCTTCAGTAACTTAGAAAATTCAAACTGTTATCTGGTCGGGTCCAGGTTTCAGTAACTTAAACTGTTATCTGGTCGGGTCCAGGCTTCAGTAATAACTTGAAAATTGTGCTAATATCTGGTCGGATCCAGGCTTCATAGCATCTCTTGGAAATAGTAAAAGCTTTGCTGACGGCTTTACTGGAGATTAGGGGTTGTGGCTATGTGATTCACATTATTTTGAAAGGGAAATTCAAACTGGAGAGTATAGACTAAGTCAGGTAAGGCAGACTCATCTTGTGGAGTTTTGGACTCAGCTGGGGATGATGGGCTCATCTGGGAAATGATGGGTTTTGTTTGGGGATAAAAGCCTTGGTTGAAGAGGATATACTCAGCTGGGGATTCCTGCCGTTTTTTGGGGAAATAAACCCTATTGAGGAAGTGAATCTCCTTTGGGAAGAGATCTCCTAGGTTTCAATCTTGTAAGAATTGATTTAGCTGGGGAGAAAGTTGCCAAGAGATTGAGACTTTGGTCAGGGATTATCCCATGTGAATGATTTTATGGGCAACTTCATTGGAGAAAGGTTTATTGTCACCGTCCTAGTGGGGATAATGATGATGAGATAACTCTGTGGGGCTATTTCGTATACATTAAAGAGACACTGACTGATGCTTAGCGGGACACATGTTCCAAATAGTTTTAATTATGTTCATATGCATATGTTCATTCAATTTTAGTCATTGGACAAATTTGCATTCAAAACAGAGATAGAAAATTTTGCACTTCAAAGTGTATTTGTATTGATATTTTGCCCATGAATATGCGTTTTTGTACATAGAGACGGAGATCCTGGTAAGAGGAAATCTCCAAAAAGGAAAACAAAATTGAGACTGAAAACAAATAGCCATGTGAAACGATCTCATTGCCTTCCAGCTCTACTATTTCCCCAATGTCTTCGAACGTCTCTTGCCATTGATCGAAATTGATTGGATTGATCCTGGACCATTTTAACTTGGACCTTGGTGATAACATTGACTGTGTTGACTCCACGGGACATAGTCGTACGCTTTTAATCCCTAATTTTTGCCTGAACCGCCCTTTCGGGTTTTCGGTCCACCAGGATACCCCTTTTTGCCCAAGTCGCCTTTTCGGGTTTTCAACTTGCCAGGTGTACAATCTTTTGCATATATCCCTAATTTTTGCCTAAACCTTTTTGGTTTTGCTGGGATGGGTTTATTTTGCTTAGGTGTGTCAACCTAACGGGTCTCTTATGCGTAGTATTTTTTAACTATGTCTGCGTTTATAGGATGTGGGAAATCTTCACCGTCCATGGTGGTCAACATCATGGCACCACCAGAAAAAACTCTCTTGACAACAAATGGCCCTTCATAAGTGGGAGTACATTTTCCTCTGGGGTCACCTTGTGGTAAAATGATGCATTTTATCACCAAGTCGCCAACTTGATATGCTCGAGGCTTGACCTTTTTGTTGAAAGCCTTGATCATCTGTTTTTGATACGTCTGACCCTGGCAATTAGCAGCTAATTGTTTTTCGTCGATCAAGTTCAACTGATCCAATCTTGTTTGAATCCACTCATCTTCGCCTAGGCCTGCCTCAATCATAATTCTCAGTGAGGGAATTTGAACTTCTACTGGCAAAACAACTTCCATTCCATAGACCAGAGAGAAAGGAGTTGCCCCAGTTGATGTTCTAGCTGAAGTATGGTAGCCGTGTAGAGCAAATGGTAGCATCTCATGCTAATCTTTATAGGTTACTACCATTTTATGCACAATCTTCTTGATATTTTTGTTGGCCACTTCGACTGCGCCATTCATTTTTGGTCTATACGAAGAAGAATTGTGATGCTTGATCTTAAATTGAGTGCATAGCTCCCTGATCATGGCATTGTTGAGGTTAGTACCATTGTCGATGATGATCCTTTTAGGGATACCATAACGACAAATGAGGTTGTGTCTGATGAATCTGGCTACCACATTCTTAGTAACTGAGGCAAACGAGGCAGCTTCGACCCATTTGGTAAAATAGTCAATGGCGACAAGGATGAAGCGATGCCCGTTGGAAGATGTAGGTTTGATTTCTCCGATCATGTCAATGCCCCACATTGCAAATGGCCACAGAGCGGTCATGACATTCAGAACGATCAGAGGGACATGGATCTTATCAATGTAGATTTAACATTTGTGATAAGTTCTTGAATGTTGATGACAATCAGTCTCCATCATGGACCAATAGTAACCTGCTCTTAATATTTTATTAGCCATCGTATGTCCACTTGAGTGAGTACCAAAGAGACCATTGTGCTTGTCTTCCATAATTTCCTCTGCCTCTTTCTTGTCCACACATCAGAGTAGAGTTGAATCATGAATGCGCTTGTACAATATCCCATTAGTTAGGAAGAATTTGGCTGCAAATCTTCGTAAGAACTTTCTGTCATTGATAGATGCCCCTTTTGGATACTCTTGTGCTTCAAGGTATCTCATCACCTCATGGTACCATGGCTTTTCCGCATTGGTATCGAGCTCATAGCAATGTGCAGGTTCATCGAATCGTTCAATTGTTATCATGGGGGCTTCGTTGTCCCATCCGAATTTGAACATTGAAGACATGGTTGCCAAAGCGTCAGCCAATTGGTTTTCTTCCCTAGGGAAATGCTCGAAAGTGATTTCTTCGAAGTGAGGAATCAGGGATAGCACAAGTTCCTTGTAAGGGATAAGATTAGGATGTTTAGTGTCCCAATCTCCTCTTACTTGGCTGATCACTAGGGCGGAGTCTCCGAACACATCCAAATGCTGGATCCTTAAGTCAATAGCAGCTCTTATACCTAAGATGCATGCTTCATACTCAGACATATTATTTGTGCAATCGAAGCATAGTATGGTAGTGAAAGGAGTGTGGAAACCTTCAGGAGAGATGATCACATCACCAATTCCGTTACCTAAGGAGTTGGAAGCCCCATCGAATACCATAGTCCATCAGGATCCTTGTTCAGGTCCGTCATACGGTCTAAGTTTTGCACAGTTGGTTACTAGCATAATGTTCTCATCAGGGAAATAGAAGTTCATTGACTGATAATCATCCACAGCCTGATGGGCCAAATGATCTGCTAGTACACTTCCTTTGATTTCTTTTTGATTTGTGTATAGAATGTCGTACTCAGTCAAGATCATTTGCCATCTGGCTATTCGTCCGGAAAGGGCAGGTTTCTCGAAGATGTACTTGATTGGGTCCATCTTAGAAATCAACAAAGTGGTATGAGTTAACATATACTTCCTTAGCCGGCGAGCAGCCCATGCTAAAGCACAACAATTTTTCTCGAGCAGTGAATATCTAGTTTCACAGTCGGTAAACTTTTTGCTTAGGTAGTAAATTGCGTGCTCTTTTCAGCCAGACTCGTCATGTTGACCCAAAACACACCCCATAGAATTCTCTAGTACTGTTAAGTACATGATCAAGGGTCTTCCTTCAATTGGAGGCATGAGAATAGGAGGTTCTTGTAGGTATTCCTTGAAGAAGTGAAAAACATAAGAAGGGGGGGTTGAATTTTAAAACTTGAAATCAACTGCAGACAACGCGTTATTTTTATCCTGGTTCGTTTGATCTCAAACTACTCCAGTCCACCCGTCAAGGTGATTTCGCCTCTCTCCAACGAGGTCTTAATCCACTATATTCAACTGAATATTACAACTGCTTTAACAACTGCTAAAGCCTTCTTGAGTTTAAACCACAGACCGGTTTCTCAAGGAAGTTCTTTCTTACAGATAAATGAAAACTATGTGTTGAATGTTTTCTGCAAAAACTTTATATCACAACTGTGATAATACACAAATTAAGCTTATGTGAAACTAGGATGCTATGACTATAGAGTAAGCAATTTGAGAGATATAGCAAACTGTATGAGTGAGGATGATGATGATTTACTTCAGGCGTGTAAGGAGTTGTTAAGCATTATCCATTTCATTCCTCACTGTCTTGATTTTATAGCGTTGGAAAAGATACGTTGTAGTCAATTATGCTATTTCAATGCCCATTACGTTCTTTCCATATTAAGAAGATCTTTGTCTTGGAATGCAGCCGTTGGTAATAAAGCGTCTTGAATGCACAGTACCGTTGTCTATTCAGCGCGTTATTTGGCTTTGGCTTATTCTGACGCTTCTAAGTGCTGATGATCTTGTTGTGGTCTTGATCAGAGTTTAGAGTATATTAAGCGCAGATCTGATCATCAAGCTTCAGCGTAAGCACATGCTTTGATCTTCTGATGCTGGCATATGATATTTCATCTTCTGATGCTGATGTTGACATTCTTATGCTGATATTCATCAGAGTTTCTGCAAATGCACAATATAATTTTTAGGTAGCATATATATCTCATATGAATTATACAATTTATTTAATCTTGCATTTTGTTATCATCAAAACTTTAACTTGGGGTAGTAGATTCAAACTTTGTTCTAACAATCTCCCCCTTTTTGATGATGACAAAAACCGGATTTTTTAATTGAGATTTAAAGAGAAAAGAATCATAGATGACCAAATAATAAATTGTATCAGAGATAAACAGAAGGTTATCAAGGATAAGACGATAGGGAATAAAAAGGTAACAGTGTTATGGTTAGAAAAACTCCCCCTGAGTTTATTACTTCCCTTTAATTCCATGAGTTCTTTAGCATCAGATCTTTATTAAACTTTCTTTGAGCATCAGATCTTTCCTTTGCCAAAGCAGAGCTTCAGTGTTTTGGAGTTCATCAGATTCTTGTACCTGTAAGCTTATGCAGAACAAGGAAACATTCAAGTATATCAGAGTGTTAGAGTGTTTGAGACTTTTGTCTCAGTAATCCGTTATTAAAAAATATCATTCTTTCTCCCCCTTTTTGTCAGCAATCAAAAAGTGCAAAAAATATGAAGTAAAAAAAAACGATCAGTGCAGAAAAACGATTGCATTCAGTTCAGAGCTCAGAAAATATTACAGATAACATGTAAAGAAAACAATGAAAATATCAAGGAACAAAATCTAAGGAGCGGGTGGAAGGCATGTGAACAGAGCTTCTAGCATGTTCTTAATCTGATCAATGGTTTCCTTCTGCTGATGCACCATGCTGGCTACTGAGTCAATCTTGCTATCCTGAACATCCATCCTTTCCTTCATTCGTTGATCATTCTCATCCATTCTTTCCTGCAGTCTAAGATCATTTTGCTTCAGCTCTTCAAGAGTTTGCCTATCCAAAGCAGCTTGAGAAGAGTCAGAGTCAGGATGCTTCTGAGAGATTTTTGTAATAACTTCTTCTTGACTCAAATCTTCAGCTGGAATCGTCTGTTCTTCTGCTGGTTGAACTGTTGAAGCTGGACGCTTTTCAGACCAAGGCTCACTGTCCAGATGAAGAACTTCATCCTTCAGAAGCTGACTTAAAACTGGACCTTCCATTTCTTTCAGTAGTTTCCTGAAGTTCTGTTGAGCCTGTCCATAGCTTTGGTCCTGCAGCTTAAAGGTTTCAGCGCATATCCATCTTCTGAAGAGTGTCCAGAGGTGGTCTGAAACAGCGGGATCAATTACTTCCAAACTAGCCTGCTTTAGAGAGGAAATCCACTTCTGCAAATCTGTTTCAAAATTCAAGATGCTAGAACCAACATCTGGTTGTTTGGGTTTGGGAATGGCAGTTTTATTTATAATGGCAGCAAAGCGTTCAAGGACTGTTAGATCAATGAAGGTTTTGCTGTGGTCATCTGGATTTTGCTTGGGTAAGGGAGTAGGAGAATCAGAAATGATTATTGGACTGGGTGGAGTGTGTGGAGGAGTTGTTTCTGGTGAGGATGGTAGTTGAGGTATGTTCACAGTTGTAACACAAGGCAGTTGAATGGCCAAGGGTTGTGGTTCAGGAGACTCAGGGGTTTGTGCCTCAGAGTTTTGTGTCTCAGGTTGAGGTTCAGGGGTTTGAGCCTCATAGTGTTGAGACTCAGGATGTGGAGATGATTCATGTTGACGTGAAGGTGGATTAAGTTCTGGTTGAGGAGATGGAGGTTGTGGAATTTCTGGTTCTTCTGGTATTGGTGAGAGTGTAGTTTCTGGTTGTGGTGAATGGGGAGTTTCTGGTTGAGGATTTGGATTTTCTGTATGGGGAGCGGAAGAGTGTTGATTTATTTCAGAAATAACTTCTTGAAGTTCTGGTTCTGTTGAGGTTGTAGGTTTTGGATTATGAGGTTTGGCGCGGGATCTTCTGAGGGTTAATGACTCAGAAGGGTCAAACTCAGGTTCAGTATCATCAATGGTTGGAATGGGAATTGGGATTTCAAATGAAGTTGGGGTTGGAATAAATGTTGGAACAATAGATGAATTTAAAAAATTAACAGAAGACAGATTACCTCTCTTCTTTGGGGTCTGTTGAAACGATCCTTCTGATACAACCTTTCTCTTCTTAGTCTTCTTCAAAGTAACTTCTGGTGTTTCCTGGTGCAGATCTTTAATGTTCAGAGTGGGATCTATGCCATCAGCCTTACAAGCATCCAAGTATCTGAGAACAATGACTGGTTTAGAGTCAATCTCAGAGAATATAGGAAAGTCGTCCAGAGGGACTCTTCTGCTGGTGATTTCAGCATGAGGAGTGACGCTGGGCTCCTTCCTTATGTTCTCTATCAGCTTCATCTTCTTCAGATTCTTGGCATTCAGCTGCTTGCCAACAGAAGGTTCTAGAGAGCTTATTTCCTGTGCCTCTGTCAGGTGTTCAATCAGCCTATTCTCCGTTAGAACATATGATATCAATCTGCCGAAGGGTATCCAATCCCTTTTAGTTCTTTCTTCTTCTCTAGTCTCCTTGACGCTGGTCCTCAGATGGTTGAACAGAAGATGAGCTAGATTAATCTTTACCTTCTGATTAATAAAATAGATCAGAAACTGCTGATCTATGTTTATATAATCAGGAGAGCTTGTGGGCTTCCTGTGATTGAAGCAGCCCAGAATAATCTTTGCCCAAATTCTGTGCTGATCTTTCAAGTCTCTTATTTTGCTGGAGGGAACCCCATGAGTGAAAATCTCTCTTGCAATAACATCAGCATCTGAGCATCTTTCTGCCATGTCGATACAGCGGATACCACCACCAGTGTATCCAACCAGCCTTGCAATGTGATCTTCAGTAATCACAATCTTCTTTCCCATGATATTTGAAGTAACCTGATGAGTTGAGGAAGACGCATGTATCCAGAATTCTTTAACCAAGATGGGGAACGTTGGACCCACCAACCTATCAAAGTACCTTTCCCATCCTTGTGCCTTAATTTCTTCAGACAAATCAAAGCCATTTTCTTTCAAGCTGTTGAAATCTACTATCAGTTCTGACAAAACTTCCAAGTTCTTGACCGGAGTGAGGAGAGTTATGAAAGGAATTTGATACTGTTCAGAGGAAGCATCTTGCTGGGAACCTGCAGAAGGGGTGCTAGAGGATGCCATGTTCACACAAGGGTTTTTGAGAAAAAGCTTGAAAAAGGATTTCACACAGTAAGAAGTGAAAAAAAAATGCAGAAGGGTTTTGAAGATTGTAAGAGACGTTAAAAATGCATAAATGATGTTTAAGGTGTTTAAATAGGTTTAAAAAAATGTTTTGAAAACATAAACAAAAACGTTTTAAAAATAAATCATGATTACTTGCATTTAATGTTGGCTGATTTTAGGGGATTTAGAAAGATATTGGAACGGTTACCCATGACATGTGTCTCAATGCATCCAATCAGCGCTTTGCCTTCTCAGAAGCGTGCACACGTGTTCTACCTCAGGAATTTGCTGATGACTGGATGACACTTGTTTGATTTAGTGAACAACACATCTATCCTTGAAATGAGACGCTCAGATCTTTAAGGATAGAGTCTGATACAATCTGCATGTCTATATATCTGAAAGAAGATTGATCAGAAGTTTACAGTAAAATAAACAAATTCTGAAGGTTAATATATAAAATTAAAATATTTTCACTCTGGGGAGAGCTTCATGCTGAGATGTTTCAGAATGAAGTTGAATCTATCTTCAGAAAGTGGTTTTGTGAAGATATCAGCCCATTGATGGTCTGTATCAATAAATTTTAAGTTTAAAATGCCTTTCTGAATATAGTCCCTAATGAAATGATGTTTTATTTCTATATGCTTAGCCCTAGAATGCAAAATTGGATTTTTACTTAAGCAAATGGCAGAAGTGTTGTCACAGAGTATAGGAATGTTACTCTCAAATATCTGAAAGTCTTCAAGCTGACTTTTCATCCAGAGCATTTGTGTGCTGCATCCTGCTGCTGCTATGTATTCAGCTTCTGCTGTTGATAGCGCAATTGTTGATTGCCTTTTGTTGGACCAAAAGATCAGATTTTCTCCCAGAAACTGGCAGCTTCCAGAAGTACTTTTACGCTCTACTCTGTCTCCAGCAAAGTCAGCATCACAGTAACCTACTAAGCTGTAATCACTAGATTTTCTATAAAATAAACCCAGATTAGTAGTACCTTTCAGATACTTGAAAATTCGCTTAACAGCTGTTAAGTGAGATTCTCTAAGATCTGATTGGAATCTTGCATAAATGCACACACTGAATAAAATATCAGGCCTTGAAGCCGTCAGATAAAGAAGAGAACCAATCATACCTCTGTAGACCTTCTGTTCTACCTGTTTGCTTACCTCTTCTCTTTCCAGAATGCACGTGGGATGCATTGGAATCTTTGATGGCTTACATTCTGAGAGATCAAATTTCTTCAGAAGTTCTCTGACATATTTGCTCTGATGAATGTAAGTTCCCTCTGGAGTTTGATTAATCTGAATTCCTAGAAAGAACTTCAGTTCCCCCATGAGGCTCATCTCAAATTCTGCCTGCATACACTTAGCAAATTTTCTTCCAAGAGAAGGATTAGTAGATCCAAATATAATATCGTCAACATAAATCTGACATACTAATATGTCATTCTTAACTGTCTTACACAATAAGGTTGTGTCCACCTTCCCTCTGGTGAATTTCTTTTCTAACAGAAAGTTACTTAGTCTTTCATACCAAGCTCTGGGAGCTTGTTTCAGACCATACAGTGACTTCTTTAGTTTGAAAACATATTCTGGATTTTTTGTACTTTCAAAACCAGGGGGTTGATGCACATAAACCTCTTCTTCTATATAGCCATTTAAGAATGCACTCTTGACATCCATCTGATATAGAGTGATGCCTTTATTGACAGCAAAAGAAATCAAAAGTCTGATAGATTCTAACTTGGCGACTGGAGAAAAGGTTTCTGTATAGTCTATCCCCTCTTGCTGACTATAACCTTGTGCTACCAGTCGTGCTTTGTTTCTGATGACTTCACCTTGTTTGTTCAGTTTGTTTTTGAACACCCATTTTGTTCCAATGACGTTGAATCCTTTTGGTCTGGGAACTAGATCCCACACGTCATTTCTGGTGAATTGATTTAGCTCTTCTTGCATTGCGAGAATCCAGTCGTTGTCCAGAAGTGCTTCATCAATTGAAGAAGGTTCAATCAGAGAAACAAGTCCCATGAGGGATTCTTCAGAGTTTCTGAAGCTGGCTCTTGTTCTGATTGGATCTTCCTTTCTTCCTAAGATTGTTTCTTCTGGGTGATCCAAGCTGCTTCTGGGTAGTCTTTTCTGAGGTTGATCAACAGATGTTGCTGGATTGCTCGCAGTGCCTCTTTCTGATGTTGAAGGAGTGTCTTTGAGAGCTTCTGATAACTTGTCTTCAGAACCTGTGAATTCAACTTCCATACCTGTAAAGACTTTATTCTGCTTTGACTTTTCAGAGTCAAGCTTATCATCAAAACTAACACTGATTGATTCTTCCACAATCTGTGTTTCTGTATTGTATACTCTGTACCCTCTTGAGCGTTCAGAGTATCCTAACATAATACACTTCTGTGCTTTAGAGTCAAACTTGTTCAAATAATTTTTTGTATTTAACATAAAACAAGTACATCCAAATGGATGAAAATATGAAATGTTGGGCTTTCTGTTCTTCCACAATTTATATGGGGTCTTTTCCAGAATAGGTCTTATGGAGATTCTATTCTGAATGTAGCACGCTGTGTTTATTGCCTCTTCCCAGAACATCTTTGCAACGTTTGTCTCATTGATCATGGTTCTGGCTATTTCTTGTAATGTTCTGTTCTTTCGTTCTACAACTCCATTTTGCTAGGGAGTTCTAGGACAAGAGAAGTCATGCAGAATGCCTTTGTTATTAAAGAATGACTCAAAATCTTTGTTTTCAAATTCTCCACCATGATCACTTCTGACTTTAACGATTCTAAGATCCTTTTCATTCTGAACTTGGTTACAGAAGGTGACAAACACAGAGTGTGACTCGTCCTTGTGTCTTAAGAACTTTACCCATGTCCATCTGCTATAGTCATCTACGATTACTAACCCGTACTTCTTGCCACTGACTGAAGCAGTTTTAACTGGTCCAAATAAGTCAATGTGCAGAAGTTCTAATGGCTTAGAGGTGGAAACAACGTTTTTAGATTTGAAAGCAGGTTTTGCAAACTTGCCTTTCTGACATGCTTCACACAGAGCATCTGAATTAAACTTCAGATTAGGAAGTCCTCTGACCAGATTGAGTTTGTTAATCTAAGATATTATTCTCATACTAACATGCCCCAATCTTCTGTGCCAGATCCATTGCTCGTTGTTGACAGACAGAAGACATTTTACATTCTGACTTTTCAGTTCAGAAAGTTTGATTTTATAAATGTTGTTTTTCCTCTTTCCATTGAATAGGATAGTCCCATCTTTCTGACTAACAGCTTTACATGATTTTTGATTACAGATTATATCATAACCGTTATCACTTAATTGACTTATGGATAACAGATTATGCATTAATCCATCTACTAATAGAACATTATTTATAGAGGGAAGATTTCCATTACCTACTGTTCCAGAGCCAATGATCTTTCCCCTCTGATTGCCTCCAAAGCCTACGTGGCCTCCAGGCTTAAGTTCCAGGCTTTGGAACATATGCCTTCTTCCCGTCATGTGTCGTGAGCAGCCAGAGTCCAGGTACCATGACTGGTGTTTCTGACTTGCTGCTAAAAATATCTGCAACATGTATTATTTTATCCTTAGGTACCCATATTTTCTTGGGTCCTGATTTGTTAGCTTTACCAAAACTCTGGTTGAATTTTGGTTTCACAGAATAATTATTACTAGTATATTTAATGTCATGTGTGTGACCATACACAAAGTGTGAATTCAGAGGAGTGCGTTTAATAATTAGATCCATGACATTCTTTGGTGTAGGTACCTTACCTTGGTAGCCTATTCCCTTTCTGCCGTTTCTGCTAACTCCATAGATCATTGAAGCCATTTTACTTCTATCTATGCTTTTAGCAAGGAACTTCTGAAAGTTGTGATCATACTCCTTGATGATCTCATCAGCGCTGCTGGGAGTTTCAGAAATTGTTTCCTTCTGAGGGTTTTGTAAAAGATTTTCTACTTTTGAAACTTTATTTTTCAACTCAGAATTTTCCAACTTGAGACTCTCAGATTTATCAGAGTCAGAATCAAGATTCCTTTTCAGGTTTCTGAATTTAAATCTGATCTGTTGATATCTTTCCAGAATTTCGTTAAGGCTTTCTGCAAGTTCAGCCTTAGTAAAATTAATTGCAAAGTCAGGGAATACCTCTTCGGTGTCTGATTCAGAGTCTGATTCAGAAGCTTCACTGTCTTCTGATATGTTGGCCATGAGAGCTATATTTTCTCTCTCGTCATCTGATTTTGAGTTATCTTCAGACGAGTCAGAGTCATCCCATGTAGCCATGAGACTCTTCTTCTTTTCCCTTCTAAACTTCTTTTTGGGCTTTTCGCTCTGAAGCTTTGGACAGTCACTCTTGTAGTGTCCTTGTTCGTTGCATTCATAACAGATGATGTCCTTGGTGTTTGGCTTTCTGCTTCCTGAAGAGCCTTCAGATCTTCTGTATCCAGAGGAGGAGTCTGACCTTCTGTATCTGGAGGAGGACTCATTTTGATCGGATCTTCTGGTATTCCTGAACTTTCTTTGCCTTTGCTTCCGTAGTTGATTAACTCTTCTGGAGAGGAGGGAAAGTTCATCTTCTTCTGATGAGGACCCATCAGAGGTTTCTTCAACAGCCTGCAAAACTTTGGAGTCAGATTTTCTGATAGATTTTAGGGCTAAATACTTACCTTGCTTTTGAGGTTCGTCAGCTTCTAGCTCTATCTCGTGACTTCTGAGGGAGCTGATAAGTTCCTCCAGAGATATTTTGTTGAGATCTTTAGCTAGCTTCAGCGCTGTAACCATTGGCCTCCACTGTTTTGGCAAGCTTCTGATGACCTTCTTGACATGATCAGCAGTAGAATACCCTTTGTCCAGAACTTTGAGACCAGCCACCAGAATTTGAAATCTTGAGAACATCGTTTCAATTGATTCACTTACTTCCATTTTGAATGCCTCATACTTCTGAATGAGTGCAAGAGCTTTAGTTTCTTTGACCTGAATGTTGCCTTCATGCGTCATTCTGAGGGAGTCAAACATGTTCTTTGCAGTATCTCTGTTAGATATCTTTTCATATTCAGCGTAAGAGATGGCGCTGAGAAGAATAGTTCTAGCCTTATGGTGATTTTTGAAGTCACGCTTTTGTTGATCAGACATTGCCTTCCTGTCAATCTTCTGACCACTTGCATTCACTGGGTGCGTGTATCCATCTATCACCATGTCCCACAGATCAGCATCATGTGCCAGAAATAAGCTTTCAATTCTGTCTTTCCAGTAATAAAAATTCACTCCATCAAAGACTGGAGGTTTGCCGCTGAATCTGTCTCTATCTTCATTGTTATCATTGCTGGTGTGTTGATATGTTCCTGCCATTGTGTTTTTCTGACGCTGGATCTTGTACTGACACGGTTAAGTGTTTTAGCTCAGAACCAGGCGCTCTGATACCAATTGAAGAAGTGAAAAACACAAGAAGGGGGGTTGAATTGTAAAACTTGAAATCAACTGCAGACAACACGTTATTTTTATCCTGGTTCGTTTGATCTCAAACTACTCCAGTCCACCCGTCAAGGTGATTTCGCCTCTCTCCAAAGAGGTCTTAATCCACTATATTCAACTGAATATTACAACTGCTTTAACAACTGCTAAAGCCTTCTTGAGTCTAAACCACATACCGGTTTCTCAAGGATGTTCTTTCTTACAGATAAATGAAAACTATGTGTTGAATGTTTTCTGCAAAAACTTTATATCACAACTGTGATAATACACAAATTAAGCTTATGTGAAACTAGGATGCTATGACTATAGAGTAAGCAATTTGAGAGATATAGCAAACTGTATGATTGAGGATGATGATGATTTACTTCAGGCGTGTAAGGAGTTGTTAAGCATTAGCCATTTCATTCCTCACTGTCTTGAATTTATAGCGTTGGAAAAGATACGTTGTAGTCAATTATGCTATTTCAATGCCCATTACGTTCTTTCCATATTAAGAAGATCTTTGTCTTGGAATGCAGCCGTTGGTAATAAAGCGTCTTGAATGCACAGTATCGTTGTCTGTTCAGCGCGTTATTTGGCTTTGGCTTATTCTGACGCTTCTAAGTGCTGATGATCTTGTTGTGGTCTTGATCAGAGTTTAAAGTATATTAAGCGCAGATCTGATCATCAAGCTTCAGCGTAAGCACATGCTTTGATCTTCTGATGCTGGCATATGATATTTCATCTTCTGATGCTGATGTTGACATTCTTATGCTGATATTCATCAGAGTTTCTGCAAATGCACAATATAATTTTTAGGTAGCATATATATCTCATATGAATTATACAATTTATTTAATCTTGCATTTTGTTATCATCAAAACTTTAACTTGGGGTAGTAGATTCAAACTTTGTTCTAACATTCTTTGATTTTGTCAAAGGCAATCTGGCATTCATCGTTCCACTTGACTACCTGATCTTTCTTCAAGAGTTTGAAGAGTGGCTCACAAGTAGCGGTTAAGTGTGATATGAAACGGGAAATGTAATTGAGACGACCCAAGAATCCTCTGACTTCTTTTTCAGACTGAGGGACTGGCATTTCTTGGATGGCCTTTATCTTGGCAGGATCAACTTCAATGCCTTTATTGCTGACAACAAAACCTAAAAGCTTTCCAGAGCGTACTCCAAATGTGAACTTGTTAGGGTTTAACCCCAGCTTGTACTTTTTCAGTCTCTCGAATAGTTTACACAGGTGATCGAGATGTTCTTCCTCGGTTTGTGATCTGGTAATCATATCATCCACATATACCTCTATCTCATGGTGAATCATATCATGAAATAAAGCCACCATAGCCCTTTGATATGTTGCCCCTGCATTTTTTAATCCGAAGGGCATGACTTTGTAGCAGAAGGTGCCCCATTGTGTAATGAAAGTAGTTTTTTCCATATCTTCGGGAGCCATCTTTATTTGGTTATAGCCTGAGAAGCCATCCATGAATGAGAAGACCTTGTGCCGAGCAGTATTGTCGACTAAGACGTCAATGTGTGGTAGGGGAAAATCATCCTTAGGGCTTGCCCTATTCAGATCCCTATAGTCTACGCACATGCGAACTTTCCCGTCTTTCTTTGGCACTGACACTATATTGGCCACCCACTGAGGATAGGAGGTTACAACTAGGAATCCTGCATCAAATTGTTTCATTACTTCGGCTTTGATCTTTTCAGACATATCAGGTCTCATGCGAGGAACTTTTTGTTTGACATGAGGGCAGTCTTCTTTAGTTGGCAGACGATGAACCATGATGTCGGTGTCACAACCAGGCATATCTGCACACGACCAAGAAAATACTTCCACATAATCGCGCAACATCTGAACCAAACGGCTCCTAACACTGCATTCCAAATTAGCGCTGATCCTGATTTTCTTCTTATCTGACTCAGTACCTAAGTTGATAATCTCAACTGACTCTTCATGTGGTTGAATAGCTTTTTCTTCTTGTAATAGAAGTCTGGCTAGTTCTCCTGGTATATCACAATCTTCCTCGCTTTCGTCTTTGGCTTGGTTGATAGGATATTCAAAGTCATGGTCGGCAATAGTAGAGTCGTTGGCAATAGGATCCAGAGTGGATGTAGTCCTGCGAGAGTGTCTGTGTGCATGTAAGATACATGGCTATTTTTGGGTATGCACTTGAAAGAAAAGAAAGACAATGAGCATAAATATTTGAATGCAAAAAAGTCCAATGTACTGAATGATCATATGATTAGATGAACATAAATAAAACCCTTGACAAAAGGACCAAAGTGCCCTGGGAAAGGCACATGGCTTAAAAGTCATTGTTTGGGAATAATATTACAGACATAGAGTTCTTGAATCGACATAAAAAGTAAAAATTAATTACTCCTCAGTGAAAGAAACAAGAGTGAAATCCTTTGCATGCCAGTTGTTGAGCTTCCCTTCAGTTGTTGGGTAGATCCAGTCTTCAAAAGCACACTCATCATCAGAGTCTTCTACTGCGTTCACTTCATGACTTTTGAGGTGGAGAGGCAGCTTTCTAGTACAAGCACCTCTAATATCTTTCTGAGCTTTGGAGGTGAAACCTAACCCAAACTTGCCTGCCTTGAATGGGATATCGAGGAGTTGACCCCACATCTCATTGTTTCTTTCTTCTACTACAACGCGAGCACCTTTAAGAGAAACCATCTCGGGGGTGAATTTATTAGCTCTCGGAATGTCGGAGGAGATTTTGGTGGTGGCCACAACTTCAAACATCTGGCAAGGAGTTTCTATGAATTCGCCATCCATTTCTACGTACTTGAAAGAATTGAGATGGCTTACCATAAATTCTTCTTCACCGCAAACAGTGACAACTTTCCCTTGAACTGGATATTTTAACTTTTGGTGGAGAGTAGAAGTGACTGCACCTGCCCTATGGATCCACGGGCGTTCAAGCAAGCAAGAATACGCGGGCCGTATGTCCATTATAAAGAACGTGGAGTTGAAAATCTGCGAACAAACCTTAATTGGGAGATCCACCTCTCCATTAACCATCCTTTTCGACCCATCAAATGCCCTTACCATAATATCACTTGGCTTCAAAACCAAACCTTCACAGTTTAGCCGATATAAAGCGCCTTTAGGTAACACATTTAAAGATGAGCCTGTGTCAACCAAAACATGTGCCAGAGTGGTCCCCTTACATTCAATAGAAACATGCAAGGCTTTATTGTGATTCTTTCC
This sequence comes from Vicia faba, assembly GCA_948472305.1. Taxonomy (NCBI): domain Eukaryota; kingdom Viridiplantae; phylum Streptophyta; class Magnoliopsida; order Fabales; family Fabaceae; genus Vicia; species Vicia faba. Next base: position 1,292,258,419 of record OX451740.1, read on the forward strand.
CATGGGAGTTAAATCTGCGTCGGAGAACCCCAGACCATTGTCAGCTATCAAACTTGCTATGCAGTTCTCAAATTGGTCGACTATGGTTTCTTGAGGCACATGAGCCTTTTTCAAGAACTTAATCAAAGCTTGTGCATGGGCGTCAGAACATAGTAATAAGGACAACATTGATATTTTAGAAGGGGTTTGCCCCAACTGCTCTACTATCTTGAAGTTGCTTTTCTTGATTATTTTCATAATCTCCTCCATCTCTTGAGTGGATGGTTCTTCCATAACAGACTTTTTAGCAGGTGCCTCTTTCCTAGCAGGCTCACTTTCTTTCTCTTTCCCTTTAGTACCAGCACCAGAATTGCCATTGGTTATGCGGACTGGAACTGTGGTAGTGGTTGGTGGTGAGATAACAGGGGAAAAGATCCTTCCTGTTCTTGTGACTTTACTAGAACCAGTAATATTAGTAACACCAGCTTCATTATCATCAATCCAAGAATCTTGTTTTACCTCATGGTAATAAACCTCGACACCATAATTCCATGGTACCTCTTTATCAGAGGTGTATGGAACAGGTCCGACAGCAGTGATTATGAGAGGAGCAATGATTGGTTCATTCGAAATCCTGATAGGACCTTTGGACGAGATCCTAATAGGTTTGTTTGAGATGGTTATGATGGCCAAATCTTCAGCTTTGTTGATTGAATTCTCGATGGTGGGAATCTTTTCGAATAGGATTTCGCGGCCATCCATTAGGCTTTGTATACCTTTCTTCAGTTCCTCACACCCATTGGATTGTCTCATACAGCACACACAGTCTTTTTCACAACCAGGGAAAATCCCAGCTTTCAACAAATTGCTCTTGATTACATTCCACGGAGTAGTTAATTCTTCAACAGAGGCAATGAAAATTGTATCTTCGACATCATTAACGCCTTTATCATGCTTCGACATTGGAGCAGTAATTACATTTGGCGTCGGGGGAGGATCAAATTCAATAGTCTTGTTGTCAATTAAATCCTGGATTTTGTTCTTTAAGGCCCAACACTGATTGGTCTCATGTCTGGGTCTGTTTGAATGGTAAGCACATTTTGCATTTGGATTATATCTTGGCGACGAGGTGTCAGAGTTGGTGGGGGGATCCCGCAATGTCACTAGATTAGCCCTGAGCAGATGTCTAAGGGATTGATATAACGACATGCCTAACCTTGTAAACTGTCTTTTTGGAGCCTCAAAATGTTGATGATTTGCAGATGGTCTTTGAGTAGTAGTCGGATTGGAGATTCGGACAACATTAACAGACGGATGACTAGTCTTTTTGGTATGGGCCTTTGCCCCATGCACAACATTAACTTCTTTCTTCGCGGCAAAAGGTTTCTTGACAGGATTGGGAGTGGAAGTAGATGCCACAGAGATCTTTCCACTTTTAATGCCACTTTCGACTCTTTCATCGGTTAAGATTAATTCGGTGAAACCAGAAGAAGAGCAGCCAACCAATAGATTAAAGAAAGGACCAGATTATGTGCTCATGAACATGTCAATGTGCTCCCTATCAGTCAAGGGAGGTTGGACTCTACTAGCAAGGTCTCTCCACTTCTGCGCATATTCCTTAAATCCCTCATTTTTCCCCATGACCATGCCTTGCAATTGAACCCTCGTCGGTGCCAAGTCGGTGTTGTACTGATATTGATGGTAGAAGGCAGTAGCTAGACTCTCCCAAGTATTAATGTGAGAGCCATCTAACTGATAAAACCATTCAAGTTGTGTTCCAGCCAGACTCTCTTGGAAAAAGTGGACCCAGAGTTTTTTATCAGACGTGTGCGGTTGTATCTTGCGCACATATGACTTCAAATGGAGCTTTGGACAAGAAACCCCGTCGTATTTTTGCAAAGGTTGGTATTTTGAACTTATAGAGTATAACTACCCCAGAGATTAAGCCCAAATCGTCGAAATTTTAAACCGGGAACAACTTGGATTTCAACAGCTTTCAACCTATCTTCTAGCTGTTTGTATTTGATGTCTGCGAGTGGATACTGTTCATTGAAATAATCATCATCAGATTCTTGGTCGTTGATACAGTCAGCCTGAGTACTTTTGACCTCCCCAATTTGGTTCTCGTCCTCTTCAGATGAATCTTCCTCTACTAGAATCTGGCGTATTGTCTCTTTGAATCTTTTACCCATGTTGAAAAGAGCTTTCTTCTTTGGTTTCTTCTTAGCGGCCAACAAAGCCATCATATCTTGTTGCCCCTTGGCTAGGGCGAGTAAAGCTTCCTGAAATTGAGAATTTTGGGCTTGGAGTTCCGTCACAGTTTTTTCTAGATCCATCTTGCTGAAATAAACAGCGGATAGATAAGGAAACCTGTTATGCAGAAACCTGTCATGTCATGATGCATGAATATGCGATATGCAAATGTTTTCAAGGATTTAAAGAATTTAAATTTGTATAGACAAAGAGTGAACAAACGTTAACTTGCATTAGAGAGTTCTGATTTGAATACAAGCATGCCTCTTGGGCTTACAACCACAGAAATAAACATAAAGTAAACTCCTAAGATAAAAAAAGTTGTGCGCATCCTCTTTGGCGCAATGTAGGTGTTTAAACTCCTTTCTTCATGAAACTCCCTTGTAAGCTCTAATATCTTCTTCCCGCTTTCATAGAACTTAGATTCAAAGGTGTCTCGCTCTCCTTTTAACTGAATCCAAGCATTTTGCAAATCTTCAAGAGAAGTAGGCATATCAGGATAGAGGATAGTATATGGAACGTCTCCCTCAACTACTGGCTCCATGATAACAGGTAAGACAGCTTCATAAGGCATCTTGAGACTTTGAGCGCGAGCCCTCACCCATTTAAGATAAGGTTCCAACGGAATGGAATTCTTACGCCCCAACGTCCTGCTATCAACCTTGGTAACCATACCCCAAGCTCGTATAAATCTTTGACGGTAGCCTTGGATATTTCTTTTGTAGTCAAATGCAATTCCTTGGATGAGTACCTCATGAGGGCCATCTCTCCTAGCGTATCCAAATTGTCGCAAAGCTAAACAAGGGTTGTAAGTAATGCCTCCCCTAATGCCAAGTAGGGGGACATTGGGGAATTCCCCACAGCGATCAATGATGGTAATGTCTTCCAAATAGTGATAATACCAACGAATATCAGCATGTGAAAGCGACATCAATCTTTTAGACCATCTCATACCTTGTTCATTTTTACCACGGATCGAGGTAGGTGCGAAATAAACCACCTAGCCAACAGAGGAGTGCAACACATCAAAGTCCCTCTTTTCTTCAAAGTGCGAGAGTGAAGAGAATGCAAGATGTCTCCAAGCAATGTAGGCACCGAATTACGAGATATGAAAACTTTGATTGCATTCACATCTATAAATTGGTCAGGATTGGGAAGTAGTACCAACCCATAGATGAGAAGAGCCGAAATTTCCTCAAAGGTTTGTAGATCCAAAGTATATTCCAACACCCTTGAGCCTTCTCCCACAAAAACTTTGCTAGGAGCCCTTTGACACCACTCCTTGTTACCCAATTTGCTACTATGTCAGATGGTTGCAAATGTAGAGCCCGAGCAATTTCCTCAGGTTTAGGGTCTCTTTCAATACCGTTGAAAGGTAACTGATCAAGAATAGGGATCCCTATGAGTTTAGAAAATTCTTCTAAAGTGGGCACAAGTTGGTAATCTGGAAAAGTGAAGCAATGATGCAAAGGGTCAAAGAATTGGACAAGCACTTTACCATATCTTCTTCAATACTTGAGGTAACCAAACTAAGGAGCCGACCATGCCTTTTGGTGAATGGAGAATCCTCAGGAACCCTTGATACTAAATCCTTGAGTTGTGGATATATCCTCACGAGACTGACTTGGATAGTGCTTCTACGAGCGGAAGGCATGTCCTACAAAACAGAGCAAAGATGAATTCCAAAAATCCTTGAAATGGTTAATGAGAATGATATGGTATGATGTCATGATGCTATGTAAAAATATGCGAGGTAAATAATCATATTCACACAAAGTAGACAAGTCCTTAAGTTTAGGTTTACATGGAGTTTGTAAGTAAGTACCCTCTTGAAGTTTAGTTGGCTCAACCTGTCCTAGTTAATAGTAACCGGGTTCTAAGGGATCTCAATATCACTGATCTTTCCCCAAAGTTTCGTTCAATAAGTGATTGACTCACAACTAAACAAAACTCAAAAGTCAAACCTCAATGAGTGTAGCATCGAGTATCAACTAACTTCGGATTGCACCAAAGCCGGTTATCTCGCTACTTTCTAATGGCCAAGTTGGTCAAGTAAGGTTCTAAGGTCAGTTGATGCTTTATGACACCACACGGTGGCCCCGTACTCTCCTTGACTGACTCAAGGGTTACCAAAAAACAACCCCAAACCAGGAACCAAAAAATGTAAAGCAAACAAGTCAAGCAATGTAAGCAAGTAAATATGATATATCCCTAAGGTAACCCCACTTTTAGATATACTCCCCAGCAGAGTCGCCAGTTCTGTGATATGGTGGGAGAACTGACTTGAGGTTTTGGTTTTGTGTTTGCAAATGTTGCGGTTTTAGCAAGCGTCGCCATCGACTTTTCTTTTATCCAAATAGGAAAGGTGAAAAAGCACAAGAAAGACCTTTAGAGATATTTTCTTGAGTTCGGGGGGTAGATTATGAAAAGGGAAGGTATTATCACCCTTTTCATCTATGGTTTTCCATGGGCTCTTAGTTACTTTCTAGATCACTTGCTTTTGTTTGAAAAATGTGCTTTGTGTGGTTTTTGAAAGTATTTTGAAAAGGCGCCATCGTTTAGGCAAATTTTTCAATAGTTCTTGTTCGTAAGAACGTATACAAAGTGTTGAGCTTTTGAAAATATTTAAATGTTTGGAAAATGTTTTTGAAAGTGTATGTGATTGTTTTTTTTTAAGATAGTAAGGATGTTTGTTTTGAAATTGAGCAAGTAACTAAAAGTAATCTACCTACTCGAAAAGTCTTAGATATGCTTTTCCTACTCCTTTAGATGTTGCTATCTTACCATTGATTGGTTAGAAGCCCCATCGTTGGATGTGAAGGGACGGGCATTGGGTCATCATACGACCATGATAGCAATGTAGTGAGATGACTTAGCACTTTTCTTTAGGGACTAAGATCATTTTAAAAGGCAACTTTGATAGCGTCATCGAGGGACTATGATCTTGTATTTTTCGATTTGTTGGTGCTAGGACATCCCACATGCATAACATGGCCATTTTTATAAGGCAACAAGTGGAATTACCCTAAGGGTGTAAATGTGCAAGTGTGTTTGATTGCATGCATTTATCTTTGATTTTTGATGAGCTACTTGTTGGTTTTATCTTGTCATACACACCCTAATTATAACAATATATGAAAGCAATAAAAGTACGGAAAATAAAGATTCTACGCTATTATAGTCATTAGGGGGATGGGGGTGTAAATATTTCCAATGGGGATTGAAAATTAAATCCTATTTTACTATTACAACCATATTGAATGGATAAGAATGTACAAGAAATGTAAGATTTGGTTGTGTTTAAGAAAAGAAACAAGTTTATTTAAGAAAATATTTTTTGTCCTTTTTTTTAAAAGAAAATAAAACATGTGAGTATGAAATATTTTTGGTGTTTTCTGGTTAATAAAAAAATAGATGATGACAAAAATAATAAAAGATAAAGGAAACAAAATCATCGCAAATGCTGAAAATTGAAGAGGTCAGAAGTTCTGACTCTGACTTGCTGCATAACAGAAACAACGTTAGTGGAAATAGGGAAGGTAAGAAGTTCTGGATCTTCTGAGAACTCAGAAGTTTCCAGAAATTCTGATGCAACTGTCAGAATTTTGCCTCTCTTCATGCCAGTCAGAATATCTGCAGCTTAAGCATTTCTTACAGAACAGAAGTTGCATACATAACAATTATGCCAAATTTCATGAAATATCAGAAGCACAAATCAGAAGCAACATGAATTTGCTAATCCTAATTCTGAGTCCTAATTTCTTTATGAAACTCTGAACAACGATTTCCTCTACTTAGGCAGGCAGATGCATGAATTTCAGAATATGTACATCATCAGGAATCAGAGTATCTACATTGTGTTAAATATGCAAAATCTGACAATGCTCAATCAGTATGATGAGAGTCAGCAGGAAACTTACCTTGCAATTGGGAAAGATTCTATAAACTGGAGGTTGGTCTTGAACTCTGGTGATGTTCTGAGCAGCTTCTTCACGTACTCAGCAGGATGGAAGTTTGCAACTTCTGGAACAACCAAGGGATGATGTACTGGCCCTTTTTGAGATGGAGGTGGATGGTTTTAATCAAGAACACTTGAGAACAAATGGAGTTTGAACACAAGGAATTAAAAGTTAAGGTTTTGGTAGTTTGTTTTTATAGTTTCCTGGGTTCTTGGAATTTTCGCAGTGGTTCAAAGCTTTCTTTCTCAATTCTCTCATCTCTTTCACAAATTTTTCTGGACTCCCATCTCGACTTTTTAATGGCCAATGGTGTTCTATTTACAGGTAAAGGTTTTGTAATTTAGAGATGTCAAGTGGCGTCAACATCATGTGCCAAAAGCTGACTTACTCTTGAAGTAAGCTTAAACAAGCGTGACCTAATGTATCAAGTGGGATAGTTAGCAGCATCTAAGCTGGGTTTTATCAGCGTGAATTAAGGAAAAGTAGAGGCAGCTCCTGGGCCTAGCATGCTTTTGCACAAAAGTTTATCTTCCCAATACAGTAGGGGTATACGTGGGAAAAATCCCTTGGGTGAAGACTCAGAGGCGGTTTGTGAGCATTAAATGAGTTCCCACGTGAAACTTTGCATCCTTGCTTAACTATGGATTAGAAGTTTTGTTGCAGTGTAGCGTCCAATCTTCTGATCCTTGTATCTTCTGGCTTCAGCATGTTCTGAAGGATCCTTCAGACTTTCCAGTAAGCTTGCAACATGCTTTGTGATCTTCTTTGATTTACCTTGGCAAACTCTGACTGAACCTTTGTGAATATTGGCCCAGAAGTTCTGACCAAACTTCGTCTTGAGAATATCCAGAATTTGCTGAGTGTGGACACTGGCTCAGAAGTTCTGAAATTGTCATATTTCTTAAACACTTAGAAAATTTCTAAGTATTTAGAATTTGATTTTTCCAAAGTAAAATTTGACTTTTGAAATTCTTGACGAAATGGACTTCATATTCCAACATGTCTTGATGAAATATGATTTTTGAGATTTGATTTTGATTCAAGAGTCAAAGTTAGACTTCTCAGTATGCAAATTACCATTTTTCCCTTGTGAATGGTTTGCTTGGAAAAATTGATAATTCAAGGCTTGAAATTAGATGAAAGAAAACATGAGGATCAAGGATGATTCCTTGATAAATGAGAGGGAAAATTTTGGGGTGTAACAATAGTCCCTCGATGATGCTTCAAATGTTTCCTTACAAATGATCTTAGTCCCTAAAGAGAAATGCTAAGATATCTCACAATATTTCTATCATGACTATACGATGACCCACGCCCGTCCCTTTACATCTAAAGATAAGGCTTCTTATCAATCAATGGTAAGACAACAATATCAAAGGAAAGAATGAACAAAAGACTTTTTGAGTAGGTAGAATGTTCTTAGTTGCTTGCTCATAATCCATCTGCAAAACAAACATCTTTTTAAACACACCAAACACTTTCAAAACATGAAATATTTTCAAAAGTCCAACACTTTGTATGCATTCATATAGAGACGAGAATCATTACAAAGTTTGCCTAAACGAAGGCTCTTTTCAAAAATACTTTCAAAAACCACCACAAACGCATTTTAAACAAAGCAATTTCAAAAGTGATCTAGCAAGAAACTAAGAGCCCATAGATAACTATGGATGAAAAGGGTGCTAACACATTCCCTTTTCATAATCTACCCCCCGAACTCAAGAAAATAATCTCAAAGGTCTTTCCTGTTCTTTTCACCCTTTCCTTTATTAGATAAAAGAAAAGTGGGTGGCGACTGTTGCTATCCACAACAATTGCGATAAAACGTAAAACCCCCAAGTCAATTCTCCCACAGTATATAGTCTTGATGGCTACCTGCATGCAAGCTTGATTCCTGCTTCGATTGGGCTTTTATTTTCTTTGGACAAAGCTTGATTCCTGCTTCGACTGGGCAGTATCTCCCTTGGAAAGTTTGTTTCAACATGCATAGGATTTACTTTGTTTGCCCATTCAAAGGAATGGCAAGTGATGCATACAAGTGATGCATGTGGTCCCTTCAAAAGAGCATACACATTGGTTCAAAACGAAGGATACACATATTGTTGGCCATTCGAAAGAGACGCATAATGAAAGTTTATCTTATGATGAGTCTTGGTCCTACATGTGGCCAGGCCCAGGCTTCCTGTGCAAATGGAATTCGAAGGAAGTGACGAAGGAGGCTTCGATTGACAGAATGAAATTCTCACTTGAGGTTATCTGAATTAAAAAGGTAAGGCAAATAGATGTGTCCAATTTAAAGCCACTCGATGGACACATAAATGATCCATTCGAAGATGCTGGCTGGCCCAAAATCCCACATATTTCCATACTCAAGTTTCCTGCACAAGCATTCATACTGAAGGAAGCTTCGATTAGCCTGGAAAGAGTTTTCGTTGGGGCTATGAGTAGAAGCTCAATTGAAGAGGCCCCAATGATGAGACTTGAGCCATTCGAAGGACACACCTTGGTGGCCCATTCGAAGAGGGCACAAGGCATACATATGGACTATTCGAAAGACACTCAAAAAAATCCATTCAAAGGAGACATTCAAAAGGCCCATTCGAAGGGTACACAAAAGGTCCATTCAAAAGACCCATTCGAAGGATATACAAGAGGTCCAATCGAAGGGCAGGGACTGAAGGTATTCGAAAGTAAAAGGTGTCCACATTCATTCAAGTTCAAAAAGAGACAAGAACTCCATGTCTTTTTCCAAAATTCAAATTCTCATTCATGGTCTTAAAGAACATGTTTATGGTTGTTTACTACCTTGCTACCTTGTCCCATCCTTCCCCTCTATATAAGGAGCACACTAGCAAGCTCAGGAGGACGAAAAAAATAAGGAGACCACCTACATACGCACACAAAGGAGAGACATAAGCTCAGGGGAACCATACACACATATTATTTTACACGCATACACAGCCTAAGAGAAGCACACCAAAAAATCTCAAAACTCAACAAGATCACACCATACTTGTTCTCTCTCCTTTCGAATCCAAGAGCATCCAACAACTCTAGTCCCCCATACAAGTTCCAATTTTAAGCAAGGTAAGTCCCCTTGACCTTGCATATTTCGTTTCAGTATGACATGTAAATAGGCCTGTACTTACTTTTCGTTTCAGCATAATATGTATATAGCCTCTTAGTTGTGTTCTTTATTTCTGCCCTCTTGGTTTGTTTGCTTTTCTTGCTGGAACTAACCTGTACAGATTCAAACGAAAGACAAAAAGAGTATGAACGAAGGATATGCACTCATGCTGCTCCGCAGGTCCATGTTACTTCACATTATAAATCGAAAGAAGTAGAGGAGTTTGCAGTCGAAGGTTTCTCATGCCTACTCTCTGGCTTAATCGAAAGAGACATGAAAAGGTGAAAATCAAAACTTGTTCACGTAAACTCTTAAGCCCAATCGAAAGAAGGCTAAAAGAGGGTGAATCAAAGGAGTCCTTCCTCTGGATAAAAAAAAAGCCTCTACATCATTTTCTTATTTCTTTTGATTTTTACTTATTTCTTTTATTTTCTTGCCTCATGTTTTATTAACATTAAAACCAAAATCACAAAAAATATTAAGTTAATATTTTTTTTAATTAAACTAATTTTGTAAACAAATTAATTAATTATTTTATCCTTTTCTTGAAATTAAAATTAAATAGAGTTAAGTTTTATTTTCTTTTATAAACAAAAAAACCAAAAATATTTTCTTGTTTACTTAGAATTTTTAGGGTTTTAGACATATCTTTCTCAACTCGCGCGCGTTCAATTTTTCTTTTCTATTATTCTTTTTTTCCATATTTTTTGTATCTGCTTATGGTATGTAATAGATAATTAAATAGGAATTTATCGCTTTCTTTATTTTCCCCCCATTTGAATATGTAAATACCCTCTCCCAAAAACATTGTAATAGCGTAGGATTTAAATTCCCGCATTTTAAATTTCTGCAAAATATTAACTGTTAGTAATTAGGCTTGTATGGAAAGACTAATAACAAAAAGCTAGCAAACTTAACACAAGACTAAAATAATTGAACATTACACACCATTCACATATACACCTCTAGGGTACCCCACTTTGGTTGCCTTTGGAAAACGGTCACAATTCTCGAAACGTGAGAAGTTTTAGTGGTTGTCCTCTAGTTTGAAAGATCCTAGGTTTCAGGAAAGTTACTAAATTTAGACCCTGGTTAGGTTTGTAGACAAGAGAGCTTAAAAACTCTAGGGTCAATCTATGGTAGGAACTAAACCTTCTTCTTAGGGCAGATGTGTCCTAACTAATTTGGCTTAATAGGAATAAGACACTGTCTCAGATTCCTAATGTAATCATAGCAGGTCTATTAGGGTAAACACTCAATCCTAACTCCCTATCAGATAAATACTCAAACCTCCTCTACTGATTTCTTCCTCTAAACATAATGCCCATAGTATCAACCAGATTCATCGTGGTTAGTGCAATTAGCTAATAGTAAGGTTAGCCTAAAGTAGGTTGATAATTAGCATTAAGTTAGTAGTGAGTAACATTAGAGAAACAATATTGCATAATAGACATAAGCAATAACAAAAGTAAGAAAAGAAAAGAAAGACAAAATATTTATATAAGCAAAGCAAAAGAAAAGATTAAAAAGTGGGTTGTCTCCTAATAGGCGTTTTGTTTAAAGTTGTAAGCTCGACATAACTTGGTGATTAGTCTAATGAATGGGGTGGAAGCACATTGAGCCTAAATGTTGTGTAATAGTCCTTATTATCGATGCTATGATAATGTTTTAAACATTATCCGTTTACAATGAAAGTTTCACTATACATTCCCTTAATTTCTATTGCACCATTTTGAAAAACCTTAGTGACTTCGAAGAGACCAGACCATCTAGAGAAAAGTTTTTCCAGAAATAGTTTAAGTCTAGAACTAAATAGGAGAACTATATCGCCTTCATTGAATATTTTCTAGATATTCGTTTATCGTGCCATTGTTTAGTTCTCTCCTTATAAATCCAAGCATTTTTGTAAGCGTCTAGTCTAAGTTCTTCTAGTTCGTGGATATCTAAGATTCTTTTCCCACCCGCAACGGTGTAATTCAAATTAAGGGTCTTAATGGCCCAATGAGCTTTATGTTCTATTTCTACCGACAAATGACATGATTTCCCATAGACTAGCTTAAATAGAATGGTTCCGATCGGAGTTTTGTATGCCGTCCTATAAGCCCATAAAGCTTCATGTAACTTAGATGACCAATCTTTCCTAGAGGTTGCTACCATTTTTTCTAAGATTTGCTTAATCTCTCTGTTGGAGACCTCTACTTTCCCACTTGTTTGTGGATGATAAGGTGTTGCGACACGATGTCAGACTCCATACTTCGCTAATAATTTTTCTAAGATTTTGGAAATGAAACGGGAGCTGTAATACCCTAATTCTACCCGACAATGTAAATGTAAATCAGAGTTATAAAAATTATACAACTTAATCATGATGCCATAAGTTCAACTTAAAAACCATTGCATTCAACATGGATACATAACACTTTAAACTTCGGATGAACCAACATCAAATTAAATTAATCTTTTAAACCAACAACTGGAACAACTACGCAGCAGAATCATAATAACATATTTATCCAACATTAAAATAACTGCTGAATAACAAGTACTTAACAACAACCAACTTAAAGTTCAATAATTGAAATGATAACAACAAATAAACAGTAAGCGTTCATCCCCCTGAGTGTTACGTATTAGAGCAATGATACCACTATTAAAGGTAAACCGCCTTCACTCTGGATTACCTGCACGTTAGATATGAACAATATAATCGTACATATGATGTTAGAATCAGTTCATGCAAAAATCACCACTTCACAACTTATAACAACAACAATCACTATAGGCTATCAACATCATACATCAATTAATTCATCAACACAACAACTCAATCATACTACTTGGAATGCGACTCAATACCATGCGAATGCATGTGGCACCATTGGATCAGAACTCCCATCTTAAAAACGGAACAAAACTCCCATCTTAAAAATTAGCAATTAATAGAGGTATCAACAAGGCATAAGCCTTCTTCGTAGTTTACCAATCCAGGCCATCAGAGTATGCAAATGTATATGAATGTATTATCACATACACACAACAATCATCATCCATCGTAAGGCATAAGCCCACATCACCATTATTACCAGTAAATAGAGGTAATTCATCATCATGTAAATTCCCTGCAACTTCGCATTATCAACAAGAATTTACAACAACAATCACAACTTCACAACATCTCAACATAAATCAACATTGGAAAAAACCCTAAACTTAATCATAATTCAATGTAAATCAGCATAAAATAACGTTGGCCATAAGCCTATCACATCAATCACGATTCAATCATTAACATAATCAAACAACAACTTAACAATAATTTCACACAACACTGGTAACGACCAAAACACAGCATGTACGGGCAAAAGTGATGGGGAACTACGTGCCCCTTGACATTCACAACAACTAGGACAACATACCACTAAATTATACTCCTCGACACGCACAGAGAAAACAGGGTAACGACCAACCTATGCTCCTCGATGTGTCCTGCAAATCTAATTTTGCTCAAAAATCTAACACATAATCCCCGACACGCCTTGCAGCCTAAATTACTGCTTGGTGCATGTAATACAGTGGGAGAACTGACTTGGGATGTTTTGCATTTCATTGTAATTGTTGCGGTTTAGCAAGAGTCGCCACCGACTTTTCTTTTATCCAATGAAGGAAAGGGTGAAAAGAACAGGAAAGACATTTGAGATTATTTTCTTGAGTTCGGGGGGGTAGATTATGAAAAGGGAAGGTATTAGCACCCTTTTCATCCATAGTTATCTATGGGCTCTTAGTTTCTTGCTAGATCACTTGCTTTGTTTGAAAATGTGCTTTGTGGTGGTTTTTGAAAGTATTTTTGAAAAGCGCCTTCATTTAGGAAAACTTTGTAATGGTTCTCATCTTGTAAGAACGTATACAAAGTGTTGGAACTTTTTATAAAATATTTCATGTTTTGAAAGTGTTTGATGTATGTTTGCAAGGATGTTTGTTTTGTTTTGAAAGTGAGCAAGCAACTAGGAACGTTTCTACCTATTTAAAAAGTCTTTCATTTATTTCCTCCTTTCCTTTGATATTGCTATATTACCATTGATTAGTAAGAAGCCTTACCTTTGGATGTAAAAAGGGACGGGTGTGGGTCATTGTATAGTCATGATAGCAATGTTGTAAAACATCTTAGCATTTCTCTTCGAGGTACTAAGTCCATTTTGAAAGGCAACATTTGTAGCGTCATCGTGGGACTATGATCTTGTATTTCAATTGTTTTGCTAAGATGTCTCACATGCATAACATGACCATTTTTTTTGGCAACAACTGAAGTTAACCTTAGGGGTGCATGTGTGAATAGTGTGTTTGATTTACATGCATTTAATATTTGATTAGGGTTGTCTACTTGTTGATTTTATCTTTTTCCATACAAATCCTAATTAATAGCATTTTAGGAAAGCAATAAATTACGAAAAGTAAATATTCTATGCTATTACAATCATTTAGGGGGAAGGGGTGTACAAATTTACAAATGGGGATTTGCAAGAAATTTAAAGTCTTAATTATCTATTACAACCATATTGAAATAATGTACAAGAAATATAAACTAGGCTTGTTTTGTTTTTGTTAAGAGAAGAAATGAATTAGCTTAAGAAAATATTTTTAATATTTTGGTTTTAAAGAAATGAAATAAAATCAAGTATGTGAGTATAAAAACATTTTTGGTGTTTTTTGACTAATGAAAATAGAAGTGATATTAAAAATAATAACGGAAAAATAATCAGAATCGGCGCATTGCTGAAATAAGAGAGAACTGAAGTAAGCGGAAAAAACTCTGACTCTGATACGCTGCGAGAAAGAAAATGTTAGTAGAATAGGGGAAGGCCAGAAATTCTAGGTCTGGGTACACTAAAGTTCTGGGTTTGCTGGGAACAAAGGAAATCCTAGAAATTCTGATGCAACTGTAAGCCTAGAAGTTCTAATGTTACTGGAAGGTCTGAGGTTCTAGTTGTTGAGAGAGTCTGGAAGTTTTGATGTAGTTGGAAACCTAGAAGTTCTAGTGTCACTAGCAAGCTAGAAGTTCTGATAATTGGTATGTGAGGTGGCAATGCTGCTGATGGGAATGTTTAGCAGTTCTGGTCCAGGATCACTGTTTTGATAAGCAATTAAAAGGGATTGATTTAGAAGTTCTAGTCCAACTAATGGGGCAAAAATGTCAGGAAATAAACATAAAAAGGGTGTTTCTGGGGCTAGAACTCAGGACCCTTAACACTGATGTCTTACACACGCGTTCTCTACCACTGGGGTGGCTATACATCCGGTATTAGAAGCAAAAACATAAACATATAGCACAAAATAAGTTCGGATGATGGGCTTCATCCCCTTCTCCATGCCAACCAGAGCATCTTCAACTTAGCTATTTCTCAACAAAAATGAAGAATGCAAACATAACAATTATGGAAAGTTTCATCATGGTTTCAGAAACATAAAAATATCATGACTGTAAATCAGAAGCAAGCATGCATTTTGCTAATCCAAATTCTAAATCCTAATTTCTCCAAGAAGTTCTGAACTGAAATTTTCTCTACTTAGGCAAAAATACATGAAAACTATGAATATGTACAGAACCAGAGTCAAGATGTCTACATTGTATTTTTGCACATGCAAGCCTATCAATGCCTAAGTAATGAGATAAAAGTCAGAAGAAACTTACCTTGCAGTTGGAAAATATTCTGTGAACTGGAGCCTGGTTCTGACTGCTGTGATGTTCTGGTCAGCTTCCCCAAATTCTCAGAAAGCTGAAGCAAACCTTAACTTGAGTTGTGGATGGTTGAAATGTTCTGGAACAAACAAGAAGTAATGTTCTTGTTTTTGAGATGGAGATGGATGAAGACTGTGTTACAGTCTAAAAACAAAAGTTGGGACGGATTCTAAATGTATATCAGAAGTTGTGTGGGTAATTTGGTTGGGAAATGCACAAGGAAAATCAGAGCTTGGATGCAAAAACAGAAATTAGCAGGTTTTGTATTTTGTGTTTACAGTTTTAAGTTCTTTGAAATTTTAGCAAAGTTTCAAGGCTTTTTTCTCTCAAAATTCTTGACCTCTTTACTGTTGCAAATGAAGTTCAATTTATATGCAAGGATTTAGTAGCTTGGAGAAGTCAAAAGTACAACCATCCTATGCTAGGGTGCTGACTTGTTCTTGAAGCAAGTTTAAACAAGTATGGTTCAAGGCACAAAGTAAGGTGGTTAGCATCTTTAGTCGCGCCTAAGCTGGATTTGTAAGCATGAATTAAGGAAAAGTACCTTCATAAGCAAGAGCAAAGCATGGGCCCAACATAAACTTGTACAAAAGTTTACTTTTCAAGGACAACAACGGTACTTCTATGTCACACATGGGGAAATCCTTTGGATAAACACTCAAAAGTGGGTGTGAGCATTAAATGATGATGAGATTTATCAAACAGAAAATATGCAATATGAGATTATGTATCATAACTTAGTCTGGATCAGCAGTTTAGCATCACCGCAACTTAAAACCAATATCCAATTTTCTGATCTTTGAATCTCCCTGCTCCAGCATGTTCTGAAAGAGGTCTCAGACTTTTCAGAAAGCTTGTAACACGCTGTGTAGACTTTCTTTGAATTACTCTTGCAAACTCTGGCTGAACCTACATGAAAACTGGCCCAGAAGTTCTAACCAAATTCTGTCTTGGAAATGTCCAGAATTTACTGAGTGCTTCAGTTTCATGGACGTGTCTTCTAGGATTTATAACTAGAAATACCAGCACTTCTAGAAGAAGTTCTGTTCTGCAATGTTTTAGATCTCATTGAGATCTACAACTCTTGTGTTAGAAGTTCTTCCAGAATCAACTTGCATCATGGTGAAAATCTGGCCAGAAGTTCTGAACTTATCATATTTCTTAAACACTTAGAAAAATTTCTAAGTATTTAGAATTTTGACTCTTTCAACATAATCTTGACTTTTGATTTTCTTGATGAAACAAACTTCATATTCCAACATGTCTTGATGAAATATGATTCTTGAAACTTGATTTTGATCCAAAAGTCAAAGTTTGACTTTTCAGTATGCAATTGACCATTTTGCCCTTGTGCCAATTCCAAACCTAAATTGATGTATTAGTGCTTCTAACTTGATGTCATGGAAGATCTTGTGAGAGAATCCTTAAGAAATGAGAGAGCAAATTTTGGGGTACAACAGTGCCTAACACCATCAACATTCTCCTCGACCACTAGTTCAGCCAACATCGCAGACACAACTAAATGTCTTAACGACCACACCACTGCAATTCATACTTTTGGACAACCGCTCGGAATAACACAACAACAGGAAACTATATTCCTATCGACAACTTCGTTCACTATACAAGACCGACTATGAGAGTAATTCCTAACTCCCTGTCAACTTCTCGAACCACTACAACATCATAACAACCCCACCATCATCAAGACCACAACAATATAACGACCACAACAACAGGTAGCAATCTACACTAACCTACTCATCGACTCTATCGGGCAGTCATGCAGACAACACAAGCACCCAAAACATAACAGAATAACAACTTCCCTTAACAGATTCAACAACATCACAGGCAGCAATCACAATTACGACAAATTCTCCATAAAAAATATCATAAATCCCATTATAAGGTCAGAAACCCACCCTTACATGGATTGAAGGTCGCTCAACCAAAAACTCTAGCCGACGGCTTTGCTTCGTTCTACTCGACACCGGGCAACTTGCTTCTCTCTTCGTGCAACTCTTCCGGGCAACATACAAAAATCATTATTCTCCAACTAAAACAAATCCTTGTGTTAGCTTCTCCTTATATAACAATCCTCTTGGGCCTAAACTACACCCCCACTTTACTATTTCTAACCAATAGCATAAGTCCAACATTGTTTCATATATTCCCTTAAATTTCACATTATAATTATTATTAATCAACTAATTAATTAATTAATAATAATATAACAACTTATACCAATGATCCTCAACATTACACAACTTCACAATTAATCCAAAATAATATAATCAAATAAATAATTAAATTAAATTACGGGCGTTACAAATCTCTCCCACTTAGAGTATTTTCATCCTCGAAAATTTACCTCATTCAAACAACTCAAGATAGGAGTCCTTCATCTTGCTTTCCAATTTCCAAGTCATGCTTTCTTAGACAGCTCCTAACCAAACAACTTTGACCAAAACAATCTCCTTGCCTCTCAGAGTCTTCATTTCATGATCGGAGAATCGTGCAGGAATCGTTTCAACAGTAAGATTATCTCGTACTTGTACATCATCCATATGAATCACATGAGATGGATCTGAAATATATTTACGGAGTTGTGACACATGAAACACATCATGCAAATTCGAAAGATTAGGCGGTAAAGCCACTCTATAAGCAACATTCCCAACTCTTTCCGAAATCTGATATGGACTAATAAAATGAGAAGTCAGCTTCTTAGACTTCAATGCTCGCCCAACACCAGTTACAAGTGTAACTCTCAAAAACACATGGTCACCGACTTAAAATTCCAAATCCTTCATTTACTTATCATGATAACTCTTCTGTCTATTTTGGGAAGCTTTCATCTTTTCTCGAATCAACTTCACCTTCTCAGTAGTCTCACAAACAAGTTCAGGTCCAAGCACTACACTTTCTCCAGATTCATGCCAACATAAAGGATTTCTACATCTCCGACCATACAATGCTTCAAAAGGTGCCATCCCAATACTAGAATGGTAACTATTATTATAAGTGAACTCTATCAACGAAAGATAAGTATCCCACAAACCTCCCTGCTCAAGAACACATGCTCTTAACAAATCTTCCAACGATTGAATAGTTTTTTCTATCTAACCATCAGTCTGAGGATGATACGCCGAACTCAACCTTAACTTAGAACCCAACTCCTCTTGAAAACTCTTCCAAAAATCAGAAGTAAACCTCGGATCTCTATCCGACACAATGCACAAAGGAACACCATGCAGCTTCACAATTACAAAAGTGTAAATCTCAGCCAACTTTGACACTGGAAAGCTTATGTTAATAGGAATAAAATGATCCGACTTTTTAAGCCTATCAACAATCACCCAAATCAAATCACGTCCTCTTAGAGTATTAGGTAATCCTGTCACAAAGTCCATCGAAATGCTATCCCATTTCCATTCTAGAACTTCTAACGGTTGCATCAACCCTGCAGGCTTCTGATGTTCAACTTTCGACTTTTGACAAGTCAAACATGCATGCACAAATCAAGCCACATCACTCTTCATCCAAGGCCACCAAAACAAATTCTTCAAATCCTGATACATCTTTGTAGCTCCTGGATGAATACTCAACTTGCTTCTATGGCTCTCTTCAAGAACCACTTTCTTCATCTCCACATCGTCAGGAATACAAATTCAATTACAAAATCTTAACACACCTTGTGCATCTAACTTAAAATCACTATTCTCAGACTGATCGATCCCAACCATCGAATCTACCAGTTTCATATCTAACTTCTGAGCTTCTCTGATACTATCCAAAAAAATCATTATTAATCTTCAATTTTCCCACCATAACACTCTGCGGTGTCACTTCGCAAACTAAGCTCATATCTCTGAACTGCTCAATTAATTCCAACTCTTTTACCATCATTGTTGACATATGTAAAGTCTTTCGACTCAATGCATCAACTACCACATTTGCTTTTCCTAGATGATAATTCAAACCAAAATCACAATCCTTTAACAACTCCAACTATCTTCATTGTTTCATATTCAATTCCTTCTGATCAAATAGATACTTTAAGCTCTTATGGTCACTAAACACTTCAAATCTAGAACCATAAAGATAATTCCTCCAAATCTTCAACACAAAGACAACTGCAGCAAGCTCTAAATCATGAGTAAGATAGTTCTTCTCATGAGTCCTAAACTGCTTTGACGCATAAGCAACTACCTTTTCATTCTTCATAAGCACACCTCCTAAACCCATCTTAGAAGCATCATAATATACCACAAAAGGTTCTCCTAGATTAGGTAACGTCAAAATCAGAGCCGACGTTAATCTTTTCTTCAATTCTATAAAACTTTCTTCACAATGGACATCCCACACAAAAGCTCTACCTTTACAAGTAAACTTAGTCAACGGAAGTGCCAACTTAGAAAAACCTTCCAGAAACCTTCTATAATAACCAACTAATCCCAAAAAGCTTCTAATCTCGGTAGCCGACTTTGGAGTTTTCCATTGCAACACAACATCTACTTTTGATGGGTCTGTAACAATGCCACTACCTGAGATCACATGATCAAGAAAACTAATCTCCTTCAACCAAAATTCACACTTAGACAGCTTTGCATACAACTTCTTCTCTTTCAAGACTTGCAATACTATTCTTAAGTGTTCTACATGCTCTTCTTCTAACTTAGAGTAAATCAAAATGTGATCAATAAACACCACTACAAATCGATCCAAATAAGTATGAAAGATACGGTTCATGTATTCCATAAATACTCCCGGTGCATTGGTAACACCGAAAGGCATCACCGAATACTCATAGTGTCTATAACACATTCTGAAAGCCGTCTTCTAGACTTCTTCATCCTTCACTTTAATCTGATGATATCCCAACCTCAAATCAATCTTACTAAACACACGAGCATCCACCAATTGATCCATCAAGTCATCTATTCTTGGAAGCGGATACTTATTCTTAATCGTCACTTTATTCAACTGCCTATAATAAACACAAAGCCTTATACTTCCATCTTTCTTCTTTACTAGAAACACTGGAGCTCCCCACGGTGATACACTTGGTCTCACAAACTTCTTTTCAAGTAACTCTTCCAATTGCTTCTTTAACTCTGAAAATTCAGATACAAACATCATGTATGGTGCCATAGACATAGGTCTGGTACCAGGTATAAGATCAATAGCAAATTCAACTTTTCTCTCTGGCGGTACATCAGAAATTTCACCAGGGAAAACTTCAGGAAATTCACACACCACCTTAAATTCCTCAATTATAGCTTGATTCTCGACAGATAGCAACGCCATCAACGAGAACATCTGGGCCTCTTCTTGCATCAAATTCCTCAACTGCCTAGCAGACAACATGCCAGCTTCCTCTTCCTTAGGAGTAAAAAACCTCACAGACTTGTTATAATAGTTAATATGAACATAGTTATGCTCTAACCAGTTCATACCCAGAATCACATCCAACCCTCTTAAAGGCAAACAAACTAAATCAATAGAAAAGTCTCTGTCAAAGATCGACAAGGGACACTTTAAACACACAAAAGAAGTAATCATTGGCCCCTTGGCTGGAGTGTCGACGAACATCTCTCCATTCATAGAAGATAACATAAGACCCAATATTTCAACACAATCAACAACAATAAAGCAATGAGTAGCACCAGTATCAATAATAGTAATTAAAGGAGTACTATTAATGAAACATGTACCTCTGATGAGCCCATCGTCAGTAGCTTCCTGATCCTCAACCAAAGAGGACACTTTACCACTAGTTTGCGCCTTCTTTGGTTTCTGACACTGACTACCAATGTGTCCTTCTTCACCATAATTGAAATAAATCACCTCCTTATGCTTGCACTCAGATACAACATATCCAGTCTAACCACAAAGGAAACACCTCTTTACCTCAGCAATACATACATTGCTCTTATGCCCAGGATTTCCATATTTAAAACAAACCACACCAGCAGAAGCATCTCCCCCACTAGGCCTCTGACCCTGAGCAGCCTTCTGTTTACGTTTACCATCTGGGGTATCATAAGGCTTACCACGATTTTGTTGGTGCTTACCCCTCTTCTCACTGATAATCTTGTAGTGAGCATTATTATCCTCTTCATAAATTCTACAACTATCAACCAAATCAGCAAAGACACATATCTTCTAGTATCCATATGCCTTCTTGATCTTTGGGCGCAACCCACTCTCAAACTTGATGCACTTCTAAAACTTAGCATTAGCCTCACTGTAGTGCGGATAAAACTTAGCCAACTCAGAAAACTTTACAACATACTCTACAACCGACATACTCCCTTGCTTCAGCTCAAGAAACTCAATTTCTTTCTTACCACGAATGTTTTCAGGAAAATACTTACTCAGAAATTCCCTACAGAACACAGCCCAAGTGACATTTTCACCTGCAACTTCCAACCTCTGACACGTATCTAGCCACCAGTCATCAGCCTCGACTGCTAACATATGAGTACCAAACCGAACCTTCTGCGATGGAGTGCAATCCATCACACAGAAGATTCTCTCAATCTCCTTCAACCAATCCAACGCTCCGCCAGGATCATACTTTCCCTTGAACGTAGGCGGATTCTCCCTTTGGAAAGTCGCCAAACTACGAGATCTAGCATTCCCGTCAATGTTTGATTGATTCTCTATAGCATGCACCATTACTTCTAATGCAGCAACAAGTTCAGCATCATTCCTTCCAGCTATATCAACTTATCACTACAACATAAACAACATTTAGAACTCAAATTAACAATACTCGATTGTTAAACAACCTACGACTTGAAAACTTGATAGGACGAACCAACTTTGCTCTGATACCAACTTTGTAACACCCTAATTCTACCCGACAATATAAATGTATATCAGAGTTATAGAAATTATACAACTTAATTAGGATGCCACAAATTCAACTTAAAAACCATTGCATTCAACATGGACACATAACACTTTAAGCTTCAATGAACCAACATCAAATTAAATTAATATTTTAAACCAACAACTAGAACAACTACGCAATGGAATCATAATAACATATTTATCCAACATGAAAAAAAATTATGAATAACAAGTACTTAACAACAACCAACTTAAATTTCAATAATTGAAATGATAACAACAAATAAACAGTAAGTGTTCATCCCCCCGAGTGTTACGTATTAGAGCAATGACACCGACTCGAACTATTGAAGGTAAACCATCTTCACTCTGGATTACCTGCACATTACCAACATAAGGGTAACATTTAAACAAAAGGGGTGAGATATCGAACAATATAATCGAACGTATGATAAATATCACGTTAGAATCAGTTCATGCAAAAATCACCATTTCATAACTTATAACAACAACAATCACAACAAGCTATCAACATCATACAACAATTAATTCATCAACACAACAACTCAATCATACTACTTGGAATACGACTCAATACCATGTAAATGTATGTGGTACCATTGGAGCAGAACTCCTATCTTAAAAATGGAGCAGAACACCCATCTTAAAAATTTCCAATTAATAGAGGCATTAATAAGGCATAAGCCTTCTTCGCAATTTGCCAATCCAGGCCATCACAGAGTATGCAAATGTATATGAATGTATTATCACATACACATAACAATCATCATCCATCATAAGGCATAAGTCCACATCACCATTATTACCAGTAAATAGAGGTAATTCATCATCATGTAAATTCCCTGCAACTTCACATTATCAACAAGAATTTACAACAGCAACCATAACTTCACAACATCTCAACATAAATCAACATTGACATAAACCCTCAACTTAATCATAATTCAACGTAAATCAGCATAAAATAATGTTGGCCATAAGCCTATCACATCAATCACGATTCAATCATTAACATAATCAAACAGCAACTTAACAATAATTTCACACAGCACTGGTAACGACCAAAACACAGCATGTATGGGCAAAAGGGATAGGGAACTACGTGCCCCTCGACATGCACAACAACTAGGACAACATACCCCTAAATCATACTCCTTGGCACACACAGAGAAAACAGGGTAAAGACCAACCTATGCTCCTCTACGTGTCCTGCAAATCTAATTCTGCTCGAAAATCTAACACATAATCCCTGACACGCCTCACAGCCTAAATTACCGCTCGGTGCCTAACACCATCAACACTCTCCTCGACCACTAGTTCGGCCAACATCACAGACACAACTCAATGTCTTAACGACCACACCACTACAATTCATACTTCCGGCCAACCACTTGGAATAACACAACAACATGCAACTATATTCCTATCGACAAATTCATTCAGTATATAAGACCGACTACGACAATAATTCCTAACTTCCTGTCAACTGCTCGAACCACTACAACATCGTAACGACCCCATCATCATCACGACTACAACAACATAACAACCACAGCAGTAGGTAGCAATCTACACTAACCTACTCATCGACTCTATCGAGAAGTCATGCAGACAACACAAGCGTCCATAATATGACATAACGACATCTTTTCTTAAAAGATTTAATAACATCACGGGAAACAATCATAATTAAGACCAATTATCTATAACAAACATCATAAATCCAATTATTAGGTCAGAACCCCCACCCTTACCTGGATTGAAGGTCGCTTAACCAAAAACTCTAGCCGACGGTTTGCTTCGTTCTGCTCGACACCAGGCAGCTTGCTTCTCTCTCCGTGCAACTCTTCCGGGCAACGTACATAAATCATTATTCTCCAAATAAAACAAATCTTTGTGTTAGCTTCTCCTTATATAACAATCTTCTTGGGCCTAACTTACACCCCCACTTTACTATTTCTAACCAATAGCATAAGTCCAACATTATTTCATATATTCCCTTAAATTCCACATTATAATTATTATTAATCAACTAATTAATTAATTAATTAATAATAATCTAACAACTTATACCAATGATCCTCAATATTACACAACTTCACAATTAATCCAAAATAATCTAATTAAATAAATAATTAAATTAAATTACAGGATTACAGGAGACGCTGTCACTGATGACGAGTCTTGGAACACCAAATCTCGGAAAGATTATGTTCTTGAAAAGCCTGACTACTCCTCGTGCGTCATTTGTTGGAGAGTGTAATACGGTGGCAGAATCGACTGTTAATACTACTGGTTTTTACATTTTTTGTTTGCAAATGTGCGGTAAGCAAGAGTCGCCACCGACTTTTATTTCATCCAACTAAGGAAAAGGGAAAAGAACAGAAAAACCTTTTACGAGATGTTTCTGAGTACGAGGGGTAGATTATAAAAAGGGAAGATGTTAGCACCCTTTCTATCCGTGGTTTTCCACGGGCTCTTAGGTACTTGCTCATTTTTTAAATTGCTTTCGTGTGTTTGTGTGCTTGAAAAAGTTTTGAAATTTGCCTTAGTGCAGGGTTTAACTTTATGGTAACCCTTGTATCAGTCCTCAAGGGTGTGAAAAAATGTTTTTGAAAACTTTAGTTTGAAAAGCTTGTTTGAGAGTGTATGTGTAAAAAAATTTTGTTTTAAGAAAGTACCTAAAAGTTTCTACCTACTCGAAAAAAGTCTGTTTATTTTCTTATTTCCTTTTAGACAGCGCTATCCTACTATTAAGGAGTAGGTAGCTCCATTGTTGGAGTTTAAGGGACAATCTAAAGGGACGAAAGGGACAATTACGATCACTAAAACAATGATTAGGAAACCTTAGTAATTACCCTAAAGTCCTAAAGATCTTTCCGAGGCAACATTCGAATGGGTCATTTTTGATCTTTTGGGACTAGAGGACAACCACTAAGACTCCCTATACTTCATGATCGTTTACCGAAAGCAACTGAAGTGGGGCAAACCCTAGGAGTGAGCATGTGCAAATGTTTATTTTTCAGTTTATTTATCTTTGCACAATTAGAGTTTTCTACTGTATTAATTTGATTTATCTTTTGCATACAAGCCTATTATCCATACATCAGAAAATTAAAAGCGGAAAAGTAAATCTACGCTATTACAAGGCTTCGGGGAGGGGGTTACATAACAAATAAAAAATTGGGGATTGAACAGTAAAATAATAAGCAGTAAAATAAACCCTAATTAAAAGCTATTACAAACTCGAAGCAAATACAATAATTGGAATTAGAAATAAAATATTGCGCGCGCGACGAATTAAATATGGGAATCAAAGTCTAAATTCAAAGGAAACTTAATTAATGAAAGAAAATATTTTTTGTTATTTTTTTTATTTTTTAGAAAAAAAACATTAAGTTAAAAATGAAAGGAAATTAACTCTAAATAACCTAATATTTTTTGTATTTTTATTTGAGAAAAAAATAGTTAACTTGCAATTTAAACCTAATTTCTAGCTAATTTTAATTATGAAAATAAACCAACTTATCCTAATTAAACTAATCTATTTTCAAAATTAATTTTAATAAATAAGGAAGAAAAAACCAATTCTACATTTTTTGTGATTTCTTGATTTTATGAAAAAAATTAATTTGAAATAAAATATAATTAAAACAAATAAAGGATAAAAAATAGTAAAATAAAAAAGAATTAGAAATTAAGCCTGAGGAGGGGTGCATGCCCATATTTGAAGTGTTGCATTGCTGAATTCTGTTCAGGCCCAAGTCAGGTTGGCCTAAGCAGACGTGGAATCCAATTTGTTTAGATCAGGAGAGCCTATCATGGGGAGCACCATCATGGAGCGTCATATCTGAGCTAAGATGATCCAATGATGAAGAATTGGAAGCTTATGGTGAGCGCGCTTGTGATAGTAACATGGAATCTGCAATCAATTATTAGGATAAATAAAATGTAGGAGGCAGGGATAGAACCCCTGACCTCCTACACACGAACACCCTGAAACCCCTCGCTTGTACCACTGAGCCATCTTGCTATTCATTGATACAAATAAACAACAAATAAACGCGCGAGATTCAAACCACCCACTCAAGTATTGACACGACTTCATCTTCTACACAGGACCGTTGTTTTAGGTACTGGACTTTTACCTACGGTCATGTCCATGGCTATAAACCTATGTGTGATACGGTAGGAGAACTGACTTGGGTGTTTTGCATTTGATCGCAAATGTTGCAGTTAGCAAGAGTCGCCACCGACTTTTCTTTTATCTAAAAGGAAAGGTGAAAAAGCACAGGAAAGACCTTTGAGATTGTTTCTTCAGTTCGGGGGGTAGATTATGAAAAGGGAAGGTATTATCACCCTTTTCATCCATGGTTTTCCATGGGATCTTAGTTACTTGCTAGATCATTTGCTTTTGTTTCAAATTGTGCTTTGTGTGGCTTTTGAAAATATTTTGTAAAGAGGCCTTTGTTT
The DNA here is from genome assembly GCA_948472305.1 of Vicia faba. Lineage (NCBI taxonomy): Eukaryota > Viridiplantae > Streptophyta > Magnoliopsida > Fabales > Fabaceae > Vicia > Vicia faba. Next base: position 1,292,284,829 of record OX451740.1, read on the forward strand.
AGGCAATCTTTATAATGATTCTTGTTTGTAAGAATGTATCCAAAGATGTAGATCTTTTGAAAATGTTTTCAATTTTGTAAGATGTTTGAAAGTGTAGGTGTTTGTTTTGAAAATAGCAAGGATGTTTGTTTTGAAATGGAGCGAGTAATTAGGAGCAATCTACCTACTCAAATGTCTTTCTTGTTCATTTTCTTTTCCTTTGACATTGTTGTCTTACCATTTATTTGGTAAGCAACCCTATCTTTGGATGTAAACAGGACAGACGTGGGTCAACGTATAACCATGATTAGCAATATTGCGAGGTATATTAGCATTCTTTTTTAGGGACTAAGATCATTTGAAAGGAAACTTAGATAGCGTCATCGAGGGACTATGATATTGTATTTGCTTGTTTTTGCTAAGATACCTCACACGCGTAATATGGCCATTTTGTATAAGGCAACCAAGTGGAATAACCCTATGGGTGCTTTTGTGCAAATGTATAATTTTTATGCTTGTTTTTGTCTTGAATTAGGGTTTTCTAAGTGTTGATTTTAGTCTTTCCATACAAACCCTATAACTAACATTTGTATATAAAACGATAAATTACGGAATTTTAAAGTTACTACGCTATTACAACATTTATGGGGAAGGGGTGTACAAATTGAATGGGGATTGCAAGAATTTAAAGTCTAATTAGTCTATTATAACCATATTGAATTGATATCAATGTACAAGGAAATAAATAAGTACAAAGTACAAAATGAATAAATGTACAAAAAATGCAAAATGTAAAGAAAATGTATCTTTATTTGGTTTTCATGAAAAAGGGATTTTATCCTAACCTAATTAAATAAAGAAAATAATTAATTAAATTTGAATTTTATTAAGAATTTTTTTTAAATAAAACCCTAGTTCTATTAATTAATCAAAAGAAAATAAATTTAAGAAATATATTTTTTGGTATTTTTATCTTAAAAAATATTTATGGCATTATAAAATATTTTTAGTCTTTTTTATATCAAAAATAATATATTTAAATTAGTATGAAAGAAAATAACTAATAACCTAATTTTAATTATATTTACAAGATAATAAGTAAAAAATAAATAAAGTATAGTTAATAAAAATATTTTTTGTGAGAAAAATAAAATAAACTAAGTCAAAATATAAATCTATCATTTTTTGTATTTTATGATTTTTCAGTATTTAGAAAATATATTTAAGAAAAAATAAAAAAGAAATAAAAAAGAAAATAAATAAATTTGGGCCAAGGGTGTCAATAGGAAACAGGGGGTTAGCTAACAAAAATAAAAAATAAGCCAGGCCCAAAGAGGCCCAGTGCCCTGCAAACAAAAAAAGTCAGAATTGTAAAACATGTAAAAAAATGCAAAAGGGTACCACTAGGGCTCGAACCCAGGTCCCAAAGGTTACAGGCGTGCACTTCTACCACTAGGGTGGCTATACATCCGTTAACATAAGCAAAACAATAAATATACAAGGCAAAACGCGCCCTGAAGACTTCATCTTCAACCTCCATCCAGACCAACTGTAACTTGCTCATTTCTTATCAAAAATAAAAACTGTAAACATGAAACTTGTAGAAAATTTTCTCACGATTACAGAAATGTAAAGTATTAAAATTATAGATTAAAGATAAGCATGGATTTTAATGGCCCTAATCTGAACCTTAAAATTTTCAGAAATTTCAGTTTCAAAATTCTCTAAGCTTAAGCAAAATTAATGGAAACTATGGACATGGTTAGCTTCAGGGCAATGATATCTACATGTTTTGTTCACAAATAAACTATTGATGATGCCTGTATTAAGAGTTCCAAGTTGAGAAAACTTAACTCAAAACTAGAAATCGTGTTTTGAGTTTGAGCTTGTTTCAAGTGATGGTGATGATCAGGTTAGCTTCCTTGAAGTCCTAGGAAGCTAATACAATGGTTTGCTTGAGTTGACAGTGGCTGAAATGGTCTGGAGAAGTCAAGTTGCAGAATTTGTTTTTTGGTTATGGAAGTTATGGTAAATGTTGTTACAGTAATGAAACAGGGACAAGGATATGTTACACTTGAGTTAAGGAAGCTTTAGAAATTAAAAGGCCAAGAAACGCATGAGGGAAATGTGAGTTTGATGTTCAAGGTCAGAAACTGTGCAACAATGGAGTTTTTGGGCAATTTCTGATTTGAGAGAGTTTTGGTGTACTTTAGGGTGCTTGAGCTCGTCCTTTAGCTCACAAATAGTGACTCTATTTATAAGCAACAAGTTTGGAGACCTCTTGTTGATCAGAATTCAAAATCACAAGTTTATGCATAACATGTGATTTTTGAGATATTCAAGTTTCAAAGCCTTGTGTACTTGTTAAGATAGAGTGGTTATGCTTTAAACAAGCTTGCTTATGACTTTGGATGGAGTGTGATCAGAGGGAATAAGTTATAGGTTCAAGAATGAACTTTATGCAAAAAGCTTGCTTTACAAGAATGCAATGTTAACTTTGTGCCATTAATGGAAATGCAACATGGATAATAGCTCAATTGCTTGGATCAAAGCCCTAATAGCTGTGTAAACATTTAATTATGGAGTGAAAAACAAGTTTGAGGCCTGAAAAGCAAATATTATGCAGCCTAGAATGGATTTGGTTCATGTGTTCATCAAAAATGACTTGTAATTCAAGTGATAAAACCCTAACTTCATCTCTTCGATTCTCCCTACTCAAGAATGTTCTCAAGGAGTTCTTGGACATTTTGTAAAGCTTGTAATGTGATCTACAATCCATATTTTAATTTCTTTTGAATATTCCCCTTGGAACTATATGAAAACGTGCCATAAAATTGGGTCAAAATCCTGACCAAATTAGGGCAAAATTTTACTAAGTGTTTAGTTTCATGACCACATGTTCATAAAATTATAACCTGAGATCCAAGCATTTTTGTAAGGAGTTGTGTAAAGAAAATTTGTAGATTTCATGGATATCTACAAATTTCATGTTGGAAGTTTCTCTTGAATTATCTTGCATCATGGTGAATATTTTTCTCAAAGTTATGAAAAAACATGAAATTTCCAACACTTCAAAAAATTTCTAAGTTTAGAAATTTTGACTTTTTAAAATGAAATCTTGACTTTTTGATTCCTTGATGAATAAGTTTCATATTTTGACATGTTTTGATGAATTATGATCTTTGGCACTTGAATTTGACCAAAAAGTCAAAGTTTGACTTTTCAGTATACAGTTGACTTTTGGTCAGTTGACTGAAACATTCATCTATCAATCCAATGGACTTGCAATGTTTTGAACCATGTCATTAGGTAAAAATGATGCAATTGGAATCTTGAGATCATGCCTTAAACCAATTGACCATTTGCTAGGTCAAAAATCATAAATTGCCCTTTCCTAGTCAAAACCCTAATTTTGACCATTTTGCCCTTTTGGGGATTTAATCAAATTTCTTGAGGAGTTATGATCCAAACTTGATCAATTGATACATATGAGTTTAAAATGTTGATGTTTATAAAGAATTATGAAGTTTGACTGTAAATTGGCCATGGTTGACTTTTTCCCCAATACAACTGATTTTTAGGTCAAATGTTCAATTGACTGATAAAAAATGTGATCCAAGGCTTGAAACTTGTCATGAGTAAACTTGGGGGTCCATAATGATCCATGAAAATAATATGGGGAATATAAAGTTCAAAAATCCTTGTGCAAACTCAAACCCTAATTTTGGTCATCAGTGCATAAGGAGGTGTCTTGAGCTAATCAAGCCCTAGTGCAGTCTTGAGCCCAAGGAGATCTTATGAGAAAATTATTGATAAGTGAGAGAGAAAATTTTGGGGTACAATAGCTTCCCCTCTTCAATCTTCTTAAGCCTGAAGAGTTCTATTGGCAAGTTTTTCCATTCGTGACTCGAAGGCGGAAGATGATTGGACACTAGAGTGCCCAGAAATTTGCACTTGGTGATGTGATGGTTGAGGGAATGGGCTTAAAGATGCCATTTGGAGAGGTTATAGAAAGTTGTTGGAGATGGGATTGTAGATTCCATCCAAGAGTGATTGTTGAATTGTAGTTTGTAAGCCGAAATAATGAGTATCAGAATAGCGTCCGTGTCTGGAGCGTATCTGAACCGTATCTGAAAGTTGAATCTGAATGAGTATCAGAATGACATCCGTGTCTGGAGCATATCTGAACTGTATCTGAAAATGATGAACATTGTTAATGATAACTATTAATATTATCCTAAAAAGGGTAAAATATTAGCTAAAATGTAAAGTCATGATACATGAAATGTATGCATAATGGGATTATGTTGTATGTGTTCGTGTTATCAATGTTTATGATATATGAATGTGATGCATGCGTATTTGAGCTGATCTGCTGCACTGTTGTTGGATTGGGGAAAATAAATCCCTCTCTACTGTTGAGGATATGGAGTCTAAGTCTTCATGTTGTGAAGTTGGAGCGTTGATGAATTTCCTTTTAGAGAAATAAACTCTGTTATAAGGGAAATACTGTGTACTGCCTGTAAAATCCAGTTGGGGAATTCAGAGCAATTTTGGTGATTTCTACTGGGGATTGATAACTGGAAGCTTCGTTCCACTAGGGGTTAAACTGCACACTATGAGGGATCTGTAGTTTTTTGGCGAAATAAACCCTGTTGTCGGTCTGTTGGAGAAGTGTCTTTTTCACTAAGGAAAGTTCTCGAGGGTTCTTGAGGCCGACTCAACTGGTGAGGAATTTTCAAAGATTGAAACTCTGGCTGGGGGTCAATCTATGAGAAGGATTTTGGGGAGATTTATCACTGCCCCTAGTAGTAAGTGTTGTAGTAATGCCAGGAAATGTTTTCTTGGTCACACATGACCCTTTATGTGGGAGTCTTCTTGCCCCTTAGAGTTAATCTGATGCACCTCGACGCTTGATATTTTAATCATATTTCCGGTATCCCTGAACCTCCTAGAGATATTTTTCTAAGACTGTTGTGGAAGAAGCTAAAGACATGATACTGACACCATTTGATACTACTGGCACAAACAAACGCATTGGTGATACCCAAGATCTTTGGTCAAGTCCCAGAAATTTCTAAGAATTGTCATGGAAGGATCTGAAGACATGATACTGACACCATCTGATAATACTAGCACGAATGAATTGGTACCCAAGATCTTTGGTCAAGTCTCAGAATTTTCTAAGAACTGTCGTGGAAGGAATCTGAAGACATGATACTGACATCAACTGATACTACTGGCACTGACGAATTGGTGGTACCCAAGATCTTTGGTCAAGTCTCAGTATTTTCTAGGAACTGTCGTGGAAGGATCTGAAGACATGATTTTGCACCATCTGATACTACTGGTACAAACGAGTAATTTGATGGTACCGAAAGTCTTCAGAGTGGATTTTGTTTAAACCCCTTATCAACGTAACATTTCCCCTTGAGTGATACATATGGATATTTGCCCTTGGTTATTCAAAAAAAATTTGAGAGATTCTTTGAATCTCGACTTGACTGCCCCAGACGTGTTGGACAAAGGTCATGCCGTGCCTCTTGATCATGAGAGATTTGCCTTTGGAAGTGTCTTGAAGTGATTTTGTTTACTGAGAGAGCTTTCGTTCACTGGGTAGTCGTTGTGTGAATTTATTCGCTGTCAAACAAATCAACATATGCAAATGGTGATATTCAAGTAATGCAAAGTTTATGTTTGTCTCAAAAATCTTGAAAATGCATTTTAGCAAGTAAAGAAATTTTGTAAGAAAAATTCAACTCAAGATTTTAGAGTAAAGCCCTACAGGAGTCAGGGTACCTTTGGTAACAGTATGCTTTCCAACTAACCCATGCTTCAATTAGGACTTTCGAAGGGTTGTAATGTGGCATGGTTCACGTTTTAAGAAACAAAAGATAAAGGCTCAAAGTATATTTGTACACACCCGCTCTTCGTGATGTTCTTCGATCCTAAACTCAGTTAATTGTGCGCTTGAACTCCAATTGAATCTGGAATGATGTTTTGGGTGATGGTTCAGACAAGTTAGGTTTGTTGGAAGGAAATCATTTTTCTTAACACTTTTTTTATGTTGCTGAGGATTTGTAGTGACCTCTTTCTTTTTTTGTTATCCCTAATTTTTGCCTGACTGTTCCTGTTTTGAGATTACGGTCAGCGGGATGCCCCCGTTTTTCTTAAGTCTTCTTTGACTTAGTGGGCTTTTGAGAGATAATGACTGCCTATTTGGTAGGGAACCATCATTGTATTCTGATTTTAGAGGAATGTTTTTGACTTCACTCGTTGTATTACGAGATGAGGGTTTGCGATTCGAACGCGCATTTAAATTAATTGAGAGACTACCCTGCCCCAGGTTTTGATTAAAGGTTTCAATTTGTAAAAAATGGAAAACTTCTACTTCTTTGGCTTGAAGGGGTTGACTAGGGATTATCTTCCTTATAACTCCAGTGTTTAGGATTTGAAAGAACGCTTGTACATCATCAGCAAAGTCAGTTCAAAAGCATATTGTATAAGATTTATGGCATTGTTTTCGTCATCCTCCCTCTAAAGGCTCGTAACTTTTAGCAAGAGTTAAATGTCATAAAGAGAGTAAAAAACATATTTTAAATGTAGTGAAAACGAATGGACGGATTCAAGACAAACATATGTAATGCATTAATGAAACAAAGTCTGACATTAATAGATAATTGTCTGAGCAACAAAAGAGATTACAATTGAAAATTCCACTGAACAAAAGCCTCTTTGTCCTGACTTGTCACTTTAAGTGGTGAGCCTTTGAGGGGTGATTAAAAAAGCTCCAATTGACCGTCTTGCATGGACTCCAATGCTCCTTCGTCGATCAAGTTTTGAATCTTGTACCTCAATGCCCAACAATTGTTTGTATCATGTCCAGGACCGTCGGAATGATAGGCACACCTGGCATCAGGATTGTAACTAGGAGCATAAGTTTTTGGATTTGGACGAGGTCTTATTGGTGTAATTAGATCCATCTTTAACATATGTTGCAAAGCTTGAGACAGTGGCATGTTGATGTTAGTAAACTGTCTTTTGGGTTCTTTTTGCCTTTGCTAATTTTTCGATTGATGTTGACGAGGCCATTGTTGGACCCGCGACGTGGCGGCAATTTGGAATGGTCTATTTTCTCTTGAACCAGCTTCTTGTCTTGTGGGTGGTGTTGTACCCCAATTTTTGCCCCTAAGATTCCTCTATCATATCATATCAACTCGATCATAACAAGATCACATTAGGGTTGGTTCTTCCTCTTTTTTCCTATCTTTAAGTTTTCTCTTGAGGAATCTCCAAGCACCTTGGTTGTGTATTTTGCATATGTGTTGTTGACTAACTTCTAATCAAAATACAAAAAATATTTGTCTTTGTCTTTGTATATTTTTGTTTTGTAGGTACCAAGTCGAAGCATCTGACAAATAAGGATTTCTGGTATTATTTTCTTAAAATCTCTATTTGCAAAGAAAAAGAATTAAAAATTTTCATTTTTTTCACTGATGCAATCGATTGCTCTTAAAGTGCAATCGATTGCACATAGTGTATTTTGCGCCATTTTTGAAAAAAATACACTGTGCAATCGATTTGCACTGTAGTGCAATCGATTGCACAACGTGAAAATTAAAAAAAAATCAGCATTTTAAACTTGTCAAACTTTGGCTCCAATTTTCCTTCACTTTTGAAAGATGTATCATTAATTCAAATTTTAGTGCCAATCTTTCATTTTTTAAAAGAATTATCATTAATTCAAATTTTGGCTCTAATATTTGAAAGAATTATCATTAATTCAAATTTTGGCTCTAATTTTTGAAAGAGTTATCATTAATTCAAATTTTGGCTCCAAGAATCAATTACCAAATTACCACTAATCCCAATCCTAAAACTCTATAAATAGAGCTCTCATTTCATTCAAATTTCAAGCTTTTGATAGCCAAATCCACCTTGCTAAAAAATCTCTCAATTCTCTCAATTTACCAAATTCACTCAAAGCTCCATTTTCAAAAAGTTAGTAAGCTTTGCATTGAAGCTTACTAATCTTTGAGCTAAACCTTCATCCAAACACTTTTTCTCCATCAATTCTCTACATCCAAGCTTGTTCAATTGATTCTTGTGGTTGAATTGAAGCAAATTCTTGAAGTTGTTTTGATAATTCTCTAGATCTACCTTTGGTAAGTTGGATAATTCATCTTTCACAATGTGATCTCTTGGTGATCTTTGGGATTGATTCTTTGAGCATTATTTTGTGATTTCAATGGTGTTATTTTCTCATAATTTGATGGAATTTTCGTACTCAAGTGGATCCATGATCATAAGGTGTTTGATGGAAAGTTTGAACAAGAAATTGCCCTTTTAAAATGCTGTTTTTGCTACTGTAACTGTGTGCAATCGATTTGCATTGTAGTGCAATCGATTGCACAGAAGCAATTTTGCATAATTTTTAGAAAACTGTACTGTGTAAATCGATTTACACATAGTGCAATCGATTTACAACAGGGACATAATGCATTTTTTGCCTTGTTTTGGGGCAGCTTTGATCCAAAATGATTTTTCTACTCACTCCTTTTGATTGTTGGTTTCGATTGCAATTTTAAATGTCTAATTTGTCTTTAAACTCAATGGACTTTGTGATGTAGATGAAGTTTGATAAATGTTCATCAATTAAAATCTACCTAAGAGTGAATTATTTAATTCATTTTTGGTGCTTTGGATTAATGATATGTTTAGTGCTTTAATCCATCTAGAGGAGTGGTTGAATTTAAAGATGAAAGAATTTTGAAATGGTGATCCAAATTAGCTTATCATTCCCCTCCCTCTTCCTCTTATCCCTTTCTTTTTTTAATTGTGCTACATGTTAAGGGATGGTGATCTGTATATCATTTATCCAAACATGAAGTACATAGATTGCTATTGACCGGCCTCAAAATAGGTGTGACTTCTACATAAGTCCACTTACGATTGCTTAACATAGCGCTAAATTTTGTCCCGATTCGAATAAATGATCATTTGTGGCCCAAACTTATGATTGCAAGCCCAAGTATGTTAATTTGATCTCTTTGATCCAATAACCTTGAGATTCATTGTGTGGAGGCTTTGGTTCTACCAATCCTCTAATGGATCTACAACACCTTTGGTCAACGCGGATCACTTAAACATCGTTGATCATTACATGTTGCCTTGTGAGAATTCCAAAATGGATGATATACTTGACAAAAAGCAAATGCAACTTGTTGTGTGGAGGCTTTGGTTCTACCAATCCTCTAATGAGTTCCAAATGCAAGTTTCAAGATGGTCATCCAACTAACCACTAATTACTAACAATTAACTTTACTTTACGCTTTTATTTTCATGCTTTATGTACCATTTACTTTTAGCATTTTACATTTCATGCTATTTTCATCTTTGCTCACTTGAGCATTTACTTTTATGTCATTTTTATTTTGCTCACTTGAGCTTTTATTTCTTTTTAAAGACACCTAATAATCAACATGAACCATAAAAATCATTAATGATACTTGGACTACATGGTTACTATCCTTTGCATTATGGAGTGATGGACTTCTTGGACTTAGGATTAGAGACCTTGGCCTATCGTGGAGACTTTTTGACTTTATTTGATATTTTGTCTGGAGTTCTTGAGGTTTACCTCAAGACATTGGGTTGTTTGTTTGTTTTGTGTGCAGGTTATTGAGATTACGATCTTTGTTTATAATCTGGAATTCACCTGTATACAGCCGTTACTCTGCCCAATTTTTGCGAAGACTTAAAACACTTGAAGTTTGGTTCTCTCAAGAGGTCTAGTATCTTTGCTTGCTTGGTTTCAATCCAAAGAATGGGAATTCTATATTAACTCATAATGTCAAGTATTGGCTTCTTGTTGAATAGATGGTTCTTATCCCTAGCTTTTACCTTATGCTTTAGGATATCCTGTTCTTCTCCTTCCATCTTCTTTAATTTCAAAAAATTTCTCCCTCCTTTAAAAAAAAAACTCTTCTTGTTTTGAAACTTGAAACATTTTCATAATAAACTTGGACTTAGGTCCATGCATCTTCGAAACATTTTCATAAATAAATTTCAATCAATTTAATAATACCTTGACCTTTTTTTGTGAGAAGACTAAAAGTCAATCAATCTCATTTCAAACCATTTTTGCCACTTTGGCTTTTATCTTTAACGATTCCTCAAAAGATTAGACTCTTGTCAATCCTTGTAGTGATGCAAACAACTATACTTCTACAATATGTAGTGAAGTGAGATATTTTCCACTTGGGTGATTGAGTGAGGCATTGTTGATTTTAAAATCCAAGCCATATCCTCCACTTTGAGATGATGCAAATTCCCCTTTCTCATGATTGTGGGTAGTAAGTATGTTTTTTCACACGGACAATTGCGATGATGTCTTATCTCATTAAATCAACCAACACACTTGTGTTTCAAATTTTTTAAAGAGGAACTACGTGTACCCTGATCCCCTATTGCACGAAAGGTGGTACGTAGGCACTAAAGGTTCGCAACCTCGGCGGGTGCAAAAATCATAAAAAAATTATTTCTCTTCTCGCCTCCATCATCCATTTTTTATATAACACATTTTTATAGCCAAATATACAGATTTTTCAAAGAGGTTCCTGCGGAGTACCGTAGATGTTTAGGGTGCTAATACCTTCCCTTTGCATAACCAACCCCTTACCTTGAATCTTTCCCCCTCTTTTTACATTATTCGCTCTTTTCCCATTCCTTTGGAAACAATAAAGCGCGGTGGCGATTTTTATTTTGATTTGTATAAAGTCTAGTCAATCCAATGGCTTAGTCCTGCACATTTCTACCGCTACAGGTGGGTGGATAATGATTTGACCCCTACTTCTAGCTATTCTCCCCACTTGGTTACATCCGTCTTGATGGAGTTTGTTGACGAGAGTACTTAGCTCTTCTTGTCCTTGAGCCAAGTTTTGGATGAGAGCCATCTGACCTAGCATTTGGATTCTCATTGCTTCCATTTTAACCTGCAGCTTTTCAACTTGATCATCCTTGTTGTTATTAGGATGCTTCTTGGTCAGATTCCTAGCGAGGAGTGCTTTCAACTCTTCTTGTACCTCGGATAGGTTAAGGAACATTTCCCTAAACTGAGCCTCTTGAGTTTGAAGATCTTTGTTGTCTCGTTGGAGAGAATTGCTGAAATAAATAGCGAGAACATGAGAGACTGGTACTAGAGACTACCTGTTATGCAATGACGTATATGACATGCAAATATTTTCAAGGATCTCGCGGGGTAAATGTTAGTAGTCAATTACAGGTTTGATTGGAGAATTTTACATTGGTGGATGTCTTTCCACGAGAATTAAGCTCACCATGTCGAGTGGGTCATAGCCCTCGACTCAAGTGGTTGTACTTGATCTTAGATGGTGCTTGGTTAGATGAAAATAAATCCTCTTTCCCCTTGATACGTCTGGTTCAACGTGACCCTGCATAAAAAACCCTTGAGATCCTTGAAATGCTATGGTTTAATGTTATTGAAAATGCTTATGGTATGATGTCATGATGTTATGCACAAGTATGCAAGGTAAGCAAGCTCATATACAAACAAAGCAGACAAGTCCTTAGGTTTAGGCTTGTATGGAGTTTGTAGGTAAGTACCCTCTTGAAGTTTAGTTGGCTCAACCTGTCCTAGCAAAAGTAACCGGGTTTTAAGGAGCTCAATATCACTGATTTGTTTTCTTGGTCATTATTTCAGCACAAGCCTCTTTAATGGCGACCGAAATATCTCAAGAAACCAAACCTCAATGAGTGTAGTATCGAGTATCTACCAACTTCAGACTGCACCAAAGCCGGTCATCTCACTACATCCTAAATGGCCAAGTTGGTCAAGTAAAGATTCTAAAAGTTCATTAGTGCTTCATGATATCACTCAGCGGCCCCGTATTCACTTTGATTAACTCAAAGGCTACCGGTACCCACAAATATGTCGCACTAACGTAGCTATTACTTAGACCATGTCGGTATACCCCACACAATTTCCACAACATATTTCTATTTACCTATAAGGTATCCCAAATCTGGGTAGAGGATTCAAACCCAAACAAAGAACCATAATGTAAAGAAAACAAGTCAAACAATGAAAGCAAGTAAATGTGATCTAAACCCTAAGGTAACCTCACTTTTAGAAATTCCCCAGCAGAGTTGCCAGTTCTGTGATACGGTGGGAGAACTGACTTAAAGGTTGTACATTTGATTGCAAATGTTGCGGTTAGCAAGAGTCACCACCGACTTTTCTTTTATCCAAAAAAGGAAAGGTGAAAAAATCACATGAAAGACCTTTGAGACTGTTTCTTGAGTTCAGGGGGTAGATTATGAAAAGGGAAGGTATTAGCACCCTTTTCATCCATGGTTTTCCATGGGCTCTTATTTACTTGCTAGATCACTTTCTTTTGTTTGAAAATTATGCTTTGTGTGGTTTTTTGAAAGTATTTTGTAAAGAGGCCATTGTTTAGACAATTTTTGTAATGATTCTCGTTCGTAAGAATGTATACAAAGATGTTGATCTTTTGAAAATGTTTTCAATTTTTTGTAAGATGTTTGAAAGTGTATGTGTTTGTTTTGAAAATAGCAAGGATGTTTGTTTTGAAATGGAGCAAGTAATTAGGACCAATCTACCTACTCAAATGTCTTTCTTGTTCATTTTCTTTTCCTTTGACATTGTTGTCTTACCATTGATTTGGTAAGTAACCCTATCTTTGGATGTAAACGGGACGGGCGTGGGTCATCGTATAACCATGATTAGAAATGTTGCAAGGCACCTTAGCATTCTCTTTTAGGGACTAAGATCATTTGTAAGGCAACTTATATAGCGTCATCGAGGGACTATGATCTTGTGTTCGTTTGTTTTTGCTAAGATACCTCACATGCGTAATATGGCCATTTTGTAAGGCAACCAAGTGGATTTTACCCTAGGGGTGCTTGTGCGCAAGTGTATTGTTTTCATGCTTGGTTTTGTCTTGAATTAGGGTTTTTCTAAGTATTGGTTTTAGTCTTTCCATACAAACCCTAATTACTAACATTTGTATATAAAGCGATAAATTGTGGAATTTAAAGTTACTATGCTATTGCAATATTTGGAGATGGGGTGTACAAATTACAAATGGGGAATTTCAAGAAATTAAAACCCTAATTATCTATTACAACCATATCGCATTTAATAAATATACAAAAACAAATGTAAATATAATGTACAAGAAGTGAAATGAATATAATGTACAAGTATGAATGGATAAAGAATGGATTTTTGTTTTGACCTAATTAACTTAAAAGAAAAATAATTAACTAAAAATAAGAAAATTAAAATTAAGTTAGTAAAAGAAATTAATTTAAAGAAAAAAATTTTCTAAATAAATAATAAGAATAAACCTAAATCTAATTATTTAATTAATTTTTAGAAAAGAAAATGAATTTAATAAGAAACTATTTTGGTCTTTTAGTCTAAAATATGAGTATATTTAATATAAGTAAATAAATAAAATATTTTTTTTGAGATTTTTATTAATAAAAATAAATATTGTAATAATATTAATAATAGTAACTAAAAGAAAGAAAAGAAAAATAAAATAAATAAAATAAGTCGGGGGGGGGGGGGGGGGGGGGGGGGGGGGGGGTTTAAAAAAAATAGAAAGAGTGTTAGAGAAAGAAAAAAAAGTTTTGTTTGGTTTCAAGCCCAAAGCCCCTTTGTTGGTCAGAATAAAAATGAATGATAAAATAAAAAAAATGGGCATGCATGATGTTTAATAGATGGGGGGTGTATGAGCAGAAAAAGGTTGGGCTTTGGGTGGTATACTGGTAATAGGGGGGGTGTGCGTATGAGTAAAGGGAGTTGGGGGAATGGGCTTTAGCCCAGAAGCATTAAACAAAACAGAATAAAAAAATGTGACTCATTTGCCACAAATCTTCTCTCTCTCTCTCTCTCTCTCTCTCTCTCTCTCTCTCTCTCTCTCTCTCTCTCTCTCTCTCTCTCTCTCTCTCTCTCTCTCTCTCTCTCTCTCTCGTCCTCTGAAGCTCTCGCCGGAGAAGAGGATGTCGCCGCGCCGGAAATTGCCTCACGGCGGCGGCGACGGTTGCGATGTCCCAAACCCAATTTTTCTTACATCAATTTCTTCCTCTCGTCTTCTCTGTTACTAATCTCAAGCTTGATTTTGCAGATTTCGCTTAGTTTCACATAAATCTAAAAGGGGAAATGAAAACCCTAATGTAGGATTTGACAGAAATGGCTTTACCTCGGTGAGATATTTCCTCTCTCTTTTTCTTCTTACGAACTCTGAAGGGTTGTGTTTCTGGAAAATGATGATAAAATTGTGTTTAGGGTTTTGTTGTTGTTTGCATGCGGTTTGTATTTTGTTTGTATATGAGTTTGAAGGGTTTGTGTTTTTTGTTTCGTATATTTTTTTATGATGAAAAGCCTTTTGGAAAAATGGTTTGGTTTGCTGTAACTTTGTTTCTGTTTCCTTCTATATTTTTGATGATGAAAAGAATATGGGAAATAATGGTTTGGACGACTGTAACTTTGTTTTTGTTTCTTTCTATATTTTTGATGATGAAAAGAAAAATGGGAAATCATTTGGTTTGTTGTATCTGTCTGTATATGGGTTTTTTGAATTTTGTCCTGATCTCTTTTTTGGTGGACTCTCTTTTATTTTGTATATTTGTGAACTTTTTTCACTGATACTGACCTGAGGAATTGTTTCTTGGACTTGTCACTTTTGCTGATAAATCCACTTTTGTCCTTGTTATGTTGCCTCTGACTTTGCTTGCTGCTTTTGTACTTTGTTGCTTGTGGACTTTTGATTTTGTACTTGGCTTTTATGATGCTTTTACAGCTGTGTTTAATAGCTCTTGTAGTGTGATGAACATTTTCTGAGTTTTCCTTCTTTACTGATATGTCAAATGCTGACTTTTGCTGTACTTTTGTACCAATTGCTTGTTGCTTTGGTATTGCTGGTTGTACTTGCTGAATTTCTCTTTTTTCATGATGGATGTTGGCTTTTAAAACTTGTATTTGCTGGTGACTTTTATACCTTGTTGCTTGTGGACTTTTTATATGAACCAAACAACTTTGTTTTGAGATTTGTAGTGAAATACCCTAGGACTATGACACGACTTTACCAATTTTGAGGCTCTTTGATTATTGATTGCACTGGTTTTCTGATTTCCTCTTTCATCTGTTTGTGAACCAAAATTTGTGATTTGAAAACACATCTTTAGGCCAATGATAGGACACTATTTTGAGGCCTCTATTGGGCTTGAATTTCTTGATTTGAATCTTTTGCTAATGGGCTGAAAATATGGTTGGGATTCTTTTGAATTTGTTTATTGTGAACCAAGTTTTGTCTTATAGTTTGCAATGATAATTGGCCCATGATAAAATTTGACATTGTTTGAGGCCTTAGAACATAAAACCTCCTTTCCTGAATTCTTGATACTTTGTTCCTCTTTAGGTTTTTGCACAAGTTTTTTATAGTTGGCAGTTTGCAGCATTTGTTGTTGCTTGCTACCTGCTACAGCCTGTTGCTTGCTATATTTATGTTGTACTTGTTCTATTTTGATGGTTTGTATATTTGTTGCAGGTTTTTGTTGGCTTTGATTGGCAGCTTGTGCTGCACCATTGCAGTCTACTGCTTCCTGTTATGTTGTGTTGCTATTTTGTTTAACAGCTTATGTTGCAGCATTGCAGCCTGCTGCTGCCTGTTTTACCTTATGCTGCAGCGTTGCAGCCTTCTGCTGCCTGTTATGCTGTGTTTCTATTTTGTTTTACCTTTTTTGTGAACCAAGCTTGTACCTTGTGATTTGCAAACCATAAATTCTCAAGCCAATGATTAAACAAGAATTGTATGACGCCTTCTGTTCATATTGGGCTGAAATCTGTTGAGCTTGAAATTCTATCTGCACCTTTTGTCTATTGTGAACCAATTCCTTTAAGATTTGCAATAGGAACTTCGCCTATGATAAAAATGAAATTGTTTGAGGCCTTAGAACATAAAACCCTTCTTTTCTGATTCAACAAAAACCACCCTAATGATGAATTAGAATACTTTGTATTTTTTGTTCATTTCTGGATGTTTAAGTTGCTAACAAACTTCTCCCCCTTTTTTTCATGAACATGAGGCATGGATGGCAAGCGAAGATTGAAGTGGTTTCTTGAAGATGAAGACTTTGAAGAAATAAAATTTCTCTTTTTTTTTTGTAAACGGATCTTTATAATATATTGCATTTGTAGACAAGACAATTTTTGTAAATTAAAACTTGTAATGTAATGAACACAATGCCTCTGAATAAATTTTGTGTGAAATGAAAATATTGTACCAATCTCAACTTTGAATTTTGAAATTCTTATTTGAACGCTTTGAGTAAAACACCTTATTTTGGGTGACTTGTATTTCAAGCAATCACCAAAGATGATCAAGCAAAACAAACACTTTGTACTCCAATCAAACTTCTAAAACAAAATAAATTTTTAAGAATTTTAATTCTACTTGATTAACTTAAATCCAAAGACTTATGGTCAAAAGTCTTAATCTTTAATTCCTGTCCAATGGCTAACTGGTAATCAAAATGAGTTCGCATGTCATTCTTGATTCAAACGAGACTTCATTGTCTACCAAACATGTTTTAAGAACATTCGTCAGTCTTGTAGAATTAACAAACTTCAGCAAATTGTGTTTAAGAACATTTGACATTTTGAATACTAATTATCTCCGGGAAATCCCAAACTCTAATTATTAATTTGCCGCATAGAAAGAGAATCTGTCTGATCGACCTTCGAGCCAATTGAGTGTACCAGAAACCCTAGGATAACATCTTGCATGAAAATTTAGAGGGAAAATTTTGGGGCACAACAGCGAGTCTCTTATGCTTAGTATCTTTTTACTATGTATGCGTTCGCAGGGTGCGGTAGGTCGTCTCCATCCATGGTGGTCAAGATCATTGCTCCACCAGAGAATATGTTTTTGATTACAAATGGTCCTTCGTATGTAGGAGTCCATTTGCCCCTGGATTACCTTGCGGAAGTATGATACATTTGATCACCATATCCCAACTTGATACACTTGGCGTCTGACTTTTTTGTTAAAAGCCTTGATCATCCGTTTTTGATACATTTGACCATGGCAGACAATAGTAAGCCTTTTCTCATTAATCAAGTTTAGTTGATCAAGTCGAGTTTGGATCCAATCTTCTTCATTCATCCCTGCATCCTTCATAATTCTCAAAGAGGGGATCTGAACCTCAATAGGCTAGACATCCTCCATACCGTATACCAGAGAATAGGGTGTTTCCCGGTTGATGTACGAGATGTGGTACGATACTCGTGGAGGGAGAATGGTAGCATCTCATGTCAGTCTTTGTATGTGACTGTCATTTTCTATATGATTTTTTTAATGTTCTTATTTGCGGCTTCGACAACACCATTCATCTTTGGTCGGTAAGGGGAAGAATTGTGATGCTGGATCTTGAATTGCTCGCACAGGGCGATGATCATAGTATTGTTCAGGTTCGTACCATTGTCTGTAATGATCCTCTCTGGGATACCGTACCAAGAGATGAGATTCTGCTTGATGAACCGGGCGATAATATTCTTGGTAGTGAAAGAGAAAGAAGCTTCCTCCACCCACTTTGTAAAATAGTCAATGGCCACTAAGATGAAGCGCTGTCCATTGGAGGTTGTTGGCTTGATTTCCCCAATCATATCAATCCCCACATAGAAAAGGTCCAAGGAGCCATCAATACATTCAGAGGAACCGGAGGTAGGTGCACCTTGTCATCACAAATATGACACTTATGACAGGTTCGAGAGTGTTGATAGCAATCTGCTTCCATGGTAGACCAATAATAGCCTGCCCGTAGGATTTTCTTTGTCATGTATGCCTACTGGAATGAGTGCCAAAAGTGCCTTTATGTAAGTCAGCCATGATTCTTTCAGCTTCAACCTTGTCTACGCACCGAAGTAACATAGATTCATGGTTGCGTTTGTAAAGAATTCCATTACTAAGAAATAATTTAGCAGAGAATCTCCTTAAGAACTTCTTATCATTGACTGAATTCAAGATACCTCTTTACTTCGTGAAACCAAGGTTGGTCCACTATTTCTTCAGTATTAATCTCGTGACAGTGTGTTGGTTCATCCCTTCATTCAATGGTGATATGGGGATCCTCGTTATCCCATTTGAGTTTAAACATGGACGACATTGTGGCTAGTGCTTCTGCTAGATGATTTTCTTCTCGCAGGAAATGTTCGAAGGTAATATTCTCAAAATGGGGGAGCAATGTCAAAACATGTTCTCTGTAAGGGATAAGGTTAGGGTGTTTGGTGTCCCATTCCCCCTTTGATCTGGCTGATAACTAAAGTTGAATCTCCGAATACATTCAAAGATTTGATCCCCAAGTCTATGGCAGCTTTGAGACCAAAGATGCACGCTTCGTATTCTGCCATGTTATTTGTACAATTGAAGCAGAGTCTTTCCGTAAAGGGAGTGTGACATCCTTCCGGAGATATGAGTATAGCACCGATACCGTTGCCGAGTGCATTAGATGCCCCATCAAAAATCAGGATCCATCAGGATCCTTGTTTAGGTCCGTCATATGGCCTGAATTCTTCACAGTTGTTTACCATCATGATGTCTTCATCTGGGAATTCTAACTTCATGGACTGGTAGTCTTCCACAGCTTGGCGAGCAAGGTGATCAGCTTGTATACGTCCCTTTATTGCTTTCTGGGTAGTATATTGTATGTCATATTCTGTCAGGATCATTTGCCATCTCGCTATTCTCCCAGAGAGAGCAGGTTTCTTGAAGATGTATTTTATTGGATCCATTTTAGATATCAACAAGGTAGTATGGGTCAGCATATAATGTCTTAGCCAGCGAGTAGCCCATGCCAGAGCCAACAAGTTTTCTCGAGCAGTGAATATCTTGTTTCACAGTCGGTAAAATTTTTGCTCAGGTAATAAATAGCGTGCTCTTTTCGGCCAGACTCGTCATGCTGCCCCAGCACATACCCCATTGAATTTTCCAAAACGGTCAGATACATGATCAATGGTCTTCCGTCGACTGGTGGCATCAAAACAGGAGGCTCTTACAGGTACTCTTTGATCTTGTCGAAAGCGGTTTGGCACTAATCATTCCATTTGACCACTTGATATTTCTTCAGTAGTTTGAAGATTGGTTCACAAGTAGCTGTTAGGTGAGAAATGAATCTGGCAATGTAGTTCAAACGTCCCAAGAACCCTCTGACCTCCTTCTCCGTATGAGGAGAAGGCATCTCTTGTATCACTTTCTCTTTGGAATGATCTACTTCAATACCCTTATTGCTGACGACAAAACCTAAGAGCTTACCAGACCTTACTCCAAACGTGCATTTATTTGGGTTTAACTTCAGCTTGTACTTCTTTAGTCTCTCAAACAGTTTCTGTAAATGATCAAGATGCTCTTCTTCTGTTTGAGATCTATCTATCATGTCGTCCACATAGATCTCTATTTCATGATGTATCATGTCATGAAATAGAGCTACCATGGCACGCTGATAGGTTGCCCCAGCATTCTTCAGTCTGAATGGTATAACCTTGTTGCATAATGTGCCCCACTGTGTGACAAATGTTGTTTTCTCCATGTCCTCAGGCGCCATTTTGATTTGGTTGTAACCTGAGAAACCGTCCATGAAGGAAAACACTTTGTGTTGCGCCGTATTGTTAACTAGGATGTCAATATGGGGAAGTGGGAAATTGTCCTTAGGGCTTTCCCTATTCAAATCTCTGTAGTCCACGCACATTCATACTTTTCCGTCCTTTTTGGGCATGGGAACGACATTGGCAACCCATTTCGGATAGGAGGTGACGACCAAGAATCCAGTGTTGAATTGTTTCATGACTTCTGCTTTAATCTTCTCCGACACTTCAGGTCGCATACGACGGACCTTTAGTTTTACTGGTGGGCAATCCTCTTTTGTAAGTAGACGATGTACCACAATATTTGCATCGAGTCCTGGCATGTCTTCATACAACCAGGCAAAGACCTCAACATACTCGTGTAACAACCGAATCAGACGCTCCTTGACATTTGGTTCTAGATTGGCACCCACCTTGACTTCCCTTTTGTCTTCTTCGATACCTAGGTTGATTGTATCCACTGGTTCCTCGTGGGGCTGAATGGTTCTCTCTTCTTGTTGTAGTAATCTGGCAAGTTCTCCTGGTACTTCACAATCTTCCTCACCTTCGTCTTCAGCTTGGTAGATTAGATTTTCAGAGTCACAGAAAGCCATAGTAGAACCATTACCCATGGGATCCCGAATGGATGTAGACCTGCATTGTGAGTGTGAGTGTGTGTAAGAGTATAACTATCTTTGAAAGGAAAAAATGTAAAAGATAAAAACAATGAGCACAAAGTTTGTAAGCAAAAACGTCCATGATTCATTGATGTCATATGGAGATGAGATAATAACCCTTACAAATGGACCATTGTGCCTCGGGTAAGACACAAGGTTTTAAGAGTCTGAATTGTTTTAATATTATAGATCCAACAAAATGTAAAGACAAATTACTGTGGGATAAAAGTGATCGGGACAAAATCTTTAGCATCCCAGTTGCTGAGCCCTCCATTGAAAGTTGGAAAGATCCAATACTACAGGTTATAGCTATCTTCATCATCCTCCATGGCGCTGACTTGATGGTTACTGATCCTCAAGGGTGGTCCTCCGGCACGAGCGCGGCGTACAACCTTTTGAGCACCTGAAGTGAAACCCAGGCCAAACTTGTCAGACTTGTATGGGATATCTGGGAGTTGTCCCCAGACAGTGCACCCACCTTCTTCTATCATTGCCTTGGCATCCTTTAAAAATGACATCTGGAGTGGAGGCCTTGTGATCTTGGGAACTTGAGACACAACCTTGGTTACTGCCACATCCTGCGGGACTTCTCCAAAGTGCTGGAATGGAGTTTCAATAAATTCACCATCTAACTCCACATATCTGAAGGAATTGAGATGGCTGATCATATACTCTACTTCTCCATGAACGGTGATAATCTTCCCTTGAATTGGATATTTCAGCATTTGGTGCAACATAGAAGTAACAGTGCCAGCACTGTGAATCCATGGTCGGCCTAGCAAACAGGAATATGAAGGGCGAATATCCATTACATAAAAAGTTGATTCAAATTTTTGGGTTCCAACCTTTATGGGGATATCCACTTCCCCATGCACCATCCTTTTTAAGCCGTCAAAAGCTCTCACTACTATGTTGCTTGGCATCAATGTCAATCCCTCACAGTCAAGCCTATCAAGAGCTTTTTTAGGCAATACATTCAGAGATGAACCGATGTCCACTAAAACATGAGCCAAGGTTGTGCCCCTACATTCAATTGAGACATGCAATGCCTCATTATGCTTCCTTCCTTTTGGCGTTAAATCAGCATCTAAAAGACTTAAGACATTATCTGGGGTCAAGTTGGCTACGCAGTCTTGGAACTGATCGGCAGATGTTTCTTGGGATACATGAGCAGTTTTTAGGAATTTTACCAAGGCCTTTGCATGCTCCTTGGAACATAGTAGTAAAGCCAGCATGGAAATTTTAGATGGAGTTTTCCCCAGTTGCTTAACTACATCGTAGTCTCTCCTTTTTATGATCTTTAGGATTTCCTCTATCTCTTTCTGGGAGGTCTCAGGGATAGCCAATGATTGTGCCTTCGTCAGGACAGGCTCAATCAGAATACTTTTACCTCGAGTCTCGGTTGACTCGGCAACAGGGATGTCAGTAGGAGTGATAACAGGGGTTATAACAGCTTTGTCAGTTGGAGTATTAGTGGAGATGATTGTAGGACTGGGAATAGCCTTCGGAGGAGCAACAACAACGGGAATGATTACGGGTCCAGAAACTGCTTTTGGGGGAGTAATTTCTGGAGAGAATATCCTTCCGCTTCGGGTAATCTTGCTAGTCCCTGCAATACTACTGATATCAGAGTCAACTTTCTCAAAACTTGAATCTTCAGAAGCTGGCCAATCTTGCTTGATACCATGGTAGGAAACATCCCCTCCATAATTCCATGGTACGATTTTGTCTGACGAATACGGGATTGGTCCAGGCATTGTAATTATCAAAGGAGCTACTTTTGGAACTGATGTAATTCTAACGGGTCTTTTGGTGGAGACCCTGGAAGAACTGGCGGAAATGGTAACGATGGAAACATCATTAAAAGGAACAGGTGGAACCGAAGTCTTTTCGAACAAAATTTCCTTGTTGTCTATTAGGCACTGAACGCCTACTTTCAACAAAGGACAACTGATTGGTGAGGACAAACAGAAATGACAGCTTTCATCACATCCTGGGAAAACACCGGCATTTAATAAATTCTTTTTGATAATCAGGAGTAGGGTCACGAGTTCATCAACTGAAGTAACAAACATATCTTCCTCAATGGCGTTGGTATTATGGCCATGTTTCGGCATAGGGGAAGAAATGACATTGAGTTTTTCTGGCGCATCGAATTCAATCTCTTTGGCTTTAAGGAGGTCTTGTACTTTGTTCTTTAGATCCCAACAGTTGTTAGTGTCATGGCCAGGACTCTCAGAGTGGTATGTACAACGGGCATTAGGATGATAGTGAGGAGAGGTTGTGTTAGGGTTCTTTGGAGCTTCTTTCAAAGTCACTAGGTAAGATCTTAACAGATGTGGCAATACTTGAGATAGTGTCATGTTAATTCTGGTGAACTATCTGACTGGTCTTTCCATTCTTGGTTGGTTGTTTCTTTGTTGATCAGGCGCAGGTTTAGGGATCATAACAGCCCCCACCATTGGACGACGTTCGGCCCTATCTTGATTTCTTTGAGGATAAACATCAACCACTTATTTCTTTCCGATAAATGGCTTCCTTGCAACAGCAGAGGATGCATCTTTTTGAATCTTTCCACTCTTTATCCCGACTTCTACCCTTTCTCCAGTCAACATTAGTTCAGTAAAACCTGCCGATGAACTCCCAATTAAGTGATTGAAAAAGGGACCAGACAAGGTGCCCAAGAACATGTCTACTAATTCCCTTTCGGATATGGGAGGTTGAAATCTTCCAGCCAAGTCTCTCCATTTATGTGCATAGTCCTTGAAGCCTTCACTTGAAACCATGGCCATACTCTGGAGTTGAGTATGGGTAGGCGCAAGATCAGTGTTGTATTGGTATTGTTTGTAGAAGGCTGCAGCGAAATCTTCCCAGTTATGAATATTGGCTCTTTCTAACTAATAAAACCAATTAAGTTGAGTTCCCGACAGGCTGTCTTGGAAGAAGTGTACCCATAAATCTTTGCCAGTGGTATGGGGTTGGATTTTCCTTACGTAGGACCGAAGATGCATTTTAGGGCATGAAACTCCATCATATTTGGCGAACACAGGTGCTTTGAATTTTGGAGGAATAACAATCCCCGATACTAAGCCCAACTCCTCAAAGTCCAATCCAAGCACTTTTTAGATTTCCATTGCGCTTAACGGTTCTTCTAGATGCTTATACTTGTCGTCGGCTAGAGGGTATTGTTCTTCAGAATAGTCTTCTTCTTCCTCTTCTGATTCTGATTCTGACTGGACAAGTGTTTCTTTGCCCTTCCCATCTTGATTGTCTTTCTCACTAGATGTCGTTGCAAAGTCTAAGGCCCTTCTTGTCTGCCCTTGGAATCTTCTTCCCATGTTTAGAACTCCGGTTATCTTCTTTGTCTTCTTTTTCTTCTCCTCAGCCAACAAGGTCTTCAACTCTTCTTGTCCTATGGCTAAAGTTAAGAATAATTGTTGAAACTGTGCATTCTGAGCTTGGAGTTCCTTCACCGTTTGCTCAAGATTCATCTTACTGAAATAAACAGTAGAGTGATGAGGAGACTTGTTGCAATAAACCTCCTTATGTTATGATGAATGGTAAATGCATATGTAATTATTTCAAGGATCTTAAGATTCAAATTTGTTTTAGACAAAAAGGAAACAAACATTATATTAATAATTTAAAGTTTTGAGTACATCAATGCCTTCTTGGGAAAAATAATACAAAAACTCTAAGATAAAAAGGTAGTACACATCCTCTTTGGTGCGATGTAGGCATTCAGAGTATGCTCCTCATGAAGTAGCCTAGTGAGTTCCAAAACCGTCTTCTCGCTTGCGTAGAATTGGGCTTCGAAAGTATCTCGCTCCCCCTTGAGTTGTATCCAATCCCTTTGTAGGTCTTCAAGAGAGGTGGGCATGTCAGGGTGTAGGATAGTGTATGGAACATCTCCTTCCATGACAGACTCAATGATTATCGGAAGAATGGAGGGATAAGGCATCATAAGACTCTGAGCATGAGTTCGTACCCATTTGAGGTAAGGCTCAAGAGGGATGGAATTTTTATGCCCCAAAGTACCTTGTTTAACATCCTCCAAGCTCGGATAAATATCTGGCGTAGACCTTAATCGTCGTTGTCATAGTCAAATACAAAACCTTGAATCAGCATGTCATGCGGGCCATCCCTTCGGGCGTAACCAAATTGTCTTAAGGCTAAGCAGGGGTTGTAGGTGATACCTACCCTAATTCCAAGTAAAGGGACATTAGGAAATTCTCCACAACGTTCGACAATAGTAACATTCTCTATGGATCCAGAGCACCAATGAATGTATGAATGTTTGAGCATCATCAACCTTTGTGACCACCTTGAACCTTGCTCGTTCTTTAATACAGATCGGGGAAGATACGAAATAAACTATCTTGCTAAGAGAGGAGTGCAACACATAAGAACACCTTTTTTCCTCATTGTACGAGTGTGAAAAGAGTGTAAGATGTCTCCTAGCAAAGTAGGCACCGGGTTGCGTGATATGAAGATTTTGACGGCGTTCACATCTATGAGTTGGTCAGGATTTGGAAACAAAACCATCCCATAGATGAGGAGAGCCAAAATTTCCTCAAAGGCTTGCAAATACAAGGAATTACAATAGTTTTGGGCTTTCTCGAACAAGAACTTTTCTAGGAAACCTTTGACACCACTCCTTCTTTCCCAATGAGTTGTGACATCAGATGAGTGCAAGTGTAGACTTGAGCAATCTCTTCTGGCTTTGGGTATCTTTCCGTACCATTGAAAGGTAGTTTATTGGGAATTGGAATCCTCAAGATTCAGGAGAATTCTTCCAAAGTAGGCACAAGTTGATAATCGGGAAATGTGAAGCAATGGTGTAAAGGATCAAAGAACTGAAAGAGCACCTTCATCATGTCCTCATTTATGTTGGAGGTGACCAAGTTGAGTAGGCGACCATGTTTCTTGGTGAATGGAGAGTTCTCTGGAATCCTTGAAGCTAGTTCCTTAAGTTGTGGAGGGATCCTTACAAGATTGACTTGAATGGTTTTCCTGCGAAGAGAATCCATATCCTATAAAACAGAACAAAGATAAATCCCAAAATCCTTGAAATGGTTAGTGAATGAGTATGATGTTATGATGTTATGATGTTCATGATGTTATGTATAAGTATGTATATACAAACAAAGAAAACAAGTCCCTAGGTTTAGGCTTGCATGGAGTTTTATAGGTAAGTACCCTCTTGAAGTTTAGTTGGCTCAAACCTGTCCTAGTAATAGTAACCGGGTTCTAAGGAGTTCAATATCACTGGTTTGTTTCCTTGTTTATTGTTTCAGCACAAGCCTCTTTAACGGCGATCTAAATGTCCCAAGAAACCAAACCTCAATGAGTGTAGTATCGAGTATCTACCAACTTCAGACTGCACCAAAGCCGGTCATCTCACTATATCCTAAAGGCCAAGTTGGTCAAGTAAAGGTTCTAGAAGTTCATTAGTGCTTTATGACATCACTCAGCGGCCCCGTATTCTCTTTGATTAACTCAAAGGCTACTGGTACCCACAAATATGTCGCACTAACATAACTATTTCTTAGACCATGTCGGTATACCCCCCACAGTTTCTACAATGTATTTCTACTTACCTATAAGGTAACCCAAATCTGGGTAGAGGATTCAAACCTAAACAAAGAACCATAATCTAAAACATACAAGTCAAACAATGTAAGCAAGTAAATGTGATCTAACCCTAAGGTAACTCCACTTTTAGAATAATCCCCAACAGAGTTGCCAGTTCTGTGATACGGTGGGAGAACTGACTTGGGTGTTTTGCGTTTGATCGCAAAGGTTGCAGTTAGAAAGAGTCGCCACCGAATTTTCTTTTATCCAAAAGGAAAGGTGAAAAGGCACAAGAAAGACCTTCGAGATTGTTTCTTGAGTTCGGGGGGTAGATTATGAAAAGGGAAGGTATTAGCACCCTTTTCATCCATGGTTTTCCATGGGCTCTTAGTTACTTGCTAGATCACTTGCTTTTGTTTGAAATTGTGCTTTGTGTGGCTTTTGAAAGTATTTTGTAAAGAGGCCTTTGTTTAGGCAATCTTTGTAATGATTCTTGTTTGTAAGAATGTATACAAAGATGTTAATCTTTTGAAAATGTTTTCAATTTTGTAAGATGTCTGAAAGCGTAGGTGTTTGTTATGAAAATAGCAAGGATGTTTGTTTTGAAATGGAGCAAGTAATTAGGAGCAATCTACCTACTCAAATGTCTTTCTTGTTCATTTTCTTTTCCTTTGACATTGTTGTCTTACCATTGATTTCGTAAGCAACCGTATCTTTGGATGTAAACGGGACGGGCGTGGGTCATCGTATAACCATGATTAGCAATGTTGCAAGGTATATTAGCATTCTTTTTTAGGGACTAAGATCATTTGAAAGGCAACTTAGATAGCGTCATCGAGGGACTATGATCTTGTATTTGCTTGTTTTTGCTAAGATACCTCACATGCGTAATATGGCCATTTTGTATAAGGCAACCAAGTGGAATAACCCTAGGGGTTCTTGTGTGAAAATGTATCATTTTCATGCTTGTTTTTGTCTTGAATTAGGGTTTTATAAGTGTTGATTTTAGTCTTTCCATACAAACCCTAATTACTAGCATTTTATATAAAAGCGATAAATTGCGGAATTTTAAAGTTACTACGCTATTACAACATTTGTGGGGAGGGGGTGTATAAATTGAATGGGGATTGCAAGAATTTAAAGCCTAATTAGTCTATTACAACCATATTAAATTGATATAAATGTACAAGGAAATAAATAAGTACAAAGTACAAAATGAATAAATGTAAAGAAAATGTATCTTTATTTGATTTTCATGAAAAAAAAAGATTTATGCTAACCTAATTAAATAAAGAAAATAATTAATTAAATTAGAATTTTATTAAGAAAAGATTTAAAATGAAACCCTAGTTCTATTAATTAATCAAAAGAAAATAAATTTAAGAAAAGTATTTTTTGGTATTTTTATCTTAAAAAATATTTATAGCATTATAAAATATTTTTAGTCTTTTTTATATCAAAAATAATATATTGAAATTAGTATGAAAGAAAATAACTAATAACCTAATTTTAATTATATTTACAAGATAATAAGTAAAAAAATAAATAAAGTATAGTTAATAAAAATATTTTTTGTGAGAAAAATAAAATAAACTAAGTCAAAATATAAATCTATCATTTTTTGTATTTTATGATTTTTCAGTATTTAGAAAATATATTTAAGAAAAAATAAAAATGAAATAAAAAAGAAAATAAATAAATTTGGGCCAGGGGTGCCAATAGGAAACAAGAGGTTAGCTAGCAAAAATAAAAAATAAGCCAGGCCCAAAGAAGCCCAGCGCCCTGCAAACAAAAAAAGTCAGAATTGTAAAACATGTAAAAAATGTAAAAGGGTACCACTGGGGCTCAAACCCGGGTCCCAAAGGTTACAGGCGCGCCTTCTACCACTGAGGTGGCTATACATCCGTTAATATAAGCAAACCAATAAATATACAAGGCAAAACACGCCTTGAAGACTTCATCTTCAAGCTCTAGCCAGACCAACTGTAACTTGCTAATTTCTTATCAAAAATGAAAACTGTAAACATGAAACTTGTAGCAAATTTTCTCACGATTCCAGAAATGTAAAGTATTAAAACTATAGATCAAAGATAAGCATGGATTTTAATGGCCCTAATCTGAACCCTAAAAATTTCAGAAATTTAAGTTTCAAAATTCTCTAAGCTTAAGCAAAATTAATGGAAACTATGGACATGGTTAGCTTCCGGGCAATGATATCTACATGTTTTGTTCACAAATAAATTATTGATGATGCCTGTATGAAGAGTTCCAAGTTGAGAAAACTTACCTTAAAACTGAAAATCGTGTTTTGAGTTTGAGCTTGTTTCAAGTGATGGTGATGATCAGGTTAGCTTCCTTGATGTCCTAGGAAGCTAATGCAATGGTTTGCATGAGTTGAGAGTGGCTGAAATGACCTGGAGAAGTCAAGTTGCAGACTCTGTTTTTTGGTTATGGAAGTTATGGTAAATGGTGTTACAGTAATGAAACAGGGACAGGGATAGGTTACACTTGAGGTAAGGAAGCTTTAGAAATTAAAAGGCCAAGAAACGCACGAGGGAAATGTGAGTTTGATGTTCAAGGTCAGAAACTGTGCAATAATGGAGTTTTTGGATAATTTCTGATTTGAGAGAGTTTTGGTGTATTTCAGGGTGGTTAAGCTCGTCCTTTAGCTCACAAATAGTGACTCTATTTATAAGCAATAAGTTTGGAGACCTCTTGTTGATCAGAATTCAAAATCACAAGTTTATGCATAACATGTGATTTTTGAGAAATTCAAGTTTCAAAGCCTTGTGTACTTGTTAAGATAGAGTGGTTATGCTTTAAAAAATCTTGCTTCTGACTTTGTGGATGAAGTGTGATCAGAGGGAACAAGTTATAGACTCGAGAATGAACTTTATGCAAAAAGCTTGCTTTACAAGAATGGCAATGTTAACTTTGTGCCATTAATGGAAATGCAACTTGGATAATAGCTCAATTGCTTGGATCAAAGCCCTAATAGTTGTGTAAACATTTAATTATGGAGTGACAAACAAGTTTGAGGCCTGAAAAGCAAAGATTATGCATCCTATCATGGATTTGGTTCATGTGTTCATCAAAAATGACTTGTAAATCAAGTGATAAAACCCTAACTTCATCTCTTTGATTCTCCCTACTCAAGAATGATCTCAAGGAGTTCTTGGACATTTTGGAAAGCTTGCAATGTGATATACAACCCATCTTTGAATTTATTTTGAATATTAGGTTTGGAACTATATGAAAAAGTTCCATGAAGTTGGGTCAAAATCCTGACCAAATTAGGGCAAAATTTTACTAAGTGTTTAGTTTCATGACCACGTGTTCATAAAATTATAACTTGAGATCCAAGAATTTTTGGAAGGAGTTATGTAAAGAAATTTTGTAGATTTCATGGAGATCTACAACTTTCATGTTGGAAGTTTCTCTTAAATCATCTTGCATCATGGTGAAATTTTTTCTCAAAGTTATGAAAAAACATGAAATTTCCAACACTTAGAAAAATTTCTAAGTTTAGAAATTTTGACTTTTCAAAATGAAATCTTGACTTTTTGATTCCTTGATGAATAAGTTTCATATTTTGACATGTTTTGATGAATTATGATCTTTGGCACTTGAATTTGACCAAAAAGTCAAAGTTTGACTTTTCAGTATACAGTTGACTTTTGATTAGTTGGCTGAAAAATTCATCTGTCAATCCAATGGACTTGCAATTTTTTGAACCATGTCATTAGGTCAAAATGATGCAATTGGACTCTTAAGATCATGCCTTAAACCAATTGACCATTTTCTAGGTCAAAAATCAGAAATTTCCCTTTCCCAATCAAAACCCTAATTTTGACCATTTTGCCCTTTTGGGGATTTGATCAAATTTCTTGAGGAGTTGTGATCCAAACTTGATCAAATGATACTTATGAGTTTAAAATGTTTATTTGGATCAAGAATTGTGAAGTATGACTGTAAATTGGCCATGGTTGACTTTTTCCCCAATACAATTGATTTTTAGGTCAATTGTTCAATTGACTGATCAAAAATGTGATCCAAGGCTTGAAACTTGTCATGAGTAAACTTGGGGGTCCATAATGACCCATGAAAATCATATGGGGCATAGAAAGTTCAAAAATCCTTGTGCAAACTCAAACCCTAATTTTAGTCATCAGTGCATAAGGAGGTGTCTTGAGCTAATCAAGCCCTAGTGCAGTCTTGAGCCCAAGGAGATCTTGTGAGCAAATTCTTGATAAGTGAGAGGGAAAACTTTGGGTACAACACTGTGCATCTCAAAAATTATATCCAGGCAACATAAATCAAATCTAATTACACAGATTAATTAGGTTTGATCTCCTGAATGCAATGGTATCCATCTTTGGCCCTGATTTTGCCTGAAACACAAAGCCCTAAAAAACAACCCTAAGCCCTAACAAGGGAATTTCATCACACAGGAATCAAAACACGTAATCAAATATGCAAACACGTTCTAAAGGATGATACAAACATGAATATGTACTTATAAATAATTTATCATGCGTGAATTACAAAAATAAATTTCAAGAATATGGGAAAACCGTGGCACTGATACATGGGATTTTTGAAGGTGTTGGTGCGTGCAAGTGATGATATTAGCTCCAGGTGGTTTCCAGGAATGGATTGCTGGCTTTGAAACACCTTGAATCGCCTTATAGAGCAAAATCTGATTGCCTCTTTTTTTGTTGTCAAAAGTTGAGTTTTCTTCTCTCAATCCACATGGCCAAAACTTGTTTTTTTTGCTCTAGGAATGTTGTGGACATATAAGAGAACGAATTAGGTCAACAAAAACAAATCATATCTTTGCAAATTATGGAGATTTGATTTGATTCTTTGCCTTGTATGATTTGTTTCTAAAAATAGACCAAATGATGATTTTTCAATCCAAATAGCCCTTGCACGATTTGGATGATTTTCTAGTTGTTCATGGACTCATAATGTGCTCACAAAATCACATATTTGATTTTATTTGATTATTCCACTATTTAATTGATTTATTTTGATTTAAATGAATAAAAAATCAAAATAAATAATAAAAATAATAAAATAATAAGTGAATAAGCTCAGGGGTCGTGGATCCTATTAGGAACAAGTTTCAAACAAGAAAACATGGGCCCATTTGAAAAAAAAAGTCATTTTGATAAATGTTGACTTCATGCACATTTCCAAAAATTGGTCAACTTTAACAATACATATCTCCATAAATTTTAACCCTAAGAGGGTGTTATTAAACTTTTTATAAAGCTTAGGATGTCCTCTAAGCAACCTATTTGGTTTCATCTCAATTGGATCTTCCATGTTCATGTAAGAAGCTTTGACCCAAAAGGTGTTTTTGTTGACTTTTTGAAATGACCTATAATGTCTGAATTTATATCTTTCCATGTGTGCATTTATTAAACTTGAGGGATGAAGATGAGTTGTAGGGAATTGAATTCTATTCAAAATGAGCCTTGGATGAGAAATTTCTGATAAAGTATGGGAAAGTTATGCCTGGTCAAAGTTTGGTTGACTTTTCCTATAGAAACCCTAATTTAGCAACTTTTGAGTTTTGATGAATTTGGGTCATTCCTTGAGGAATCATGATCAAACCTTGATCAAATGATGGATATTACGTCAAAATGTTAATTTTGACCAAAAATCTTGAAGTTTGACTGTATGAGGGTCACAATTGACTTTTGACCTAGTACATTTGATTTTCAGGCATTTGAGCAATTGACTGAGCAAACCCCTTGTGCAAGGCATGAAACTTGGCATGGATGATCTTGGGAACATATTATGGAAATGGAAGTCATTTAGGACCCTTAGAACTCAAACATCTTGATGAGGAGTGAAACCCTAGTTTGAAGCTCATTGTCTTAGGAGGAGGATTTGTCTGGTCAATCCTTAGGCATCCTTGGGAAAGTTGAGGACCCCTAGGAGTATGTTTTGAATAAAATGAGAGGGAAAATTTTGGGGTACAACAGAGAGACTACATACTCGGTCCATTTTGAAACATAGTCTACTACAACTAGTATGTAGTGATTTCAAAAGGAGGACAGGAAGGGTCCCATGAAATCAATTCCCTATACGTCAAATACTTCCACTTCTAGAATTTCTTTTTGAGACATCTCATCGCGTCTAGATATGTTTCTAGTGTGTTGACATTGGTCTCAATTTTTAACCGTGATATGGACATCTTTCCACAGATTAGGCCAATAGAGGCCAACTTGTAATATTTTAGCACATGTCTTTGAAGTACTCGCATGTCCTCTATTGGGGGCTGAATGACAGTGGAAAGTCATGTTTTCAATTTCATTTTTGGGAACACATCAACGAAAAATACCATCGGCGCCTCTCTTGAAAAGAATCGGCGCATCCTAATAATAATGTTTAAAGTCATGGAAGAATTTCTTCTTTTGTTGATAAGACACATCAGGTGGAAGCACTCTAGTAGCCAAGTAGTTGACAAAATCAGCATACTATGGCAGTATGGCTGTAGTGCAAACAACTCCCATAATTTCATTTGTATTCTTATCTTCATAAGTCACAGGGTACTCAGTTGTAATACTTTCTAATTCTAATTGGGCTACAAGGCATTCATAAGGAAAATCATCATTGATGGATACATGATCTGGTTTGATGCCTTCTATTCTGGATACATGGTCAGCTACTACATTCGCAGTGCCTCTCTTGTCTTTTATTTCTAAATCGAATTGTTGTAGAATTAAGATCCACCTTAGTAGTCTTGGTTTGGAATCTTTCTTACTAAAGAGGTACCAGATTGCAGTGTGGTCAGTATAGATAATTATATGCGCTTCTACTAAGTAAGAATGGAATTTATCTAAAGCAAACACAACAACTAACAATTCCTTTTCAGAGGTGGCATAATTTTTGTGTGCAGGATCTAGGGTTCTACTTGCGTAGTAGATTGCATGAAGTTTCTTATCCTTTCTTTGTCCTAGAACTGCGCCTACAGCATAGTCACTGGCATCACACATTATCTCAAATGGTTCGTTCCAATCAGGAGGTTGCATAATAGGTACTGAAATTAATGCCTTTTTTAATGTTATAAATGCGTCCAAGCATTTGTCGATGAAGACAAACTCAACATCTTTCATTAGCAGTTCGGTTAGAGGTTTGGTTATTTTAGAGAAGTCTTTAATGAAACATCGATAAAAACCAGCGCGTCCTAGAAAACTTCTTATTTCTCTAACAGTTTTGGGTGGTTGGAGATTTTCTATTACTTTGATATTTGCTTTATCTACTTCAATTCCCCTATCGGATATGGTGTGCCCTAAGATAATTCCTTGTAGGACCATGAAGTGGCATTTATCCCAGTTTAACACGAGGTTGACACTTACGCATCTCTAGAATGTTGCAGGGGCATTACATAATCCGAATGGCATTCGTTGGTAGGCGAACGTACCATAAGGACAAGTGAAAGTTGTCTTTTCTTGGTCGTTAGGATGGATAAGAATTTGGAAAAATCCGAAATAACCGTCTAAATAGGAGAAGTGAGAGTGTTTAGCTAGTCGTTCAAG
The DNA here is from genome assembly GCA_948472305.1 of Vicia faba. Taxonomy (NCBI): domain Eukaryota; kingdom Viridiplantae; phylum Streptophyta; class Magnoliopsida; order Fabales; family Fabaceae; genus Vicia; species Vicia faba. Next base: position 1,292,318,281 of record OX451740.1, read on the forward strand.
CATTTGATCAATGAAAGGTAAATGAAAGTGATCTTTACGAGTGGATTTGTTTAACTTTCTATAGTCGATGCATATTCTCCACCCGGTGTGAGTTCGTTGCGCTATGGATTCTCCTTTAGTGTTGCTGACAACTGTAACACCTCCTTTTTTTAGGTACGACATGTACTGGGCTAACCCATTTACTATCTAATATTAGGTATATGAATCCTGCTTCTAATAGCTTTTCCACTTCCTTTTTGACTACATCACTCAGAATGAGATTGATTCTCCTTTGATATTCCCTAGAGGTTTTAAAGTCTTCCTCCAACATAATATGGTGCATGCAGATAGAAGGGCTTATTCCTTTTAGATCTGAGATGTTATATCCTAAAGCAATTGGGTATTTCCTTAGGAAATGTAATAATTGTTCAGTTTCTATTTGTCCTAGGTCTACATTGACTATAACCGGTCGTTCAAGTTCAGTATCTAGGAATTCATACCTTAGGTCTTTGGGTAGCATTTTGAGTTCTATGGTTGGCTTCTTTGGACAAGGTATAAAATCAGGAGTTAGAGCTAGACATTCACTCAAATTTTCATCTCGATATTCAGGGTGCCAATTATCATCTTCAAGAATTGGAGGTATAAGAATCTTCAATACCTCCGAATAGGTGGTTTGTTGTTTCTCCAATTCTTTTACGCATTTATCGATCTCATCTAAGAAACATCATGAATCATCGATGGTTGGTGCCTTAAAGAATTTAGACAAGATGAATTCAACTTTTTCTTCTCCGACTTTGAAAGACAGTTTTCCATTTTTAACATCTATGATTGCTCCTGCAGTGGTTAGGAATGGTCTACCTAATATAATAGGAATATCATAGTATTCTTTTATGTCCATGATTATGAAATCAGTGGGGATATAGAATTGTCCTATACGTACAGGAACATTTTCTAACATATCTAAAGGAAATTTCTCTAATCGATCTGCTAATTGTACGAACATTCTTGTTGGTATTAGTTCTGCCATGTTGAGTTTCTTGTAAATTGATAAGGGCATTAGACTAATACTGACTCCTAAATCGCATATTGCTTTTTCTATGACAAACTTTTCGATTACGCAAGGTATGGAAAAACTACCTGGGTCTTTAAATTTAGGAGGCATGTTATTTTGGATTATAGCACTGCATTCAGCAGTGAGCAATACAGTTTCATTATCCTCAAGCTTTTTCTTATTGGATAAGATTTCTTTAAGAAATTTAGCATAGGAGGGCATTTGTGTGATAACTTCTGTAAAAGGTATGGTAATGTTAATTTGTTTCAGAAGTTCAACAAATATCTTGAATTGCCCTACATTTTTAGACTTAGCAAATCTTTGAGGATATGGAATGGGTGGTTTATAGGGTGGCGGAGGCACATATGGTTATTCTTTTTCCACGTCCTCTTCATCGGCCTTTTTTTCTACTTCCTTCGGTTCAACTTCTTTCTCAGTTCCTATTCCATGTTTCTGGTACATGGTTGGGTTCTCGACTCTAGGTTCAGTTGGTCCGCCTAATTCTGTCCCACTCCGAAGTGTTATGGCATTAGCATGTCCCTTTGGATTTGGTTGGAGTTGTCCAGGAAATGTTCCAGCTGGAGCAACTGTAGCTGCTTGCTGTTTAGCCACTTGGAATATTTGTGTTTCTAACATTTTGTTCTGTGTGGAAAGAGCACCAATCTTATTCGTCAGTTTCTTAATCTGCTCGTTGGTGTGAATATTTTGATTCATGAAATCTTTATTAGTTTGAGCTTGGGTGGATATAAAGTTTTCTATCATTATTTCAATGTTGGACTTCCTAGGCATGTTCGAAATAGTTGAGACATTTTGGGTGGCTTTCTGAAATCCTGGGGGTGTAGTAGGAGCTTGCCCTGGTGCGTACAAAGAATTGTTGCTTTTATATGAGAAGTTTGGGTGTTTCTTCCAAGTAGGGTTATAGTTATTGCCATAGGGGTTTCCTTGAGCATAATTCACTTGATCAGCTGGTACTCCTGTTAAGAGTGGACATTCAGGTGCATTATGCACGTGAAGTCCGCATAAATCACAGGTTGGAGTTACTGCAGCCATGGTGGCTGCAGGAGTTGTGGTCAAGCTTTCTATCTTTTGGGTAAGGGCTTCTATCTTGGCGTTAACTTGGTCTAAGCTACTAACTTCGTGCATACCGCCTTTCGTTTGAGTTTTATCCATCATGGTTCTATCACTTCCTCACTGATAATGATTTCGAGCCATACTTTTGATAAGTTGATAGGCATCATGGTATGGTTTATCCATCAGTGCGCCGCCAGTAGCTGCGTCAATCGTTAGTCTTGTGTTATACAAGATACCATTGTAAAAGGTATGGATGATCAGCCATTCTTTTAGACTGTGATGCGGACGGAGTCGCAACATGTCTTTGTATCTTTCCCATGCTTTTCAAAAAGGGATTCACTTTCCTTTTGTTTACAACCGTTGATATTGGCTCTTAGCATAATCGTCTTTGTTGTACCCCAAAATTTTCCCTCCCATATTTCCTCAAGATTTGTCAAGAATCATCTTCAAATGGTTCAAGATTTCTCAAAGGGTTGCACAGTCCAAATGCCTCCTAAGCCAGTCAAAATTAGGGTTTTGGTTCTTGCAAGGAATTTTGGGTTTTCAATGGCTCAATCAAGTCTCATAGGCCTGCATACATCCTGAAGCATCCATATGGCAAGTTTCAAGACTCACAGTGTCAGCTTGCACAGTCAAAAGCCCTATTTGCTCCACAGTCTACTGCATGGGTAAAATGGTCATTTCACAGTCAAGAGTCAAAAAATTTGGTCAACATCTTATTTTGAGTCCAAAATCATCATTTGGTCAAATCTTGATTATGATTCCACAAGAATGGCTCAAAAATCATCAAAGATGCAAAAGTTACTATTTTTGGACAGCAGAAAAGTCAACTGTATCTTGACCAGGGCATAACTTTTTCATGGTTCATCAGAAAAATCCCATCCAATGCTCATTTTAAAGGGGATGACATTTCCTACAATTCATCTTCACACTCCAAGTCCAAGAAATGCTCTCATAAAAAGTTATCAATTTCTACATTATAGGTCAATTTCAAAAGTCAACAAAAATGCACTTTAAGTCAAAGACCATAACTTGATATTGGTAAATCCAAATGACATGGGACCAAAGGCATTGGTTAGAGGACTTCAAGACCTTTCCAAAATGTCCAAGAACATGTTCATATGATCAAAATTGAGCAAGATATGCATTGGAGAAGTTGGGAAATTTTCATGAATTTGCAAAAGTCAACTTTGCTCAAAACACTTTGTTTTTGCTAATGGGACTCAAATTTCTTCTTGAAACTTTATCCAAGGCCTATGCACGACCCATCAAGCCTATTTGAATTTATTTTCTTATTTTTATTAATTAATTGGATTTTTAATTGATTTTAATTCATTTAATTAATTTAAATTGTAGGAAATTCAAAGATATGGTTTTTCAATCTTTTTTTGAAGCAAGAATGACCTAATCAAGCTGGAAAATTCGTGTGCAAATCAAAGGGACAAAAATCTCCAAGTTTGGCAAGTTTCTTCAATCAAAAAGATTCAAAAAGATGTGATTGCAAATCAAATATTCAAACCATCATGAAATGGATTTTTTGTGCAAGATTTAACCTAATTCTCTTCTACTATATACACACAAGCTAAACCTAATGCCATGGACGTGAAATTGCTGCAGAAAAACCATAATCACATTCAAGAAAATTCAAAGAAAAGTGAAAACTGTTTTCCAGGTTCCAGCACGATTCAAAGCAATTGGTGGATCCTAATACATTGCTGGAACTCTCAGGGACGTTTTACAATCAAAACCAAGCCTTAAAGCTACAGAAATCCTCAAGAACGAACCCACGGTTTGCATACTTTTTTCATAATCGAAACTCATGATTCATGCATATTTAATATGATTTTTTGTTGGTTTTGCATTGCTAGCACTCACAGGAAATTAATGGCATAAGCTAATTGGATTATAAGGCGCAGAATCGAAAGTTACCATTGACAAATATTAGGGTTCATAAACTTTGAATTTGGGGATTCAGTAACCAGGAAAAATTAGCACCTCTAATGCCTATGGTTGAACTCGTCAAGACCAGACGAACACGCTGAGACCATCGCGAAAAATTTATATTGAACATAGATCTATTCGCTATTATTCCTCATGTTAAATTGTGGGGGTTAAAAACCCCCGCTATCCATTTGTTTTTTTACATGCATCAGGAGGAAGACAATGACGTGTTGCTTCATGGTTGGGCCATTCAAAAGATAGCGCGTGTTTTATTTACTTTCCAGCATAATTGTTGTTTTTATATATTAATTTCATTGTTCATTATAATATCAAAGCAAGCAAATGGCCTGGTGGTAGATGCGCTGGACGTTGATCATTGGGACCTGGGTTCGATTCCCAGGTCCACCCAAAAGCTTATATTATTTTTCTTAACATGATCTCATGCAGGCTTCACAAAGTGGTCTACCATGCATTCCAAGTATCCAACGCGCCAGGTGGCTTCCAATTTAGATCCCATGGCTCATTTTGAAAGACTACCATGATCCTCAGTCAACAAACGCCTAGCCAATCTCAAAAGTCAAACGGACTGGCAGCTTAGTGGGCTTGAGAATTGCCAAAGAGACCTCCATCTGGGCCCAGCACCCCCTGGGTTTTGTTTTCTTATTTTTTCTCTTTTATATTTTGTCTTTAATTATTTTATTATTAATATTATTATTATTTAATTAACTTAACTATTATTTTCATAATAAATTCAGATAATTAAAAAATGTAAATATTATTATTATTATTTATTAATTTCACCTTAGTTTATTTTTTGTAAATAAAATGCTAACAAATTAATTTAGTTTAATTAGGTTTAATTTTGACTTTTTCATAATAAATAAAAAAATTAGAATTAGGTTTTACTAACTTTTGACTTTATTTTATTTTATTTTCATTAAAACATAAAAACACAAAAATACTTTTTTTCTTTTAATTATTTAATTAATTAGAATTAGGTTTAATTTAATGCAAAAGGACAAATATTCATTCTTTTCTCAAAAAGGGTCAAAACCCTAAGACTTTTCCCGATTTAATTTTTCTCGCGCATGTTTATTCTTGATTCCTATTTTGATCATATTTATGTAACTGTTCAGAGAATGTAATAGATAATTAGGGCTTTTATCGCTTTATTTTATTTTCTCGCATTTATTTTTCAAGGGTTATGTTTTTGGCGATGTAAATACCCGACGCCTTGTAATAGCGTAGATTTACTTTCTGCAATTTGTTTTCCGTGCAATTATTAACTGTTAATTATGCATGCAAGACTTGCTTGAAAATTAAAACCAACTCGTAGCTCACCATAATACTTGTGCAAAGATAATCTTAACATGAAACCTGACACACATGCACATGCCACTCCTAGGGTACGCCTCACTTGGTTGCCTCGAGGTGGTCATTCAGTATAGGGTGTTTTAGAGGTCGCCCTCCTGTCTAAAGATCCAAGTTTCCTCGAAACGGTTTCCTCGGATAAAAAGGATCTAGGACATTAGGGTTACCGCTAAGGCGTCCTACTATTGCTTTGGTGACCACACATGTCCCTATAATCGAATTGACCCAAATAACTCCAACGACGGTGCTACCTACTTCTCAATAGTGGGATAGTACTGTCTAAAGGACTTTTACACAGCTTAATTCCTTAGAGTAGGTAGATTTCTCCTGGGTACTTGCTCTTTCAAAGAAACAAAAACAACTTTTCGCACTTACACTTTCAAACAAAAGTTTTCAAACAAACACTTCATACACTCTTGAGGACAGATACAAGAGTTACCTAGAAGTTTTCAAAACAAACTTTTTCAAACCCACAAACACAAGAAAAGCAAACATTTTTGAAAACATAGTGAGCAAGTACCTAAGAGCCCGTGGATAACCACAGATAGAAAGGGTGCTAACACCTTCCCTTTCTATAATCTACCTCCCGAACCGAGAAACATCTCGAAAAGGAATTTTGCTGTGCTTTTTTCCTTTCCTTATTGGGGAAAATAAAAGACGGAGGCGACTCTTGCTTACCGCAACATTTTCGCGAACCAGCATTCCAAAACAGTCAGTTCTATTTCCACCGATCACAGTCTTACTCGGTGAAAAATATCGCGCTAGGAAACCTTTCTTTAATTTGTTCTATGTTGTAACAGATTTGGATGGTAGAGACTGGAGCCATGCTCTAGCTCTATCTCTTAACAAGAAAGGAAAAAGAAGAAGTCTTATTGCTTCAGGGCTGACACCATTTGCTTTCATTGTGTCTGCGTATTGCATAAACACGGATAAATGAAGATTTGGATCGTCCGTAGGACATCCTGAGAATTGGTTTTGTTGAACAGCTTGCAAAAGCGAAGGCTTTAACTCTAAATTATTTCATGCAATAGCGGGAGAAGAAATACTGTTGTGGGGTTCTTCTTGCGATGGAGCAGCATAATCTTTCAAAGGATGATTTTGGGGTCTTTCAGCCATTCTTGGGTCAGAAAGAGAAAGGTTAGGAAGATTGAATTAGGGAAGATTGTACTTGGCTTGGTACTCTCTAATTCAGCGTCTTATATTAACAAAATGCTCGACCTCGTCGATTGGTTGCTCTAATTTTTCGCCTTTAGAGCGAGTGCTTGACCTACAATCAACGGATAAAATAAAATAAAATTGGTTGCCTTAGTCTATACTACATAACAAGGGATTTACAGTATTGGCTAAATTAGTCCCGGAAATGGCGCCAAAAACTTGATCGCGAACTTTATGAGTTTGTCAGGTGTAGTAACTGCATGTGCACGGTCTATCACATAGTTTTAAAAGATATCGAACCCACAAGGACTGATGGTCAAACTACTGTTATCTTAGGGTCACTATGTAAAGCTAAGGCTAATTATAAAATTTGGGTGTTTAGGTTTTTCAGGAATTAACTAAAATCTAATAATTAATAATGGGACACCGGTATGTAGTTTGTCAACTTCAGGGGTTCAATAAGTCATTGGTATTTATTTTCAGTATTAAAACATTGTTTTAGTGGAAACTATTTATTTTAAAACCCTCATCTTACACTTTCATTCTATCGACTCAGGTCATATTATTAAACTCAAAATGAGCGCTCTCGGTGTTTCATTTTAAAATTCAAAAGTATTTTTTGAAAACAATTAGAGTCCAATTAATTTTAAAGTGCTCTCGCTGTTTTAAAAATTAATATTTAATAACCATTATCTAGTTAAAACCTCAAACTCTCGCTCTGTTGATTTTAACCTTAGACTGTCTTTTACTTTCATACAAAAACAATTAAATATCCAAATTGGAAATTAAAACCAGAAAGTGCTTTTGTAAAAATATTAATGCCAATTATTACTGAATTCCTTCGGTTAAGATTAACATACCGGTATTAGGGAATTTAGCCAAACATAAATTATACTTTAAAATAGTAACCTGAAATTAAATACTGAAGCAAATAATCTGAGCAGTGCGTATCCTCCACAAGCCGGCAGGATTGACTTGTACAAAATATATTGAATGAAATAAAACAGACCTAATGAATTCTGGAAGCTATGAAAAAAACTAAGGTTGCAGTATCCCTCAAATGTGAAGAAATACTACTTTAATGGTGTGATTTTCTATGCTTACGAGAATTCTACGAAACTGGAAAATAGAGTACTCAAAGCTATGAAACTGAAAAAATAGTAAATTTGTGAAACTGGAAAATAATAGCAGTTACAATATGTAGAAGAAAATAATGGAAATTGGTGCAAAAGTCTGGACCCGAACAATGTTGGTAACCGCCTCCTTTTATAGATTCCAAGAGAGAGCAAAAATAGGAGGAATCCCTGGATCCTCGTTCTTGATCGTGGAGAAAAGTATGGTCAAAAACTGTCTGTTTTGTCCACTTCGTGGAGATAAATCCGTAGTAGTTGTATGGGTCATGGCGAGCGTCATGCACGCTATGACGTGGGGGACATCTCTTCAAGCTATGTCGGTCTTAATGTAAAGTATGTCGAGGGGAACACTTTTACAAACTGTGGAGGGCGGCACGCCTTCCGGTGCAGAATGCTGCCAGAATATTGTAAAATGGTCATATCTTCTTCATTTCTCCATTGTTTTTCTTCCTTTTCTCATTTATGCCTTACAAAATCTAAGTACCTGAAATATACTGCAAATACTACAAACAGAGATAAAATATGACATAATAAATGAATAATTGGAAGTTTAATCTATGTAAATCAGTCGGAAAATGTTATATCTTTTCATGTTATCAACTCCTCTAAAGAGGCTAAGACTGAGCCTATCACATTCTGAGGAACTAATTCTGAGAGATAAGACAGAACCAATCTGAACCAGATTTCACTTTAAACCTTCTGAAGAAATGCTTTTGAGCTTAGTATCGATGGTAGAACCTATCTCTATCGATGAAGCTCTTCTTAATCAATCTTGGATCCAAGCCATGGAAGAAGAACTCAAGCAATTCTCAATCAATGATGTTTGGGATCTAGTACCAAGGACTAAAGGAACTCATGTGATTAGAACCAAATGGGTTTTTCGGAACAAGCTAAATGAAAAAGGTAAAGTGGTAAGAAACAAGGCTCGACTGGTTTCACAAGGATATAGTCATCAAGAAGGAATATATTATACAGAAACCTTTGCACCACTTTCCAGGTTAGAATCTATTCGTATTTTTAATTTCCTTTGCTATTAATCACAACATCATCTTATATCATATGGATATTAAAAGTTAATTTTTGAATGGTTACATAACTGAAGAAGTTTATGTACATCAACCTCCCGATTTTGAAGACAATGAAAATCCTGATTTTATTTTCAAACTTAAAAAATATATGTATGGTCTGAAACAAACTCCAAGAGCTTGGTATGAAAGATTAAGCAAATTTATTTTAGTAAACAAATTCAACAAAGGGAAGGTTGACACTACTTTGTTCTATAAAACTTTCAAAAATGATATCTTAGTAGTTCAAATATATGTTGATGATATTATATTTGGTTCTACTAATGCCATTCTGTGCGAGAATTTTGTCAAGTCTATGCTGGATGAATTTTAAATGAGCTTAATGGGAGAACTCAAGTTCTTTCTAGGAATTCAAATTAATCAAGAAAAAAATCAAACCTTCATTCATCAGAGCAAATATGTCAAATAACTTCTAATGAAGTTTGACTTATCTGAATGCAAGACATCAAATAATCCTATGCATCCTACGTGTGTTCTAAATAAGGATGAGGTAAGTGGCAAGGTTGATCAGAAGTTGTATAGAGGTATGATTTGTTCTTTACTATATTTGACTACCTATAGGCCTGACATTTTATTTAGTGTATGCTTATGTGCTTGATTTCAATTAGATCCTAGAGAATCTCACTTGACTGCTGTCAAACGAATTTCTAGATATCTGAAAAATACTGCTAACATTTGTTTATGTTATAGACAATCAAGAGAATATAAGTTAGTAGGTTATAGTGACATTGATTATGCTGGTGATAGAATTGAAAGGAAGAGTACCTTTGGAAGTTGTCAATTTCTGGGAGAAAACCTTATATCATGGTCCAGCAAGAGACAATCAACAATTTCTCTCTCAGCTGCAGAAGCTGAATATATCTCTGCAGCAAATTGTAGCACTCAAATTCTCTGGATGAAAAGTAAGTTAGAGGTTTATCATTTATATGAAAATAATATTCCTATTTTTGTGATAATACTTTTTCCATTTGTTTATCTAAGAATCCTATCTTACATTCTAGGGCTAAACACATTGAAATTAAACATCATTTCATCAGAGACTATGTCCAGAAGGATGTTCTTTCTTTAAAATTTGTAGACACTGACCATCAGTGGGATGACATGTTTATAAAACCTCTTGCTGAAGATAGACTTATTTTCATTCTAAGACATTTAAACATGGTTCCATGTCCAGAATGAAAAATGTGTTATTTCAATTTGATGAAGTACTAAAAGTAATATATGCTTATGAAATTTAAGGTCTAGGGTTATGAAACATGTGAATTTTAATCATGTGAAGTCTTCATGAATCAGATGTATTCATGAATCATCTATTCTTCGAATGGATAATCCTTATGAATACGGAAGAGCCTACTTTATCAAATAAGTTACTAAAAAGTAAAAGAATTCTTGTTCGGATAAAAGACTGTTGTCATTCTGAATCACCTTGCACTTTTTATGACATCTTGAGAGATATAATATTCTTGGTAATATACAAAAATCTTCATGCTTTACCCTATGTCAGTAATTGCCTTTGTCCTGTCTTATCTTTATGTGATACTCTTTTTTGCCTATATCATTCATCGGGTAAATCATGTCTTCCATGTTTCTTTTCCTTTACCTCTCACTCATTTTGCTATCTCTACATCATCTCCTAAAGTTTAAAAACCATCTTCCACCTTTCTTTATCATACATCTATAAATCCTTCTTGGTAATAGCAATTCCTTAGAAGACATCAACTGTCCATCATATGGCAACTATTTTCTTCAAAGTTCATTTATTTGTCTCTTTTTGCACCTTTTTTATTTCTGACAAAGGGGGAGAAATTAAAATTATTTTGATAATTTTTATTCTCCTAATATTAAACTCAAACATATAAAATGTTGTTGCTATTAACTGTTTGTTTGATGTTTCAATCCAGGAACTTTAAACAAGTTCATTGAGTTTTCTAAGACAGGTTGAAGATGAAGATCCTGATGCAAAGGTTAAGAACCTTATTGTATGAAGTCAACCCTGATTTCATATCTAAGAAGTTGTACATTTTATGAATATGTGAATATTCAAGCAAATGTACTAAACATGATTCAGAAGTTATAAACTTACTGAAAGTAAGGTAATCTTTCTTGATATCATAGTGTTCAAAAGTTATGAACTTTCTGAAAGTATGGAATTCAGACTTAAAGCTTCAGGAGTTGTGATGTTCTGAAAGGAAGAAAAGTCAACATTCTAATGCATGCTCTCATACAAATATGCCACTTAGAAGATGTGCTCTGATACGTGTCCTTCCACAACGCATGTTCTATTCAGAAGTTGTGAACTGCCTGAATGTCTAATACATTGGAAAATATCAGGTCAAATGCTGATACTTAAGAAGTAGTGAACTTCTCAAGAAATATAGTGTTTTGGTTGTGATATCAGAATCAAGGAGCAGAAGCGCTGATACATGATGCATGATACATGGCATTATTCAATCGGGCTCAAAATCAAGATTTTGATTCTTCATCAAGTGATGATAGTAACTAGGTTCTGAGATGAAAATCGGTTACTCTAGTCAGACTATGATGAGTGGTTACAAGGTAGTGTTACTTCTATATATATGTTTTGAATACTCAAAATTTATTTTGTAAGTCTTGGGCTCAGAGGGAGACTTTGAACAAGCTTAAATTAAATTTTGGGATTAACAGATTTAGGGGGAGCTGTGAGCTTAACTCTAAATTTGTTGATTACGGTGATTACCTTGTATAAATTGTTCTATAAAAATACATGGTTTTGTCATATCAAAAAGGGGGAGATTGTAAGAACAAGAAGTGTTTCTACATCTGACCTTAAGATTTTGATGATAACTTTATATGTTATCTTAGAGAATAATTGTATACACTAATGGTTTCGTTCTAGAGTGTAGCGTCTAATATAATGTTCTGAATCTAGTATAAAGGTGTGTGACGTCATCGAGTTCTGAACATACACTACTAGAAGAAAACATGTAGTTACGTGTTACAATTAAAGTCAAGAATCTGAATTCATCTTCTGCAATGTGTCTAAGAAATGCTAGTACAAGAGGTTCTGATCGTGACTTTATGGTTAAGCTTTGGAGGCCTTCTAAAGCTATGCTTCTATGTGTTACAAGTTCTGAAGATTATGAAGACGAGGTTCTGCTGAACAAGTTCTGATGATCTGAAGAAAATCAAGTTCTTACAACTAAGTGCTGAAGACTCTAAAGACAAGGTTCTGATAGGACAAGTTCTAAAGACTCCAAGACTTAGGTTCTAAGACTTAAGGGTAAATATTCTAAAATAAGCTTCAACATTCAACATTCAAATATCTGAAGCCTCTGAAGATAAGAAGAAGTTCAAAATGGTTAACGTGTAATGGTGTACAAAAGGTACATAAAGTAGTATGTGACATCTACCCTCTAGGGTGGCATAAGGATAGATCTTTTTGTATAATACTGTGTGAAAAGTATTTGACACATTACTTTTGAGAATAAACAACTAGATTTGTGATTACTTTTCTACCCTTTCAACGGATCTCTTTTACAAGCTATAAAAGGAAGATTTGGAAGCTGAATAAAAGTAAGAATCAACATTACACAAAATATATCAGATTAAATCAAGCTCAAGCAAAACTATACCAAAGTGTTGTACAACTCTTTAGAAAAAATCTTATGTGTATAATTTTGTTAATAGGCAAGGAGTTATTGCTCGTATTTTTATATAAAACAATGAGGTATTTTTATTTGTACTAAAACTTCTGTGTAATCTTCTTAAAAGAATTCATTTGTATTACACTGAAAGTAATCAACTGTTGTTGATTGATACCTTGAGAGACTGAGTGAAGGTCTAATCTCAAGAAGACTCCTACTGCGGCTTGAGTGGATTTGCAATAAGGATCAACAGACTTATTAGGGATGCCAATAAGATTGATCTGACTTATTATAGGTTATCTGTAATTAGTTTGGTTATAGTGGATTAAGTTCTTGTTAAAGGCGAAATCATCCTTGAGGGGGTTGACTGGAGTAGCTTAGTTAACAGCAAACCAGGATAAAAATAACTATGTTCATTTACTGTTATGTTCTAAGATAACTTGTTATGTCACCATCGAAAATATTTAATTTGGTGAAGCCCAATTCAAACCCCCATTTCTTGTGTTTCTCACACCTTCAATTACGTGGAAAATATTGTTTCCCTCCAAATAGTTCTTTATTAATTATATATTTCACGTATAAATGTTCAGACTTCCTTTTTTCGTTTAAGTCTCTGTAAATTAGGGGTTTTCATGAGCAAAGAAATTGGGAACAACGGCGGAAGGACGATGACTGCAAGCTGTGAGATTCAACGATGATTCAGAAAGGAATTATATCAAGCCATTCAAAGAGTGTGTTCACACCAGCTTATCGGTATGATTTTAGCATTAAAGTTCCATTTTTGTAGGGAATGTGTAATGCATTACGTTGAAGACAAAGTTGTAGGTGAATATGTTGTGAATATTAAAGACAAAGTTGTAGGCGAAGCTGTTGTGAATGTTTAAGATAATATTGGTGGTGAAGATGTTATGAGTGTTGAAGATAATGTTGCAGGTGGATATGGAGTGGATGTTGAATACAATGTTATAAGTGAATGTGATGTGGATGTTGAAGATTATGTTGAAGAAGATGACCATGAGGATAATGATGGTAATTATGATAGTTATAATATTGACTTTGAAGCTTATGATTTATCAATTGAATCTCTTGGATTGGATGAACAAGCCAACATTGAGGGTAAAAGAGGGAGGAAAAAACGTATAGCTAGGAAGCACAACAAAAAGAGATATTTAATTATGTCGATTGTGATATATATGTTCCTAATTAGCTTAAAAATAAAAGTCGTTTATTATTTTAATTATGATATATTAGTCAATCATGCAGAGAAATCAAAAGACGATATAGGTAGGAACTGCATCAAGACATGAACAAAGCCAAACACAAAGCCAAGCACAGAGCCAAGTACAAACTCAAGTGCAAACACATGAGAAAACTGAACTATTATTGAGGGACCTAGTCCCCAACAGAGGATAAATTCAAGACATATTTTTTGTGTTCTGATGATTTTTGAGACCTTTTTCTATGCACAACTTTATGTATTTTGGTCAATTCCTTTATGTCACCATGGATTTTTGTATTTTTGAGGTTGTGGCTTTATGTTTTTTGGTCGTAATCTTTATGCCATTATGGCTTTATGTCATTTTGAGATTGTGGCTTTATGTATTTTGGCCACGACCTTTAAGAATATATGTAATACATTATCGGTCATTGATAAAGATGGATGAAAACACAAACATACAGAGACTCAAATTAGAAAACACAAAAACTTAAAGGGACTAAAATAAAATAAAAACCGTAAGATACAGGGATGTAAAATATAAATTTGAAATTGTCTTTTTTCCTTTTGTTTTCCAGCTTCATCTTTATCTTCTCTTTTTTATTTTATTTTAGGGTTTTCATATGAACGGACTGACATGAAGAGGAATGTGAAGATGAAGATGAACAGACTGACCAACGTATGATGTAGCCATTGGGGAATGTGAATAGGAAGGTGAACATACTGACAAGAAGAAGATGTAATAGTTGGAATTTCTGTTTTGGTCCCTCCTTTGATATACCATCCAATGTATTTGCCACGTAAATAAGTCTGAAAATTAGTATTGTTGATATTTGTAAATATATAGTGTTAAGAATATTTGTATATAGAATAGTCCCACATTGATTATATCATGTAATTAGATGTAATCTCTCTATATATAATAAAGTCTCTGTAATGCTTTTCAAAAACACACGGTTTAACCTAAATGTCTTTTAGTCTCTCCTAGTTCAATATGGTATATAAAGCCTACTAAGAGATAACTCTTCGTCGTGCTTTACCTGGTTGACCCACTGTCTTCCGATGACAAATTTTTTTTGCAAACCATGTCATTACTCCGGTTTTCCTTTCACTTTTCAAAATTCTCCAATAACCACCTGACCGCTGTCGTCATCTGCCGCTACTCAATCAGGTGACCTTCTGGAAAACTAACCCTACCGGCAAAAGTGCCTCCTTCGATCCGACTGATCCCAAAGATTTTTCCACCGCTACACTCGCCCCCGTGCAACTTTTCCAAATATGATACTCATGGCTACTACTCATAACTTTACGCCAAACTACGATGATTTCCTCAAGTAGTATCAGAATTATCAAAAATCAGATTCTACTGCTTTGGTCCATTTATTTGTTTGCTTCTCTCAATCATCTTCTCTTAGACCTTGGGTCCTTGATTCTGGTGCATATGATTTTGTTACTAGTAATAAAAATCTTTTCTCTTCCCTCTCTACCTCTTGTTTCTTACCTGTTATAACTTCTGCCAATGATTCTCAAACTCAATCAAAAGGAATTAGTATTGTTCAAATTATACCTTATATCTCTGTTACTTCAGTTCTCTATGTACCTAATTGTCTATTTAATTTACTTTCACTCAGTCATTTAACTTGTTCTCTTGATTATATCGTCACCTTCACTAATAGTAATGTAACCCTGCATGAACGGAATTTAGGACGGACAATTGGCGTTATATGTGAGTCTCAAGGTCTTTATCACCTCTCTGTCATGTCAGACATGCTCATCCAAAGATTCTCCACTCATAATCCATGCTCAGTTAGGTCATCTCATTCTTACCAAATTACAAAAGTTGGTGCCAAGTTTATCAAAAGTATCTAATTTACATTGTGAGTCGTGACGGTTAGGGAAACACACTCATAGTCAATTTCCCAATCGAGTCAATAAGCAAGCTTCGTCCCCTTTTGCTTTAGTTCACTCCGATGTTTGGGGTCACTCACATACTATCTCTACTCTTGAATCTAGGTATTTTTTCACCTTTATTGATGATTTTTAATGTTGCATGTGGTTATTTTTAATAAAAAATATATCAGAATTATTTTCTATTTTTGAAAAAATCTATAAAGAAATAAAAACTCAGTCTGGTGTGTTTATTCGTACCTTATGAAGTGATAATTATTGTGAATATTTATCCAAACAATTTTAAACTTTTATGTTTCATAATGGTATTCTTCACCAAACATCTCGCCCTCACACACCTCAACAAAACGGGGTAGCCAAACGCAAAAATCAGCATCTTGTAGAAATCACTCAAATCTTACTTCTCCATGGTAATGATCCACTTTGGTTATAGGGAGACTTTGTGCTAACAACATGTTACCTTATAAATCACATTCCAGCATCTGTCCTTAACAATAAAATCCCTCATTCAATCCTTTTTCCCCAATCCCCCTTCACCTAATTCCTCACCGAGTCTTCGGGTCTACATGTTTTGTACACAATATCTCTCCTAGTCTTGATAAACTATAAGATTGATCACTAAAGTGTGTTTTTATTGGTTATAATCGATCCCAAAAAGGTTATCATTTGTATTCTCATACCTTACAATGATACCTCATGTCGGTCGATGTCACCTTCTTCGAGTTTGTTCCATATTTCGAGTACATCCAAGTAACTCTGGAACTCCTTCAGGAGAGTACTCCCACACCTCTTTCGAAATTCCCATATGTCATTATCCCCCATTATTCTAGGGAACTTACCCCACTAGATAACCCTACAGTTGACCCCCTGACTTCTCGTCCACTTTAAACATATCAGCGTGTGATAAGTGAAAATTATAGTTATTTTTGTATATACTTTTTGTTGCACTTATCGACTCTTTGTTGTTAATATCAGTTAAATAATCCAACTTTATGTATAAATACATTTAGTTTGTGTATAATGCGTTTTTGTGTACATAGTGTATCAATTGATAATTTTGTATTCATTTTGTAGGTATTTGAGCATTGTTGGAGCAAGAGGAATAAAAGATCCAAGATGTATTTTTGGATCAATAAAGAAATAAGTCCAAGAAGAGAGAGCCAATTTAAGTTGTGCAGAGAAAGAAGCAAAATATATTAGACTGTTGTGCATTGTTGGGCGATGGACAGGCGAGATGCACTACATCTGCGTTGCCAGACGATGGTAGATCATTGGGATGAAGTATATTTTTTAGTTGGGTCTGCCTTGCTTCGCTGCTATTTCGCTGGGCGAGGAAGAGTAGCAGCGTCGGGCTACATGAGTCTGTCTCCAGGAGAAAGAAGATATTTGTGGCCAGTTGCATACATGGCGTAGTCTTGTCCAAGAGTTTAGTTAGCATCGTCGAGAAATGTGTTTGTGTCATCGAGCGATGGTCGCAGAATATATTTTCTTTATATTTCATTTTGTTTGGTTATGGTTTTGGGTGTGTTTTTTGATCTCACGACTCCATCAACCTCATTTTTATAGTGTATTAGCTTAGATAACAACTATGGAGCTTTCATAGGGATGATCCGGGGTGGATTGCTCTTTGATCGATGTTGACAAACTGGTAGATTTGTGATTTATTTCTCTTCTTCTTTGTGTATTCTATTTTAGTTGGGTTTGTATATTTATTTACTTTGAACTCATGTATATTTGTCACCTATGGCATTATATAAAACTTGCTTTACAAATCTTTGTCGATTATTGTTATGGACTTTAGCTATGTGCTCGGGATTTGGGTTGTTATAGAAATATACTGCTTTAATTCTTGTCTAGAATGATAGTCTATTAGTTTCTAGATTTTAGAGATAGATTTAGAGCTGGCATTCACTTGGGTGTCTGTGATTAATGCCTTTGTGTTGGTTGTGTCGCTCTGAGAGATCATCGACGCGATTAACATGGTTGAATTATGTGTTGTTGAGGTGGTTGAGAGATCACTATCAAGGTGATACAGTAGGCCTATCAATTTGGGTTAGAAATGACTTAGGTTATGAGTGATACATGGTGACACTGGCAAGTATTGTAGGTTGAGTATAATTGGTTGATAGGTTTAAGTCTGTGCGAAGTAGTGTATATGCACTCTTGATAAGTTATTCATTTTTCTTTTATTTTTGTTTATATTTACTTTCTGTTAATAATTTTTACCCTTTCCATTCAAACCCCCAAACTCATTAACGAATGATTTGTTGAATGGCGACTCGATAACCAATCTCTGTGGACACAATACAATATAACCTAAATATCACCCGGTAAAATAATACCTCACTTTTTCTTACCGCTTTACCTCTCCAGCAAAATGGCGCCGTTGCCGGGGATTGGTTTATTATTTCGCATTGCAATAATTCTTTTGCTTTTGAGTTTTGTAGATATCATATATATTTTATATTTTTACTTGTGTATATTGATACTTGTATATGTTTACTATACTTATAAATTTGTTATATCATTGTTTGTTTCCTTTCACGTTTGCTTGTGTGTTAGTTAGGAATAACTGGGTGGAAGCAACTTGTAGGAATGTTCTTTTAATAACAGACGTCGAGCTTACGACGTAAAACAAGCATCTTTTATTGTTTTTCAATTTTGTTAGTTTAGGTAGTTGAATGCAATTGTCTAAAAAAATTTAACTCGGACTAGTTCTTAAATTTCATATCTTCACTTTTAAATTTGTTTAGACAATTTCATTCGGTCTTTTAGTATGTGTATATTATTTATGTTCATTTTTGTGTTTTTCTTTGAGCTTGTTGTGAATAGCTTGAGGATATTAAGGTAGTTTGTCAAGTTTGATCGTTTTGACTTGTGAATGCGTGGTAATGATTTTGGTAAGGTTTTGTACACGGTAAAGGTATGTGTTTATCGCTTTCTATACTTTAGTATATTCATGATACTTAGACTTTTTACAATTTTTATGCCATTAATTATTTTGTATACTTGTTCATTTATGAATCACTTTAATTCCTACCCTTTTGTGAGGTAGCGTTCCATTGTTCATATATGCTAAAGACCACAATTCTTGTTTTAACTGGATTTTATTATGCTTAATCTTTTATTTTATGTTGATTGTATGAATGAATGAAAAGGATCAGGGTATTTTGTTTCATTTTGAGCACAACTACCTAACCAAATATTCAATTCACCTTGTGAGTGTGTGAATTTTTGTAACCCCTTTTGAGCCTTTTTGTCAATGTCCATGTTGTTTTTGAACCTAATGCTTGTTTGTGAGTGTTTGTTTTCCTTTTTGAATGGATATTGATTCTTTATTTTCTTGAACCCTTAACTATGATTTATAGTTCGAATTTTTACCTTACCTTAGAAAGTAGGGAGTATTCATATTATAATGATGGTTGAATTCAAGTTGGGGAGAGAAATGTTTACATGCTTATGTTGTAATTGTTACGAGGCCGTAAAAGAAATAAAAAGAAAAGAAAAAAAATCGCGAGAAAGAAAAAGAAAGAAGAAAAAAATTGAAAAAGCTTTGAAAAAAATAAAAATAAAAAGAGTTCGAATAATTGTGCAAATAAGTATTGTGATTGGTTTGAGAAATTTATAATGAAGAAGAAGTTTGATTGAAATTGTGTTGCTTGAGTCTTTGTGATTTGATCACTCCCTTAGGTTAATACAAGTTTTTGTTTCAATTAGCTTTAGGAATTATCCATTGTTTATTAACCAATCCATATTACAACCTTGAAAAGCCCTTGTGATTCTTACTTTTATGTCTTCAACATGAATTTTTGGATGAGTGTATAATTTAATCTTTTGTTTTCAAGGTTGTTGGATGTGTGAAAATACCTCATTTTTGTGTGTTTGACATCTATCGATGATTGATTTTGCTAGGTGTGATTCATTTGTGAATAAGTGTTGTTTTAGAATGTTTGACACGATTTTTATATTTAGCATTTGTTCTGTGTTTATGTTATAGTCGTAGTTATTGGTAAGTGTTTACTTTGTGTGTATTGTTTTTAATTTAAACTATTGCATTTGTGTCCGTTTTCAAAACTTGTTGATTCATGATTCTTTGGTAGATCATTTTTGTTTCTTCAAGTTGTTTGTTTCTTGTTTGAGGACAAATAAGTTCAAGTTGGGGAGAGTTTGATAAGTTAAAATTGTAGTTATTTTTTTATATACTTTTTGTTGCACTTATCAACTCTTTGTTGTTAATATCAGTTGAATAGCCCAACTTTGTGTATAAATACGCTTAATTTGAGTATAATGCATTTTTGTGTACATAGTGATTGATAGTTTCATACTCATTTTGTAGGTATTTGAGCATTGTTAGAGCAAGAAGAATAAAAGCTCCAAGATGTATTTTTGGATCAATAAAGAAATAATACCAATAAGAGATAGCCAATTGAAGTTGTGCAGAGAAAGCAACAAAAGTTGTTGGACTGGTGTTCATCATTGCGCGATGGCCGAGCGAGATGCATCGCATCTGCGTCGCTGGGCGACAGTGGAGCATTAGGGTGAAGTCAATTTTCCATTTGGGTCTGCCTTGCTTCACTGCTGTGTCGCTGGGTGAGAAAGAGTAGTAGTGCCAAGCAACGTGAGTCTGCCATCGAGTGAAATAAGATATTTGTGGTCAGTTGCCTACATGGCGTAGTCTAGGCAAAAAGTTTAGGTAGCATCGTCAAGCGACGTATTTATGTCGTCTGACGATGGTCGTAGAGCATATTTTCTTTATATTTCATTTTTATTTAATTTTGTTTGGTTATAGTTTTGGGTGTGGTTTTTGATCTCTCAACTCCATCAAACTCATTTTTGTAGTGGATTAGCTTAGATAACAACTATAGATCTTGCATAGGGATGATTCGGGGTGGATTGCTCTTCGATCGGTGTTGACAAACTGGTAGATTTGTGGTTCATTTCTCTTCTTATTTGTGTATTCTCTTTTAGTTGGGTTTGTATATGTATTTACTTTGAACTCATGTATATTTGTCGCCCATGGAGTTATATAAAACTTTCTTTACAAATCTTTGTCGATTATTGTCTTAGATTTTTGCTCTGTGCTCGAGATTTGGGTTATTATAGACATATATTGCTTGGATTCTTATCTAGGATGATAGTTTGTTAGTTTATGGATTCTAGAGGTAGATTTAGAGCTAACATTCACTTGGATGTATGTGATTAATGCCTATGTGTTGTTTGTGTCGCTCTGAGAGATCGTCGAAGCGATTAGCATGGTTGACTTCTGTGTTGTTGAGGTGGTTGAGAGATTGCTACCGAGGTGATAAGTAGGCCTCTTAATTTAGGTTAGAAATGACTTAGGTTATGTGTGATACATGGTGACATTGATGAGTATTGTAGGTTGAGTATAATTGGTCGATAGGTTTAAGTCTGTGAGAAGTAGTATATATGCACTCTTGATAAGTTATTCCTTTTTCTTTTATTTTTGTTTACATTTATTTTCTGTTGATAACTTTTACCCTTTCCATTCAAACCCCAAACTCATTAACAAAAGATTTGTCGAATGATAACTCGATAACCAATATGTGGACACGATACAATATAACCTAAATATCACCAGTAAAATAATACCTTACTTTTTCTTGCCGCTTTACCGCTCCAGCAAAATGGCATCGTCAACCAATGTCTATCGTATATGTCTCTGAGGTCGTACACGTTATTGTAACTGTTTTAAAATAAGAGTTGTCACCCTTAATTTTTATCTTTAGGAAGGGAATATAAAGGATAACCTTAATGTGTTCATGGATTCTAAGTTATTGGACTCATTATTAGACTAAGGGAAGGTGTTAGGCACATCTCATCTACCTTTTTCACAAGGATACTAGGGTTTAGAAATGTGATCTTTAAGAAACAAGGTTTTAATTTTTATTAGGGTAACTCGCCACAATTTTAGTCGTATGCCTACGTATCCTCTTATGAGGAATCAGAGTCATAATTCGTAGTTCGCTGTTGGTTGGCATTTTTTATAGATTACGAAGATGTTTTGAATTTACATTGTACTAAGTCTAGATGTATGAATAGCAAAGTTGTTAGATGAAGTTCGCAGTCGATTAAAATATTTTTGTAATCCTTTTTGAAAAAAATTTAAATTAATTAAGTTACTAAGAAAATGATTTGGTGTTGGTTAAATATTCCTTAAAGATATTAATATGTAAAAATCTTATTAATGCATGGTCAAAAATAATTTTAATGCAATAAAAAATAATTATGAGTTAATAGAAAAATATTTGAATTTTATAATAATAGTAAAATAATATTAGAATTTATGAATATATTAAAATTATAAAAAAACATAATTATAAATTATAACACGGTGGAAGAACTGACTTGTGTTTGCATTTTATCGCAAATGTTGTGGATAGCAAGAGTCGCCATCGACTTTTCTTTTATCCAATAAGGAAAGGCTGAAAAAAACAGGAAAGACCATTTTCAATTTTGAGTTCGGGGGGTAGGTTATGAAAAGGTAAGGTGTTAGCACCCTTTCCATTCGTAGTTAACTACAGGCTCTTAATCACTAGCTCACTTTGTTTGGAAAATGCTTTGTGTTGTGTATGTTTTAAAATATTTTGAAATGCCAATGTAAGGCAACTTTGTAATGATTCTCGTATCTGTCCTCGAGAATGCGTACAAAGTGTTTTTTGTTTGAAAATATTTTTGAAGAGTGTTTGTGAAAAATGCTTTAGTTTTTAAATGTTTGTGAGCAAGCGATTACGAGCGTTCTACCTACTTAAGGTCTTTTTTGTTCTTTCCTTTTCCTTGAGATAGTGCTATCCTACCATTAGTTAGTAGGAAGCCCTATCGTTAGATGTGAAGGGATAGGCTTGGGTCATCGTACAGTCATCGAAGGCAACTGGTAGGGATGCTTTAGCAATTATCATTAAGGGACTAGATCATTTACCGAAGGCAACATCGAAAGGGTCATCGAGGGACTATGATCTTTATTTTCGAGGAACTTTTCCAAAGCGTCCCCACATTCGAGGGACATGACTGTTTTTATCGAAAGGCAGCAAGAGAGGTTACCCTAGAGGTGCAAGTGTGAAGGGTGATTTGTTTTTCAGTTATTTTAATCTTTGATCAGGGTTAGCTATCGATTTGTTTTTATCTTGTCATACAAACCTAGTTACTAATAGTAATATAGCAGAATAGGAAAGCGATAAATGTGCGGAAAGTAAATGCGAAAAATAAAACCCTAGACTATTACATGGCTTGGGGAGAGATACATAAGTAATAAAATGCGGAAAGTAAAAACCTAATTACTATTACAAACTATGAGCAGTTATAATAATCATGAAAAACGCGAGAAAAGAAATCTACGTTAATTGTAAAACTAAGAAAACGGAAAAGGAAATTGTTTTTTTGGCAATTTTCTTGATAAAAATGTTTTTTGATGATTAACCTTAAAAACCTAATTAATTTTAATTAAAAATTTAATTATTTAAATTAAAAACTAAAAAAACATAATTTGATTTTGAATTAAAAAACCTAAGAGCCTAATTAAGGTTTATGAAAAAGGTTTTTGAAAAAAATACTAGGTTTGTAAAAGGTTTTTGTGAACTTAAAGGAAAATAAGGGAAAAAGTAAAAAAGAATAGAGAGTAATAGAGAAAACCCAAAATTTCCAGGGGTGCATGTTGAACCCACGCCTTTAGCATTCCTATCCAGCGTGCTCACCACTAGGACAGACGCGCGCCTGTGATAAGGAAAGAGAATCAACGCATTTTGTAATCTGCAAAACAAGGAAAATATGAAAAAACTGAAAATGCCAAAAGGATGGGATCGAACCCACGCCTTGGCATAGTAGTGTCTTTAGCGCATGTTTAACCACTGGGGTGGTTATACATCCATTGTCTAAAACAAATCAAAGCATATATAATATAAAAACATTGTATGAACCAGAGAGGCGTCAGAGCCCTAGCTCCGGTCGTCTTCTCCGGTAGCTCCTTTTTATGTTCCTGCGAAACAACCAATATTAGCAATTCAGGGGGACCCTACCCCCCTAAATCAGGCCCTGTGAATCCAATGGAATGGTTATCTTAGACTGAATCACGCTAGGTTTTGAGCTATGAAAAAAATAACACATATTTGTATGAACATGGTGGTTCATGATTTTGCCATTATGGGACTCGTTCTTTGGGTTATTCTCGCACCATTAAACCTCATGAACATGTTAGCATATTTAGTATGCAAAAAACACCATGAAATAAGAGATATGAAAACCATGAAATGTTGGAACCGGTGATACATGCTCATGGTGTTTCTGGCCTTTTTGATCGTTGTAAACAATTCAATCTTACCCTATGATCTTCCTGGAATCGATTGGAATGGTTGGTAAGTGTTGAAGGTGGATGTAATAAGGATTTATAAGTTTCCCTAATTTTGAGTAATTTTGTGAATTTTTGGAGGTCTCTTGCACAAGGTTTTTTCGTGGCCTTCATGTCTGAATTGAATGAGATTATATAGTTTGAATTTAGGTCAAACAACATGGGCTTGGACTTGTATGAAAAATCCTTGTCTTATTCTATTTTATTTTCAATTTTAAAAATAATAAAAATAAAAAATAAATCAATAGGGAGTGTATTAACAAGTCTTTATGTGTATATGAAGTGTAGAACATGTTTCTACTTTGAAACAATAGCCCAATAGCCCAAACTTTCAAATTTGGTCATTTTAGGTTTCATGCATTTGCCCAAAATTTCCAAACTTGCACTATTCATAAATCTCTCAATTTTCATCATTTTAAGGTAATCTTGACTTTTTGGAAAGCTCAAGATTCCCTCTAAAATCTCTATTTTGATCATTTTTGCATTTGAAGATTTTATCTTGATGTAAATTGCCTTGACAAAAAGTGTCTTTTTATTGACTTTTGAAATGACCTATAATGTATTGACCCATATCTCTCAAATGAAGCATTTTTTGGACTTGAGGTTAGAGAGACAAAGTTTTATAGAATTTAATTTCCTTCACAATGAGATTTGGTTGAGGAAAATATGATGAATCATGTGAAAGTTATGATTGGTCAAAGTTCAGTTTACTTTTCTAAAAAACCCTAATTTGGCAACTTTTGACTTTTGATGATTTGAGAGTTTTTATTGATGAATCATGATCAAACATTTATAAAATGATGAATATGACTTCAAAATGTTGATGTTGACCAAAAATATTAAGGTATGACTATATGTTGACCATAGTTGACTTTTTGTCCAATACAATTAATTTTAAGTCATCTGAGTCATTGACTGAGCAAACTTGTGATGCAAGGCATGGAACTTGGTATGAGCATTATTAGAGACACATAATAAACCATGAAATCCACTTGAGGCCTTAAAAACCGAAAATTCCTTGTGAAAAGTGAAACCCTAATTGTCGACTCATTGCTTAGGAGGAGAATTTGTCTGATCAATTCTTGAGTCACCTTGAGCATTTGACAACCCTAGGAGAATGTCTTGAAGAAAAAGGAGGGAACATTTTTGGGTACAATAGCTTCCCCTTGTTTAATCTTCTTAAACCTGAGGAGTTATATTGGCACATTCGCCATTCGTGACCTGAAGGTAGAAGATGATTGAACACTTAAGTGCCCATAAATTTGCACTCGCATGTGCAGAAGGTAACACCGTTGGTTGATAATATTGCTTGAATGGGATTAAATATGCCATTTGGAAATATGACATAATGTCGTCAGGGATGGGATTATAGATGTCATCCAAAGTAACTATTGATAAGAGTATCAAAATGAGTCTACGCGTGACTATAACTAAAGAATACATTCTAGAATGAACCTCTGGGGAAGGTGCTTAAGTAACTTCTTGTTAGATTTAGTCTCTGAGGGAGATGCTTGTCATATTTATTCTATGAGGGAAATGCTTGTCATGTAGATAGTCACCTCATCCTGTTTCAGGAATTGATCTACAATCTGATTTTTGCTAGTAAACCCGTCCTGTTTCGGGATTTCATACCACCTGGTCATATTGATAGTTTCCCCGTCCTATTTCGGGAGTTCATCTTTGACTAGTTATAAATATAGTTTCCCCGTCCTATTTCGGGAGTTAATCCTTGCTCGATCATATAGATAGTTTCCCTTTCCTGTTTCGGGAGTTAATCTCTGACCTACTTTCGGTTGGCGAACCCGTCCTGTTTCAGAAATTCATATTGCCTGGTCATACAAATAGTTTCCCCATCCTATTTCGAGAATTAATCCCTGAACTGGTCATATATATTGTTTCCTCATCCTGTTTCGGGAGTTAATCTTTGACCAGTTTGAAAATTGCTGATGGTATTCGTCTGTATGTAGACATTACTTGAAAAGATAATGTTAGTCTTTATGCAATATCATGATGTATGTGATGCATTGTGTAATTATGTTCTCAAAGTAAATGAGAGTGTATTATATGCATTTCATATGCATATGCTATAATATTTATAAATTATGTATGGATGCAAGATGTCGTTGAAGCGTATTGGTAGCTTTATATAACATCTTTGTTGGGGAAAATAAATCCATGACTGTCATTGGGGATGAAGAATATGAATCTTTATTCTTATTTAGAATGTCTCCATCGTGGATTCCTTCTTTCCGCTTTGAGGATACTCCATTGGGAATGTTTGACTTCTGCTTTGGGATAGAAGAGTTTAGGAACATTGGTTGTTCATCGCGCTACTGGGAAATTTAGTTCTTATACACCCTGACTGGGAATAAAAGAGATGGATAATATTCTGAGGCATTGTATGACCAAGTTTCTGATATGGATGCAAACTCTTCTATGGAAGATAAAGTTGAATGACATCTGGTCTGGTTTCAGATTTTGTAGCAACTTTCTGGGGATAGCATCCTAGACTACCCTTTGCTGGAGAGGGGAATTTTGTCGATGATTTGCAGTAGTCAAAGAAATGAATTTTGCTTGGGAAATTAAATTACGTTGGGGAAATAAACCCTGCAAGGGAAATAGACCCTGCTGGAAAAGAGAATTCTGCAAGGGATGTTGTAGTGTTGGAGAAATATACTTTATTGAGGAAATGAGCCCTGCTGGAGAAGAGAATTTTGCGGGGATTTTACAGTGTTGGAGAAATAAACTCAATTGGGGAGTTAAATTCATGTGAAGTGTATTGAGGAAGTAATCTCTGATGAGGGTTGGAATTTTGTAGGCTGTGCAGAGGAAGTTTCCATCATATGCTGGGGAAATGATCAAACTCCTTTATCCGTTAGGGGGTCTGCTGGGGAGTATAGTTATGTTAATAGCTGGAAGATGCCCAAATTCCTGTCTGAAGGAACATTAGACTTGTTGGGGAATGTATCTTTGTCGGTGATGAGCTTGTGAAGGTAGCTTTGTGGAGATTTTTATGTGGAGATTTTCTCTGTGGGGATTTATGGACGACTTGAATGTTATCCCAACTCCTAGAGTCTTGAGTACAGGCTTATTTCTGTTTTTATGCATATATTTGTTAACAGTGATCATATTCATATGCATATGTTCATTCAATTTATTTGTTGGAGGTTTTTGCAAATAAAACAGAAAAAGTGAAATAAAATTTGAACTTTGAAATTGAATTGTATTGAGAATTTGCCTATAAAAAGGCATTTTGTACAAAGGAGACAAAAATCCTAGTAAGAGGAAGTCGTCGTGAAATAGAAAGAGTACAAAGTATAAATAAAACAACTATGTGGAAATGATCTCATCGAGTTTCACTCTGCTATTGCCCTTATGTCTTCAAGCATCTCATCCCTCGATGTCGGAAAAAGTTGACTGAATTGATCTATACCATTTGAACTTGATGTTGGCAATAAAGCTTGTCATAAGGAAATGATCCAACGGAACATAGTCATACGCTTTAATCCCTAACTTTTTTCTGGATCGTCCTTTCGGATTTTCAGTCCATCAGGATACCCTTTTTTCCCAAGCCGCCTTTTCAGGTTTTCGACTTGTCGGGTGTATAGTATTTATATATATATATATATATATATATATATATATATATATATATATATATATATATATATATATATATATATATATATATATATATATATATATATATATATCCCTAATTTTTTGTCCGAACTCTTTTGGTTCGCCAGGATGCCCTTATTTTTTCCTAGGCCAGCCAACCTAGCGGGTCTCTTTCATGCGTAGTATATTTTGACTATGTTTGCGTTTACAGGGTGCGGGAAATCTTCACCGTCCATGGTGGTAAGTATCATAGCACTGCCACAAAATATCTTTTTGATTACAAATGGCCCTTCATAGGTGGGAGTCCATTTTCCCCTGGGATCACCTTGTGGTAGGATGATGCACTTTATTACCAAGTCACCAGCCTGATATACCCGATGCTTGACTTTCTTATTGAAGGCTTTGATCATACGCTTCTGGTACATCTGCCCATGACAAACATCCGTAAGCCTTTTCTCGTCAACCAAATTCAATTGGTCCATCCGAGTTTGGATCCACTCGTCTTTGTCTAAATCTCCATCTTTCATAATCCTTAGTGAAGGAATATAGACTTCGACAAGTAGAACAACTTCTAAACTGTAGACTAGAGAGAATGGGGTTGCCCCAGTTGATGTCTGTACTGAAGTGTGGTAGCCATGAAGAGAAAATGGTAACATCTTATGCCAGTCTTTATATGTCACTATCATCTTCTGTATAATCTTCTTGATGTTCTTATTGGCGGCTTCCACTGTGCCATTCATCTTTGGTCTATACGGAGAAGAATTATGGTGCTTGATCTTGAACTGCATGCAGAGTTCCATGATCATGGTGTTATTGAGATTAGTACCATTGTCCGTGATAATTCTCTTGGGGATGCAATACCGATAGATAAGATTGTGCTTGATGAACCGGGAAACAACATTCTTGGTAACAGAGGAAAATGAGGCTGCTTTAACCAACTTTGTGAAGTAATCGATAACGACCGGGATAAAATGATGTTTGTTAGAGGTTGTAGGCTTGATCTATCCAATCATATCAATGCCTCACATTGCAAATGGCCAACGAGCAGTCAAGACATTCAGAGGAACCAGAGGCACATGTACTTTGTCAGCATAAATCTGGCATTTGTAACAAGTTCTTGAGTGGTGATGGTGATCTGTTTCCATAGTTGACCAATAGTAACTGTAAGTACGAAGTGTGCCTAAGAGGGGGGGTGAATTAGGTACTTTAAAAAATTCTGGTTTTTAGTGATGATGGTTCTTATTTTTCTGGTTAATGATGATTTTAGGAAAGCGTAAAATGCAGAAAAATAAAAGACACGGGCGATATATCCTGGTTCCCCTCACAGTCTGAGAGTACTCCAGTCCCCTTTCAACATGAAAGAGATTTCCTTATTGTGGCAAAACATAAACAAGAATTACCAAACAACCAAGAACAATCCTCTTGGACCAAGAACAATCCTCTTGGATTTTCACTATGTTAACTATGAGAACAATCCTCTCAAAGTAACTACACTTGTATCCAACAACTTTGGAAATACAAGATTTCAAAAACACTTAAACTTATTTCCAACAATCCTGGAAAAATAAGTAAGTAACTATCAATTTTTTGAGTTTGATTGAGTAGAGTATGTTTGATCACTTAGAGTGATTTAACAATGTATGATCTTATCTTCCAATAATAATATTGTACAATGACTCAAGATATAATTGCTCAAAGTTTTCTGTTTGATAATGTATGAAATTGTGTAGAAAACTTATGCATGAAAGTGAAGAAATGCTTGAGTTTGTATTTTGAAAATTCAGAAAATATTTATGGAAGAGGTGTTGAAACAAATTTTGAAAATGAATATTTATATGTTCATAACACCCTTTTGAAACAATATGAAGTTCTGAAAATGTATCATGAACAAATGCCAAGTTTGAGTGAAAGGTTTCAATGAAAAGACATGATGAACAGGCATGTGAAAAGCTGCTTTTTTTCAAAATCGTGCAGCATGCAATCGATTGCACCCTTTGTGTAAATCGATTGCACAAGGTTTCAACAGCTATATTTTCAAAAGTTTTAAGTGTGCAATCGATTGCACTAGCAATGTAAATCGATTGCATGTAAAGTTAGTAGCAAAAAGTAAGTGAGTGCAATCGATTGCACTAGAAATGTAAATTGATTGCACTGAGAAACAGAAGCAAACATTTTGAAAATTTTAAGTATGCAATCGATTGCACAAGCAATGTAAATTGATTTCACAGAGAAACAGAAGCAAAAGATCTGAAAATTTGAAGCATGCAATCGATTGCACTAAAATGCAAATCGATTGCACTCAAGTGAAAAATGAAATTTTAACTTTGAAAAACTTGAGTAATGATTTTTTAAACATTTCTTTTTCAAAATTGAGCATCTATATCTTAAGATCAAAGTAAGTAATATTATTATACCTTGAAAGTTGTTGAGAGCTTTGAACTGAAGATATTGTCCTTAGATGCTTTGAGCTTGATCATAAATCTTTGTCTTCTTTGTCAATCATGGTTTGTCTTCATCAAAACAAAAGCTCATTTGAGAAGCTTGATTTTACATTCTCCCCCTTTTTGATGATGACAAATAATCTTGCTTTATGTGATATACTTTCTGAAAGAGCTTCTCCCCCTAAGATGCAAAACTCCCCCTATGTAGGAGAGGGTTGGAATCCTTTGCATTTCTTCATCTTGATTGGAGAGTACCTTAAAAATTAAGACAAGGAAAAAAACAAGCATAAAGTACCACACATCTTTCTCCCCCTTTGACATTATCAAAAAAGAATGGAAAGATGCATAAAACAAATAATAATAGAGAAATATATTGAGAAAATTTAGAATTAAACAAGTAACACAAATTGTTTAAGGATTACACAGAATTTTGAACAAACAAAACATTGAATAACAAGACAAGAACATAACCGGAAGAAAAAAAGTTAGCCAAAACTTTAAGGGTGATGCATGTTGGGATGGTTATAAGACCAAGAGCCTTGATTCGGGAATTATTGTTGAAGTGGGGGTTCTGTGTAGTGTTGAGGAGGTGCAGCTGGATTATTTGGATCATATGATGGAATATGAAGATGAGAGTAAAGGTACGAAAATTGTTGATTCACATCCGTGCGAAAGTCATTAATCCGGGTTGTAGTGTAATCATTGATCTCACTCCATTGATTGTTGATGTTGGTGTTCATAGAAGCAAATTGTTGAGACATGTAATCCATAAGCTCTTAATTGCTTGGACCAGAGGGAGAAGTAGGAGGAGGAGGCACAACTTCACCGCCTTCGACTTCTTGGTCATTTCCTTCATCGCCAACAACATCTTCACCAATGTAGGTGATGGTTTTTGTTTCCGGATTGTAATGCACGCCCATTCTGGAGTCAACATTCTTAACGAAAATCTTGTTTAGATTAGGATCCATATTCACCTTTTCAAACCCAGCAAAATCCACACCAAATTCCTCCATAATTAGAGTGACAAAATAAGCATATGGAAGAAATTTAGATTTTGCATCGACTCTCAGCATATGCACCATGATAAGTCTTGCCCAGTTTACACTTACCCCTTTCTTTCTTGCATAAATTTGCTGCATTTCCAAGTCGGTAACAGTGCAGTGGTTTCCAGCTCTTGGAAACATAATATAGACCAGAAAATAATGATATAAGCAATCGTCTATATGGAGGTTACCTGCACTCCAGGAGTCTCTGGATGGAATTACTCCGCCAAGACCACGAATCCGTTTGGCGCGAAATTCAGCTTCACTTAACCGCCCAATGCTATAAAAGAACTCCTTTTTCCGGTAGTCATCCCATATCTCGTTTTCAGGGTCATATAGGGAACTTCCAGTGAAAGGAATATGAAGGATCTCACCAACAACCTAAGGAGTTAGAGAGATACGAGTACCCAGCACATATGTGACTATTTTGCCTTTGTGGGGTGTTAGATTGCTGAAAAACATCCTTACCAAATCTGGGTAATATGGACCGAATGAGGAAATCAAGGGTTCTAGACCATAAGCAACTAGATCATTTTGAAAGGAAAAGCATTCTTGAGGAAAGGAGGATAGAATACCATATTTGGGGTTGGATACTATTTTCCTTTGAAAGTCTTTGATAAATCTGGCTTCTTGCTCTTCAGTGAGAGTTGAAATCAATGGATTGGATGTTGAATCAACCTTTTTCTTGCCTTTTTCTGAAGTTGGAGCCTTTCTCTTTTGTCTTGAAGCCATGGGTATGAAATTTTAGGGTTTTGGGTTTTTTAGGTTTTGTGAGAGAGAAAGGTGTTTGTGAGCTGAGTTTTGGAAATGATTTGGGTAGATAGGGAATGAGTGTTTTGAATTAAAGTGTATTTGGCTTGGGAATATGAGAGAGGAATTCTGACCAACATAATTTTTATGTCATAAAAGAAAGTTGCAGTACATGCAATCGATTTGCATTTCAGGTGCAATCGATTTGCACTCAAACATAATCAAAATAAAACAGAAACGCACAGAGTGCAATCAATTTGCATTAAAGGTGAAATCGATTTGCACTTGAAACAGAATGGACATAATTGAGAATACTCAGTGATCAATCGATTGACACGCTTTGTGCAATCGATTTGCATCAACAAAAAATGTCCAAAACCAAACTTTTCTTAAAAATTTAAATACCACATAACATAGATTCACATATAGCATGTATAAAACATATATAAAATTATAACAAGGGTAGAATTCACCTTATAAGTCGTGTTCGTCAAGTATGCCAAGCTCTCGTCGAATTTTGTAGAACAGTTCTCTTGCCAAACGTTTGGTGAAGATATTGGCAAGCTGATTATGAGTATCTACAAAGGTTACCTCGACATCTCCTTTAAGAACATGATCACGGAGGAAATGATGTTGAATGTCTATGTGTTTAGTTCTTGAATGCATGACGGGATTCTTCATAATGTTAATTGCACTTGTGTTGCCGCACCTTAGAGGAATGCACCCTAGATCGAGTCCGTAGTCACGAAGTTGTTGTTTTAGCCACAAAATTTGAGCGCAACTACTACCCGCTGCAATATATTCAGCTTCGGTCGTGCTTAGAGCAACACGTGCTTGTTTCTTGTAGGCCCATGATACTAATACATTACCAATAATGTGACAAGTACCACTTGTGCCTTTTCTATCCGTTTTACAACCTGCATAATCCGCGTCAGAATAACCAATTAAGTTGCAGACACTACCTTTAGGATACCACAATCCGACATTTGTTGTCCCTTTGAGATACTTCATGATCCTCTTTACCGTCGTGAGATGAGATTCCTTTGGGTTAGCTTGAAAGCGGGCACAGAGACAAACACTAAACATTATGTCAGGACGGCTTGCCGTCAAATACAATAAGGAGCCAATCATACCTCAATACTTAGTGATGTTGATGGAAACTCCTAATTCATCTTGATCAACATAAGAACCAGAACCCATTCATGTAGACATTGCCTTACAGTTATCCATGTCAAACCTTTTCAAGAGTTCCTTGCAATATTTGGATTGGTTGATGAAGATGCCATCTTTTAGTTGTTTGATTTGAAGTCCAAGAAAATAGTTTATTTTACCCATCATGGACATTTCAAATTCTCCTTGCATCATTGATGAGAATTCTTCACACATTTCTTGATTTGAAGAACCGAAAATGATGTCATTAACATAGACTTGTGCTAGCAAAGTGTCGTCTTTGATTTTCTTGATAAATAGAGTCTTGTCAACTTTTCCCTTTTCGAAACCTTTTTCGCATAAGAAGTTGCTTAAACGATCATACCATGCCCTTGGTGCTTGTTTCAGTCCATAGAGAGATTTTCTCAATTTAAATACATGAGATGGATTCTTGAAATCTTCGAACCCCGAGGGTTGCTTAACGTAGACTTCTTCAGTGATATATCCATTCAAGAATGCGCTTTTGACATCCATTTGGAAAAGCTTAAAATTTAATAAACAGACATAGGCAAGTAAGAGACGAATAGCTTCTAACCTTGCAACTGGGGTGAATGTTTCTTCAAAGTCTATTACTTCTTATTCATTGTAGCCTTGTGCTACCAATCTTGCTTTATTGCGAACAATTATTCCAATCTCGTCAAGTTTGTTTTTGAACACCTATCTTGTTCCAATAATGTGTTTGTTGCTTGGCCTAGGGACGAGTTCCCAAACTTGATTCCTTTCAAATTGATTCAATTCTTCTTGCATAGTGATAATCCATTGGTCATCACCTAAGGCTTCATCAACTTTGGAAGGTTCAATTTGAGAGACAAATGCCATGTTTAAGCAAGCATCCTTGAGATTTAATCTTGTAGACACACCTTGATTTATATCACCAATTACTTTATCAATAGGATCATCTCTATGAGTTCTCCATTATTTTTGTAGATCATTGAGATTTGATTCTTGTTGAGGTGATTCTTCGAGTTGAATGGGTTGATCTTTGGAAGAATTTTCTTTAGGACCTTCTAGTATTTCATCATCATCATTATCACAAACAATATTATCCTCCTTGGAGGGGTTAGTTTCATCAAAAGAAACATGCATAGATTCTTCAATTGTCAAAGTTCTTTTGTTGTATATTCTATATGCTTTACTAGAGAGAGAGTAACCAAGAAAAATAGCTTCATCGGATTTCTCATCAAACTTACCAAGGTTATCTCTGTCATTGTTTAGGACAAAGCATTTGCATCCGAAGATATGAAAGAAAGCAATGTTTGGTTTTCTCCCTTTTAAAAGTTAATTTGGAGTTTTCTTTAAGATTGGTCTAATTTTAACTCTATTGCTAACAAAACATGCCATGCTCACCGCATCCGCCCATAAGTATTTTGGAAGATTTGAGTCGCTAAGCATTGTTCTAGCAAGTTCCACAAGAGACCTATTCTTTCTTTCTACCACTCCATTTTTTTGAGGAGTCCTTGGTGCCAAGAAGTTGTGAGATATTCCATGTTCTCCACAAAATTCTTCAAATAGAGCATTTTGGAATTCTCCGCCATGGTCACTCCTTATTGAGGCAATTGTTAGAGACTTCTCATTCTGAATTTGTTTAGCATACTTCTTGAACGCCATGAATGCATCACTTTTTTGCACTAAAAAGAATGTCCAAATATATCTAGAGAAATCGTCAACAATAACCAAAGCATACACATTACCTCTGAAACTCCTTGTTCTCGATGGACCAAATAAGTCCATATGTAACAATTGTATTGGCCTTGAAGTGGACACCACATTCTTAGATTTGAAAGTTGATCTAGTTTGTTTCCCCTTTTGACAAGCATCGCATAGTCTATCTTTGACAAAATTTCTCTTAGGCAATCCAATGACAAGATCATGCTTGATTAATTTATTCAAGTGTTCCATATGAATATGAGCAATTCTTTTATGCCATAGCCATGAATCATCGTTGTTCTCCATGAGACATTTAACCTTCAAAGATGGATCATCAAGGGAAATCATGAATATATTATTGATTATTTTACCTTTAAGTATAACCTCATGAGTGACTTCATCTTCTATCAAACATTCATCCTTGGTGAACTTGATTTTGAAGCCTTTGTCACAAAGTTGGCTAATACTAAGAAGATTGTGCTTTAGTCCTTCAACATAAAGAACATCTTCAATGGATGTGAAATGTGGAGCACCAACTTTGCCTTTGCCTAGGATTCTTCCCTTATTATTGTCTCCATAAGTGACAAAACCCTTGGCCTTTAGCGCTAGATTTTAAAATTGGTTTATGTCTCCTGTCATATGCTTTGAACAACCACTATAAAGATACCAAAGATTGCATGTGGTCTTCAAGCATTCCTGCAAAACAAATTAGGTTTTGTTAGGTACCCAAGTTGCTTTGGGTCCTTCATAATTAGTGCCTTTCTTTATCCATACATAATTCCCACTTGCCACACTGAAGTTTCTAACATAGCAAGCATTAGGTGTATGGCCTTTAATACCACAATAAAAACAAGTAGGTTCAAAGTTACTTCTATATCTAGAAGGATAAGATTTCTTCTTAGGAAATGTTTTCTTTTTAAGATAGTGATGAACTATTTTAGGTTTGTTCACTTTCTCTTTGGATGATTGATCGCTAGCCTTAACAAAGATAGTTTTGTTAGAGCTTGGTTTTGAAAACTTTAAATATCCAAGTCCACTTTTATCATTGGAGTATCTTTATTGGCGAAGAACACCTTCTAATCCAATTTGGCCTTTTTCATATCTTTCAATGACTCTTTTTAATTGGACAATTTTGAAAGAGAGTGAATCACAATTTTTGCATACAAAATTCTGTTTTTATTCATCACTTGATTTTTGTTTTTCTTCTTTGAAATCTTTTTCCATAGAAACATATTTTTCTTCTAAGGATGAAATTTGTTTCTTTTGTGATGAAATGGTTTTTTATATAAAATTTTGCATTCATTCAATAGTTCATCTATAGCACCTTGTGCATCACTATCAAAAAGATAAAATTCATTACTAACCTCATTGTCTTCATCATCGGAATGGTGTGAGGCCATCAATGCTAGATTTGCACTTTCACCACTATCGGAATTGGATGAGGAACTTATTTCATTATCCTCCCATGTGACATAAGCCTTTTGTTCTTGAATCCCTTCTTGTTTTTGAAGCCACCTTTCTTGGAGAGTTTTGGACAATATGGTTTGATATGACCTTGCTTACCACATTTATAACATGTGATTTCTTGTGTTTGTGTGGAAGCTTCCTTTTTCTTAAACTGTTTCTTTCCTTTTGAATGAGAAAAAGGTTTGTCATTTCTACCGAAGAACTTACCAAGCCTTTTAACAAGAAACATGAAGTTTTCATCTTCTTCCGGATTGTCTTCCTTTTCAACTTCCTTGGAGTCTATCTTCAAAGCAATATTCTTGGATTTCTTCTCTTGATTTTCATGCTTTTCAAGTCTTCTGAGTTCCGTTTCGTATTCTTGAAGTTTTCCAAATAATGTTGCGGATGTCATGTTGGAGAGACTTTTCTTTTCTGAAATTGTTTTTACCTTTGGTTGTTGTGATACGGTGGGAGAACTGACTTGAGGTTTTGCATTTGTCTTCGCACTTGTTCGGTTAGCAAGAGTCGCCACCAACTTTTTATTTTATCCAAAGGACAGGTCAAAAATAACAGGAAAGACCTTTAAGATGTTTTCTTGGGTTCGGGGGGTAGATTATGAAAAGGGAAGGTGCTAGCACCCATTTCATCCATGGTTTTCCATGGGCTCTTAGTTACTTGTCTTAGATCACATGCCTTTGCTTTTCAATTGTTTGAAATGGTGCTTTGTGTGTGGTTTTTGAAAATGCTTTGAAAAAGAAGCCTTGTCTAGGCAACCTTTGTAATGATTCTTGTTCGAATATATACAAAGGTGTGTGTCTTTTTGAAAAGATATTTCAATGTTTTTGAAAGTTGTTTTGAAAGTTGTTTTGAAATTGTTTTGAAGTTGTGTTGTGAAGTGTGTTTGAAAATGGCAAGGATGTTTTGCAAGATTTTTGATCAAGTAACTAAGAGTTATCTACCCTATTTTACTCAAAGATCTTTCTTATGTTTTTAACCCTTTTAACAGTGTTGTTTCACCATTGTATTTGATGAACAACCTTGTGTTAGGATGTTAAATGGGACAGGCGCGGATCATCGCATACAATCATTGAAAGCAACTTATGAGATGCTCTAGCAACTTTGTAAGGGACGAGATCATTTTATCGAAGGCAACATCAAGGGTCATCGAGGGACTACGATCTTTGTTTATCGAAGGGACATTTGCTAGAGTGTCTCATACTCGAGGGACATGATTGTGTTTTCCGAGGCAACAAGTGAGGTTACCCTAGAGGTGCAAGTGTGAATTGTGTATTGATTTTCATGCATTTATTCTTGTATTAGGTCATCTAGCGATTGATTTTGAATCTTGCCATACAAACCCTAATTACTATACAGTATATTGAAAGCAGTAAATTGCGGGAATTTAAAGTCTAAGTTATTACAAATGAGTATCCGAGGATGGGGGTACAATTGTTTACAAATGGGGATGAGTCTTATCAGAATAATAATGTCCGAATATATATTACAACCAAATTGAACTGTCGCATTTTCAATGTAAAAATTGTAATAAATTAAGGAAATTCAAAGAACTAAGAGGTGCATGTATTTATTTACAAATAAACAAATAAAAATTTAACCTAGTGAAGACTTAAGTATTATTATTATTTTTTTTGTGTTTTTTTATTAATTATGAAAAGAAAAGTTTTAAAGAAAGGAAAAAACTACTTAAATTAATGCTCTTATTATATTTTTTATTAATCAATAAGAAAGGGTTTAAAGAAAACCAGAATTAATCAAATCAAACTAACTATTCCTTTTTTGGTATTTTAATTATGTTTAAACAAGATTAGTAAAGAAATAATAAAATCTAACTTAAAAGAAAAATAAAACAAAATTAATTTAGTATTTGTATTAACTAAAAGAAAGAAAGTAAATTAAAGAAGAAGAAAAAATTAGTTTTGAAAAGATAATAAAAAAGGATGGGCCTATGTGTTTGTGGCCCAAAATAGAAAATGAAGAAGAAGAATTTAGTAAACCAGAAATGATGGAAAGGGGGGGTGGGGCGTCTTCAGAAGCTCTGTGGGCTTAGCAGTCTAGGTCATGCCCAAAATCCAATTGGCATAATTTTGTTAGGGTTTCACTCAGTTTAGGGTTTGCAAGCTTTTGGCCTCAGCGGCCCCTCCTTCTCTTCTTCTTCGCTTCTTCGTTTCTCTCATCTCTCTCAGGCGAAGCCCTGATCATTCCTCACACCTCTAAGTTGCCAGAGCACCACCTTCGCCCTCTCCTCTCCACGACGGTCCAAGGCAATGGTTTGAAAGGTACAGTTTCGTTCTAAACGCGTTTTTAGGGTTTTTTACAGTTTTGCATGTTTGATTCTCTTGATTTGTGTTTTGGATTTATCTTCTAACCTATGGTTGTTATGAGCATGATGCAGTGTAGGGGGTGAGGAAACTTACCTTGACATTTTGTCTCTGAAAAAGATGGAGGGAGGGTTAGACCGGCGGCGCTCTTGGTGGCCGGAGGCGGAGAAGATGATGACGACGGTTGCTTGCTCGCCTTACCGGTATCTCTGTACTTTCTTGATTTGTTTGGATGATGATGACTCTGAAAACTAGCTTATGTTGACTTGATCTTTGTTGATGATGAAAATATGTTCTGAAACTTGCTTGCTTCTTTGTTTCTGAAAATCTTCTTCTTTTTGAATGCTTGAATACTGATGATGAGATTGTTGGTTAGCTTCTGAAAACCTATTTGTTCTTTGACTTTTGTTGATGGACACAAACTGGAACTTAGCTTTGCTTGATTTTCGTTTGGTGATGAATGTACTTCCGAAAACCCTATGTTGTTTTCACTTCTGGAATGCTCTTCTTTTCTCTTTGATAGGTTAATGATGATTTGAAATCACTTCTGAAACTATTTGTTCTTTCACTTCTGAAATGCTCTTCTTTTCTCTTTGTATGCTGATGTTTGATGATGATGAACCTAAAAACTGGTGTTGTTGTTTTGCTTGATGATGTTGATGATGAGTGATGAAATCACTTCTGAAACTATTTTGTGTTGGCTTGTTTGAGTTTGTGGTTATTTTTGGACAAGTTGCAGTAGTTTGGTTATGCAGATTTGAGTTGGCTACAGTTATGCAGGTTGGGAAGTTTTGGTTTGCAGGCTTGCAAGTTTGCAAGCAGGTTATGTTGTTTTTTGGGCAAGCAAGCTTGTGAGTTTGAGTTTTGGAAACAGGCTTGAGTGTTTGTAATACAGGTTTGCTTGAGTTTTTCAAGCTTGTCCTTTGTTCTGTTTGTGGTTTACAGGCTTGCTTGTTGGTGTTTAGATTTTTGCAGTTTTGGTAAGTATTCTGCAGTAGTTTGTTTTTGGAGGCAGGCTTGAGTATTTGTAATGCAGGTTTGAGTTGTTTTTGGCCCCTCCTGGACTGTTATACAGTCTCCTCTTTATATCTTTTGTTTTCTTTTTTGTCTTGAAAAATAGCCTGCTTTTTTCCCAAACTGCAAACTTTCACTGAGGTTCTCTCTTTCTCCCTCTCTCTCTAAGCACTTTTGCTTATTTTAATATAATTCTGAAAAGTTTTGCCTAGGCTGGAAAATGATGATGGCTCTAGCAAGCCTCTTGCTTGTAACTTGGTTTATCTCTGCATTGTTGTACTTTTGACTGCATGTTTCCTGCATTGTGTACTTTGTTGCTTTTGCTAGTTTCTATGCTTCTTGTAACTTAGTTTTGACATGCTTGGTTACTGCAGTTTGAAACTCAGTTTGCAGTATAGTTTGCTTTGTATGCAGCCTTGTACCTTTGTATTTGAACCATGTTTTTGCATCTAGTTTGACATGCTTGCATTTTATATCTTTTATTTTTCTCTCTGTGAACCGAGAATAGCGATCTTCTTGTGATTTGCAGAGAGGAAAATAAAATATGATGAACATAGCATTCTGATTCCAGTCGACAAACTTTAATGATGATTTCTTTTTATCTGCTTGAAAATTCTTTTCAGTTAATTGTGCTGATTTCTTTTTCTTCTGTCTTTTGCAGGTAAGTACCAGTTGGATGATAGAGGAAGCAGTAGAAGCTAAAGATTTTAGGAGATTAGGCTTAGATTTATTTTTTCCATTTATTGTAAACAAATATTATTGTAAATACTGTAAGTTGTAAATTTACAATATTCAGATAAATTTTGTAACAATATTTGAAACGAATAAATAAATAAAAAAGTCTTTGTAAAATATCCTCCAATCTTTCCTTGCATTGTTTATTTAATTATTTATGACTCTCAAAATCAAAATAATTGGAATTGTATCCCAATAATTCTAATCCAGATAAAATAAATAATCAACAAACTTTGCAGTCTCGTAACCTTGCATTACTCACAGTACGCATGGTATTCCAATTAACATATGCGTTGTACAGTTAAACAAACAAGCATTCCATAAACCTTTCACTCCACTAATCAAGCAAATGCTTTAATGTTCCAAACAAAAGTCTCAGCTCTTATCCCAGATAATTAGGTTTTTTGAGAAACAACCAGTAATCTTGAACGAGCGTGTAACAGTTAACTGAATTTTTGAGGATTCAGTTTCTTCTGAGAAATACGAGCGAAAACCCTAATTCCGGATTTGTTGTCAAAGAAAAGTCTGTTTGATCAATTCCTGAGCCAGTCTCAACAAAAGTCAGAGAAAACCCTAATTCTGGATTGACTGATAAAGAAAAGTCTTGTTTTACCGATTCTTGAGCCAATCTCAAAAATCAGAGAAAACCCTGGGGTTGTGATTTCTTGTGAAAAAGGGAGGGCAAATTTTGGGGTACAACAGTTGCCCCTGTTCAATCTTCTTGAACCTGAAGAGTTAGATTGGCGAGTTTGCCTTTCGCGGCTCGAAGGTAAAAGATGATTGGACACTGGAGTGCCCATAAATTTTCACTTGTCAAAGCATAGTTGAGGGAATGGGCTTAAAGATGCCATCCGAGAATGTTTGTTGAACTGTATGTTGTAGGTGAGAGGGTGAGTATCAAAAAGGTATCCATGTTTAGAACATCTCTGAGTTGGGGGTCTGAATAAGCAATAGATTAGCATCCGTGTCGGGAGGCATCCGTGAACTGTTTTCAGAAATCCTTGAAGCTTGAAACTTGCTAAACTTATCCTGCGACGGGTAAAATATTAGTTGAAACACAAAGTTATGCTTTATGATGCAATGTATGTGTTATATCAATGCTTATGATATATGAATGTAATGAATGCGCATGTAAGCTGATTAGCCGTCTTGCTGAGAAGGATAAATCCTGTATAGCTAGAGATAATACAATCTTTGACTGTTGTCGTGGAAAATAAATCTTCGACTTCTGCTGGGGATTGAAAATCCTTTGATCGTTGAAAACAAGAAGTCATGGGACCACTGTTGAAGAGTATGTGTATCTTCAAGCTTTTGACAACCTATGCGGGGAGAAGTTATATTGTTGGGGAAAGTCAGGAGTTTGGGTTGTATGCCAATCTACTGGAGATTCCTGTTTTGAGGAGATCTTCGCCGGGGAATATCTGAAAACTCCGTGGAGAAATGAGAATGAGAATCTTCATTCTGCTAGGGGATTTGGTGTTGAGGAGTCGAGAATCTTCGATCTGCACGGGATTAAAAACTCTGACAAATTATGCTGAGAGTAAAGAAGGCTTCGGAGAATCAAGGATGAGAGTCTTGATTTTATTGGGGAGTACGAACTTTGTGGGGAATAGCCATACTGTTGTAGAGTGGCTATCCTACTGGAGAAGCTTATTCCTGTTTGGAAGAAGTTCATAAGTCAAGTCGCATGCCACTTTGAGAACGAGAATCTTCATTCTGTCAGGAATATCAGAAACTCGGGTTATGTACCACTTTGAGAATGAGAATCTTCAATCTGTCGGGAATATCAGGTTATATGGGTGTATATACCACTTTGAGAATGAGAATCTTCATTCTGTCGAGAATATCAGGAGGTTGGGAGTATGCCAATCTACTGGGGAAGCAAAAATTTGAGAATCTTCATTCAGGCGTTTGGGTCAGGAGGTTGGGAGTATGCCAATCTCTTGAGGTTTCAAGGATGAGAATCTTCATTCTGTTAACGGTATCAAGAGCTTGGGAGTATACCAATCTTCTGATGTTTCAAGGATGAGAATCTTCATTCTGTTAACGGTATCAGGAGTTTGGGAGTATACCAACCTCTTGAGGAAGCAAAAATGAGAATATTCATTCAGGCGTTTGGGTCAGGAGGTTGGGAGTATGCCAATCTGTTGAGGAAGCAAAAATGAGAATCTTCATTCAGGCGTTTGGGTCAGGAGGTTGGGAGTATGCCAATCTCTTGAGGTTTCAAGGATGAGAATCTTCATTCTGTTAACGGTATCAGGAGCTTGGGAGTATACCAATCTTCTGAGGTTTCAAGGGTGAGAATCTTCATTCTTGAGAGAAACGGAATTTTTAGGAGCATCATTTGTCCATTATTCTGCTGGTGAGTTGTTTCCGTTGAGATTTAGGAACTTGTCCAGAATTCAACAGAAGAAAATTTTGTCGCTTGAATTTGATTGTACCTTTCTTGAAAGGTAAAGGTTAGTGGCATATATCAAACCATGATGTTCTCAAAATAAATGAGATCGCGTTGCATGATGTCTTAATGCACGGAGGTGTAATGTTTTTCAAGACGACCTTTCGTTGGGGAAAATAAATCCCGAGCTGATGAAGGAGAAAAGAGTTGGATTCTTCATCTCTGGTAGTGAAGATAATCAGAATAAATCGCTGAGAGATTTATCTAAAATATTAAAAACCTTGAATATCTTCCACTGGCATAAGAACACAGGGAGATCTTAGTGTCGATCTGACAAAAACATAGAGGGTCTTGGATTAACTTTGATTCAACCGGATAATGGAAGGATCTTCGACGACCGTAACTTCCAACAGGTGATGAAGGAATTCTTGACGACCGTAACTTCCAACTGGTGATGAAGGAATCTTTGACGACCGTAACTTCCAACAGGTGATGAAGGAATCTTTATCTATCGATCAAACTGCGTATGTTAAGAATGTTGTTAAAATGTAATTTGTTTCGGAAAATAAATCCTTGACAAATGTTGGGGAAATAAACCCATGACTGTTGGTCTGCTAGAGAGGTGATAAAATTCTCGAGGATGCTTGAATTTCTTTTCAGAAAGATTTCAGAGAGATTCGTCACTGCCCCTAGTATCAAATGTTTGTGGTATTTCCAGGAAACTTGGACTGTACGTAACCCTTTGATGAGATTGACGTTTTAAATTCCCCAAGTGATGGTGAGGGAGACTTGCCCCAGGTTAACCTGCGTTTGAGAGATTTCTTGAAATCTTGACTGGACTGCCCCATGTTTACTGGGCTTTGAAAGATTTATTGAAATTTTGACTGGACTGCCCCAGATTTACTGGACAATACCATACCAAGTCCCCTTTTGCTGATAGGAGATTTTTGCAACGGGAGTGTCATCCCACTTGAAGTGATTTTATTCACTGAGAGAGCTTTCATTCATCCGAACATTCACTGTCTGAATTTCCTCACTATCAAACAAATAACCATGTGCAAACAACGACATTCAAATAATGCAAAGCTCATGCTTGTCTCGAAGTTTTGAAAAATGAGTTTTTTAGCAGAAAACTTTTATAAGACAAATTCAACACAAGATTTAGAGAAAAGCCTTACAGGAGTCAGGATACCTTTTGGTAACAGTATGCTTTCGAACTAACCCACACTTCAATTATGACTTTTGAAGGGTTGTAACGTGGCTTGGTTCACGGTTTAAGAAACAAAGGATAAAGGCTCAAAGTATATTTTTACCCACCCATTCTTCGTAATGTTCTTCAATACTAACTCAGTTAATGGTGCATCGAACTCTATTCGAGTTTGGGACGACGTTTTGGTGATGGTTCACACAAGTTGGCTTTTGTTGGAAGGCAGTCGTCATTTTTCTTTGCAACATTTTTCATGTTGTTGAGGATTTGTAATGACCTCTTTCTTTTGATTTTGTTATCCCTAATTTTTGCCTGACTGTTCCTGTTTTCGAGATTACAGTCAACGGGATGCCCCAGCTTTCTTAAGCCTCCCTTGTAGGTTTTGGCTCAGTGGGCTTTTCTTTTTTGATAGATAACGACTTCCTATGAGATAAGGAACCATCACTGTCTTTTGGTTCCAAAGGAATGTTTTTGATGCCATTCATTGTATTACCAACTGAGAGT
The DNA here is from genome assembly GCA_948472305.1 of Vicia faba. Lineage (NCBI taxonomy): Eukaryota > Viridiplantae > Streptophyta > Magnoliopsida > Fabales > Fabaceae > Vicia > Vicia faba. The sequence continues at coordinate 1,292,362,524 of OX451740.1, forward strand.
TTGCGACTTCAATGCGCATCTTTTGAATTAACTGAGAGACTACCCTGCCCCAGGTTTGATTAAAGGTTTCAACTTGTGTTTAAAACAGAAAACTTCTACTTCTTTGGCTTGAAGGGGTTGACTAGGGATTATTTTCCTTATAACTCCAGTGTTTAGGATTTGAAAGAAACGCCTGTACATCGTCAGCAAGGTCTGTCCAAAAGCATATTGTATGAGATTATGGTATTGTTTCGTCATCCTCCCTCTAAAGGCTTGTAGCTTTTTTGCAAGGGTTAAATGTCATAAAGAAAGTAGAAAGCATAGTTCAAGAATAGTGAAAACGAATGGATAAATTCAAGACAAACATATGCAATGCATTAATGAAATGGAGTTTGACATCAACAGATAATTGTTTGAATAAGAAATTACAACTTGAAAATTCAAATGAAACAAAAGTCTCTTAGTTCGAACTTTGTCATTTCAGGTGGAGAACCCTCAGCGGAAGATTTTCATCTCGCCATCTGGCATGAATTCTAGCACTCCTCTGTCAATCAAGTCTTGGATCTTGTTTTTCAAAGCCCAACAATCATCGGTGTCATGTCCAGGACTATAGGAGTGGTATACACAAAATGCATCGGGGTGATAGCCAGGAGCAGAGGTATTGGGATTCCGAAGAGGATCCTTTAAAGCAAGCAGATTGACCTCCAACAAGCGTTTCAGTATTAGAGATGATGGTATGTCAGTCTCAGAGAAATGTCTTCCAAACGTATTTTTCTTACATCGATTACCCCGTTGACGCTGGCGAGGTTGTTGCTGGGCTTGTGACCTTGAAGCAAGTTGGGGAGCCTTTCCCTTGTCTTCTTGTCTCAAAGGAGGTTGAATGATGACTTGATCTTCAACCCTAGTTGTTTTCCCCATTTGGTTATCTTGAAGCAGTTTGTTGACGAGGACTCTGAGCTCCTCTTGTCTTTGAGCCAGGTCTTGAATGAGAGCCATCTGGTCCACCAACTGTCCCATCATCTGGATCTTCATTGTTGCCAACACAATCTGTAGCCCTTCCAACTGATCATTCCTGATGTCGCCTGGATTCCCTAGGACCATGCCCCTTGTGAGGAGAGCTTTCACCTCTTCTTGCCCCTGGGACAGGTTCAATAACATTTCTTGAAGTTGAGCATTTTGAGCCTGGATATCTTTGATAGTCCTCTCTAGAGCCATCTCTACTGAAATAAACAGTAGGAGAATAAGGAAACCTGAAAGGGAAAACCTGTCATGATGGGGATGCATGTTATGTGGATGCATGTTTTCAAGGATCTCGCGGGGTAAACACAAGAAAATGTTAGAGATTGAACTTCGACCAACATCTTTGATTGGAGAACTTTGTATCGGTGGATGTCTTTCCACGAGAATCAAGCTCACCATGTAAAGTGGGTCATAGCCCTTGATTCAAGTTGTTGCACTTGATTTTTGACGGTGTTTGTTTAGAGGAAGATGAATCCTCTTGCCCTCTGGTAGACGTCTGGTTCAACGTGACCCTGCATCAAAGACCCTCGAGATCCTTGAAATGGTTATTGAAAATGCTAGGGTATAATGTTATAATGTTATGTACATGTATGCAAAAGTAAGCAAGTGTATATACAGGTAATCATATTCACACAAAGCAGATAAGTCCTTAGATTTAGGCTTGCATGGGGTTTATAGGTAAGTATCCTCTTGAAGTTAGTTGGCTCAACATGTCCTATAAATAGAAACCGGGTTCTAAGGAGCTCAATATCATTGGATTATTTTCTATGTTCATTGTTTTGGTTTAGCCACTTAACTGGCGACCAAAATATTCCAAGAAAACAATCCTCAATGAGTGTAGTATCGAGTGTCTACCAACTTCGGACTGCACCAAAGTCGGTCACCTCACTACCCTAGCCAAGGTGGTCAAGTAAGGTTCTAAGAGTTCATTAGTGCTTCATGACATCACCCAGCGGCCCCGTATTCTCTTTGATTGACTCAAAGGCTACCGGTACCCACAAATATGTCGCACTAACATAGCTACTGCTTCAACCATGTCGGTATACCCCGCACAGTTCTCTCACAGTTTATTGCTACTTACCTAAAAAGGTGCCCCCAAATCTGGGTGTAGGATTTAAAACAAACCCAAACAAAGAACCCAAACAAAGAACCCAAAAAGTAAAGCAATCAAAGCAATCAAGGTAAGCATGTAAAGGTTATCTAAAACCCTAAGGTAACCCCACTTTTAAATAATTTCCCCAGCAGAGTCGCCAGTTCTGTGATACGGTGGGAGAACTGACTTGAGGTTTTGCGTTTGTCTTCGCACTTGTTCGGTTTAGCAAGAGTCACCACCGACTTTTTATTTTATCCAAAGGACAGGTCAAAAAGCACAGGAAAGACCTTTGAGATGTTTTCTTGGGTTCGGCGGGTAGATTATGAAAAGGGAAGGTGCTAGCACCCTTTTCATCCATGGTTTTCCATGGGCTCTTAGTTACTTGTCTTAGATCACTTGCCTTTGCTTTTCAATTATTTGAAATGGTGCTTTGTGTGTGGTTTTTGAAAATTCTTTGAAAAAGAAGCCTTGTCTAGGAAACCTTTGTAATGATTCTTGTTCGAATATATACAAAGGTGTGTGTCTTTTTGAAAAGATATTTCAATGTTTTTGAAAGTTGTTTTGAAATTGTTTTGAAGTTGTGTTGTGAAGTGTGTTTGAAAATGGCAAGGATGTTTTGCAAGATTTTTTATCAAGTAACTAAGAGTTGTCTACCCTATTTTACTCAAAGATCTTTCTTATGTTTTTAACCCTTTTAACAGTGTTGTTTCACCATTGTATTTGATGAACAACCTTGTGTTAGGATGTTAAACGGGACAGGCGCGAGTCCTTGCATACAATCATTGAAAGCAACTTATGAGACACTCTAGCAACTTTGTAAGGGACAAGATCGTTTTATCGAAGGCAACATCGAGGGTCATTGAGGGACTACGATCTTTGTTTATCGAAGGGGCATTTGCTAGAGTGTCTCATACTCGAGGGACATGATTGTGTTTTTCGAGGCAACAACTGAGGTTACCCTAGAGGTGCAAGTGTGAATTGTGTATTGATTTTCATGCATTTATTCTTGTATTAGGTCATCTAGCGATTGATTTTGAATCTTGCCATACAAACCCTAATTACTATACAGTATATTGAAAGCAGTAAATTGCGGGAATTTAAAGTCTAAGTTATTACAAATGAGTATCCGGGGATGGGGGTACAATTTTTTACAAATGGGGATGAGTCTTATCAGAATAATAATGTCCGAATATATATTACAACCAAATTGAACTGTCGCATTTTCAATGTAAAATTGTAACAAATTAAGGAAAATCAAAGAACTAAGAGGTGCATGTATTTATTTACAAATAAACAAATAAAAATTTAACCTAGTGAAGACTTAAGTATTATTATTATTATTATTATTGTGTTTTTTTATTAATTATGAAAAGAAAAGTTTTAAAGAAAGGAAAAAACTACTTAAATTAATGCTCTTATTATATTTTTTATTAATCAATAAGAAAGGGTTTAAAGAAAACCAGAATTAATCAAATCAAATTAACTATTCCTTTTTTGGTATTTTAATTATGTTTAAACAAGATTAGTAAAGAAATAATAAAATTTAACTTAAAAGAAAATAAAACAAAATTAATTTAGTATTTGTATTAACTAAAAGAAAGAAAGTAAATTAAAGAAGAAAAAAAATTAGTTTTGAAAAGATAATAAAAAAGGATGGGCCTATGTGTTTGTGGCCCAAAATAGAAAATGAAGAAGAAGAATTTAGTAAACCATAAATGAAGGAAATGGGGGGTGGGGCGTGTTCAGAAGCGTTGTGGGCTTAGCAGTCTGGGTCAGGCCCAAAATCCAATTGGCATAATTTTGTTAGGGTTTCACTCAGTTTAGGGTTTGCAAGCTTTTGGCCTCAGCGGCGCCTCCTTCTCTTCTTCTCCGCTTCTTCGCTTCTCTCATCTCTCTCATGCGAAGCGCTGATCATTCCTCACACCTCTAAGTTTCCAAAGCGCCACCTTCGCCCTCTCCTCTCCACGACGGTCCAAGGAAATGGTTTGAAAGGTACAGTTTCGTTCTAAACGTGTTTTTAGGATTTTTTACAGTTTTGCATGTTTGATTCTCTTGATTTGTGTTTTGGATTTATCTTCTAATCTATGGTTGTTATGAGCATGATGCAGTGTAGGGGGTGAGGAAACTTACCTTGACGTTTTGTCTCTAAAAAAGATGGAGGGAGGGTTGGACCAGCGGCGCTCTTGGTGGCCGGAGGCGGAGAAGATGATGACGACGGTTGCTTGCTCACCTTACCGGTATCTCTGTACTTTCTTGTTGTTTGGATGATGATGACTCTGAAAACTAGCTTATGTTGACTTGATCTTCGTTGATGATGAAAATATGTTATGAAACTTGCTTGCTTCTTTGTTTCTAAAAATCTTCTTCTTTTTGAATGCTTGAATACTGATGATGAGATTGTTGGTTAGCTTCTGAAAACCTATTTGTTCTTTGACTTTTGTTGATGGACAAAAACTGGAACTTAGCTTTGCTTGATTTTTGTTTGGTGATGAATGTACTTCTGAAAACCCTATGTTGTTTTCACTTCTGGAATGCTCTTCTTTTCTCTTTGATAGGTTAATGATGATTTGAAATCACTTCTGAAACTATTTGTTCTTTCACTTATGAAATGCTCTTCTTTTCTCTTTGTATGCTGATGTTTAATGATGATGAACCTGAAAACTGGTGTTGTTGTTTTGCTTGTTCTGCAAGCTCTTCCTTTCTCTTGTTGATGATGTTGATGATGAGTGATGAAATCACTTCTGAAACTATTTTGTGTTGGCTTGTTTGAGTTTGTGGTTGTTTTTGGACAAGTTGCAGTAGTTTGGCTATGCAGATTTGAGTTGGCTACAGTTATGCAGGTTGGGAAGTTTTGGTTAGCAGGCTTGCAAGTTTGCAAGCAGGTTATGCTGTTTTTTGGGCAAGCAGGCTTGTGAGTTTGAGTTTTGGAAACAGGATTGAGTGTTTGTAATGCAGGTTTGCTTGAGTTTTTCAAGCTTGGCCTTTGTTTTGTTTGTGGTTTACAGGCTTGCTTGTTGGTGTTTGGATTTTTGCAATTTTGGTAAGTATTCTGCAGTAGTTTGTTTTTGGAGGCAGGCTTGAGTATTTGTAATGCAGGTTTGAGTTGTTTTTGGCCTCTCCTGGACTGTTATACAGTCTCCTCTTTATATCTTTTGTTTTCTTTTTTGTCTTGAAAAATAGCCTGCTTTTTGCCCAAACTGCAAACTTTCACTAAGGTTCTCTCTTTCTCCCTCTCTCTCTAAGCACTTTTGCTTATTTTAATATAATTCTGAAAAGTTTTGCCTAGGCTGGAAAATGATGATGGCTCTAGCAAGCCTCTTGCTTGTAACTTTGTTTATCTCTGCATTGTTGTACTTTTGACTGCATGTTTCCTGCATTGTGTACTTTATTGCTTTTGCTAGTTTCTATGCTTCTTGTAACTTTGTCTTGACATGCTTGGTTACTGCAGTTTGAAACTCAGTTTGCAGTATAGTTTGCTTTGTATGCAGCCTTGTACCTTTGTATTTGAACCATGTTTTTGCATCTAGTTTGACATGCTTGCATTTTATATCTTTTATTTTTCTCTCTGTGAACCGAGAAGAGCGATCTTCTTGTGATTTGCAGAGAGGAAAATAAAATATGATGAACATAGCATTCTGATTCCAGTCGACAAACTTTAATGATGATTTCTTTTTATCTGCTTGAAAATTCTTTTCAGTTAATTGTGCTGATTTCTTTTTCTTCTGTCTTTTGCAGGTAAGTACCAGTTGGATGATAGAGGAAGCAGTAGAAGCTAAAGATTTTAGGAGATTAGGCTTAGATTTATTTTTTCCATTTATTGTAAACAAATATTATTGTAAATACTGTAAGTTGTAAATTTACAATATTCAGATAAATTTTGTAACAATATTTGAAACGAATAAATAAATAAAAAAGTCTTTGTAAAATATCCTCCAATCTTTCCTTGCATTGTTTATTTAATTATTTATGACTCTCAAAATCAAAATAATTGGAACTGTATCCCAATAATTCTAATCCAGATAAAATAAATAATCAACAAACTTTGCAGTCTCGTAACCTTGCATTACTCACAGTACGCATGGTATTCCAATTAACATATGCGTTGTACAGTTAAACAAACAAGCATTCCATAAACCTTTCACTCCACTAATCAAGCAAATGCTTTAATGTTCCAAACAAAAGTCTCAGCTCTTATCCCAGATAATTAGGTTTTTTGAGAAACAATCAGTAATCTTAAACGAGCGTGTAACAGTTAACTGAATTTCTGAGGATTCGGTTTCTTCTGAGAAATGCGAGCGAAAACCCTAATTCCGGATTTGTTGTCAAAGAAAAGTCTGTTTGATCAATTCCTGAGCCAGTCTCAATAAAAATCAGAGAAAACCCTAATTCTGGATTGACTGATAAAGAAAAGTCTTGTTTTACCAATTCTTGAGCCAATCTCAAAAATCAGAGAAAACCCTGGGGTTATGATTTCTTGTGAAAAAGGGAGGGCAAATTTTGGGGTACCACAGTTGTCATTCTCTAGTTAAGGACCTAAGTACTTTCAGATTTAGTTCATCATTCGTCAAAGTTTTACCAAGAGAACTTAGATGATTTTTCAAGTGCACAAATCTCTTTTGTAAGTCAAGAATGGTTTCTTCAGGCTGCATTCGAAATAATTCGTATTCTTGACTTAGGGTATTTAGTCTTGATATTTTTACTTCAATCGTTCCTTCATGAGTTTGTACCAAGGTATCCCATATTTCTTTTGTTGTCTTGCATGCCGAGAAACGGAAGAATTCATCCATGCTAAGTGCACCTTGAAGAAGGTTTATTGCCTTTTTATCATAGAGAACTTTCTTCTTATCATCATCGTCCCATGCAGTTTTAGGCTTTGATGAGCCAACACCATTGATTACTGTTATAGGGATAAATGGACCATTTTCGATGGCATCCCATATTTCTTCTCCTTGTGCTTCTAGATGTGCCTTCATGCGTATTTTCCAGAAGTCAAAGTATTCACCATAAAATAGAGGAGGCTTGTTGTTACTACCACCATCTCTGAAAACGGGATTTTGATTTGCGAAAGCCATTTTGGATCTTTTAGGAACAGGTTACCTATAACCTGCTCTGATACCAATTGTAAGTACGAAGTGTGCCTAAGAGGGGGGTGAATTAGGTACTTTAAAAAATTCTGGTTTTTAGTGATGATGGTTCTTATTTTTCTGGTTAATGATGATTTTAGGAAAGCATAAAATGCAGAAAAATAAAAGACACGGGCGATATATCCTGGTTCCCCTCACAGTCCGAGAGTACTCCAGTCCCCTTTCAACATGAAAGAGATTTCCTTATTGTGGCAAAACTTAAACAAGAACTACCAAACAACCAAGAACAATCCTCTTGGACCAAGAACAATCATCTTGGATTTTCACTATGTTAACTATGAGAACAATCCTCTCAAATTAACTACACTTGTATCCAACAACATTGGAAAGACAAGATTTCAAAAACACTTAAACTTATTTCCAACAATCCTGGAAAAATAAGTAAGTAACTATCAATTTTTTGAGTTTGAGTGAGTAGAGTAGTATTGATCACTTAGAGTGATTTAACAATGTATGATCTTCTCTTCCAATAATAATATTGTACAATGACTCAAGATATAATTGCTCAAAGTTTTCTGTTTGATAATGTATGAAAATGTGCAGAAAACTTTGAGCAATTATATCTTGAGTCATTGTACAATATTATTATTGGAAGAAAAGATCATACATTGTTAAATCACTCTAAGTGATCAATACTACTCTACTCACTCAAACTCAAAAAATTGATAGTTATTTACTTATTTTTCCAGGATTGTTGGAAATAAGTTTAAGTGTTTTTGAAATCTTGTCTTTCCAATGTTGTTGGATACAAGTGTAGTTACTTTGAGAGGATTGTTCTCATAGTTAACATAGTGAAAATCTAAGATGATTGTTCTTGGTCCAAGAGGATTGTTCTTGGTTGTTTGGTAGTTCTGTTTGATAATGTATGAAAATGTGTAGAAAACTTATGCATGAAAGTGAAGAAATGCTTGAGTTTGTATTTTGAAAATTCAGAAAATATTTATGGAAGAGGTGTTGAAACAGATTTTGAAAATGAATATTTATATGTTCATAACACCCTTTTGAAACAACATGAAGTTCTGAAAATGTATCATGAACAAATTTCAAGTTTGAGTGAAAGGTTCCAATGAAAAGGCATGATGAACATGCATGTGAAAAGTTGCTGTTTTTCAAAATCGTGCAGCATGCAATTGGTTGCACCCTTTGTGTAAATCGATTGCATAAGGTTTCAACAACTATATTTTCAAAAGTTTTAAGTGTGCAATCGATTGCACTAGCAATGTAAATCGATTGCATGTAAAGTCAGTAGCAAAAAGTAAGTGAGTGCAACCGATTGCACTAGTAATGTAAATCGATTGCACTGAGAAACATAAGCAAGCGTTTTGAAAATTTTAAGTATGAAATCGATTGCACAGAGAAACAGAAGCAAAAGATCTGAAAATTTGAAACATGCAATCGATTGCACTAAAATGCAAATCGATTGCACTCAAGTGAAAAATGAAATTTTAACTTTGAAAAACTTGATTAATGATTTTTTAAACATTTCTTTTTCAAAATTGAGCATCTATATCTTAAGATCAAAGTAAGTAATATTATTATACCTTGAAAGTTGTTAAGAGCTTTGAACTGAAGATATCGTCCTTAGATGCTTTGAGCTTGATCATAAATCTTTGCCTTCTTTGTCAATCATGGTTTGTCTTCATCAAAACAAAAGCTCATTTGAGAAGCTTGATTTTACAGTAACCCGCTATCAGAATCTTCTTAGCCATCGTATGTCCACTGGAGTTAGTACCAAAGATTCCTTCGTGCATGTCCTCCATAATTTTCTCAACTTCCTTCTTGTCTATGCAATGGAGCAGAGTCAAATCGTGATTGCGCTTGTACATAATTTCATTGCTCAGGAAGAACTTAGCAGAGAACCTTCATAGGAATTTCTTTTCATTGATAGATGCCCCCTCAGGGTACTCTTGAGCCTCGAGGTACCTCTTTACTTCATGAAACCAATGCTTCTCTTCTACTCTATTAGTGTCAGCTTCATAGCAGTGTGTCAGATCATCTAGTCTTTCAATAGTGATTCGAGGAGCTTCGTTGTCCCATCTGACTTTGAACATAGATGACATGGTAGCTAATGCATCTGCCAACTGATTCTCTTCTCTTGGGATGTGCTCAAAAGTGATTTCCTCAAAGTACAAAATTAAGGTTAACACATGTTCTCGATAAGGAATGAGATTCAGATGCTTTGAATCCCATTCTCCTTTAATCTGACTGATTACCAGGGCTGAGTCCCCATACACATTACAGAACTTGATTCTCATATTGATGGCGGCTTTGATACCAATGATGCACGCTTTGTAACGCCCGTTAATTTAATTATTTATTTAATTAAATTATTTTTAGTTATTTGTTGATGTTGTGAATTATTGGTATAAGTTGTTGGATTATTATTAATTAATTAATTAGTTGATTAATAATAATTATAATGTTGGAATTAAGGGAATATATAGTGTTGGACTTATGCTATAGGTTAGAAGTAGTAAAATGGGGGTGCGTAGGTTAGGCCCAATAGGATTAATATATAAAGCTAAGCTGACACAAGGATTTGTTTTAGTTGGAGAATAAGGAGTTCTATACGTTGACCGGAAGAGCTGCACGGGGAGAGGAGCAAGCTGCCCGATGTCAAGCAGGGAAAATCATGGATTACGGTTGGAGCTTTAGTTGAGCAACCTTCAATCCAGGTAAGGGTGGAGTTCTGACCTTATACTGAGATTTATGGTATGTACTACGTGAGAATTGGCCGTTTGTAGGCCTATTGTGCGTTGATGTTTCTAAATTGCTACCGAAGTTGCCCGTTTATTCATGTTGTGATCGTTGGGAAGTACCGTACGACTGTTTAATGAACATGTTATAAGAAGTTTCCCAATTATTTGTTATGGACGTTTTGAGTTATCTGTGCGACTGGCCGATTTAATTGATGTATATGTTAGGATAGTTGATCACTATCGTCATAGTCGTTAAGACGTTAGGATATTCCGAGCGGTTGGCGGGAAAATTAGTAAAGAGTTGAAGTGGTCGTTTTAGGGAGGTTTCTGTGTGACTGTCTTGTATGTTTAATGAATCTGTTGATAGGAAATATAGTTTCCCGTTGTTGTGGTATTCCGAGTAGTTGGTTGAAAATTAGGAATTGTAGTAGTGTGGTCGTTGAGACGTGGTATTGTGTCTGTGCTGTTGGCCGAACTAGTGGTCGAGGAGGATGCTGATAGTGTTAAGTACCGATCGGTATTTAGGTTACAAGGCATGTCGGGGGTTATGTGTTGGACCGTCAAGCGGTATTAGCTTGCAGGACGTGCCGAGGAGCATAAGTTATTTGTTATTTTGTTTTCTCTCTGCGTGTCAAGGAGTGTGAATTAGTTGTTATGATGTCCTAGTGTTATGCATGTCGAGGGGCACGTAGTTCCCTATCCCTTTTTGCCTGTACATGCTATTTTTTGGTCGTTACCCATGCTATGTGGATTATTGTTAAGTTGTTGTTTAATTATGTTAATGATCGAATCGTTGATTGATGTGGTAGGCTTATGGCCAATGTTGATTTATGTTAAGTTGTTGTGTTGTTGTGATTGCCATTGTAAATTCTTGTTGATAATGCGAAGTTGCAGGGAATTTTAAATGATGATGAATTACCTCTATTTACTGGTAATAATGGTGATGTGGGCTTATGCCTTGTGATGGATGATGATTGTTGTGAGTATGTGATAGTGCATTCATTGAGTCGTATACATTTGCATACTCTGTGACGGCCTGGATTGGCAAACTGCAAAGAAGGCTTATGCCTTGTTGATGCCTCTATTTATTGGCAGATTTTTTAAGATGGGAGTTCTTCTCCATTGGTACCATATGCATTTGCATAAAGATGAGTTTCATCATGTGTTGCATTCTGAGTTGTTATGTGATTGATTTTAATTGAGTTTATGTTGTTAAAAATATGAGAAGTGGTGAATATGTATGAACTGATTCTAATGTTTTATTTATCATGCATTCTACTATAATGTTTGATATATCACCCATTTGGTTTGAATGTTACCCCAATGTTGGTAACGTGCAGGTAATCCAGAGTGATGGCGGTTTACCTTCCGTAGTTCGAGACAGTGTCATTGCTTTGATACGTAACACTCGGGGGGATGAGCGCTTGTTGTTTTATTGTTGTTATTATTTCAGTTGATTAAACTTTAAGTTGTTGTTCTTTAAATGATTGTTATTTGAAGTTGTCTTAGTTGGACAAAGATGTTACATTCCTTTAAGTTGAATATTATGACTCCGCTGCGTAGTTATGAAAGTCGATGTTTCTTTTCAAGATTGAATTATGGTTGCTGTTGGTTCCTCTAAGTTTAAGGTGTTATGTATTGGTAATGAATGCTGATGTTTTAAGTTGAATTTATGGCATCCTGATTCAGTTGTAGAATTTTATAACTGATTTTTATATATATTGTCGGGTAGAATTGAGGTGTTACAAAGTTGGTATCAGAGCAAGTCGGTCTGTCCGACCAAGTTATCGAGTCGTAGTTTTGTTTAACAATCGAGTGTTGTTATTTTAAATTCTAATTGTTGTTTATGTTGTAGTGATAAGTTGATATGACTAGAAGGAATGATGCTGCACTTGCTTCTGCTTTAGAAGCAACGATGCATGATATAAAGAATCAGCTGAGCGCTGACAGGAATGCTGGATCTCGTAGTTTGGAAAATTTCCAGAGGGAAGATCCGCCTACCTTCAAGGGTAAGTATGATCCTGACGAAGTGTTGGATTGGTTTAAAGAGACTGAGAGAATATTCTATATGATGGACTGCACTCCAGCGCAGAAGGTTCGATATGGTACTCATATGCTAGCAGTTAAGGTTGATGACTGGTGGCTAGAGATGTGTCATAGGTTGGGGGCTGTAGGTGAAAATGTCACTTGGGCTGTGTTTCGTAGGGAATTTCTGAGGAAGTATTTCCCTGAAGACGTTCGTGGTAAGAAGGAAAATTAGTTCCTTGAGCTGAAGTAAGGGAGTATGTCGATTGTTGAGTATGCAGCAAAGTTTGCAGAGTTTGCTAAGTTTTATCTACACTATAGCGAGACAAATGCTGAGTTTTCAAAGTGCATCAAGTTTGAGAACGGGTTATGCCCGGAGATCAAGAAGGTAGTTGGATACCAGAAGATCAATGTCTTTTCCAGTTTGATTGATAGTTGCAGAATTTATGAAGAGGATAATAATTCTCATTACAAGATTATCAGTGAGAAGAGGGGTAAGCACCAATAGAATCGTGGTAAGCCTTATGATGCCCCAGCTGGTAAAGGTAAACAGAAATTTTCTCAGGGTCAGAGGACTAGTGGGGGAGATGCCCCTGCTGGTATGGTTTGTTTCAAATGTGGAAAACCTGGGCATAAGAGTAATGTGCGTACTGCTGAGGTAAAGAGGCGTTTTCGTTGAGGTAAGACTAGACATGTTGTATCTGAGTGAAAGATAAGGAGGTGATATGTTTCAATTATGGTGAAGAAGGACACATTGGTAGTCAGTGTCAGAAACCAAAGAAGGCGCAAACCAGTGGTAAAGTGTTCGCTTTGGTTGAGGATCAGGCAGCTACTGAGGACAGACTCATCAGAGGTACATATTTCATTAATAGTACTCCTTTAATTACTATTATTGATACTGGTGCTACTCATTGCTTAATTGATGTTGATTGTGTTGAAAGATTGGGTCTTATGTTGTCTTCTTTGAATGAAGAGATGGTCGTCGACACTCCAGCCAAGGGTTCGGTGACTACTTCTTTTGTGTGTTTAAAGTGTCCTTTGTCGGTCTTCGACAAAGACTTTGTTATTGATTTGGTTTGTTTGCCTTTAAGAGGGTTGGATGTGATCTTAGGTATGAACTGGTTAGAACATAAGTATTTTCATATTAACTGTTATAACAAGTCGGTGAGGTTTTCTACTCCTGAGGAAGAGGAAGCTGGTATGTTGTCCGCTAGACAGTTACGGCAGTTGATGTAAGAGGAGGCTCAAATGTTCTCGTTGATGGCGTCACTATCTATCAAGAATCAAGCTATAATTTAGGAACTGCAAGTGGTGCTTGAATTTCCTGAAGTTTTCCCTGATGAAGTTCCTGATGTACCGCCAGAGAGAGAGAGAGAGAGAGAGAGAGAGAGGTCGAATTTACTATTGATCTTGTACCTGGTACCAGACCTGTGTCTATGGTACCATACAAGATGTCTGCATCTGAATTGTCAGAATTAAAGAAGCAATTGGAAGAGTTACTTGAGAAGAAATTTGTGAGACCAAGTGTATCACCGTGGAGAGCTCCAGTGTTGTAGTAAAGAAGAAAGATGGAAGTATGAGGCTTTGTGTTGATTATAGACAATTGAATAAAGTGACGATTAAGAACAAGTATCCACTTCTAAGAATAAATGACTTAATGGATAAATTGGTGGATGCCCGTGTGTTTAGTAAGATTGATTTGAGGTCGGGTTATCATCAGATTAAAGTGAAGGATGAAGATATCCAGAAGACGGATTTCATAACGCGTTATGGACATTATGAGTATCCGGTGATATCTTTCGGTGTTACTAATGCACCGGGAGTGTTCATGGAATACATGAATCATATCTTTCATGCTTATTTGGATCAGTTTGTAGTGGTGTTCATTGATGACATTTTGATTTACTCTAAGTCGGAAGAAGAGCATACAGAAGACTTAAGAATAGTATTGCAAGTTTTGAAAGAGAAGTAGTTGTATGTAAAACTGTCTAAGTGTGAACTTTGGTTAAAGGATGTTAGTTTTCTTGGTCATGTGATATCAGGTAATGGAATTGTTGTAGATCCATCGAAGGTAGATGTTGTGTTGCAATGGGAAACTCCAAAGTTGGCTACTGAAATTAGAAGCTTTTTGGGATTAGCTGGTTATTATAGAAGGTTTATCGAAGGTTTTTCTAAGTTGACACTTGTGGTACGGTGGGTAGATTATAGAAAGGGAAGGTATTAGCACCCTTTCTATCCGTAGTTATCTACGGGCTCTTAGGTACTTGCTCATTGTTTTCAAAATTGTTTTCTTTGTGCTTGTGGGTTTTGAAAAAGTTTTTGTTTTAACTTTTATTTAACTCTTGCTTCTATCCTCAAGAGTGTAATGAAGTGTTTTTGAAAACTTTGTTTGTAAAGGAGTGTAAGTGTGGAAAATTTGTTTGGAATGAGCAAGTATCTAAGAACTAATCTACCTACTCGAAAAAAGAATAGTTCTATGCTTGTTTCCTTTCGACAACGTTATCCCACTATTAGTAAGTAGGTAGCATCATCGTTGGAGTTTTGAGGGTCAATTCGAAAGGGACGCACGGTCACTAAAGCAATGTTAGGACGTCTTAGTAATAACCCCAATGTCTTAGATTAATTATTCGAGGCAACAATTCCGAGGCAACCATTCCGAGGCAACTTTTCCGAATCGGGACTTTGATCTTTATTTAGACAAAAGGACGACCACTAAAGCATCCTATACTCAATGACCATTTACCGAAGGCAACCAAGTGGGAGTGTATCCTAGGAGTGCGCATGTATGAATGATTCAATTTCAGTTTATTTATCTTTGCACATTTAGGGTGATCTAACTGTTTTAAAATTAATCATACATTCTTGTCATGCATCCCTATATCATACATCTAACAGTTAATAATTTGTGGAATTTAAAGTGCAGAATTTAAACTACGCTATTACAAGGCTTTAGGTATTTACATAGGCAAAAACAAACCCTTTGAAAATAAAGTGATAAATGTAAATAAACGTCCTAATTAAACTATTACAAGCTGTAGGCAGTTACATCAATATGGTAAATAATAAAAATAAAGCGCGCAAGAAGAATTAAGATCGACGAGAATTTAAGGTTTTGACCCTTCTAACCTAATTAAAAGAAAAATTGTTTTTTTGTTGTTTTTAATAAAAGAAATAAGTTTTCTAAATTAAATATGCAATTAATTAGTTAATTAAATTAATTAATAAAAATAATTACATGAACTATTTTGGTTTCTTTGGTTATTTTAGGAAAAAATAAAATATAATAAAGTTAGTAATAAAACCTATTTATTCTAATTATTTTTAAGTTATTTACAAAAAGAAATTAAAGTTTTACCTAAAATTAAAATTTAATTAAGAAAAAAATCCTAAATCTATTTTTATGTGATTTTTATATTTGTCTACTGATAAAAAAAGGATTAAAAGAAATAAATAAAACGAATAAAACATGAAAATAAAGATGGGCCTAGTAGCAAAAGTAAACAGGGGGTGCAATCATCAGAAATCCCTAGGCCCGAATCTTCGAAAGCTTCATGCTCTAACTATTGTGTTTTTTTATTCTTGCGTAGAACCTATGATTCAATCATCCATAACTGTTCTATATAAACTCAACCAAACGTTAGCATACCATAAAATGTGATTAAAATTAGAGATTCAAAGTTTAAAATTTTACCAAACCGGTGTTGTCAAATGGGGGGCGTGCTAGGCATGTGATGGATTTCTCTTGGGCCTTGTAAGACTCTTGAGGACTTCAAGAGGATGGTTTGAGGTGTGATGTCAATTGAGAGAGACCGGAACCTCGAGATATGACTTGCACCAATTCTTTGATTTATGGAGAGCTTTTTGAAGAGCTTTTAGAGAACTTTTTGAAGAGATTTTTGAGAGCTTTTTTGAGAGGATTTTCGTGTCTTTCAAGCTTGTATGGCTCTATATTTATAGAGGATAATGAGGAGACAAGAAAGCATGGAAAGAATCTCCCTCATAATGTTGTGTTTTAAGACCATGATCAAAATTTGAAAAAAATGCCATATTTGATGATTTTATGCCATTTTCACATGTGGATGAACCTGGACATATTTGAAGGGTTATTGCACGAAATCAATTGACATAAACCAGCATAAAACTTGCCTAAAATGGATTCACATCAAAATTTACATTATTTCTATTATTTATTTATTTAATTCTGAATTTTAATGACTAAAATATAAAAATAAATAGCATAAATAGTAGAAAAATGTATGGGTGGGCTTAGAGGTCGTGGACCATGTTAGGAATGAGTTTCAAACTTGAAAAGATAGGCCCATTTGGAAAAAATCCAAGTTTGGTCAATATTTGCTTCATGCATTTTTTCAAAAATTGTGCAACTTTGACAATGCGTATCTCTCTCAATTTTAACCTTATGAGGGTGTTCTTGGACTTTTTAGAAAGCTTAAGATGTCCTCTAAGCAACCCTTTTGGTCTAATATCAATTGAGTCTTCCATTTTCATGTATGAAGCTTTGACATAAAAGGTGTTTTTGTTGACTTTTCAAAATGACCTATAATGTCCAAATTCATAACTTCTTGTGAGTGCATATTTTGAACTTGGGAGCTGAAGATGTATTGTAGGGAATTTCATCCTCTTCAAAATGAGATTCGTATGGGTCATTTCTCATAAATTATGAGAAAGTTATGCTTGGTCAAAGTTCGGTTGACTTTTCCTACAAAACCCTAATTTAGCAACTTTTGAGTCTTGATGAATTATGAGCAATTCTTGATGAATCATGATCAACTCTTGATCAAATGATGAAATATACTTCAAAATGAGAATGTTGACCAAAAATATTGAAGTTTGACTGTATGTGAGCCACATTTGACTTTTGCCCTAGCACAGTCGATTTTCAAGCTTTTGAGCAATTGACTGAGCAAACTTTCTCTGCAAGGCTTGAAACTTGACATGGATGATCTTGAGAACATATTAGGACATTGGTGAGCACTTGGGATCACTTGGACTCAAGTATCTTGATGCAACATGAAACCCTAGTTTGGGGTAGATTGCCTTAGGAGAGAGCTTGTCTGGCCAACCCTTGGACTACCTTGAGCAACTTGAGGCTCTTTCTTGAAATGTTTTGAGAAATATGGGAGAGCAAATTTTGGGATACAACAGCTGCCCCTGTTCAATATTCTTAAACCTGAGGATGCAGATTGGCTTGCGTGCCTTTCGTGATCCGAAGGTGGAAGATGATTGAACACTAGAGTGCCCAGAAATTTGCACTCGCATGAAGTGGTAATTGTCTTGTGATGTCGGGAATGGGCTTACAGATTCCATTTGGGAATTCCTTATGGAATATGGGCTTAAAGATGCCATCCGAAGGAGTGTCGACCGCATAGGAGATTCCTTAGCGAGAGCTTGTATACCTGTCATTGAGGAAGATTCCGCTGGGGAATGCTGATCTTTGTTGAGAAAAGTAGAATTTTAGGGACTTCGGCGTCCGGTGTTCTGCCGGTGAGTTTCCTTTGTTGATATTTAGGAACTTCAATCGTCCGTACTCAACGGAGGAATCATCTCTGCTGATATTTAGGAACTTCGATCGTCTGTACTCAATGGAGGAATCATCTCTGCTGATATTTAGGAACTTCGATCGTCCGTACTCAACTGAGGAAACATCTATGCTGAGATTTAGGAACTCGTATGTAATTCAATTGAGGAAACATATTTGTTGAGATTTAGGAACTCGTCCATAATTTAACTGAGGAAACACCTCTGCTTAGATTTAGGAACTCGTATGTAATTCAACTAAGGAAACATCTCTGCTGAGATTTAGGAACTCGTCTGTAATTCAACTGAGGAACCATCTTTGTCGAGATTTAGGAACTCGTCCGTAATTCAACTGAGGAAACATTTATCTCGAGATTTAGGAACTCGTCCGTAATTCAATTGAGGAAACATCTTTGCTGAGATTTAGGAACTCGTCTGTAATTCAACTGAGGGAACATCTCTGCTGAGATTTAGGAACTCATCCGTAATTCAACTGAGGAACCATCTTTGTCGAGATTTAGGAACTCGTATGTAATTCAATTGAGGAAACATCTATGTCGAGATTTAGGAACTTGTCCGTAATTCAACTGGGGGGAAACATCTTCGTCGAGATTTAAGAACTCGCCCGTAATTCAACTGAGAAAACTTCTCTGATGAGATTTAGGAACTTGTCTTTAATTCAACGGAGGAACATCTTTGTCGAGATTTAGGAACTTGCCCGTACTTCAACTGAGAAAAACATCTCTGCTGAGATATAGGAACTTGCCCGTAATTCAACTGGGGGAAACATCTTCGTCGAGATTTAAGAACTCGTGCGTAATTCAACTGAGAAAACTTCTATGATGAGATTTAGGAACTTGTCTGTAATTCAACGGAGGAACATCTTTGTCGAGATTTAGGAACTTGCCCATACTTCAACTGAGAAAACATCTCTGCTGAGATTTAGGAACTCGTCCGTAATTCAACTGGGGAAACATCTTCGTCGAGATTTAGAAACTCGCCCGTAATTAAACTGAGAAAACTTCTCTGCTGAGATTTAGGAACTCGCCCGTACTTTAACGGGGGAACACTTTTGTTGAGATTTAGGAACTCGTCCGTACTTCAACTGAGAAAACTTCTCTGCTGAGATTTAGGAACTCATCCGTAATTCGACTGAGGTAAAAGCTTCATAGACTTGAATTTTGTGAGAATTTAACCGCATCCTTCCTGAAAGGTAAAGGTTAGTGTTATGTAATGCATGATATGTATCAGGAAATGATGTTCTCAAAATAAATGAGATTGTGTTGTATGATGTTTATATGCATGTGTCATGATGTATGGAAATGTAATGTTTTTAGTTGGGGAAAATAAATCTCGGATAGCTGCTGGAGAAAAGAGTTGAATTCTTCGTTTCCGCTGGGGATGGAGAACGAAGATGATTGTGAGAATAAACCTACAGGAGAGGATAACTCCGCTGGGTAATAAACTGATGAGGAAATTACTCTTTGGGGAAGATATGCTCTGTAGATGATTCCGCTGATAAATTCAGTTGGGGATGAATTACCGTCGCTGGTGATACTGAATCCTGTTGGGGATTGAGTTTCTGTTTGTGAAAGGAATGAACTCCGCTGGGGATCATCTTTCAGTTGCAACTTCACTGGGGATAACCTTTTAGGCTCTACTAGGGACAATCTTCCAAAGTCTACTGGGGATGATTCTCCACACTCCACTGGGGAAGCTTTTTCAGACTGCGCTGGGGAAAAAAATTTCAAACTCCACTGGGGATATATATTTTTTATACTCTGCTGGGGATATTAAGAATTTTTTAGTGCTGATGGTAGATAAACTCTGCTTGGGGAGAATATTGCCAATTTATTCACAGTTGTGAGTCTCAGCTGGGGAGAGTTAACATTATTGCCTTTTCCTTACTCTGCGGGGAGTGAATGTTACTAGGGCGCATGCTAAGGATATGACGATGGCTTTGCATCAGGACTTTTCTGCCCCGGTATTTGCGGGAGAAGGTGCCTGCGGAGGCTTTGTGGATCGAGTACTATCCCAACCTATGAGGTGCTTGGTAATTGCCGATTGAAAGGACAAATCTTCTTCTGGTAGGCAAGTGACGAGATGACGGGACATAGTCGTTCGCTTTAATCCCTAATTTTTTTCTGGACTGTCTTTTCAGATTTTCAGTCCACCGGGATACCCTTTTTTGCCCAAGTCGCCTTTTCAAGTTTTCGACTTGTCGGGTGTACAGATTTTCATTTTCATCCCTTAATTTTGCCCGAACCCTTTTGGTTCGCCGGGAAGCCCTTATTTTTGCCTAGGTGTGTCAACCTAGCAGGTCTTTGTTCATGCGCAGTATTTTCTGACCATGTCCACGCTCTCAGAGCGTAGGGAGTTGTCACTATCGGTAGTGTCGTATTGCCACGATACCAGGAGATGTTTGTCTGATCGTGCAAGATTTGTTGCTGGAATTCATGTCCAATGCCCTAAGCGATTCAAATGGAGATTTTCCCCTGGCTATTTGGCATCTTTGAGAGATTCCTTGAATCTTGACTTAATTGCCCCAGATGATGGACGATGATCATGTATGCCCCTTGGTTGGAAGTGTTTTTTCCACTTGAGGTGACCCTTTTTATTGAAAAGGTTTTTGTTCACTAGATATTCGTCGTGCGAATTTCTCTGCTGTTTGGACAAATAGTCATATGCAAACAATGTTATTTTAAGAATGCAAAGCTTATGCCTGTCTTGAAGTTTTTGAAAATGCATTTTTCAGTAAGATAGGAAAATTTTGTAAAATGTGACGTCAACTTAGGATTTACAGCAAGCCCTATAGGAGTCAGGATACCTTTTGTAACAGTATGCTTTCAAACTGACCCATGCCTCAGCTAGGACTTTTAAGGGTTATAACGTGGCCTGGTTCACGGTTCCAGAAACAAAGGATAAAGGCTCAAAAATGTATTTATACCCACCCGTTCTTCGTGATGTTCTTCGATCCTAAACTCAGCTAATCGTGCATTAGATCCTATTTGAGTCTTTGCTCTGATATTCCAGTGATGGTTTAGATACTGACAGTTTATTTCGAACAGGCAGTCATTTCCTTTTTGTTCAGGGTTTGCAGGACCTCTTTCTTTTTGGTTTTATTATCCCTGTCTTTTGCCTGAACTGTTTATTTTTGTGATTACAGTCAGCGGGTGTTTCCAGTGATTTCTGGTAAACAACCGCTAGTCTTCCAAACTATCGAATAAACTTACTGACTGTTATTCAATTTCTCTGGTAACTCACAGGATTGACTAGATTGATCCTAGGATTCCTTGGTCATTAGGGTAACTCTCATGATCGAACAGATATTCATGGTTGGTATTTGAGTGTTGTGTAGGTGTTTGACTTATTTCGATTTCTCTCTTAAAGATCTAAAGGTGTAATCAAAATGTATGTGCGCGAAACTAACTTGCATGAATAAACGTTAATTGTAAAGACATGTAAAATTGCATAAAAAGCAAGTAGATGGCTTCGAATTATAAAAATAGTTAATGTAAAAGATGCTCTGGAACGTAAAACATTCGAAATATGAAGAAAGCGTTTAATGCAAGAAATCTGTAAAAGGACTTTAAGTAAAAATAGGCGTTCGAAAGATAAAACTTGAAGATAAAGGCATGAAAAATATGACAGTTTTCTGAAATGTAAAGTGCTTGAAAAGTAAAGAAAGCATTAAAACGTAAGGCTTCAATGAAAAGATTTCGAATAAAGAGACTTTAAATGAGAAAACTTGTAAATGGTATTTGGCAGAAAGATAAAGGAAAGTGATGGAAATGATAAAAGGTTTTCATTAAAACATAAACATGTGGTGCTATCATACGTACATTGCTCTTGCATTCGTTTCCCTAGCCATGTGGTAATTTGAATGTTACTGAGTATTTAGTACAATAGATATGACACACGAAATCCTAATACTAAGACTTCTATTTATACTAATTCGACCATAACGGTCTTGCTATAAGATTATGCCACGTTCGGAACATGCAGAACAATGCCTCTCTCTTGTTTCCACGTGTCTCCAAATGCTTCAGCACATATATTTCAAACTTCGAATGTCCCGCTTCCATTTGAATTTCAAATGTTTTGGTATTTCTCCGCTTCGAATGCACTTCTCAGACACAGCCTTGTTGTCATTTCGAGACTTCTTCAGATATGTTCCCAAATTGCCACTCGAAGCTCCAAGCTTTGATATGCTTATTCGAAACACTGCTTCTGCTACTTCGAAACACGACGCTTTATTTCATTTCGATCGAAACGTTCAACTTACTTGGCTTTTAATAATATTATCAAAATCTTCAGCCAACAAAATGCCCCTTTAAAATATGTATTTCGATCTCTCTGAGAAATACCTATTTTAAACATCTACACAAGATTTTGATGCGACCTTCGAATCATCGTAACATTTAATGCATTTGACTCCAGTCATGTCAATCATAGCACTTTTTGGATTCCTTAACCGCCTGGAGCCACTTCACAGTATGGTGCAGTTACAAACAATGATTATCTTTAATCACGCCTATTTCCCATGTTAACTTTACGCCACCTCTTCATCAAACCAACCCATGATTTCCACGTATCACACCCTTATTCAGTGGATGCTTAAACTTCCACATTATAAAACATCATCAACTTAGTCTTTTTCTTTCCTTTCTACATTCTGAATCTTTTATCCTTCTTCTCTCGCCAAAAAACCCTAAGCTTTCAACATTCTTCAAAAATGTCTTCTTCTACTTCATCCCAACTCAAAAAGGTTTCCAAGAAGAAAGGAAAGACCGCAGGAACTTCAATGGAAAGTAAGGTTATTACTCACCAAGGTCAATCCGTTCTTGCTCCTCAGATGATCTCAAAGGAAAAAGAAATGCTTTATGTATCACAGGTACTCATTCCTACCACCGTTGCTGGTAAGAGGTTAGCTTTAATGGGCCCTCTTACAGTTTTTGAAATTTTAAAAGATACCAGGACAATTTTCCCAGTTTGCCTACCTCAGAACTGGCTCTGGCTTGGTTTCCCCCATACCCTTGGTGGTTCATTTGCAAAGAGATGTTCAAACATCTTCAAAGGAAACCAAAGCCATCTGAGACTATGACATGGGCTCGACACTGGCTTCATGATTTCCCAGGACACCTTCGATACGACCTTTCTGCCATGTCAATTAAATCTGATCAAGGCACAGGTGCGAATGCTTGGGAAAATCCCAAACGTTTTTTATTTTCCATATCTTTAACCTTTGCTTTAATTGTTTCAATTTTCAGCCATCAGGATAAAGACAGTCGCCTCGAAGTCGAAAGAAGGTAGCGCCTCTCAAGCCTCTATCGAAACTACTGACAAAGTGACTCCATCTGAAACAATAACCATTGCTGCAACCACAACAACAACAACAATACCAACAACAACCAGTGTTCCAACTCCAACGGTAATCACTTAGCCTTGATGTTTCGCATTCACTCATGTTTTATGGTTTTCATCTAACTCTTTGTTTAAATATTTTCAGACCAACAAACTTCCTCCTACTACTCCCAAGAAGCGGAAATCAAACACCATTGGGGAAGACCCCAAGGCTAGAGGAAACTTACCAACTGCTTCGAAGAAGAAGCAGAAGAAAGATATTTCGAAAAGTACCGTTCCAACTAGTGTCTCTGGACTTGATTCCAGGGATGCTGCTCCCTCACCCAAATCCAAAATTCCACCTTCGACCTCCAACATAATGTTGGAACGCATAGCTAGTAACCTCTCCTCCGAGAGTCCGCAGGTAAATTGAACTTTTAAATCTCTTTGAAAATAATAATTTCTTATTACCTTGGTGCATGCTTTTAACATTCTGTTGCTCCTTGCAGAACATCTTGAATCCAACTTCCACTACTTCGAACTCACCATCCAAAGCTGCTGCTCCACTCAACTCCTCTTCTCAAGGAGATTCCAGCAACCTTGTACAGAACAAAGGTTCGTCCAATATGGCGATTCTGGATGGAACTTCTGAACAACAGGATGATCAAGGCACCTTTATTCCTCTGAAAGAGACAAACGAAACACCACTTCAAACATCTGCAGAGGATTTGCAAAGAGCTTCTCTTTAAAAGTCCCCTCTTGAAACCCTTCAAGAGGATCCAAAGGACACTCAAACTGAAGGAGAGAAAGCTGATTCTGGCCAAAGAGACGAAGAATCTGCAGACGGAGAATCTGAGGAGGAGGATGTTAATGATGGTTCGACTGCTGGGACGGAGTCCAATGCAAATAGCAGTGAAAAGGAAGACATCGAAGTGGTGGACTTGGATGATGATGAAGAAGATCACGAGCACGAAACGAATGAAGGGGATGGTGATGCAACCAACAAACCCATGGAGGTTGAAATGGACGTGACTCCCCTACGTGTGGAACTCCCTCAATCCTCTTTGTCTCGAATGATTGACGAGGAGCTTGCACTCTTGAGACGAAATGACCCTATTGGGTACATGAAGGCAAAGTTGGCTCAAAGGGACATCCCACTTGCTAGGGCTGGCACAAGTTCGACCAGCTATCCTTTTCCCACAGATGAAAGAATTGTTCTTCTTAATAAGATCAGGAAAACAATTCTCAATGTGGATATATTCGAAGTGCTCAAACAAGATAGTACTGCTTGCTATACTATGAAGGAGTTGCTTACAAAGGTCAATCTTGCTACCTTCTCCTTGCCAGTTAGTACTCTCTTGTTCGATCTTCAGGCTTTACTGGACAACGTAACTGGTTACCTTCTCCAAGATGAATCTGCTGCCAAGAAGGTTCAGGAAAAACGCATTGCAATGGATGCTGCTTATGAACAAGCTTCGAAACTCTCTCAAGAAGCTGAGGATCAAGCTATGCATCTAAAGCAGGCGAAAACTGATTATGAGACTCGAGCTGAGTCCATACTTCTTTGGGAAAGGCAGATTCTGGAACTTCAACAGAAGGTTAAGGAGGCTAAAGAACAACAAATAGCCTTCGAAACCAATACTGCTGGTAACCAATTCGAAGAGCTTCTCAACTAGGGGCTTGCCGAAATGGAAACTGCATAACAACTTAAAGGAGAAGTGGCAACCTTGGAAGGAGCCAGGCGTTTCGCTCAGCAGAGACTTGAATCATTTCGAAGCACTTTCAACAGACTGAAAAATAATTCTTATTTCTAAATTTCAATGTTTATTTGACTACAATTTGGTTTCTTATATGTAATATTCGAACAACGCCATTTTGGCATCTTATCTTGCCATTTTGGCCTTTTTTATAATATCTTGGTTACGTTGTTACTATTCGAATCTCCTGCAGGCGTGGCTTATATTTCTTTAAATATTTCCCATTAACCTTTAGGATACGCTTATCATCCAACAGTTCTTCGATTTCATATGCATTGTTTGAGAATACTTTTAATATTCAAAAAGGTCCTTCCCAATGAGGTGACCATTTACCTAATGTTTTATTTTTCTTGTCCATGGGCAATATGACTTTCCAAACTAAGTCATTAATAATGAATACTTTTTTCTTCACCCTTTTGTTGTATGTTCTGGCCACTCTTTCTTTTTGTCTCATCAAAATTTCCAATGCATGTAATCTAATTTCGTCCAACTCAACTAATTCATTCATCATCATTTCCCAATATAATGCAGCTGGGATTTCGTTTTGTCTCTGAATTCGAACTGATTGTAGATGAATTTCTACTGGCAGCACTGCATCATGACCAAATGTGAGTTGGAAAGGCGTAGTGTTAGTAGCTTCCTTAGGAGATGTTATACAAGCCCATAATATTTGGTCCAAAGTTTTGTGCCAGTTTCTTGGCTTTTTACCAATATGTTTCTTGATTAATCCTATTATCACTTTATTGGCTGCTTCGACTTGACCGTTTGCTTGAGCATAATATGGCGTTGACGTTAGCAATCTAAACCCCATTTCTTGGGCAAATTCTTGCATCTTTCTACCAGTAAACACAGAGCCTTGGTCTGTGGTTATGCTCTCTGGCAATCCGAACCTATAGATAATGTGCTTCTGTATAAACTCAATAATAGCCTCTTGATCAGCAACTATTAATGGTATAGCTTCGATCCACTTGGTAAAATAATCTATTCCTACCAAGATATATTTCTGTCCTTTGGACGAAGCAGGATTTATTTCTCTTATCAAATCCAATGCCCATCCTCTAAATGGCCATGGTTTGATGATCGAATGTAACTCACTTGCAGGGGCATGTTGAATCCCTGCATGTTTCTGACATTCCTCACATCCTTTAGCAAAGTCTATGCAATCTTTGAGCATGCTAGGCCAATACAAGCCGTATCGAAATAACAGCCATTTCATTTTATGGCCTGCTTGATGTGCCCCACATGCCTCATTGTGAACTTCTGACAATGCTAAGTATGCCTCACTTTCTCCTAGGCATTTCAATAATACGACCTCTTGGGTCTTTTTAAACAATTCGTTCCCCATAAGGAGATATGACAATGCTCTGTATTTTGTCTTTCTGTCCACATTCAGAGTTGGGTTTGCTAAATAACTCATCAGTGGACTTCGCCAATCTGCATCTGACAAAGTATTTATGGCTAATATTTTGAATCCCTGTTTCTCAGCATATCCCAATTTCATACTTTCCAGATCCGATGGTGTGAATCTAGTAGCCATAACTCTACCCCTTAATTCAACTAAATCCTTAAAGTTCCTGGTAGAAATTTTATAACCCGAAGCCAACTGTGCTAAGTCATTTGCTTCTTGGTTCTCTATTCTTGGTATGTGTTGAATATCCATGTATTCAAATTTCCTTAGTAGCCTATTGACTATGACGAAGTATATCATCAAATTTTCCTTTATGCACTTATATTCCTTTGTAATTTGTTTGACCACTAATTCTGAGTCTCCTTTAATTTTGACTCTAGTTGCCCTCAATTCCAACAAAGCTTCAAGTCCAACAATGAGCGCTTCATACTCAGCTTCGTTGTTCGAGCAACGAGGACCATCTAATTTATACTTGAATTTTGTTGGAATTCCTTCAGGAGAAATTAGAAGGACTCCAACACCACTTCCATTCCTGTGGGTTGAACCATCAAAGTACAATTTCCATGGTTGTATTTCGACGTAACTCATGACCGTCTGCTCAACCAAAGAATGGTCCACAATGAAGTCAGAAATCACTTGACCTTTCACAGCTTTTAAAGGCATGAAAGTCAAAGAATATTCTGTTAAGGCTAAAGCCCATTTACCAACTCTGCTATGCATTATTGGTTTTGAAAGCATATGTTTAATGACATCGAAATGAGATGAAACATAAACATCAATAGGCTTTATATAATACTTTAGTTTCATACAAGAGAAATACAAACAGAGACATAGCTTTTCTAAATTGCTATATCTGGTCTCTGCATCATTTAGTACTCTACTTAAATAGTATATGGCTCTTTCGATACCATTGCTATCTTCTTGTGCTAACATACTACCTATACTAACTTCAGAGGCAGATATGTACAATCTCATGGGCTTCCCCCATGAAGGTGGAGACAAAATAGGAGGCTGAGAGAGGTATCTTTTTATCCTGTCAAATGCCTCCTGGTGGGCTTCGTTCCATTCGAAGGCTTGGCCTTGCTTTAGACTAAGTAACGGAGAGAACGCTTGGGTTCTTCCACTCAGGTTCGAAATGAATCTTCTGAGGAAGTTAATTTTCCCTAGCAGAGATTGCAACTCCCTTTTTGACGTAGGTGCTTTCGTCTCCATTATGGCTTTGGTTTTGTTCTGGTTGATTTCAATCCCTTTCTTGTGAACCACAAAACCAAGAAAATCCCCAGCCTGCACAAAAACTGCACATTTAAGGGGATTCATCTTTAAGCCATGTTTTCTCATTCGCTCGAATGATTGGCTCAAATGATGCAAATGTGTTTCTGCAAATATAGATTTGGTGACTATATCATCAATATACACCTGCATGAAGGTTTCAATGAAATCATGAAAAATCGAATTCATTGCCCTTTGATAAGTTGCCCCAGCGTTCTTTAAACCAAAAGGCATCACCACCCATTCGTAGGTGCCTAAGGCTCCTGGGCAACGAAATGTTGTCTTTGCAACATCTTCTTCAGCAATGAAAATTTGATTATACCCAGAGTATCCATCTAACATACTCAAGTATTCGAACCCTGCAGCAGAATCTACTAGCATTTCTACCACAGGCATGGAATATTCATCTTTAGGGGTTGCAGTGTTTAAATCCATAAAATCTATGCAAATTCTTAAAGAACCATTTTTCTTAATAACAGGTACTATGTTTGCTAACCATTCGACGTACCTTGTTGTTCTGATGAATTTGCAACGCAGCAACCTTTCGATCTCAGCTTTAATCTTTGTGAGAACCGCTGGTGCGAATCTTCTGGGAGTTTGTTTGATGGGCTTCTTGCCATCTTTGATTGGCAGTCTGTGTTCGACCAACTCCCTCTTTAAACCAGGCATTTCGTCATAATCCCATGCGAAGCAATCTTTGTTTTTCTTGAGGACTTCGATTACTTCCTTCTTGAGGCCTGGGCTAAGTTTTGCACTTATGTAGGTTATTCTTTTCGTTTTTTCATCCCCTAAGTTGACTTCTTCGAGTGGGTCTTGTGCCAACATTTTGGCACCTGAATTTATGGGGTCCCTTTCGAAGCCTAAGGGTTCTTTATCGTAGATGGCATCCAACCTTTGATCCATCTCAAATTCTTTGAAGGGTGAGCATTTCGAGCCATCTCCACTTACTTCGTTCATCTTTACAGTTAATTTATTTATTTCAGCCTCTAAGGCCGCTTTTGATTCGTTCTCAGCCATATAGGCCGAAATCCTTTCGAAAAAGGTGGACTCAGTCATGGATAAGGTTGTCGAAGTCCCAGCCTGCTGGCCGTTTTTGTATAGTGCTTTCGACTCCCTCTTCTTCACTGATTATTGTTCTATCCCAGTAAAGGCCATCATGGCGAAGGGTCATGTAGTAGTGGGTGTTTCTGGTTTCGTTAATCTCATCATTTGGAACACACGGAGCAATCTTTGCCAGATTTTTATCATAATCCCTCTTGTCAACTAAATTGACTGTTGACATAAAGTAACTCTGGTCTGCTTCGATGTTTTCCACGATTCCATCATCTCTCCACAGAACTAGTCGTTGATGCATTGACGAAGGGACTGCCCCCACGCCATGGATCCACTCCCTTCCCAGCAATAAATTATAGTTGGCCTTGGCTTCGATCACCATAAACATGGTAGGCCTACAACTTGAGCCTATTGTCAATTCCAACTGGACCACTCCCAGTGTTTTGCCCACTTTTCCCTCATAATTGGACAGAACCATATTATGGGGCTTGATGTCTCCTTCGCGGATCTCTAGTCTTTTCAGCATGAAGTGGGGTATCAAATTGACTGCAGCACCCCCATCCACTAGAACCTTGTTCACACCATGGGCACCAACTTTTGCCCGAATAAATAGTGGCTTAAGATGGTTCTTCATAGTAGGTTCTGGACGTTCGAAGAACGCATTTTGCTCCTCAACAGCCCCATTGTCCATCACATAGTAGCACACAGGCCTATGTTTCATCAAATCTGTGGTATCTTCTTCCTCATATTCGTCAATTTCGGTTTCCTGCCCAAATTCACAGGGAAGCACAGATACCACGTTACAGTTTAGGTTGAATGAAGACTCCCCCTCCGATTCGAAGTTATCTGTTATCATATCTTCGTCCTCTTTTGGGCCTGGAGTGTATTCCTTTGGTTCATCCCGTTGTACTTCAGAGAAAAGCCTCGTATTAACTGGAGGTTTGTCTTCAGTTTGATTGTTTGGTTTGTTGGTGCTAGATTCATCTTGGTTCTTTGTTGAAGTGACCCCTTTGTTTGCCACAGCTCCCTCTCCGCCTTTCGAATCCTTTGTTGCCTGCGCCACTGGGATCTTGACATGGGGTTCCTTCCTTTGTAATTTTTTAATCTTACCTCTTCCCTTTTTGTTATGTTGAATTGCCTTCTGTACGTCATAGTGTGGCGTGCATTTCGTTCGGTGTTTCTCCATCTGTCTTTGCCTTTGTCATTTCTCACTTGCAACCATCTGTCGGTTGGCACTTCAGCAGGGAGTTTAAAATTCACTCTTCGAGCAGCCTTGGGGTGAGGGCTATCAGGCCTTCGTTGTTTGTGTCTGCTGTCGAAACATGGGCCCATCTGGACAGTTTCTTGATGGTTCCAGCAAGGGGTGGAGGGAATCGTTTCGAAGGCTATGGCCATGCTTTGATCTTACACGACAGAACACCTTGGGCAAATCAAACACTTGGTTGCCCCTTTGTAGCAGCGAAACACAAATTCCAGCAAACTTTCTCCAGCCTTAGGATAACACCTGAACAGCTGGTTATCCTGGCGCCAATTGTTGCCAGTTCGAGTCCTATGTGCCCTCTCGAAATTCGCAGCGATTCTCTGATTGCAGAGGATGCTGCACCTAGGGCACAATATCATGCCTGTATCTCCTTTGTGGCATGTCATGAGGTAATCCTTGAGACTAGCATCTCCATCGTGATTATCCTCCATTTTATGCTTCTCTTTTTCTAAGTATTTTTCTACTTCCTCCATCTCAGAGCGAGGCCTCTCCATATCCACCATATTTATCTCAACATCTTCCCCCTTAGCTTCATCATCTCCCCATCTTGTGGGCTTTATATCCTCAATGTGACCCTTCGAACTCTCTGGGGCAGAATATTTGACCAAATAGTCAAATTTTCCACTGGGTTCCCCTAGAGTGTCCCATATTTCCTTCTGAGGGGAAGTTGGCTCCGTGATTTGGACTTTCTCCAATTCCAGCCTCAGGCCTTCAGTGACCTGTGTTAGTTCTTGGTTTTGATTTTCCTGGCCTTCAGTAGCCTAGGTTTCTTTTGCAACCGCTACAGGTGCTGCTTCAATCGAAGTCTCTGGTATCTTCTGGATGTCTTCAGTGACCTCCTTATCGACTTCGACCATCACCCAGTTTTCAGTTTCAGTACCTTTCTCTCCTGTTGGGGCATCGCTTTGGTCAGCTTCCACCATGTTAATCTCTCCAATGCACGCAGGCTCGGAGTAGTTGGTGTCTGCGACGTCCAAGGGATCTTCGTCCACTTTCATCTTTGCCTTATCAGCAAACTTTAGTATGCCGTCTTTGATTGCATTTTGAATTAGGTCCCTGAAAAGAAAACACTGTGAGGTTTTGTGGCCTGAGAAACTATGATATTTGCAAAATCCTCTCTTCTTTCTCTGATCTAAAGGAGGGATTTTGACATTTGATGGCACAATGAGTTGGCCATCTTTGACAAGTAAATCAAAAATCTCGTCACTTTTAGTGACATCGAAGGTATAAACCTTCTTTGGGAATTTGTCACTTTTCTCATTTTCAACAATCTCTTTCCCTTTTGTGGGAACCAATAATTTGCAGGAGTAAGGTGGAGCCTGTTTTAATTCAGCGAGGTCGATTTCGACCTCTTCGAATTCGAATTCAGGATATTCTTCTGCTTCCTCAGTTCCAACATAGGAGATCCTTTCTTTCTTGCTAATCTTAAAGACTCTGGCCTTTTCGGCTTTTAGCCTTTCGACCTGTCGAACCCTATCGGCTAACTGAGCCATGTCCCTCAAATATTGAGTGTCTAGTTTCTTTCGAATAGAGTAATCCAAACCACCAACGGCCATTTCGACTAACTCATGTTCAGGCACTACTGTGTAACATCTGGATTTCAAAAGCCTAAATCTATTCAGATAATCATCTATGGGTTCGGTGAACTTTCTCTTGACACTGGCTAATTCCTTCAAGCTTATCTTCGACTGTCCCATGTAAAATTGTTCATGGAATAATCTCTCCAAAAGATCCCAAGTATCAATGGACCCAGGAGGCAAAGTGGTAAACCATGTGAAGGCGTTTTTAGTCAAGGAACTTGGGAAATATTTGATCCTGAGATCTTCATTATTGGCTATATCTCCCGCTTCGGTTAGATATCTGGCTATGTGTTCGACTGTTGACTCATTGGTATCCCCAGCGAACTTTGTAAATTTAGGGACTTTGTATCCCCTTGGTAAATCAGTATGCATTATGCAATCTAATATAGGAGAAGCATAATTTGGCCTTCTCACTCCTGTGTTGAGGCCATTCTGGGCCATGACTCTCTCTATCATGGTGGTCAGATTGTTTTCTGCCAAGATGTTATCGTTTCGAATTCTATGAACGACAGCATCAGCATCTTGATTTCGACCAACCATGACAATCCCCCTAGGTTGTTCTTCTCGAAACTCTGGGGCTTCTAGCCTTTCGACCCTTGCTCCTGGTTCCATAATTTCTCTTTGTGGGCCTGGGATTATTGGGGCTTCCAACCTTGGTGCCCTGGCCCCCAAGTTAACTTATTCCCTAGGTGGTCTATAAATTGGGTCGTTAGCGACTTGTTCCATAACAGGCATGTTTGCTCGAAATCCCGCTTGATTCTGCCTACGCCTTTCTGGGGGAGCAAAGAAATCTGCTATTCAACTCATGTTGTCAGCGTTCTCCCTGTTTGTCACAGTCACATTTTGTACTATTGGGGAAAATATTTCCTGCATAGTTTGTGCTAACACCCCTATCATATTATGGTTACTGTCATCCATCAATTGCCTAAAAGCCAACTGGTTTTCTGTGGTTAAAATAGGCATTGTGCTATAACCCACTGACCCTTGGTTATTTGTCATAAACTGATTCTCCCCAGACCCAGACCCTAATTGTGGTGATGAATTCGATGTGGAATTGTGTAAACCTGCCATAAAGGAAGTTGGCATTCCATAAGAGGAATTTCTGGTTCTATTACCATCAAAACCGGGTGGTCTAGTTAGTGGAGTGGCGAAATGGGATTGTGTCCCTGATGGTGGAACGAATCCCCCAGGATAACCAACGGTTCCAGTATTTCTTAAGATCGAACTATTAGTTGATATGCCACTTACTCCATTGGTGGCTATATTACTGGTTGAAGA
The DNA here is from genome assembly GCA_948472305.1 of Vicia faba. Lineage (NCBI taxonomy): Eukaryota > Viridiplantae > Streptophyta > Magnoliopsida > Fabales > Fabaceae > Vicia > Vicia faba. The sequence continues at coordinate 1,292,394,968 of OX451740.1, forward strand.
TGCAACAGACTGTGTATTCGAAGGGATCACATTAGATGTTCCCATCGAAGTGGACACATTAGTGCCTGTTGTATGTGGGACATTTTGTTCCCCTTGTTGATTGTCAGAATTAGACATCTTGTTCAAACGTTTTCTTCTGGATAAGGGTTGGTTGTTGTTGGTTATTTTACCACTTCTTAGGTTCATAAAACAGCAAACTTCTTATGTCCCAACGTTTTTATAATGGTTATGTCTCAATTATCTTTATTTCTAACGTCCAATTATTGGTCCCACCGGGTGTGCCAATTTGTTTCCAGTGATTTCTGGTAAACAACCGCTAGTCTTCCAAACTATCGAATAAACTTACTGACTGTTATTCAATTTCTCTGGTAACTCACAGGATCGACTAGATTGATCCTAGGATTCCTTGGTCATTAGGGTAACTCTCATGATCGAACAGATATTCATGGTTGGTATTTGAGTGTTGTGTAGGTGTTTGACTTATTTCGATTTCTCTCTTAAAGATCTAAAGGTGTAATCAAAATGTATGTGCGCGAAACTAACTTGCATGAATAAACGTTAATTGTAAAGACATGTAAAATTGCATAAAAGGAAAGTAGATGGCTTCGAATTATAAAAACAGTTAATGTAAAAGATGCTCTGGAACGTAAAAGATTTGAAATATGAAGAAAGCGTTTAATGCAAGAAATCTGTAAAAGGACTTTAAGTAAAAATAGGCGTTCGAAAGATAAAATTTGAAGATAAAGGCATGAAAAATATGACAGTTTTCTGAAATGTAAAGTGCTTGAAAAGTAAAGAAAGCATTAAAACGTAAGGCTTCAATGAAAAGATTTCGAATAAAGAGACTTTAAATGAGAAAACTTGTAAATGGTATTTGGCAGAAAGATAAAGGAAAGTGCTGGAAATGATAAAAGGTATTCATTAAAACATAAACATGTGGTGCTATCATACGTACATTGCTCTTGCATTCGTTTCCCTAGCCATGTGGTAATTTGAATGTTACTGAGTATTTAGTACAATAGATATGACACACGAAATCCTAATACTAAGACTTCTATTTATACTAATTCGACCATAACGGTCTTGCTATAAGATTATGCCACGTTCGGAACATGCAGAACAATGCCTCTCTCTTGTTTTCACGTGTCTCCAAATGCTCCAGCACATAAATTTCAAACTTCGAATGTCCCGCTTCCATTTGAATTTCAAATGTTTTGGTATTTCTCCGCTTCGAACGCACTTCTCAGACACAGCCTTGTTGTCATTTCGAGACTTCTTTAGATATGTTCCCAAATTGCCACTCGAAGCTCCAAGCTTTGATATGCTTATTCGAAACACTGCTTCTGCTACTTCGAAACACGACGCTTTGTTTCATTTCGATCGAAACGTTCAACTTACTTGGCTTTTAATAATATTATCAAAATCTTCAGCCAACAGCGGGGTGCCCCGGTTTTTCTTAAGTCTCCCTTCATAGGTTTTGACTTATTGGGCTTTTATTTCGAGAGATAATGACTGCCTGTCAGGACGCTTATAGGGAACCATCACCGTTTTATTGCTCATTGTTTTTAAAATTGTTTTCTTTGTGCTTGTGGGTTTTGAAAAAGTTTTTGTTTTAACTTCGATTTAAATCTTGCTTCTGTCCTCAAGAGTGTAATGAAGTGTTTTTGAAAACTTTGTTTGTAAAGGAGTGTAAGTGTGAAAATTTTGTTTGGAATGAGCAAGTATCTAAGAACTAATCTACCTACTCGAAAAAAGAATCGTTCTATGCTTGTTTCCTTTAGACAACGTTATCCCACTATTAGTGAGTAGGTAGCATCATTGTTGGAGTTTTGAGGGTCAATTCAAAAGGGATGCACGGTCACTAAAGCAATGTTAGGATGTCTTAGTAATAACCCTAATATCTTAGATCAATTATTCGAGGCAACAATTCCGAGGCAACTATTCTGAGGCAACTTTTCTGAATCGGGACTTTGATCTTTGTTTAGACAAAAGGACGACCACTAAAGCATCCTATACTCAATGGCCATTTATCAAAGGCAACCAAGTGGGAGTGTACCCTAGGAGTGCGCATGTGCGAATGATTCAATTTCAGTTTATTTATCTTTGCACATTTAGGGTGATCTAACTGTTTTAAAATTAATCATACATTCTTGTCATGCATCCCTGTATCATACATCTAACAGTTAAAAATTTGCGGAATTTAAAGTGCGGAATTTAAACTACGCTATTACAAGGCTTCGGGTATTTACATAGCCAAAAACAAACCCTTTGAAAATAAAGCGATAAATGTAAATAAACGTCCTAATTAAACTATTACAAACTGTAGGCAGTTACCTCAATATGGTAAATAATAAAAATAAAGCGTGCGAGAAGAATTAAGATCGGCGAGAATTTAAGGTTTTGACCCTTCTAACCTAATTAAAAGAAAAATTGTTTTTTTGTTGTTTTTAATAAAAGAAATAAGTTTTCTAAATTAAATATGAAATTAATTAGTTAATTAAATTAATTAATAAAAATAATTACATGACCTATTTTGGTTTCTTTGGTTATTTTAGGAAAAAATAAAATATAATTAAGTTAGTAATAAAACCTATTTATTCTAATTATTTTAAAGTTATTTACAAAAAGAAATTAAAGCTTTACCTAAAATTAAAATTTAATTAAGAAAAAAAATCCTAAATCTATTTTTATGTGATTTTTATATTTGTTTATTGATAAAAAAAAGGATTAAAAGAAATAAATAAAACGAATAAAACATGAAAATAAAGATGGGCCTAGTAGCAAAAGTAAACAGGGGGTGCAATCATTAGAAATCCCTAGGCCCGAATCTTCGAAAGCTTCATGCTCTAACTATGGTGTTTTTTTATTCTTGCGTGGAACCTATGATTCAACCATCCATAATTGTTCTATATAAACTCAAACAAACGTTAGCATACCATAAAATGTGATTAAAATTAGAGATTCAAAGTTTAAAATTTTACCAAACCGGTGTTGTCAAATGGGGGGCGTGCTAGGCATGTGATGGATTTCTCTTAGGCCTTGTAAGACTCTTGAGAACTTCAAGAGGATGGTTTGAGGTTTGATGTCAATTGAGAGAGACCGGAACCTCGAGATATGACTTGCAACAATTCTTTGATTTATGGAGAGCTTTTTGAAGAGCTTTTTGAGAGCCTTTTGAAGAGCTTTTTGAGAGCTTTTTGAGAGCTTTTTAGAGAGGATTTTCGTGTCTTTCAAGCTTGTATGGCTCTATATTTATAGAGGAGAATGAGGAGACAAGAAAGCATGGAAAGAATCTCCCTCATAATGTTGTGTTTTAAGACCATGATCAAAATTTGAAACAAAATGTCATATTTGATGATTTTATACCATTTTCACATGTGGATGAACCTGGACATATTTGAATGGTTATTGCACGAAATAAATTGACATAAACCAGCATAAAACTTGCCTAAAATGGATTCACATCAAAATTTACATTATTTCTATTATTTATTTATTTAATTCTGAATTTTAATGAATAAAATATCAAAATAAATAGCATAAATAGTAGAAAAATGTATGGGTGGGCTTAGAGGTCGTGGGCCATGTTAGGAATGAGTTTCAAACTTGAAAAGATAGGCCCATTTGGAAAAAATCCATGTTTGGTCAATATTTGCTTCATGCATTTTTTCAAAAATTGTGCAACTTTGACAATGCGTATCTCTCTCAATTTTAACCTTATGAGGGTGTTCTTGGACTTTTTAGAAAGCTTAAGGTGTCCTCTAAGCAACCCTTTTGGTATAATATCAATTGAGTCTTCCATTTTCATGTATGAAGCTTTGACATAAAAGGTGTTTTTGTTGACTTTTCAAAATGACCTATAATGTCCAAATTCATAACTTCTTGTGAGTGCATATTTTGAACTTGGGAGCTGAAGATGTATTGTAGGGAATTTCATCCTCTTCAAAATGAGATTTGTATGGGTCATTTCTCATAAATTATGAGAAAGTTATGCTTGGTCAAAGTTCGGTTGACTTTTCTTACAAAACCCTAATTTAGCAACTTTTGAGTCTTGATGAATTATGAGCAATTCTTGATGAATCATGATCAACTCTTGATCAAATGATGAAATATACTTCAAAATGAGAATGTTGACCAAAAATATTGCAGTTTGACTGTATGTGAGCCACATTTGACTTTTGCCCTAGCACAGTCGATTTTCAGGCTTTTGAGCAATTGACTGAGCAAACTTTCTCTGCAAGGCTTGAAACTTGACATGGATGATCTTGAGAACATATTAGGACATTGGTGAGCATTTGGGATCACTTGGACTCAAGTATCTTGATGCAACATGAAACCCTAGTTTGGGGTAGATTGCCTTAGGAGAGAGCTTGTCTGGCCAACCCTTGGACTACCTTGAGCAACTTGAGGCTCTTTCTTGAAATGTTTTGAGAAATATGGGAGGGAAAATTTTGGGGTACAACAGCACTTCTGCTGACTAATTTGACTTGTAAAGGTAGAGTTTTTGTGTGGGATGTTCAGTGTAAAGAAAGTTTTGCGGAATTAAAGAAGAGATTTACGTCGGCTCCAATTTTGACATTACCTAATCCAGGAGAACCTTTTATGGTATATTGTAATGCTTATAAGATGGGTTTAGGAGGTGTGCTTATGCAGAATGATAAGGTAGTTGTTTATGCGTCAAGGCAATTGAGGACTCATGAAAAGAACTACCATACGCATGATTGAGAGCTTGCTGCAGTTGTTTTTGTGTTGAAAATTTGGAGGAATTATCTTTATGGTTCTAGATTTGAAGTATATAGTGACCATAAGAGCTTAAAGTATTTATTTGATCATAAGGAATTGAATATGAGACAACGAAGATGATTGGAGTTGTTAAAGGATTATGATTTCGGTTTGAATTATCATCCAGGAAAAGCAAATGTGGTGGTTGTTGCGTTAAGTTGAAAGACTTTACATATGTCGGTAATGATGGTTAAAGAGTTGGAATTAATTGAACAGTTCAGAGACATAAGCTTAGTTTGTGAAGTGACATCGCAAAGCGTTATGTTGGCAATGTAGAAGATTAATAATGAATTTCTAGAGAGTATTAGAGAAGCTCAGAAGTTAGATGTGAAACTGGTAGATTCGATGGTTGGGATCGATCAATCTGATAATAGTGATTTTAAGATAGATGCGTAAGATGTGTTGAGATTTCGTAATCGAATTTGTATTCCTAATGATGCGGAGATGAAGAAAGTGATTCTTGAGGAAAGTCATAGAAGCAAGTTAAGCATTCATCCGGGAGCTACAAAGATGTATCAGGATTTGAAGAATTTGTTTTGGTGGCCTGGGATGAAGAGTGATGTGGCTCGGTTTGTGTATGCATGTTTGACTTGTCAGAAGTCAAAAGTTGAACATCAGAAGCCTACAGGGTTGATGCAACCGTTAACAGTTCCAGAATTGAAATGGGATAGCATTTCGATGGACTTTGTGATGGGGTTACCTAATACTTCAAGGGGACATGATATAATTTGGGTGATTGTTGATATGCTTACAAAGTAGGCTCATTTTATTCCTATTAACATCAGTTTTCCAGTATCAAAGTTGGCAGAGATTTACACTAATGCAATTGTAAAGTTGCATGGTGTTCCTTTGTGTATTGTTTTGGATAGAGATCTGAGGTTTACTTCAGATTTTTGGAATAGTTTATAAGAAGCGTTGGGTTCTAAGTTGAGGTTGAGTTTGACGTATCATCCTCAGACAGATGGTCAGACAGAAAGAACTATTCAATCGTTGGAAGATTTGTTGAGAGCATGTGTTCTTGAGCAGGGAGGTTTATGGGATACTTATCTTCCGTTAATATAGTTCACTTACAATAACAGTTACCATTCTAGTATTGGAATGCCACCTTTTGAAGCGTTTATGGTCGGAGATGTAGAACTCCTTTATGTTGGCATGAATCTGAAGAAAGTGTAGTACTTGGACCTGAAATTGTTCGTGAGACTACTGAGAAGGTGAAGTTGATTCGAGAAAAGATGAAAGCTTTCCAAAGTAGACAGAAGAGATATCATGACAAGTGAAGGAAAGATTTAGAATTTCAATCAGGTGACCATGTGTTTCTGAGAGTTACACATGTGACTGGTGTTGGGTGAGCATTGAAGTCTAAGAAGCTCACTTCTTGTTTTATTGGTCTGTATCAGGTTTCAGAAGGAGTTGGAAATATTGCTTATAGAGTGGCTTTACCGCCTAACCTTTCGAATTTTCATGATGTGTTTCATGTTCACAACTCCGGAAGTATATTTCTGATCCATCTCATGTGATTCATATGGATGATGTACAAGTACGGGATAATCTTACTGTGGAGACGATGCCTGTATGAATCGCGGATCGTGAAATGAAGACTCTAAGAGGCAAAGAGATTGCTTTGGTGAAAGTAGTTTGGCTAGGAGCTGTCGGAGAAAGCATGACTTGGGAGTTGGAAAGCAAGATGCGGGACTCCTATCCTGAGTTGTTCGAATAAGGTAAATTTTCGAGGACGAAATTATTCTCAGTGGGGGAGATTTGTAACGCCCGTTAATTTAATTATTTATTTAATTAAATTATTTTTGGATTATTTGTTGATGTTGCGAGATGTTGTGAATTATTGGTATAAGTTGTTGGACTATTATTAATTAATTAATTAGTTGATTAATAATAATTATAATTTTGGAATTAAGTGAATATATAGTGTTGGAATTATGATATTGGTTAGAAGTAGTAAAGTGAGGGTGTGTAGGTTAGGCCCAATAGGATTGATATATAAGGCTAAGCTGACACAGGGGTTTGTTTTAGTTGGAGAATAAGGAGTTCTGTACGTTGTCCGGAAGAGCTGCACAAGAGAGGAGCAAGCTGCCCAGTGTCGAGCAGAACAAATCAAGTATTGCGGCCGAAGCTTTGGTTGAGTGACCTTCAATCCAGGTAAGGGTGGGGTTCTGACCTTATAATGGGATTTATGATGTGTATTACGTGGGAATTGGTCGTTTGTAGGCGTGTTGTGCGTTGATGTTTCTGAATTGCTACCGAAGTTGCCCGTTTATTCATGTTGTGGTCGTTCGAAAGTACTGTACGACTGTTTAATGAACATGTTATAGGAAGTTTCCCGATTATTTGTTGTAGAAGTTTTGAGTTATCTATGCGACTGGCCGGTTTAATCGATGTATAAGTTAGGATAGTTGATCACTATCGTGATGGTCGTTAGGACGTTAGGATATTCCGAGTGGTTGGCAGGAAAATTAGTAAAGTGTTAAAGTGGTCATTTTAGGGAGGTTTCTACGTGACTGTCTTGTATGTTTAATGAATTTGTTGATAGGAAATATAGTTGTGCGTTGCTGTTTTATTTTGAGCAGTTGGCTAGAAATTAGGAATTATAGTAGTGTGGTTGTTGAGACGTGGTATTGTGTCTGTGTTGTTGTTCGAATTAGTGGTCGAGGAGGATGCGGATAGTGTTAAGTACCGAGCGGCATTTAGGCTGCGAGGCGTGTCTAGGGTTATGTGTTGGATCATCGAGCGGTATTAGGTTGTAGGACATGCCGAGGAGCATAAGTTAGTTGCTATTCTATTTTCTATGCACGTGTCTAGGAGTATGAATTAGTTGTTATGTTGTCCTAGTTGTTATGCATGTCGAGGGGCACGTAGTTCCCTATCCCTTTTTTCCCGTACATGTTATGTTTTGGTCGTTACCCGTGTTGTGTGGTTTATTATTAAGTTGCTGTTTGATTATGTTAATGATTGAATTGGTGATTGATGTGGTAGGATTATGGCCAATGTTGATTTATGTTGAGTTGTTGTGTTGTTGTGATTGCCATTGTAAATTCTTGTTGATAATGCGAAGTTGCAGAGAATTTTAAATGATGATGGATTACCTCTATTTAGTGGTAATAATGGTGATGTGGGCTTATGCCTTGTGATGGATAATGATTGTTGTGAGTATGTGATAGTGCATTCATTGAGTCATATACATTTGCATACTCTGTGACGGCCTGGATTGGAAAACTGCAAAGAAGGCTTATGCCTTGTTGATGCCTCTATTTATTGGAAGATTTTTTAAGATGGGAGTTATGATCCATTGGTACCACATGCATTTGCATAAAGATGAGTTGCATTTTGTGTTGCATTCTGAGTTGTCATGTGATTGATTTTAATTGTGTTTATGTTGTTAAAAATCTGAGAAGTGGTGAATATGTTTGAACTGATTCTAATGTTTTGTTTATCATGCATTCTATTATAATGTTCGATATCTCACCCCTTCTGTTTGAATTTTACCCCGATGTTGGTAATGTGTAGGTAATCCAGAGTGAAGGCAGATTACCTTCAGTAGTTCAAGTCAGTGTCATTGCTCTGATACGTAACACTCGGGGGGATAAATGCTTGTTGTTATTATTTCAGTTGATTGAACTTTAAGTTGTTGTTATTTAAATGATTATTATTTGAAGTTGTCTTAGTTGGACAAAGATGTTACATTCCTTTAAGTTGAATATTATGACTCTGCTGCGTAGTTATGAAAGTTGCTGTTTTTTTTTTCAATATTGAATTATGTTTGTTGTTGGTTCATCTAAGTTTAAGGTGTTATGTATCGGTAATGAATGTCATTGTTTTAAGTTGAATTTGTGGCATCCTGATTCAGTTGTAGAATTTTATAACTCTGATATATATATATATATATATATATATATATATATATATATATATATATATATATATATATATATATATATATATATATATATATATATATATATATATATATATAGTTTGGTAGAAATTGGGTGTTACACGCTTCATATTCTGCCATGTTGTTGGTACAATTAAAGCATAATCTGGCAGTGATGGGCGTATGGTAACCTTGAGGAGAGATAATCACAACATATATTCCGTTGCCAAGTGCGTTAGAAGCTCTGTTGAAAACCATAGTCCATCGGGATCCTGACTCGGGCCCTTCATCTGGTCCAGGTTCTTCACAGTCTGTAACTAGCATAATATTCTCGTTCGGGAACTCGAAACTCATAGATTTGTAGTCGTCTATGGCTTGATGAGCCAAGTGGTCAACTAATACACTTCCTTTGATTGCTTTTTGAGTGGTGTACTAGATGTCGTATTCTGTTAAGACCATTTTCCATCGGGCTATTCTTCTGGAGAGAGCGGGCTTCTCAAATATGTACTTTATGGGATCCATTTTAGAGATCAACAAAGTAGTATGGGTTAACATATACTGTCTTAGTCGGCGAGCAACCCATGCCAAAGCACACAAGTTTTCTCGAACAATGAGTATCTTGTTTCACAGCTGGTAAACGTTTTGCTAAGGTAGTATATTGCATGCTCTTTTCGACCAGACTCATCATGTTGGCCCAGTACACACCCTATTGAGTTCTCTAGAATTGTTAGGTACATGATTAGAGGTCTTCCTTCAACTAGTGGCATCAGAATAAGAAGTTCTTGGAGGTACTCCTTGATTTTGTCAAAGGCTACCTGGAAGTCTTTGTTCCACTTTACTACTTGATCTTTCTTCAGTAACTTGAAGATCAGCTCATAAGTAGCATTCAGATGAGAAATAAATCTGGCGGTATAATTCAGTCGTCCCAAGAAACCTTTGACCCCTTCTCAGTATGAAGAGCATGCATTTCTTGAATGGCTTTGACCTTGGCGGGATCAACTTTGATACCTTGACCACTGACAATGAAACCTACGAGTTTACTGGACCTCACCTCAAAGGTGCACTTGTTCGGATTCAACATCAACTTGTACATCTTCAGTCTCTCAAAAAGCTTATGTAGATGGTCGATATGTTCTTCTTCAGTCTGAGACTGGCTATCATGTCGTCGATATAGACCTCTATCTCGTAATGAATCATGCCATGTAACAAAGCTACCATGGCACGTCGATATGTGGCACCGACGATCTTCAACCCAAAAGGCATAACCTTGTAGCAGAAAGTGCCCTACTGTGTGACGAAGCTAGTTTTCTCTATGTCTTCAAGTGCCATCTTGATCTGATTATAACCTGAGAAGCCGTCCATGAAGGAGAATACCTTATGTTGAGCAGTGTTGTCGACCAAAACATCAATATGTGGAAGTTGGAAGTCATCCTTGGGGCTTGCCTATTTAGGTCCCTGTAGTTCACACACACACGTACCCTTTCATCTTTCTTTGGTATCAGAAGCACATTTGCAACCCATTGAGGATAGGATGTCACTGCTAAGAAACCTGTGTTGAATTGTTTCAATCGTCTCTGACATCTCAGGACGCATGCAATGAACCTTCTGCTTTATTGGAGAACAACCATTTTTCATCGACATACGGTGAACCACAATATCAGTATCGAGCCTTGGCATGTCTTTGTACGACCAAGAAAATATCTCAACATAGTCATGCAATATCTGGATTAACCTGTTCTTGACACTACCCTCCAGATTGGCACCTATCTTAACTTCTTTCCTGTCTGCTTCAGTATCCAAGTTTACAACCTCGACTAGCTCTTCATGCGGTTGGGTAGCTTTTTATTCTTGCACTAACAGTATGGCGAGTTCTCCATGTATTTCACAATCTTCCTCACCTTCGTACTCGGCTTGGAAGATCGGATTTTCAAAGTCTTAAGTGGAAATAGTAGAATCGTTATCAACGGGATCCAGAGTGGATGTGGATATGCAATTTATTATGCGAGTGTGTGTAAGAACACATAGCTATTTGAAAGTGATAAAAATAAAAGAAAGGAAAAGAGTACAAAATTTGAATGCAAAAAATCCAATGCTTTATTAAATTAAAATATGCGAATGAGATGACAACCCTAACAAATGAACCATTGTGCCCCGGGTAAGGCACGAGACTTAAAGTCATTGTTTAAAGATTACATAGCCAAAAATTGAAAGCAATAAAAATAGAAAGTAGAAATTACTCCTGACTAAAGGAGATTGAGATAAGGTCTTCAGTCTTCCAGTTGCTGAGCCCTCTGCCAACGGTAGGAAAGATCCAGCTGTCTAGGTCATAGTCACCATCAGCATCTTCTTCAGCACAAACAACATCAATAGCATTCACACCCTTGTCGTGCTTAGGCATAGGAGCAGTAATCACATTGAGGGTCTCAGGAGGATCAAATTCAATTTCCTTGGAGTCAATCAGATCTTGAATTTTATTCTTCAAAGCCCAACAACTATTGGTGTTATGCCTGAGGCTATTGGAATGATAGACGCATTTCACATTTGGATTGTAACGAGGAGATGAGGTGTTGGGATTCTGAGGAGGATCCCTTAACATTATCAAGTATGCTTTCAGTAAGTGTTGTAATGCCTCAGATAACGACATGTTAATCTTTGTAAACTGTCTTCTCGGTGCGTCTGTCCTACGCTGATTACCCTGTGGTTGTTATTGTACAGGCGCATGATTAGAAATTAACATCACTCTTACAGATTGATGGCGATCACTTCTAGTACGACCCTTCTGGCCATAAACAATGTTGATTTCCTTCTTACTGTTGAATGTCTTCTTTACAGCACTTGAAGATGCAGCCACTTGAATCTTTCCACTTCGAATTCCATCTTCGACGCGTTCCCCAGTTAGAATCAGCTCAGTAAAACCAGATGAGGATATTCTAATCAGATGGTTAAAGAAAGGACTTTTCAGAGTTCCCATGAACATATCAACCAGCTCCCTATCAGATAAAGGAGGTTTCACTCTTCCATCCAGATATCTCCACTTTTGTGCATACTCTTTAAACCTTTCATTCGAGCCCATAATCATACTTTGTAGTTGCATGCGAGTTGGTGCAAGGTCAACATTATATTGATACTACTTATAAAAAGAAACAATCGGGTCTTCCCAAGTGAGGATGTTGGTTCCTTCTAGCTAATAGAACCATTTGAGTTGTGTCCCAGATAAGCTCTCTTGAAAGAAGTGAACCCATAATTTTATGTCAGCAGTATGAGGTTGAATCTTCCGAACATAAGACCACAGATGAAGCTTAGGACAAGATAGACCATCATATTTGGCAAAGATGAGGACCTTGAAATTGTAAGGGATAACAACCCATGAAATAAGACCCAACTCCTCAAAATCCAGTCCAGGAACTTTCTAGATTTCCATAACATTAAGGCGATCTTCCAACTGTTTGTATTTGTCATCAGCTGGAGGATAATGTTCATCAGAGTAGTTTTCTTCGTCAGGAATTTTACCAGAACCAAGGTTACTTTCCCCCTCAGCTTTGATACTTCTTTCGTCTTCCTCACCCCTATTATCATCTTCATCAGAGGAAATAACACAGTTCTGAGCTTGTTTGGGAAGGCCTTTGAGCCTTCTCCCCATGTTGAAGATAGAAACTGGTTTTCTGGTCTTCTTCTTCTTCTTGGTGATGAGCGCCATCATCTCTTTCTGCCCCTTGGCTAGGTTCAGGAGCGTCTCTTGGAATTGGGTGTTTTGTGCCTGAAGTTATTTCACAGTCTGTTCGAGGGCCATCTTTTACTGAAATAAACAGCAAGCAGATGAGAAAACCTGTCTCGGAAAAGTACCTGTTATGTAATGATGTGCATGATATGTGGATGTAATGTTTTCAAGGATCTCACGGGATAAACAGAAAAGAAATGTTAGAAGTCGGGCCTGGCTTCAGCTTTGATGGAAGAACTTTGTGTCGTTTCACGTCCTTCTATGAGAATTAAGCTCACCATGTCAAGTGGGTCATATCCTTTGACTCAAGATAACGTACTTAGGTCTTTGACGACATTGGTTAGAGGAAAATAAGTCCTCATGCCCCTTTCTAGACGTCTGGTTCACGATAACCGTTATCACAGGGCCTTGAGATCTTTGAAACAGCTAATGAAAATGTTATGGTATGATGTCATGATTTTATGATTAAACAAATAAAAACACAAACAAAGCACACAAGAGTCTTAGGTTTAAGGCTTGCATGGGGTTCATAGGTAAGTACCCTCTTGAAGTTCAGTCGGCTCAACCTATCCTAAGAATAATAACCGGGTTCTAGGAGTCTCATATCACCGATCTTTCTCCCAGGCATTATTTCAGCAGTACAACTGACCTTCCATCAAAATATCCCAAGAGTCTAATCTCAATGAGTGTAGCATCGAGTATCAACCAACTTTGGACTGCACCAAAGCCGACCATCTCACTACCTTCTAATGGCTAAGTTGGGTCAATTAAGGTTCTAAAGGGCAGTTAGTGCTTAAGACACCACGCAGAAACCTGGTGTTATCATCGACTTACTGAAGGAACACTAGTACAAACCAACGTGTCACACTAATGTAGCCATCCCTTTAATCATATCGGTCTACACCGTACAATTTCCATAATCTATAACTACTTACCTAAGGTCCCCAGATCCGGGTGTAGAATCTTTGCAAAAAAATAAACCCGAGCAATCCCCAAATGTAAAGCAAACAATTCATACAAAGTAGGTAAAATTATCTAACTCTAAGGTAACCCCTCTTTTTTGTAGCTCCCCAGCAGAGTCGCCAGTTTTGTAACACGGTGGGAGAACTGAGTTGGTTTTGCGTTTTATCACAAATGTTGCAGATAGTAAGAGTCGCTACCGACTTTTCTTTTATCCAATAAAGAAAGGGTGAAAGGAACAGGAAATACCTTTTTCGGTTTTGAGTTCGGGGGGTAGGTTATGAAAATGGAAGGTATTAGCACCCTTTTCATCCGTAGTTATCTACGGGCTCTTAATCTCTAGCTCACTTTGTTTGGAAAATTCTTCGTGTTTTGTATGTTTGAAAATATTTTGAAATTAAAATGTAAGGAAACTTTGTAATGATTCTCGTATTTGTCCTCGAGAATGCGTACAAAGTGTTTTTTGTTTGAAAATATTTTTGAAGAGTGTTTGTGAAAAATGCTTTTGTTTTGAAATGTTTGTGAGCAAGCGATTACGGGCGTTCTACCTACTCAAGGTCTTTTTTCTTTCTTTCATTTTCCTTGAGATATTGTTATCCTACCATTAGTTAGTAGGAAGCCCTATCGTTGGATGTGAAGGGACATGCGTGGGTCATCGTACAGTCATCGAAGGCAACTAGTAGGGACGCTTTAGCAGTTATTATTAAGGGACTAGATCGTTTATTGAAGGCAACATCAAAAGGGTCATTGAGGGACTACGTTCTTTGTTTTCGAGGGACTTTGCAAAGTGTCCCCACGTTTGAGAGACATGATTGCTTTTATCGAAAGGCAGCAAGGGAGGTTACCCTAAAGGTGCAAGTGTGAAGAGTGATTTGTTTTTCAGTTATTTTAATCTTTGATTAGGGTTAGCTATCGATTTGTTTTTATCTTTCCATACAAGCCTAGTTACTAATAGTAATGTAGCAGAATAGGAAAGCGATAAATGTGTAGAAAGTAAATGCGGAAAATAAAACCCTAAACTATTACATGACTTTGAGAGAGATACATAGGTAATAAAATGTGGAAAGTAAAAACCTAATTACTATTACAAACTATGAGCAGTTACAATAATCATGAAAATGAGAGAAAAGAAATATGCGCTAATTGTAAAACTAAGAAAATGGAAAAGGAAATTGTTTTTTTGGCGATTTTCTTGATAAAAAGTTTTTTTGATGATTAACCCTAAAAACCTAATTAATTTTAATTAAAAAGTTAATTATTTAAATTAAAACCCAAAAAACCTAATTTGATTTTGAATTAAAAAACCTAAAAGCCTAATTAGGGTTTATGAAAAAGGTTTTTGAAAAAAATACTAGGCTTGTAAAAGGTTTTTGTGAACTTAAAGGAAAATAAGGGAAAGAGTAAAAATAATAGATAATAATAAAGAAAACCTAAAATTGCCAGGAGTGTGTGTTGAACCCATTCCCTTAGCATTCCCATCCAGTATGTTCACCACTAGGCCAGGTGCATGCTTGTGATAAGGAAAGAGAATCAGCACATTTTGTAATCTGCAAAACAAGGAAAATATGAAAAAAAAACTCAAAATGCCAAAAGGTTGGGATCGAACTCACGCCTTGGCATAATAGTGTCTTTATCATGTGCGTTTAACCACTGGGGTGGTGATACATCCATTGTCTAAAGCAAAAGAAAGCATATATAATATAAAAATATTGTATGAACCAGAGAGGAGCGAAGCCCTAGCTTCGACCGTCTTCTCCGATAGCTCATTTTTATGTTCCTGCGAAACAACCAATATTAGCAATCCAGGGGGACCCCACCCCCCTAATCAGGCCCTACGAATCCAATGGAATGGTTATATTAGACTGAATCGCACTAGGTTTTAAGGCATGACAAAAATAACGCAATGATTTGATCATTATGGGACTCGTTCTTTGGGTTATTCCTGCACCATTAAACCTCATGAACATGTTAGCATAATTAGAATGCGAAAAAACAACATGAAATTAGAGATATGAAAACCATGCAATGTTGGAACCAGTGATACATGCTCGTGGTGTTTCTAGCCTTTTGGATCGTTGTAAATGATCCAATCTTACAATATGATCTTCCTGGAATCGATTGGAATGATTGGTAAGTGTTGAAGGTGGATGAAATAAGGGTTTATAAGTTGCCCTAATTTTGAGTAATTTTGTGAATTTTTGGAAGTTTCTTGCACAATGTTTTTTCGCGGCCTTCATGTCTGAATTGAATGAGATTATATAGTTTGAATTTAGGTCAAACAACATGAGCTTGGACTTGTATAAAAAAACCTTGTCTTTTTCTATTTTTATTTTGACTTTTAAAAATAATAAAAATAAAAAATAAATAAAATAAATCAAGAGGGGGTGTATGAACAAGTCTTGAGGTGTATATGAAGTGTAGAACACATTTGTACCTTGAAACAATAGCCCAATAGCATAAACTTTCAAGTTTGGTCATTTTAGGTTTCATGCATTTCTCAAAATTTCCTAACTTGCACTAGTCATAACTCTCTCAATTTTCATCATTTGAAGGTGATCTTTGACTTTTTGGAAATCTCAAGATGCCCTCTATAATATATCATTTTATCATTTTTGCATTTGAAGATTTTATCTTGATGTAAATTGCCTTGAAAAAAGTGTCTTTTTATTGACTTTTGAAATGACCTATAATGTATTGGCCCATATCTCCCAAATGAAGCAGTTTTTGGACTTGAGCTTAGAGTGACTAAGTTGTAGATAATTGAATTTCCTTCACAATGAGCTTTGTTTCAGGAAAGTCTAATGAAGCATGTGAAAGTTATGCTTGGTCAAAGTTTAGTTGACTTCTTCTTAAGAAAACCCTAATTTGGCAACTTTTGACTTTTGATGATTTGAGAGTTTTTCTTGATGAATCATGATCAACCTTTGATCAAATGATGAATGTGAATTTAAAATGTTGATGTTGACCAAAAAACTTGAGGTTTGACAGTATGTTGACCATAGTTGACTTTTTGGCCAATACAGCTAATTTCCAATCATCTGAGCCATTGATTGAGCAAACTTGTGATTCAAGACATGAAACTTGGTATAAGCATTCTTGGAGACATATAAGAAACCATGAAATCCACTTGAGGCCTTATAAACACAAAATTCTTTGTGAAAAGTGAAACCCTAGGTGTGGACCCATTGCTTAGGAGGAGAATTTGTCTGATCAATTCTTGAGCCACCTTGAGCATTTGAGAACCCTAGGAGAATGTCTTGAAGAAAAGGGATGGCAAATTTTGGAGTACAATATAAATAATAAAAGAAATTTAATAAAAATTCAAGGGGTGTATTTTGTTTTGAGATAGTAAAACAGGGGGTATGGGAAGTAGGGCCTTGAATTCATATGTTGAATTCAGGCCCAAACGTAGAGGGGGTGAGTATTTACACAGGTTAGTAAAATAGGGGTTTAGTCAGCAATGGCCCAAGTCCAGATGTTGGACTTGGCCCAATAGCGCTGAGGGGTATGGATTTGGTTGATATAGTAGAAACAACAAAATAAGGGGTGTGAGTATCATAAGCTTAGGCCCAAAATAACATGAGGTTTGTTTAGGCAACGTGTGGGAGGGATCACAGTGCTACAATAAGTGTGCAAACCAGGATCGTTTGATGATGATCTAAAGGTTATGGTCGGAAGCGCATGGTAAGGGTTATGGGTGCACGAACACAGAATCAGTGAATGTTTATAAAAACGAATCACTAGGCTGAGAGCCCATTTTTTCCTTCTCTTTCTCTCTCTATAATGAAACAATAATATGCTTTGTAAAACCTAGAGAAAAAGGCTCTGACCTCTCTCTAGAATTCAGGCGATCAAAAATCACCCTGGTCGCACCGTTTTCCTTCAACCACTCTCAACCACCCATTTCCCCAGTTTTCCGATTGACATTCAATCGGAAACTTCAAACCTTCAAACCCTCTGCCATAAATCTTCATCTGGGTTCATATAACCCTAAGAACCCTAAGGGTTCGTGATGAACCCTAAGGGTTCGTGATGAACCCTAATAGTACCAAAACCCATAACATCCAACAATGAAGAACCCTAACCCTGACCTTCAACCCTAACCCTAGGTTAAAGTCCTAACCCTAAAAAACTCCAAAATTTCCAGAAACGCAATATTCGAACATCAATCATACACTTAAGAGCCCTAAAGCTAAGTTTATCATGTTACCTCTCTTGCCGTGATACCAGTCGTATGTTTGATTTCTTGAATCCTCCTTATGATATCTTACTTCTTATTATTTTGTTTGCAGGTACCAGAGTGGTGGTGGCATAGCGGCGGTGTGGCAGATACTTTTAGGGTTTCATATATTGAAGCCCTAAACTTCTTTCCTTCTCCCAGCGATCAACTCTATTCATCTAATTTCGCCTGTAACACGGTGGGAGAACTAACTTGGGTGTTTTGTGTTTGATTGCAATTGTTGAGGATAGCAAGAGTCGCCACCGACTTTTCTTTTATCCAATAAGGAAAGGGTGAAAAGAACAGGAAAGACCTTTCGAGATTATTTCTTGAGTTCGGGGGGGTAGGTTATGAAAAGGGAATGTGTTAGCACCCTTTTCATCTGTAGTTATCTACAGGATCTTAGTTGCTTGCTAAATCACTTGCTTTGTTTGAAAATATGCTTTGTGGTGTGGGTTTGAGAATATTTTTAAAACGTCTTTGTAATGATTCTCGTTTCTATAAGAATGCATACAAAGTGTTGGTTTTGAAAACAATTCAAAAAGGTGTTTGTGGAAGATGTTTTTTGAAAGGGATTTTTAAAAGTGCCTTTGTAATGATTCTGGTCTCTATAAGAATGCGTACAAAGAGCTTTGTCTTTTGAAAATGTTTCAATTGAAAGTGTTGGTGTGAAAATGATTTTTTTGTCGTGAGCAAGCGAGCAACTATGAGCATCCTACCTACTCAAAATGTCTAAGTTCTTTTCCTCCCCCTTAGACTTGTTATGGAGCCTTTTATTTATAGATGAAGTTGGCTGAGGTTTAGGATGGAAAACAAAATAATTTGAACAAATTGGGTATCTTGTTTTTGTAGCTTTCAAGGGGAAGTATTCGTATGCCAAATCGGTGCTAATATAGGAGCCGTGTAGCAGGACTGTTGTGCAACAGTTTTGGAGCGTTATGGCCAGTGCATCAGGCTTGGACTTGCAACAAGCATCTTTGAATATTTCATCTTTTCGTTTTGACCTCATAGGTCCAACCTTCGACCAGACTCCTCTTCAGATAGCAATATTTATTTTTAACCAAAGTGTCTTTCGAATGGGCCCTTTTTGTGCATCCTTCGAAGGGGGCAGTTATGAGTGTCATAGGGAAAAAACTGTGTGTGTCGAAATAAAATGTTTCCAAGGGAGATACTTCCCAGTCGAAACTGGAGTAAAAGTAGCCAATGCTTTGTGGGCGCCATTTCCATGTGAATGCTAGCCATGGAGAAGCTTTTACCTTGTGCATACTGGCCTGAAGGGATTCATGGCTTTTGTGAATTGAAGGAATCATGCAAAGGGCAAATGGCTTCTGAATCGAAGGAAAGTTGCAGGAGGCCATTGCCATGTGCACCAAAATCCATCTTGTAAGGGGTCATTGGTGTAATCGAAGATTTCATGCAGGAGGCCTCAATGCCCAAACTAGACTTGCATACAGGAGGTCCCTACTTTGTGAATTAAAGGAAAACTTTCAGAAGGCCAATGCCTTCTGAATCGAAGGAAGATTTCAGAAGGTCATTTCCTTCTTAATCGAAGGAAGCCAGTATGAAGCTACTACCTTCTGAATCGAAGGATACCAACATGAGGCCCTTCCCTTTTTGAATCGAAGGAGGCTGTTTCACATGCCAAGTCAAAGCTAGTTGAAGATAGGTGTTGCCTGCCCTGTGGATCGAAGCTAGTTGTTTCGAAGGAAACCTTTTTCCTTTGAATCGAGGCATGCAGAAGGAAAGAGTTTCCTTATGGATCTAAGGAGGCACAAAGGATGTTATTGTCTTATGGATCGAAGGAGGCACGAAGGAGACCAAAGTCCAATCGAAGCAGTCTTGAAAGAGACTAAAGTCCAAATGAAGCAAGGTGAATCGAAGAAGGCTTGAAGGAGACCAAAGTCCAATCAAAGCCTTGTGAATCTAATTAAACTTGTTTTTTCTCCAATTTTGTCAAAAAGATTATTTTTATCTGCTTTGCCCTTTTTTTAACAGTTTCCTCTTTAACTTGATGCTGGAAAATCCAATTGTACTTGTGCAAGCTTGGATTTTTTAGAATCCTTGTGAGAAATCCCTTGAGAAAAGAGAGGGCAAATTTTAGGGTACAACAGCTGCCCCTGTTCAATCTTCTTAAACCTGAAGAGTTAGATTGGCGAGTCTGCCATTCGTAACTTGAAGGTGGAAGATGATTGAACACTAGAGTGCCCAGAAATTTGCACTCAATGATGTGGTGGTTGGTTATGTAGGGAATGGGCTTAAAGATTCCATTTGAAGAGTTGTCGGAGATGGGCTTACAGATGCCATCCAAAGTGATTGTTTGACAAAAAATTAGAATAAGTCTAAGCTTGACTTCAACTGGATAAGGAATCAGAATAAATATTTGATTGATTTATACTGAACCAGAAGAAGTGTCTACCGGGACGGAATCAGGATAAACCATTGATCAATTTAAACTGAACCAACAGAGGTCTTGAATAATCTTTAACTGGAAAAGAATCAGAATAAATCTTTGGAGCGATTTAACTGAACTAGAGAAAGTGTTTACCGGAATGGAATCAGGATAAACCATTAATCGATTTAAACTGAACCAACAGAGATCTGAAAGAAGTGTTCGTCATGTAAATGGTCACCCCGTCTTGTTTCGGGAATTGATCTACAATCAATCTGTTCACGGATAATTGTCTTGTCTTGTTTCAGGTATTAATCTGGAACTTATTTTTGTTGGTAAGTATGAAGCTTGACTGTGACAGATAGTGAAGGAATATTGGACAATTACTACCTCAACAGATAATGAAGGAATCATGGATGATTACTACCTCAACAGATAACGAAGGAATCTTGGATGATTACTACCTCAATAGATAATGAAGGAATCTTTGGACGATTGCTACTCCAAAAGGTAATGAAGGAATCTGGGACGATTACTACCTCAACAGATAATGAAGGAATATTGGACGATTACTACTCCAAAAGGTAATGAAGGAATCTTGGATGATTACTACCCTAACATATAATGAAGGAATATTGGACGATTACTACTCCAAAAGGTAATGAAGGAATCTTTGGACGATTACTACCTCAACAGACAATGAAGGAATCTTGGATGATTACTACATCAACAAATAATGAAGAAATCCAAGCTTGATTTTGTCTTGGAGAAGTTTACAGATAGTTAATGACACTTATCTGTTGATTGATCTTTTCCTGAAAAGGTAAAGAGTTAGTTGTATGCAATGTCATGATGTATGCATTGCGTAATGATGTTCTCGAATTAAAATGAGATTTGTGATATATGTATTTGTATGCACATGATATGCATGTTGTTGGAGTGTATCCCTATCTTGGAAAATAAATCTTTGACAAATGCTGGGGAGCTTTTGGGAAGTTAAATCCTGGACTGTCGTTGGGGATGAAGAGTATGCACCTTTCCAGACATTGTTTTAGGATGTTTCCGCTGGGGATTCCTTATAAAACTTACTTTACACTTGTTTTTGACTCTGATTTCACATGTTATTTAGGTTTTTTATTATTTTTTTCTCGTATTATACCTATCTTTTGTTTCCTTTTCAGGTATTTCAATTATCCAGAGCTCCCCTGAAGAAATGAAGGAAAACAGGTTGAAAAACAGAAGTTTAGGTCAATTTTGCACTCATGGCGTCCACCATGGCGCCAACCATAGGGTAGGCCATGATGTGGACCACCTCCTACTGACCTCAACTTCCATGTTCCCCATTTCCTTTCATTTACATTCATGGTGGGTGCCATGGCCTCCATGGCAGGCGCCACCTTTGGACGATGTTCCCCCCCCCCCCCCCAAAGGAGTTGGGGGGCATTCCTGTAATTTCCTGCATTTTTCATCCTCTATAAATAGAAGTTCTTGATTTCATTTCAATTCACTCAAGCTTAGTTGCAAACTTGATCCAACCAGAGTTGCGAACTTAAGCCATATAATTTCACCATTGTAAAGCGATAATTCTTCACATCGGGGAATTATTGAACTGTTGATTGAGTCTATGATCGAGTTCGTAGATTGAGTCTGTAATTGAGTTTAGAGCATTTCGCAAAAAGTTTATCCTGCCACATTTATTTTCAACTGCTTTTTATTTCCAGTCGCATTTTACTTCCAGTTTGTACCAGATTTAAAATCTCCCCGTTTGGAGCAGGTTTTTATTTATATTTCCAGCACCTGCTTTTACTTTGTTTATTTCCCGCACCTGCTTTTACTTTGTTTATTTCCTGCACCTGCTTTTACTTTGTTTATTTTCCGCATTGTTTTTACTTTGTTTATTTCCCGCACCTGCTTTTACTTTGTTTATTTTCTGCACTGCTTTTACTTTGTTTATTTCCCGCACCGCACTTTAAATTATTTACTTTCTTGCATGATTTATTTTAACATGTTTGTTTACATTCCCATGTCAGGATGAACCTTACTGGGCTAGAATGTAAGGAATCTAGTTAGACCGATATTCCAAATAATGTGTCAATATAAATGCTTATGGGCTATTTTGGTTTTTAATACGAGTTTTATGTACTTTATTGTTGTTGGGTAAGATCGAAAGTCGTCCAACCCTTTGTTAAACTTGGTTAGTTCTAACTGGTCAAAGGAAGCGAAAGCGCTTTGTCCGGTTAGTTAGGGATTTTTATTATCAAAGAAATCAATTTTGAAACTATTTTCGGCCGTGTTTATAAGGTTAAAGTTAGGTCCCCTTTTTTTTAGAAATTCCAGATCAAAATACTTTTCAACTTGGTCAAGTACTTTATTTCTTAAAAATAGGTTTATTACTTTAACGCAGTGCGCGCCTTTTTATAAGTGACGATAAGAAGGTCTGATTAGAGAGTAAACTCGGTTCTGATTACGCGAAAGCGACAGTTCCTGTTAAATTAGTTATTTTCTTTAGTAGAAAATATTTCCCTATAAGTAGTTCTATTCTGAAGCATTGCGAATATCATCTGACTATGTGAATTACATTTGACCCTGCTTTTATATCTGAAGTTTATTTCGCCGCACTTTACTTTCTTGCATGCTCAATTCCTTGTTTAATATTGACTTAGCTAAACACCGTAACAATAGAAAGTGATAGATTGACGATTGGTCTCTGTGGATTGATAATCTTTTATATTACTCTGACATTATTCGTACACTAGCGAATATACCGCATCAAGTTTTTGGCACCTTTTTTGGGGATCAATTTCGTCAAATTTCACACCCTATAGTCGCACCGTCTAGACTAAGTTTTACAGTCCGGTTAATGTGAAGATCTCGCAGCACCAGAACCTTATTCAATCCTTTAGCAGAACCTAAACGTTACATCCATTTTCTCCGTAGAATTAGAAAAACTATGGCCGAGAATCGTAACCAAAGACCCCTTAAGCAATTTTCCCAACCGTCAGATAAGGAACCTAGTTCAAGTATCGTAAACCCAACTATAAACACAAATAATTTCGAACAAAAACCCTCATTGCTACAATTGGTGCAACAAAACCAACTCGGTGGTCTCGCTACTGAGAAATCGAATCAACACTTAAAAACTTTTATACAATTAACAGACACTTTAAAATGCAATGGTGCTTCGCCTGAGGCAATATGACTAAGATTATTCCCTTTTTCCCTCAGAGATAAAGCACGAGATTGGTTGAATTCCCTTCCACCCAATTCAATAACAACCTGGGAAGACCTTAGGAGAGTATTTCTCGCAAGATACTTTCCGTCCAGCAAAGCTGATGTCCTTAGAAACCAAATCACTAGATTTAACCAAAACCTGGGAGAATCACTTCTTGAAGCATGGGAGAGATATAAGGACCTGTTAAGAGCCTGTCCACACCATGGCCTAGAACAATGGCTAATCATGCACACCTTCTAAAATGGACTCCATTACAACATAAAGATGTCTATCGATGTTGCCGCTGGTGGCGCATTGATGAATAAACCTTACCTAGAAGCTTGCGCTCTCATTGAGGACATGGCCCAAAACCATTACCAATGGGGAACAGAACGAGCTACGGTAGAGAAAAAGGAGACCCAAGGAGGAAAACATGAGATAAGTTCTCTAGACATAATGCAAGTTAAAATGGACGCTCTTGCCTTAAAAGTTCAAAACATGTCTCAAAACCCTAATACTGTAGACGCAGTAGCTTCAGAATGCGAACTCTGTGGGACCCAAGGACATCAACCTGCAGAATGTAACTTGTTGAATGAGCCTTGCTTAGACCAAGTAAACTACACCCAAGGAAACCCATTTTCAAACACTTACAACCCCAGATGGAGGAATCACCCAAACTTTTCTTATAAAAACAATAGCCCAATACAAAACTTTGCACCTCCGAGACCTACAGGTTTCCAAGCCCAAAGACAAAATCAACCTATGCAAGTTGTGGAACCCAAACAAAACCTTGAGAAAATCATGGAAAATTTCATTTCAGCTCAAACCCAGCAAAACAAAGAGTTCCTAAATCAGAATATTCACGTAAACAAACTAATCACACAATTAGGAATTAAGGTTGATCAGACAATTATGCATAACAAGATGCTTGAAACCCAGATCTCGCAGATAGCCCAAACACAAGCCCCACCTGGAGGATAATTCCCTAGACAACCTCAACCAAATCCTAAAGGGCAAGCTAATTCCATTTCCTTATGAAGTGGGACTACTTACGATGGACCCAAGAATCCAGCCATGAGTACACCCTCACAACCTAAGACAAATGTTTTGCCTACAGACCAAGTGGAGGAACCAGAGGAACCCAAAAAGCAAAAAGAACCAGAATTAAAATATAAAACTCATAAATCACCACCCCCGTACAAACGCCCAGTCCCATTTCCGCAAAGACTTAAACAAACCAAACTTGTCAATCAATACCAGAGATTCGTTAAAGTTATAGAAAAACTCCATGTAGAGATTCCTTTCATCGAAGCCATCACTCAGATACCATCTTATGCTAAATTCCTAAAAGACATCCTGACCAACAAGCATAGACTTGATGATCCCAAACCTATCAAATGCAATTTTATTTCAGAAAATAAACTTGCCAAGAAAGAAAAGGATCCAGGATGTTTTTCCATTCCTTGTATCTTAGGAAATCATACTATTGAAAAAGCCTTCTTAGATCTAAAAGCTAGCGTCATCCTTATGCCTTTAGCAGTTTGTAGAAGGTTAAACTTAGGAGAATTTCAGCCGACTAAAATGTCTCTCCAACTAGTTGATAGATCAGTTAAGTATCCTATAGGCATACTTGAAGACATACCAGTTAAGATCGGTCAGCTATATATCCTAACTGATTTCATGGTTATGGATATTAAAGAAGACGAAGAAATCCCAATCCTCTTAGGTAGACCATTCCTATCAACAACCGGAGCCATAATTAACGTTAAGAAAGGAAAATTAACATTTGAGGTGGGTGATGAAAAGATAGAATTTATTCTTTCAAAATTCTTAATAGCACCAGTCATAGGAGATGCCCATTATGCTATCGACGTCATTGACGAGTGTATATTGGAACTTAAGCGAGAGGAATCTAACAAAAATATCAAGTTACCTTCGACCCCCATTATGGAGGACGATGGATTCAAAAGTTTAGAACCTTACATCGACGACGACCTCTATGAATGTTTATCGCTTACTCCTGATCCCATGCCTTGCCCTTTGAAACCATCTTTAGAACTGAAGGAACTTCCCAAGAACCTCAGATACGAATTCTTAGATAAAGAGATGAATCATCCTGTTATAATTAACGCTATTTTAAGTCAAGACGAGACAACTCAACTCTTAGAGATCTTACGAAAATATCCCTCAGCTTTAGGGTATAACATCTCTGATTTAAAAGGAATAAGTCCATCAGTGTGCATGCACCGGATCTTGTTAGAGGAAAACTCAAAACCCTCAAGAGAACATCAAAGAAGAATAAACCATATAATGAGCGATGTTGTTAAAAGATAAGTTCTTAAGTTACTAGAGGCTGGTATAATTTACCAAATATCATATAATAATTGGGTGAGCCCTGTGCATGTGGTGCCAAAGAAAGGAGGCATCATAGTCATAGAAAATGATAAAGGTGATTATATTGCTAAACAAACAGAAGGAGGTTGGCGTATGTGTATAGATTATAGAAAATTAAACAAAGCAACCAGGAAGGATCATTTCCCTCTTCCATTTATAGATCAAATGCTCGAACGTCTAGCCAGACACTCGCACTTTTGTTATCTAGATTGATACTCAGGATTTTTCAAATTACCAATTCACCCTGAGGATCAAGATAAAACAACCTTCATCTGTCCTTATGGAACATTCGCCTATAGACAAATGCCCTTCGGACTCTGTAATGCCCCTGCCACTTTTCAATGTTGTATGATGTATATATTTGCATATTACCTAGATGGAATAATGGAAGTTTTCATGGATGATTTCTCGGCGTCTGGATTCTATTTTAAAGATTGTCTCTCCAACCTCGAAAAAATCCTTGAAAGATGCGTAGAGGTGAACCTAGTGCTAAACTGGGAAAAATGGCATTTTATGGTTAATGAAGGTTTAGTATTAGGACACATTGTCTCCGAAAGAGGCATTGAGGTCGATAGAGCCAAAATTGAAGTTATAGAAAACCTCATCCCACCTAAAACCATTAGGAAGATTGGAAGTTTTCTTGGACATGCTGGTTTTTATCGGTGTTTTATAAAATACTTCTCTAAAATAAAAAAAACCTTTGACAAATCTTCTAATGAAGGACGTTGAATTTGTTTTTGACGAGAAATGTCTCTAAGCTTTTAAATTTTTGAAACAAGCACTGATTTCAGCTCCGATCATGCAACCCCCAGATTAGACACAACCTTTTGAAATCATGTGCGATGCCAGCGATTATGCAGTTGGTGCTGTTCTAGGACAACGAAAAGACAAGAAATTACATGTTATATATTATGCTAGTAGAACCCTAGATACCGCCCAGCTCAACTATGCAACAACATAGAAAGAATTACTGGCAGTAATTTTTGCATTAGATAAGTTTAGGTCATAGCTAGTTGAAGCAAAGATCATTGTTTACACTTATCATGCTGCCATATGTTATCTATTAAATAAAAAGGACGCTAAACCTATATTACTTATATGGATCCTGTTACTCTAAGAGTTTGATCTAGACATTAAGGATAAGAAAGGCACAGAGAATGTTGTCGCTGACCACTTCTCTAGATTAGAACACTTAAAACCTGACTTATTGCCTATAAATGATGATTTCACCTATTTATAGCTAAGACTATTGATTTTGAGCCTTACAGAGATAAAGATTTTGAAAAAAATTCAGTAATGAAGAGCGTACCTTGGTACGCTGATTTTGTAAACTACCTAGTTGCAGATATCATACCCCCTGATCTAAATTACCAATAGAAAAAGAAGTTCTTCAAAGATGTTAAACATTTCTACTAGGATGAACCACTCCTATTTGAGAGAGGAATAGATAATATATTCAGGCGTTGCATCCCAGAAGAGGAAATAGAAGACATCATCAAACATTGTCATTCTGCACCTTATGGTGGACATGCAGGTATATCTAAAATGCACGCCAAGATTCTTCAAGCAGGCCTCTATTGTCCAACTTTATAGAGCGATGTTCATGCCTACATTGTCAAGTGCGACCGATGCCAACGCACCGGGAACATATCAAGACGTGACGAGATGCCAATGAGGAATATCCAGGAAGTTGAACTCTTTGATGTTTGGGGTATAGACTTTATGGGACCATTTCCACCTTCAATGGGAAATAGGTACATTTTGGCAGCCGTGGACTACGTGTCTAAATGGATTGAGGCTATTGCATCACCCACAAACGACACAAGAGTGATAGTCAAGTTATTTAAGAATATCATATTTCCGAGGTTTGGAACACCCCGTCTCGTTATAAGTGATGGAGGATCACATTTCATATCTAGAATCTTTGATAAGCTCTTGAGTAAGTATGGAGTAAAGCACAGAGTAGCAACACCTTATCATCCACAGACTAACGGCCAAGTAGAAGTGTCTAACAGTGAGATTAAACAAATCTTAGAAAAAACCGTTTCAATTTCCAGAAAAGATTGGTCTTAGAAGCTACATAAAGCACTATGGGCCTACAAAACAGCTTTTAAAACCCCTATTGGAACAACCCCTTACCAATTAGTCTATGGAAAATCTTTTCGTTTACCCTTCGAGTTAGAGCACAAAGCCTATTGGACCATTAAGACCTTGAATTTGGAATATTTGACTGCTGGTGAAAAGGGCATCCTTGACATTCATAAATTGGAGGAATTCCGCCAGTCTGCCTATGAGAATGTTATAATATATAAAGAAAGAACCAAAACCTGGCATGACAGAAGAATTATAAAGAAAGATTTCAATATAGGCGACCTTGTTCTCCTTTTCAATTCCAGGTTGCGACTTTTTCCTGGAAAGCTACGTTCAAGATGGACTGGTCCTTTTGAGGTCTCTAGAATCCTAAGATGTGGAGCAGTCGAGATCAAGAACAATTCTTGTAGCCCATTTATCATCAATGGGCAGAGGTTGAAGCACTACGAAGGAGGTGACATTCCCACCAACTACTCTAGCCACACTCTGATTGATCCACCAGTACTAGTTTCCAATATATGAAGTTTACTCGTCAAGCTAACGACGTTAAACAAGCGTTGCATGGGAGGCAACCCATGGGTTTATTTTTATTTTTTGCATTTATTTACTTTTTTACTTTATTAAATTTTATTTTTATCTTTATACTAACAGTTGCAAAATTTATGATTTCAGGCATCACCTGCTAGCCGTCTTTGCTAACTACATTTTTCAGGATGGATCATTTCGATGACATGCATGTTTCCTTCCGAGATGACACTCAAAGACAACGCTATGAGGTCCTTTCACAGCGACCCATGGCACTGACCAGATATCCAGACCAGATTTGCATGGAAGCTCTTGGCTTTGAAGCCAGTATCAAGTATCTATGCAACCAGCTAAAGTGGGACGAGTATGCAGATGACCTAAATGAGACCGACATGAACCTCACCTTAGAATTCCTCAGTTTATTCGAGATTGAGCCCTATAATGGACAGGATGGATATCTCACTTTCAGACTATTCGGGATAGAATATTGTTTTACCCAGAGGGAGTTTGGCGACTTGTTAGGCTTCCAGACCACACTCGATGCTATACCTGAGCTACCAGTTGGCTATTTCATGACTAGGGACATAGAGAAATTTTGGAGAGATATTACTGCTGGAGGGAGCCTTGATCCTTCCACTCAGTTATCCCCTGTTATTCACAACCCCACTTTCAGGTATTTTCAGATGGTTATTTCTCACACTTTCCTAGGGAAGGCCGACACTGATACCCATGTTAGCAAGGAGGAGATCTTTTTCCTCTACTGTGCGACCCAGTCTCACCCTGTAGCCTATGGAAATTTTCTGCTGTGGAATCTCATGATGACTTCTAAGTCTGCTGAACGATCCACCATGTGGGAGGGACAGTGACTCAGATTGCTTCTGATTTTGGTCATACAAGTAATTTATCTCACCTTACCTCCTACTGTGGATATACTACAATGGACATTGATTTCTGTTTGGATCGTGGGCTGATGAGAAGAGTCTACTTTAATCCCAACCAATATAGACTCCTAATTGATAATGAAACCATTCACTATTTTACCTTGCTTGATCCCATGATGACCAATGTCCATAACCCTTCCAATTAGACATGTGCCTTAGAAGGTCTTGGAGAGACCGTGGACGGGCGAAAATCACCTCCGGTACCTGAGTATCATCCATGTCCATCGCCAGAAAGGACCACTGTATTCTCTAATAATTTCTCTTTGCAGCAACCCGACATCTATGCACAGGTTGCTGAGCTGCATAGAGAGGTAGCCCAACTTTGTCAGACAGTTGAAGACCTCTCTCTTCAGGTTATGGTTTCTGATGCTACTCACTCTACTGAGGCAGACCTCCTACAGCAGGAAATTGATGATCTTCGCAGTAAGTTAGCTACAACTCATGGTTCTGAGTCGACCAAGGACCCTACTACTCCTTGATGATCTTGATTCATATCTGCACTGTTTTGTTGTTTTGTTGTTTCTTTTATCATGTTGTTTCCTTTTTCAGACTTATCTATTTTATGCCTAACTCTTGCATTTTACTTTCTTTTTATTTTTATTTTTCGTGACTTACCATAATTAAGTATATTTCTATTTTATCTTTTTTTTTCTCTTTAATTAATTTTTTATTTTATTTTTATGAGTTTATTTTCAAGTTATAAACATAAAAGAAAAAAATTCAATACACCAATCCTTGGAAGCACCAAATGAAGAATTGTTGTTTGCACCTACGAGAATAAATTGGAATAAGAAGCCCAAACCAACAAAACAAAGAAATTTGAGCCCAACCCAAATTCCAAGCATGGCGCCCGCCACAAAGACCATGGTGGATAGAAGAGATGGTTTACTTTCTGCTATCCAACAACAGCTGGCAGATAACATGAGTTTTATGGAGGCGTCATGACAGCAGACATACCGCTCTTTTCAAAGTTTTATGGAAACTCAATTGGTGATATCCCGCCAGCAACATAGGCAACAAGCCCAGTTTAAGAGGCACTCCGCCCTCATGGAGGCCACTCAAGGTTCCCTTTTAGGAAACCTTCGCGAGATTTAGAGTTCACAGATCACCTTGTCCGCCAGATTCGACCAGTTCGAGGCTTCTCAGAGCAGTCGTCGTCGCAGCCGATCCCGTCATCCTAGACATTCACTGCAGGATGGCGAGGGACCCATCCAGCCTTAGTACTTTACCAGGTGACTCTTTCCTTATCTTATTTCGTAATATTGGGGACAATGTTCGATTTAAGTGTGGGAGGAGATTTACTCACTTTATTTTTCTCTCTTTATTTTTTCTCGCTTTATTTTTCCTTTCCTTCATTTTCCTTCTTGTTATTTTACTTCTTTATTTG
Source organism: Vicia faba (assembly GCA_948472305.1). Classification (NCBI taxonomy): domain Eukaryota; kingdom Viridiplantae; phylum Streptophyta; class Magnoliopsida; order Fabales; family Fabaceae; genus Vicia; species Vicia faba. The sequence continues at coordinate 1,292,425,471 of OX451740.1, forward strand.
CTTTAGTTTGCTTGTTTTATTTCTTTTTAAAATAATACATGTGTTTGATGAGTCATCTATATCTGTAGGGTCTAGTGTATATCCACTCCCCCATTTCTTGAGCCCAACCGATTTTTTTTTCTAAGAAAAAAATTGTGTTTTGAACTTAGTTGGGCTATAAGACCTGGTTGAGATAGGATGTAGTATGACTTGGGAAAGCCCTTTTGAAGCATCAGCGTCATTTTTACACCTTAAGCTTCATAAATTTAGGAATTCGATCCCGATACCCCTATGTCGTGGCCTTAAAATTTTCATTCTTAAATCCTTGAATAGTTTATCCTAGCAGTCAGCTTCGGTCTAAGCATGCTCTACGTAGGGGACCGAAGAGAAGTGAATGATCTATATGCTATGTTCTTATTATAAACTACAACCTCGGGATAGGTGACCCTCACAAAGTCATTTAACTTAACAAAATTACTATGAGCATGTACGAATAACGGGCTTAATGTGATTGCGCCTGAATGAAAAAGGATTTGAAAAAAGGAAAAATATAGACCTAAGCATAGTGGCATGATATGGATTGGTTCGTAAAAGAATGAAGCTTATGTTCATTTTATGGAAGAGTGTCACTACGATATCCTTGGTTTGAATCAGTCAGTACCTATCAATACATTCCTGTTTTAATTCCAGAGGCCCCTTACAGCCCAACTTGTTCACTAACACCATTTTTCTTCTTAATCTATTTGAAGTTTTTGCTTGAGGACAAGCAAAGGTTTAAGTGTGGGAGAATTTGATAACACTTACTTTACACTTGTTTTTTACTCCGATTTCACATGTTATTTAGGTTTTTTTATCATTTTTTCTCATATTATGCCTATCTTTTGTTTCCTTTTCAGGTATTTCAATTATCCAGAGCTCCCCTGAAGAAATGAAGGAAAACAGGTTGAAAAACAGAAGTTTAGGTCAATTTTGCACTTATGGCGTCCACCATGGCGCCAACCATAGGGTAGGCCATGATGTGGACCACCTCCTACTGAACGCAACTTCCATGTTCCCCATTTCCTTTCATTTACATTCATGGTGGGTGCCATGGCCTCCATGGCAGGCGCCACCTTTGGACGATGTTCCCCCCCCTCCAAAGGAGTTGGGGGGCATTCCTGTAATTTCCTGCATTCTTCATCCTCTATAAATAGAAGTTCTTGATTTCATTTCAATTCACTCAAGCTTAGTTGCAAACTTGATCCAACCAGAGTTGCGAACTTAAGCCATATAATTTCACCATTGTAAAGCGATAATTCTTCACATCGGGGAATTATTGAACTGTTGATTGAGTCTATGATCGAGTTCGTAGATTGAGTCTGTAATCGAGTTTGGAGCCCTTCGACAGAAGTTTATCCTTCCACATTTATTTTCAACTGCTATTTATTTCCAGTCGCATTTTACTTCCAGTTTGTACCAAATTTAAAACCTTCCCGTTTGGAGCAGGTTTCTATTTATATTTCCCGCACCTGCTTTTACTTTGTTTATTTCCCGCACCTGCTTTTACTTTGTTTATTTCCCACACCTGCTTTTACTTTGTTTATTTTCCACACTGCTTTTACTTTGTTTATTTCCCGCACCTGCTTTTACTTTGTTTATTTTCTGCACTGCTTTTACTTTGTTTATTTCCCGCACCGCACTTTAAATTATTTACTTTCTCGCATGATTTATTTTAACATGTCTGTTTACATTCCCATGTCAGGCTGAACCTTACTGGGCTAGAATGTAAGGAATCTAGTTAGATCGACATTCCAAATAATGTGTCAATAGAAATGCTTATGGGCTATTTTGGTTTTTAATACGAGTTTTCTATACTTTATTGTTGTTGGGTAAGATCGAAAGTCGTTCATCCCTTTGTTAAACTCGGTTAGTTCTAACTGGTCAAAGGAAGCAAAAGCGCTTTGTCCGGTTAGTTAGGGATTTTTATTATCAAAGAAATCAATTTTGAAACTATTTTCGGACGCGTTTATAGGGTTAAAGTTAGGTCCCCTTTTTATTAGAAATTCCAAATCAAAATACTTTTCAACTTGGTCAAGTACTTTATTTCTTAAAAATAGGTTTATTACTTTAACGCAATGCGCGCCTTTTTATAAGTGACGATAAGAAGGTCTGATTAGAGAGTAAACTCGGTTCTGATTATGCAAAAGCGACAGTTCCTGTTAAATTAGTTCTTTTCTTTAGTTGAAAATATTGCCCTATAAGTAGTTCTATTCCGAAGCATTGCGAATATCATCTGACTATGTGAATTACATTCGACCCTGCTTTTATATCTGAAGTTTATTTCTCCGCACTTTACTTTCTTGCATGCTCAATTCCCTGTTTAATATTGACTTAGCTAAACACCGTTACAATAGGAAACGATAGATTGACGATTGGTCTCTGTGGATCGATAATCTTTTATATTACTCTGACGCGATTCGTACACTTGCAAATACACCGCATCAATTCCTGTTTTGTTGTTTGAGGGGAAATCCGCTGGGGAAGATTGGATTTGGCTTGAGAAATATTTATGGAGAATGTTGATTTCTAGTTGCGGAAAAGAGTTCAGGAGTTTTAGTTGTCCGTTGCTCTACTGGGGATTTATCTCTCGATGGAAGAGAAAGGAAGTTAACAACTTGTTAGGGATAAAAAAGTTAACTGTTATCTGGTTGTCTTCCAGGATTTGCAGAAACTCACTAGGGATTGTAGAAAGGCCTACTGGGGAAGAGGGGTTGTGTTCCCTTGACTTGTGATAGTCTGAGAGACAAATTCAAGCCGGGGAATCTTTAGTTTGTGGGGGAAATAAACCTTGTTGTCAATCTGCTGGAGAGGTGTTTTCCCTTGGCAGAATTCCTCGAGGATTCTTATTGAGACCAAATTAGCTAGGAAGAAGGTTTTCCAGAGATGGAAACTCTGGTTAAGGATTGCCTGGATCCAACTTTGTGGGGATATCCATAAATTTTTCCTTGAGGGGTTTGTACCCTTATTTTTGAAGATTATTCTGTGGGGATAACCTTATAGAGATGACTCTATGGAGACTTCACTGAGGATCACTGTAACACCCCAATTCTACCCGACAATATAATGTAAATCAGAGTTATAAAAATTATGCAACTGAATCAGGATGCCACAAATTCAACTTAAAAACCATTTCATTCAACATGGATACATAACACTTTAAAACTTTGGATGAACCAACAGCAAAATAAATTAATCTTTTAAATTAACAACTTGAACAACTACGCAGTGGAATCATAATAACATCTTTATCCAACATTAAGCAACTTTTGAATAACAAGTACTTAACCTTAATCATATTAAAGTTCAACAATTGAAATAATCAACAACTAAACATCAAGCGTTCATCCCCCCGAGTGTTACGTATCAGACAATGACTCCGACTCGAACTACCGAAGGTAAACCGCCTTCACTCTGGATTACCTGCACGTTACCAACATCAGGGTAACATTCAAAGAGAAGGGGTGAGATATCAAACATTAGAATAGAACGTATGATAAATATTATATTAGAATCAGTTCATACAAAAATCACCACTTCACAACAACCATCACAACAGGATATCAACAAAAATATAACAATTAATTCATCAACACAACAACACAATCATACAACTTAGAATGCGACTCAATACTATGCGAATGCATGTGGTACCATTGGAGCAGAACTCCCATGTTAAAAACTTGCCAATTAATAGAGACATCAACAAGACTTAAGCCTCCTTCGCAGTTTGCCAATCCAGGCCATCACAGAGTATGCAAATGTATATGAATGCACTATCACATACTCACAACAATCAATATTCATCGCAAAGGCCTAAGCCCACATCACCATTATTACCAATAAATAGAGTTAATTCACCGTCATTTAAACTTCCCTGCAACTTCGCATTATCAACAAGATTCCACAACAGCAATCATAATATCACAACAACTCAACATAAATTAACATTAATCAACGATTCAGTCAGTAACATCATCAAAAAACAACTTAACAATAATTTCACACATCACTGGTAACGACCAAAACACAGTATGTACGGGCAAAAGGGAAGGGAACTATGTGCCCCTCAACATGCACAACAACTAGGACAACATGGAAACTAAATCACACTCCTCGACACGCACAGGGAAAACCGGGTAACTACCAACTTATGCTCCTCGACATATCCTGCAACCTAATACTGCTTGACAATGCAGCACATACTCTCCCCGACACGCCTCACAGCCTAATATGCCGCTCGATACGTAACACCATCAGCATCCTCCTCGACCACTAGTTTGGCCAACATCATATACACAACACAACGTCTTAACGAACACACCACTATAATTCCTAACACCCGGCCAACCGCTTGGAATAACACAACAACGGGCAACTATATTACTATTGACAAATTCATCAACATACAAGACAGTCACACTGAACCTCACTAAAATGACCACTTCAACAATTATCAACTTTTCCTGCCAATCGCTCGGAATAACCTAATGTCCTAACAACCAGAAATCAACTATTCTAACCTATCCATCAATTAACCGGGCAGTCACACAGATACATCATACTTCTACAACACAAAATCGGGCATATCCCTGTAACATCTCCATTAACCAACCATACAATATTCTTCCCAATGACCACAACATGAATAAAACGGGAAACTTCGATAGCAATTCAGAAACATCGATGCACATCATGTTTACAAACGTTCAATTCCCACATAATACTCATCATAAGTCCCATTATAAGGTCAGAACCTCACCCTTACCTGGATTAAAGGTTTCTCAACCAAAGCTTCATCCATAATCCTTGATTTGCTCTTGCTCGACACCGGGCAGCTTGCTCCTCGTCCGCGCAGCTCTACCGGTTAGCGTACAAAATCTTTATTCTCCAACTAAAATAAATCCTTGTGTTATCTTCTCCTTATATATCAGTTCTTAATGGGCCTAACCTACACCCCCACTTTACTACTTCTAACAAATAGCTTAAGCCCAACATTATATATATTCCCTTAATTCCAACAATATAATTATTATTAATCAACTAATTAATTAATTAATAAAAATCCAACAACTTATACCAATGGTCCACAATAATACACAACTTCACCATTATTCCAAAATAATCTAATTAAATAAATAATTAAATCAAATTACAGGCGTTACAATTCTCCCCCACTTAGAATATTTTCTTCCTCGAAAATTTACCTTGTTCAAACAACTCAGGATAGGAGTCCCGCATCTTGATTTCCAACTCCCAAGTCATGCTTTCTCCAGCAGCTCCTAACCAAACTACTTTCACCAAAGCAATCTCATTGCCTCTCAGAGTCTTCATTTCACGATCCGCGATTCGTACAGGCATCATCTTAACAATAAGATTATCCCGTACTTGCAGATCATCTATATGAATCACATGAGATAGATATGAAATATACTTCCGGAGTTGTGACACATGAAACACATCATGCAAATTCGACAGGTTAGGCGGTAAAGCTACTCTATAAGCAACATTACCAACTCTTTCCAAAATCTGATATGGACCAATAAAACGAGAAGTAAACTTCTTAGACTTCAATGCTCGCCCAACACCAGTTACAGGTGTAACTCACAAAAACACATGGTCACCTGCTTGGAATTCTAAGTCCTTCATTTGTCATGATAACTCTTATGTCTACTTTGGGAAGCTTTCATCTTTTATCGAATCAACTTCACCTTCTCAGTAGTCTCACGAACAAGTTCAGGTCCAAGCACTACACTTTCCCCAGATTCATGCCAACATAAAAGAGTTCTATATCTCCGACCATACAACGCCTCAAAAGGTGCCATCCCAATACTAGAATGGTAACTGTTATTATAAGTGAACTCTATCAACGGAAGATAAGTATCCCACAAACCTCCCTACTCAAGAACAAATGCTCTCAACAAATCTTCCAACGATTGAATAGTCCGTTCAGTCTGACCATCCGTATGAGGATGATACGCCGAACTCAACCTTAACTTAGAACCCAGTGCTTCTTGAAAAATCTTCCAAAAATCATAAGTAAACCTCAGATCTATAGCTGAAACAATGCACAAAGGAATACCATGCAACTTCACAATTACACTAGTGTAAATCTCAGCCAACTTCGACACTGGAAAATTGATGTTAATAGGAATAAAATGAGACGACTTCATAAGCCTATCAACAATCACCCAAATCAAATCATGACCTCTTAAAGTATTAGGTAACCCCGTCACAAAGTCCATCGAAATGATATCCCATTTCCGTTCTGGAACTTCTAACGGTTGCATCAACCCTGTAGGCTTCTGATGCTCAACTTTTGACTTCTGACAAGTCAAACATGCATACACGAACTGAGCCACATCACTATTCATTCCATGCCACCAAAACAAATTCTTCAAATCCTGATACATCTTTGTAGCTCCTGGATGAGTACTCAACTTGCTTCTATGGCTCTCCTCAAGAATCACTTTCTTCATCTCTGCATTTTCAGGAATACAAATCCAATTACGAAATCTCAACACACCTTGCGCATCTAACTTAAAGTCACTATTCTCATACTGATCAAATAAATACTTTAAGCTCTTATGGTCACTAAACACTTTAAATCTAGAACTATAAAGATAATTCCTCCAAATTTTCAACACAAAAACAACTGCAACAAGCTCTAAATCATGCGTAGGATAGTTCTTCTCATGAGTCCTCAACTGCTTTGACGCATAAGCAACTACCTTATCATTCTGCATAAGCACACCTCCTAAACCCATCTTAGAAGCATCACAATATACCACAAAAGGTTCTCCTAGATTAGGTAACGTCAAAATCGGAGCTGACGTCAATCTCCTCTTCAACTTTGTAAAACTTTCTTCGCACTGAGCATCCCGCATAAATGCTCTACCTTTACAAGTCAACTAAGTCAACTGAAGTGCCAACTTAGGAAAACCTTCGATAAACCTTCTATAGTAACCAGTTAATCCCAAAAAGCTTCTAATCTCGATAGCCGACTTTGGAGTTTCTCATTGCAACACAGCATCTACTTTCGATGTATCTACAACAATGCCACTATCTGAGATCACATGACCAAGAAAACTAACCTCCTTTAACCAAAATTCACACTTAGACCTCTTTGCATACAACTTCTTCTCTTTCAAAACTTGCAATACTACTCTTAAGTGTTCTGCATGCTCTTCTTCTGACTAAGAGTAAATCAAAATATCATCAATGAACACCACCACAAATCGATCCAAATAAGTATGAAAGATATGATTCATATACTCCATGAATACTCCCGGCATGTTGGTAACACCGAAAGGCATCACCGAATACTCATAGTGTCTATAACACGTTCTGAAAGCCGTCTTCTGGATATCCTCATACTTCACCTTAATCTGATGGTAACCTGACCTTAAATCAATATTACTGAACACACGAGCATCCACCAATTGATCCATCAAGTCATCTATTCTTGGAAGCGAATACTTGTTCTTAATCGTTACTTTATTCAACTATCTATAATCAACACATAGCCTCATACTTCCATCTTTCTTCTTTACTAGCAACACTGGAGCTCCCCACGGCGATACACTTGGTCTTACAAACTTCTTTTCAAGTAACTCTTCCAATTGCTTCTTTAATTTTGACAATTCAGATGCAGACATCCTTATGGTGCCATAGACACAGCTCTTGTACCAGGTACAAGATCAATAGCAAATTCAACCTCCTTCCCTGGCGGTATATCGGGAATTTCATCAGGTAAAACTTCAAGAAATTCACGCACCACTTACAATTCCTCAATTATAGCTTGAGTCTCGACAGATAGAGACGCCATCAACGAAAACATCTGAGCTTCTTCTTGCATTAGCTTCTGCAACTGTCTAGCAGACAACAAACTATTTTCCTCTTCTTCTAGAGTAGAAAACCTCACAGACTTACTATAGCAGTTAATATGAACATAGTTACGCTCTAACCAATTCATACCCAGAATCACATCCAACCCTCTTAAAGGCAAACAAACCAAATCAACAGCAAAGTCCCTATCAAAAATCGAAAAAGGAAAATTTAAACACACAAAATAAGTAGTCACTGACCCCTTGCTAGAGTGTCAATGACCATCTCTCCATTCAAAGAAGATAACATAAGACCCAATCTTTCAACACAATCAGCAACAATAAAGCAATGAGTAGCACCGATATCAATAATAGTAATTAAAGGAGTAATATTAATGAAACATGTACCTCTAATGAGTATGTCCTCAGTAGCCATCTGATCCTCAACCAAAGCGAACACTTTACTACTGGCTTGCGCCTTCTTCGGTTTCTGACACTGACTACCAATGTTTCCCTCTTCTCCATAATTGAAACAAATCACCTCCTTATGCTTGCACTCAAATACAACATGTCCATTCTTACCACAACAGAAACACCTTTTCACCTCAGTAGTACACACATTACTCTTATGCCTAGGTTTTCCACATTTGAAACAAACCACACCAGTATGAGCATCTCCCCCACTAGTCTTCTGACCCTAAGCAGCTTTCTGTTTACCTTTACCAACTGGGGTATCAAAAGGCTTACCATAATTCTGTTGGTGCTTACCCCTCTTCTCACTGATAATCTTGTAATGAGCATTATTATCCTCTTCATAAATTCTGCAACTATCAATCAGATCGGCAAAGACACAGATCTTCTAGTATCCAACTGCCTTCTTGATCTCTGGGCGCAACCTGTTCTCAAACTTGATGCACTTCAAAAACTCAGCATTTGCCTCACTATAGTGCGGATAAAAATTAGCCAACCTAGAAAACTTGGCAGCATACTCTATAACCGACATACTTCCTTGCTTCAACTCAAGAAACTCGATTTCCTTCTTGCTACGAACGTCTTCAGGAAAATACTTCCTCGGAAATTCTCTATGAAACATATCCCAAGTAACATTTTCACCTGCAACTTCCAACCTCTGACACGTCTCTAGCCACTAGTCATCAACTTCGACTGCTAGCATATGAGTATCATATCCAACCTTCTGCGTTGGAGTGCATTCCATCACACGGAAGATTCTCTCAATCTCCTTCAACCAATCCAACGCTCCGTCAGGATCATACTTTCCCTTAAACGTAGGCAGATTCTCCCTCTAGAAAGTCTCCAAACTACGACATCTTCCCGTCGGCATTCGGCTGATTCTTCATCGCATGCGCCATTGCATCTAAAGCAACAGGAAGTGCAGCATCATTCCTTCCAACCATCTCAACTTATCACTACATCATAAACAACGATTAGAACTCGAGGTAACAATACTCGATTGTTAAACAAAACTACGACTCGACAACTTGGTTGGGCGGACCAACTTTGCTCTAGTACCAACTTTGTAACACCCCAATTATACCCGAAAATATAATGTAAATCAGAGTTATAAAAATTATGTAACCGAATCAGGATGCCACAAATTCAACTTAAAAACCATTGCATTCAACATGGATACATAACACTTTAAAACTTTGGATGAACCAACCGCAAAATAAATTAATCTTTTAAATCAACAACTTGAACAACTACGCAGCGGAATCATAATAATATCTTTATCCAACATTAAGCAACTTATGAATAACAAGTACTTAACCACAATCATCTTAAAGTTCAACAATTGAAATAATAAAAAACTAAACATCAAGCATTCATCCCCCCGAGTATTACGCATCAGAGCAATGACACCGACTCAAACTACTGAAGGTAAACCACCTTCACTCTGGATTACATGCACGTTACCAACATCAGGGTAACATTCAAACAGAAGGGGTGAGATATTGAACATTATAATAGAACGTATGATAAATATTATATTAGAATCAGTTCATGCAAAAATCACCACTTCACAACAACCATCACAATAGGATATCAACAAAATACAATAATTAACTCATCAACACAACAACTCAATCATACTACTCAGAATGTGACTCAATATTATGCGAATGCATGTGGTACCATTGGAGCAAAACTCCCATCTTAAAAACTTGCCAATTAATAGAGGCATCAATAAGGCATAAGCCTCCTTCGCAGTTTTCCAATTCAGGCCATCACAGAGTATGCAAATGTATACGAATGCACTATCACATACTCACAACAGTCATCACTCATCGCAAAGGCCTAAGCCTACATCACCATTATTACCAATAAATAGAGGTAATTCATCATCATCTAAAATTCCCTGCAACTTCACATTATCAACAAGATTCCACAACAGTAATAATATCACAACAACTCAACATAAATCAACATTAATGAACGATTTAGTCAGTAACATCATCAAACAACAACTTAACAATAATTTCACACATCACTAGTAACGACCAAAGCACAACATGTACGGGCAAAAGGGATAGGGAGCTACGTGCCCCTCGACATGCACAACAACTAGGACAACATGGCAACTAAATCACACTCCTCAACACGCACAAGGAAAATAGGGTAACGACCAACTTATGCTCCTTAACATGTCCTACAACCTAATAATGCTCGACAATGCACCACATACCCTTCTCGACATGCCTCACAACCTAATATGCCGCTCGGTACTTAACACCATCAGCATCCTCCTTAACCACTAGTTTGGCCAACATCACATACACAACACAACGTCTTAACACCACACCATTACAATTCCTAACATTCGGCCAACCGCTCAGAATAACACAGCAATGGGAAACTATATTACTATCGATAGATTCATCAACATACAAGACAATCACACTGAACCTCCCTATAACAACCACTTCAATAATTATCAAATTTTCCTGCCAATCGCTCGGAATAACCTAACATTCTAACGACCAGAAATCAACTATCCTAATGTATCCATCGATTAATCGGGCAGTCACACAGATACACCATACAACTACAACACATAATCGGGAAACTCCCTGTAACGTCTCCATTAACCAGTCATACAGTATTCTTCCCAACGACCACAACATGAATAAAATGGGCAACTTCGATAGCAATTCAGAAACATCAACGCACAACATGTTTACAAATGGCCAATTCCCATATAATACTCATCATAAGTCCCATTATAAGGTCAGAACCCCACCCTTACCTGGATTGAAGGTCGCTCAACCAATGCTTCGTCCGTAATCCTTGATTTGCTCTTGCTCGACATCGGGCAGCTTTCTCCTCGTTCGCGCAGCTCTACCGGTCAGCGCACAGAATCCTTATTCTCCAACTAAAATAAACCCTTGTGTTAGCTTCTCCTTGTATATTAGTTCTTAATGGGCCTAACCTACACCCCCACTTTACTACTTCTAACAAATAGCTTAAGCCCAACATTATATATATTCCCTTAATTCCAACAATATAATTATTATTAATCAACTAATTAATTAATTAATAATAATCCAACAACTTATACCAATGATATTCAATAATAAACAACTTCACCATTATTCCAAAATAATCTAATTAAATAAATAATTAAATTAAATTACGGGCGTTACAATCACCCTATGAAAAGGACTTTGTGGGAATTTGTCATTGCCCCAAGTAGTAAGTGTTGTAGTACTGCCAGAAAATGTTTGCTTGACCGTACATAATCCCTTGCTGGAATTTATGTGCAATTCCCCAAGTGATTTGAATGCAGACCTTCCCCTGGTTATTCAGCACTTCTTGGGAGATTTCTTGGAATCTTGACTTGACTGCCCCCAGATGAGTTGGACGGTGACATGTCATTCCCCCTTGCTTATAGTAGATTTGTCTTTGGAAGTGTCATCCCATTTGAAGTGATTTTGTTCACTGAGAGAGTTTTTGTTTGCTGGATATTCGTCGTGTGAGTCTCTCTGTTGTCAAACAAGTAGCTATATGCAAACAGCGATATTCAAAGTAATGCAAAGTTTATGCTTGTCTTGAAGTTTTGAAAATTCATTTAGCAGATAAAAGAATTTTTGTAAGAATATGAATTCAACTCAGGATTTAGAGTAAGCCTTATAGGAGTCAGGATACCTTTTGTAACAATATGCTTTTGAACTAACCCATGCTTCAATTAGGACTTTTGAAGGGTTGTAGCATGACTTGGTTCACAGTTTAAGAAACAAAGGATAAGGCTCAAAGTGTATTTGTACCCTCCAGTTCTTCGTGATGTTCTTCAGTCCTAAACTCAGTTAATTATGCGTTTGAATTCCAATTGAGTCTAAAATGACATTTTGGTGATGGTTCAGACAAGTTAAGTTTGTCGGAAGGCAGTCATTTTTGCAACATCTTTCGTGTTGTTAAGGATTTGTAGCATTCTCTTTTTTTATTTATTTATTATCCCTGATTTTCGCCTGATTGTTCTCGTTTTAAGATTACAGTCAGCGGAATGCCCCGGTTTTTTTCTTAAGTCTCCTTCGTAGGTTTTGACTTAGCGTGCTTTTGTTTTGAGAGATAATGACTGCCTATTTTATAGGGAACCATCATCGTCTTTTGACTTAGAAGGACATTTTCATTGTCATTTATTGTGTATGAAGTGAAAGCTTGCGACTGAACATGCATTTGAATTAACTGAGAGACTACCATGCCCCAGGTTTTGATTAAAGGTTTTAATTTGTGTGAAAACTAAACTACTTCTTTTGCTCAAATGGGTTGAGTAGGGATTATCTTCCTTATAACTCTAGTGTTTAGGGTTTGAAAGAAACGCCTGTACATCATCAGCAAGGTCTGTCCAAAAGCATATTGTATGAGATTATGGCATTATTTTCGTCATCCTCCCTCTAAAGGCTTGCAACTTTTAAAACAAGAGTCGAATATCATAAAGGGAGTAAGAAGCATAGTTTAAATGAAAATGAATGGATTAATTCAAGACAAACATATGCAATGCATTAATGAAACAAAGTTTGACATTAATAGATAAGTGTTTGAACAACAAAAGAGATTACAATTGAAAATTCAAAAATGAAATAAACATTCTCAATTTTAGCCATGATTTGGCATGGGAGCAGTGATCACATTGGGAGCCTTAGGAGGGTAAAATTTGATCTCCTTGTTGTCAATTAAATCTTGAATCTTGTTCTTCAAAGTCCACCAGATGTCGGTGTCGTGTCCAGGACTATCAGAATGGTAGGTACATCTTACATTTGGATTATACTTAGGAGAGGAGGTATATGGGTTTTGAGGAGGATCCCTTAGTGTAATCAGCTCTGCTTTCAGCAAATATTGTAACGCTTGAGACAATGACATATTAATCTTAGCGTATTGCCTTTCTTGGTACTTTAACCTACGCTTATTGCCTTGTCGTTGTTGAATGGGTGTAAGATTACAGATCAGGATTGCCCCCACGTGTTGGTCGTGGTTACTCTGGTTACGACCTTTTTGACCGTACGCAGCATCAGGATCTTTCTTCCCATTGAAAGGTTGTTTCCCTGCACTTGAATATGCACCCCTTTGGATTTTACCACTTTTGATGCCATCTTCGACTCTTTTGCCAGTCAGTATTAGCTCGGTGAACCCGACCGAGGAGATTCCAATTAGGTGATTGAAAAAAGGTCCCATCAAAGTTCCCATAAAGATGTCAATCAACTCCCTGTCCGTTAAGGGTGGCTGCACTCTGCCTGCCAAGTCTCTCCATTTTTGGGCATATTCTTTGAAGCCCTCGTGGGAACCCATGGTCATATGCTGCAACTGCACGTGAGTTGGTGCCAGATTAGTGTTGTATTGGTACTGCTTGTAGAAAGCAGCAGCTAGATCCTCCCAGGTGTGGATGCGAGAACCTTCCAATTGATAGAACCATTCAAGTTGAGTCTCAACTAGACTCTCTTGGAAGAAATGGACCCAGAGTTTCTGATCAATAGTGTATGGTTGAATCTTGCAGACATAAGATCGCAGATGTACTTTAGGACAAAAGACCCCATCATACTTGGCAAAAGCAGGAATCTTGAATTTCGGTGGGATGACCACTCCAGAAACCAATCCCATTTCTTCAAAGTCCAGACCAGGTACTCTCTAGATTTCCACGGTGTTGAGGCGATCCTCCAGTTGTTTGTATTTTTGTCTGCAGGAGGATACTGCTCTTCAGCATAGTCTGCCTCTTCTTTGTTAGACCCCATACTGTGGTCCCCTTCTTTTGTCTGATTGTCTCTCTCATTTAACAGAGTTGCGGATTCTAGAGCTCGCTCTGTTGATCTTCTGAACCTTCTTCCCAAATTCAGGATGCCCACTGACTTCTTTGTCTTTTTCTTCTTGTCTTTGAGAAGAAGAGTCTTCAGGTCCTCTTACCCTTTAGCTAAAGTCAGGAACATTTGTTGGAATTGAGCATTTTGTTCTTGAAGATCCTTCACTGTTTGTTCCATATCCATCTTACTGAAATAAACAGTAGGAAGATAAGGAAACCTGTGTGGGAGAAACCTGGCATGATATGATGCATGGTATGTGGATGGATGTTTTCAAGGATCTCACAGGGTAAACACAAGAAGATGTTAGAAGTTAAATTTTGATCAACAACTTTGATTGGAGAACTTCGTATCGATGGATGTCCTTCCACGAGAATCAAGCTCACCATGTCAAGTGGATCATAGCCCTTGACTCAATTTACCTTGCTTTGGTCATTGACGGTGTTTGATTAGAGAATGAATCCACTTGCCCCTTGATAGGCGTCTGGTTCAACATGGCCCTGCATCATAGGCCCTTGAGATCCTTCAAATGGTTATTGAAAATGCTATGGTATAATGTCACAATTTTATGTACAAGTATGCAAAGCAAGCAAGTTGTTATGTACAAATATTCATATACATGCAAAGCAAAACAAGTCCTCGGGTTTAGGCTTGCATGGAGTTTGTAGGTAAGTACCCTCTTGAATTTTAGTTGGCTCAACCTGTCTTAGAAAGTAATCGGATTCTAGGGGATCTCAATATCACTGATCTTTCTTCATCGGGCATTATTTCAGCACAAGCCTCTTTATTGGCGACCAAAATATCCCGAAATTCAGATCTCAATGAGCGTAGCATCGAGTATCAACCAACTTCGGACTGCACCAAAGCCGGCTATCTCACTACTTCCTAATGGCCAAGTTGTTCAATTAAGGTCCTAAGGTCAGTTAGTGCTTCATGACACCACACAACAGCCTCATATTCTCCTTGACAACTCAAGGGATACCGGTACCAACAAATGTGTCACACTAACGGAGCTATCGCTTCAACCATGTCGGTATACCCCGTACAGTTTCCACAATTTATTGCTACTTACCTAAAATGTGCCCCAGATCCGGGTAGAGGATAAAAAAAACCCAATCAAGGAACCAATGTAAAGCATACAAGTCAAACAAGGAAAGCAAGTAAAGGTGATCTAGCCCTAAGGTAACCCCATTTTTACTCTTCTCCCCCAGTAGAGTCGCCAGTTTTGTAACACGGTGGGAGAACTGACTTGGGTATTTTATGTTTGATCGCAATTGTTGCGGATAGCAAGAGTCACCACCGACTTTTCTTTTATCCAATAAGGAAAGGGTGAAAAGAACAGGAAAGACCTTTCGAGATTATTTCTTGAGTTCGGGGGGGGGGGGGGGGGGGGGTAGGTTATGAAAAGGGAAGGTGTTAGAACCCTTTTCATCCGTAGTTATCTACGGGCTCTTAGTTGCTTGCTAAATCACTTGCTTTGTTTGAAAATGTGCTTTATGGTGTGGGTTTGAGATTATTTTTAAAATGTCTTTGTAATGATTCCCGTTTCTAAATGCATACAAAGTGTTGGTTTTGAAAATAGTTCAAAAAGGTGTTTGTGGAAGATATTTTTTGAAGGGGATTTTGAAAAGTTCCTTTGTAATGACTCTCGTCTCTATAAGAATGTGTACAAAGAGCTTTGTCTTTTGAAAATGTTTCAATTGAAAGTGTTGGTGTGGAAATGATTTTTTGTCGTGAGCAAGCGAGCAACTATGAGCATCCTATTTACTCAAATGGTCTAAGTTCTTTTCCTCCTCCTTTAGATGTTGTTATCTTACCATTGATTAATAAGAAACCTCATCGTTGGATGTGAAGGGATGGGCGTGGGTCATTTGTATAGTCATAGAAGGAAACCTATAAGACGTTTTAGCAATTTTGTTAGGGACTAGATCGTTTACCGAAGGAAATATCGAGGGTCATCGAGGGACTATGATCTTTTATCGAGGGTCTTTTCTAAAATGCCCATATTCGAGGGACATGAATACTTTCCGAGGCAACAAGTGAGGTTACCCTAGAGGTGCATGTGTGTGCATGGTGTGTTTGATTACATGCATTTAGTCTTTGATTAGGGTGGTCTACTTGTTGGTTTTATCTTTCCATACATCCTAATTACTAACATTTGTATAAAGCGATAAAAATGCAGAAAATAAATATCCTACACTATTACAACCATATTGAATAGCAAGAAAATGTAAAGACAAAACAAAATAAAAGAAGGGAAAATAAGCTTTTTCGATCCAGGCAGCAGCGTCCTTTGATTCTGCTCTTCTTGGCTTCTTTCGATTTGGGCCTATAAGTTGGGACGAGATGCGCTCTTCGATCCTGCCCTTTCCTTCCTCTTTCGATTGGGGCCTGGAAGTCAGTGTGGACACCCTTTGTTTCTCCCTTCTAGCTCCTTCGTTTGGACTATGAAGCAATATGGGGCGAAGCTTGAGGCTTCGTTTCACACAAGACTCCTTCTTTCGTGTGGGGTCTATACATGTTAGTTCTACCACAGATTTGGACAAGAAAAACAAACGAAAAGGGCATAAACGAAAAGTAAACAAATGTTATGTACATGCTTGAAACGAAAGAGTTAAGGTCTGGGAACTTACCTTGCTTCTGAATTTGGTGCTTCTGGACCTTAGGTGATTGGACTGGATGCTCCTGGATTCGAAGGAAAGAAACAAGTGTGATGTTTCTTTGACTGGATTTGAAGGTTAGAAAGAGTGGGGTTGTGTTTGTAATTTTTGGATTCGAAAGAGAAGAACAGGTGTAGTGTTCCTTCTGCTGGATTCGAAAGAAAGGCAAAGCGTGGGGTTACTCCTGGATTCGAAAGGGAAAAGAAACATGTGTTGTGTTTCTAGTGTTAGATTCGAAAGGGACAAAAACAAAGGTATGGTCTTTTGATTCTGGTTTTGATAATGTGCTAAGTGTTTGATGATTTTCACACAATCAAAGTTTCCAACTATCAAAAACCTCTGGATGTGTTGTCCAGCCCCCTTAGACGTGTTATAGAGCCTCTTATTTATAGATGAAGTTGGCTGAGGTTTAGGAGAGAAAATAAAAGAATTTGAACAAATTGGGTATACTATTTTTGTAGCTTTCGAGGGGCAGTATTCGTATGCCAAATTGGTGCAAATACAGGAGCAGTGTAGCAGGACTGTTGTGCAGTAGTTTTGGAGCGTTATGGCCAGTGCATCAGGCTTTGACTTGCAGCAAGAATCTTTAAATATTTCCTCTTTTTGTTTTGACCTCATAGGTCCAACCTTTGACCAGGCTCCTCTCGAGACATCAATATTTATTTCCAATCAAAGTGTCTTTCGAATGGGCCATTTTTGTGCATCCTTCGAAGGGGCCAGTTGTGAGTGTCATAGTGCAAAAACTGTGTGTGTCAAAATAAACTGTTTCCAAGGGAGATACTGCCAAGACGAAACTGGCGTGAAAGTATCCAATGCTTTATGGGTGCCATTGCCTTGTGAATGCTAGCCATGGAGAAGCTTTTGCCTTGTGCATGCTGGCTTGAAGGGAGTCCTGGCTTTTGTAAATTGAAGGAATCATGCAAAGGGCAAATGGATTCTAAATCAAAGGAAAGTTGCAGAAGGCCATTGCCATATGCACCAAAAGCCATCTTGTAAGGGGTCATTGGTGTAATCAAAGCTTGCATGCAGGAGGTCCCTGCTTTATGAATCAAAGGAAAACTTCCAGAAGGCCAATGCCTTCTGAATCGAATGAAGCTTTCAGAAGGTCATTTTCTTCTGAATCCAAGGAAGCCAGTATAAAGCTACTACCTTCTTAATCAAAGGACACCAACATGAGGCCCTTCCCTTTTTGAATTGAAGGAGGCTGTTTCACATGCCCAGTCGAAGCTAGTTGAAGATAGGTGTTTCCTGCCCTGTGGATTGAAGCTAGTTGTTTAGAAGGAAACCTTTTTCCTTGTGAATCGAGGCATGCAGAAGGAAGGAGTTTCCTTATGGATCGAAGGAGGCACAAAGGATGCTATTGTCTTATGGATCGAAGGAAGCATGAAGGAGACCAAAGTCCAATCGAAGCAGTCTTGAAAGAGACTAAAGTCCAAACGAAGTAAGGGGAATCGAAGAAGGCTTGAAGGAGACCAAAGTCCAATTGAATCCTTGTGAATCGAAGTAAACTTGTTTTTTCTCCAATTTTGTCAAAAAGATTATTTTTATCTGCTTCGCCCTTTTTTAACAATTTCCTCTTTAACTTGATGCTGGAAAATCCAATTGTACTTGTGCAAACTTGGATTTTTAAGAATCCTTGTGAGAAATTCCTTGAGAAAAGAGAGAGAAAACTTTGGGGTACAACATCCCCCTTTTCTTAGAATTTTCATAGGTTCTATTTATAGTTTAGGTTTTAGATAGATTAGGAAAATGTTTTATGATTATTGTTACTTTTGTAATCTTGTTAGGAATTAGCAGATTTTATTTTGTTTTTAGGGACTCGATTTGATTTATTGATTGATTTAGAAATTTTTTGTGTAATTTGGGTCTTGTAATCAGTATTTGGACTTGTTATTGTATAAGTTCGTTTTTAGTGAATAAACATGAATATTTATTTTCAGATCTGATTTAATCCAAGATTTGATTTTATGAAGATCTTGTTTCGTTTTAGTCTCAGATGCATTTTTCTTTGTTGAATCTGTGCACTGTGCATTTATTAGGTTTGGTTTCTGGGCTTGAAGAGGTTGTCTTAGTAAATAATAAAAATAGTGGTGCAAATTATGGTTTCCCTCGCCACGTTGACTTGGGTCAATAAAAACTAAAATATAATTTTTTAAAATGAACAACAGTAATTATAGTAATAATAATAAAATAAGTATTAATAATATAAATAGATAAAAAATAATGTTTACTAAATAATAATAAAACAATATAAGTCCTCAAAAATTCCAGACTGGGCCAATATTGTTCAGTTATTGGTCCCTTCAAAACACACCCTCCCTTTGTCAAAACACATCAACTCCTATATGGGCCATCATATTTTGATGACCCAAAACGTCACTCCTTTCTATCTTGGACCAGGCCAACAAAATTGTCTTGACGGGCCATCAGATTTTGATGGTCCATTTAAGATAATACACCCCTCTCCATTAATTAGCAAACTTTAAACCTTGATGGGCCTATGTCTCAAAACAATTCTTAATGGGCCTAAAAAAATTATACGATTTTTTCCTGATTTAAAAAAAACCATGAACCCTTTATTAAAACACACCCCTCTCTTTTACTTGTATAAACCCTTAAGTAGATTATCAACCTTACATGAGCCTTTCTGATTTAGAAGGCCCATGATCTCTTTTGTTAAACACATTCCCCTTTTGTCAACTTACACCTCCCAATAGTTTGTCAACAATAAAAGAATAACATTAATGAGGAATTATTTTTAGAAACTCATAAGGCAAATTTGGGGTATGACACATGTCCTTGAGGTCATTGCAGACTCTCCTTCGACGCTCTCGCCATCATCAGATCTGATCCTGCAACTTGAGTCCAATCTTCCGATTGCTCTTCGAAAAGGTATACGTGAAACATGAAATCCTTCTCCACATTATACTGATTTATGCTTTCACCATCTTTCCCCTTTGCAGTATACTTGTTTGTCTTCTTTGTCTTCTATTTCTATCCCTAACACTTTAGGTGAAGCATTATCTCACCTTGAGTGGAGGAAGACAATGATTGATGAAATGTGTGCTACTCAAAGCAGTAGTACTTGGGAACTGGTTCCTATACCCCCTGAAAAATATTTAGTAGGTTTTAATTGGCTTTATACAGTGAAAGTTAGTCCAAATGGTAAGATTTATCAATTTAAAGCTCGTTTGGTATCCAAAGGATACACTCATATTTTTGAGTTGGATTATAGTGATACATTCTCGCCTGTAGCCAAGATGGTATTTGTTAGACTTCTTCTAGCCATTGCAGCCATTCGACATTGGCCTCTTCACCAACTTGACATCAAAAATGCATTTTTACATGGTGATATTGAAGAGAAAGTATATATGGAGCAACCACCTAGGTTTGTTTCTCAGGAGGAGTCATCAAATATGGTTTGTAGGCTACATAAGTCTCTTTATAGTCTTAAGCAATCTCTGAGAGCTTGGTTTGGCAAATTTAGCACTGTAGTACAACAATTTGGTATAGTCTGTAGTGAAGTTGACCATTATGTCTTTTGTCCTCATTCAGCTCAAGGGTGTATTTATCTTATTATGCATGTAGATGATATTGTAATAACTAGTAGTGATGAGCAAAGAATATTCCAGTTAAAACATCTCTTGAATCAATTCCAGACAAAAGATCTTAGTAAACTCTGGTATTTCTTGGGTATTGAGGTAGCCCAACCTAAAGATGGTTTGTTGATTTCTCAGTTGAAATATGCTATGGATATTTTGGAAGAAACAAGTTTGTTGAACGCTAAACCAACTGATACTCCTTTGTATTCAAGTGTCAAATTACTACCCAATCAGAGGGAGCCTCTATTAGACTCGGGAAGGTATAGGAGATTGGTTGGAAAGTTGAATTATCTCACAGACACTCGTCTAGACATTTCTTTTGCAGTCAATGTGATAAACCAATTCTTAAATTCCCCTTGCCAAGAACACATAGATGTTGTTATCTGAATTCTGAGATACATCAAATATGCTCCAGAAAAGGTTTAGTGTATGAAGATAAAGGATATACTCAGATAGTTGGATACTCGGATACTAATTGGGCAAGGTCACCAATTGATAGAAGATCCACCTTTGGGTATTGTGTACTTGTTGAAGGAAATCTTATATCTTGGAAAAGTAAGAAATAAAATGTAGTTGCAAGATCAAGCGCCGAGGCAGAGTATAAGGTCATGACAATGACGACATGTAAACGCATTTGGTTAAAACAGTTGCTCAAAGAACTTCAAAGTGAAGAAGCAAGACCAATGACACTTGTATGTGATAATCAAGCTGCATTGTTGCATTGCACGTTGCTTCAAATCCAGTTTTCCATAAGAGAACCAAACATATTGAGATAGACTATCACTTAAAGAAGATTGAATTTGGCCACATCGTCACAAGCTTTGTCAACTCTAATGATTAATTGGAAAATGTGTTTACAAAATTTCTGCGAAGTCCCATAACTAATTATATATGTGGCAAGCTTGTGACATTTAGCTTATATGCTCCAGCTTGATGGAGAGTGTTGATATTTGTAAATATATAGTGTTAACAATATTTGTATATAGAATAGTCCCACATAGATTATATCAGGTAATTAATTGTAATCTCTCTATATATAATAAAGTCTTCGTAGTTCTTTTCAAAAACTCACGGTTTAACCTAAATGTCTCTTAGTCTCTCCTAATTCGATAAATATAAAACTAAAAAATTTCAACTCAGCTCCATTAAACACATCCGCGTTTTTTAACAGCAGTTTGACGTCAGACACTTAAAATTACGAGATTGAAGCATATCAGAATGCAATCTAAACTAAAAAAGAATCATGGACCAAATTGAAAAACACGCCAACTTACAGGGACCAGATGACTATTTAAGCCTTTAAATAATAAATACAAATCAAAATATCGAAACATTGACAACATATTTAATATTTTAAATTATCCAAACTAAATAATAAAGTACATAATAAAATAAATGGGGCGGGTCCGGGGTGGGTACTAGTGTCCTCATTACCCGACTCGTCCCCATATTTTGTAATTAGGGAAAATTCAAACTCGAATCCAAATCCAATCAAAGTGGATTTTCCCGTCAAATTTGGGACGAGTTTGGGTCAGTACCCGCGGATATAAATTATGTTGTCATGCCTAGTTGTAGATGGTTCTGAAATATCTATGATGTGACTCCCAATCTCCCATGTCCCATGAGAAACACGATCCAAATCATCAAGGTGATGACATGTCCGACTCATGGCATGAATACTCATACACCTTCCACCTTTTTATTGCTCGACCACCCTTAAAGACTCCTCCAAAGTCATAAACAAACCATGATCACTCTCAGTAATTTTTTGTATTGCACTTTTCTGTTCATCATTACATAAATGTACCACCCTAAGATGAGACACCATACAAGAAAACACTCTTGCTCTCATCCTTGTCATTAGGACAACAGTAGAACCCTTGAAATGAAGAATGCAAACCTCTGATTTTGAAAGAAACTATTGGACAATACAAAATTTTGTCTTTCTTCATGAAATACTAAAGAAGTTTGGCTGAGAAACTTCATAAATAAAACTCACATTATAGTGTATAGACACATTTGTTAATAACATAATAAAAAGATTATAGACTTTCTCTCTAGCTTTTGGCTCTTTCTCTTTAGTTCATAACAGATTTATATTTATCTGAAAAAGATCTTACAATAAAAACAAGATAAATTACATGTAATTACAACCTGAAAACATTTAAGAAAAAAATAGGAAACCCTCAAGTACAGTAGATAAATTGATCAACTTGGCTAGGAGAAAAACAACCTTATAAAACATAAAAACCACATTAGCTAAAACATTCTCGGATCCAATAATATATCTACAAGATCCATGGAGTCTAAACATGTTCAATAACAAAAAAAAAAACAAATCTAGGGAGTGAAATTAATTTCATCCCAAAAAATGAACTTAGTCATTGTTAGCTACTGTTAAAGTTGAGTATATCATTATGATAAGCAGCAGAATCGGAAATTCGAGCATAAAATTCTAGAAGCTATCATTGAATCTTCGCCCGTTTTGTTGGGGGTACGGCAGAAAACTGATCATCTGTATTCTCATGTTCATCGGTAACTTCGGCTTCATGTGTTGCATCCTCAGAACTTTCTTTGGTGTTGCATTTTAATTTTCCAGACGTTTTCAATTTGTCTACAGGAGAGGTTACCCCAGTGTCCAAGAGTGCAGCAGAAGGCGCGTTAGAAGGGGACGAGCCCTTGCTGCCACCTATCTGTTTCTGTTTCTCAAACATCATCTGAAGATGTTTCCCTTGGTTTTCAATTTGAATCTGCAACTTTCTTTGAATCTGAATAACAGATATACAACATCAGAACATGCCAAACCATGAAAGTTCATTGGTGTTTGGTGAATAATAATGTACCTCAAGCTGTTCGTGAAGCCGTTTCTGGAGGTCCATCTGCAACCGCAATGCTTCGGTGATGCCCTTACTCCTGCAACCATAGTTCAAGGCAAGTTTATGAGCAATCTTGTTCATTCCAAGGTAAAAAAAATCTTGCGGAACAATTGTGTAAGATGGAAATGTGCATAATAAGTATCATCGAGAAAGCTAAAGAAGTTAGAAAACGACTCACGTTTTCAAGTCTAGAGATTTCATTTCTTCGATTGTACTCATCTTTTTCTCAGAAGTTTCTGCAGGTACAGAAGATCTCAGTCATCATTTACATTCTGAATCTTAAATTTTGACATAATTAGAAAGGAATGGTCTTTCGTGTTTCCTCCATGTCTTTTTATTAATCCCAACATAAGATACAAAGAAGAAAAATGCATACAGAAAAGGTATTTGAAATTGAAATGAAACACTTTGCTAGAAACTTTAGGAGGTAAAGAAGGCACACACGCAAAAAAATACTTGGTAGAAAAACCTGTCGTATGAACAATGGAGATATATACCTTCTGGCGACTCAGGTTTGTATCGGGCAGTTCTATACTTCTGAAATTAAAAGAACGAGTAATTTGCAAACAACATTAGATTAAGAATTCGACTTACACACCAACAACGGGCTTATTTAAGAGGGTGAGAAAAGATATGTGTACCTGCAGGTGGCTTTTTACATGGTAGATAGTAAGGCCGTCAACGTTCATCAGATTCAAGACACCTTTCGGAGTGGCCTCTGCATGTAAACATCACAAGACGATGACAAGAAACATTCCAGAGAGAACGACAAGAAGGATGAGATTGGGAAGAAGTAAACATACTGTCACTACCACCAAGCTGGCTGACTGCTTCCACAAAAGCCTCGTGAAGTTCTGGACTCCATCGCATTCTAGGCTTAGTTTGAGGTGCAGTCGATGCTGAAGCTGAATTACAAAGATCATTAACTTCTATAGCCGGTATATGCTGCTTCAGAGAAACCTGTGTTGCCTACATCAAAAAGTAGGATATGTTTATGCAACTTGTACAAAACGTTAATGCTCACAACAAAATTAGAATTTAAACTGTTAGCAGCAACATTGAGAAATAAACCTTCGGCGTTGGTTCAGCAACATTGTCATCACCAAGAAGCTGACTCCAATTTGGATGAGGAGTATCATCAATTGTCATTAGCTGGTCAACCCACTCCCCGAAATCAGATTTTTTGACATTGCCATCGTTCATGTAAGAAGCACTGTTTTCCACCTGATCATGCTGGACAGAAAAAATTTCAGGAAAACAAACAATATCCTGCATCGGATCTGGTCCCCATGAAATATCATCATTTTCTTGAGGATGAGAAGTGAATGTTGTTGAGTGGATTTCCGAAGACACATCGTCACCTAACGTCTGAGAAGTGAAGGGAGAATCTTGATATTGCTTATCATGCTGTGTATCAGAAGAAAAGGGGACGCCGTCAGGACATTCAGCAGCGGGCGAAGCCGAAAACGCCTGTCTATCACTTCTGATCGGATTTGATGGTGTAGCTTGCAGCAATGCAGGATTTGCAGTCAAACCACCAACAAGCGAACGATGAAAAGAATCCGAGGGTTTCATGTACGCGCTTTCCATAAGAGTGGGAAAAACAGGTGAAGATGAAGAATGCATAGCTCTTGAGGCTTCAAGTGAATCCTGATTTCAATATAAAAAACAGGTTTGTTTGTCCGTGTCCTATGTTTTTTAACATGAGCAGTGTCAAGGTGTCTGTGTCATGTCAGAGTCTATGTTTCATAATTAGTAGTGTCAACGTGTCAGTATCGTGTCAGAGTCGTGTCTGAAGTAATGAACAACGCATATACTCATGAACTAACTAACACATATACATGTCTATAGGTTGATATTAATAATGAAAATCAACGCATTCAAAGACCTAACCAGAAAATACCAACATCTCAATGGGCTTAATTAAGGCCACCCAATCAAAAACAAAGTCCTAGATTGAAAAACAAACTAAAAAAAACTGAAATTTAAAGAGATAAAAGCTTAAATTGCTAGTAATAATATAGTCAAATAAAAAAAATAAAAAAACTGGTGATGTGAAAAATGAAGCGGGCAGAAGAACTTACCTATAAACGGCAATGGAATCGAAACAAGAGAAGGAGTTGGATTGTTGTTGTCGTGTTTAAGTAAAAGAAACAAAACCAAAGTCTTATGATTCTCTCATAGTACAATACTAGGTTTTTGTTTCTGATTTTTTTTATGATAATTAAGATGATGATAATTAGGATGATGATGATTAAGACAACCTATTTCTCTCTCTTCTCTCATTCAACAAATATATGGGCGCAGCAAAAAAGCTATCTTGCGCCTTAGACACGTGTAGATATTCATGTTGCCGTACAAGATTAAATGTAAGAGAGAATTTGCAACCACTGTTAAAAAGTTTACAAAAAGAATGAAATAAATAATTGATACTATTAGTCTATTTATACACAAAGTTAATTGTCACGTTGGTCATAAAAGATAAATTTAATGACTAAGTTAAAAGATATAAATTAGGAAATACTAAACTTAACAGCTACGTTAACAAACTCAGAACTCAGAAGCTGAGCTGATCATACTTCTGAACGTAACCTCAGAAGCTTATGTTTCTAACTAACAACAACTTTTTAATATATCAAACAATTGGTTCTAACTAAGCAGTCTCGGAAGCTTACAGCTTCTGGCTAACAACCTCAGAAGCTCAACTGCTTGTGAGCAACAACATCTTCTAAATATGAATTACTTCTAACACCATCCATTAATTCATATTCAGCTAACCAAAACGCTTCAATACCAATTTCATTCCTCAAACGAATAAAGTGTCCAGTCTTGACATCCTTCGTCAGAACATCTGTAAGTTGCTTCTAGTTGCAACAGTGTGTAACTTCTAATACTTTATTTATAAGTGCAGATTTCTCCATGAGAACCCATCTGACGCTGATGTTTTTCTTCTCCTTCGAAAACTCAGTTAACTCTCAAGTCTTGTTTCTTTCAATAACATCAAGCTATTCTTTCATGACCTTCAACCACACTTTTTTCTTGAGAGCTTCACAAATTGACAATACAACCATCAGTTGCTTCTTAGAGCACCAAGAAATAGGACTTTCCAGATATAATCAAAAATATCCATAACTATTTCTTCTGTCAACTCTGTCTTCATACAAATCAGAGTCAAAATAACATATCAGCTCTGCATCTGATCTAACACCAGAAGGGAATTAACACTCCATACCTCAGAGTCTTCAGTATCTTGTAGCTTGTCAAACTCTGCAAATCTCCTTGATATTTTTCCGACTCTATGTGGCCTCTGAACTTGTTCAGAATCTCCTTTTGATTTTGGAACAATATCTCCTTCTGGACTTTCTTCAGAAGTTTGACTACCACCAGAAGCTTCATGTTTGTTAGCTTCTAGACCTCGTTCAGAACCACTATCTTCAGAAATTGGATCACCTTCAGAACTTCTATCATCTGAAGTTCCACTTTCAGAATCATGATCACCGTCAAAGGCTGGATTACCTTTAGAAGCTCCTCCTTCAGAAGGTCCACCTTCAGAGACATGATTTCCACCGTAACATCTGACCAGTGTGTCTGTTTACCGTGGAAATTGGTAAACAACCGCTGATCCTCCAAAAGGTTACTTATTTGGTGACTCGCAGGATCGATCAGATTGATCCTAAGACATGGTTGATTTTTTGGGGTTTGACTAAGTCTAATGATGGTTAATGCCAGGAAAGTAAAGACACTTTATGTAAATTGCATGAAGAAAAGCTTGATAGAATAAATGAAAGCGTTAAATAAAGGCTTCGACAGAGAAGGGTAAATGAAAAGGCAATAAAGTGCTGGAATATAAAAGACTTTGATTAATTTAAATGGTGTTTCACACATACATTCTCAACAATTCTTTCGCTCACACTGGGTACTTGAATCTAAATGAGTGACTTGTATATAATGATGAACACACGCGAAAACTACGTGAACAACTAGTATTTATACTAAACACATCTCAAGTAACCGTTGGGCAGTTACGCTGCTTCGAGATGACACCAGTTGGCATGCTCACAGCATTCGACGCTCCTGATCTTGGCACGTTGCACTTGGTAACTGCTGGGAACCGTTTTCCCTCCAAACATTCGAATCTCAAACCGTTCCACTCTGAGCATCAAATACCTTTGTCGAGAAGCTCCTTCGACGTCGAAGGCAACAAGATTCCCACTTAAAAGAAATTCTCTAAGTACCTTGCCACCTTCTGATGAGCATTCGACAGGATCAGCTGGTCGAAACCATTCCTTATGATTAATGGTCTATATTAATAAAAAACAAGGGTGTCGAATTTAGGAGCCAACAAATTGCCCCCCAAGAATGCCTTATTTCGACGCTGAAAAGAAAAAGGCATTCTTTGAGATTCCACCCGACACCTGTCTTTCATTCTTAGCCACAGATTAACTCGTGCGCTTTTCGTCTCCTACCAACCAACTGACAATCCCAAAAAGCCATCATTCCAACTGTTTCTAAGACGTCACTTCAGTAAGGCGTTTGGCGTGCCCAATGTCATTTCACAGATTGTCATCATGACAATTTCCCAAAATCGAGGATGCACGCTGCACCGTTTCCGTTCTGCAGAACGGCTATGTCAGCAAATGAGCGCCACGTGCCCCACTATTGTCTGAAACATTAAATGACCTCGAGTTTTGTGATTTTCCAATCATTATAAATAGCGCTAAGTGCCCCTTGTGGGACTTTTCACGCTATTCTTCATCCAAGCCTTATTATTGAACAGAAACTTCTGCAAACACTTTGTTCTTCATCCATCTTCATCTCAACTCAAAAATGGCTTCAGGTTCTCGTTCTTCCAATGCTCCCAGTTCTAACATTCCTTCTAAAACTGCCCAACCAAAAATCTTCTCAACTGTTCCAACAGTTAACTCCAAAGGCATGCGAAGGGTTCCTGAACCCTTGGGAACTGCTGAGCGTGAGGCTTATTCTTCTCAACTGCTGATTCCGGTTGGATACTCCAACCAGGTTTTCGCCATGTCTGGCCCTTTATCTACATGCATTGCTGACTCCACGAAGATCAAGAGCTTCTTCCCGGTGCTTGAGGCACTCAAACCTGTTGGGTGCTCCAAAAAGGCTGCAGATGACAATGAAGATCCTGCAAAAGAAAAGATAGATCTTCGTTTCTTCAACAGAGGGGTTAGGGATTTTAGGTCTAGCCCTAGCCTTACACCAGACTACAGCGCTTGGCTAGACAAGATGGAAAAAAGCCAGGCTTCGATTTGGAAGAACCTGGGGATTTATGACCTAGTCATGCTGTCGAAGACTGGTCTCAACTACTCCCCTGAAATGCTGGTAGCCTCTTTGTTATTTTGGGACTATACTCACTTCACCTTCCACATGCCTTGTGGAATGATAACACCCACTCTCTTTGACGTGGCTGCCATCACCGGTCTTCGACCAACTGGGGATTACTTCGACCCAGAGGAAATGTCTGAAGACCAGATTGGGTTTTCAGCTACCAAACCCACTTACACCACCTACATCAACCACTATCATGACAGGTCGACAGCTAATGTGACGGACGTGGAGCACATTGCGTTTCTAGCCCTTTGGCTGTCACGCTTCGTGTTCTGCACGAAGTCTCTACAGGTGACGAAGAAAATGGTCACCTTTGCTACCCAGCTTCACCATGGTCAAAACATCTGTTTGGCCGAATTAATACTGGCGAACCTGTATGAGTGGATAAGCAGTGGAGCGACTCTGTTAAAGGTAATAGAAAATAGAGCCAGTTTGCTGCTTGCAGGACCCTTCTGGCTACTACAACTATGGCTAAATGCCACTTTTGAGTCTTTCTTACCTCAGAAGACTCAGATAAACGAACAAGCTCCTGAGATAGCCAAAAGGCGTATCGAAGGCACCAGGATGGCTTTACTGACTCCCACTGAGGATGGGCTGGAACTCCAACAGACCTTTACAAACTTCGTTTTGATGTTTGCAGGAAGAAAAGAATTCACCTCGACCATGGCTCCTTTCGCCCGTCGAAAGTTTGGTCCAGAATGGTTCACCAGGCCCCATCCCAAGTCATCAGGTGACCCTCATCTCGAAGAACACACAACACTGTGGGAAGCATTTCTCACTCCCAGAATAATGCCACTGCGCTTTAAGAGTTCCAAGAATCACCTGAGCCTGATCGCTTATCAGCCAAATTTGGTCTCTCGACAGTTTGGTATCATTCAATCACTTCCTTCTCCCATTTTCCCTAGGGAGAAATCAATGTTGTATTTTTGCAATGATTACACTGAGGATGCTGCTACCAAGCACATTGGCAGGTATGCTGGTCGGACAGTACTCTCACTGTTCGATTATCAACTCAACTTCCTCTGTTACCATCTTTTGAAGACTGGTGGAAGAGTTATTATGCTGAAGAGTTCTTCGATGAAAAAGATTTCGTGGACGAACTCCAGAAGTCCTTCATTCTGGTCCTTGACAAAATAAAGAAATGTACGTTCACTCTCCAAATTATATTTGTCTTTCCATTTCGACTTATAACTTGTTAATTATAACTTGTGAACGTGTCTTCTTTCAGTTGTTCGAAAACCTGCAGCAAAGAAAACCACAGAAAGCCATCAGGGAGGAGGTCCCTCTACAAAACCTTCAGCACCGGTAACCAAAATTTTATTATTTCCTTCTGGTTTTAACATCCTGATTTTCGATGTGGCGCTCTAAATCGACTCCATTTGGTTTTCAGGAACCTGCACCTAAGAAACGACCTGTACTAACGGTCGAATCTGCGAGTGACGACGAGGATGAATCTCCCCCCGCTCCTCTTAAACGGAGAAAACTGAAGAAGGATGCCCCTGCTCCTGAGCCTCGACCTATGATCAGAATCAAGGTTGCAGGGAGAAGACCCAGGCCACCTCCCGTGATCATCGAAGAGCCCACGGAGGAGGAGCTGAACGTCTTGCTCAACAAACCCGTCGAAAGTGATAATTCTAGCCCTGGGGCTGAAATTCCTCTACGGGTAGCTCCTCCGACCATTTTTAACTTAGGTGTCGATGTTCACGTTCGATTGTGTATCTTTCTAAACCAGAAGATTCTTCCCCTTCTATTTTTAGGAGACCACCGAAAGTTCAGCACCAAAAACTTCAGAGACACAAGACTCTGCTGAACATAGTAGGCAACAAGAGGAGGAATTGGCGAACGATGAAGCCATTGCCGGAGCAGAGGAACAACAACCAAAGGAAACTCAAGTGGTCGATTTGACAGAGGAGCAACATGACGAAGGGGATCATGTTGATGCTGGCACTACTGAACTACAGGTCGAAGAAAGTCATGTCGATGCAAACGCTACTGAACAACTTCAACCCCAAGCCAATGCTGCTGTAAGAGCTACCACCTCGACAAAGCCCAAGTCTAAAGAAGACTTGACCCTTTTGAAGAAAACGGATCCCATTGGCTACCTGAATGCCATCATTGAGAGTAGGGGAAGTTCATCTGACCTTAGTCATGATGCTTCTACTGCATCGGGGAAGTCCACTTCGACTTCTCCTCTTGATGAGGCTTTGATGAAGGTCAAGGCTCAGTTCTTCAAAAAGGATCTGATGAAGGCTTTGGAGGGGGATCCTACTGCTCCATCTTGTCTGGGAGCTGTTTTGAATGCAGTCGATTTGCTTGCTGTGTCTCCAGAGGTCTCCAGCTTTATCT
Organism: Vicia faba; assembly: GCA_948472305.1. NCBI lineage: Eukaryota > Viridiplantae > Streptophyta > Magnoliopsida > Fabales > Fabaceae > Vicia > Vicia faba. The sequence goes on from OX451740.1 coordinate 1,292,456,453, forward strand.
TGGAGTTATACTCCATTGTTGACCAAGTCTCTGCGGACTATCGACGTCAGAGGGGCTTCAACAGCCAGCTCGAAGCGCTACATGGAAAGAGTTCTTCTGCCTGGACCGAGGTAGCTGAAACAACTTCTCGAATTGCAGAGTTGTCGAAGCAGAAGACATCCAAGTAGGAAGAAATTGACGCCATAGATCGAGATAATGCCTCTATAAAGGCGCAGATCGAGGAGCTGGAGGCCAAGATAAATGCTAACACCAAGCGCAAAGAGGAGCTCCTCTCGACTGTTTCGGACACAGAGAGCCAAGCTGAAGTTACATGAGGCCTAGAGTTCGCTAAGAAGGCCCAAGCCTTTGATGACCAGATTGCCAAACTTTCTCAGGCGTCTGCCTTGTGTAACAAAAGGCTGGAGTTGCAGCAGGCCAAGTATCTTCGACTTAAAGATTCTATCCCTTTCTAATTTGCTCAGCCATTTATTAACCATGTACTGTAATATTTGTAAGACAATGTAACTATTTTGGCTAATTCTTATATAATTTTCCATTTTGGCTCTTTATGGTTAATTTGGTCATTAATTGCTATTTATTTGGATCTCTTGGAGCATAGGTTTATATTTTTTCAAATATTTGCCGTTTACTCTCAAGAGTCTTTTATCTTCACCTAACTCTTCGACTTCATAAGCTCCACCAGAAAAAATTTGGATAATTCTGAACGGTCCTGCCCATTTGGGTGACCATTTTCCCATGCTTCGATCCCTTCGATCCATGGGGAGAATCACCTTCCAAACTAATTCTCCAGGCGAGAATGCCTTAGGTTTTACTTTTTTATTGTAAGAGTCTTCCACTCTTTTCTTCTGAATTCTTAGTAGGTCGAGAGCGCGTAGTCTTTCTTCGTCCAAATCTACTAGTTCGTCCAACATCATATCCCAATAAACCTCAGAGGGGATATCATGATGTCTCTGAACCCTTGCTGATTGAAGACAAATTTCCGCTAGCAGCACTGCGTCATGACCGAAAGTTAGCCGATATGGTGTTGTACCTATGGCTTCTTTTGGGGACGTTCGACAGGCCCACAAGATCTGATCTAACATCTTATGCCAATTTTTTGGCTTCTTTCCTACATGCTTTTTTATCAGGCCAATCACTATTTTATTCGCTGCTTCAACTTGACCATTTGCCTGTGCGTAATAAGGTGTTGATGTTAGGAGTCTAAAGCCTGTTTCTTGAGCGAATTCCTGCATCTTTCGACCGGTGAACACTGATCTTTGATCAGTCGTTATAGTTTCAGGGATTCCAAATCTAAAGATAATGTTCTTTTGAATAAATTCAATGACATTTTCTTGGTCTACATTGACTAAAGGAATAGCTTCGATCCACTTAGTGAAATAATCAATGCCTACCAATATATACTTCTGGCTCTTTGATGATGCTGGTCGAATCTCTCCAATAAGGTCCAACGCCCATCCTCTAAAGGGCCAAGGTTTCACTATTGAGTGAAGTTCGCTTGCTGGTACATGTTGGATGCTCGTATGGACTTGACATTCCTGGCAACCCTTCGCGAACTCAACACAATCCTTCAAGATGGTGGGCCAGTATAGTCCTTGTCGAAACAACAACCATTTCATCTTATGGCCTACTTGGTGAGCCCCACATGCTCCAGCATGCGTAGTCGAAAGGGCTATGTATGCTTCAGTTTCACTTAAGCACTTTAGCAGTACCCCTTCATGCGTCTTTTTAAATAACTCATTACCCATGAGTACGTAACTCAACGCCCTATATTTTATTTTCCGTTCTGTCAAAGCTGCTGGATTTTGTAGATAATCTACAATGGGTTTCCTCCAATCTTGCTCTGACAAATTGTCTATGAACGATATTTAGAAGTTCCTTTGATCAGCATACCCTAGTCTTGTCGATTTCAAATCTGTTGGTGACAGACTAGTTGCTTTTATTTTTTCTCGGACTTCGATTTCTCTTTGTAATCTCGTTTTTGAAATTTTGTACCCAGATGCAATTTGTGCCAAATCATTGGCTATTTGATTTTCCAATCTGGGTATGTGTCGAATGTTGACCATTTCGAATTTTTTCAATAAACAATTTGCTATCACAAAGTACATAATAAGATTTTCTCTTATGCACTTATATTCTTTTGTGACTTGCTTAATGACTAACTCTGAGTCTCCCATTATTTCGACTCGAGTTGCCCCCAATTCCAACAATATCTCAAGGCCAGTAATTAGAGCTTCATACTCAGCCTCATTGTTCGAACAAGTACCTGATATCTTGTACTTGAATGTTGTTGGAATTTTTTCTGGAGAAATAATCAAGACCCCTACTCCTGTTCCATCTTTATGGCTGGAACCATCGAAGTAGAATTTCCAAGGCTCTATCTCCACATAATTTATATTCTCAAACTGAATTGAGTGGTCGACTATAAAGTCTGATACCACTTGCCCTTTCACTGCCCTAAGAGGCATAAAGGTCAGTGAGTACTCAGTTAACGCTAGCGCCCACTTGCCAATTCGGCTGTGCAGGATGGGTTTCGACAACATGTACTTGAAAACATCAAAATGAGACGAAACGTACACATCAACTTGTTTTATATATTGTTTGAGCTTTGTACAAGAGAAATAAAGACATAGACATAATTTTTCAACTTCGCTATATCTAGTTTCTGCATCGTTCAAAACTCTACTAAGATAGTAAATGGGTCTTTCGACTCCATTTTCATCTTCCTGGGCTAACATGCTTCCCAAAGTTTTGTCGGATGCAGCTATGTACAATCTCATGCTCCTGTTGCTGCAAGGAGGCACCAAAATAGGTGGCTTGGTGAGATACCCTTTGATTTTGTCGAAGGCTTCTTGTTGCTCTTGCCCCCATTCGAATCTTTCCTTATTCAATCGAAGTAAGGGTGAGAAGGCTTGAGCTTTTCCACTTAGGTTAGATATGAATCTCCTTAAGAAATTTATCTTGCCTAACAGAGATTGCAGTTCCTTTTTGTTCGCTGGCGCTTTCGCTTCCAGGATTGCCTTCGTATTGTTCTGGTTGATTTCGATTCCTTTCTTGTGGACGACGAAGCCCAAGAAATCTCCAGCTTTTACACAGAACGCACACTTCAAAGGGTTCATTTTCAGACCATGTTCTCTCATTCTTTCAAATGATTGTCGAAGGTGGTCTATATGGTTCTTCCTCGTAGCTCGTATGAATTTGCACTTCAGCAGTCTTTCAACTTCTGTTTTGATCTTCGACAGTATTTCTGGAGCGAAGCGTCTTGGACTTTGATTGACTGGCTTCTTCCCAGGTTTGATTGGCAACTGAAGTTCTACCAATCCTCTGTCGAGACCAGGCATCTCGTCGTAATCCCATGCAAAACAGTCCTTGAACTCCTTTAACAAATGGATCACTTCCAACCTGAGATCTGGGTCTATTTTTGCGCTAATGTAAGTTGGATTTTTCTCTAACCCTTCGCCCAAGTTGATTTCTTCTAAAGGATCCTGCGCTAACATTTTGATGCTGTTCGCTAAGGGGTCCTTTTCGAATCCCAAAGGCTCATCGTCGTAGATAGCGTCGAGCCTCTGTTCCTGCATTTCTTCTGGCATGATATCAGGAGGTTCTGGGTCGAAATCCTTTCCAGGACCTGCAGAAGGTAGCTCTTGATCTTTGGCCTGTGTGGCCATATATTTTACTTCGGCTTCAAGAGCCGTTATCATCCTTGTTTCAGCTACATAAGCCGAAATTCGCTGCAGTGATTGTGACTCAGTCATTGTCACTGAATTCGCTTCTCCAACCAGTTGGCTGGATGTCAGTTAGCCCACTGAAATCAATGTGGGACAAGTCTTCTCTGTCCCATTGAAAACCATGCTCAGGGTGCAGGTATAAGGAACAAAAAGCATTTGGCGCTGACGCCAAGTCGAAGTCAGGTGCTGGGCATGGCCCAATGTGAGCCAAATTTTTGTCGAAGTCTGCTCTCCCTAGGTGATTTACTTCGCCCAAGTAATAGCTCTGATCCGCTTTTATATTTTCGACCATTCCATCAGGACGCCATAGTATCAACCTTTGGTGCATTGATGATGGTACTGCTCCAACACCATGTATCCATTCTCGGCCCAACAAAAGATTATAATTTGGTTTGGCCGATATGACCATAAACATAGTTGGTCGAAGGATGGATCCCACCTTGAGGTCTAGTTGGATCACACCCATAGTGGTCCCTATTCCGCCTTCATAATTCGACATGACCATGTTGTGAGGCTTGATGTTTTCATCGCTCTTGCCTATTTTTCTCAGCATAAAGTGAGGGATGATGTTGATGGTTGCCCCACAGTCCACCAAGATCTTATTTACGGTGGTTTCTTCGAGTTTTGCCCTTATGAATAAAGGCTTGAGGTGATTTTTCATCGCCTCTGTAGGAGGTTCGAAAAAACCATTTTGCTCTTCGGTGGCGCCATTATCCATGACGAAGTAGCATATTGGCCTATGCTTGGCCATTTCTTGTTCGACTTCCCAATCGTTCGCTTCGACCTCCACCTGGCAGTTGAACTCTCTTGGCAAGATTGAGACTATGTTCACCATGATATCTAGGGTGTCATCAGACTCAGAGCCATCTTCGTCATCAACTTCGCCCTGGTTAGGCCAGACTAGCCTACTGGTCACTGGTTGTCTTTCCAGAGGCCTTCTCTGCTTTCTCTGAGGGACATTTGAACTTGATTCTGGCTTTGGTTCATTAGTAGCTTCCCTCTCAGCCTTTCGCCGCCTCTGGTATCTTCTCCATTGGGATCGAGACATGGGATTCTTTCCCTTGTAGTTACTTGATACCTGGGTCACTTTAGAGGCGACAACCTGAGGCTCTTTCTTGTGTATCAAAGATGAACCTCTTGGCACTTTGAAGGAGTGCCATCTTTCCTCGCTCGGTCTCTTTCGACCTGACGTTTTATACCACGTATCAACTGGCACATTGGTTGGAGGCCTGAACGTCAGTGGCCTCTTCTCTTGATTTGAACCCTTTTGGTAGGTTCTTCTGGGGTCATGTCGAATATCAACACTTTCCCTTCTTCTGTTTGCTGCTCTTACACCTTGGATGTGTTCAGCAGATTTTTTGTCAAAAATCGAGCTACATCGAGGACACAGCATCACTTCTGACTTCTTCTTCTGGCATCTTTGCAGGAAATCTGCCAGATTTTCATTTTCCCGAGGGAAAGCCGTTTTGTCGGCCTGCTCTTGCCTAGTGGCCTCCTCTGATGCTTTTGATTCAGAGATTTCGACCATATTGACATTCATGGTATCTTTGGTGGCAAGAGTCATTTGCTTCATCTGAGTCTCCAGGTCCTTTGTCTGGCCTTGGACTGCAGCCAAGTAGGAACTGGGTTTTGCTCCAGATTTTGGGCTTTCAACAGCTTTTTGGACCGCTTCAATTGTTTTTCTAGAAAGACTCCCAGAAAAACTGCCAAATATTGGCATGTTGACATGATCCTTGGTGACTTCGACCATAGTTATTCCTGGCCTTTTCACTTGGCTTTTGGACACCTCGATCACATTCACCTCTGAAGGTTCAGCATAATAGGCTTCAGCCTGCAAAGGGTTAGAGTCCACAGTCATGGGGGTCTTGTCGGCAAATTTCAACCTCCCTTCTTCGATAGCATCTTGCACGAGATTCCTGAAAAGAAAACATTGAGATGTTTTATGGCCCAGAAAATTATGATATTTACAAAAGCCTCTTTTCTTTCTTTGATCAAGAGGAGGCACTTTTACCCCTGGGGGCACTATCATTTGGCCATCTTTTACAAGTAAGTCAAAAATTTCATCACATTTTGTAATATCAAAACTGTAAGTCTTTTTGGGGAACCTATCGTTGGCCCTTTCCGGACCAGTGGGATTTTTCCCACTTGAGGGGACTAGCAGTTTGCAAGAGTATGGTGGCCCTTGTTTTAGCTCCGCTAAATCGACCTTGCTTTCTTCGACGGTTATAGTTTCGTCGAAGGTTTCTGGATCTTCATCATCCATTTCGACATATGCTATCCTTTCTCTTTTATGAGTTTTTGTCGCCTTGGCTTTTTCAGCTTTAAGGCGTTCTACCTGTCGAACCCTATCGGCCAATTGGGCCATGTCTCTCAGGTATTGAGTGTCTAATTTCTTCCTAATGGAATAATCTAAGCCTCCTGCGGCTATTTCGACTAACTCATGTTCTGGCACTTGCGTAAAGCATCTTGCCTTGAGCAACCTAAACCTATTTAGATATTCGTCTATAGGTTCAGTGAATCGCCTCTTTACACTGGCCAATTCTTTCAGGCTTATCTTGGTTTGTCCCATGTAGAATTGCTCATGGAACAATCTCTCCAACTGGGTCCAATGGTGGATCGAATTGGGGGGAAGAGTTTTGAACCAAGTAAACGCGTTCTTCGTTAGGGAACTTGGGAAATATTTAATCCTCAGGTTTTCGTTGTTTGAAATATCTCCTGCTTCAATCAAGTATCTCGCCACATGTTCGACAGTAGATTCTGTCGTGTCCCCTGAAAATTTAGTGAACTTAGGGACTTTACATCTAGGAGGTAAGTCTGTTTGTAACACATATTCTGACAATGGGGATGTAAAGTTGGGCCTACGGAAGCCCGTATTCATCCCATTTTGCGTCATGATTCTTTCGATCATAGCTGCCAGGTTATTTTCCAAACCCATGTTCTGGTATTGGATGTGCTGAACTACTTCGTCAGCATTTTGGTTTCTGTTGACTATCCTTACTTCCGGGGCTATGACCCTAGGTTCTTCGACTCCGGGTTGTTCCAATCGCGTCCTAAGGTTTTCTTCGACAGGCTGCTGGACTTGGTTAATAGTGGTTTCTTCCTCTAGAAGTATACCTTGGTTTCCCCTTATTTGTGCCCTTTGGGGCTGTCGAATAGGTTGGGGTACCCCAAAGAAATCAGCCAGACGCGCCATTTGCGCTGTCATCTGCTGATTCGACTGGGTGGTATTTTGTATTAGAGGGTTCAGCACCGTACTTAAAGTTTGTGCCAACATTTGAACCATATCGTGGTTGCTTTTGTCCATTTGCTGCCTCAAGACTGCTGTCGAGGCATTCGTAAGGCCATGCGCTACTTGGGACGTTCCTCCTAAGAGTTGGGTCCTACCCCTGTTCGCCATACCAACTCCAGAACCTTGGAGTGGCGAAGAGGCACTCACTAAAGGGTCTGAAAAAATGGACGCAGCGTTCGTCAGGCTAGCCAATTCAGAAGTTGGCATGCCATAGAGTGGTTCTCGATTTAGACCGCCTGTCGAAAATCCTGGGGGAACATAAGGCCTAGTTCCTGGGTTTCCCCTTGGTGGGGGAGTTCCCAAAGGCATTCTGGGGCCAGTGAATGGAGGTAATGGCCCCGTTTGTGTGACCGTTACTGCTGGTGTTGAACCAGCAGTTAGCGCTTCACTTACGGTTGGGATAACCGTTGTTCCCACATTTGTTTGTGGGATTTCGCTATTGTTTGGCGGATTCGCCATCGCTTCTCTTCTTCTCGTAGTATTGGTATCGTTAGTGTATATTCTACCACTTCTCAATAACATGCAATACTTCTCGAACAAGATGATATTCTATATAAATACGGTTAACCTTAAAAATCAACACAAGGTCCCACCAGGTGTGCCAATTTGTTTACCGTGGAAATTGGTAAACAACCGCTGATCCTCCAAAAGGTTACTTATTTGGTGACTCGCAGGATCGATCAGATTGATCCTAAGACATGGTTGATTTTTTGGGGTTTGACTAAGTCTAATGATGGTTAATGCCAGGAAAGTAAAGACACTTTATGTAAATTGCATGAAGAAAAGCTTGATAGAATAAATGAAAGCGTTAAATAAAGGCTTCGACAGAGAAGGGTAAATGAAAAGGCAATAAAGTGCTGGAATATAAAAGACTTTGATTAATTTAAATGGTGTTTCACACATACATTCTCAACAATTCTTTCGCTCACACTGGGTACTTGAATCTAAATGAGTGACTTGTATATAATGATGAACACACGCGAAAACTACGTGAACAACTAGTATTTATACTAAACACATCTCAAGTAACCGTTGGGCAGTTACGCTGCTTCGAGATGACACCAGTTGGCATGCTCACAGCATTCGACGCTCCTGATCTTGGCACGTTGCACTTGGTAACTGCTGGGAACCGTTTTCCCTCCAAACATTCGAATCTCAAACCGTTCCACTCTGAGCATCAAATACCTTTGTCGAGAAGCTCCTTCGACGTCGAAGGCAACAAGATTCCCACTTAAAAGAAATTCTCTAAGTACCTTGCCACCTTCTGATGAGCATTCGACAGGATCAGCTGGTCGAAACCATTCCTTATGATTAATGGTCTATATTAATAAAAAACAAGGGTGTCGAATTTAGGAGCCAACAGTGTCCCATGTCTCCTTCGCCGTCGTCGAATTAACAATCTTCTCAAACACATTCACATCCACACACTAATAGATGTAGAACAACACCTTCTGATCTTTCTTTCTCTTATTTCTCTGTTCATTTCTCTCTTCTTCCGTCGCATCTGTTGCAACCGAAACATAGTTATTGGTAACAAGTTCAAACACATCTTGAGCATCAAATAGCACACACATCTGGATCATCCATCTGTTCCAGTTCTTTCTATTAAAAACAGGAAGTTTGGTACTCAGACTACCGTTTTCGTTCATCCTTAACCCTATACAACTCACTCAGATCTCACAAGCATAGTATTTCTCAACCCTATAGAATTAAAAAAATGTGATTCTGTTCAGATTTTGTTCAAGATTCAACAAGCATTCATAACCAAAATTAATCACACAAACACCTCACGTTTCACTCGTGTTTCCCTGTAGATCAGAATTGAAGCTCTAGATACCAATTTGTTGGTGCACAAGGTTAATAAATGAAGGAAAGGTAAGAGAAAGTTTATTTACTGCAATGACGGCTAGAAAGCTTACAAAAGAAATGATACAAATGATTGTTATTACTAGTTTATTTATACACAAAGTAAATTGCCACGTAGGTCTTATAAGGTAAACTTAATGGCTAAGTTAAAAGGTACTAAACTTAACAGCTACGCTAACAAACTCAGAACCCAGAAGTTGAGTCGAACATACTTCTGGACGTAACCTCAGAAGCTTCTACTTCTGACTAACAATAATTCTTAATATATCAAACTACTGCTTCTGACTAAGCAGTCTCAAAAGCTTATAGCTTCTGGCTAACAACCTCAGAAGCTCAATTTCTTCTGAGCAACAACATCTTCTGAATACGAATTACTTTTAACAATTTATAAGTGTGATACTTTGTCACTCATTTCTTCATAAAATTCACTGCAGTCAGAATTTTGGTGCAATCACGCAGTCAAATCATTCATAACCATCAGATAGAAATTGGACGGTTTAGATTTAATACAAAATTTATTTTTCAAATAAAATAGTGAATAATAAACTTTAAATATAAACCATCTTAATTGAATTTGATGATCGAAAAACATTAACAACATGAATGTGTCGTCTCCATAACTACAGTGAATTGCAGTCCATGAAACAAGTTGTTGACTTTTTTCTTAACAATAAATAAATTTTTTTTTACAAAAATAAATTTAGTTCATATTAAACCATTTTCAATACAAAGAGGAATCATATGGAGATGCATACGTTTAGATTAAAAATTGCCGGTCTTAACTAATTCTTAGAGTGTGTTTGTTTCAAGTTATAAAAAAATATTTTATGAAATCATATTACTTAAATTATTATTTTTAGGAATAATATTCCAATCTATGTGTTTGGATAAAAATTATAATTCCTGAGAGTGATTACATATTTATTTAATTTAAAAATTATTAAAAAAAAAAATAATAATATGTGAATAATAGTTAGAAGTTATAGGTAGTTGAATTTATGAATTTATTTTCACGTGAATGTTGAATTCCCACCTTTTAAGCATGAGAATAAGTATGAGAAGAATTATGTACAAACAACATTCATGAGAATAAAAAATAACCGATTTTTTATTTATTTTAAATTTGAAACAAACATAGAGTTAATGCATTTTCAATGTCATATTTCCAAAAATGTAATTTCAATCCTTGAAACAAACACACCCTTATAATTATAAGTCATGTGAAATAAAATATTTTTATTTCGTTATATTTTAATTTGAAATATATATATATATATATATATATATATATATATATATATATATATATATATATATATATATATATATATATATATATATATATATATATATATATATATATATATATATATATATTAAATCGATCAAACTATATGATTCGATTTATAAAATATACGACACCTATAAAATTTCAAAATATCATAATTTTACAAGTTAATTCTTTAAATTCAAATTTTAAACATAATTATCACACATTAAAAAAATAATATAAAATACAAATTCAAATAAATTTAGAACGAACTCTAATCGTAAATGAAGGAAAATTGTTTCAAATAATTTTTGAACAAAATTTATTTATATTTTAATTTTATTTTTATACAAAAATTACGCAAACGACTTCTTTTATTTGAAGAAAAAACACGCATTTAAACTGTCAATTTTTAAAAATCGTCAATTTATCAATTTTTATGGATTCATATTATTTCAATAGTATATTCAATCCAACAATCGAATCATATCAATGGCTCTATCAATTTTTGATTCAACCAATTCCATCCGTTGATTCGATCTAATATTTAAAATATTATTTATTATATAAACATTTTAAAAATTGACGTTACAAAAAAAAGACATGATGTCTAATTATTGAAGTTTATATTATATCATTATTTATGATATAAAGTAAAGTGTTTGATGTTGTAGGGTGGTAGAGAGAGACGATGGAGAAAGGCAAGTGCCAAATTATTAAGAAGAGAAATTAAATGGTCCAAAATTGTAGTCATTATCAAATTCACTTTGGGCAGCCGAATTCACGGTCGCACTTCATCCCTTGCTACTTGTTGGCTGCCTAGTGTCAATGTCAATTTACCTAGAAAATGAAGTGAAGATATTTTTTCATCTCAATTTCTAAACTTTGGATTGCTTAGCCAGTTTTGCTAACTCATAATGATAATGATACAAGAAGATTGATTTGTTGTATTGCTTTTTTGTTAGAATAGTACTTCATAAGAAGCATAGTCAAAATTGTAAATTATCAGGTAGTCATTGTCTCTTAGAAGTAATTATACAAATGTTCATGACTAGTAATATAGTAGTTGATACTTATCTTTTAATATTGCATGTTTCTATTTAAGGTTTGTTCATGAGTCTCCCTATGTAGATCCGTGAAAGACTTTTAATACTCAATTGATAGACATGTGAGAATTTGTAATAGATAAAAAATGAGTTAAAAAAATACATCAATGACACAAACAATACTAAACACTCGTATGCGCAACCGTTTTAAACATAACAATTAATAAATGAAAGGTTGACACTAGTAAATAAACTTAACAAAATGAAAAAAAACTAATGAAAAAAACAAAGACTGTAGTTGCTTCATAAAATTGTAGTTGCTTCATATAAAGATGATTATAAGTGTGTTGAAGTAGTAGTGGTATAGAGTTTGGAGTATGAAAAGACTTGGGTTTTGAATTTAAGATTCTCTTTTTACATGTGTCTAAAGAAAGAATATTTTAAGACTTAAAAGATGGAGAAAAGTGGAGTAGTTTATCTTGGAGATATTAAGACTTGCAAGATTCATGGTAATACGGGGAAAAAGGCTAGGGACACTAAAGAATGAACATCTGACGCTCATGACACATCCCATCAGTAACGTATTTAAGTTGCATGTCTCTACTTCTTAAGTGTTATAGTTTTGTTGCTTGTCTTTCAAACTTTTGCATGTAGTTTTATGTCATTGAGTCTTCTCATCAATTGCGCATTTTTAGATTGAGTTTTAGATCCATATTTTAGCATCAATAAATCAAATTGTTTGATTATAGGGTAAGCAATATGCTTTATGTCATTTTGACAAGTTTTTGGATCAAGAACTATATTTGATATTAATTCAAGTCATGACATTGGTAGAATCTCAAAACCTCTTTAAAATCGCAAAAATTGAGATTCTATGAGTGTGATTCGAATCACACATCCCATGACTCGAATCAAATTAAACAAAAACTTTCAGGAAATGTGTGAAGCTATCATGACTCGAATCATAACTTGTACTTGATTTGAATCATATCACCATTAATTTGAGTCACAACTTGAACTTGATTCTAATCATGCAAGGATGCATTTATATAGTTTGTCATTGTCTCATTTGATTCGAATCACATATTGCATGACTTGAATTATGTGACCCGAATCACACATCTTGTGACTTCAATCACGCATATACGTTTGTCATATATTTTAGATCTTGATTCAAATCACTTTGCCATTTGGCTTAAATAATAATTTTTTGCTTATGACTCGAATTAAACATCATTTTCACTCATTTTTGTGCTAGACCTCCATCACCTATAAAAATCGCTTTCTCTCTCTCAAAACTTTCATGGTGTTACAAAACATACACTTCCAATATTGATTTGAAAACTCACAAACCACTTATTCTCTCATATTTTCAAAAGAGTTTTGAATCTTTGTTGAACACTTGCAAATGATTTCTTTCATCTTCTACCTCATTCTTTCTACATTGTTGTATGAATATCAATCTAATCTTTGTATTTTTATGATTGTTGAGGAGATTCATTTTTGAATTTAACGTTTCTTTAAAGACTTAGTTAAGACTTTAGAGGTTTGCAATGTGGGTGGTGTTGGGGCTGGTTGTGACAATTATAGTGGAAAAGAAGAAAGTTCTTCTCTTAAAGTTCAACTTAGTAGTGTTGTGTATAAGCCTATAAACAATGTGTGAGTTATTCTCAACCTTTGTACAAATAAACACTCAAGATACTAGTAGAATCGAGTAAATATCATTGCAAAATAGAGACTTAGGAGCAGGTTGTTGGGGTTGGAAGATTAAAGATGATTTTGTGTGAAGATTTCACAAACAGTTCAGTTCGTAGACTATGTACAAGTCAAGAATTCAGATTGAAGATCTTTATATTTTCAGCGTTAATTTGGATATTATGATTGTACTAAATTCATCTAATTTTGTCACAAATATTATTGTAATACCAAAACTTTTAATTAACAACCATTGGAGTGTAGATTAAGCATAGTGAGAATGATTGCTGAACCACTATAAATTTTGGTGTACACTTTTCTCTCTCTCCTTTTTAATTTCATAGACATTATATGTTAGGTTTTTCTTTATTGTTTTCTAGAATTTCATGCCATTATAATTTCTTCTGGTAGAGATTTAATTGTAAAAGTGTAGGTTTTGTTAGAATTTGAGCTTTGATTTTGTCTTGTTGAAGATTAAATTGAAAACTGTGATTGTAGAATCAACATAGTGTTGGTATTGTAAAATTACATTTCTCGTGTAATTTTGTTAATTATTCAATGAAACTCATTAGTTTGTATATTTGTTTGAATTTGTGTTACAATATTGATTGTGTCGTGAACTATATAAGCCATTGTGTGTCAATTCCTATCTATAAGCATAATTGCTCTATTCGCTAAAAGTTATTTCTTTCGTGCAAAATCATTTTTCGTTTATAACTCTGATAAAAAATTTTCAAACTATTTTCAAAGAAAGTTTTAATTGGAAGGTTGTTGTACCCCAAAATTTGCCCTCCCATTTTACTCAACATATGTTCATTGAGATCCTCAACTTGCTCAAGGATGCCCAAGAGTTGACCAGACAAACTCTCTCCTAAAGCAATGAACCTCCAACTAGAGTTTCCATTTTCATCAAGATGGGTGAGCTCCAAAGGCCTCATATGCTCTCCATAGTCCTAATATGTCCTCAATATCATCCGTGCCAAGTTCCATTCCTTGTACAAGAAGTTTGCTCAGTCAGCTGTTCAGATGCTTGAAAATCAATCATATTAGATCAAAAGTCAACTATGACCCACATACAGTCAAACTTCAAGATTTTTGGTCAACATCAACATTTTGAAGTGATATACATCATTTGATCAAGGGTTTACCATGATTCCCCAAGGAATGCTCCTAATTCATCAAAACTCAAAAGTTGCTAAATTAGGGTTTCTTAGGAAAAGTCAACCAAACTTTGACCAAGCATAACTTTCTCATACTTTATCATAAATTTCTCATCTAAGGCTAATTTTGAAGATAATCCAATTCCTTACAACTCATATTCATCCCTTAAGTTCAATAAATGCACTCATCAAAAGATATGGATTCAGACATTATAGGTCATTCCAAAAAGTCAACAAAAACACCTTTTGGGTAAAAGCTCCTTACATGAACATGGAATATCCAATCGAGATAAACCAAAGAGGTTGCTTAGGGGATATCCTAAGCTTTCTAAAAAGTCCAATAACACCCTCTTAGGGTCAAAATTGAGAGAGATATGCATTGTCAAAGTTGGACATTTTTGAAGAATTGTCAAAAGTCAACAATGCCCAAAATTGCATTTTTTGGCAAATGGGCCTAACTTTTTATGCTTGCATCTTGCTCCTAGCCTGGTCCATGACCCATAAACCCATCCATACATCATTTTCTTACTTATTTGATTTATTTTTGATTTTTTATTATATTTTAAATCCAAATTAAATCAAATAATTGATATAAAAATATTTTTTTGTTGATTTAGCATTAAAGAATGAAGGTATAGGCTGTATGTTAGCAAGCCAAGCGCGCAAGTCTTGATTGATTTGAAAAAAGCATGATTTGGCCAATTTTGGAATCAAAGAATATGACTTAAAGATCAAAGATTTTAACCATCAATTCCCAAGATTGGATCCAAAATTATTAACCTAATTGGATTCAATACATATACTGAGGCTTGTGGAACCCTAGAGGGAGGAGACAGATGCGCAACTGCTGTAAAAAACACTATGTACACAAGCTTGAAATTCAAGGAAAAGTGACCATCGAATTTGGAATTTGAAGCAGATTCAAGAGGTTCTGAGGGTTGCAACGTATTCCTGGAGACACACTGAAACTAATTGCATTGCTTTCAAGCGTCAAAACTCCCAGAATCACGCCCAACACGATCACGGTTTGCATTTTATTTTCAAAAACGATTACGGCCATACTTGCGTTATAAATATATTTTGATTATGCATTCTTGTTTGTATGAATGTTTAGAACGTGTTTGAATAACTAATTGCAAGTTTTGATGGATGTATGATGACCTACCATTATTAGGGTTTTAACCTCCATTTTAGGGCTTTGAGATGAAGGGAAAATTGGACCAAAAGAAGGTTACCATGATACTCGTGAGATCAAAAAAAGTTGACATGTATGCTTAGAATTGATTTATCATGTCTGGTTTAATTTTTGAGGTTTCCAGGGTTGTAGCTACAGTGGGCGTCCGTAGGTAAAAGGGTTGGTATCTAAAGCCAAGGTCCAGGGAAGAAGATGGTGGCGTGGCAACCAACCACTGGCCAATTTGAATTTACGCGCATTTTTAGGCATAAGATGTGCGTTGTTATTATAATATTATTTGTTTATTATACTACCAGATAAGCACTACAACGCAAATGGCAAGGAGTGTGAGCATGTGAAGCAAGGGACCTGGGTTCGATCCCAAGTCCAAACATTTTCTTATTTTCTGAACAATTCCTTGCAAATCCAGCGTATCTCAATGCCTAGCATCCACCGTGCGCCCCAGATCTCATTCCTAAGATCCATCATCATGCAACTCTCACGCTCCAGCCTTGAAGGACCACCATGAACCATCAGAAGAGAGATGCATGGCACCAAGCGCAGGCTCTGGGCCTCCAGCTTTGGGCCTAACAAGGAATTTGCCATCACACCCCACCCAGTTGCTCATCATATCAGGCCCATTCTCACTTTTATTTATTTATTTTCTTTAATATTATTTATTTATTATTTGTTTGTTTTACAAAAATCACTTTTTTATTTAATCATAAAATTAGAAAATCATAAAAAATGTAGAATTAAGTTTTTATTAAAATTAGTTTTATTTTGGGAAATTAATTAATTTTTATTTGATTATTTTCATAATTAAAATTAATTAGACAAATTAGGTTTAATTCATAAATATTTAATTTTCTCAATAACATGCCAAAAAATATTTTTTTAATTAATTAGATTTAGGTTAAGATTTAAAATATTTTTCTCAATAATAAAATACAAAAACTATTTTTTCTTTAATTAATTAGATCTTTTAGGACTTAGACTTTATTCTCGTATTTATTTCGTCGCGCGCGCCTTTCTTTCCTTTAATTCAAATTATTGTATCTGCTTTGGGTTTGTAATAGATTTATTAGGATTTTGAATTTCCGCATCTTTATTTTCAGTCAAATATTTGTGTATCTGTCCAAAAGCCTTGTAATAGCGTAAATCTTCTCTCCCGCTTTTAATTTCCGCAACTATTTAACTGTTAGATGTATGGACAATAGGTTTGCATGTGAAAGATAAGTCAAATTAAAACAGTAGATAACCATAACTGTGCAAAGATAATTAATTGGAAAAATACACTTGCACATGCTCAGTACTAGGGTTTGTCCCACTTGGTTGCCTCGGAAATAATGGTTGTGTCCCTCGAATGTAGGGATACCTTAGCAAGGACCCGCGAATCAAAATCGTCATAAAGATCATAGTCCCTACTCGTCCCTCGAGTTGCCTACGAATTGATCTTATGACGATAGTCCCTTCGAAATGCTAAAGTATCTTTACTTGTTGCCTTCAGAGACCATTTTGTCCCCTCGAACGTCCCTTTACAAATCCAACAATAGGGCTACCTACTCCTTAATAGTAGGATAGCACTGTCTAAAGGAAACGAAAATGAACGAACTTTTTTCGAGTAGGTAGAAATCTTAAGTACTTTCTCAAAATAAAAACTTTTCACACAAACACTTTTCAAAATAGTTTTCAAAACAACTTTGTCACACTCTTGAGGACCGATACAAGGGTTATCACGAAGTAAACAAAACTTTTTCAAAACAAGCGCGCACAAGCAATTTTAAAAATGAGCAAGTACCTAAGAGCCCGTGGAAAACCACTGATGGAAAGGGTGCTAACACCTTCCTTTTCCATAATCTACCCCCCGTACTCAGAAATATCTCGAAAAAGGTTTTTTCTGTTCTTTTTCCTTTTCCTTTATTGGATGAAATAAAAGTCGGTGGAGACTCTTTCTTACCCCGACATTTGCGAACAAAAAACACAAACCAGTATAACAGTCGGTTCTGCCATCGTATCACAGAACTGGCGACTCTACTGGGGAAATAAATAAGTCGGGTATACCTTAGGATCTATGTCATTTTTTAACTTGCTTGCTTGTCTTTTGCTTTTCCTGCTTTATATTCAAGGGTTTTGTTGGGGTTACATAGATCCTATACCCGGATCTAGGGATACCTTTTAAGTAAGTAGAAATAAATTGTGAGGGAACTGTGCGGGGTATATTGACACGGTTGAAGCAGTAGCTACGTTGATGTGGAACTTTGGTTGGTATCGGTAACCCTTTAGTCAATCAGGGAGAGTACGGGGCTGCCGCGTGGTGTCGTGAAGCATCAACTGACCTTAGAACCTTTAATTTCACAACTTGGCCAGTAGGACGTAGTGAGATGGCTGACTTTGGTGTATTCCCAAGGTCGACAGATACTCGATTCTATACTCATTAAGGTTTGACTCTTGAGTTTTATTTGGTTGTGAGTCAATCTCCTATTGAATGAAGCTGAGTGAAAGATCGGTGATATTGAGATCCCTTAGAACCCGATTACTATTTATAGGACAGGTTGAACCAATCCAACTTCAAGAGGGTATGACCTTAAAACTCATGCAGGACTTAAACCTAAGGATTTGGTGTGACTTGCCTGTTGTTTGCTATACATGTGATTTTCTAGCATAATCATGACATCATAAGCATGGCATATTATAACTAACCATTTCAAGGATTTCCCAGGGCTCATTTTTGCTTTGTTTTGTAGGACATGGCATCCGCCCATAGGAACACTATCCAGATTAACCTTGTGAAAGTGCCTCTCCAACTAAAGGACCTAGCATTAAGGGTTCCTGAAAGTTCTCCATTCACTGGAAGGCATGGTCGGTTGCTCAACTTGGTCACTTCAAAACCTGATGAAGAATTGTTAAAAGTGCTGTTCCAGTTCTTTGATCCTGTGCACCACTGTTTCACTTTCCCAAATTACCAGCTAGTGCCTACTATGGAGGAATTTTCTCAGTTGTTAGGGGTACTTATTCTCAATCAGTTACCTTTCAACGGTATGGAAGAACATCCAAAGCCTGAAGAGATTTCTCGGGCTCTGTCCTTACAACAGTCTGACATAGTGGCAGGTTAGGAGACTAGAGGAAGTGTCCAAGGAATCCCAGTTAAGTTTCTATTCGAGAAGGCTTACCATTTTTGGGATACCCTGGATTTACAAGCTTTTGAAGAGGTGCTGACACTTCTCGTTTACGGGATGGTACTTTTCCCTAATGCGGATCATCTCATAGATGTGAACACTATTAAGGTTTTTTCTGTCTCGTAATCTGGTACCTATGTTACTTGGGGATGTTCTATACTCTCTGTATGCTCGCACTCTAAAGAGAAGGGGGACCCTCCTGTGTTGCACTCCTCTATTGGCTAGGTGGTTTATTTCGCACCTACCCAGGTCGGTTCTGAAGAATGAACAGGGTTTGAAATGGTCTCGTAGGCTGATATCCCTTACAAATTCAGACATTCATTGGTGTTCACGGTTCTCGGAAGATGTTACCATCATCAATCACTGTGGTGAATTCCCTAATGTCCCTCTCTTAGGCATTAGGGAAGGAATCACTTGTAACCCTTGTTTGGCACTGCGTCAGTTTGGTTATGCGAGAAGATATGGTCCTCATGATACGCTTATCCAAGGAATCACCTTCGATTATGAGAATGATGCTCAGGGATATTGCAAAAGGTTCATAAAATCTTGGGGGCATGGTGCATTAAATTGATAGCAAGACGTTGGGGCACAAGAATTTTGTTTCTCTTGAGCCTTATCTACAATGGGTACGAACTCGCGCCCAAAGTCTTATGATGCCTTACCCTGTTGTCCTACCAATAACTGTGGAACCAGTTATTGAAGGAGATACTACTTCCCTTGTTCATCATCCTGACATGCCAACTGATCATGAAGAGTTACAGAAGTCCTGGGTTCAACTCAAAGAAGAGCGGGACACGTTTGAAGCTCAGTTCTATGCCAGCGAGAAGAAGGTCCTGAAGCTCACTAGGCTACTTCATGAAGAAAGGAACATAAACGCCTACATTGCACCAAAGAGGATGCGCTCCTGGGAGACCTAGTTTCTTTTTGCTTTAAGTTTTGTTTTGTTTAATTGTAAGACTAAAGGGAATTCTTTGTAACAATTTGAACTTATTAATGCAATTAACGTGTATTTCTTTTGGTTAAACAAATTTGAGCCTTTAAGAATCCTTGAAATCATTGCATACGCATCCCATCCATAACATTGCATAAACAGGTACCATTACAGGTTTCTCATCTTCTTCGCTGTTTATTTCAGCAATAATGTCTTCCGAACAAAGCATCAAAGACCTTCAGGCACAAAATGCCCAATTTCAACAGATGTTCTAACTCTAGCAAAAGGGCAGGAGGATCTGAAGGCCCTCATCTTGAAAGAGAAGAAGAAGAAGAAGAAGAAGAAGCCCGCTGGTATCCTCAATATGGGCAGAAGGTTCGGGGGTCCGCTAAAGCAACCAGTCGATCTGACCTCCTCGTTCAAAGAGGGAAAAAATCAAGAGAGAGAAATAAGGGAGGAGAATCCTAGTCCTGAAGTCTCTGACAATGATACATACCTACAAGGATGAGCAGTATCCTCCCACTGAGAATAGGTATAAGTAGTTGGAAGATCGGTTGAGCGCTATGGGAGTCCAGAAAATACATGGGTTGGATTTCGAAGAACTGGGATTGGTGTTGGGAGTGGTCATCCCGCAGAAATTTAAGGCTCCGGTGTTCGCAAAGTATGATGGGGTGTCCTTCCCAAAGCTCCATCTCTGTTCCTACATAAGAAAGATCCAGCCCCACACCACTGATAGAAATTTGTGGGTTCACTTCTTTCAAGACAGTCTGTCAGGGACTCAGCTTGAATGGTTCTACCAACTGGAGGGAACCAATGTCCAAAACTGGGAAGATCCGGCTGCTGCTTTTTATAAGCAATATCAATATAATGCCGACCTTGCCCCTACTTATACTCAACTCCAGAGTATGTCCATGGGTGAAGGTGAAGGCTTTAAGGACTATGCACATAAGTGGAGAGACTTGGCTGGAAGAGTCCAACCCCCTTTGTCTGATAGGGAGTTGGTTGATATGTTTCTTAGGACGCTATCTGGTCCATTCTTTAATCATTTGATCGACATCTCGTCAGCTGGTTTCACCGAGATGATTCTAACTAGAGAGAGGGTAGAAGTTGGGATCCAGAGCGGTAAGATACAGAAATACATCTCTTCGAGTTCGGTAAAGAAGCCTTTTACTGGTAAAAAGGAAGTTAGTGCTATTTATAGCCCAAGAGGTCAAATAGAGCTGAACACCATCAGACAGTAAGTGTTGTAATGATACCTAGACCTGCGGCTGCTCCACAATGCAACAATCAACAAAGGGTGGAAAGACCTCAACGACAGTTTACCTGAATTAACATGAAGTTGGTCGAGGTTCTACCCCATCTGCTGAGATCCAACTTGGCAACCTTGAAAGAGGCTCCCAAGAATCCGAATACCACATCTCCTCGATATAATCCAAATGCTCGGTGTTCCTATCATTCTAAGAGTCTTGGCCACGATACAAATGACTGCTGGGCTCTGAGAAATAAGGTACATGATCTGATCGAGGCCAAGGAGATTGAGTTCGATGCTCCGGAAAAGCCCAATGTCATAACTGCTCCCATGCCTAAGCACAATCGTGGAGTTAATGATGTTGATACCGATCTGTTTGTGACCCCAATCGATGAAGTTTCTACTCCTCTTGTGACTATTAAGAAGAATTTGTTGTTGGTCTGTTTATTTCTGGGTTGTGGTGAAGGTTGCCACGTATGTTCATCTATGCCTTCCGGGTGCCATTTACTGAAAACAGGTGTCCAACACCTGATGGATAGCAGAGAGATTTTATTTGAGAAAACTTTTATTGCAACTATTCCATGTAAAGATATTGCAATTATAACCATTTCCGCCAATCCTTCCAAGGTCTCCTCGAGAATACCTGTTAGGATTACATCTGCTCCAAGAGTCACTCCGCTAATAATCACCTTTCGTGGTCCTGTCCCATACGCCTCGGACAAAGCTATCCCTTCGCATTATGGTGCTGATGTCTACTATCACGACGTTAAACAAAACCTGAAGAATGAAGAGGCTGATCCCGATGTCAGTAACATTGTCGGGACCAGTAAAATTACCAGAAGTGGAAGGGTTTTCTCCCCTGAGATTTCCCCAAGGACTGTCAATAGACCTGTTATTATTTCACATGTTATTCCTATCGATGCTTCAACTACTACTCCTGTTCTTACTCCAATTGTTACCCCTGCCGGCGAGTCATCTGGTACCCGAGGCAAAGAATTTATAGGTGAGCCTGCCCGGATGGAGGCACCTAGGAAAATTGTCGTGGAAGCCTCTAAGCAAGAGATAGAGGAAATATTGAAAATAATCAAAAAGAGCGACTACAATGTGGTCGAGAAGCTGGGGAAGTCCCCTTCAAAGATATCCATGTTGTCTCTGCTGTTGTGCTCCGAGGCCCATGCGAAGGCTTTGATCGCACTCCTCAAGACTGCGCACGTGACACAGGAGACCTCGGCTGATCAATTCAAAGACTATGTGGCCAGCCTGACTGCTGACAATGGGCTGGGTTTTTCAGATGCCGATTTGACACCGAAAGGGAGGAAGCATAATAATGCCCTGCATACCTCGATCGAATGCAGGGGCACCACTATGGCTCATGTGCTGGTAGATATTGGGTCTTCACTAATGTCCTGCCGAAGAAGGCCCTCGACCGACTAGATTGTGAGGGCTTGACCTTAAAGCCTAGTAATATTGTGGTAAGGGCCTTTGATGGGTCAAAGAAAATAGTGCATGGGGAGGTGGACATCCCTGTCAAGGTAGGTTCTCAGACCTTTGAGTCCACTTTCTATGTAATGGACATTCGGACGTCATACTTTTGTTTGTTGGGTCGTCCTTGGATCCATGGAGCCGGGGCAGTTACCTCTACACTACACCAAATGCTGAAGTATCCAGTGAAGGGGAAGATTGTCACTGTACGCGATGAAGAGGAGTATATGGTGAGCCACCTTAACTCCTTCAGGTACGTAGAGATGGACGGGGAATTCATAGAGACACCTTGCCAAAACTTTGAAGAGGTTCCCCAGATTTTGATGTTGGATGAGACTACTACTGGCACCAAACCTTCCCTGAAGATGGCTTCTCTCAAAGACGCCAGAGCAGTGGTTGAAGAAGGTGGGTGTACCAACTAGGGACAGCTCCCTGATTTTACCAATAAAACTGACAAGTTTGGTTTGGGCTTTACTTCAGGAGCTCAAAGGGTTGTTCGACGCGCTCGAGCTGAAGGACCTCCCCTACGCATCAACAACTGGGGAATTAATGCCATTGAAGACAGTGAGGAGGACTCTAACATTGATAACTGGATCTACCCAACTACCAATGGCGGACCAAGTAACTGAATGGCTAGGGATTTTATACTAGTTTCTTTTATTCCGCAATAATTGTCTTACTTGTTTTGAGATTTGTAATAAAAAATTTAAACTCTACAGCCTTGTGCCTTTCCCGAGGCACATTGGCTTTGTTTGTGAGGGCTATTATTTGTCATTTCATATATCATCAATAAAACATTGGACGTTCCTTGCATACAAATTTTGCGCTCTCTGTTTTTCTTTTCTGTTTTCACTTTATCAAAACAGCTATGCTCTTACGCACACTCACGTATCATACTGCAGATCCATATCCACTCTGGATCCCATTAATAACAGCTCTGCTACTGCTAGTTATGACTTCGAAAATTCGATCAACCAAGCCGAGGACGAAGGTGAGGATGATTGTGAGGTGCCTGGAGAACTTGCTAGACTATTACAGTAGGAGGAAAGGGCTATACAGCCCCATGAAGAGCCGGTTGAGACGATAAACTTGGGCACGGAAGTAGACAGAAATGAAGTCAAGATCGGCGCACATCTGGAAGTTAAGATCAAACAGCAGTTGATACAAATGTTGCACGACTATGTTGAGATCTTCGCCTGGTCATTAAAGACATGCCTGGTTTAGACACTGATATTGTGGTACATCGTCTGCCGACCAAGGAAGACTGTCCTCCGGTTAAATAAAAGGTCCGCCGTATGCGCCCTGAAATGTCAGAGAAGATCAAGGCTGAGGTAATGAAACAGTTTGATGCAGGGTTCTTAGCTGTCACCTCCTATCCATAGTGGGTTGCTAACGTCGTTCCGGTACCTAAGAAGGACGGTAAGGTACGGATGTGTGTGGATTACAGAGATCTGAACAGGGCAAGCCCCAAGAATGACTTCCCGCTTCTTCACATTGATGTTATGGTTGACAACACCGCTAAACATAAAATCTTCTCTTTCATGGATGGTTTCTCTGGCTACAACCAGATCAAGATGGCTCCTGAAGACATGGAGAAGACAACCTTCGTCACACAGTGGGGCACCTTCTGTTATAAGGTGATGCCTTTTGGGTTGAAGAATGCTGGGGCAACCTATTAGCGAGCCATGGTCGCCTTGTTCCATGATATGATTCACCACGAGATCGAGGTTTATGTCGATGACATGATAGCTAGGTCTCAAACCGAGGAGGAACACCTGGATCATCTATAAAAGTTGTTCGACAGGTTGAAGATGTACAAGCTGAGGTTGAATCTGAACAAATGCACCTTCGGAGTAAGGTCTGGAAAACTTATGGGTTTCATTGTCAGTGACAAAGGTATTCAAGTAGACCCTGCGAAGGTAAAGGCCATACAAGAGATGGCAGCTCCCCGTACAGAGAAGGAAGTTAGAGGTTTCTTGGGACGCTTGAATTATATCTCCAGGTTCATTTCACATCTAACTGCTACTTGGGAGCTCATCTTCAAGCTTCTGAAGAAAGATCAAGTGGTAAAGTGGAATGACGAATGCCAGACAGCTTTCAAAAGAATCAAGGAATACCTTCAAGAACCACCGATTCTGATGCCTCCGGTTGAAGAAAGACCTTTGATATTATACTTTACCATGCTAGACAATTCAATGGGGTGTGTGCTGGGCAGCATGACGTTTCTGGTCAAAAAGAGCATGCAATATACTACCTTAGCAAAAAGTTTACCGACTATGAGACAATATACTCACTGCTCGAGAAAACATGTTGCGCTTTGGCATGGGCTGCTCGCCGACTAAGACAATATATGATGACCCACACTATTTTGTTGATATCTAAGATGGATCTAATCAAATACATCTTTGAGAAACCCGCTCTCTTTGGAAGAATAGCAAGATCGCAAATGATATTAACTGAATACGATATACAATATACAACCCATAAAGAAATCAAGGGGAGTGTATTGGCTGATCATTTGGCTCATCAGGCCGTGGATGACTACCAGTCCATGAATTTTGAGTTCTCGAATGAGAATATTATGCTGGTGAGTGACTACGAAGAACTTGGACCGGATGAAGGACCCGAGGAGGGATCCCGGTTGGCTATGGTTTTTGATGGAGCTTCGAATGCACTCGGTAATGGCGTTGGCGCAGTAATCATATCTCCTGAGGACTGTCACACTCCTTTCACTGCTCGGCTATGTTTCAACTTCACTAATAACATGGCGGAGTATGAAGCCTGCATCATGGGTCACAAAGCCGCTATTGACTGCAGGATCAAGTTCTTGGACATTTTCGGGGATTCAGCCTTGGTGATAAGTCAGATCAAAGGAGAATGGGATACGAATCTTCTGAATCTCATCCCATACAAAGAGAACATGCTGACATTGCTCCCACACTTTGAGGAGGTAACCTTTGAACATTTCCCGTGAGAGGAGAATCAGTTAGCGGACGCGCTAGCCACCATATCTTCTATGTTCAAAGTCAGGTGGGACAATAAAGCTCCCCGAATCACCATTGAGAGGTTGGATGAACCAGAGCATTGTTGTGAGATTGATACCAAAGATGTGGAAGACAAACCCTGGTTTCACGAAGTCAAAAGATATCTCGAGACTCAAGAGTATCCCGAAGGGGCATCTGTCAATGATAAGAAGTTTATGAGAAGGTTCGCTGCGAAATTCTTCCTCAGTAATGGAATCCTCTACAAGCGCAATCATGACTCTACCTTACTATGGTGTGTAGACAAGAGTGAAGCAGAGAGGATTATGTCAGATTTACATGAAGGTACCTTCAGAACCCATTCCAGTGGATATACCATGGCTGAAAAGATCCTATGAGCAGAATACTATTGGTCCACTATGGAAGCAGATTGCTATCAGCACTCCAGAACTTGTCATAAGTGCCAAATCTATGCTGATAAGGTGCATGTGCCTCCGGTTCCTCTGAACGTCTTGACAACTCCATGGCCTTTTGCAATGTGTGGAATTGACATGATCGGAGAAATTAGGCCCACTGCTTCCAATGGACATTGCTTCATCCTAGTGGCCATTGATTACTTCACGAAGTGGGTTGAGGCAGCCTCTTTTGCTACTGTGACCAAGAACGTTGTGGCGCAGTTTATCCGACATAACCTGATCTGTCGATATGGTGTGCCCGAGAGAATTATCACCGATAATGGTACAAATCTCAATAACACGATGATCACCGAGCTCTGTAAGCAATTCAAAATACAACATCATAACTCTTCTCCCTACCGGACGAAGATGAATGGCATCGTTGAAGCAGCTAACAAGAACATCAAGAATATTGTATAGAAGATGATGGTGACATACAAAGACTGGCCTGAGATGTTACCATTTTCTCTTCATGGATATCGCACCTCAGCACGAACGTCGACAGGGGAAACACTATACTCTCTGGTGTATAGAATGGAGGCAGTCCTAGCCATCGAGGTCAAGATTCCTTCTCCCAGGATTATGAAGGATGCGGGTTTGAACGAAGACGTCTGGATCCAGACTCGACTTGATCAACTAAATCTAATCAACGAGAAGAGACTTACCGCTATCTGTCATGGTCAGACGTATCAAAAGAGAATGATCAAGGCTTTTAACAAGAAGGTCAGACGTTAAGAATATCAAGTCGGAGATCTGGTGATCAAGCGTATTATATTGCTGCAAGGTGATCCCAGGGGAAAATAGACCCCCACATACGAAGGGACATTTTTGGTTAAAAACATTTTCTCGGGTGGATCTATGATTCTAACCACCATGGACGGTGACGACCTTCCCCACCCTGTCAATGCCGACATAGTGAAAAGATACTACGCCTGATTAAAAGACCCGCTAGGTTGACTGGCCTAGGAAAAACTAAGGGCGTCCCGGTGCACCAAAATGGTTCGGAAAAAAAAAGGGATGAAAATGAAAAAAATTTGTACACCCGGCAAGCCGAAAACCTGAAAGGGCGGCTTGGGCAAAAAAGGGTATCCCGGTGGACTGAAAACCCGAAAGGGCAGTCCAGGCAAAAGTTAGGGATGTAAAGTGTATCACTATGTCCCATTGGACCATCTTGCGACCAGACTTCGGTATCAACTATCAAGCTCAGACGACACCAATCAATCTAATCAACTTTCGGCCAAGTAGCAAAGTGATGAGACGCTCGAAGACATAGGGGCAATAGCAGAGTAGGAACTCAATAGGATTGTTGCACATAGCTGTTTTCCTTTTAGACAAAATTGTATAGCTTCTATTTTTACGGCGGAGTTCTCTTACTAGAGCGTCAGTCTCCTTGTACAAACACGCCTATTACAAGCCAACTTCAAAAATCAATACAAAATCATTTTCACAAGAAACTATGAGGTTTTTTTCCTTTTTTTGTTTTGTTTTGCAAGAACGTCCAATGATGTATTCTTGACATATGCATTTGAATATAATTGCTGCTCATAAATATTTACATAAGAAACGAAAAGACAATTGTTCGTAATTTCAAAAATAGGGGCAAAAACAAGAAATGTCAAACCCGACAGTTACTCTGCCCAGCAGGTACCAAGATAGAGACAACTTTGGAGCACAATCATCAGTACATACACTCCCCACAAAGTAAAAGTATTCAAAGCATTGATGTCTGCTTTCCCGAAACAGGAAGTAATCTCCCCAGCCAGGGTCATTCAGAAACCTGACAGCTATATCCCCTAGCCAAATTTCATAATCACGAGTAGGTCAGTAAATTTTATCTCCCAAGCAGAGTTTATTTCTCTGGATACAGAAGCTCAATCCCCGACAGAGCCTATTACTTTAGCTACAGAAAGTCACCTTCCAAGTTATTCCCCGCAAAGTTATTCTCAAACAGAATCTCTCCCTGACAGAGTTATTCACAGATAACAAGGAATAAATCTCCAGCACAGTCATTTCCATTCACCATCCCCAGCGGAAGTAGAAGAACCACATTTATCCACAACAGTCAGTAATACTAAACTCTCCAGCAGCAGTCAGGGATTTATTTTCCCAGGATCGGACATGTCCCAACAACATTTCATGTACATACATCATGACATGTGCATACATATCATATACAACATAATCTCATTTATTTTGAGAACATCATCTCACGAGGCATTTCATGCATTACACATATAATTAACCCTATTATCCTTTCAGGAAATACAATTATCACCAACAATTCTAACAGCTACACATGTCATATCTACAGACAGCCAGTGGAAGATCAGTTCCCGAAGATCAAACGGGTCAACTAATCTATGTAATTAAATGAAGTAACCCTACTATCCAGGTTCCTTCTCATAGCCCTATTATCTAGGAATTCATCTCGAAGTAACCCTACTATCCAGGTTCCTTCTCATAGCCCTACCATCCAGGATTTCATAACAAAGTAACCCTACTATCCAGGTTCCTTCTCATAGCCCTACTATCCAGACTTTCATCTCGAAGTAACCCTACTATCCAGGTTCCTTCTCATAACCCTACTATCCAGGTTCCTTCTTGTTGTACCCCAAAATTTGCCCTCCCATATTCTTCAGGAAATTGCCAAGCCAAGATTCAAAATTCCCCAAGGGTTACACAGTCAAAGAGTCTCCTATACAGTCAAAACTAGGGTTTGGGTTCTGATCAAGAAAAGGAAGTTTTCAAAGGCCCAATCAAGTCTCACATGCCTACAAATATGGTCAAGTATCCTCATATCAAGTTTCAAGGCATTCAGCTCAAAATTGCACAGTCAAAACCCTAAATTGCACTACAGTCAACTGTAGGGGCAAAATGGTCATTTGACAGTCAAAAGTTCAAATTTTTGGTCAACATATCATTTTGAAGCCACAAACATCATTTGATCAATGCTTGATCATGATTCTCAAAATTTGGCTCAGAAATCATCAAAGATGCAAAAGTTTCCTTATTTGGACAGCTGAAAAAGTCAACTGAAATTGACCAGGGCATAACTTTCACATGGATTGTCAGAAAAATTCCATCCAAAGCTCATTTTGAAGAGAAAGACATTTCCTACAACTCATCTTCATACTTCAAGTCCAAGAAATGCTCTCACAAAAAGTTATCAATTTCAACATTATAGGTCATTTTCAAAAGTCAACAAAAAGGGACTTTAAGTCAAAGGCCATAACTTGAGATTGGTAAATCAAAATGACATGGGACCAAAGGCATTGGTTAGAGGACTCAAAGACCTTTCCAAAATGTCCAAGAACATGATAAAAGATTAAAAATTGAGCAAGTTATGCCTTGTGGAAGTTGGGAAATTTTTGGATATTTTGAAAAGTCAACTTTGATTCAAATGGTCTAAAAATGCTAATGGGCCCATTTTTCTTCCATGATTCATCATTCCAAGCCTATGCACGACCACTTGGCCCAAAGGGAAGTATTTTCTCATTTTTTATTTATTTATTTGAATTATTATTTATATTAATTCATTTAAAACATTTAAATATGTAGAAAATATAAAACTTGACCTAAAAAATCTTTTCATGCATGTTTTGCCATCAAGATTTCGTGCATAGGCTAATTAGGAAAGATTTGGTTTGATTTGAGCCTAATTGATACAAAAACCATGTGAAAAAGATTGAAAACATAATGGAAGAAAATCAAATATTCAATCAATGATGGCAAGAGATTCTAGTCAATTTTCTTAACCTAATACATTCACTACATAAGCATGAATCAAAACCTAATGCTGGGAGACTGAAAGCTGCGCTAGAGACCAATATACAAACTTGGAAATTTGGCTTAAAAACTCAATTCTGAAAGTAAGGTTGGAGGACGATTCAGGCAAAAAGAACCATTCTATCACCTTCCTGGAACATCAAGGAAAGTTTTCAGATCAAGAACACCCACTCTAACGCGTTGAATTGGTATACAGAAGTCTACTTTTCTCTCATATTTTTCAAATTCGTGTTTCCAGATTTAAGCGTTTTCATGGCATTTTGAATATGCATTTATATTGAATAACGTGTTCTGAAGCTAACTGGATGAATTAATTGTGTTTTTGTGAGCTATACAAGAATATGCCATGGTTATTTTTTTAGGGTTTACAGGACCTTAATTTGGGGCTTTTGAAACGAAGTAAAATCAGGACTCCAGACCACCACCATTCCATTCAGCAGACCTAGACGAAGAAGAAACACTTGTCGCGATCAATTTATGATCCCTACAGCGCTATTCGCTATTTTCCCTAAAGCCCTCTAAACCCACGCGTGGAAAACCGTTGCGTTATGGTCTTGTTTCAGAAAAAATAAAAAACATGTGAAGAAGATGATGTGTTGTCCAGACGCTATAGGCTGTTTCAAATTTGCGCGCGTTCCAACCCATTAATACCATGTCTTTATTTATTATATTTGTAGGCTATTATATATTAAATGAAATTGACATAGCTCAGTGGCACAGGTGTTGGTTGGTGATGCTAGTGACCTGGGTTCGAACCCCAGGTCTGTGTAATTCCAATATTATTTTTCATTAATAACTCCCATGCAGCGCTTGCCTTGGAAACCATGATGCACGCTCAAAGATCAATAGCCACGCGTCTAGCTGCTGCAGATCAAAGGCTGAGATTGAAGGTCCGCTGTAAACTCAGGTCAACCATCCCACACGCTACTCACAAAAGTCAAATGGACTCAGGGTTTTGGGCCAGCATTCTAAGGCCTACACCTCACAATTGGGGCCTGAACCCCCCCCCTGGTTTGCAATTTCCTTTTTTATTTATTTTGTTTTCAATTGTTATTTTATTTATTTTAATTGTTTTAATTTAATTAATTTTTTTTTTACAAAAATATAAAAACTTCATAAAAATCAGAAAAAAGATAAAAACACAATAAAATATTTAATTTTCACAATTAATTGTATATAATAAATTTAGTTTTAAATTAGGTTTAACTTAAATTCTTTTCATAACAAACTTAAAAAACCATTAGAATTAGGGTTAGTTAATTTCAATTAATTCTCTTTTTTTTCTTTTAAAATCTTAAAAAACTAAAAAATACCAAAAACATTTTCTTTTAATTTTAATTTTAATTCCTTATTAATTTAACTTTGCAAAAGGGTCCAACGCCCTCGTTTCGATAATTCTTTTAATTCGTACATTTATTTTATTTCGCTTAATTAATTTTGTACCTCTCCCAAGGCCTTGTAACATTTACTTCTCGCATCTTTTAATTCTTTGCTTTATTTATTTTTTGTCAAATCGGGTTCGGTTTAATTTTGGCGATGTGGACCCGCGCCATTTGTAATAGCCTTAGATTTACTTTTCCTCGCAACTTTTTAACTGTTAAACAAAGCATGAAAGAATGTATGACTTCAATAAAATCAAGCGTAGAACACCAATAAACATGACAAGACAAATACAAATGAAAACAACACACGAATCGCACACACCACCCCTAGGGTACGCCTCACTGTTGCCTTTCGAAAGGTGATCGTCGAGTAGAGGATGTCTTAGTAAGTCCTCATGATCCGGGAACCTGGCATGAGGGTAGCTTCTAAGATGTCTTCCCATTGCTCTGGTGATCACCATGTCCCTACAAGCGAATTGACCCGAACACCTCCAATGGTGGTGCTACCTACCTCTCAATGGTGGGATGGCACTACTTTAAAGGACATCTACACAGACGAATTCCTTAGGGTAGGTAGGTTCTCAAGGATACTTGCTCTAATTTCAAACAAATCAAAACATACTTTTCACACCAACACATTTTCAAAAGCTTTCGAAGCAAAATTTTCAAACACTCTGACGCACGAGTCGAACTGAAATTTTTCAAAGAAACTTTTTAAAACCCACATTGAAAAGCAAACAAGCAATTTTGAAAACACAATGAGCAAGTATCTAAGAGCCCATGGATAACCATGGATAGAAAGGGTGCTAACACCTTCCCTTTCTATAACCTACCTCCCGAACCGAGAGCAATCTCTTTAAGGAATTTTTCTGTGCTTTTGTCCTTTCCATTTGGAGAAAATAAAAGACGGTGGCGACTCTTGCTTCCGCGACATTTCGCGAACCAGCGTTAAACAGTCAGTTCCAGATCCACCGATCACAGAACTGGCGACTCTGCTGGGGAAATCTTTATAAAGTGAGGTGTACCTTAGGGTTAGTTCATAACTGTGTTTTCAATTGCTTTCCTTGCTTGCTTTAAATTGTGGGACTGTCTTGGGAGTTCTATAGATCATAACCCGGATCTGGGGATACCTTCTTAGAAAGTAGTAACAAGGCTGTGAGGGAACTGTGCGGGGTATACCGACATGGTTGAAACAGTCTGCTACGTTGATGTGGCACTTTGGTGTGTACCGGTAACCCTTGAGTTCAGTCAAGGAGAGTACGGGGCCTCCGCGTGGTGTCATGAAGCATCAACAGACCTTAGGAACCTTAATTGAACAATCTTGGCCTCTTTAGGGTAGTGAGATAACTGACTTTGGTGCAGTCCGAGGTTGGTTGATACTCGATACTACACTCAATTGAGGGTTGCTTTCCTGGAATATTTAGGTCGCCAGTTCAGTGGCTAAATCGAAACGATGAACAATGAAAGCAATCCCGTGATATTGGGAACCTTAGAACCCGGTTACTTTGATTAGGACAGGTTGAACCCACCAACTCTAAGAGGGTACTACCCAGACCCCATGCTGGCCTAAAACTTTAAGGGCTTCTCTTGTGTGACTTGTGTGCCTTCGTACTTGACTATTTGCATGCTTGTTACCTGACATTTGTCTTTTGCAGGTTGTGTTTGTAGTCCTTAATTAGGACTCATAACAGGGTATCCTAAGTTTCTTGCAGGTTTTTGCAGTCCTTAATTGGGACTCCTAACAGGGTTACTTACATTACCCCATGCATACCATAACATCATACCATTGCATACATCCTAACCCATTTCAAGGATCTCAAGGGCTTGTGATGCAGGTCATGATGAATCAAACATCTAGCAAGGGGAAAAGAGGATTTATTTTCCTCTAGCCAAGGTTGTCAGGGGCTATGACCCACTGGATATGGTGAGCCTTTGACCCTTGAAGAAGGACTTTCAATAACAGGGAGTTCCTTCAATCAAGCCACCAGTTTCCCACGCTAACCTTTTTCTTGTTTACCCCGCGAGGTCCTTTAAATCATTGCATGCATGTCATACATATCATTGCATAACAGGTACCCTTTCTCTGCAGGTTACTTACCTTCTTCGCTGTTTATTTCAGCCGATCATCATGAATCCTGAATCATCAGCTGAGCAGTCTATCAAGGCCCTCCAGGCTCAGAATGCCCAATTCCAAGGGCTAATCATGAACTTGACCCAAGGGCAGCAAGATCTGAAGGCTCTGCTCTTGAAGAAGGAAAAGAAGAAGAAGAGGACTGTCTTGTTCAGCCCTAGACGCAGATCTGGGAACACCCTGCAGGACCAAGCTGAGAGGACAACTCCATCTGTGAGGGAAAGCAGCCACCATGAGAGAGAGGTGCCAAGTCCAGTGGTCTCCGACAACGAGACGGAGTTTAACGATGAACAGTACCCTCCAGCTGAGGACCGGTATAAGCAGTTGGAAGACCGGCTAAGTGCTATGGAGATGCAAAAGGTGCCTGGCCTGGACTTCGAGGATCTAGGTCTGTCTTCTGGGGTAGTGATCCCGCGCAAATTCAAGGTACCTGCCTTTGCTAAATATGACGGGGCATCCTGTCCTAAATTGCATCTCAGGGCTTATACAAGGAGGATCCAGCCCTATACAGCTGACAAAAACTTATGGATCCATTTCTTCCAAGAGAGCCTTTCAGGGACTCAGCTCGAGTGGTTCTATCAATTGAGTGGAGCCAACATCCGCAGCTGGGAGGACTTGGCCACTGCTTTCTACAAGCATTACCAGTACAATGCCGATCTTGCTCCCACGCGCACTCAGCTTCAGGGGATGTCCATGGGTGCAGGTGAAGGTTTCAAAGAATATGCTCAAAAATGGAGGGACCTTGCTGGAAGGGTACAACCACCTCTGACTGACCGCGAGCTCGTCGACATGTTCTTGGGGACCCTGTCTGGTCCATTCTTCAACCATCTGATTGGGAATTCTTCTGCTGGGTTCACAGATCTTATCTTGACTGGGGAGAGAATCGAAGCTGGTATCAAGTCGGGGAAGATTCAAGAAACCGCACCTGCTGATACTCAGAAAAAGCCCCACAGTGGGAAGAAGGAGTCCAATGCTATACATGGTAAAAAGGGTCATCATGATGTAGGGGCAATCCAGATCTCTGATCCCACGCCCGCTCAACTAAGAAAGAGCAATAGGCGTAGGATAAAGTATCAAGATAGGAAGTATACTGACATCAATATGTCTTTGTCTCAGGCATTACAACAATTGCTGAAGGCAAAACTGATCACACTAAAGGATCCTCCTCAAAATCCTGATACTTCCTCTTCCAAGTACAACCCGGGTGTGAGATGTGCCTACCATTCTGACAGTCCTGGACATGACACCGATGACTGTTGGACCCTGAAGAACAAGATCCAAGACTTGATTGACGCCAAGGAGGTCGAGTTTGAACACTGATCCTACACCAAATCATCGAGAATGCCTTTTGGTCATTAGAATTTTCAATTTGTAATTTTCTTTGCTTGTTCAGACATTTGTTCATGACAAACTCTTTTATTCTATCAATGCATCGCATATGTCTGTTTTGGGAATTAATACAATTGTTTCATTATATTCAAAATTCTTTTCATATTTTTTCTGATGTCAACTCTGGATCTAAAATTCTAAGCCTCTTGAGGGAGGATGACGAAAACGATACCACAATTTACAGTATGCTTTTGAACAGACCCCGCTGATGAGGTACATGCATTGTTTCAATTCCTAAACACTGGAGTTATAAGGATGATAATCCCTCGTCAACCCATCTGAGCCAAAGAAGTAGGAGTTTTTATTTTCGAAAATTAAAACCCTTTATCATAACCCGGGGCAGGGTAGTCTTCTCAGTTGATCCAAGTGCATAACGAATGGCACCAAAGAGATCCTTACGAAAAAAAGAAAGACAGTGATGGTTCCGAATAATCAATAAAGGACAGGCAATCATTATCAAAAAAAAAAAAATCATAAACAAAAAGCCCAAGAAGTCAAAACCTATAAAAAGGGACTTATGAAACTGGGGCATCCCGCTGACTGTAATTCCAAAAAGGAAACAGTTCAGGCAAAAAATAGGGATAACGAAATCAAAAAGAAAGAGGTCCTACAAACCCTTAGCCAAAAAGGAGATGACTGCCTATTCAAATAAACGTTCAATATCCGAATCATCACTAGTATATCAAAGCAAAGACTCAAACAAGGTCTAACGTATGATCAACTGAGTTTAGGTTTGGAGAACATCACGAAGAGCGGGTGGGTACAGATATAATTTGAGCCTTTATCCTTTGCTTCTTAAACCGTGAACCAGGCCACGTTACAACCCTCAAAAGTCCTAGCCGAAGCATGGGTTAGTTCGAAAGCATACTGTACGAAAGGTATCCTGACTCCTTAAGGCCTACGGTAAATACGAAGTTGACATTATGTTTTACAAACATTCACTTGTTTTATGAAAAAGAATGCATTTTCAAAATCGTCAAGACAGACATAAGCTTTGCATTTTTGACATAACATTGTTTGCATATGACTATTTGTTTGAACAGCAGGAAAATTCGCACGATGAATACCTAGTGAACAAAAACACTCCCGATCAAGGGGCATGACGTGATTATTGTCCATCAGCTGGGGCAATTAAGTCAAAATTCGGAGAATCTCTCAAAAGGCCAAATAGCCTGGGGCAAATCTCCACCTGGGTCACTTGGGGCATTCCAACAACGAATCTTGCCTGATCAAACACCTTCTGGTAGCATGACAAAGCACTTCTAACAGGGGCAACTCCCTACTTTCTGAGAGCATGGACATAGTCGGAAAAATACTACGCAAAATCAAAGACCCGCTAGGTTGACATACCTAGGCAAAAATTAGGGTTTCCCGGCGAACCAAAAGGGTTCGGGCAAAATGAAGGGATGAAATGAAAAAAATCTGTACACCCGGCAAGTCGAAAACCTGAAAAGGCGGCTTGGGCAAAAATGGGTATCCCGGTGGACTGAAAACCCGAAAGGGCGGTCCAGGCAAAAGTTAGGGATTAAAGCGTACGACTATGTCCTACCATCTGTCTACCAGAAGAAGGTTGGTCCATCAACAACTATCAGCACCCCACAAGTGCCTCCCCCATAGAAACAGGGGCAATAAAGAGTGGTCTAAGCAATCTGATTGTTCTATCCTCCAAGGTACCAAGGTAGGTTCAGCTAAAGAACACGACCAAGTACATATTAAATCCCCAGAGAGTGGTTCAGCAAAACAGTACATTCCTCTCCAAGCAAAATTATCAAATCTCAAGGAAGTTGAGTATCCTCCAGCAGATCTCAAACATTCTTAACAAGCATCCCCGACAGTCTTGGTCTAAAGATTATTCCCCGGTGGCATACCAGCATTCAAAGGAATCACTTCCCCAGCATATCAAAACTTCCCCAAGAGAGTCAAATCTGGTTTCCCAGGAGAGTTGGAACTCATCTCCCCAAGCAGTAAGCTTATCCCTAGTAAATTCTGGAAGCTTATCCTCGCAAAACACGAATGCGTTTCCCGGCTTTATTCAAAGAGTTATTTCCTTAACCGGATATAACTGGGTTATCCTCAGCCAAAAGCCACGGAAAGAGCGTCCTCGACAAAATATCCTTATCCCCAGCGAAGTCTATCAACACTTCCAGCACAACAAGGATATCCTCAGCAAGTTATCAACAACTCAGCAAAGCATCTTTATCCCCACAGAGTATTGCTTCCCAGCATGGTCGCTGGAGTATCTTTGCTCCCCGCAGAATCTTCCATTTGCCAAGTTTATTCCTCAACGGAGTCGTCTTCCCCTACTGGTATTCTTGCAGCTATCATCCCCAACGGAAGCGAAATCTATTCTTCAACATCAGCCCAGGATTTAACTTCCCGGCATCCGTCAAGGATTTATTTTCCTAAGACGAAAACATGCATTCATAAACATCGCATATTCATACATTATAGCATGCATATACGCATCACGAATATACAATCTCACTTATCACATCTCGCATGTCATACATTATGACCTTGCATACAACTAACTCGTTACTTTTCAGGAAAAATGATCAATAGATAAAAGTCTTTACCTTTTGAAGTAGAAGACGTCCAAGATTCCTTCATCGTCCCGTTGAGGTAGTAATCGCCCAAAGGTTCTCTCATCGTCCCGTTGAGGTAGTAATCGCCCAAAGGTTCTCTCATCGTCCCGTTGAGGTAGTAATCGCCCAAAGATTCTCTCATCGTCCCGTTGAGGTAGTAATCGCCCAAAGGTTCTCTCATCGTCCCGTTGAGGTAGTAATCGCCCAAAGATTCTCTCATCGTCCCGTTGAGGTAGTAATCGCCCAAAGGTTCTCTCATCGTCCCGTTGAGGTAGTAATCGCCCAAAGGTTCTCTCATCGTCCCGTTGAGGTAGTAATCGCCCAAAGATTCTCTCATCGTCCCGTTGAGGTAGTAATCGCCCAAAGGTTCTCTCATCGTCCCGTTGAGGTAGTAATCGCCAAAAGGTTCTCTCATCGTCCCGTTGAGGTAGTAATCGCCCAAAGGTTCTCTCATCGTCCCGTTGAGGTAGTAATCGCCCAAAGGTTCTCTCATCGTCCCGTTGAGGTAGTAATCACCCAAAGGTTCTCTCATCGTCCCGTTGAGGTAGTAATCGCCCAAAGGTTCTCTCATCGTCCCGTTGAGGTAGTAATCGCCCAAAGGTTCTCTCATCGTCCCGTTGAGGTAGTAATCGCCCAAAGGTTCTCTCATCGTCCCGTTGAGGTAGTAATCGCCCAAAGATTCTCTCATCGTCCCGTTGAGGTAGTAATCGCCCAAAGGTTCTCTCATCGTCCCGTTGAGGTAGTAACCGTCCCTGATTCATTCATCACATCATTATCAACAAAAACCTTTTTCAGATGGTTCCCTCTCCAACGGCGAGTGAGGTGGTAAGTCCTTTTTCAGATGTTTCCCTCTCCGACGGTGAGTGTGAGGTGATAGTCTCTTATGGTCCCCTCTCCGACGGTGAGTGAGGTGGTAATTCCCTTTCAAGTTGTTTTCCTCTCCGACGGTGAGTGAGGTGACAATTCCTTTCAGATTATAATTTTCTTATGGTTCCCTCTCCGACGGTGAGTGAGGTGACAATTCCCTTTCAGATTATAATTGCCTAAGGTTCTCTTCCCGATACTACGAAGATGGTAATTCCCACCAAGATTTTCTCAACGAGCGTTGTTGAGGTTAAAGTCATCCAAGGTTCTCTTACCATTCATGTTAAGGTAGTAACCATCCCTGGTTCATTCATCATCTTGTGAAGCTCCAGATCCAGCTCCTGCAACCAGTCAGGACACATCTATATCAAGCATCTGAAATCAGCTCCTGCAACGTGTCAGGTACTCATTTTTCTTTTGCAGGTATGCAGGTTCTCGCTAAGGAATCTCTTACGCGATCAACATCCAGATGGCATCTATAAGCCCATCACCCTGGTCATCAACCTCTAAATGGCATCTATAAGCCCATTCCCCATCATCACAGCTACTATGTGAGCGCAAATTTCTGGGCACTCTAGTGTCCAATCATCTTCTACCCTCGGATTACGAAAGGCACATCAGCCAATCTGCATCCTCAGGTCTAAGAAGATTGAACAGGGGCAACTGTTGTACCCCAAAATTTGCCCTCCCATATTCTTCAGGAAATTGCCAAGCCAAGATTCAAAATTCCCCAAGGGTTACACAGTCAAAGAGTCTCCTATACAGTCAAAACTAGGGTTTGGGTTCTGATCAAGAAAAGGAAGTTTTCAAAGGCCCAATCAAGTCTCACATGCCTACAAATATGGTCAAGTATCCTCATATCAAGTTTCAAGGCATTCAGCTCAAAATTGCACAGTCAAAACCCTAAATTGCACTACAGTCAACTGTAGGGGCAAAATGGTCATTTGACAGTCAAAAGTTCAAATTTTTGGTCAACATATCATTTTGAAGCCACAAACATCATTTGATCAATGCTTGATCATGATTCTCAAAATTTGGCTCAGAAATCATCAAAGATGCAAAAGTTTCCTTATTTGGACAGCTGAAAAAGTCAACTGAAATTGACCAGGGCATAACTTTCACATGGATTGTCAGAAAAATTCCATCCAAAGCTCATTTTGAAGAGAAAGACATTTCCTACAACTCATCTTCATACTTCAAGTCCAAGAAATGCTCTCACAAAAAGTTATCAATTTCAACATTATAGGTCATTTTCAAAAGTCAACAAAAAGGGACTTTAAGTCAAAGGCCATAACTTGAGATTGGTAAATCAAAATGACATGGGACCAAAGGCATTGGTTAGAGGACTCAAATACCTTTCCAAAATGTCCAAGAACATGAGAAAATATTAAAAATTGAGCAAGTTATGCCTTGTGGAAGTTGGGAAATTTTTGGATATTTTGAAAAGTCAACTTTGATTCAAATGGTCTAAAAATGCTAATGGGCCCATTTTTCTTCCATGATTCATCATTCCAAGCCTATGCACGACCACTTGGCCCAAAGGGAAGTATTTTCTCATTTTTTATTTATTTATTTGAATTATTATTTATATTAATTCATTTAAAACATTTAAATATGTAGAAAATATAAAACTTGACCTAAAAAATCTTTTCATGCATGTTTTGCCATCAAGATTTCGTGCATAGGCTAATTAGGAAAGATTTGGTTTGATTTGAGCCTAATTGATACAAAAACCATGTGAAAAAGATTGAAAACATAATGGAAGAAAATCAAATATTCAATCAATGATGGCAAGAGATTCTAGTCAATTTTCTTAACCTAATACATTCACTACATAAGCATGAATCAAAACCTAATGCTGGGAGACTGAAAGCTGCGCTAGAGACCAATATACAAACTTGGAAATTTGGCTTAAAAACTCAATTCTGAAAGTAAGGTTGGAGGACGATTCAGGCAAAAAGAACCATTCTATCACCTTCCTGGAACATCAAGGAAAGTTTTCAGATCAAGAACACCCACTCTAACGCGTTGAATTGGTATACAGAAGTCTACTTTTCTCTCATATTTTTCAAATTCGTGTTTCCAGATTTAAGCGTTTTCATGGCATTTTGAATATGCATTTATATTGAATAACGTGTTCTGAAGCTAACTGGATGAATTAATTGTGTTTTTGTGAGCTATACAAGAATATGCCATGGTTATTTTTTTAGGGTTTACAGGACCTTAATTTGGGGCTTTTGAAACGAAGTAAAATCAGGACTCCAGACCACCACCATTCCATTCAGCAGACCTAGACGAAGAAGAAACACTTGTCGCGATCAATTTATGATCCCTACAGCGCTATTCACTATTTTCCCTAAAGCCCTCTAAACCCACGCGTGGAAAACCGTTGCGTTATGGTCTTGTTTCAGAAAAAATAAAAAACATGTGAAGAAGATGATGTGTTGTCCAGACGCTATAGGCTGTTTCAAATTTGCGCGCGTTCCAACCCATTAATACCATGTCTTTATTTATTATATTTGTAGGCTATTATATATTAAATGAAATTGACATAGCTCAGTGGCACAGGTGTTGGTTGGTGATGCTAGTGACCTGGGTTCGAACCCCAGGTCTGTGTAATTCCAATATTATTTTTCATTAATAACTCCCATGCAGCGCTTGCCTTGGAAACCATGATGCACGCTCAAAGATCAATAGCCACGCGTCTAGCTGCTGCAGATCAAAGGCTGAGATTGAAGGTCCGCTGTAAACTCAGGTCAACCATCCCACACGCTACTCACAAAAGTCAAATGGACTCAGGGTTTTGGGCCAGCATTCTAAGGCCTACACCTCACAATTGGGGCCTGAACCCCCCCTGGTTTGCAATTTCCTTTTTTATTTATTTTGTTTTCAATTGTTATTTTATTTATTTTAATTGTTTTAATTTAATTAA
Organism: Vicia faba; assembly: GCA_948472305.1. NCBI lineage: Eukaryota > Viridiplantae > Streptophyta > Magnoliopsida > Fabales > Fabaceae > Vicia > Vicia faba. The sequence goes on from OX451740.1 coordinate 1,292,497,024, forward strand.
TTTTTTTTTTACAAAAATATAAAAACTTCATAAAAATCAGAAAAAAGATAAAAACACAATAAAATATTTAATTTTCACAATTAATTGTATATAATAAATTTAGTTTTAAATTAGGTTTAACTTAAATTCTTTTCATAACAAACTTAAAAAACCATTAGAATTAGGGTTAGTTAATTTCAATTAATTCTCTTTTTTTTCTTTTAAAATCTTAAAAAACTAAAAAATACCAAAAACATTTTCTTTTAATTTTAATTTTAATTCCTTATTAATTTAACTTTGCAAAAGGGTCCAACGCCCTCGTTTCGATAATTCTTTTAATTCGTACATTTATTTTATTTCGCTTAATTAATTTTGTACCTCTCCCAAGGCCTTGTAACATTTACTTCTCGCATCTTTTAATTCTTTGCTTTATTTATTTTTTGTCAAATCGGGTTCGGTTTAATTTTGGCGATGTGGACCCGCGCCATTTGTAATAGCCTTAGATTTACTTTTCCTCGCAACTTTTTAACTGTTAAACAAAGCATGAAAGAATGTATGACTTCAATAAAATCAAGCGTAGAACACCAATAAACATGACAAGACAAATACAAATGAAAACAACACACGAATCGCACACACCACCCCTAGGGTACGCCTCACTGTTGCCTTTCGAAAGGTGATCGTCGAGTAGAGGATGTCTTAGTAAGTCCTCATGATCCGGGAACCTGGCATGAGGGTAGCTTCTAAGATGTCTTCCCATTGCTCTGGTGATCACCATGTCCCTACAAGCGAATTGACCCGAACACCTCCAATGGTGGTGCTACCTACCTCTCAATGGTGGGATGGCACTACTTTAAAGGACATCTACACAGACGAATTCCTTAGGGTAGGTAGGTTCTCAAGGATACTTGCTCTAATTTCAAACAAATCAAAACATACTTTTCACACCAACACATTTTCAAAAGCTTTCGAAGCAAAATTTTCAAACACTCTGACGCACGAGTCGAACTGAAATTTTTCAAAGAAACTTTTTAAAACCCACATTGAAAAGCAAACAAGCAATTTTGAAAACACAATGAGCAAGTATCTAAGAGCCCATGGATAACCATGGATAGAAAGGGTGCTAACACCTTCCCTTTCTATAACCTACCTCCCGAACCGAGAGCAATCTCTTTAAGGAATTTTTCTGTGCTTTTGTCCTTTCCATTTGGAGAAAATAAAAGACGGTGGCGACTCTTGCTTCCGCGACATTTCGCGAACCAGCGTTAAACAGTCAGTTCCAGATCCACCGATCACACTTCTCATAGCCCTACTATCTAGGCTTTCATCCCGAAGTAACCCTACTATCCAGGTTCCTTCTCATAGCCCTACTATCCAGGCTTTCATCCCGAAGTAACCCTACTATCCAAGTTCCTTCTCATATCCCTACTATCCAAGCTTTCATCCTGAAGTAACCCTACGACCCAGGTTCCTTCTCATAGCCCTACTATCCAAGCTTTCATCCCGAAGTAACCCTACTATCCAGGTCCCTTCTCATAGCCCTACTATCCAGGCTTTCATCCCGAAGTAACCCTACTATCCAGGTTCCTTCTCATAGCCCTACTATCCAGGCTTTCATCCTGAAGTAACCCTACTATCCAGGTTCCTTCTCATAGCCCTACTATCCAAGCTTTCATAATGAAGTAACCCTACTATCCAGGTTCCTTCTCATAGCCCTACTATCCAGGCTTTCATCTCGAAGTAACCCTACTATCCAGGTTCCTTCTCATAACCCTACTATCCAGGTTCCTTCTCATAGCCCTACTATCCAGGTTTTCATCCCGAAGTAACCCTACTATCCAGGTTCCTTCTCATAGCCCTACTATCCAGGCTTTCATCCTGAAGTAACCCTACTATCCAGGTTCCTTCTCATAGCCTTACTATCTAGGCTTACATCCCGAAGTAACCCTACGACCCAGGTTCCTTCTCATAGCCCTACTATCCAGGCTTTCATCCAGAAGTAACCCTACTATCCGGTTCCTTCTAATAGCCCTATTGTGATTGGTGGGAACGAGAACTGGCCTTTTTTTAATGCTGGTTCGCGTTTTATTTTCGCAAAGTGTCGCGGTAAGCAAGAGTCTCCACCGTCTTTTATTTTATCCAACAAGGGAAAGGACAAAAGCACAGAAAAAATTCCTTTTCGAGATGTTTCTCGGGTTCGGGAGGTAGATTATAGAAATGAAAGGTGTTAGCACCCTTTCTATCTGTGGTTATCCACGGGCTCTTAGGTACTTTCTCACTGTGTTTTCAAAAAGGTTTGCTTTTCTTTGTGATTGTGGGTTTTGAAAAAAGTTTTGTTTTTTGAAGAAAGTGTAAGTGTGAAAAGTTTTTGTTTTGTTTTTAAAAGGAGCAAGTGCTTGAGAACCTCTACCTACTCAAAAAGGAATTTAATTGTGCAAATATCCTTTAGACAGTGCTATCCCACTATTGAGAAGTAGGTAGCACCATCGTTGGAGTTTTCGAGTCAATTCGATTTAAGGGACTTGTGGTCACTAAAGCAACATTAGGACGCTTTAGTGGTAATCCTAATGTCTTAGATCATTTTTTATCGAGGCAACCATTTCGAGGCAACTTATGATCTTGGGATAAAAGGACGACCTCTAAAACATCATATACTTAATGACCACATTTGAGGCAACCAAGTGAGATGTACCCTAAGAGTGACATGTGCAAGTGTGTCAATTTTCAGTTATATTATCTTTGTTTATTTAGGTGTTCTACCATTTGTTTTTAGATCTTGTCATACAATCCTAGTTAGCATACATCTAAGCAGTTAATATATATACAGGAATTTAAAGTGCAGAAACTGTAAATACTACACTATTACAAGGCTTCGGGGAGGGGGATTATTTACATGTCCAAAATTGGGGGAATAATAAACAGTAAAGCAAAAAGTCTTAATTTAAGCTACCACAAACCATTAAGCAGTCACAATAAAATAAACGCGCGTGAATAAAAAAAAATCCTAAGAATAAGAGCTCTTTTTTTTGTTGTTTTATTTTATTTTGGGAAAATGCTAAATGTTCAATTAAGTCAAATTTAATTAATTAAAAATACTGATTAAAATTAACTCTAAAACGAACCTAATATTTTTTTGTATTTTTTGTTTATGAAAAGGATTGAATTTGAAATAATCCTAAGTCTACTGATTTTAAAATTGAAGAAAATAAGTTAAAATAATTAACTAAATTAAATCCTAATTCTAAGTTATTTATTTTTTATGATTTTTATGTTAATTAAAACTAAAACTAAAAGGAATAAACAGAAATAAAATAAACAGAGTACAAATGGGCCAGGCAGCAAAATAAGAAAAAATGTAATTCTGGAAGCCTGGGTCGAAAGAGATGCAGGCTTTTTTTTGACCCAGCGAAGAGTCTGGATCGAAGGTGCATGAGGGTTTGCACTCTGAGGGTGTTCGATCTGGACATGTCATCCTTCGATCTGGAAATCCTGGGTCCAATTCGAAACTTAAACTGTTGAGCTTCGAAGCTCTGAACAGGAAGCTGAGAATATGGTTCCTGCAAAACGAAACACATATTAAAAGTCCAGGGGGGATTTTACCCCCTGGTTCAAATCTCCCCCTTATTCACACTTGCTGAATCTGGGTCTGAGTTTGTTTTATCCCGGGATTCGAAGGAGAAACTCAGATTATGCCCAAACAATGGCACAATCTGAACTCTGCGCTGTAGCTTATATGTAGCACATTAAATCATTCATGAACAGCAGTAATAATATGAATATGCAATCAAAATGAATTTAAAAGTGAGTTTGAAATTAGATTTTTTTTTACCAACATAGGTGCTTCGATCTGTAGTTCCGAGGGTGGAGGTGTTCGCTGGGTGGCAGCTTTGGCTTGGAAAATTCTGGGCAGCGTCTCTGCAAGTCTTCTATTTTTATGTATATTTTTAGTGTGTGTATGCAACATTTGAGAATTCTTTATATAGAGGGGGTGGAGGGGACAGGAAGACAAAGGTTTAAATGACCTTGAATATGTGTTTGATAGCCATGAAAGAGGATTTATAACGTTAATCATGTGTTTGAAAGCCATGAATGAGAGTTTGTAACGTTGGCTAAACACATGGGATTCTGTCCCTTTTTGAATTTTGAACAACATGCCGCTGGCCTTCGAATACTCCCTTTCGAATGGGCTGATGGCCTCCTTCGAATGCTCTTCGAAAGCTTCTTCGAATGGACCCTTTGAAAGCTTCTTCGAATGTACCTTTTTGGAATTCCAATCGAAGGACACTGTTATAATTCCAATCGAAGTACTTGTCCATAATGCCAATCGAAATGCTTCTTCAGAGTGCCAATCGAAATGCTCCTTCAGAATGCCAATCAAAGTGCTCCTTCAGAATTCCAATAGAAATGATCCTTCAGAATGCCAATCGAAATGATCCTTCAGGATGCCAATCAAAATGCTCCTTCATAATGTCAATCGAAGTGCTCCTTCAGAATGCCAATCGAAATGCTCCTTCGGGATGCCAATCGAAATGCTCCTTCAGAATGTCAATCGAAGGATCTTTCAGAATGCAAATCGAAATGTCCTTAAAGCACCACTAAAAAATTTTCCTTTTCCTTAGGCAAGAGTTTGTGATTAACCATGCAGGGGGAGACTTTGGAAAACATGAGAGGGCAAATTTTGGGGTACAACAGTTGCCCCTGTTCAATCTTATTAAACCTGAGGATGTAGATTGGCTTGCGTGCCATTCGTGATCCGAAGGTGGAAGAGGATTGAACACTAGAGTGCCCAGAAATTTGCACTCGCATGGTGAAGTATCAGCATTGTGATGTCAGGAATGGGCTTATAGATGCCATTTGGAGATTGTTGGTAGGTGGTTCTATCCTTGTTTACGAGTTTGTCTCTATTGATGGGGTGTATCTACTGACGAGTTTGGCCATAGAAAAATCTTTAGGAATCGATTTAACTGACTTTGTCTCCATTGACTGGCTTCGCCTCGGAAAAATCTTTAGGAATCAATTTAACTGATCTTGTCTCCATTGACTGGCTTCGCCTTAGAAAAATCTTTAGGAATCGATTTAACTGATTTTGACAAGGTCTTAGAATATCTTCAACTGGATCGGTATCAGAAAAATCTTTAGGAATCGATTCAACTGAACCAGAGGAGATCTTGGAATAACTTCAACTGGATCGGCATCAGAAAAATCTTTAGGAATCGATTCAACTGAACCAGAGGAGATCTTAGAATAAATTCAACTGGATCGGCATCAGAAAAATCTTTAGGAATCGATTCAACTGAACCAGAGGAGATCTTGGAATAACTTCAACTGGGCCGGCATCAGAAAAATCTTTAGGAATCGATTTAACTGAACCAGAGGAGGTCTTGGAATAACTTCAACTGGGTCGGCATCAGAAAAATCTTTAGGAATCGATTTAACTGAACCAGAGGAGGTCTTAGAATAACTTCAACTGGATCGACATCAGAAAAATCTTTAGGAATCGATTTAACTGAACCAGAGGAGGTCTTGGAATAACTTCAACTGGATCGACATTAGAAAAATCTTTAGGAATCGATTTAACTGAACCAGAGGAGGTTCTGGAATAACTTCAACTGGATCGGCATCAGAAAAATCTTTAGGAATCGATTTAACTGAACCAGAGGAGGTCTTGGACATAGCTGAGAACTTTAACTGGATCTTTCCTGAAAGGTAAAAGGTCAGTCATATGCAATGCATGATATGGATCAAGCAATGATGTTCTCAACATAAATGAGATTGTATGGTATGATGCGTATATGCATGTATCATGTGTTAGAACAAAGTTTGAATCTACTACCCTATATTTAAGTTTTGATGATAACAATGTGAAAAGATATATTATTTATAAAACTCATGTATGAACTATCTGCTGCCTAAAATTATTATGTTCTGACTTGCAGATACTCTGATTGATATAAGCAAGATCACATCTAATCAGCATCAGAAGTTGCCATATCAGAACGTCAGAATCAGATGATCAACTCACGTACATACTGAAGCCTGATGAACCAGATTGCGCTCAACACTCTGATAAAGAAACACAACAGTTCATCAGCAGCTAAGCAGAGTCAGAATGAGCCAAGCCAGAACTTGCATTAAGTAAGCAACGGTACTGCATTGAAAGCAAATTAATTCCAACGGCCTCATTCCAAGACAAGATCTGCTCGATAAGGAAAGTTTGTTAATAGCATTGAATCAAGAATATTGCATCCAACGTTCAACATCTCATGCTATATAAACGAGACTTTGAAGATTGAATTGGCTAATGCTCTCCAAATCTCTACACGCCTAAAAGCTGATCATAATCTTCCTGCTTCTCAGTTTTGCTAAACACTACACATCCTCTTATTCAAACATTGTTTAGCAATCTAGTTTCTAAGCTTTAAGTTGTGTATACATCACAGTTGTGATACAGTTTTGTAGAAAACATTCACACACTTAGTTTTATCTCTTTGTAAGAAAGTGTTTCCTTGACAAACCGGGTTGTGGTTTGGATCAAGAAGGCTTTAGCAGTTGTTAAAGCAGTCTGTAATATTCAGTTGAATATAGTGGATTAAGACCTCGTTGGAGAGAGGCGAAATCACCTTGACGGGTGGACTGGAGTAGTTTGAGATCAAACGAACCAGGATAAAAATATCTTGTTCATTGCATTGATTTCCAGTTTTACAATTCAACCCCCCCCCCCCCTTCTTGTGTTTTTCACTACTTCAATTGGCATCAGAGCGCCTGGTTCTGAGCTAAAACACTTAACCGTGTCAGTACAAGATCCAGCGTCAGAAAAACACTATGGCAGGAAACTATTCTCACACCAGCAATGACAACAATGAGGACAGAGACAGATTCAGCGGCAAACCTCCAGTCTTTGATGGAGAAAACTTTGACTACTGGAAAGACAGAATTGAAAGCTTCTTTCTGGCACATGATGCTGATCTGTGGGATATGGTGACAGACGGATACACGCACCCTGTGAATGCAAGCGGTCAGAAGATTGATAGAAAAACAATGTCTGATCAACAAAAGCGTGACTTCAAGAATCACCACAAGGCCAGAACCATCCTCCTCAGCGCCATCTCCTATACTGAGTATGAAAATATCTCCAACAGAGACACAGCAAAGAATATTTTTGATTCACTCAGAATGACGCATGAAGGCAACGTTCAGGTCAAAGAAACAAAAGCTCTGGCGCTCATTCAGAAGTATGAGGCGTTCAAAATGGAAGAATCTGAATCCATTGAAACCATGTTCTCTAGATTCCAGATTCTGGTAGCTGGTCTCAAAGTTCTGGATAAAGGATACTCTACTGCTGACCATGTCAAGAAAATCATCAGAAGTTTACCCAAGCAGTGGAGACCTATGGTTACAGCTCTGAAGCTAGCTAAAGATCTCAACAAAATCACTCTGGAGGAACTTATCAGCTCCCTCAGAAGCCATGAGATAGAGCTAGAAGCTGACGAGCCACAGAAGCAAGGTAAGCCTTTAGCACTAAAATCTAACAGAAAATCTGAATCTAAAGTTTTGCAGGCAGTTGAAGAAACATCTGATGGATCCTCATCAGAAGAAGACGAACTCTCCCTCCTCTCCAGAAGAGTAAATCAACTGTGGAAGCAGAGGCAAAAGAAGTTCAGAAATCCCAGAAGATCTGATCAGAACGAGTCTTCTTCCAGATACAGAAGGACAGACTCTTCCTCTGGATACAGAAGATCTGAAGGCTCCTCAAGTAGCAAAAAGCCAAATACCAAGGACATCACCTGCTATGAGTGCAATGAGCAAGGACACTACAAGAGTGACTGCCCAAAGCTTCAGAGGGAAAAGCCCAAAAAGAAGTTTGGAAGAGATAAGAAGAAAAGTCTCATGGCTACATGGGATGACTCTGACTCGTCTGAAGCTGACTCAGAATCAGATGATGAGAGGGCAAACATAGCTCTCATGGCTAATATCTCAGAAGATAGTGAAGCTTCTGAATCAGACTCTGAATCAGACACTGAAGAGGTATTTCCTAACTTTGCTGTTAATTTTACCAAGGCTGAACTTGCTGAAAGCCTCAATGAGATTCTGGAACGGTACCAGCAAATTAGAGTTAAATTCAGAGACCTGAAAAGGAATCTTGAGTCTGACTCTAATAAGACTGAGAGTCTCAAATTAGAGAATTCTGAGCTGAGAAATAAGATTTCAAAATTAGAAAACACTTTACAAAACTCTCAGAAGGAACCAATTTCTGAAACTCCCAGCAATGCTGATGAGATCATCAAGGAGTATGATCACAGCTTCCAGAAGTTCCTCGCTAAAAGCATAGATAGAAGCAAAATGGCTTCAATGATCTATGGAGTTAGCAGAAACGGCAGGAAAGGAATATGATACCAAGGTAAGGTTCCTACACCTAAGAATGTCATGGACCTAACCATTAAACACACTCCTCTGAATTCACATTTTGTGTATGGTCACACACATGATATCAAATACACTAGCAGTAAGTACTCTGTGAAACCAAAATTCAACCAGAGTTTTGGTAAAACTAACAAATCAGGACCCAAGAAAATCTGGGTACCTAAGGATAAAATAATACATGTTGCAGATATCTTTAGCAGCAAGTCAGAAACACCAGTCATGGTACCTGGACTCTGGCTGCTCGCGACACATGACGGGAAGAAGGCATATGTTCCAAAGCCTGGAACTTAAGCCTGGAGGCCACGTTGGCTTTGGAGGCAATCAGAGGGGAAAGATAATTGGCTCTGGAACTGTAGGTAATGGAAATCTTCCCTCTATTAATAATGTTCTGCTAGTAGATGGATTAATGCATAATCTGTTATCCATAAGTCAATTAAGTGATAACGGTTATGATATAATCTTTAATCAAAAATCATGTAAAGCTGTTAGTCAGAAAGATGGGACTATCCTGTTTAATGGTAAGAGGAAAAACAACATTTACAAAATCAAACTTTCTGAACTAAAAAGTCAGAATGTAAAGTGCCTTCTGTCTGTTAACAACGAGCAGTGGATCTGGCACAGAAGATTGGGGCATGTTAGTATGAGAAGAATATCTCAGATTAACAAACTCAATCTGGTCAGAGGACTTCCTAATTTGAAGTTCAATTCAGATGCTCTGTGTGAAGCATGTCAGAAAGGCAAGTTTGCAAAACCTTCTTTTAAATCTAAAAATGTTGTTTCTACCTCTAAGCCATTAGAACTTCTGCACATTGACTTATTTGGACCAGTTAAAACTGCTTCAGTCAGTGGCAAGATGTATGGGTTAGTAATCGTAGATGACTATAGCAAATGGACATGGGTAAAGTTCTTAAGACACAAGGACGAGTCACACTCTGTGTCTGTTACCTTCTGTAACCAAGTTCAGAATGAAAAGGATCTTAGAATCGTTAAAGTCAGAAGTGATCATGGTGGAGAATTTGAAAACAAAGATTTTGAGTCATTCTTTAATGACAGAGGCATTCTGCATGATTTCTCTTGTCCTAGAACTCCCCAACAAAATGGAGTTGTAGAACGAAAGAACAGAACATTGCAAGAAATGGCCAGAACCATGATCAATGAGACAAACGTTGCTAAGACCTTCTGGGCAGAGGCAATAAACACAGCGTGCTACATTCAGAATAGAATCTCAATAAGACCTATTCTGGAAAAGACTCCATATGAATTGTGGAAGAACAGAAAGCCCAACATTTCATATTTTCATCCATTTGGATGTACTTGCTTTATATTAAATACAAAGAATTATTTGAACAAGTTTGACTCTAAAGCACAGAAGTGTATTATGTTGGGATACTCTGAACGCTCAAGAGGGTACAGAGTATACAATACAGAAACACAGATTGTGGAAGAATCAATCAGTGTTCGTTTTGATGATAAGCTTGACTCTGAAAAGTCAAAGCAGAATGAAGTTTTTGCAGGTATGGAAATTGAATTTACAGGTTTTGAAGACAAGTCATCAGAAGCTCACAACACAGACACTCCTTCAACGTCTGAAAGGAGCACTGCTAGCAATCCTACAACAACTGCTGATCAACCTCAGAAGAGATTACCCAGAAGCAGTTTGGATCACCCAGAAGAGACTATCTTAGGAAGAAAGGAAGATCCAATCAGAACAAGAGCAAACTTCAGAAACTCTGAAGAAACCCTGATGGGACTTGTGTCTCTGATTGAACCTTCTTCTATTGATGAAGCACTTCTGGATAATGACTGGATTCTGGCAATGCAAGAAGAGCTGAATCAATTCACCAGAAACGACGTATGGGATCTCGTTCCCAGACCAAAAGGATTCAACGTCATTGGAACAAGATGGGTGTTCAGAAACAAGCTAAATGAACAAGGTGAAGTCATCAGAAACAAGGCACGACTGGTTGCACAAGGTTATAGTCAGCAAGAGGGGATAGACTATACAGAAACCTTTGCACCAGTCGCCAGGTTAGAATCTATCAGACTTTTAATTTCATTTGCTGTCAATAGAGGCATCACTCTGTATCAGATGGATGTCAAAAGTGAATTCTTAAATGGTTATATAGAAGAAGAAGTTTATGTACACCAACCCCCTGGTTTTGAAAATACAAAACATCCAGAACATGTTTTCAAACTAAAGAAGTCACTGTATGGTCTGAAACAAGCTCCCAGAGCTTGGTATGAAAGGCTAAGTAACTTTCTGTTAGAAAATGAATTCACCAGAGGGAAAGTGGACACTACTCTATTCTGTAAATCAGTTAAGAATGACATCTTAGTCTGTCAAATTTATGTTGATGATATTATTTTTGGTTCTACTAATCCTTCTCTTGGAAGAAAATTTGCTAAGTGTATGCAGGCAGAATTTGAGATGAGCCTCATGGGGGAACTGAAATTCTTTCTAGGAATTCAGATCAATCAAACTCCAGAGGGAACTTACATTCATCAGAGCAAATACATCAGAGATCTTCTAAAGAAATTTGACCTCTCAGAATGTAAGCCATCAAAGATTCCAATGTATCCCACGTGCATTCTGGAAAGAGAAGAGGTAAGCAAAAATGTAGAACAGAAAGTCTACAGAGGTATGATTGGTTCTCTCCTTTATCTAACTGCTTCAAGACCTGACATATTATTCAGCGTTTGTATTTGTGCTAGATTCCAATCAGATCCTAGAGAATCTCACTTAACAGCTGTTAAGCGAATTTTCAAGTATCTGAAAGGTACTACTAATCTGGGTTTGTTTTATAGAAAATCTAGTGATTACAGCTTAGTAGGCTACTGCGATGCTGATTTTGCTGGAGACAGAGTGGAACGTAAAAGTACTTCTGGAAGCTGCCAGTTTCTAGGAGAAAATCTGATCTCTTGGTCCAGCAAAAGGCAATCAACAATTGCGCTATCAACAGCAGAAGCTGAGTACATAGCAGCAGCAGGATGCAGCACACAAATGCTCTGGATGAAAAGTCAGCTTGAAGACTTCCAGATCTTTGAGAGTAACATTCCTATACTCTGTGATAATACTTCTGCTATTTGCTTAAGTAAGAATCCAATTTTACATTCTAGAGCTAAGCATATAGAAATAAAACATCACTTCATTAGGGACTATATTCAGAAAGGAATTTTGAACTTAAAATTTATAGATACAGACCATCAATGGGCTGATATCTTTACTAAACCCCTTTCAGAAGATAGGTTTAATTTCATTCTGAAACATCTCAGCATGAAAGTCTGCCCAGAGTGAAAATGTTTTAATTCCATATATTTACCTTCAGAATGTAATTGTTTTACTGTGAACTTCTGATCAATCTTCTTTCAGAAAGATAGAACATGCAGATTGTATCAGAGGCAAGTCTAAAGATCTGAGAGTCTAAGCTCAAAGACAGACGTGCTGATCACTACATCAAACAAGTGTCATCCAATCATCAGCAAATCTCTGAAGCAGAACGCGTGCACGCTTCTGAGAAGGCAAAGCACTGATTGGGTGCATTGAGACACATGTCTGGTAACCATTTTAAGTATCTTTCTCAAATCCCCCAAAATCAGCAAGCATTTAATGAAAAGTAATCATGCTTTTAAAATGCAATCATGATTTTTCTCTTTCTTAAAAACGTTTATCTTTTCAAAATATTCTGAAACTCTATTTAAACACATTTATCTCTCATTCTCATCTTTTACGCTTTCTCACTAATACTCAAGCATTCTCTGCATATTTCTGTGTTCATCTCTTGCAAAACCCTTTTTTTTTCTCAGTTTCCTCTCAAAATTTTTAGCGTGAACATGGCAACCTCCAGCAGTGCTTCTGCAGGTCCTCAGAAGAAAGCATCATCTGAGCAATATCAAGTGCCATTCAGAACACTCCTCACTCCTGTGAAGAATCTTGAAGTGCTTTCTGAATTAATCATTGATTTTGGAAGCTTGAAGGAAAACGGTTTTGACCTAACTGAAGAAGTTAGGGCACAGAAGTGGGAAAGGTATTTTGACAGGTTGGTTGGACCAACATTCCCTTTGCTAGTCAAGGAATTCTGGATTCACGCCAAGGCTTCAACGCATCTAGTCACCTCCTTTGTTATGGGGAAGAAGATTGTGATCACTGAGGATCACATTGCAAGGCTAATCGGTTACAGTGGCGGTGGCGTCCGTTGTGTGGACATGGCTGAAAGATATGCTGATGTGGGCGTGATAGCTGAAAGGATTTTCACCCATGGGGTGCCAAGCAGCAAGATCAAAGATCTGAAGGATCATTACAGAGTTTGGGCTAAGATAATTATGGGGTGCTTCAACCATAGGAAACCAACCAGTTCACCTGATTACATAAATGTGGATCAGCAGTTTCTGATCTACTTTATTGATCAGAAGGTAAAAATCAATCTGGCTCATTTTCTGTTCAACCACCTCATAACAAGTGTGAAGGAAACCAGGGAAGAAGAAAGAACCAAGAGGGATTGGATACCCTTTGGAAGGTTGATATCAGATCTTCTGACAGAGAATAGGATGATAGAGCATCTGATAGAAGCTCAAGAGCTAAGCACCATTGAACCAACAATTGGGAAACCTCTGAACGCAAAGAACTTGAAGAAAATGAAGTTGATAGAGAATATCCAGAAGGAACCCAGAGCTACTCCTATTGCTGATATCTCCAGCAGAAGAGTTCCTCTGAGTGACTTTCCCTTATTCTCTGAGATAGACTCCAAACCAGAGGTAATTCTCAGATATCTGGAAGCATGCAAAGCTGATGGTACAGATCCCAAACTGAATATCAAAGATCTGCACCAACCCCAGCAAGAAGTGACTCTGAAGAAGACGAAGAAGAGGAAGGCACCTTCAGAAGGATCATCCCAGCAGACACCCAAGAAAAGAGGTAATTTATATGCTGCTTCTGTTTTAAATTCTTCTACTATTCCAGCATCTATTCCTCCTCAAACCTCTCATAGAATATCAATCCCCATCCCAACAATAGATGAAACCGTACCAGAAGATGACCCTTCTGAGGCATTACAACTCAAAAGACCCAGAACCAAACATCCCAAACCAACAATCTCAACAACATCAGCAGTTGACAAAGTGCTGTCTGATATTGATCAACACACTTCTGATCACTCCTTCATCAATCCAAGCTCTGAACCACAAATTGTCCCTCATCCACAACCAGAACAACAACAACCTCTCTCATCCATTCCAGAAGAACCCTCTATCCCTGAACAACCAGAAATTCCAACAACTTCTCCTCAACCAGAAATTCATCCACCTTCTGAACCTCATTCACCTCAACCTTCACCTCTGGCAATTCAGCTGCCATGTGGAACAACTGTCACAATGGCCCAGTTGCCATCCTCACCAGAATCAACACCACCAAATACTCCCAAAACACCACACAGTCCAATCATAATTTCTGATTCTCCAACTCCATCTCCAAAACAAACAGCTCCCAAGCAAACCACCGAAAACCCCAGCAGGACCTTCATAGACTTAACTAGTCTTGACCGTCTTGCTGATATGAAAAATAAAATAGCCATCCCAAAGACAAAACAACCAGATGTTGGCTCTGGTATTATGAATTTTGAAACAGGTTTGCAGCAATGGATTGCTTCTTTGAAGCAAGTCTGTCCTGGAATGATTGACCCAGCTGCTTCTGACCAGCTCTGGTCACAATTCAGAATTTGGGTACGTGCTGAAGCCCTCAAGTTGCAGGATATCAACTATGAGCAGGCACAACAGAACTTCAGCAAACTGCTGAAGGAAGTTGAAAGTCAGCTGCCACAGGAAAACGTGCTCCCTCTGGATAGTGAACCATGGTCTGAGAAACAGCTAGCTCCAAAGGTGCAACCAAAAGAAGACAAGACCATTCAAGCTGAAGAAAGTCAAGCAGAAGATGTTGCTGAAAGCTCTCAGAAGCTTCCTGCTTCTGATGCTTCTCAAGCTGCCTTGGATAGGCAGACTCTGGAAGAACTGAAGCTGAACGACATTCGTCTGCAGAAGAAGATGGATGAAAATGACCAGAAGATGAAAGAAAGGATGGATGCACAGGATAGCAAGATTGACACTGTTGTCAGCATGGTGCATAAGCAGAATGAGATTGCTGATCAGATCAAAGCCATGCTGGAGAACCTGTTCACACGCTTGCCTCCTCAACCTTAGTCTTTTTTATTATTCATATCATTTTCATGTTTTCTTTGATTTTCTGATGTACTGTTTGAATATGCTTTGTACTAATTTTCATGTTTTCTTTCAATATGACAAGTTGTTTTTCTGATCTTTACATGTTTTAGCACATCACTTACACTTTTTGATTGCTGACAAAAAGGGGGAGAACAAGAATGATATTTTTAAACAATAATGGCTAACTAGACAGAAATTCTCAAACATTCTAACTCTATTACTTGAAAATGTTTTTCCTTCTGTTTTGCTTAAAGTCTACAGGTACAAGGAAGCTCCTGGACACTCTGAAGACTAGAAGCTCTAATCACTATGAAGATCTGCTCCGATACTCTGATCCAAAGCAAAGCTCTGACAAGAGAAGCTCTGCTCTGATATGCTGATCTAAAACCTCCGATAGTCAAGGACTCTGATACTCTGATGTTCAAAGAAAGGCCAAAGATCCGATCCTGAAGAACACTTGTAATCAGAAAGGGAAGTAATAAACTCAGGGGGAGTATATCTCAACTCTTATCCCCTATCCTTGATAAACACCTTATCATATCAATTATCTCTGATACATCGTTCTGATACCTTTTCACGTTATTTTCATTCAAAAATATCTAGTTTTTGTCATCATCAAAAAGGGGGAGATTGTTAGAACATAGTTTGAATCTACTACCCTATATTTAAGTTTTGATGATAACAATGTGAAAAGATATATTATTTATAAAACTCATGTATGAACTATCTGCTGCCTAAAATTATTATGTTCTGACTTGCAGATACTCTGATTGATATAAGCAAGATCACATCTAATCAGCATCAGAAGTTGCCATATCAGAACATCAGAATCAAATGATCAACTCACGTACATACTGAAGCCTAATGAACCAGACTGCGCTCAACACTCTGATAAAGAAACACAACAGTTCATCAGCAGCTAAGCAGAGTCAGAATGAGCCAAGCCAGAACTTGCATTAAGTAAGCAACGGTACTGCATTGAAAGCAAATTAATTCCAACGGCCTCATTCCAAGACAAGATCTGCTCGATAAGGAAAGTTTGTTAATAGCATTGAATCAAGAATATTGCATCCAACGTTCAACATCTCATGCTATATAAACGAGACTTTGAAGATTGAATTGGCTAATGCTCTCCAAATCTCTACACGCCTAAAAGCTGATCATAATCTTCCTGCTTCTCAGTTTTGCTAAACACTACACATCCTCTTATTCAAACATTGTTTAGCAATCTAGTTTCTAAGCTTTAAGTTGTGTATACATCACAGTTGTGATACAGTTTTGTAGAAAACATTCACACACTTAGTTTTATCTCTTTGTAAGAAAGTGTTTCCTTGACAAACCGGGTTGTGGTTTGGATCAAGAAGGCTTTAGTAGTTGTTAAAGCAGTCTGTAATATTCAGTTGAATATAGTGGATTAAGACCTCGTTGGAGAGAGGCGAAATCACCTTGACGGGTGGACTGGAGTAGTTTGAGATCAAACGAACCAGGATAAAAATATCTTGTTCATTGCATTGATTTCCAGTTTTACAATTCAACCCCCCCCCCCCCCCCCCCCCTTCTTGTGTTTTTCACTACTTCATCATGATGTATGAAAATGTGATGTTTTAGCTGGGGAAAATAAATCCCGGAGCTGTTGGAGAATAGAGTTGAGTTCTTAGTTTCCACTGGGGATGACGAACGAAGGTGACTGCAAGGATAAACCTGTTAGGAGAAAAGAACTCCGTTGGGGAATAAACTTGATGAAGAGATTACTCTGCGGGGAAATACTCTGTGGGGAAGAGATACTCTGCTGAGGATTTTAACGATAAGCTCCGCTGGGGATTCCGCTGATAAGCTCTGTTGGGGATTCTGATGATGAACTCCGCTGGGGATTGATTACCATTGCTGGTGATATTGAATCTGTTGAGGATAGAAGTCCTGCTTGGGGAAAGAAAGAACTTCGCTGGGATGATCTTTCAGTTGCAACTTGCTGAGGATAACCCAGTTAGAATCTTGTGAGGATAACCTTCTGAATTTGGCTGGGGAGATGCATTTGTATTCTGCAGGGGACAAGCTTCCAGAATCTACTGGGTAAGATGACTCAACTCCGCTGGGGAAGCTTTTTTTTTTGTTTTTTTTAGACTGCGCTGGGGAAATGGCTCCACTGGGGGTATCTTGTATTCCTCCGGGAAACATTCTTATACTCTATTGAGGAATATTAAGACTGTCGGGGATGCTTTT
Organism: Vicia faba; assembly: GCA_948472305.1. Taxonomy (NCBI): domain Eukaryota; kingdom Viridiplantae; phylum Streptophyta; class Magnoliopsida; order Fabales; family Fabaceae; genus Vicia; species Vicia faba. The sequence goes on from OX451740.1 coordinate 1,292,513,854, forward strand.
ATGTTTGCTGGGGAATATCTTTATACTCCGCTGGGGAAAATTAAGATCTTCTGGGGATACTCGACCTTTCAGGGCTGATGGTAGACCAACTCTGCTTGGGGAGAGTATTGCCGACTTGTCCGTAGTTGCAAGTTTTAGCTGAGAGAGCTATCATTACGGTCTTATCCTGCGGGGAGTGAAGGTATCTTAGCCATATTCTTCAGCTGAATATATACCTTAGTCCTAGGTGGACAGAGCAACTAGACCGCTCAAACAATTCTTATTGCCCCCTACTTCTAATATCACCCGTAACTTGTCTTTTGTTTCGCATGTAAATATTTATGAGCAGCAATTAATGTCAAATGCATATATCAAAAATGAACATTGAACGTTCTTTGCAAAATAAAACGGATAAAGGAAAAACAATTTTGAGATTTGTTTGAAAATGAATTTGTATTGACTTTGAAGTTTGGCCTGTAAATAGGCATTTTGTACAAGAGGCTGACGTCCTAGTAAGAGAACGCCGCCGAACAAATAGAATTTATATAATTTGTGAAAATAAAACAAGACAGCTATGTGAACAGTCTCACTGGGTTCCAACTCTGCTATTGCCTTTATATCTTCAATCATCTTATCACTTTGTTGCTTAGTTGAAGGTGAATCTGATTGACTGGTGTCGTCCGAGCCTGATAGTTGATACTGAAGTCCGGATGCGAGGTGATCCAATGAGACATAGTGTTACGCTTTAATCCCTAACTTTTTCCTGGACCGCCCTTTCGGGTTTTCGGTCCACCGGGATACCCATTTTTGCCCAAGCCGCCTTTTCAGGTTTTCGACTTGCCAGGTGTACAGATTTTTTTATTTTCATCCCTTATTTTGCCCGAACCCTTTTGGTTCGCCGGGAAGCCCTTATTTTTGCCTAGGCCAGTCAACCTAGCGGGTCTTTGATTATGCGTAGTATCTTTTTACTATGTCTGCATTGACGGGGTGAGGAAGGTCGTCACCATCCATGGTGGTTAGAATCATCACTCCTCCTGAGAAGATGTTCTTAACGACAAATGGCCCTTCGTAAGTAGGAGTCTATTTTCCCGTGGGATCACCTTGAGGTAGAATAATGCGCTTGATTACCAGGTCCCCAACTTGATACTCTTGTCGTCTGACTTTCTTGTTAAATGCCTTGATCATTCGTTTCTGGTACGTCTGACCATGACAAATAGCAGTAAGTCTCTTTTCGTAGATTAGATTCAATTGATCAAGTCGGGTCTGGATCCAGTCGTCTTCGCTCAAACCTGCATCCTTCATAATCTGAAGAGAGGGTATCTGAACTTCAATGGGCAAGACTGCCTCCATGCCATAAACTAAGGAATAGGGTGTGGCCCCTGTTGACGTCCGTGCTAAGGTACGGTACCCATGAAGAGCAAATGGTAACATCTCGTGCCAGTCTTTGTATGTCACTGTCATCTTCTGCACAATCTTCTTAATGTTCTTATTAGCTGCTTCTACAGCCCCATTCATCTTCGGCCAGTAGGGAGAAGAGTTATGATGCTGTATCTTGAATTGTTCGCAGAGCTCAGTGATCATCTTGTTGTTAAGATTGGTACCATTGTCCGTAATGATTCTCTCCGGTACACCGTATCGACAGATCAGGTTGTGCCGAATGAACCGGGCCATGACGTTCTTGGTTACGGTCACAAAGGAAGCTGCTTCAACCCACTTTGTGAAGTAATCAATCGCTACCAGGATGAAACAGTGCCCGTTGGATGCCGTAGGTCTGATCTCGCCGATCATATCAATACCCCACATTGCAAAAGGCCAAGGTGCTGTCAAAACATTCAGAGGAACTGGAGGAATATGCACCTTATCAGCATAGACTTGGCACTTGTGACATGTCCGAAAATGCTGATAACAGTCGGCTTCCATTGTGGACCAGTAATATCCTTCCCGAAGGATTTTCTTTGCCATGGTATGCCCACTGGAATGAGTTCCGAAAGTACCTTAATGCAGCTCTGCCATGATCCTTTCTGCTTCAATTTTGTCCACGCAACGCAGTAAGGTTAAATCATGGTTATGTTTGTAAAGAATGCCATTGCTGATGAAAAACTTTGCTGCGAACCTTCTCAGAAACTTCTTGTCATTAACAGATGCACCCTCAGGGTATTCTTGAGTTTCAAGGTATCTCTTCACTTCATGATACCACGGTTTTTTCGTTACCTCTTCAGTCTCAAGATCACAGCAATGTGCAGGTTCATCCAATTTCCAAATAATGATCCGGGGAGCCTCGTTGTCCCACTTGACTTTGAACATAGAAGACATCGTAGCTAGTGCGTCCGCCAACTGATTCTCCTCTCTTGGGAAGTGTTTAAAGGTTATCTCCTCGAAATGGGGAAGCAACGTCAACACATACTCCTTGTAAGGAATAAGATTTGGGTTTTTCGTATCCCACTCTCCTTTGATCTGACTGATCACGAGAGCAGAATCTCCGAAGATACTTAGAAACTTAATCCTTAGGTCAATTGCAGCTCGGAGACCCATAATACATGCTTCATACTCTGCCATGTTGTTGGTGCAGTTAAAACATAGTCGGGCGGTAAACGGAGTATGAGAGCCTTTAGGAGATATGATCACAACGCCAATGCCATTACCTAAAGCGTTTGAAGCTCCATCAAAGTGCATAGACCATCGGGATCCTTCCTCAGGTCCTTCATCTGGTCCAGGTGTTTCACAATCAGTTATGAACATGATATTCTCGTCTGGAAATTCAAAGTTCATAGACTGGTAATCATCCACTGCCTGATGTGATAAATGGTCTGCCAATACACTTCCCTTGATTGCTTTTTGGGTCATGTACTGGATGTCATATTCAGTCAGGATCATCTGCCATCTTGCTATTCTTCCGGACAAGGAAAGCTTTTCGAAGATATACTTGATTGGATCCATTTTTGAAATCAACAGAGTAGTGTGAGTCAACATATACTGTCTCAGCCGGCGAGCAGCCCATGCCAAAGCGCAACAAGTTTTCTCGAGCAGTGAGTATCGGGTCTCATATTCGGTAAACTTTTTGCTAAGGTAATAAATAACATGCTCTTTTCGACCAGACTCGTCATGCTGCCCCAGCACACACCCCATCGAGTTGTCAAGTACTGTCAGGTATAAGATTAGATGTCTCCCTTTCACTGGTGGCATAAGAATAGGTGGCTCCTGGAGGTACTCTTTGATTCTTTCGAAAGAGGCCTGGAATTCATCGTTCCAATGTACCACTTGATCTTTCTTCAGCAGTTTGAAGATTGGCTCATAAGTAGCAGTTAGGTGTGAGATGAATCGGGCAATGTAGTTCAGACGCCCTAGAAAACCTCTGACTTCTTTCTCTGTCTTGGGAGCTGGCATCTCTTGTATGGCTTTCACCTTGGCAGGGTCCACTTGAATAACTTTGTCGCTTACAACGAAACCTAGCAATTTTCCAGACCTCACCCCAAAGGTACATTTGTTTGGGTTCAATCTCAGCTTGTATAACTTCAACATGTCAAACAGTTTCTGTAGATGGTCAAGGTGTTTCTCCTCAGTTTGGGACCTCGCAATCATATCGTCGACGTATACTTCAATCTCATGATGGATCATATCATGAAATAAAGCAACCATGGCATGCTGATACGTTGCCCCAGCATTTTTCAACCCAAAAGGCATGACCTTGTAACAAAATGTGCCCCACTGAGTGACAAAAGTGGTCTTCTCCATGTCTTCAGGAGACATTTTGATTTGATTATAACTGGAGAAACCATCCATAAAGGAGAATACCTTGTGCTGAGCAGTATTGTCAACCAGAACGTCGATGTGAGGCAGAGGGAAGTCATCCTTAGGGCTTGCCCTGTTCAAATCCCTGTAATCAACACACATTCTGACCTTACCGTCTTTCTTCGGCACTAGAACCACATTGGCGACCCACTCAGGGTTAGAAGTTACTGCTAGAAAACCTGCGTCAAATTGTTTCATGACCTCAGCCTTGATCTTCTCAGACATCTCTGGACGCATACGGCGAACCTTCTATTTTACCGGAGGGCAGTCTTCCTTGGTAGGCAGGCGATGAACCACAATGTCGGTATCCAACCCGGGCATATCTTCGTAAGACCAGGCAAAGATTTCCACGTAGTCATGCAGCATCTGAATCAACCGTTGTTTCACACTATACTCCAGATTTACACTGATCTTGACTTCCTTTTTGTCCGTCTCAGTGCCCAGATTCACCGTTTCCACTGGCTCTTCATGTGGCTGAATGACCCTCTCTTCCTGGAGTAGTAGTCTTGCAAGCTCACCAGGCACTTCGCAATCATCTTCACCTTCGTCTTCGGCTAAGTTGATCGGATTTTCGAAGTTATAACTGGCAGTAGCAGAGTCGTTACCAGTGAGATCTAGAGTGGACTGAGACCTGTATATATGAGTGTGTGTAAAATAGCTGTTTTGCAATATGTAATAAAGAAAGACAAGGAGCACAAAATTTGAAATGCAAAAACGTCCAATGCTTTTATTAATGGTATATGAAAATGGCATACAAAAGCCCTCACAAATGAAGCCACGGTGCCTCGGGCAAGACACCGGGCCATAAAGTTTCAAAACATTGTCTGTTACAAATTCGAAACGAAGAGCTCATTACTGAGTAATAAAAGTAAAAGGGATGAAATCCTTTGCTGTCCAGTTGTTTGGTCCGCCGTTGGTCGTAGGATAGATCCAGCTGTCGAATTCAGACTCCTCCACGTCATCTTCGATGGCATTTACTCCCGAGTTGCTGATGAACACATGAGGTTTTCCAATCCTTGCACTTCGAACAACCCTCTGAGCTTCTGCAGTGAAACCCAAACCGAACTTGTTAGTCTTGTGAGTGAAATCAGGAAGTCGGCCCCAGTTTGCATACTCACCCTTCTCAATAACAGCCCGGGCATCCTTTAAGGAAGCCATCTTCATAGGAGAGTCTTCAATCACAGTCTCAGCTGATGCCAGTGTCTTAGGAACCTCTTCAAAGTGTTGAAATGGGGTCTCAATGAACTCCCCATCCATCTCTACGTACCGGAACGAGTTGAGGTGGCTGACCATGTACTCCTCCTTCCCTTGAACTGTTACAATCTTTCCTTTGACTGGGTACTTCAACTTTTGGTGGAGCGTTGAGGTTACAGCTCCAGCTTTATGGATCCATGGACGACCCAACAAACAAGAATAGGACGGCCGAATGTCCATCACGTAAAATGTAGAGTTGAAGACCTGAGAACCGACCTTGATTGGAATATCGACCTCACCATGCACCATCCTCTTAGACCCGTCAAAGGCCCGGACAACAATGTTACTTGGTTTTAGCTCCAAACCTTCGCAATCCAGCCTGTCTAGAGCTTTCTTGGGCAAGACGTTCAACAAGGAACCAGTGTCAACCAACACATGTGCAAGAGTAGTGCCCCTGCATTCAATGGAGACATGCAGGGCATCATTATGGTTCTTCCCTTTAGCAGTTAGATCAGCGTCGGAGAAACCCAAACCATTATCAGCAGTTAAATTGGCCACACAATCGGTAAATTGATCAACTGATGTCTCCTGTGGTACGTGGGCCGTCTTTAGGAAGGTAATCAGAGCCTTGGCATGGGCCTCTGAACACAGCAACAATGATAACATAGAAATCTTGGATGGGGTTTGCCCCAGTTGCTCAACCACATTATAATCACTCTTCTTGATGATCTTCAGAATCTCTTCCATCTCCTGTTTGGAAGCTTCAACGTTGATTGTCTTTGGCACCTCCGTCTGGGCAGGCATATCAGTAGCGATCCCTTTGCCCCGAGTGCTAGATGACTCGGCGACAGGGGTAGGAACAGGGACTTGATCAGAAATGGCAGCAGGTATACTTGCAGGCTTAATGACAACAGGTCTTCGGACAGCTGGTGGAGCAATATCAGGTGAGAAAAGTCTACCGCTGCAGGTGACTTTAGCAGGCCCGGTAATGTTGCTGACGCCGGTATCAAACTCTTGCTTAACCCCGAGAACATAAACATCTGCCCCATAGTGCCAAGGGACAGCTTTGTCAGAGATATAGGGGATGGGCCCCGGAACAGTGATGATTATGGGTGCGGTCTTCGGAACAGATGTAATTCTAACAGGCGTCCTCGAGGGAGCCTTGGAAGAATTGTCGAAAATGGTAATGATTGAAACTTCTTCAGAATGAACGGGTAGAACAACAGTCTTTTCAAAAAGAATCTCTTTACTATCCATCAGGTTTTGGATACCTGACTTCAAAGATGGGCAACCAGTAGGTAAAGCAGAACACATAGGGCAACCTTCACCACAACCCAGAAATAAACCGGCTAGCAATAGGTTCTTCTTGATAGTCATCAGAGGGGTAACAACATCATCCACAAAAACTACAAACAAGTCTTCCTCTACACCATTTACTCCATGTTTGGGCATGGGAGCAGTCACAACATTAGGCCTTTCGGGCGCCTCAAACTCGACCTCCTTTGCATCGATTATGTCTTGCACCTTGTTCTTGAGACTCCAACAATCACCTGTATTATGCCCCAGGCTATCAGAGTGAAAGGCGCAGCGGGCATTAGGGTTGTATTTCGGTGATGCAGTATTTTGATTCTTTGGAGCTTCTCTTAGAGTCACCAGATTAGTCTTCAGCAACTGTGGCAACATCTGAGACAAAGTCATGGTGAGACGAGTAAATTGCCTTCGAGGTCTCTCATCCCTTTGTTGGTTGTGATGCTGAGGAGCACCGGCAGGTTTTGAGATAACAACCGCATTGACAGCTTGGCGGTGTTCAGGTCTGCTTTGTCTTCTTGAACTGTAGACAACATTGGACTCTTTCTTAAACGGTCTCTTCTCGGTGCTCGAGGAAGCACCCTTCTGTATTTTTCCAGCCTTAATACCAGATTCAATCCTTTCACCAGTCAAAATAAGATCGGTAAACCCAGCATAAGAGCTTCCAATCTAATGGTTAAAATATGGACCGGACAGGGTCCCCAAAAACATATCAACAAGTTCACGATCAGCTAAAGGTGGTTGCACCCTTCCGGCAAGGTCCCTCCATTTTTGAGCATACTCTTTAAATCCTTCGCCCATCCCTATTGACATACCCTAGAGATGGGTACGCGTAGGAGCGAGGTCGGAATTATACTGATAATGCTTAAATAATACAGCAACCAAATCCTCCCAGCTGCGAATACTGGCTCCATCCAACTGATAGAACCACTCAAGCTGAGTCCCTGAGATACTGTCCTGAAAGAAATGGATCCATAAATTCTTATCAGTAGTGTATGGTTAGATCTTCCTCACATATGACCGAAGGTGCAGCTTGGGACAGGAAGCTCCATCATATTTGGCAAAGGCAGGTGCCTTGAACTTGTGGGGAATCACCACCCCAGATGACAAACCTAAATCTCCGAAGTCCAGACCGGGCACCTTTTGTACTTCCATAGCGTTTAAACGGTCTTCCAGCTGTTTGTACTTATCCTCAGCAGGAGGATACTATTCTTCATCATAGTCCGTCTCGTTGTCGGAGACTTCAGGGCTAGGAGCCCTCCTTTCTTGTGGACTGTCTTTCTTTCCAGACGGGGTGGCCAGATCAATTTCATTTTGCAGCCCGTTTCCAAACCTGCGTCCATTGTTAAACATGACGGTCCTCTTCTTCTTCTTCTTCTTTTTCAGAAGCAGGGTCTTCAGGTCCTGCTGACCCTTAGCTAGATTCATGACCAACTCTTGAAATTGGGCATTCTGGGCCTGGAGGGCCTTGATAGCTTGCTCAGTGGAAGTTTCAGCAGACATGATGATTGCTGAAATAAACAACGAAGAAGATAAGAGACCTGTAAAAGGGTACCTGTTATGCATTGATGAATGGTATGCTATTTATGTAATGCATTCAAGGGTTCAAAAATTAAAATTTGTTGCAGACAAAAAAGAACACACGTCATACTAAGAAGAAATTTGTTAGTACATAAGTGCCCCATGGGCGAAATATTACAAAATTATTAATGTAGAAAGACATTGCGCATCCTCTTTGGAGCGATGTAAGTGTTGAGGGTCTCCTCCTCGTGAAGTCGGCGGGTAAGCTCCAAAACCTTCTTTTCACTGGCATAGAAGCTGGCTTCAAAAGTATTTCGCTCTTCCTTGAGTTGGATCCAACTCTTTTGCATTTCTTCCCATGATGTTGGCATGTCAGGATGTAGGATGAGGTATGGAACCTCTCCTTCCATAACAGGCTCTTTGATCAAGGGGAGAATGTAAGGATATGGCATCATAAGATTCTGGGAGCGGGTTCGTACCCACTTGAGGTAAGGCTCAAGGGGGATAGAATTCTTGTGCCCCAGTGTCTAACTATCCACTCTATTAAGCATCCTCCAAGCTCTGATGAACCTTTGTCGAAGTCCTTGCGCATCGTTGTCGAAGTCAAAAACTAGGTCAGGAATCAGCATGTCATGAGGGCCATCCCTCAGAGCATATCCAAATTGTCTCAAAGATAGACAAGGGTTGTAGGTAATGCCTCCCCTAATTCCAAGTAATGGAACATTAGGAAATTCTCCACAACGATCAATGATGGTGATATTCTCTCTGGACCGAGAACACTAATGTACATCAGAATGTGTGAGGGTCATCAATTGTTGTGACCACCTTAAACCCTGCTCATTCTTCAAAACTGATTGTGGAAGGTGAGAAATAAATCACCTTGCTAGGAGAGGAGTACAACACATGAGAACACCTCTTTTCCTCATTGTTCGTGTGTAAAATGAGTGGAGGATGTCCCCAAGCAATGTAGGTATGGGATTCCTGGATATGAAAACCTTGACAGCATTCACATCTATAAGTTGATCAGGATTTGGGAACAAAACCAAACCATAGATAAGGAGTGCCACAATCTCTTCAAAGGCTTGTAGATCAAGAGAATTCCAGCATTCTCGTGCCTTCTCAAATAGAAACTTTGCCAAGAATCCTTTGATACCACTTTTGGTTTCCCAATGCCCTTTGATGTTGGATGGTTGTAAGCGTAGTGCTTGAGAAACATCCTCAAGTTTTGGTTCCTTTTCCGTACCGTTGTAGGGTAGTTGACTAAGAATAGGAATTCTCAAGAGTTGAGAAAATTCCTCCAAAGTAGGCACCAATTGATAATCAGGGAATGTGAAACAGTGGTGTAGGGGGTCAAAGAACTGTAAGAGAACTTTTATCATGTCTTCTTCAATGTTGGTGTTGACCAAGCTGAGGAGTCTACCATGTCTTTCACTGAAGAGAGAATTCTCGGGAATCCTGGATGTAAGCTCTTTGAGTTGAAGAGGGACCCTTACAAGGTTGACTTGAATTGTTTTCTGGCGGAGAGACTCCATGTCCTACAAAACAAGAACAAAGATGAAGATCTCAACCCTTGAAATGGTTAGCAGATGCATATGATGCTTTATGATGTATGCAAAAACACATGTACAAGCAAATCACACAAAAACCCTAGTTTCAGGCTTGCAGGAAGTTTCATAGGTAAGTACCCTCTTGAGTGTAGTTGGCTCAAAACCTGTCCTATAAATAGTAACCAGGTTCTAAGGAGCTCAATATCATTGGATTGTTTTCTATGTTCATTGTTTTGGTTTAGCCACTGAACTAGCGACCACAATATTCCAAGAAAACAATCCTCAATGAGTGTAGTATCGAGTATGTACCAACTTCGAACTGCACCAAAGTCGGTCATCTCACTACCCCTAAAAAGGCCAAGATGGTCAAGTAAGGTTCTAGGTCATTAGTGCTTAGTGACATCACTCAGCGCCCCCGTATTCTCTTTGATTGACTCAAAGGCTACCGGTACTCACAAATATGTCGCACTAATATAGCTGTTGCTTCAACCGTGTCGGTATACCCCGCACAGTTTCCACAACGTATTGCTATCTATGAATGTTTCCCAAAATTCGGGTGGAGGATTTATAGATCTCCGATACAAGCCCACAAAATTAAAAGCATACAAAGCAATACAAATGAAAACACAAGTGATCTAGTCCTAAGGTACACCTCACTTATAATTTCCCCAGCAGAGTCGCCATTTCTGTGATCGGTGGGAACGAGAACTGACCTTTTTTTTAATGCTGGTTCGCGTTTGTGTTTTATTTTCACAAAGTGTCGCGGTAAGCAAGAGTCGCCACCGTCTTTTATTTTATCCAACAAGGGAAAGGACAAAAGCACAGAAAAAATTACTTTTCGAGATGTTTCTCGGGTTCGGGAGGTAGATTATAGAAAGGGAAGGTGTTAGCACCCTTTCTATCCGTGGTTATCCACGGGATCTTAGGTACTTGCTCACTGTGTTTTCAAAAAGGTTTGCTTTTCTTTATGACTGTGGGTTTTGAAAAAAGTTTTGTTTTTTGAAGAAAGTGTAAGTGTGAAAAGTTTTTGTTTTGTTTTTAAAAGGAGCAAGTACTTGAGAACCTCTACCTACTCAAAAAGGAATTTAATTGTGAAAATGTCCTTTAGACAGTGCTATCCCACTATTGAGAAGTAGGTAGCACCATCGTTGGAGTTTTCAGGTCAATTCGATTTAAGGGACTTGTGGTCACTAAAGCAACATTAGGACGCTTTAGTGGTAATCCTAATGTCTTAGATTATTTTTTATCGAGGCAACCATTTCGAGGCAACTTATGATCTTGGGACAAAAGGACGACCTCTAAAACATCCTATACTTAATGACCACATTAGAGGCAACCAAGTGAGGTGTACCCTAAGAGTGACATGTGCAAGTGTGTCAATTTTCAGTTATATTATCTTTGTTTATTTAGGTGTTCTACCATTTATTTTTAGATCTTGTCATACAATCCTAGTTAGCATACATCTAAGCAGTTAATATATATACAGGAATTTAAAGTGCAGAAACTGTAAATACTACACTATTACAAGGCTTCGGGGAGGGGGATTATTTACATGTCCAAAATTGGGGGAATAATAAACAGTAAAGCAAAAAGTCTTAATTTAAGCTACCACAAACCATTAAGCAGTCACAATAAAATAAACGCGCGCGAATAAAAAAAAATCCTAAGAATAAGAGCTCTTTTTTGTTGTTTTATTTTATTTTGGGAAAATGCTAAATGTTCAATTAAGTCAAATTTAATTAATTAAAAATACTGATTAAAATTAACTCTAAAACGAACGTAATATTTTTTGTATTTTTTGTTTATGAAAAGGATTGAATTTGAAATAATCCTAAGTCTACTGATTTTAAAATTGAAGAAAATAAGTTAAAATAATTAACTAAATTAAATCCTAATTCTAAGTTATTTATTTTTTATGATTTTTATGTTAATTAAAACTAAAACTAAAAGGAATAAACAGAAACAAAATAAACAGAGTACAAATGGGCCAGGCAGCAAAATAAGAAAAAATGTAATTCTGGAAGCCTGGGTCGAAAGAGATGCAGGCTGTTTTTTGACCCAGCGAAGAGTCTGGATCGAAGGTGCATGAGGGTCTGCACTCTGAGGGTGTTCAATCTGGACATGTCATCCTTCGATCTGGAAATCCTGGGTCCAATTCGAAACTTCAACTGTTGAGCTTCGAAGCTCTGAACAGGAAGCTGAGAATATGGTTCCTGCAAAACGAAACACATATTAAAAGTCCAGGGGGGATTTTACCCCCCTGGTTCAAATCTCCCCCTTATTCGCACCTGCTGAATCTGGGTCTGAGTTTGTTTTATCCCGGGATTCGAAGGAGAAACTCAGATTATGCCCAAGCAATGGCACAATCTCAACTCTGCGCTGTAGCTTATATGTAGCACATTAAATCATTCATGAACAACAGTAATAATATGAATATGCAATCAAAATGAATTTAAAAGTGAGTTTTAAATTAGATTTTTTTTACCAACAGAGGTGCTTCGATCTGTAGTTCCGAGGGTGGAGGTGTTCGATGGGTGGCAGCTTTGGCTTGGAAAATTCTGGGCAGCGTCTCTCCAAGTCTTCTATTTTTCTGTATATTTTTCGTGTGTGTCTGCAACATTTGAGAATTCTTTATATAGAGGGGGTGGAGGGGACATGAAGACAATGGTTTAAATGACTTTGAATATGTGTTTGACAGCCATGAAAGAGGATTTGTAACGTTAATCATGTGTTTGAAAGCCATGAATGAGAGTTTGTAACGTTGGCTAAACACATGGGATTCTGTCCCTTTTTGAAATATGAACAACATGCCGTTGGCATTCGAATACTCCCTTTCGAATGGGCTGATGGCCTCCTTTGAATGCTCTTCGAAAGCTTCTTCGAATGGACCCTTTGAAAGCTTCTTCGAATGTACCTTTTTGGAATTCCAATTGAAGGACACTGTTATAATGCCAATCGAAGTACTTGTCCATAATGCCAATCGAAATGCTTCTTCAGAGTGCCAATCGAAATGCTCCTTCAGAATGCCAATCGAAGTGCTCCTTCAGAATTCCAATCGAAATGATCCTTCAAAATGCCAATCGAAATGATCCTTCAGGATGCCAATCGAAATGCTCCTTCAGAATGTCAATCGAAGTGCTCCTTCAGAATTCCAATCGAAATGATCCTTCAGGATGCCAATCGAAATGCTCCTTCAGAATGTCAATCGAAGGATCTTTCAGAATGCAAATCGAAATGTCCTTAAGCACCACTCAAAAATTTTCCTTTTCCTTAGGCAAGAGTTTGTGATCAACCATGCAGGGGGGAGACTTTGGAAAACACGAGAGGGAAAATTTTTGGGTACAACACCTACTATCCAGGCTTTCACCTCGAAGAAATCCTACTATCCAGGTTCCTTCTCTCTTATCTCCATATAACAGTTTACAACACTGTAAGACCTGGACCTGACCAGTTACGGTCGAGTTCACCTTTCCCTAGTAAGTCACTGTATAGTCTGGACCCTGACCAGATATGCAGTTTACTTCCACCTCCTCAATCAAGAATAAATTCCCCAGTAGAGTAATGGACAACTGAAGCTCCTAGACTCTATTTCCCAAGACATAAATCAACATTCCTCGGTGAAGTCCTCCTCAGCAGCAGGTACAAGAATTCTCGCAAAGGAGTCTCTTATGCAACAAGTATCTTTTTCGGATGGCATCTTTAAGCCCATCTCTGACGATTATCTGTCGAATTCCAAATGGCATCTGTAAGCCCATTCACAATATCTCCAATCAGTATTACTTCACGCGAGTGCAAATTTCTGGGCACTCTAGTGTTCAATTATCTCCCACCTTTAGATCATGAAAGGCAGACCGACCAATCTACATCCTCAGGTTTAAGAATATTGAACATGGGAAGTTGTTGTACCCCAAAATTTTCCCTCCCATTTTACTCAACATATGTTCATTGAGATCCTCAACTTGCTCAAGGATGCCCAAGAGTTGACCAGACAAACTCTCTCCTAAAGCAATAAACCTCCAACTAGGGTTTCCATTTTCATCAAGATGGGTGAGCTACAAAGGCCTCATATTCTATCCATAGTCCTAATATGTCCTCAAGATCATCCATGCCAAGTTTTATGCCTTGCACAAGAAGTTTGCTCAGTCAGCTGCTCAGATGCTTGAAAATCAATCATATTAGGTCAAAAGTCAACTGTGACCCACATACAGTCAAACTTCAAGATTTTTGGTCAAAATCAACATTTTGAAGTGATATACATCATTTTATCAAGGGTTTACCATTATTCCCCAAGGAATGCTCCTAATTCATCAAAACTCAAAAGTTTCTAAATTAGGGTTTCTCAAGAAAATTCAACCAAACTTTGACCAGGCATAAATTTCTCATAGTTTATTAGAAATTTCTCATCCAAGGCTCATTTTGAAGAGAATCAAATTCCATAAAACTCATCTTCAGCCCTCAAGTTCAAGAAATGTACTCGTCAAAAGATATGGATTCAGACATTATAGGTCATTCCAAAAAGTCAACAAAAACACATTTTGGGTCAAAGCTCCTTACATGAACATGGAAGATCCAATTGAGATTAAACCAAAGATGTTGCTTAGGGGACATCCTAAGCTTTCTAAAAATTCCAAGAACACCCTCTTAGGGTCAAAATTGAGAGAGATATGTGTGATCGGTGGATCTGGAACTGACTGTTTAACGCTGGTTCGCGAAATGTCGCGGAAGCAAGAGTCGCCACCGTCTTTTATTTTCTCCAAATGGAAAGGACAAAAGCACAGAAAAATTCCTTATAGAGATTGCTCTCGGTTCGGGAGGTAGGTTATAGAAAGGGAAGGTGTTAGCACCCTTTCTATCCATGGTTATCCATGGGCTCTTAGATACTTGCTCAATGTGTTTTCAAAAATGTTTTGCTTTTCAATGTGGGTTTAAAAAAGTTTCTTTGAAAAATTTCAGATCGACTCGTACGTCAGAGTGTTTGAAAAGTTTTGCTTTGGAAGCTTTTGAAAATGTGTCAGTGTGAAAAGTCTTTTGAGTTTGTTTTGAAATTAGAGCAAGTATCCTTGAGAACCTACCTACCCTAAGGAATTCGTCTGTGTAAATGTCCTTTAAAGTAGTGCCATCCCACCATTGAGAGGTAGGTAGCACCACCGTTGGAGGTGTTCGGGTCAATTCGAGTTTGTAGGGACATGGTGATCACCAGAGCAATGGGAAGACACCTTAGAAGCTACCCTCATGCCAGGTTCCCGGATCATGAGGACTTACTAAGACGTCCTCTACTCGATGATCACCTTTCGAGGCAAGGCAACAGTGAGGCGTACCCTAGGGGTGGTGTGTGATTTGTGTGTCAGATTCATTTATTTTTGTCTTGTCAGGTTATTGGTGATCTAACGTTTTGTTTTTATTTTTGTCATTCATTCTTGCATGCATTTATTTAACAGTTAAAAAGTGCGGAAAGATAAAATTCCTAAACTATTACAAAGGCGCGGGTCCACATCGCCAAATTAAACCAGGACCCGATTTAGCGGAAAAATAAATAATGCGAAGAAATAAAGTGTAAAGAAGTTAAAGTTACATGGCTTCGGGGGCAATTACAAGATTATAATAAGCGATAATAAAATAAATACGCAAAAATTAAATAATTAAAAGCGACGGGCGTTGGACCCTTTTGCGAACGATTAAAAGTTAATGGATTAATTAATTAGAATTAAGGAGAACTAAAAAATTAAATTTAAATGAAAATAATATTTTTGTGTTTTTTAGATTTAATGGAAAAAAGAAATTAATTGAGATTAAATTAAACGGGAAACCCTAATTCTAGTATTTTTTTATTTATTAAGAAAGAATTAAAATATGACCTAAATTAACCTAAAATTTATGTACAATTTAATTATAAAAATAAGTAAGTAAATGAATAGTATTGTGAGAAATAGAAATTAAAAAAGACATTAAAACTATTAATTGACCTAATTCTACATGTTTTTGGATTTTTATTAAAAAGAGATTAAAATTAAAACCTAATTAACTAAATATTGACATATTAATTTATTTATGAAAATAATTATTATAAAATAAATATTATGTTTTTTTTGTGTTTTTCTGATTTTTTTATAATGTTTTTGTATTTTGATAAAAATAATTAGTTAGTTAAAACCAATAAAATAATATAACAATTAGAAAAGAATGAAATATAAAAAAAAAAGAAAGTCAAACCAGGGGGGGGGTAGTCCCCAAGTGGAGGTTCAGGCCTGGTGATTCAAGCCCATTTGCCTTGGAAGTTCGTTGACCTTCTGGATCCAGTAATGCGCGTTGACTGAGGGTGTAGCATACTCCTTTGATCCTGGCCTCTAGATTGCTTCTGATGGACGCTTGGATGGTGATTATTGAGTGTGCATGGTGGTCTTCAGTGCTAGCGTGGCATAGGAATCTGCATGGGAAAATAATAAGAGAAATTGCCAGGCCTGGGACTTGAACCCAGGTCTTGAAGATTATAGGCATCACATGTGACCAACTGTACCAAACGCGTTTAGTTAATATATAATATGATACAATTAATATAAAAGAAAAATGGATTCACGCTTGGAACGCGCGCCAGATTTTGAATGGACGAGTTGCAGCGTGCCACATAGTCTTCTTCTTCACGTATCCTTCTGCCTGAAAAAATATCAAACGTTTAACGGGGGTTTTGAACCCCCTCAATATATGCCCTTTTTTTAAAATAGCGATTAGGTCGTGTGGATAGATAAATTAGGCGCGAGGGTCTCTTTGTTTTCGTCCAGGCACGCTGGATCCAATCATGGTATTTATGAGCTCTGATTTTTCCTCTACGCGATATCCCCAATTTCAAAAACCTGCAACCCTAATGTTCTCGCATGGCCGATTCACATATATAACACAAAAATGCAATTAAATGTATCAGTTAGTTTAGAAACATTACAAAGAACAAGAATCCATGGTTAGAATGTCATGATGAGGCCTGGAATTAAAAACACGATTATGCTTTTTTATGAAAGAAGATGGACTTCTGTATACCGATTCCACGCGTGTTGATGGTTGTTCTTGATTGGGATGTGTTCTATGATGTCTCAGGAAGCTATTGGAACCAATATGGAAGCTTGAATCGACCTCTAGAGTGGATTTCAGAATTTGATTTTCCAAGCAATTTTCAAGTTTTCTATTGAGGTTCTGAGCGCAGCTTTCTATCTCCCTTTATTAGGGTTATGATGCTGAGTATGTATAGAAGGCATTAGGGTAACAAAACCAGCACAAATCCAAGGCATTGATGGTTTTCAATCTTTGATTTTTATGAAATCTTTTTGAATCTTTTTCCATGGCCTTTTGTGTTCAATCAGCTCCCATCACACCAAAACTTCCCTAATTGGCATGTACACGAATCATTGAGAATAAATATGCATGGAAAGATTTGTTTTGGTCAAGTTTTGTATTTTCTATTTATTTAAATAATTTAAATGAATAAATATTAATATAAATTCAAATAAATAATAAAAAAATGTGAAAATACTTCCCCTTGGGCTTAATGGTCGTGCATAGGCTTGGCATGAAGAAACTTGGAGGAAAATTGGGCCCATTTGCATTTTTAGGCCTTTTGTATCAATGTTGACTTTCAAAAATTTCCAAAAATTTCCCAACTTCCACAAGGCATAACTTGGTCAATTTTTAAGCTTTTCACATGTTCTTGGACATTTTGGAAAGGTCTTTGAGTCCTTTAACCAATGCTTTTGGTCCCATGTCATTTTGATTTACCAATCTCAAGTTATGGCCTTTGACTTAAAGTCACTTTTTGTTGACTTTTGAAAATGACCTATAATGTTGAAATTGATAACTTTTTGTGAGAGCATTTCTTGGACTTGGAACATGAAGATGAATTGTAGGAAATGTCTTTCTCTTCAAAATGAGCTTTGGATGGAATTTTTCTGATAATCCATGTGAAAGTTATGCCCTGGTCAATTTCTGTTGACTTTTTCAGCTGTCCAAATATAGCAACTTTTGCATCTTTGATTATTTCTGAGCCAAATTTTGAGAATCATGATCAAGCATTGATCAAATGATGTTTGTGGCTTCAAAATGATATATTGACCAAAAATTTGAACTTTTGACTGCCAAATGACCATTTTGCCCCTACAGTTGACTGTAGTGCAATCTAGGGTTTTGACTGTGCAATCTTGAGCTGAATGCCTTGAAACTTGACATGAAGGTGCTTGACCACATTTGTAGGCATATGAGACTTGGTTGGGCCTTTGGAAAGTTCATTTGCTTGACCAGAACTCAAACCCTAGTTTTGACTGTCTAGGAGACAGTTGAGCTGCACAACCCTGGGGGAATTTTGTGACCTTGACTTTGGCAATTCTTGATGAATATGGGAGGGCAAATTTTGGGGTACAACAGTTGCCCCTGTTCAATCTTCTTAGACCTGAGGATGCAGATTGGCTGACGTGCCTTTCGTAATCCAAGGGTGGAAGATGATTGAACACTAGAGTGCCCAGAAATTTGCGCTCACATAGTAGCAGTGTGATGGAAATGGGCTTATAGATGCCATTTAGAGATTGATGAATAGGATGATGGGCTTATAGATGCCATCTGGATGTTGATCGCATAGGAGATCCCTTAGCGAGAACCTGCATACCTGCAAAACAAAAAAAATGAGTACCTGACACGTCGCAGGGGCTGATTTTAGATGCTTGACATAGATATGTCCTGATTGGTTACAGGAGCTGGATCTGGAGCTTCAAACGTTGATGAATGAACCAGGGATGGTTACTGCCTTAGCCTGAATGATAAGTGAACCTTGGGTGATTTTAACTTCAACAACGCTCGTTGAGAAAAATCTTGGTGAGAATTACCATCTTTGTAGTGTCGGGAAGAGAACCAAAGGACATTATAATCTCAAGGGGAGTTACCTCACTCACGTTGAAGAGGGAACTATAGGAAATTATAATCTGGAAGGAAATGTCACCTCACGCTCATGCCGGAGAGGGAAACATTTGAAGAAGGAATTACCACCTCACACGCCGTTGGAGAGGGGACCAGAAAAGAATATCACCTCACGCTCATCGTCGGAGAGGAGAACATCTTGAAAAAGGAATTACCACCTCACGCTCACCGTCGGAGAGGGGACCATAACTTCTACTGAGTCTTTATCAGAAAAATCTGTTTGGAGTCGATTTAACTGGACTAGAGACATCCTTGAAATATGTTTGGGGATTTCAACTGCACCCTTCCTGAAAGGTAGAGGTCAGTCATATGCGATGCATGGTATGGATCAAGCAATGATGTTATCAATACAAATGAGATTTGTATGATGCAATACGTTATGCATGCTATAATGATGTATGTGATGATTCATGTATGTTTTTGTCTAGGAAAATAAATCCTTGACGGGTGCCGGGAAGTCATATCCTGGGCTGATGTTGAGGAAGAGATTTTGCTACCGCTGTGGATGATTGTTGCAAGAATACCAGTAGGAGAAGATAACTCCGTTGAGGAATGAACTTGGCAAATGAAATAATTCTGCGGGAGAAAAGATACTCTAGCGATCATGCTGGGGAGTGCTACTCTGTGGGGATAGCGATGCTTTGCTGAGTTGATGAAGATAACTCCGCTGGGGATACCGTTGATGAGTTATGCTGGGAGATTTGATGAATTCCGCTGGGGATATCCTTGTTGTGCCGGAAGTGTTGATAGACTTCGCTGGGGGTAGGAAGATACTTTGCCGAGGACACTCTTTCCGTGGCTTTTGGCTGAGGATAACCCAGTTATATCCTGTTACGGAAATAACTCTTTAAATCAAGCCGGGACGACGCGTTCGTGCTCTGCGAGGGATAAGCTTCCAGAATCTACTGGGGATAAGCTTACTGCTTGGGGAGATATGAATTCCAACTTTCCTGGGGAAGCTGGATTGGACTTCTGGGGAAGTTTTGAACTGTAATGCTGTAGGTTGAAAGAGGGAACCTATGTAGGGTGGCCTGCTGATGAGCTCGCGTGAAACCGCATCTGAAATGGAGAAGGAACCTGGGTAGGGTTATTTTGATGATGAGTTCGTGTAAAACTTCGTTCTTGGAAAGGGAGAACCTGTGTAGGGTTTCTGGGTGACGAGTCCTTGTAAAACTGCATCTTGAATAGGGGGAACCGGTGTAGGGTTGCTTGTTGCGGTAAGCTCATGTAAAACTTTTTAATGAATCGGGGTGAGATTATTTTGAACTAAATCCATGTAAGACTTCTAGAGGAACCGGGGTTAGGTTACCTTGGGGTAAATCCATGTGAGATTTCTTGACGAACCGGGGTAAGGTTACTGGAGACGAGTCTCTGTGAGACTTCTGGGGGAACCGGGGTTAGGTTGCCTTGAGATAGATCCGTGTGAGATTTCTTGATGAACCGGGGTAAGGTTACTGGAATAAGTTGGTGTAGAACTTTGATGAACCGGGGTTAGGTCATCTTGAGGTAGTTCCGTGTAAGACTTCATGAGGAACCGGGGTTAGGTTACTTGGATAAGTTTGTGTAAAAACTTCTGGAGGAACCGGGGTGAGGTTACTTGGATAAGTTTGTGTAAAAACTTCTGGAGGAACCGGGGTGAGGTTACTTGGATAAGTTTGTGTAAAAACTTCTGGAGGAACCGGGGTGAGGTTACTTGGATAAGTTTGTGTAAAAACTTCTTGATGAACCAGGGTTAGGTCATCTTATGGAGGAGGAGTTTGTGTATGACTTTGTCTGAAGGTGGAGAAGAAACCGGTGTTGGGTTGCATGATTTTGATTAAGTGGGTGATTGTCCTGTTTGGTTTCGGATGTTAACCCACAATCTGGAATTTGTAATGGTAGATGGTAATCATCCTTGTGTTGATCTTTGTACTTTGGTTGATAGAGCCATTGGATCGCCTGGATAACTCATTATTGCCCCTGCTTCGGAGGTGAGGGAAGAGGGTACCTTGTGGGGGTAATTGACAAATCTTCTGGTAGACAAGTGGTGAGATACCGGAACGTAGTCGTACGCTTTGATCCCTAACTTTTGCCTGGACCGCCCTTTCGGGTTTTCAGTCCACCGGGATACCCATTTTTGCCCAAGCCGCCTTTTCAGGTTTTCGACTTGCCGGGTGTACATGTCTTTCGTTTCATCCCTTCATTTTGCCCGAACCCTTTTGGTTCGCCGGGAAGCCCTTATTTTTGCCTAGGTATGTCAACCTAGCGGGTCTTTGATTATGCGCAGTATTTTTCGACTATATCCACGCTCTCAGAATGTAGGGAGTTGCCCCTGTTGGAAGTATTTTGCCATGTCCCAGGTAATGAGCAATGCTCCTACTGTGCCCCTTGATCGGAGGTACTTCTGTTCACAAGGTGTTCATCGTGCGAATTTCCCTGCTGTTCAAACAAATAATCATATGCAAACAAGGTTATTTTAAGAATGCAAAAGTCTATGTCTGTCTTGAATTTTGAAAATGCATTTTTTTGTAATACAGTGCGATGTCAACTCAATATTTTACAGCAAACCTTCAGGAGTCAGGATACCTTCGTAACAGTATGCTTTCGAACTAACCCATGCTTCAGCTAGGACTTTTAAGGGTTATATCGTGGCTTGGTTCACGGCTTAAGAAACAAAAGATAAAGGCTCGAATTATTTGTACCCACCCGCTCTTCGTGATGTTCTTCAAACCTAAACTCAGTTGATCATACGTTAGACCTCGTTCGAGTCTTTGCTTTGACTTTCCGGTGATGGTTCAAACGTTGATGATTTATTCTGACTAGGCAGTCATTTTTTGTTGAGGGTTTGTGAGACCTCTTTCTTGATTTTTGTTATCCCTTTCTTTTTTGCCTGAACTGTTTCCTTTTTGGAATTACAGTCAGCGGGATGCCCCAGTTTCATAAGTCCCTTTTACAGGTTTTGACTTTTTGGGCTTTTTTGTTTATGATTTTTTTTTTTTTTTTGATAACAACTGCCTGTCTGTATGATTGTTCTGAACCATCACTGTCTTTGTTCGTTTTGTAAAGATTTCTTTAGTGCCATTCGTCATGCACTTAGATCAACTGAGAAGACTACCCTGCCCCGGGTTATGATAAAGGGTTTCAATTTCCGAAAATAAAAACTCCTACTTCTTTGGCTCAGATGGGTTGACGAGGGTTTATCATCCTTATAACTCCAGTGTTTAGGGATTGAAACAATGCCTGTACCTCATCAGCGGGGTCTGTTCAAAAGCATACTGTAATGATTGTGGTATCGTTTTCGTCATCCTCCCTCAAGAGGTTTAGAATTTTCAATTAAGAGCTGACCATTGCAAAATATGAAAACAGTTTTAAGCGTAATAAACATAATTAAATCAAGACAGACATGTGTAATGCATTCATGAAATAAAAGAGTTTAACATAATAATTGTTTATCTGAACAAGAAAGGAAAAATACAACTTGAATTCAAATGAACAAAAAAATTCTCAATCCTAGCCATGTTTTGGCAATGGAGCATTGATCACATTGGGAGTCTCAGCAGGCTCGAACTCGATCTCTTTGGCATCGATCATGTTCTGAATCTTGTACTTCAGTGCCCAACAATCCTCAGTATCGTGCCCCGGGCTATCGGAGTGATAAGCGCATCTGGCTTCTGGATTGTAGCTAGGAGAGGAGGTCTTAGGATTGGCAGGAGGGTTGATCACTGCAATCAGGTTCATCTTCAACATGTGTTGCAGTGCTTGTGACCATGGCATGTTAATGTTGGTGAACTGCCTTTTAGGCCCTTCCGGCCTTTGCTGGTTTCCCCTTTGTGGTTGGCGGCGTGGTGCAGAACCAGAGATCATGACTGCCCCTGCATGTTGATCCCGGCGACTCTTTTGACTGTATGCGGCATTAGATTCCTTCTTTCCCGTGTAAGGCTTTTTATGAATGTCAGAAGGTATGGCCTCTTGAATTTTCCCGCTCTTGATACCAGCTTCAATTCTTTCGCCGGTCAGGATGAGGTCGGTAAATCCAGCAGATGAGTTACCAATGAGGTGGTTGAAGAATGGACCAGACAGGGTCCCCAAGAACATGTCCACAAGTTCACGGTCAGTCAGAGGTGGTTGTACTCTTCCGGCAAGATCCCTCCATTTCTGCGCATATTCTTTGAAACCTTCGCTTGCACCTAACGACATACCCTGGAGTTGAGTACGCGTGGGGGCAAGGTCGGCATTATACTGGTACTGCTTATAGAAAGCAGTTGCCAACTCCTCCCAGTTACGAACTTTGGTCCCATCCAGCTGATAGAACCATTCGAGGTGAGTCCCTGAAAGACTTTCCTGGAAGAAGTGGATCCACAAGTTTTTGTCCACCGTATATGGCTGAATCTTCCGAACATAGGACCTCAGATGCAGCTTGGGGCAGGATGCCCCGTCATACTTCGAGAAAGTTGGTGCTTTGAATTTATGTGGGATAACCACACCAGTCGACAAACCCAGATCTCCGAAATCCAGCCCAGGTACTTGTTGAACCTCCATAGCTCTCATTCTGTCCTCCAGTTGCTTATATCTGTCATCAGCAGGAGGGTACTGCTCTTCATCAAAATCTGTCTCGTTGTCGGAGACCACTGGACTGGGAACCTCTCTCTCATGATGACTGCTTTTTCCCACAGATGGGGTTGTCCTCTCAGCTTCAACTTGTGGTGTATTCCCAGATCTGCGTCTAGGGCTGAACAGAATAGTCCTCTTCTTTTTCCTGTCCTTCTTCAAAAGCAAAGCTTTCAGATCTTGCTGCCCCTGAGTCAGATTCATAATCAGCTCTTGGAATTGGGCGTTCTGAGCCTGGAGATCCTTGATAGTCTGCTCGGCTGATGATTCAGGATTCATGACGATCGGCTGAAATAAACAGCGGAGAAGGGTAAGCAACCTGTCAAAGGGATACCTGCAATACAATGAGATGTATGATATGCATGCAATGATTTCAAGGACCTCGCAGGGTAAACAGAGGAACTTGTTAGAGTTGAGGACCGGTGACTTGATTGAAAGAACTTCCTGTTGTAGAGAGCCCTTCTTCAAGGGTCAAAGGCTCACCATATCCAGTGGGTCATAGCCCCTGACAACCTTGGCTAGTGGAAAATAAATCCCCTTTGCCCCTTGCTGGACAGTTGGTTCATCATGACCTGCATCACAAGCCCTTGAGATCCTTGAAATGGGTTAGGATGTATGCAATGGTATGATGTCATGCTATGCATGGGGTAATGTATGTAACCCTGTTGTGAGTCCCAATTAAGGACTATAGACAAAACCTGCAAGAAACAAGCGTCAGGTAACAAGTACGCAAGTAGGCAAGTACAAAGGCACACAAGTCACACAAGAGAAACCCTTAGGGTTTAGGCCAGCATGAGGTCTAGGTACTACCCTCTTGAAGTTGGTTGGTTCATACCTGTCCTATCAAAGTAACCGGGTTCTTAGAGGATCCCAATATCATTGACTACCCTCAATCGGTCACAACTCCAGCGTCGCAATCTTTTCTTGCGGCCAGAACCATCACGAGAGTTTAGCCTCAATGGGCGTAGCATACTGCTACTGTTCTATTGGCCAAGTTGGGTCATTTAAGGTTCTAAGGTTGTTGGTGCTTAATGACTCCTTAGAAGACCCATATTCTCCTCGTTGCAACACAAGGGATATCGGTACAGACTAAGGTGCCACACCAACGTAGCCACTGCTTCACCTGTGTCGGTCTACGCCGGACAGGTCCCTCACAGCTTATGCTACCTAAACAGGGTATCCCCAGATCCGGGTTAGGATCTATGTATCTCCGATGCAACCCACAATAGTAAAGCAAGCAAAACAGTACAAGTGAAAACACAGTTATGACCTAGCCCTAAGGTACACCTCACTTTATAAAGGGTCCCCAGCAGAGTCGCCAGTTCTGTGATCGGTGGATCTGGAACTGACTGTTTAACGCTGGTTCGCGAAATGTCGCGGAAGCAAGAGTCGCCACCGTCTTTTATTTTCTCCAAATGGAAAGGACAAAAGCACAGAAAAATTCCTTATAGAGATTGCTCTCGGTTCGGGAGGTAGGTTATAGAAAGGGAAGGTGTTAGCACCCTTTCTATCCATGGTTATCCATGGGCTCTTAGATACTTGCTCAATGTGTTTTCAAAAATGTTTTGCTTTTCAATGTGGGTTTAAAAAAGTTTCTTTGAAAAATTTCAGATCGACTCGTACGTCAGAGTGTTTGAAAAGTTTTGCTTTGGAAGCTTTTGAAAATGTGTCAGTGTGAAAAGTCTTTTGAGTTTGTTTTGAAATTAGAGCAAGTATCCTTGAGAACCTACCTACCCTAAGGAATTCGTCTGTGTAAATGTCCTTTAAAGTAGTGCCATCCCACCATTGAGAGGTAGGTAGCACCACCGTTGGAGGTGTTCGGGTCAATTCGAGTTTGTAGGGACATGGTGATCACCAGAGCAATGGGAAGACACCTTAGAAGCTACCCTCATGCCAGGTTCCCGGATCATGAGGACTTACTAAGACGTCCTCTACTCGATGATCACCTTTCGAGGCAAGGCAACAGTGAGGCGTACCCTAGGGGTGGTGTGTGATTTGTGTGTCAGATTCATTTATTTTTGTCTTGTCAGGTTATTGGTGATCTAACGTTTTGTTTTTATTTTTGTCATTCATTCTTGCATGCATTTATTTAACAGTTAAAAAGTGCGGAAAGATAAAATTCCTAAACTATTACAAAGGCGCGGGTCCACATCGCCAAATTAAACCAGGACCCGATTTAGCGGAAAAATAAATAATGCGAAGAAATAAAGTGTAAAGAAGTTAAAGTTACATGGCTTCGGGGGCAATTACAAGATTATAATAAGCGATAATAAAATAAATACGCAAAAATTAAATAATTAAAAGCGACGGGCGTTGGACCCTTTTGCGAACGATTAAAAGTTAATGGATTAATTAATTAGAATTAAGGAGAACTAAAAAATTAAATTTAAATGAAAATAATATTTTTGTGTTTTTTAGATTTAATGGAAAAAAGAAATTAATTGAGATTAAATTAAACGGGAAACCCTAATTCTAGTATTTTTTTATTTATTAAGAAAGAATTAAAATATGACCTAAATTAACCTAAAATTTATGTACAATTTAATTATAAAAATAAGTAAGTAAATGAATAGTATTGTGAGAAATAGAAATTAAAAAAGACATTAAAACTATTAATTGACCTAATTCTACATGTTTTTGGATTTTTATTAAAAAGAGATTAAAATTAAAACCTAATTAACTAAATATTGACATATTAATTTATTTATGAAAATAATTATTATAAAATAAATATTATGTTTTTTTTGTGTTTTTCTGATTTTTTTATAATGTTTTTGTATTTTGATAAAAATAATTAGTTAGTTAAAACCAATAAAATAATATAACAATTAGAAAAGAATGAAATATAAAAAAAAAAGAAAGTCAAACCAGGGGGGGGGTAGTCCCCAAGTGGAGGTTCAGGCCTGGTGATTCAAGCCCATTTGCCTTGGAAGTTCGTTGACCTTCTGGATCCAGTAATGCGCGTTGACTGAGGGTGTAGCATACTCCTTTGATCCTGGCCTCTAGATTGCTTCTGATGGACGCTTGGATGGTGATTATTGAGTGTGCATGGTGGTCTTCAGTGCTAGCGTGGCATAGGAATCTGCATGGGAAAATAATAAGAGAAATTGCCAGGCCTGGGACTTGAACCCAGGTCTTGAAGATTATAGGCATCACATGTGACCAACTGTACCAAACGCGTTTAGTTAATATATAATATGATACAATTAATATAAAAGAAAAATGGATTCACGCTTGGAACGCGCGCCAGATTTTGAATGGACGAGTTGCAGCGTGCCACATAGTCTTCTTCTTCACGTATCCTTCTGCCTGAAAAAATATCAAACGTTTAACGGGGGTTTTGAACCCCCTCAATATATGCCCTTTTTTTAAAATAGCGATTAGGTCGTGTGGATAGATAAATTAGGCGCGAGGGTCTCTTTGTTTTCGTCCAGGCACGCTGGATCCAATCATGGTATTTATGAGCTCTGATTTTTCCTCTACGCGATATCCCCAATTTCAAAAACCTGCAACCCTAATGTTCTCGCATGGCCGATTCACATATATAACACAAAAATGCAATTAAATGTATCAGTTAGTTTAGAAACATTACAAAGAACAAGAATCCATGGTTAGAATGTCATGATGAGGCCTGGAATTAAAAACACGATTATGCTTTTTTATGAAAGAAGATGGACTTCTGTATACCGATTCCACGCGTGTTGATGGTTGTTCTTGATTGGGATGTGTTCTATGATGTCTCAGGAAGCTATTGGAACCAATATGGAAGCTTGAATCGACCTCTAGAGTGGATTTCAGAATTTGATTTTCCAAGCAATTTTCAAGTTTTCTATTGAGGTTCTGAGCGCAGCTTTCTATCTCCCTTTATTAGGGTTATGATGCTGAGTATGTATAGAAGGCATTAGGGTAACAAAACCAGCACAAATCCAAGGCATTGATGGTTTTCAATCTTTGATTTTTATGAAATCTTTTTGAATCTTTTTCCATGGCCTTTTGTGTTCAATCAGCTCCCATCACACCAAAACTTCCCTAATTGGCATGTACACGAATCATTGAGAATAAATATGCATGGAAAGATTTGTTTTGGTCAAGTTTTGTATTTTCTATTTATTTAAATAATTTAAATGAATAAATATTAATATAAATTCAAATAAATAATAAAAAAATGTGAAAATACTTCCCCTTGGGCTTAATGGTCGTGCATAGGCTTGGCATGAAGAAACTTGGAGGAAAATTGGGCCCATTTGCATTTTTAGGCCTTTTGTATCAATGTTGACTTTCAAAAATTTCCAAAAATTTCCCAACTTCCACAAGGCATAACTTGGTCAATTTTTAAGCTTTTCACATGTTCTTGGACATTTTGGAAAGGTCTTTGAGTCCTTTAACCAATGCTTTTGGTCCCATGTCATTTTGATTTACCAATCTCAAGTTATGGCCTTTGACTTAAAGTCACTTTTTGTTGACTTTTGAAAATGACCTATAATGTTGAAATTGATAACTTTTTGTGAGAGCATTTCTTGGACTTGGAACATGAAGATGAATTGTAGGAAATGTCTTTCTCTTCAAAATGAGCTTTGGATGGAATTTTTCTGATAATCCATGTGAAAGTTATGCCCTGGTCAATTTCTGTTGACTTTTTCAGCTGTCCAAATATAGCAACTTTTGCATCTTTGATTATTTCTGAGCCAAATTTTGAGAATCATGATCAAGCATTGATCAAATGATGTTTGTGGCTTCAAAATGATATATTGACCAAAAATTTGAACTTTTGACTGCCAAATGACCATTTTGCCCCTACAGTTGACTGTAGTGCAATCTAGGGTTTTGACTGTGCAATCTTGAGCTGAATGCCTTGAAACTTGACATGAAGGTGCTTGACCACATTTGTAGGCATATGAGACTTGGTTGGGCCTTTGGAAAGTTCATTTGCTTGACCAGAACTCAAACCCTAGTTTTGACTGTCTAGGAGACAGTTGAGCTGCACAACCCTGGGGGAATTTTGTGACCTTGACTTTGGCAATTCTTGATGAATATGGGAGGGCAAATTTTGGGGTACAACAATATGCATTGTCAAAGTTGGCCATTTTTGGAGAATTGTCAAAAGTCAACAATGACCAAAATTGCATTTTTTGGCCAATGGGCCTAACTTTTTATGCCTGCATCTTACTCCTAGCATGGCCCACGACCCATAAACCCTTCCATACATCATTTTATTACTTATTTGATTTATTTTTGATTTTTTTATTATTTTAAATCTAAATTAAATCAAATAATTGATATAAAAATATTTTTGGTTGATTTAGCATTAAAGAATGAAGGTATAGGCTGTATGTTAGCAAGCCAAGCACGCAAGTCTTGATTGATTTGAAAAAGGCATGATTTGGCCAATTTTGGAATCAAAGAATATGACTTAAAGATCAAAGATTTTAACCATCAATTCCCAAGATTGGATCCAAAATTATTAACCTAATTGGATTCAATACATATACTGAGGCTTGTGAAACCCTAGAGGGAGGAGACAAATGCGCATCTACTGCAAAAAACACTATGTACACAAGCTTAAAATTCAAGGAAAAGTGACCATCGAATTTGGAATTTGAAGCAGATTCAAGAGGTTCTGAGGGTTGCAACGTATTCTTGGAGACACACTGAAACTAATTGCATTATTTTCAAGCGTCAAAACTCCCAGAATCACGCCCAACACGATCACGGTTTGCATTTTATTTGCAAAAACGATTACGGCCATACATGCGTTATAAATACATTTTGATCATGCATTCTTGTTTGTATGAATGTTTAGAACGTGTTTGAATCACTAATTGCAAGTTTTGGTGGATGTATGATGACCTGCCATTATTAGGGTTTTAACCTCCATTTTAGGGCTTTGAGATACAGGGGAAATTGGATCAAAAGAAGGTTACCATGATACTCGTGAGATCAAAACGAGTTGACCTGTATGCTTAGAATTGATTTATCATGCCTGGTTTTGATATTTGAGGTTTGCAGGGTTGTAGCTACAGTGGGCGTCCGTAGGTACACAGGTTGGTATCTAAAGCCACGGTCCAGGGAAGAAGATGGTGGCGTGGCAACCAACCACTGGCCATTTGAATTTACACGCGTTTTTAGGCATAAGGCGTGTGTTGTTATTATAATATTGTTTGTTTATTATACTACCAGATAAGCATTACATCGCAGATGGTAAGGAGTGTGAGCATGTGAAGCAAGGGACCTAGGTCCGATCCCAGGTCCAAACATTTTCTTATTTTATGAATAATTCCTTGCAGATCTAACATATCTCAATGCCTAGCGTCCACCATACGCCCCAGATCTCATTCCTAAGATCCATCATTATGCAGATCTCACGCTCCAGCCTTGAAGGACCACCATGAACCATCAGAAGAGAGATGCATGGGACTAAGCGCAAGCTCTGGACCTAACAAGGAATTTGGAATCACCCCCCAGTTGCTCATCATATCAGGCCCATTCTCACTTTTTTTATTTCTTTTCTTTAATATTATTTATTTATTGTTTGTTTGTTTGTTTTACAAAAATCACTTTTTTATTTAATCATAAAATTAGAAAATCATAAAAAATGTAGAATTAGGTTTTTATTAAAATTAGTTTTATTTTGGGAAATTAATTAATTTTGATTTGATTATTTTCATAATTAAAATTAATTAGAAAAATTAGGTTTAATTCATAAATATTTAATTTTCTCAATAACATACCAAAAAATGTTTTTTTTAATTAATTAGATTTAGTTTAAGATTTAAAATATTTTTCTCAATAATAAAATACAAAAAATATTTTCTCTTTAATTAATTAGATTTTTTAGGACTTAGACTTCATTCTCGTATTTATTTCGTCACGCGTGCCTTACTTTCCTTTAATTCAAATTATTTTATCTGCTTTGGGTTTGTAATAGATTAATTAGGATTTTGAATTTTCGCATCTTTATTTTCAGTCAAATATTTGTGTATCTGTCCAAAAACCTTGTAATAGCTTAGATCTTCTCTTCCTCTTTTAATTTCCGCAACTATTTAACTGTTAGATATATGGACAATAGGTTTGCATGTGAAAGATAAGTCAAATTAAAATAGTAGATAATCATAACTGTGCAAAGATAATTAACTGGAAAACCACACTTGCACATGCTCACTCCTAGGGTTTTCCCCACTTGGTTGCCTCGGAAATAATGGTCGTGTCCCTCGAATGTAGGGATACCTTAGCAAGGACCCACGAATCAAAATCGTCATAAAGATCATAGTCCCTACTTGTCCCTCGAGTTGCCTACGAATTAATCTTATGACGATAGTCCCTTCGAAATGCTAAAGTATCTTTACTTGTTGCCTTCAGAGACCATTTCGTCCCCTCGAACGTTCCTTTACAAATCCAACGATAGGGCTACCTACTCCTTATTAGTAGGATAACACTGTCTAAAGAGAATGAAGACGAACATAATTTTTTTGAGTAGGTAGAAATCTTAAGTACTTGCTCAAAATAAAAACTTTTCACACAAACACTTTTCAAAACAGTTTTCAAAACAGTTTTCAAAACAACAGGTTCTCACGAACAAGTGTTGAAGACCTGAAGACTCTGAAGACTTGAAGTTCTGAAGACCTTATGTTATGTTCCCACTTCTAACTTCATGCTCGCAGAAGCTTCTAAAATGCAGAAGGAAAGAATATAACAATAACATGGTACAATAGTACACAGTATAAAAAAGCTTTCTGCCACTACCTCTCCACTAACTTGAAGTGTGGAAGAGATAAGGATGTAGAAATATTATTTTTAAAGACTCTTTTTCAAATAGCCAAAAACTCTATTTTGCTTGGCTATATATGAAAATAATCACATGTTTAAAGAAATAGACGAGCTCACTGCAGGTTGCTGAAAGCTTCAAGTTGCAAATCACAAGTTGTTGATGTTCAATGTTAAAAAGAAAAGTTGTCATTATTAGAACACAAACAAATAATTATCATCCACTATATCAACAACAAGAATTCTACAAGATGTTATTCAAATCACCAATCATATATATCTTGGAAGAATTATGAAAAGCAAGAAGTTGTTTCTCATATCTTGCTTAATGATGAAAGAAGATAAAGATGAAGAATTGTACAAGATGTCATTCAAATCATTAATCATATACATCTTGACTGAATTATAAAGAAGCAAGGATTTGTTGCTCATAGCTTGCTCAACGATGAAGATGAAGATAAGAAGACTACAAGATACTGCACTTACCTTAGATTATATTCATATTTGTAGAAATATGTAAAACAGAAGAGTTGTTGCTCAGATTGTGTTATTTCTTAAGATCTTCATGTAAATTATTTGTACACAAGAGCTATTGCTCATAATTGTGTCAAACAATATGTACTTAAAATTAAGTGTAATTTGCTTGATAAGAAGCACTCATGTAATCTTCAGTAAAACAATTTTGTTTAGAATTGGATGGTTCCTTAAGTGACCGAGTGAAGATCAGAAGGCTTGAGAAGACTTTGTCTGCAGCCATCGTAGATGAAATCCTGGTAGTGGATTCTACTGGATCAATGGTAGTCACATCTCAAATGGGATTGAGTGAAGGTTAGCCTTCTGAGATAACTGATGGATATCATTGGAAGGAAATCTTGGTAGGAGATTATGGTGAATCAGATTCTATTGGGTTAACGAACGTTATATCTAGTCTAGATCCCTGAACACGACATTAGATGTTAGTCACTGGAGGTTTCCGGTGTGATTGTAATCAGATTAGTTATAGTGGATTAAGTCCATGAGATCAAGGCGAAATCACCTCGGAAGGGTGGACTGGACTAGCTTTGGGGTTTCTCAAGTGAATTGGGATATATCATGTGTTATTTACTTTTTCTTATTGTAATACGGCAGGAGAACTGACTTGGGTGTTTTGTGTTTTATCGCAAATGTTGCGGATAGCAAGAGTCGCCATCGACTTTTATTTTATCCAATAAAGGAAAGGGTGAAAAGAACAAGAAAAACCTTTTGAGAATTTTCTCGAGTTTGGGGGGTAGGTTATGAAAAGGGAAGGTGTTAGCACCCTTTTCATTCATAGTTATCTAAAATTTTGGTATCAGATATGTGATGTCGAAAGAGATGTCATGACACAAATATCTGAGGATAATATAAAATGAAACAATATAAAAGCAGTAAAAAACACAAGGGATTGTTAACCTAGTTCGGTGTACAACAACACCTACTCTAGGGGCTACCAAGCCGGGGATAAGTCCACTAAATAGTATTAATTCATAGACCCTCAGTAAATAACCAGTTTATGATCTAATCACTTAATCACTACCCGTTCTATACTTCTACCTAGGACACACCTAGGTATGAGATCCTCCTCAAATCCCTTCAATCACTAATAGTGAAAAACAACAAAATTATTAAGTTTGAAAAACTTCAATCATTCAATACTTAAAAGCTTATGAATGATCCACAATTTACAACTCAACCAACAAATTACAACTCAAGTATTGAAACAATACTAGAGTGTATTACAATTAAAATATTCAGACTTTTAAACACAAATAATATATTTTTCTTCAATTATTGCTATTGTACGAATAAGGTTGCAAGTCCTTATAAAGGTGCAACAACTTCTTTATGGGCTTGGGTTGAAAAACAAATAGTGAAATATATTGAATCCCTTGAATATATCTACGAAAGTATGCCAAGATATAATCCATAAAGATAAGACAGATCAAAAAATATTCCTCCATATTTTTTGCAAGTTATAAACCACAAAACCCGAATAAGGTACGCTTAAAAACAGGAAACAAAAAATCTGAAAAACACGTTCAGATCAGAAGGCAGATGTTTAGACATCTACTTTGATGTCATTCAAAATCAGTTGAGATGATTTACTTTAAATGTCAAGGCATTAAGCAAAACATTACCAACACAGTGTTTTACCAAAATTGCTGCAAACAAAAACTTACAAACTCCCCCTTTGGCAAATTTTGGCTAAAACATTATTTGAGCACATTATCAGAGCAGCAACACAAGCAAAAGAAACTCAGTTAGCAATGGAAGATGTCATGACATATTCTGAGACATGAAGCCCACCTCAAACTTACCAGTTAGTAGACAATCAATCAGTCAGTTTCTCTCCAAATTTTTAGACATAATATGCCAAATAAACATGCATTCAAGAGATCAGTAGAAAATAGGAGTACAAACCAGAATATCCAAGTATTAAGCACATACAAGTGCTAAATAAAAAGAACATAGGAATTAAAACCCAAAATAAAAAAAAGAAAAAGAAGGCACCAGCACAGAGTCTAACTATCTTCAGGATCAATAGACTTGGAAACTTCAGAACTTCCTTCATTATCAGAAACTCCTCCTTCATTACCCACTCTATCATCAAGACTGTTATCCTTCTGTAGCTCTTTGATCAGCTTTTCAAATTTTAGCTTTCTTACTCAGCTAACTCTTATTACCTCATCAAGTTCTTTGTAGGCTTCCATTAACTCGGTAATCATATCATCCTTGCTTGAGGTCTTGTTTTCAGAGGATGCATATGTCAAAACAATGTCTGGGACATGTTTACCTGAAAACAACTTGAAGTGAAGGGACATGGAAGAGTCTCTTTTGCAAAAAACATCAGTGCCATACACAATTCTAGGATTTTGATTTAGAATAATTCCACAAATAAGAGATGGAAAGGCAATAGGCATCTTGATAACACAGGTTCCTGCATGCTTTACAGTCTGTTCAAAAATGCAAGCACCATAATCAAATAACTTATTATTTCAAACAACTTAGATAAATTTTCCTAAACCAACTGTAATAGTTGATCTATGATTGGTAGGGACCCAGTTAGAATCTCCAATTCTATGTAGGATAGCATATTTCACACTTAACTTACTAACATGAAGCTTATTCTTCACAGGCCAATCACTCACTTGGTTTGCAGTGATGGTTTTGCATACTTGATTATCAGTCACTTCCAACTCACAGTAATCATCTTCAGAACTGCCTAGATATCTATTGATGAAAGGGGGGGGGGGGGAATTCAACACATCTAACTCTAACAAACACCTTCATATATTCCTTACTTTGTGATCAGCATAATCTATAGGAATATTAACAATAAATTCCCTTACAAGAGTTTCATAACAATTTGCGAACCTGGTGATAGACTTCATCACGCCAGCAAAAGAAATCAGCTCCATAATCTCTTTGCACTCCAGTGCACCTACTCCCAACTCTCTTTCAAGAGAAATCCTTCTTTGGAAGACATATTTCCATTTTTCAGCATTACCAACAGAATGGAAGGAAATGTTGTCAAGAGAAGCATCAGACACACTGACAAAAGGCTTCTTGCTTGCAGACTTCTTCAAAGGAGAGATATCCTGGACATCATCCTCGACATCATAACCAGAGTCAACATATTCTACCATTTCTGATTTCTTCTTACCTTTAGATCTCTTCACAGGTGAGATGTTCTAGACATCATCTTCATCATCATCTGAGGAGCTATCAGGTCTAACTTTTCTTTTGTGGGAGGGAGGAACCGCTTTACTCCAGGGATTTGGGGGACCATACATAGTCTTCTACTTGATACTATTGGCATAAGATATGAAATCCACAACCTTCCCTTTTCTAGACTTAAGCCTTTTCGCAATTACAGGCACCACATTGGAAATAAGGTCATTGTCAGATAGCTCATCAACATTCACCATAATTCTCAGCATTTGGATTCTTTGCAGTTTTGGAGCCAGCAACATCTTCCTTAGCAGAAGATTCCTTCTCAGCTGATGATGTCTCAACATCTTGTTCAACATCAGCTTCCACTTCTTCTAGAACGGATGTAGCAAACTTGCCAAGTTCACTTTCAGCAAAATCTTTCTTTAAGATAGATGATTCAACAACATTTTGAGGATCAATACCTTTGTCAACCTGAGCAGGCATTCGGACAAGAGGACTAGAATTCCCAGGCACAACAAAACCCTCATTTAACACCCTATCTATCATCCTTCTAATACTCATGTCAACATTAACAGTGTATTCTTCTGACCTATCATAAGTAGTATTAGGAGCATTACCTTTAGAAGTGTCAAACTCGTCTTTGGATTTCTTTGCATGGGACGATCTGGGTTTCTTGAACTTCTTCTCAAGAGGTGGAACAATTGTTAGAGGAGCAACGACAATGACTTTATCAAGGGAGAGATTCTCAGGATGGTTGACAGACTTTGACCTAGAAGTCTTGGCTTCATCAGAAGTGCACTTTGAGGGAGTTGAATCATGATGTTGAGACATCTTTGAATATTTTTGAATAGTAAGATGAAAAATAACAAGGGTTCTTTTTCAGTACAGGAGAACGAAAAGGTTGTGAAAATAGAAAGAATTAATGTCGTAGCGTGTGGGAGAGTATTTGAGATAATCTTGAAATGATTGCTTAAGATACTTAATTTGTTAGAAACATAATAAATGATATAATATCATTTTAATGATATTCCCACACGCTCTTAATTGTTACAAACCCTCATATATGTAGATCCCTATTTTTCCTCTTAAGTTCTCAAACTGGTTTGCATCCAAAGCCTTAGTGAAAATGTCAGCCAATTGTAATTCAGTAGCTACATGTTCTAAGGCAATAATATTTTCTTCAACAAGCTCTCTTATGAAGTGATGACATATATCAATGTATTTGGTCCTGCTGTGTTGAATAGGATTTTTTGATATATTTATGGCACTCAGATTATCACAAAATAATGTCATGATATCCTGTTTGACATTATATTCTGTCAACATTTGTTTCATCCAAACCAACTGAGGACAACTGCTTCCTGCAAAAATATACTCAGGCTCAACAATGGACAGAGACACACAATTTTGCTTCTTACTGAACCAAGATATGAGGTTATTTCCCAGAAAGAAACATCCTCCTGATGTACTTTTTCTATCATCAACACTTCCTGCCCAATCAGCATCACAATAACCACTTAAAGCAGAGCTAGATCCATGAGAATATAGCATACCATAGTCACTTGTCCCAATTACATATTTAAGAATTCTCTTCACATGGTTTGCATGGC
The DNA here is from genome assembly GCA_948472305.1 of Vicia faba. NCBI lineage: Eukaryota > Viridiplantae > Streptophyta > Magnoliopsida > Fabales > Fabaceae > Vicia > Vicia faba. The sequence continues at coordinate 1,292,549,792 of OX451740.1, forward strand.
TAACTTTAGTATCAGCTTGATATCTAGCACACACCCCTATAGCAAAGGCAATGTCAGGTCTTCTAGTTGTGAGATATAGAAGACTGCCTATCATACTTATATAAAGACTTTGATCCATACTTAATCCTTTTTCATTTATAGACAACTTCAGATGTGTGGGATCAGGTGTTCTCTTGTGACTGGAACTTTCCATCCCAAATTTCTTTACTATATTCTTTGCATATTTGCTCTGAGATAAGAATATGGAATCTTCCTTTTTTTTAACTTGCAGACCAAGAAAGTAGGTTAACTCACCAACAAGGCTCATCTCAAATTCTGACTGCATTTGCTTGACAAAATGTTGAACCATCTCATTTGACATCCCACTAAACACAATATCATCAACATAAATCTGTGCAATCACGATCTTCCCTTCTTCTTCCTTGACAAAAAGAGTTTTGTCTATGCCGCCTTTCCTATATCCATTCTCACCAAGAAATTCTCTCAATCTCTCATACCAAGATCTTAGAGCTTGATTTAATCCATACACAACTTTCTTCAATTTGTACACATGGTTAGGAAAGCTTGGATTAACAAATCCCTTAGGTTGTTCCACATAAATTTCCTCATTCAGATAGCCATTTAAGAAGACACTCTTTACATCCATTTGAAACAACTTAAATCTCAAAATGCAAGCAACTCCTAAGAGTAGTATGATTGATTCAAGTCTGGCCACAAGGGAAAATGTTTAATCAAAATCAACTCCTTTAATTTGAGTGTATCCTTGTGCAACTAATCTTGCCTTATTTCTAGTAACCACCCCTTTTTCATCAGATTTATTCTTGTACACCCATTTAGTGCCAATCACATTTGTCCCTTCAGGTCTTGGAACCAGATTCCAAACTTCATTTTTTCTAAATTGTTCTAGCTCTTCTTGCATAGAATTAATATATAACTCGTCATTTAAGGCTTCTTTGACATTCTTAGGCTCGGGTTTTGAAACAAAGCAAGAGTTTGACATCCCTTCTCTTGATCTAGTAGTAAATCCTTTATTTAGATCTCCTATAATAAGTTCCTTAGGATAATCTCTCTGAGTTCTGATTGAAGGCTCTTTATTGAGTTGATTGGGCTCAAGATCTTGAGTTGGATTAGAATCAATACTTCTGTCATTAGATTCTGTTGGAATGTATGACAAAGATGTTCCAACATCTTCTAAGACATCTTCTTCATTGTTTTATTATCTATCATCAATAATAACATTTATGGATTCCATCATAACCTTAGTTCTGGAGTTAAAGACTCTGTAAGCTCTTCTATTTATAGAGTAGCCCAGGAATATTCCCTTATCACTCTTGGGATCCATCTTCCTTCTCTGTTCACGATCAGCTAAGATGTAACATTTACTTCCAAAAACATGAAAGTATTTGACATTAGGTTTTCTTCCCTTCCATATTTCATACAAGGTGGCTGAGGTGCCTTTTCTTAGAGTGACTCTGTTATGGATATAGCATGTAGTATTCATATCTTCATCTCAAAAGTGGTAGGGTAACTTCTTAGTGTGAATCATAGCTCTGGCAGATTCCTGAAGAGTTCTGTTTTTGCGTTCCATAATGCCATTTTTTTAAGGAGTATTGGGAGAGGAAAATTCATGATTGGTTCCTTCAGAAGAACAAAAATCAGCAAATTTATTGTTCTCAAATTCCTTTCCATGATCACTTCTGATTCTGATGACATGACTATCCTTTTCTCTTTGAAGTTTTAGACAGAGATTTTTAAAGACATCAAAAGTTTCTGATTTTTCTCTGATAAAACTTATCCATGTGTTCCTAGAGAAGTCATCAACAACAACATAGGCATACTTATTTCCACCAAGACTTTCAACCTGCATAGATCCCACCAAGTCCATGTGAAGAAGTTCCAAAACTTTTGATGTGGTAAGGTGTTGGATCTTCTGATGTGACATCTTAGTTTGCTTTCTAATATGGAATTCACCATATAATCTCCCTTCTTCTATCTTGAGCTTAGGAATCCCTCTCACGACTTCTATAGATATGATTCTTTTCATTCCTTTCAGATGCAAGTGTCCCAGTTTAACTTCATTTTCTTTGGCTAAAGCACATGTCGAGGAGAAGTTCAACTCTTGGGGAACCCATAAATAACAATTGTCTTTAGATCTGATTCCTTTCATAATAACTTCATTCTTCTCATTGCAAACAAGACATTCTGTCTTGGTGAAGTTTACTTTGAAACCTTGATCACACAATTGACTTATACTTATTAGGTTAGCTATTAACCCTTTAACAAGTAACACATTATCAAGTTTTGGGACTCCTGAACATTCCATCTTTCCAACTCCTTTGATTTCACCTTTGGCTCCATCACCAAAAGTCACATAACTAGTGGAGAGAGATTTGATATCTACCAACAGATTCTTAACACCCGTCATGTGTCTAGAAAAACCACTACCAAAGTACCAGTCATCTTTGGTTTACACTCTGAGAGAGGTATGAGCTATGAGACTAGCAACAATAGTCGTGGGAACCCATTGTTTCTTCTTTTTGCTATTTTGAGAGATTTAATCAGTCTTGGGAAGAGGAGCAGTTTTAGGGTACCCATACAACTTGAAACATAAAGGACTTATGTGACCAAACCTTCCATAGTGGTGACACCTCCAGGGCTGGAATTTCTCTCTGGTGTGATTAAATGTTTTCTTTCTATGATTTTTGCCATGATATTGCGATATTTGATTTGACATCTTTGGTTTATACTTGGCATGAGTGGAATCTGATGAAGGTTCTTCTGAATAAGGTTCCTTTTTTGTCATTAAACCCTAGACCACTATTGTCTCTTGTCACTCTTCCCACTTGAAGAATTTCATCTAATGTGTCAGACCCATTATTCAGCATCTTGAATGATTTGACTATTCTGTCAAGATTCGAATTCAGAGAAGTCACTTCACTTTCTAGACTAAAGTTAGTTTTCAAAAGCTCTTTCCTTTCTGCCTTCAACTGAGTTATGAGAGCTTTCTGTTTCTCCCCTTATTGGCAAACTTCTGCACTTCTAAGACACAATTCTTTGTATGAGGCAGCTAACTCATCAAAGGTTAGTTCACCATCACTAGAATCTTCATCAGAAACATATTTTCCTGTCAACAGATTTCTCTTCAAGATCACTCTCAGAGTCCTCTTTAGACCAAGTAACAAATATATTCTTCTTCTATTTCTTAAGAAATGTAGGACATTCAGCTCTAATGTCACCAAAACCTTCACATCCATGACATTATATTCCCTTCCCTTGAGTGGATTTTTCTTCAGCCCTTTTTCTTCCAAACTCATTTGACTTATGGATGTCAGATGAGATGTTCTTGACATTTGATCTTAGATTCCTATCCATCTTATTTATCACTTTGTTAAACTGTCTTCCAAGTAGAACTAAAGCATTAGATATTCCTTCATCTGTATCCAGATCACAATCCTCCTCTTCATCTTCAGTATTGGTTACAAAAGCTATGCTTTTGTTCTTCTTTTCAGATCTTTCATTGATGCTTAATTCAAATGTCTGAAGGGATCCAACAAGTTCATCCACTCTCATCTTGTCAATGTCTTGTGCTTCTTCTATGGCAGTCACTTTCATATCAAATCTCTTGGGGAGAGGCCTAAGCATCTTTATCACCAATTTGTCTTTGGGTATTTTTCTCCTAAAGCACTAGATGCATTAGTAATCTCAAGAATGTTCATATGGAAGTCATTAATACTTTCATCATCCTTTATTCTCAGATTTTCAAATTTGGCGGTGAGTAACTAAAGTCTTGACATCTTAACTTTGGATGTGCCTTCATGGGTAGATTGAAGAATCCCCCAGGCACCCTTAGCTACTTCACATGTGTTCACTAATATAAAAATTTTCTTGTCAATTCCATTGAATATAGAATTCAAGGCTTTAGAATTTACAAGTGCAATTTCATCCTCTTCTTTAGACCAATCTTCTTCTGGATTTATCTCAGAAGTAGGTTATCCATCTTTTCCCAATTTGACATGGTGTTTCCATCCTATTAAGACAACTTTCCAAGCCCTACTGTCCAGATATTTTAGAAAGGCCACCATACGTGGTTTCCAATAGTCATAATTGCTTCCATCCAGAATGGGTGGTCTGTTCACAAATCCTGCTTCCTTGTCCATAGTACCAGAAAGTATCTTCCTTAGATCTCACCCAGATACAGAGCAGGATGCCTGCTCTGATACCAATTGAAATTTTGGTATCAGATATATGATGTCGAAGGATATGTCACAACACAAATATATGAGGATAATATAAATGCAACAATATAAAAGTAGTAAAAAACACAAGGGATTGTTAACCCACTTTGGTGTACAACAAACCTTCTTTGGGGGCTACCAAGCCAATGATAAGTCAACTAAATAGTATCAATTTATAGACCCTCAGTAAACAACCAGTTTACGATATAACCACTTAATCACTACCCTTGCTATACTTCTACCTATGACACACCTAGGTATGATATCCTCCTCAAATCCCTTTAATCACTAACAGTGAAAAACAACTGAATTATTAAGTTTGAAAAACTTCAATCATTCAATGCTTAAAAGCTTATGAATGATCCACAATTTATAACTCAACTAACAAATTACAACTCAAGTATTGAAACAATACTAGAGTGTATTACAATTAACAAATTCAGACTTTTAAACACATAATATATTTTTCTTCAATTGTTGCTATTGTACGAATAAGGTTGCAAGTCCTTATAAAGGCGCAACAACTTCTTTATGGGCTTGGACTGAAAAACAAATATTGCAATATATTGAATCCCTTAAATATCTCCATGAAAGTAGGCCAAGATATAATCCATAAAGATAAGATAGATCGAAAAATATTCCTTCATATTTTTCACAAGTTATAAACCAAAACACCTGAATAAGGCGCACTTAAAAACAGGAAACATAAAATCTAAAAAACACGTTCAGATCAGAAGGCAAATGTTTAGGCATCTGCTTTAATGTTATTCAAAATCAGTGGAGATAATTTACTTCAAATGTCAAGACATTAAGCAAAACATTACCAACACAGTATTTTACTAAAATTGCTGCCAACAAAAACTTACATTATCTACGAACTCTTAATTGCTAGCTCACTTTGAAATGCTTTGTGTTTTGTGTGAGTTGGAAAATGTTTTGAAGATATTTTGAAAAATGGTAATTTTGCAATAATTCTCCTATCATTGAGAATGTATACAAAATGTTTGTTTTGGAAATATTTTGAAAACACCTTAGTGCATAAATTTTGCAATGACTCTCGTATTGTTGAGAATGTATACAAAATATTTGTTTTGAAAATATTTTGAAAACGCTTTAATGCAGCAATTTTGCAATGATTCTCGTATTGAGAATGTATACAAAATGTTTATTTTGAAAATATTTGGAGTGTTTGGAAAGATGTTTGTTTTTGAAAGTGTGATGTGTGAAAATAGTTTTAGTTTGTGAGCAAGCAATTATGAGCAATCTACCTACTCAAAAGTCTTTATTCTTTTCCTCCTCCTTTAGATAGTGCTACTTTATCATTGGTTGGTAGGGAGACATATCATTGGATGTGAGGGACATGCGTGAGTCGTCGTACAGTCATATAAGGCAACTTGTAAGATGCTTTAGCAATTGTTGTAAGGGACTAAGATCGTTTATCGAAGGAAATATCAAAGGGTCATCGAGGGACTATGATCTTTTAATCAAGGGTCTTTGCTAAAACATCCCACGTTCGAGGGACATGACTGTTTAAATCTGAGGCAACAAGTGAGGTTAACCCTAGAGGTGCATGTGTGCAAGGTATGTTTGATTTAACTATTTTATCTTGAATTTAGGATTGTCTAATGTTGATTTTAATCTTGTCATACAAACCCTAATTACTAACAATAATAAAGAAAGCGATAAATTGCGGATTTTAAATGTCCTATGCTATTACAACGCTTTGGGAATGAGGGGTACAAGTTTGTGAATAAGGGGAGGAAAACAATAAAGCCCTAATCATCTATTACAATCCATGTACATAGTTAATAATATGAAATAATAAAATGCGCAAGAAATGTAAAGTGGAGGAAAGAAATTGTTTTTGGTGATTTTTGCTGAAAAAAAGTTGGATGATTAACCTAATTAAACTAATTAATTGTTTCTTTATTAAAAAGGAAATTAATTATTTAGCCAAACAAAAACCTAAAAAAAATTATGTTAATTAACTTAATCATTTTAAAAGGGAAATTAAATAAACAAAGCCTAAGTCTAACTTAATTGTTTAGAAAGTAATTTGGATGTTAATGTTAATTTGAAAAGAAAATGTTTTATAATGTAAAAAAAGGTAATAAAATCTAATTTAATTAACAAAAATAAAATAAAGTGCTTAAATTAAAATATTTTTAATTTAATTACTTTAAAAAACATATTTTTGTATTTTTATTTAATTGATAGAAGTCAAAATAAATAAACAAAGTAATATAATACAAACAAATATAAAAGAAGAGTAAAGAATGGGCCTGAAATAAGTAAATCCAGGGGGGTGCTGGAAATAAAAATGTCCAAGGCCCAAAAGGCTTCAACGCTCAATCCAGTATGGTAAACTTCTGAGGGAGTATCGTGGGCGAGCGTTACTGAATCGTTGGATCTGGATTAGATATGATACAATGGTTGTGAAGCGAGGGAATATGATAGCTAATGGGAGAGCATCTGCACGGAATACACAATTTTAACCAAATGGGCGATGACAAGTGTCATCGCCAGATTAACTTAATAAAAAAAATAATTACATAAAACACAATGACTTAAAACATTAATCATAAATAAAAAAAATCTCTTTATTCTTGTTTTACTCTCTCTCTCTCTCTCTCTCTCTCTCTCTCTCTCTCTCTCTCTCACTCTCTCTCTCTCTCTCTTGCTGGAACGCTCTCATCTTTCTCTTAACTGCTCTGATGGGTCTCCGCTGGAGACAATGGGTTGGCCACGTAGAGAATCGCCTCCACAACAGCGAGGGTGGCGGCGAAGCTCCGATCCTAATTTTTTTAACACTTTTTGGTTCATTTTACTCATCTGATTACTAATTTGTGAGCGATTTTTGCAAAAAACCAAAGATCTAGCCTAGATCTAAAGAGGGGTTTTGGAAACCCTAAGTACTCACATGCTTGAAAAAGATGATGATTACGATGAAACAAATAGTAATACGATGAAAAAAAAGGAAAGGAGAAAGAGACTGAGTTACGATGTCTGAATCCTTGATCTATCAACCTCTTTGAATTTTGGTGAGCTCTTTCTAATTTTATTTGTGAACTTGCGATTTCTTTTCTTTTTCTGAAGGGGTTTGTGATTTGAGAAAGTGATGAAAAAATATTAGGGCTTTCAGTTTGGTTTTTTCTGTATACTTTGTGAACTCTCTGTTTTTGCTTGTTGTGATTGTACTTTTGCTATGCTATGCTGCCCCTGTGAATTGTCCATGTTGCTTGCTGGCTTTATGTAAATTGTGATTTTCTGTGATGCATTTTCAATTGAGTTTGTACTTGTGCAGTATATTACTTTTTGAGTTTTTAACTTTACTGTGAACCAAACAAATCCCTTTTTTATGCATTTGTTTGAGATTTGTAGTAAAGGGCTAGGCCTATGATTGATATTGTAGCTCTGACTTTTGTTGAAACAAAGAATATAAGGCTTTTGATTGTTCTATGTTGAGCTTTGCAATTTTTGATATGTTATTATTGTGGTCTTGGTGAATGAAACTCTTATCGCAGTGAATTCTTGGTTGGGCTGTGATATTTTACTTTTCTATTGGGCTGGAACTGTGATGGAATTCTATTTTGAACCTCTTTGAATTTGTCTTTTGTGAACCAATTTATTTGTGATTTACAATAGACCTAGGCCTATGATTAAATCCGATTTTGTATGAGGCTTTTTGGCGCATGAACATGACTGAGAAACAACCTAAAATCTGATTCCTTAAACAAAACCCCAATGATGAAATTAAAGAGAAAAATATTTAAAAATTTCTTGTTTGTTGTTCAAGTTTTGATGATTTCTAACCCATTCTCTTTCTTGTCTCATGAACTTGATGGATGAGCTTGAACAAGCAAGGATAAAAGCTTAAAGAAGGATGAGAGAACAGTTTGAAGATGAAACCGAGGCAATGGCTATAGCGAACTTGAATATTTGAAGAAGAATGGGTCTTGGAGGGATCAAACTCAAGAGCTTGAAAATGTTTAGACTTAGGAAAATCTTGAATTGTTGTAATGACACTTTGTACTAGAATTGGATGAAATTTGAATTTTGAACTATGTTGAATGATTTTTTTTTGGATGAATGTCATGACTTGAAATGAATTAGAACTTTGAACTTTGATGAACAAATTGAATGAAAATTTTGGATGAAATTTTGATGTAATTTGATTATATTTTGTCATGATATTGAATAGAAATTGAATGATAATGCCATAACTTGTTTCTTGATGGAGTGTGGTAACTTTGAACAAGAATGCCATGATAGTAATGAAACTTTCTTTTCATTTGAACCTTTGATTCTACATATGCCTCTTCATGTTTAAAAAATCTCTGAGTGCCAAGTATATCCAAACTTTTCAAAATACCTTAAAATGATGGAATATGGAAATATTTGGTCAACAAAAGTCAAGTTGCTTTCAATCATTGAGATCTTTCATGAATCTTCTAATTTTGCCTGAGTCAAATTCTTGAATAAAACCGATGGTCACAATCTTTAATTTTCCTTGGTTATCTATGAACTCAAATCCACTTCAAAACTCGAATGAACCAAAATTCCAATCAATTTGCATCTTCCATGAATGCTTACTCAATTCAATTCACCTTGTATTGCAAACAACAAATAACAATAGTGAGAACAAAAATAACCTTGATCAAGAATGAACCCACACATTTACATATCGTGCCCTGGCCTAAGGTGTAACAATTCAATCCACCACACATATTAACCTGAAAACTCGTGACCTTACACGAATCTAATGTCCTCGAAGAATTCCTTGATAATGAATAATGGGAATATGGAGGAAGTGTCACCAAAATTTCCATTAAACAAAACCCTAATTCATGGGATTCTTAGTCGAACTAGTTCCATGCCTAGACACAAGGGATCAGAAACCCTAATTCATAATCCTTGAAAAGGAGACTTTACAATTTGCTGCTGAGAAGAAAAGAAGATCCTTGTAGCCTGAGAAGCCTTGAGTAGTTGAAAACCCTAAGAGAATGTTTTGAAGAAAAGGGAGGGAAACTTTTGGGGTACAACACTTATGCTTTAGAGTTTATGTTTTCTTAACTTAATTAGAAGTATTACTTAGAAGTAACATTCAGAAGCATTTTTCAACGAACAATTCTTAGAAGCGAAAGTTATACAAAGGAAAACCCAATTCAAACCACCTTTCTTGCATTTTCTTTACACCTTAAATTGGTATCAGAGTCCAGTTCTATTATTGATGTATATCAATTACCTAATAGTGTCAGATAAAGATCCAGATGTTGTGTGGAAAAAAAACTCTAAGGTGATAGTTATTCAATTTTCAACTACTGTCTAAAATCAGAAAATTGCAAAACAAGCTAACAAGAAAAAATTCATCAGATAAGAAGTTATATCTATTGAATGCTTTGTGTTTAAGTTCCTCGAGAGTATCAGATGTTTTCAAGAAACAGATTAGTCCACCCTTGACTTTCTCATAAGATCTCATTAGGAATCTTTTCAAAATATGAAAGATTGTTGTCTTATGATACATAAGAACTTCATAATAAAGTTGTCCATTCAAGCAGGCAGAAAAACTAAACTTTGTCTCTGTCAAAGGAAGCTTTGTAGAAGACTAGACATTGCTGAGGAAAGAACGCTCATTGACGCATCAGAAGTATGGTCAAAGACTAACTCTAAGTAAGTTAGCTCAAAATTTTAATAACAAGATTGTTAATAAGAAACGTCAAAATTTTGATTAGAACAAATTTTGCAATTTGTTCAAAGAAACAAAAATTTCAGAAGACGTTAGGCAATGATAGATAATTCTCTCTATCACATAGCTTCTCAGAAGTCCATGAAAATATTGACCTTCTGAAAATAAGCTTCTGTTCAAGGGAAGTTTGACAAACAGATGGATGCTTTTATAATAAAAGATTATAATATCTTTGCTATAAGGACTCTCTTAAAAGTCAGACGGGTGATTCTAAATAAAAGAGTGAAGAGACCATCTGAAGAGAAGATTGATTCCAGTTCTCAAATTAGAAATTAGATTTCACATGAAGGTTATTCTTCTTAAATCAGAAAACTTAGAATACTCAAGAAATAAGAGGAATCAATATGAAGATAATTCAGAACCTCTGAAAGATTGTTCCGAAGAAAACATAAGAAGAACGAAGTTGATCAGAAGTTGTATCTAAAAGAAAGTTAAAAATAAAGATAGATGGAATATCTTTAAAAATAGTAAAATATAATTTCACTTCTTCTCTTTACTCATGCTAATTATAGGATTGGTTATCAGAAGATGTTTCAATCAGAAACATCTCTAATCAGATGGAACCCCTTGGTTATTCAGATCCTGAGTGTATTGGTCGTGTCACTTAGTTAGACGAAGTGATTAAAGCGTGTAACCCTCAATTATTCTTAATCATCACACGTTACCTAAGCTAGATCATGAACATCATGCAATTTTGTGAATTGATATGTCATGATTACTTTTATTAATTACAACCCCATTCATTTTTCTATTCCTTTTTAAAACACCCATAACCACCCGTCACTCCCTACACTTGTTAGAAACCCTAAAAACATTTTTCTCTAAACTGTTATTCATCTCTCTCTAAGGTTTCTTCATCCTCTTAAAAATTTCGTCTACAACCGTCTTCTACATCTCCATCCACTTTCAACAATGACGACTCCTGCTAAAGAAGAAGCTGTTAAGTTTTCTAGTGAACTGGAACAAGCCCTAAATTTATATGTCGCAACATCGTCAACCATTGCATCTTCGTCTTCAACAATGGTTCTGTCATCTTCAACAATTTTATCTTCATCAACCGAAGTTCCTTCATTCTCTGCAAATCCTACTGATGACAATCACATTACACAGAAAAGTTCTCAAGTTCATTGCAACTTGAAACCAATGGAGTTGATTGTTCTTAACGAATTAATGGTTGATTTTGAAAACCTTGCTGTAAATGGGTGTTACTTAAAAGAATAACTAAAGGCTCAAGGTTGGGAAAACTATTTCCAAAGGCTTCATGGTCCTGTCTATGAGGCGCTAGTGATAGATTTATGAAAGAATGCTGGTTGTGATGACTTTCATATTGTTTCAGATGTTATTGGACAAAGAATCAACATCCCTGAAGAGTCCATTGTGAAACGGTTGGGATTGACATTCTTGAAAGGAAAAGTGTGTATGGATTGGACAATAAATCAAAGGCAGAAAATAAATCTCTAGATCAACTACTATTTACGAAATTCTCTGTTTAGAAATCCAAGTACAAAAGCAAGGATCTTCATGATAATCTCAAAGTATGGCATAAGTGAAGAAGTGAAAAACACAAGAAGGGGGGTTGAATTATAAAACTGAAAATCAATGCAATGAACAAGATATTTTTATCCTGGTTCATTTGATCTCAAACTACTCCAGTCCACCCGTCAAGGTGATTTCACCTCTCTCCAACGAGGTCTTAATCCACTATATTCAACTGAATATTACAATCTGCTTTAACAACTGCTAAAGCCTTCTTGATGCAAACCACAACCCGGTTTGTCAAGGAAACACTTTCTTACAAAGAAGAGAAATCTAGGTGTGTGAATGTTTTCTACAAAACTATTTATCACAACTGTGATATTACACAATTTAAGCTTATTGAAACTAGATTGCTAAAATACTGAGTGAGGAAATGTGAAGCGTTTAGCAAACTGAGAGAAGGAAGATGATGATTAGCTTTTAGGCGTGTAATATGATGTAGAGCATTAGCCAATTCAATCTTCATTGTCTTGTTTATATAGCACTGAAATTGTTGAACGTTGGAGCAATAATCTTGATTCAATGCCAATAACAAACTTTCCTTATTAAGCAGATCTTGTCTGGAATGATGCCGTTGGTAATAATTCGCTTTCAATGCACAATACCGTTGCAAGCTTAAAGCGTGTTCTGGCTTTGGCTCATTCTGACTCTGCTTAAGTGCTGATGAACTGTTGTTGTCTTTATCAGAGTGTTGAGCGCAATTCTGTTCATCAAGCTTCAGCATACGCGTGAACTATTCTTCTGATTCTGGTATTCTGATATAGCATCTTCTGATGCTGACGTTGATAACCAATATTCTGATGCTGATTAAGATGTACTATTGCTGATACCTATCAGAGTTTCTGCAAAACAGAAGGTAATAATTTAGGTAGCAAATAGTTCTTATATGCATCACATAATTAATATATCCTTTCATTTTGTTATCATCAAAACTTAAACTTAGGGTAGTAGATTCAAACTTTGTTCTAACAATCTCCCCCTTTTTGATGATGACAAAAACTAGATATTTTTAATTGAAAATTATATGAAAAGTATCAGAGATAACTAAATGATAAGATGTATCAGAGTAAGAGGTTATCAAAGATAAGGGATAAAGAGATATCAGAGTTGAGAGATACTCCCCCTGAATTTATTACTTCCCTTTTTAATTCCAAGAGTTCTTCAGGATCAGATCTTTATTGCCTTTCTTTGATCATCAGAATATCAGAGCTTTGACTATCAGAAGCTTTAGATCAGAATGTCAGAGCAGAGCTTCAGATCAGAATATCAGAGCTTTGCTTTGGGTCAGAGTATCAGAGCTTTAGTCTTCAGAATATCAGAGAGCATTCTTGTACCTGTAGACTTAAGCAAAAACAGAAAACATATTCAAGTATATCAGAGTTAGAATGTTTGAGATTTTCTGTCTTAGTAATCCGTTATTGTAAAATATCATTCTTGTTCTCCCCCTTTTTGTCAGCAATCAAAAAGTTTAAGTGATGTGCTAAAACAATTAGAGCAGAAAAACTTGTCATATTAAAATGTTCAAAACCAGACAAAACAGTACAGGAGATATGCAAAGAAAACATGAAAAATAGCATGAATGAAAATCTAAGGTTGGGGAGGAAGGCGTGTGAACAGATTCTCCAGCATTGCCTTAATCTGATCAGCAATCTCATTCTGCTTGTGCACCATGCTGACTACTGTATCTATCTTGCTATCCTGCACATCCATCCTTTCTTTCATCTTCTGGTAATTTTCATCCATCCTTTGCTGCAGACGAATGTCATTTAGCTTCAGCTCTTCCAGAGTCTGCCTGTCCAAGGCAGCTTGAGAAACATCAGAAGTAGGGAGCTTCTGAGAGCTTTCTGCAACCTCTTCAGCTTGACTGGCTTCAGCTTGAATTGTCTGATCTTCTTCTGGCTGCACCTTTGAAGCTGGACGCTTCTCAGACCATGGCTCACTATCCAGAAGGAGCACGTCTTCTTTCAGCAGCTGACTTCCAACTTCATTCAGAAGCTTGCTGAAATTCTGCTGTGCTTGCTCATAGTTGATGTCTTGCAATTTTAGAGCTTCAGCATGTACCCAAATTCTGAATTGTGACCAGATCTGGTCAGAGGTAGCTGGATCAATCATTCCAGGACAGACTTGCTTCAGAGAAGCAATCCACTGCTGCAAACCTGTTTCAAAATTCATAATACCAGAGCCAACATCTGGTTGTTTTGGTTTTGGAATAACTATTTTATTTTTCAGATCAGCAAGACGGTCAAGGATTGTTAAATCTATGAAGGTCCTGCTGGGGTCTTCTGTGGTTTGCTTGGGAGCTGTTTGTTTGGGAGATGGAGTGGGAGAATTAGAAATTATGATTGGACTGTTTGGGGTTTTGGGAGTGTTTGGTGGTGTGGTTTCAGGCGAGGATGGCAGCTGGGCCATTGTTACTGTTGTTCCACATGGCAGCTGGATTGCCAGAGGTTGTGGTTCAGATGATTGAGGAGAATGAGGTTCAGAAGGTGGAGGAGTTGGAGTTTCAGAGTGATGAAACTCAGGTTGAGGTGATGGTTGAGGTGATGGTGGATGAATTTCTGGTTGAGGAGAGGGAGAAGGAATTGCTGGTTGTGGAGTAGGAGGAGGAATTTCTGGTTGTTCAGGGATATGTGGTTCTTCTGGAATGGGTGAGAGAGGTTGTTCTGGTTGAGGAGAGTGGACAATTTATGGTTCAGAGTTTGGATTATTGGAGGGGTGATCAGAAGCATGATGATCAATGTCAGACAGAACTTTGTCAATTGCTGATGTTGTTGAAATTGTTGGTTTGGGATGTTTGGTGCGGGGTCTTCTGAGTTGTAGTGCCTCAGAAGGGTCATCTTCTGGTTCGGTTTCATCTATTGTTGGGATGGGGATTGGGATTCTATGAGAAGTTGGAGTTGGGATTGATGTTGGAATAGTAGAAGAATTTAAAACAGAAGCAGCAGATAAATTACCTCTTTTCTTGGGTGTCTGCTGGGATGTTCCTTCTGAAGGGGCCTTCCTTTTCTTCGTCTTCTTCAGTGTAACTTCTGGTTGAGGTTGGTGCAGATCTTTGATATTCAGCTTGGGATCTGTACCATCAGCCTTGCACGCGTCCAAGTATCTGAGAACCACCACTGGTTTAGATTCTATCTCAGAAAATAAGGGAAAGTCACTCAGTGGGACTCTTCTGCTGGTGATATCAGCAATAGGAGTAACGCTGGGTTCCTTTCTGATATTCTCTATTAACTTCATTTTCTTCAGATTCTTCGCGTTCAGAGGCTTGCCAACAGTTGGTTCAATGGTGCTTAACTCTTGAGCTTCAATCAGGTTCTCTATCAGCCTATTCTCAGTCAGAATATCTGATATTAACCTTCCAAAGGGTATCCAATCCCTCTTGGTTCTTTCTTCTTCCCTGGTTTCCTTCACGCTTGTTCTGAGGTGATTAAACAGAAGATGAGCCAAGTTGATTTTTACCTTCTGATTGATAAAATAGATCAGAAACTGCTGATCTATATTTATGTAATCAGGGGAACTGGTTGGCTTCCTATGGTTAAAACACCCCAGAATTATCTTCGCCCAAACTCGGTGGTGATCCTTGAGATCTCTGATCTTGCTGCTGGGCAACCCAAGGGTGAAAATCCTTTCTGCTATGACGCCCACGTCAGCATATCTTTCAGCCATATCAATACAGCGGACGCCACCGCCACTGTAACCAATTAACCTTGCTATGTGATCCTCAGTGATCACAATCTTCTTGCCCATTATGTAGGAGGTGACTTGATGCGTTGAAGAAGTTGCATGAATCCAGAACTCCTTGACTAACATTGGGAATGTTGGTCCAACCAACCTGTCAAAATACCTTTCCCATTTCTGTGCCCTAACTTCTTCTGTCAAGTCAAAGCCATTCTCTTTCAGACTGCCAAAATCAATGATCAGTTCAGATAACACTTCAAGATTCTTCACTGGAGTGAGGAGTGTTCTGAATGGAACTTGGTACTGTTCAGAGGATGCTTTCTTCTGAGAACCTGCAGAAGCACTGCTGGAGGTTGCCATGTTCACACTTAGGGATTTTGAGAAAACTGAGAAAATGGGTTTGAAAGAGATGAACACAAAGAAAATGCAGAAAATATTTGAGAGGTAATGAGAAACTGTAAAAGTTTAAAGTGAGAAATTAACGTGCTTAAATAGGCTTCAGAATATTTTGAAAGTGTAAACGGTTTCAATAAAGAGGAATAAAATCATGATTACGTTTTAAAAACATGATTACTTTCAATTAATGCTTGCTGATTTTGGGGGATTTGAGAAAGATACTTGAAACGGTTACCAGACATGTGTCTCAATGCACCCAATCAGCGTTTTGCCTTCTCAGAAGCGTGCACGCGTGTTCTGCTTCAGAGATATGCTGATGATTGGATGACACTTGTTTGATTTGGTGATCGGCACGTCTATCCTTGAGCTGAAACGCTCAGATCTTTAAGACTAGCATCTGATACAATCTGCATGTTCTTTCTTTCTGAAAAGAGATTGATCAGAAGTTCACAGTAAAACATATACATTCTGAAGATAAATATAAAAACATTTTCACTCTGGGCAAATTTTCATGCTGAGATGTTTCAGAATGAAATTGAACCTATCTTCAGAAAGGGGTTTAGTGAAGATATCAGCCCATTGATGGTCTGTATCTATAAATTTTAAGTTCAAAATTCCTTTCTGAATATAGTCCCTAATGAAGTGGTGTTTTATTTCTATATGCTTAGCTCTAGAATGTAAAATGGGATTCTTACTTAAGCAAATAGCAGAAGTATTGTCACAGAGTATAGGAATGTTACTCTCAAAAATCTGGAAGTCTTCAAGCTGACTTTTCATCCAGAGCATTTGTGTGCTACATCCTGCTGCTGCTATTCACTCAGCTTCTGCTGTTGATAGCGCAATTATTGATTGTCTTTTGCTGGACCAAGATATCAGATTTTCTCCCAGAAACTGGCAGCTTCCAGAAGTACTTTTACGCTTTACTCTGTCTCCAGCAAAGTCAGCATCGCAGTAGCCTACTAAACTGTAATCACTAGATTTTCTATAAAATAAACCCAGATTAGTAGTACCTTTCATATACTTGAAAATTCGCTTAACAACTGTTAAGTGAGATTCTCTAGGATCTGATTGGAATCTAGCACAAATACATACGCTGAATAATATATCAGGTCTTGAAGCTGTAAGATAAAGGAGAGAACCAATCATACCTCTGTAGACTTTCTGTTCTACATTTTTGCTTACCTCTTCTCTTTCCAGAATGCACATGGGATGCATTGGAATCTTTGATGGCTTACATTCTGAGAGGTCAAATTTCTTCAGAATATCTCTGATGTATTTGCTCTGATGAATGTAAGTTCCCTCTGGAGTTTGATTGATCTGAATTCCTAGAAAGAATTTCAGTTCCCCCATGAGGTTCATCTCAAATTCTGCCTGCATACACTTAGCAAATTTTCTTCCAAGAGAAGGATTAGTAGAACCAAAAATAATATCATCAACATAAATTTGACAGACTAAGATGTCATTCTTAACTGATTTACAGAATAAGGTAGTGTCCACCTTCCCTCTGGTGAATTCATTTTCTAACAGAAAGTTACTTAGTCTTTCATACCAAGCTCTGGGAGCTTGTTTCAGACCATATAGTGACTTCTTTAGTTTGAAAACATGTTCTGGATGTTTTGTATTTTCAAAACCAGGGGGTTGGTGCACATAAACCTCTTCTTATATATAACCATTTAAGAATGCACTTTTGACATCCATCTGATACAGAGTGATGCCTCTATTAACAACAAATGAAATTAAAAGTCTGATAGATTCTAACCTGGCGACTGGAGCAAAGGTTTCTGTATAGTATATCCCCTCTTGCTGACTATAACCTTGTGCAACCAGTCGTGCTTTGTTTCTGATGACTTCACCTTGTTCATTTATCTTGTTTCTGAACACCCATCTTGTTCCAATAACGTTGAATCCTTTTGGCCTGGGAACAAGATCCCATACGTCATTTCTGGTGAATTGATTCAGCTCTTCTTGCATTGCCAGAATCCAGTCATTGTCCAAAAGTGCTTCATCAATGGAAGAGGATTCAATCAGAGACACAAGTCCCATGAGGGTTTCTTCAGAGTTTCTGAAGCTTGCTCTTGTTCTGATTGGATCTTCCTTTCTTCCTAAGATAGTCTCTTCTGGGTGATCCAAGCTGCTTCTGGGTAGTCTCTTCTGAGGTTGATCAGCAGCTGTTGTAGGATTGCTAGCAGTGCTCCTTTCAGACGTTGAAGGAGTGTCTGTGTTGAGAGCTTCTGATGACTTGTCTTCAGAACCTGTAAATTCAATTTCCATACCTGCAAAAACTTCATTCTGCTTTGACTTTTCAGAGTCAAGCTTATCATCAAAACGAACACTGATTGATTCTTCCACAATCTGTGTTTCTGTATTGTATACTCTGTACCCTCTTGAGCGTTCAGAGTATCCTAACATAATACACTTCTGTGCTTTAGAGTCAAACTTGTTCAAATAATTCTTTGTATTTAACATAAAACAGGTACATCCAAATGGATGAAAATATGAAATGTTGGGCTTTCTGTTCTTCCATAATTCATATGGAGTCTTTTCCAGAATAGGTCTTATTGAGATTCTATTCTGAATGTAGCACGCTGTGTTTATTGCCTCTGCCCAGAAGATCTTAGCAACGTTTGTCTCATTGATCATGGTTCTGGCCATTTCTTGCAGTGTTATGTTCTTTCGTTCTACAACTCCATTTTGTTGGGGAGTTCTAAGACAAGAGAAATCATGCAGAATGCCTCTGTCATTAAAGAATGACTCAAAATCTTTGTTTTTAAACTCTCCACCATGATCACTTCTGACTTTAACGATTCTAAGATCCTTTTCATTCTGAACTTGGTTACAGAAGGTAACAAACACAGAGTGTGACTCGTCCTCGTGTCTTAAGAACTTTACCCATGTCCATCTGCTATAGTCATCTACGATTACTAACCCATACTTCTTGCCACTGACTGAAGCAGTTTTAACTGGTCCAAATAAGTCAATGTGCAGAAGTTCTAATGGCTTAGAGGTAGAAACAACATTTTTAGATTTAAAAAAAGGTTTTGCAAACTTGCCTTTCTGACATGCTTCATACAGAGCATCTGAATTGAACTTCAAATTAGGAAGTCCTCTGACCAGATTGAGTTTGTTAATCTGAGATATTCTTCTCATACTAACATGCCCCAATATTCTGTGCCAGATCCACTGCTCGTTGTTAACAGACAGAAGGAACTTTACATTCTGACTTTTCAGTTCAGAAAGTTTGATTTTGTAAATGTTGTTTTTCCTCATTCCATTAAACAGGATAGTCCCATCTTTCTGACTAACAGCTTTACATGATTTTTGATTAAAGATTATATCATAACCGTTATCACTTAATTGACTTATGGATAACAGATTATGCATTAATCCATCTACTAGCAGAACATTATTAATAGAGGGAAGATTTCCATTACCTACAGTTCCAGAGCCAATGATCTTTCCCCTCTGATTGCCTCCAAAGCCAACGTGGCCTCCAGGCTTAAGTTCCAGGCTTTGGAACATATGCCTTCTTCCCGTCATGTGTCGCGAGCACCCAGAGTCCGGGTACAATGACTGGTGTTTCTGACTTGCTGCTAAAGATATCTGCAACATGTATTATTTTATCCTTAAGTACCCAGATTTTCTTGGGTCCTGATTTGTTAGATTTACCAAAACTCTGGTTGAATTTTGGTTTCACAGAGTACTTACTGCTAGTGTATTTAATATCATGTGTGTGACCATACACAAAATGTGAATTCAGAGGAGTGTGTTTAATGGTTAAATCCATGACATTCTTTGGTGTAGGAACCTTACCTTGGTATCCTATTCCCTTCATGCCATTTCTGCTAACTCCATAGATCATTGAAGCCATTTTGCTTCTATCTATGCTTTTAGCGAGGAACTTCTGGAAACTGTGATCATACTCCTTGATGATCTCATCAGCGTTGCTGGGAGTTTCAGAAATTGGTTCCTTCTGAGAGTTTTGTAAAGTATTTTCTAATTTTGAAATTTTATTTCTCAACTCAGAATTCTCCAATTTAAGACTCTCAGTCTTATTAGAGTCAGATTTAAGATTCCTTTTCAGGTCTCTGAATTTAACTCTAATTTGCTGACACCTTTCCAGAATTTCATTAAGGATTTCAGCAAGTTCAGCCTTGGTAAAATTAACAACAAAGTTAGGAAATACCTCTTCAGTATCTGATTCTGAGTCTGATTCAGAAGCTTCACTATCTTCTGAAATGTTAGCCATGAGAGCTATGTTTGCTCTCTCATCATCTGATTCTGAGTCAGCTTCAGACGAGTCAGAGTCATCCCATGTAGCCATGAGACTTTTCTTCTTTTCTCTTCCAAACTTCTTTTTGGGCTTTTCCCTCTGAAGCTTTGGGCAGTCACTCTTGTAGTGTCCTTGCTCATTGCACTCATAGCAGATGGTGTCCTTGGTGTTTGGCTTTCTGCTACTTGAGGAGCCTTCAGATCTTCTGTATCCAGAAGAAGAATCTGTCCTTCTGTATCTGGAAGAAGACTCGTTCTGATCAGATCTTCTGGGATTCCTGAACTTCCTTTGCCTCTGCTTCCACAGTTGATTCACTCTTCTGGAGAGGAGGGAGAGTTCGTCTTCTTCTGATGAGGATCCATCAGATGTTTCTTCAACTGCCTGCAAAACTTTAGACTCCGATTTTTTGTTAGATTTTAATGCTAAAGGCTTACCTTGCTTCTGGGGTTCATCAGCTTCTAGCTCTATCTCATGACTTCTGAGGGAGCTAATAAGTTCCTCCAGAGAAATTTTGTTGAGATCTTTTGCTAGCTTCAGAGCTGTAACCATTGGCCTCCACTGCTTGGGTAAGCTTCTGATGATTTTCTTGACGTGATCAACAGTAGAGTAACCTTTTTCCAGAACCTTGAGACCAGCTACCAGAATTTGGAATCTTGAGAACATTGTTTCAATGGATTCACTTTCTTCCATTTTGAATGCCTCATACTTCTGAATGAGCGCCAGAGCTTTAGTTTCTTTGACCTGAACGTTGCCCTCATGCGTCATTCTGAGTGAGTCAAACATGTTCTTTGCTGTGTCTCTGTTGGAGATCTTTTCATATTCAGCATACGAGATGGCGCTGAGAAGGATGGTTCTGGCCTTGTGGTGATTCTTGAAGTCACGCTTTTGTTGGTCAGACATTGTTTTCCTATCAATCTTCTGACCGCTTGCATTCACAGGGTGCATGTATCCATCTGTCACCATATCCCACAGATCAGCATCATGTGCCAGAAAGAAGCTTTCAATTCTGTCTTTCCAGTAATCAAAGTTTTCTCCATCAAAGACTGGAGGTTTCCCGCGTAATCTGTCTTTGTCCTCATGGTTGTCATTGCTGGTGTGAGAATAATTTCCTGCCATTATGTTTTTCTGACGCTGGATCTTGTACTGACACGGTTAAGTGTTTTAGCTCAGAACCAGGCGCTCTGATGCCAATTGAAGAAGTGAAAAACACAAGAAGGGGGGTTGAATTGTAAAACTGAAAATCAATGCAATGAACAAGATATTTTTATTCTGGTTCGTTTGATCTCAAACTACTCCAGTCCACCCGTCAAGGTGATTTCGCCTCTCTCCAACGAGGTCTTAATCCACTATATTCAACTGAATATTACAATCTGCTTTAACAACTGCTAAATCCTTCTTGATGCAAACCACAACCCGGTTTATCAAGGAAACACTTTCTTACAAAGAAGAGAAATCTAGGTGTGTGAATGTTTTCTACAAAACTATTTATCACAACTGTGATATTACACAATTTAAGCTTATTGAAACTAGATTGCTAAAATACTGAGTGAGGAAATTGAAGTAGTGAAAAACACAAGAAGGGGGGGTTGAATTGTAAAACTGAAAATCAATGCAATGAACAAGATATTTTTATCCTGGTTCGTTTGATCTCAAACTACTCCAGTCCATCCGTCAAGGTGATTTCGCCTCTCTCCAACGAGGTCTTAATTCACTATATTCAACTGAATATTACAAACTACTTTAACAACTGCTAAAGCCTTCTTGATGCAAACCACAACCCGATTTGTCAAGGAAACACTTTCTTACAAAGAAGATAAATCTAAGTGTGTGAATGTTTTCTACAAAACTGTATCACAACTGTGATGTATACACAACTTTAAGCTTAGAAACTAGATTGCTAAACAATAATTGAGTAAGAGGATATGTAGCGTTTAGTAAACTGAGAGAAGGAAGATTATGATCAGCTTTTAGGCGTGTAAAGAGTTGGAGAGCATTAGCCAATTCAATCTTCATAGTCTTGTTTATATAGCACTGAGATTGTTGAACGTTGGAGCAATATTCTTAATTCAATGCTAATAACAAACTTTCCTTATCGAGCAGATCTTGTCTGGAATGAGGCCGTTGGTAATAATTTGCTTTCAATGCACAGTACCATTGCTTACTTAATGCATGTTCTGGCTTGGCTCATTCTGACTCTGCTTAACTGCTGATGAACTGTTGTTTTATTTATCAGAGTGTTGAGCGCAGTTCTGTTCATCAAGCTTCAGCATACACGTGAGTTAATCTTCTGATTCTGGTATACTGATATAGCAACTTCTGATGCTGATGTCAAGAACCAAATTTCTGATGCTGATTAGGTGTGATCTTGTTTATACCTATCAGAGTATCTGCAAATCAGAACGTAGTAATTTAGGCAGCAAATAGTTCATACATGAATCATATAAATAATATATCTTTTCAATTTGTTATCATCAAAACTTAAACATAGGGTAGTAGATTCAAACATTGTTCTAACAATCTCCCCCTTTTTGATGATGACAAAAACTGGATATTTTTAATTGAAAATAACGTGAAAAGGTATCAGAGATATGTATCAGAGTAAGAGGTTTATCAAAGATAAGGGATAAGAGATGAGAGATACTCCCCCTGAATTTATTACTTCCCTTTTTGATTACAAGTGTTCTTCAGGATCAGATCTTTTTGCCTTTCTTTGAACATCAGAGTATCAGAGTCTTTGACTATCAGAAGCTTTAGATCAGCATATCAGAGCAGAGCTTCAGATCAGCGTGTCAGAGCTTTTCTTGTCAGATCTTTGCTTTGGGTCAGAGTATCAGAGCGGGTCAGAGTTTCAGAGCTTTAGTCTTCAGGGTATCATGGTGCTTTCTTGTACCTGTAGACTTAAGCAAAACAGAAAACATATTCAAGTATAACAGAGTTAGAATGTTCGAGAATTTCTGTCTTAGTAATCCGTTATTATTTAAAATATCATTCTTGTTCTCCCCCTTTTTGTCAGCAATCAAAAAGTGTAAGTGATGTGCTAAAACAATTAAGATCAGAAAAACTTGTCATATTAAAAGGTTCAGAATCAAACAAAACATATTAAAGCAGTACATCAGATAATCAAGGAAAACATGAAAATGACATGAATGAAAAAACTAAGGTTGGGGAGGAAAGCGTGTGAACAGGTTCTCCAGCATGGCTTTAATCTGATCAGCAGTCTCATTCTGCTTGTGTACCATGCTGACAACAGTGTCAATCTTGCTATCCTGCACATCCATTCTTTCTTTCATCTTCTGGTCGTTTTCATCCATCCTCTGCTGCAGACGCATGTCATTCAGCTTCAGCTCTTCCAGAGTCTGCCTGTCCAAGGCAGCTTGAGAAACATCAGAAGCAGGAAGCTTCTGAGAGCTTTCTGCAACATCTTCTGCTTGACTTGCTTCAGCTTGAATGGTCTTGTCTTCTTCTGGTTGCACCTTTGAAGCTAGCTGTTTCTCAGACCAAGGTTCACTATCCAGAGGGAGCACAGCTTCCTGAGGCAGCTGACTTTCAACTTCCTTCAGCAGCTTGCTGAAGTTCTGTTGTGCCTGCTCATAGTTGATATCCTGCAACTTGAGGGCTTCAGCACGTACCCAAATTCTGAATTGTGACCAGAGCTGGTCAGAGGCAGCTGGGTCAATAATTCCAGGACAGACTTGCTTCAAAGAAGCAATCCACTACTGCACACCTGTTTCAAAATTCATAATACCAGAGCCAACATCTGGTTGTTTTGGTTTTGGGATGGCTATTTTATGTTTCAGATCAGCAAGACGGTCAAAGATTGTTAAGTCTATGAAGGTCCTGCTGGGGTTTTCGGTGGTTTGCTTGGCAGCTGTTTGTTTAGGAGATGGAGTGGGAGAATCAGAAATTATGATTGGACTGTTTGGTGTTTTGGGAGTGTTTGGTGGTGTAGATTCTGATGAGGATGGCAGCTGGGCCATTGTGACTGTTGTTACACATGGCAGCTGGATTGCCAGAGGTGATGGTTGAGGTGAATGAGGTTCAGAAGGTGGAGGAGAAGGAGTTTCAGAGTGATGAAACTCAGGTTGAGGTGATGGTGGATGAATTTCTGGTTGAGGAGAGGGAGACGGAATTGCTGGTTGAGGAGAAGTTGTTGGAATTTCTGGTTGTTCAGGGATGAGAGGTTCTTCTGGAATGGATGAGAGAGGTTGTTGTTGTTCTGGTTCTTCAGAAGATTGCTGTTGTTCTGGTTGTGGAGGAGGGACAATTTGTGGTTCAGAGTTTGGATTGGAGGAGTGATCAGAAGTGTGTTGATCAATATCAGACAGCACTTTGTCAATTGCTGATGTTGTTGATATTGTTGGTTTTGGGTGTTTGGTTCTGGGTCTTCTGAGTTGTAATGCCTCAGAAGGGTCATCTTCTGGTTCAGTTTCATCTATTGTTGGGATGGGGATTGAGATTCTATGAGAGGTTGGAGGTGGAATAGATGCTGGAATAGTAGAAGAATTTAAAACAGAAGCAGCAGATAAATTACCTCTTTTCTTGGGTGTCTGCTGGGATGATCCTTCTGAAGGTGCCTTCCTTTTCTTCGTCTTCTTCAGAGTCACTTCTGGTTGAGGTTGGTGCAGATCTTTGATCTTCAGATTTGGATCTGTACCATCAGCTTTGCACGCGTCCATATATCTGAGAACTACCACTGGCTTGGATTCTATCTGAGAGAATAAAGGAAAGTTACTCAGTGGAACTCTTCTGCTGGTGATATCAGCAATAGGAGTAGCGCTGGGTTCCTTTTTGATATTCTCTATCAACTTCATTTTCTTCAGGTTCTTCGCGTTCAGAGGCTTCCCAACTGTTGGTTCAATGGTGCTTAACTCTTGAGCTTCTATCAGATGCTCTATCAGCCTATTCTCTGTCAGAATATCTGATATCAGCCTTCCAAAGGGAATCCAATCCCTCTTTGTTCTTTCTTCTTCCCTGGTTTCCTTCACGCTTGTTCTGAGGTAGTTGAACAGAAGATGAGCCAAGTTGATTTTTACCTTCTGATTGATAAAGTAGATCAGAAACTGCTGATCCACATTTATGTAATCAGGGGAACTAGTTGGCTTCCTATGGTTGAAGCACCCCAGAATTATCTTTGCCCAAACTCTGTGATGATCCTTCAGATCTTTGATCTTGCTGCTGGGCACCCCATGGGTGAAAATCCTTTCAGCTATGACGCCCACGTCAGCATATCTCTCAGCCATATCAATACAGCGGACGCCACCGCCACTGTAGCCTATTAACCTTGCTATGTGATCCTCAGTGATCACAATCTTCTTCCCCATGATGTAGGAGGTGACTTGATGCGTTGAAGCCGTCGCATGAATCCAGAACTCCTTCACTAACATAGGGAATGTTGGTCCAACCAACCTGTCAAAATACCTTTCCCATTTCTGTGCCCTAACTTCTTCTGTTAGGTCAAAACCGTTTTCCTTCAAGCTTCCAAAATCAATGATCAATTCAGATAACACTTCAAGATTCTTCACAGGAGTGAGGAGTGTTCTGAATGGCACTTGATACTGTTCAGATGATGCTTTCTTCTGAGGACATGCAGAAGCACTGCTGGAGGTTGCCATGTTCACACTTAAAGATTTTTGAGAAGAAACTGAGAAAAAGGGTTTGCAAGAGATGAACACAGAAAAATGCAGAGAATGCTTGAGAAATAGTGAGAAACTGTAAAAGATTGAAATGAGAGGTTAACGTGTTTAAATAGAGTTCAGAATATTTTGAAATTGTAAACGTTTTTAAGAGAGAGAAATAAAATCATGATTATGTTTTAAAAACATGATTATTTTCATTTAATGCTTGCTGATTTTGGGGGATTTGAGAAAGATACTTAAAAACGGTTACCAGACATGTGTCTCAATGCACCCAATCAGCGTTTAGCCTTCTCAGAAGCGTGCACACGTTCTGCTTCAGAGATTTGCTGATGATTGGATGATACTTGTTTAATGTAGTGATCAGCACGTCTGTCTTTGAGCTTAGACTCTCAGATCTTTAGACTTGCATCTGATACAATCTGCATGTTCTATCTTTCTGAAAAGAGATTGATCAGAAGTTCACAGAAAAACAGATACATTCTGAAGATAAATATATGGAATTAAAACATTTTCACTCTGGGCAAATTTTCATGCTGAGATGTTTCAGAATGAAATTGAATCTATCTTCAGAAAGGGGTTTAGTGAAGATATCAGCCCATTGATGGTCTGTATCTATAAATTTTAAATTCAAAATTCCTTTCTGAATATAGTCCCTAATGAAATGATGTTTTATTTCTATATGCTTAGCTCTAGAATGTAGAATGGGATTCTTACTTAAGCAAATAGCAGAAGTATTATCACAGAGTATAGGAATGTTACTCTCAAAAATCTGGAAGTCTTCAAGCTGACTTTTCATCCAGAGCATTTGTGTGCTACATCCTGCTGCTGCTATGTACTCAGCTTCTGCTGTTGATAGCGCAATTGTTGATTGCCTTTTGCTGGACCAAGAGATCAGATTTTCTCCCAGAAACTGGCAGCTTCCAGAAGTACTTTTACGCTCCACTCTGTCTCCAGCAAAGTCAGCATCGCAGTAGCCTACTAAACTGTAATCACTAGATTTTCTATAAAACAAACCCAGATTAGTAGTACCTTTCAGATACTTGAAAATTCGCTTAACAGCTGTTAAGTGAGATTCTCTAGGATCTGATTGGAATCTAGCATAAATACAAACACTGAATAATATATCAGGTCTTGAAGCAGTCAGATAGAGGAGAGAACCAATCATACCTCTGTAGACTTTCTGTTCTACATTTTTGCTTACCTCTTCTCTTTCCAGAATGCACGTGGGATGCATTGGAATCTTTGATGGCTTACATTCTGAGAGGTCAAATTTCTTCAGAAGATCTCCGATGTATTTGCTCTGATGAATGTAAGTTCCCTCTAGAGTTTGATTGATTTGAATTCCTAGAAAGAATTTCAGTTCCCCCATGAGGCTCATCTCAAATTCTGCCTGCATACACTTAGCAAATTTTCTTCCAAGAGAAGGATTAGTAGAACCAAAAATAATATCATCAACGTAAATTTGACAGACTAAGATGTCATTCTTAACTGATTTACAGAATAAGGTAGTGTCCACCTTCCCTCTGGTGAATTCATTTTCTAACAGAAAGTTACTTAGCCTTTCATACCAAGCTCTGGGAGCTTGTTTCAGACCATATAGTGACTTCTTTAGTTTGAAAACATGTTCTGGATGTTTGGTATTTTCAAAACCAGGGGGTTGGTGCACATAAACCTCTTCTTCTATATAACCATTTAAGAATGCACTTTTGACATCCATCTGATATAGAGTGATGCCTCTATTAACAGCAAATGAAATTAAAAGTCTGATAGATTCTAACCTGGCGACTGGGGCAAAGGTTTCTGTATAGTCTATCCCCTCTTGCTGACTATAACCTTGTGCAACCAGTCGTGCCTTGTTTCTGATGACTTCACCTTGTTCATTTAGCTTGTTTCTGAACACCCATCTTGTTCCAATGACGTTGAATCCTTTTGGTCTGGGAACGAGATCCCATACGTCATTTCTGGTGAATTGATTCAGCTCTTCTTGCATTTCCAGAATCCAGTCGTTATCCATAAGTGCTTCATCAATAGAAGAAGGTTCAATCAGAGACACAAGTCCCATGAGAGTTTCTTCAGAGTTTCTGAAGCTTGCTCTTGTTCTGATTGGATCTTCCTTTCTTCCTAAGATAGTCTCTTCTGGGTGATCCAAGCTGCTTCTGGGTAATCTCTTTGGAGGTTGATCAGCAGCTGTTGTAGGATTGCTAGCAGTGCTCCTTTCAGACGTTGAAGGAGTGTCTGTGTTGAGAGCTTCTGATGACTTGTCTTCAGAACCTGTAAATTCAATTTCCATACCTACAAAAACTTCATTCTGCTTTGACTTTTCAGAGTCAAGCTTATCATCAAAACGAACACTGATTGATTCTTCCACAATCTGTGTTTCTGTATTGTATACTCTGTACCCTCTTGAGCGTTCAGAGTATCCTAACATAATACACTTCTGTGCTTTAGAGTCAAACTTGTTCAAATAATTCTTTGTATTTAACATAAAGCAAGTACATCCAAATGGATGAAAATATGAAATGTTGGGCTTTCTGTTCTTCCACAATTCATATGGAGTCTTTTCCAGAATAGGTCTTATTGAGATTCTATTCTGAATGTAGCACGCTGTGTTTATTGCCTCTGCCCAGAAGATCTTAGCAACGTTTGTCTCATTGATCATGGTTCTGGCCATTTCTTGCAATGTTCTGTTCTTTCGTTCTACAACTCCATTTTGTTGGGGAGTTCTAGGACAAGAGAAATCATGCAGAATGCCTCTGTCATTAAAGAATGACTCAAAATCTTTGTTTTCAAATTCTCCACCATGATCACTTCTGACTTTAACGATTCTAACATCCTTTTCATTCTGAACTTGGTTACAGAAGGAAACAAACACAGAGTGTGACTCGTCCTTGTGTCTTAAGAACTTTACCCATGTCCATCTGCTATAGTCATCTACGATTACTAAACCATACTTCTTGCCACTGACTGAAGCAGTTTTAACTGGTCCAAATAAGTCAATGTGCAGAAGTTCTAATGGCTTAGAGGTAGAAACAACATTTTTAGATTTAAAAGAAGGTTTTGCAAACTTGCCTTTCTGACATGCTTCACACAGAGCATCTGAATTGAACTTCAAATTAGGAAGTCCTCTGACCAGATTGAGTTTGTTAA
This sequence comes from Vicia faba, assembly GCA_948472305.1. NCBI lineage: Eukaryota > Viridiplantae > Streptophyta > Magnoliopsida > Fabales > Fabaceae > Vicia > Vicia faba. The sequence goes on from OX451740.1 coordinate 1,292,578,433, forward strand.
TCTGAGATATTCTTCTCATACTAACATGCCCCAATCTTCTGTGCCAGATCCACTTCTCGTTGTTAACAGACAGAAGGCACTTTACATTCTGACTCTTTAGTTTAGAAAGTTTGATTTTGTAAATGTTGTTTTTCCTCTTACCATTAAACAGGATAGTCCCATCTTTCTGACTAACAACTTTACATGATTTTTGATTAAAGATTATATCATAACCGTTATCACTTAATTGACTTATGGATAACAGATTATGCATTAATCCATCTACTAGCAGAACATTATTGATAGAGGGAAGATTTCCATTACCTACAGTTCCAGAGCCAATTATCTTTCCCCTCTGATTGCCTCCAAAGCCAACGTGGCCTCCAGGCTTAAGTTCCAGGCTTTGGAACATATGCCTTCTTCCCGTCATGTGTCGCGAGCAGCCAGAGTCCAGGTACCATGACTGGTGTTTCTGACTTGCTGCTAAAGATATCTGCAACATGTATTATTTTATCCTTAGGTACCCATATTTTCTTGGGTCCTGATTTGTTAGTTTTACCAAAACTCTGGTTGAATTTTGGTTTCACAGAGTGTTTACTGCTAGTGTATTTAATATCATGTGTGTGACCATACACAAAATGTGAATTCAGAGGAGTGTGTTTAATGGTTAAGTCCATGACATTCTTTGGTGTAGGAACCTTACCTTGGTATCCTATTCCTTTCCTGCCGTTTCTGCTAACTCCATAGATCATTGAAGCCATTTTGCTTCTATCTATGCTTTTAGCAAGGAACTTCTGGAAACTGTGATCATACTCCTTGATGATCTCATCAGCGTTGCTGGGAGTTTCAGAAATTGGTTCCTTCTGAGAGTTTTGTAAAGTATTTTCTAATTTTGAAATCTTATTTCTCAGCTCAGAATTCTCCAATTTGAGACTCTCAATCTTATTAGAGTCAGATTCAAGATTCCTTTTCAGGTCTCTGAATTTAACTCTAATTTGCTGATACCTTTCCAGGATTTCATTAAGGCTTTCAGCATGTTCAGCCTTGGTAAAATTAACAGCAAAGTTAGGAAATACCTCTTCAGTATCTGATTCTGAGTCTGATTCAGAAGCTTCACTATCTTCTGAAATATTAGCCATGAGAGCTATGTTGGCTCTCTCATCATCTGATTCCGAGTCAGCTTCAGACGAGTCAGAGTCATCCCATGTAGCCATGAGACTTTTCTTCTTCTCTCTTCCAAACTTCTTTTTGGGCTTTTCCCTCTGAAGCTTTGGGCAGTCACTCTTGTAGTGTCCTTGCTCATTGCACTCATAGCAGATGATGTCCTTGGTGTTTGGCTTTTTGCTACTTGAGGAGCCTTCAGATCTTCTGTATCCAGAGGAAGAGTCTGTCCTTCTGTATCTGGAAGAAGACTCGTTCTGATCAGATCTTCTGGGATTCCTGAACTTCCTTTGTCTTTGCTTCCACAGTTGATTTACTCTTTTGGAGAGGAGGGAGAGTTCGTCTTCTTCTGATGAGGATCCATCAGATGTTTCTTCAACTGCCTGCAAAACTTTAGACTCAGATTTTTTGTTAGATTTCAGTGCTAAAGGCTTACCTTGCTTCTGAGGCTCGTCAGCTTCTAGCTCTATCTCATGACTTCTGAGGGAGCTGATAAGTTCCTCCAGAGTGATTTTGTTGAGATCTTTAGCTAGCTTCAGAGCTGTAACCATTGGTCTCCACTGCTTGGGTAAACTTTTGATGATTTTCTTGACATGGTCAGCAGTAGAGTATCCTTTTTCCAGAACCTTGAGACCAGCTACCAGAATCTGGAATCTTGAGAACATTGTTTCAATGGATTCAGATTCTTCCATTTTGAACGCCTCATACTTCTGAATGAGCGCCAGAGCTTTAGTTTCTTTGACCTGAACGTTTCCCTCATGCGTCATTCTGAGTGAGTCAAAAATGTTCTTTGCTGTGTCTCTGTTTGAGATCTTTTCATATTCAGTATAGGAGATGGCGCTGAGGAGGATGGTTCTGGCCTTGTGGTGATTCTTGAAGTCACGCTTTTGTTGGTCAGACATTGTTTTTCTATCAATCTTCTGACCGCTTGCATTCACAGGGTGCGTGTATCCATCTGTCACCATATCCCACAGATCAGCATCATGTGCCAGAAAGAAGCTTTCAATTCTGTCTTTCCAGTAATCAAAGTTTTCTCCATCAAAGACTGGAGGTTTGCCGCTGAATCTGTCTCTGTCCTCATGGTTGTCATTGCTGGTGTGAGAATAGTTTCCTGCCATTGTGTTTTTCTGACGCTGGATCTTGTACTGACACGGTTAAGTGTTTTAGCTCAGAACCAGGCGCTCTGATGCCAATTGAAGTAGTGAAAAACACAAGAAGGGGGGTTGAATTGTAAAACTGAAAATCAATGCAATGAACAAGATATTTTTATCGTGGTTCGTTTGATCTCAAACTACTCCAGTCCACCTGTCAAGGTGATTTCGCCTCTCTCCAACGAGGTCTTAATTCACTATATTCAACTGAATATTACAAACTGCTTTAACAACTGCTAAAGCCTTCTTGATGCAAACCACAACCCGATTTGTCAAGGAAACACTTTCTTACAAAGAAGATAAATCTAAGTGTGTGAATGTTTTCTACAAAACTGTATCACAACTGTGATGTATACACAACTTTAAGCTTAGAAACTAGATTGCTAAACAATAATTGAGTAAGAGGATATGTAGAATTTAGCAAACTAAGAGAAGGAAGATTATGATCAGCTTTTAGGCGTGTAAAGAGTTGGAGAGAATTAGCCAATTCAATCTTCATAGTCTTGTTTATATAGCACTGAGATTGTTGAACGTTGGAGCAATATTCTTGATTCAATGCTAATAACAAACTTTCCTTATCGAGCAGATCTTGTCTGGAATGAGGCCGTTGGTAATAATTTGCTTTCAATGCACAGTACCGTTGCTTACTTAATGCATGTTCTGGCTTGGCTCATTCTGACTCTGCTTAACTGCTGATGAACTGTTGTTTTATTTATCAGAGTGTTAAGCGCAGTTCTGTTCATCAAGCTTCAGCATACACGTGAGTTAATCTTCTGATTCTAGTATACTGATATAACAACTTCTGATGCTGATGTCAAGAACCAAATTTCTGATGCTGATTAGGTGTGATCTTGTTTATACCTATCAGAGTATCTGCAAATCAGAACGTAGTAATTTAGGCAGCAAATAGTTCATACATGAATCATATAAATAATATATCTTTTCATTTTGTTATCATCAAAACTTAAACATAGGGTAGTAGATTCAAACATTGTTCTAACAGAAATGTGAAGCGTTTAGCAAACTGAGAGAAGGAAGATGATGATTAGCTTTTAGGCGTGTAATATGATGTAGAGCATTAGCCAATTTAATCTTCATTGTCTTGTTTATATAGCACTGAAATTGTTGAACGTTGGAGCAATAATCTTGATTCAATGCCAATAACAAACTTTCCTTATTAAGCATATCTTGTCTGGAATGATGCCGTTGGTAATAATTCGCTTTCAATGCACAGTACCGTTGCAAGCTTAAAGCGTGCTCTGGCTTTTGCTCATTCTGACTCTGCTTAAGTGCTGATGAACTGTTGTTGTCTTTATCAGAGTGTTGAGCGCAGTTCTGTTCATCAAGCTTCAGCATACGCGTGAACTATTCTTCTGATTCTGGTATTCTGATATAGCATCTTCTGATGCTGACGTTGATAACCAATATTCTGATGCTGATTAAGATGTACTATTGCTGATACCTATCAGAGTTTCTGCAAAACAGAAGGTAATAATTTAGGTAGCAAATAGTTCTTATATGCATCACATAATTAATATATCCTTTCATTTTGTTATCATCAAAACTTAAACTTAGGGTAGTAGATTCAAACTTTGTTCTAACAATAAGATTATTCAGGGCTGCATAAACCCTAGACCTCCTTCAAGTTCCTCTGATTATTTCAACATCAATCAAAAGTTCATGTTGTACTTTCTACTATCCAAACAATGGATTAATCTTGCTTTCATTTTGTTTAATTATCTGAGGTATTCTATTAGAAAGACCAGAACCACCACACTTCTCAACAAAAAGGCATCTCCCAAAATTCCATGTGGACGAATTCTAACTGATATTTTGTTGAAAATGGCTTGGTAAAGTTTATGATTGAGGAAGCCAACTATAAAGAGGATTTGGCTCCAAGCATTGGATATTCCTTTAATAGGCAAACCTTGAGGAACATGATGTTGATTGAAGAACTCAAGGTCAAGCCTCTAATTGAACCATCTGATAATTATCATCAAAAAAGAATTCCTATGAGAGACTATCCTCTGTTCTAGAAACAAGATTCAATATCCAGCGTGACTGCATACATTCTAATGATGCAACAAGAAGGACATGATATATCAAACTTTAATTACTAAGATTTTCCTGGTGAGGGTGTTGGCTGTTCTATTGGTAAAAGGAAGAGAATCTCAGATGCTTCTAAACCAGAGAAGAAAAAGAAAAAGTAAAATAAGTCTGGCTTTCTGAAAGATGCCATTCTGGGAAATCAAACTTCTATAACAACTAATAAGTCTGCTGTTGATACTTTTGTACATGTTTCATTATCTATTTCTAAGATTGTTTATGCAGTCTCATCCAATCCAATAACCATCACACAAACATCATTTTTCGCTCCATCATCCACCATCACCACCTCTGTTTGTATTCCAATTGTAAATATTCCAACTGTTTCTAATACCACTGTGTGATCGGTGGGAATGAGAACTGACTGTTTTGGGATGCTGGTTCGCGTCTTGTGTTTGTGTTTGCAAAATGTCACGGCAAGCAAGAGTCGCCACCGTCTTTTATTTCATCCAATAAGGAAAGGGCAAAAGCACATAAAAATTCCTTTTTGAGATATTTCTCGGGTTCGGGAGGTAGATTATAGAAAGGGAAAGTGTTAGCACCCTTTCTATCCGTGGTTATCCACGGGCTCTTAGGTACTTGCTCATTGTGTTTTCAAAAGTTTGCTTTTCTTTGTGTTTGTGGGTTTGAAAAGAGTTTTTGTTTTGAAAGGAGTGTAAGTGCGAAAAGTTTTGTTTTGTTTTAAAAGGAGCAAGTACTTAAGAACCATTTACCTACTCAAAAAGGAATTAATCTGTACAAGTGTCCTTTATACAATGCTATCCCACTATTGAGGAGCAGGTAGCACCGTCGTTGGAGTTTTTGGGTCAATTCGATTAAGGGACGTGTGGTCACTAAAGCAATGTTAGGACGCTTTAGCGGTAACCCTAATATCCTAGATCATTTTTCCGAGGCAACCGTTTCGAGGAAACTATGATCATTGGACAAGAGGGCGACCTCTAAGACTTCCTATACTCAATGACCACGTTCGAGGCAACCAAGTGAGGTGTACCCTAAGAGTGGCATGTGCAAGTGTGTTATTTCGGTTAATTTTATCTGTACATGTCATGGGTGAGCTATATTGATTTTAGGTTAAAGATTGATCTTGTCATGCATTGACTATTTATCAAACATGTAACAGTTAATAGGTGCAGAAATTAAATTTGCGAAAAGTAAATCTAAACTATTACAAGGCGTCGGGTATTTACATCGCCAAAAACAAACCCTTTAAAATTAAATTGCGGAAAGTAAATAAAAGCGATAAATTAAAGTCCTATTAAAACTATTACATACTGGAAGCAATTACAATATTGGATGAAAATAAGACGCGTGCGAGAAAATTAGATCGGCGCATTTTTTAGGGTTTTGACCCCTTTTTATTTAAAGAAAAGATTTTTGTTATTTTTGAATTAAATGGAAATTAGATCTAGGTTAATAATTAACTTAATTAATTAATGGAAATATTTTTGGATTTTTTATATATTTAAGGAAATAAAATAAAATGATTAAAATTATTAAAAACCTAATATTCTAAATTGATTTTAATTTATTGCAAAAATGTTAAATGTTACACCTATTTAAAACTAAATAAATTATGTTAATATTTATTTACAAAAAATAAAATAATGAAATTAGTTTTAATAAATAAAAATATTATATATTTTTTTATTTTTTTATTTTATTAGGCAAAATAAATTGGTTAGTATAATAATAATAAATAAATAACAATAAATAAAACATAAGAAAAATAATGGAAGAAAATAAAAAAAGAAGCAAACTCAGGGAGGTTTGGGCCCAAACTGGGTGTTTGTTCAGCAATTCAGAGGCCCATTCACGTTCAAGCCTGGTTGACCTTTTCAATCCAATGCATGCTTGTTGACTTGAGTATACGGTGCACCTCCAATCTGGGCCTTTAGATTTGGCCTGGAGGCCATCTGGCATGTGGATCTTTGAAGCGTATGGTGTTCTACACTTTGGGCGTTGCATGAGAATATCTGAAGAAAATTAAACAAATGTTTTGGGGGACCTGGGATTCGAACCCAGGTCCCATGGGACAATCCACTAGCGCCTCCACCAACTGAGCCGTGTGTTATTTTGGTTAATAGAATAAGCAAGGAGTATTATATGTATAACAAACAATTATGCCTGAATAAAAATAAAACAAGCGCGAATTTTCAAAACTGGCCAATCAAGAGAGGACACCTAATCGTCTTCTCCAATGGTTCTGATATATTTTCCTGCGGATTTGAATCCGCAACAAAATTTGTGGCATCATCCTATAATGGATTCTAGGTTACAAAAATGCAAACTAAAACCATCATCTTGCTCGCCTCGTTCTCCTGAATCCATCCATAGCCATGGCTTGTTTCAATTTTCCGTGAAATCAAAACACCTAAAAACAAGAAACCCAAACCCTAGTTCCGGGTAGGGCCTTACAGGCTATGAAAATCAAATTGAATAATGCAGAAATATTGGAATTTAAACGTTAAGCATGATGGTACAAGAAAATTGGCAAAAATATGCAAGGAAAACGATTCAAGATTCCATGTACAGGGCCATGTTTGTGAGCACTTACAGGGCGTTTCAGATGGTTTCAGGACTTGATTTTGGACGCTTTAGCTCCACTGGATACCAGGCAAGAAGGCTATGTGGAGATTTTAGATTGAATCGTCCCTTAACCAAGATTTTGATCTCCCACTTTTTCACACTTTTTTCAATTCTGGCTTGGCCGTATCTGCAGTGCTTTGCTCGTGTTCTTGATGTCTATGGCTTGTGTGGGTATAAGGGAATGAATTAGGTCAAGAGTTGGGCTTTCAATCCATGTGCATTCAAGGTTTGGGATTTGATATGATCACCATTGATAAAGTTTCCATAATTGTACCAAATCTGATTTTTTGTGCATAACAAAGCTTGATACGAATTTGATTTGGTTCATGATGATAATTGAAGTCTATACCAATCACAAAGATATCATTCTATCAAATTTTGGATTTTATTTGAATTAATATTGATTTAAAATGAATTAATTCAATAAAAATTAAATAAAATAGAAAAATAAATGAATGGCCATGAAATTGAAGATGGGACACGTGTGTGGTGTGACAAGACCAAATCAAGTGGAAAAATGTGGGCCCTTTTGTCTAAAATTGGAGTTTTGAGGATAGTTGACTTTTTGCAATTTTGGAAAAATGCCCAACTTCAACAATGCATAACTTCTTCAATTTTGAACTTTTGGAATTGTTCTTGGACTTTTTAGAAACCTTGAGATGTCCTATAACCAACCATTTTGGTCTCATTTCATTTTGATGTTCCATGCTCAAGTTATAAGCTTTGGAAAAAAGGTGTTTTTGTTGACTTTCAAAAATGACCTATAATGTCCAAATTTGTAACTTTTTTGAGAGCATTTCTTGATCTTGTGGTGTAAAGATGGATTGTAGGAAATTGCATCCTCTTCAAAATGAGCTTTGGATGGGTTATTTCTCATAAAGTATTAGAAAGTTATGCTTGGTCAAAGTTGAGTTGACTTTTCCTACAAAACCCTAATTTAGCAACTTTTGAATCTTGATGAATCTTAAGAAATCCTTGATGAATCATGACCAACCCTTGATAAAATGATGAATTATCCTTAAAAATGAGAATGTTTACAAAAAATCTTGAGGTTTGACTATTTTTAGGTCACAGTTGACTTTTGCCCTAGCACAGTCGATTTTTGGACCTCTTGAGCAATTGACTGACCAAACTTCCTCTGCAAGGATTAAAATTTGACATGGATGAACTTGAGAACATATTAGGACATTGGGTAGAATTTTAGACCATTTGGATGTGAGGACCTTGATGCAACACAAAACCCTAATTTTGAATTGACTGCCTTACGAGGTGATTTGATTGTCCAACTCTTGAGCCATCTTGAACAACTTGGAGATGATTCTTGACATGTCTTGAGAAACATGGGAGGGCAAATTTTGGGGTACAACACACTGCAACTTAAATCCCTGTAACTTCAAATGAGTCTTTTCCATCATCAACAACAATCATTTCTAAATCTCCCACCACACAAGTTCTTGCTTCAAATCCTATTCCATCTTTCACTAACTTTATTCCATCAAAACCAATACATACTTCCACTCCTCCATTAACCTCGCCTCAATTACTTCCACAAGACTCTCACTTTTAAACTTTCAATACAAATCTTAATTTTGCCTTCTTCAACAAAGAAACCACTCTTCATGACTCACCCATAATTCATCATGATCTAACTTCTCCCTCTATTCTCGAAATATCAGAAAGAACAATCTCTGATTATCAGGAAGCTATTTAAATTTCTTTAACCGAAACTTTCACTTGTTCATAACTTTTCAATATTAATGAACATTTACCACAAAATTCTCATGAGAAAACTTCTGAACCAAGCCATCCAAAATCCAACCTAGCCTTGATTGTTTATGAAAAACCTTCTCCTAATAATTTGGATGAATGCATAACTGTTCTAAAACTAAGTCTATGAAAAGAATTGTGAAGCTAAGGACAGAGGCAAGCACAAGAACTGAACCTCAAGACATGGATGGTTCCTGGAAGAAGTTTCATAAGTGGATGTCTTCTGAGGTTGAACGAATGAATTCTTTCGCTGAAGCATCCAAAATTGGGGATGTTCAAAGGGTAACTAAAAGAAAGGAAGAAAGAGAAAGAGTTATATATGTTGAACTAATTGCTGCTAAGCAAAGAGAAGCTGAAGAAAAAACTCACCTTGCTGAAGTAGCAAGACTAAAAGAAGAAAAAGAAGCTAAAGCTGCAGAGGAAGCCAAAGTGGCTACAGAAGCTGCAAAGACTGCTGATGAAAAAGGTAAGCAGCAAGCTCTGATGCTATCCAACTCTTAGTCTGACTGCAATTTGAAAACAACCATTGATGAAATAAAGGAAGAACTTAAAATGTTCAGAGAACATTTCAAAGCTCAGGACAAGGTCAATGAATCTGTTCAAACTATGCTCAAGATAATTTTGGAAAAAATTTATGAACCTTCATCATCTGCTCGTGCAACTTCTAGAATCTATACTCTAGGATTCTCGTTTAGTTTCTTTGTTTGGATCTGTTGTTTTTGGATAAGTTCTCTTGATGATTAATTGACATATTATCTTAATCTTTTTCTTTTCTATTTTTCCACATAATTATATTTTTGATGATGTCAAAAAGGGGGAGAAGTATAAGGATTTTGATGAACCTAAAGAAATGAAAAAACTCATCATAATAATAAAATGATATAAAAGTATGCATTTACCACTAACGTGTATTTTTCTGTTTGATAATTAACTAAGGAACTCTGAACAAGTTCACTAGGCATTCTAAGACAGTTCAAAATGAAAGAAATATGTTAAAGTTCTTAAGAACTGATTGTTCATATATTCAGAGATGTATACTCTATGAACATATGTTCAAGAATAAGATAGACCCAATATTGTTCAGAAGTTGAGAGCTTTTTTAAAGTTAAAGTTATCTTAATTTTGGCATCATAATATTCAGAAGATGTATAATGTCTAAGAATGTGATATTGAGAACATAAGAATCAAGATCAGAAGCATATACTTTTCATAATACTTGAGCAAATCAGAAGTTGAAGACTGTCTGAAATTCCAAAGTCAAGACTCTCAAGATCTCGATATCTGATCTATTGGAACCAGGGGAGTTTTACTCAAATGGTTCAGAGTCAGGATATTTGATCTTCATCAGGTCATTGACTCAGGGGAAGTATCATAAAAAGGATAAGTATTTCTTACCTTTCTAATTTCACTGATTATGATTATATGTACAAAATTGTGTCATCATCAAAAAGGGGGATATTGTAAGAACAAGATTTAGTTCTACAATATCATCTCTAAGTTTTGATGATAACAAATGAGTATGTTTGTATGAACAATTTTGATACTCTAATATTTATTATTGTTGAATACTTAAAAAATAGGTTCTGCTTCTGATGGATGGTGTGACCAAGATATTAGAAGAGAATTAGTTCCGCTTCTGCGTTACACAATGTAATACGGTGGGAAAACTAACTTTTTTGTTTCATCGCAAATGTTGTGGTTAGCAAGAGTCGCCACCAACTTTTATTTTATCCAACATTTAGGAAAGGTGAAAAGAACAGGAAAGACCTTTGATAGATTTTGAGTTCGGGGGGTAAGTTATGAAAAGGGAAGGTGTTAGCACCCTTTTTATCCGTATTTATCTACGAGCTCCTAATTTCTTAGCTCACTTTAAAAACTTGCTTTGTGCGTATGTGATTTGTTTGAAAATATTTTGAAATTCCAATGTAAGGCTAACTTTGTAATAATCCTTGTGTCGGTCCTCAAGAATATGTACAAAGTGGTTTTTGAAAATATTTGTTTTGAAAGTGTAGTGTGAAAATGTATTTGTTTGTGGAAAAGGTTGTGAGCAAGCATTCAAAAGTTCTTACCCACTAAGTCTTTCTTGTTATTTTCCTTCTCCTTTGGAGATAGTATTATCCATACCATTAGTTGGTAGGTAATCCTATCTATTGTATGTGAAGGGACAAGCGTAGGGTCATCGTATGGTCATCGAAGGCAACATGTAAGGATACTTTAGCAATTGTATCAAAGGGACTATCGTCATTTTGCTCATAGGATCATCGAGGGACTAGATCACTTTGTAGGCAAATCAGAGGGTCATCGAGGGACTATGATATTTATTCAAAAGGGACTATGATGATATTGTTAAATCGAGGGTCTTTTGTTAAAGTATCCCCACTTTTGAGGGACATGACCAATATTTCTTAAGGCAACAAGAGAGGTTACCCTAGAGGTGAAGTGTGAAAATTGTATTAATTTAAGTTATTTAGTCTTGAATTAAGGTTATCTATATTTCTTTTAGTCTTTCCATACAAATCCTATTTTACTAACAGTTAAATATGTAAAAAAAAGTAAAGTGCGAAATGTAAAATTCCTACGCTATTACATGGCTTTCAGGCAGATACATAATTAGAGAAAAATGTGGAAGTGTAAATCTAAGCTATTACATTTGAGAGCGCAAACCTATACATTTGTTCTAGGAATTTAAATAGCAAAAAGAAATAAGAAAAAGAATGTTAGAAAAAATGTTATAATGTTTTTGTGTTTTTAGAAAATGATTTTAATGTTAATGACAATTAATATCTAATTAACTAATTAACTCTAACCTAATTAAGTTAATTAAAAATTCAAAAACCCTAATTACTAATTAAAAATCCTAATGTCTAATTCATTTTAGTTAATAAAAAAAGTCTATCTGATTATGGAAAATTATTTGGCCAAATAACCCTAAAACTAATTAGATTATGATTAATGGTTTTTTAAATGGTTAATTAAAAAGTAATTAGTAAAATGGAATAAAAAAACTAGGGTTAAAAAATAAAGAAACAAAATGCATGGGGTGGGAGTTGAACTCACGCCCTCAGCCTCAAAGAATTCCTTTATATCCACTACGCCATGGTGTTGTTTGTGTTTATGAATGAGAATGAATCAATCTATTAAAAATTTGTGTGTGTTGTACCCCAAAATTTTCCCTCTCTTTTCTAAAGACATTTCTCAAGGGTTTGATCAGACAAACCCACCTCCTAAGCACTGAGACCACAAATTAGGCTTTTGACTGAAGTTGACTGATCATTGACTCTTAACCTAATACATAATCTAATGGTTTGAAACATAATCTCAAGGACTCAAAAACAACATGTCGACCTAATTTCATGGCTCAAATCATTTCTCAAGATCAATGGATTAATAGTTTATAATTGATCAACTGATGAAAAGTCAATTGATACACAAAAAGTCAAACTTTGACTTTTTTTATCAACATTGAAGTTCAAAGATCAAGATTCATCAAGATACTAAAAAATATCAAACTTGATCATCAAGAATCCAGAAAGTCAATAAAGTCCACAAAAATTCAAAACTTTCAATACTTAGAAATTTTCTAAGTGTTTTTACACTTGATAATTTCATTACTTCATGACATTTTTTCACCAAGATGCAAGATGATTCAAATAAAACTTTCAACGTGAAAGTTGTAGATCTTGATGAATTCTACAACTTTTTATTAGAGGGTTTATGTCCAAAAGATGTTTATATTTGAAGATACAGGCTCATGAAGTCATGACACTTTTGTATAAACACTTAGAGAAATTTTCAACAAGATTGGTCAGATTTTTGTCCAACTTCTTAGCCAATTTTCATCAAGTTACAATGTGATTTAGCCAAAGTGGTCAACATGAAAGTTGTAGACAATGTTTCAAGCTTTCCAAAACATCCAAGAGCATGAATTTATCATACTTGAGCCAGGAGATTCAAAGGCATGAAGTTGGGCATCCATTCTTGAATGACAAGTCATTTTGGTGAAGAACACATAATCCAATCTACATGCTAGGCTGCATAATCTTGCTTTACAGGCCTTCTAACTTGCAAATCTCACCACAATTTAATGTTTACACAAACTTTTGATCTATGGTCCATTTGATTTAAGCATTGTTCAAAGCATAATTCCATTTATGGCACAAAGTTAACACTTCCATTTCTGAAAAGCATGCTTTTGAAAAATGTCAATGCATTGAGCTTTGTAATGGTTATATTTGATTAAAATAAAGCTCAAAAGAATGGAGAAAACCTTATGCATCCAACAACTTCAGAACATGCTAGTACTTGAAACATTGAAACTATGAAAATTCATCCAACTTGGTTTTTCACTTTCAACAAAACCATAATATGCTATCTTGCAAATATAATTACTTCAACCTCCCAAAAATATTACCTATAAATAGAGAGTGTAAGTGCCCTGGCTGGAGAGTTGGCTTCATTTGTAAAACAAATAAGAAAGCAAGTTTACCCAGATTCCCTCTGTTGTTTTAATATGTGGTGTTGAAGAAGTTCAACATCTGGACCAACATGTTATGTAAGATGTCACAACATCAGCATATGACATCGCGCCTAAGTTATTTGTTGTGTTGAAGAAGTTCAACATCTGGGACAACATGTTAGCTGTAATGTCATGACATCTGACTTGACATCACGCCAACGGAATTGGTAATTCAGTTACAGTTCTGGTACTTAAATATTCTGAGAATATATGTGGCGTTTCTGATGGAGAAGCTGAAGATCAATCAAGAATCAATCAGAATATTTAAAGAAAATATTGTTTCTAAATATGGAGATATTTTAGGAACTAGAAGATTGAAGACCTTGATTATAGCAGAAGTTTGCTGCTGAGTTGTAACAGCAAGGAGAAAAGCTTGCTGAGTTTTTGAAGGCCCAAATCCAGTTGGGTAATAGGTTATAAATAGCAGATTGTAACCTAGGGTTTAGAAGCACACATAATGTAACATTAGGGGTGTTTAGTTAGGTAAACCTGTCGGTCTGTGGCAAGGTTACCATGTATGTAACTCGAAACCTGTAGGTAAGAGTTTGAGTGTTCTTGGATGAAGCTGTGAAGCAAGTCTAAGTATTTCTGCATTACTTCATATTCATTGTAATGTAGGAAACCAAGTGGGAGGACACTGCTTCTTGAGTAGGAGTAAGACTTCTGTTGTTGCGACAATAGGAATGGAAACTGGTAGGTTTCTATCTAGGAGTTCCTAGGTATAGGTTGCACTGGGTAGATGATTAAGTGAAGGATGGGAACTTGTGAAGTTTAGTCCTGAATTAATATTGCTGATAGTGGATCTTCTTCCTGGCTTGGTATGCCCCCAGAGTAGGTGTATTTCACCGAACTGGGTCAACAACTGATTTGTGTTTTTACCTTCAACACTTTATAATTCTGTCTGTTATATATCAAGGTAAAACTGTAATGGTGTAACAGATGATGTCTCAGAACATGTTAAGACATCGTGCTGATATCTATGTAGGAGAAACAGAACTGTGAAGGTTGTTTGTTCTATGCTGATTGTGTGCAACAGATGAACAGAACCATATACATAGTTGATCTATCATCTGCACCTTCAAAGTATATCTGCCACAGCCTGGATAAACTGTGCTTCTGTTTCTCTTCAGTACTGATACACAAAAATTGGGTATTTACCTTGCAGTGTATTGATTATGTCATATCAGATGTCTAGACATTGAGTATAACATCTGAATTCTGACATACACCAGAATTTCAATTGGTATCAGAGCAGGCATCCTGTTCTGTTTCTGGATGAGATCCATGGGTGATACTTTCTGGTATCTGCAAGGTCAATTTTAGTACTGGAGATTGTAACCTGGAAAGGTTTGTTATTTCCCTGAATGGTCCCTTGAAGTGGGAGGATGGACTATTCATGACAGGAACTGTGTGTACTTGTCTTTGGTGATTGGCAATTGGCCTGGTTGTGTGGTAGCTGCTCTAGGTTTGATTTTCTAACCTAGGATTTGTGTACGCCTGAAGTTGTGTGTAGTAGTCATGCTAGGTTTGAACCATAGTCAAACTTGGTCTATTTTTGAAGGCTAGTCTGGTGGAGTGTGTGTGCAAAGATTGAGTTGTATTATGTTCTTCCGCTGCATAATACTTGGCAAAACTCAAGCTCTAATGTGTTTCCCCTCTTGTGGATTGAAGGCTACTGTATTCAAGATTTCAACATGAGCTATTGAAGATGTCACAGATACTTGAGTCCTCTCAAGTCCACTCATGAAGACGTTCTTCGTTCAGGATGTATGCAGCTACTAGTTGAAGAGCATATGTTTTGGGTGTCAAACAAAGGGATACTCTTGTTTGGAACCTACTCCTGACCTGGAAGAGGAGACATCTGTGTGTGCAAAGTTGACAATGGTAGAGTCAACTATGTCTGTGTGCTCCCGAAGGTTACTTTTAGGAGTCAGAACTCTAGAAGTGAAGCTGGTTGAGATGTGACATTGTGGAATCTCTATTGGTAGGCTTATTCCTGAAGATTGATCAGGGCTGAGCAGTTGTTCCCTGGAGTACAATGGTGTGAAGAAAGACAAGCTCATTGGTTAATAAAAGTCAATGATGGTGCAGCATTATTGCTCCTTCATAGAAGTAGATTGGAATCATGAATCTTGTCATCATGATTAGAAGTGGAAGATCCTTCAAGATGTGAGAATATGAAGACTCAGAGTTTGGTTAAGGTATGACTCTTGGAGTTACTTGAAGGGATGTCATATGTCGTGTCAAGACATTTGTGTACAATACATGGATATTTTGTGTGGAGCTTCCATGATTGGTAGGTTGAGGGGGAGATTTGATTAACCTCCTCACATTAGTTCAGTCTGGTGTTTAGCTGGCTGTTGACCTATGTCACATGGGTTCTGGGTGTTGTGTGACATATTTGCAAGGAAGGATTCATCTCTCTCATTCCTAAGGATGAATCTGATCTGGAAGGAGTTTCAAATCTGTTGAAGTGAGTAGAGTTTGTTCAGAGAAAATTCTATTTACTTGAGTCAAGGGTGGCAACCTAGATATCCCAACTCTTTGGTCTCTCAAAGAAAGTGCTTGCAAGAAGAAGATTTTAACACACGAGGAGTATGTCAAAGTATTCAAATAGTGAAAGTATCTTACAGGAAAATGGGAAGGATTTATATGTGTGACAAGTACAAGTATTTAATTGATTATCCTTGGAGTTCAAGATAACTGATGTTCTGAAAGATGAGGGAACATTCCTTCTTCTAGACCCAGTGAAGAATCACAGGAAGAGTGATGCTTTAGAGCTATCTCTTTGGTAACAGCTAGATCATTTGATCCTTGAAAAAGGTTTCTGGAAATGTGTTCAGACTTGAAGCTACAAGAAGAAGAAGACATCACAATCTTGATGATGGTTACTTGGATCAGTCTGGTTCTGATCTAGGCAAGGAAGTAAATTAGAGAAGGAGCTGAATTCAACAACTAGATGTTATAACATAATGTTGTGACATTTGGTTCAACCTCAGATTCTTAGTTGGTGAAGTGGCACATCAACTTAAGATAGGATGATCTACGAAGTTGAAGATTGGATACTTCAAAAAGATTGTCTCCCTGCAGCTCTTTGAAGTTGTTGGGTGGAGAAGATGCTACATGTTCCTGTCTTAGTGTATCTAAGCCTTTTATGATAACTTGTAGCTTGAAGTTCAAATTTCTATTGGAAGATCAGAATATCTTTGGGAGAAGTCTGATAAACATGGAGAAGTCAAAAGGTGGCATTTGATTTTTTTTGAGGATTCATGAGGGAGATAATCAAACAGTGGCATTTGGTATATCTCAGCAGTGGATTCAGAGAATCAAGATAATCAACATGTGGCAGCTGATTATTATCGAGAGAGCTTGACTCAGAGTATAGATGTTCTGACTCGTCGTGATGTTATGGTCAGAAGAAGGTTGACTTAGACCAAGGATGTCCTAACTTGTTCTGGTCTGAAGAAAGTCTGATTCAGAGTATGGATGCGTTCAACCAATATAGTTGAACAGAGGGTGAGCTCTTGAAGACATGAAGATGCGTCTTATGTTTTCCATTCATCAAGGGGTCTTATTTTCCTTGAATCAGAAGTTGTCTTGAAGGTCCAACTGAGTATTGAATGTGACCTACTTGTTTCCATGAGGAGAAGTGATTGTCCCTAACAGGGGGAGTATTGGTTTGTACAAAAAGTCTTCATCAAACTCGTAGGACATAAAGTGTGGCACTTTATTAACTATTGGGATGATGTGTTCAAGACTGAAGAGGACTACGTCTGATCGAATGTCATCACATTGGTAATAACATTGTTCCTAATTTCCTCTAAAACCACAGACAGGAGGAAAATTGGATGAAGTGTGGAGTATTATTAATAAACCCATGTGTGTACAGCTGTATGACTCAGAGGGAGTAACCATCCTCTTTGTGAAAATGGAATGGCTTCAAGCTGCTAATCTGAAAATAGCAGAATGTATGACGACATAGGATTTGAGCATGTTTTCATCTGCTAAGAAAACAGGGCTGCTGTGTCTCATTATGAAGCAGTTTAGTGAGCTGGAATGTTTAGGTGATAACTTGTCATCTAATAAAGGTATTATATAACTGATGTAGAGTGTAATATGCCAACGATGTTTCTTGGAAAAGGGATCCTAAGACAAAGGAGTAGTCTGTTCTAAAAGACAAGTGTCTGTTTTAAAAGGGCATCCTGACATGGTCAAAGGGTCAAACCCAAGGGTAGGTACCTGCATTAAAACCAGCCCTAGGGTACTGAAACTGTCAGAGTAAAGTACCAAGGTCGTTACTATCTATGCCAAAGTTGCATTATTTATGAAGACTCTCTCTATTCCTTCTCTGCATCAGAGGGTTTCAGCAATATGAAGTTTGTTAGCATCTGGGAAAATTGTGCATGGGTATGGATCTGTATGGGCAGTCTTTGTCAAATTCTGGCCAAAAAGGGGGAGAAAGATAGGGACCCAGACTCAGGCGAGACTCAGGTGAAAGCAACAGACGGCAATGTCCAGCGAGACTCAGGTGAAAGCAACATGATCCCTAAGTAAGTGACTTTGTTTGTGTCTTGTGTTCTGAGTTAAGAGGATAGTTGTGACTTGTGATCTGAGTTACATGATCACAAGTAATAATCTTGAGAAAAGAAATCCTCTTGGGGCATCGATGGAGTGGAGTTGCTCACAGTTGAAGATAGAGGTTTGTTGTTTGCTCAAAGGACATCAACCTCTACAAAAGAAGATGTTGGACAAGATGTTGTAACATCTCAACTGTGTTGTGGCCTGGTCCCAAAATACAACTTGCACTTATTTGTTTTAGCCAAAATTTGCCAAAGGGGGAGATTGTAAGTGCCCTGGCTGGAGAGTTGGCTTCATTTGTAAAACAAATAAGAAAGCAAGTTTACCTAGATTCCCTCTGTTGTTTTAATATGTGGTGTTGAAGAAGTTCAACATCTGGACCAACATGTTATGTAAGATGTCACAACATCAGCATATGACATCGCGCCTAAGTTATTTGTTGTGTTGAAGAAGTTCAACATCTGGGACAACATGTTAGCTGTAATGTCATGACATCTGACTTGACATCACGCCAACGGAATTGGTAATTCAGTTACAGTTCTAGTACTTAAATATTCTGAGAATATATGTGGCGTTTCTGATGGAGAAGCTGAAGATCAATCAAGAATCAATCAGAATATTTAAAGAAAATATTGTTTCTAAATATGGAGATATTTTAGGAACTAGAAGATTGAAGACCTTGATTATAGCAGAAGTTTGCTGCTGAGTTGTAACAGCAAGGAGAAAAGCTTGCTGAGTTTTTGAAGGCCCAAATCCAGTTGGGTAATAGGTTATAAATAGCAGATTGTAACCTAGGGTTTAGAAGCACACATAATGTAACATTAGGGGTGTTTAGTTAGGTAAACCTGTCGGTCTGTGGCAAGGTTACCATGTATGTAACTCGAAACCTGTAGGTAAGAGTTTGAGTGTTCTTGGATGAAGCTGTGAAGCAAGTCTAAGTATTTCTGCATTACTTCATATTCATTGTAATGTAGGAAACCAAGTGGGAGGACACTGCTTCTTGAGTAGGAGTAAGACTTCTGTTGTTGCGACAATAGGAATGGAAACTGGTAGGTTTCTATCTAGGAGTTCCTAGGTATAGGTTGCACTGGGTAGATGATTAAGTGAAGGATGGGAACTTTTGAAGTTTAGTCCTGAATTAATATTGCTGATAGTGGATCTTCTTCCTGGCTTAGTATGCCCCCAGAGTAGGTGTATTTCACCGAACTGGGTCAACAACTGATTTGTGTTTTTACCTTCAACACTTTATAATTCTGTCTGTTATATATCAAGGTAAAACTGTAATGGTGTAACAGATGATGTCTCAGAACATGTTAAGACATCGTGCTGATATCTATGTAGGAGAAACAGAACTGTGAAGGTTGTTTGTTCTATGCTGATTGTGTGCAACAGATGAACAGAACCATATACATAGTTGATCTATCATCTGCACCTTCAAAGTATATCTGCCACAGCCTGGATAAACTGTGCTTCTGTTTCTCTTCAGTACTGATACACAAAAATTGGGTATTTACCTTGCAGTGTATTGATTATGTCATATCAGATGTCTAGACATTGAGTATAACATCTGAATTCTGACATACACCAGAATTTCAGAGAGATCAATTGCAAGATAGAGGAGATGAACAAACCCTCAAAACCCCTTTACTCTCCAAAAAACCATAATTGTCCACTCCAAAAAACCAGAATTGTCCACAAAACCTCCATTTTTGAGCTTTGAAGTCCAAATCTTTGAATCTTTTAAACCTTGCAAGTTTTACCCAAACAAATCATCCAAATACTTCACATACATCATATTGAAGTTGTTCAAACACAAGAACAACTTCTGTAACATCATTATCACCATCTTCCAAGCTCAAAAATAGTACCTTGCAACTTGACTTGGTTGGAGTGATTCAAAAACTTTCAGCACAAAGTGAGGATTGACATAACTTCAAGAAGGTCCAAGGGAGCTCAATCAATCACCACTTTTCACCTGGAAACATCCATACATGCTCTAAATTTTTCACTTCAAGAGGTAAATTTTATAAAACTGTAATATCCTTATCCATACATCATTTGCTTTCGTTTTCAAAAGGATACAACAGGACAAATCAGAGAGAAGACTTAGCAAAAAGGTAGGACAGGGGATGACATGGGTGTCCGTGTCACACGACACGGCCCATGTCAATTTAGCTGGGTTGGAAACTTAGCAAAAAAGGCAGGACAAGGGCTGACACGGGTGCCCATGTCACACGACATAACCTGTGTCAATTCAGCTGGGTTGGAAACTTAGAAAAAAAGGCAGGACAGGGGCTAACACGGGTGCCCGTGTCACACGAAACCGCCCGTATCAATTTAGTTGGGACGAAAAATGTGCGAAGAGGCATGGAAAGATGCTAACACGGGTTCCCGTGTCCGGTGACACGACCCGTGTCAGCCTAGGCATTAAAAATCCTGATTTTTGAGATTTTTTTTATAATTTTGAATCATCAAGGGTATATTGGACATTTTAAATTGCTAGGAGATGACCTAACACTATAAAACTTTTTCTATACAAAACATCAAAAATATTTTTCTTAACCAATTAATCCCTTATTTTTAGAATTAAAAAATAATTAGACTTAGGTCTTATTTAATTTTCCTTTTAATTAAATTAACATAGATTTTTAGGTTTTTGTTTAAATTAATTAATTATTTCTCTAATTAAAGCCAATTAGTATTAAGTTAATTATCAAACCTTTTCCATAAAAAAACCATAAAATAATTTCTTTCCTCTTTACATTTTCTTGCGCATTTTACTATTTCGCATTACAAATTATGTAATTGTCAAAGCCTTGTAATAGTAATTAGGTTTCATTTTACTTGTCATCCCCATTTGTAAATTTGTATCCCCCATCCCCTAAAGTATTGTAATAGCGTAGTACATTTAAATTCCGTAATTTATCGCTTTCCATATTATTAATAGTAATTAGGGTTTGTATGGAAAGACCTTAAAATTAACCTTAGACAACCCTAATTCAAGATAAAATAATTGAATCCAACACACTTTGCACACATGCACCTTTAGGGTAACCCACACTTGTTGCCTCGGATGAAAACATTCATGTCCCTCGAATGTGAGATATTTTAACAAAGAACCTCGATAAAAAGATCGTAGTCCCTCAACGACCCTTCGATGTTGCCTTCAATAAACGATCTTAGACCCTTACAACAATTGCTAAACATCTTACAAGTTGCCTTCTATAACTGTACGATGACCCACGCCTGTCCCTTCACATCCAATGATAAGGATTTCTACTAACTAATGGTAGAATAGAACTATCTAGAGGAGGAGGAAAAGAACAAAGACTTTTTTTTGAGTAGGTAGAACGCTCATAGTTGCTTGCTCACAAACATTTCAAAACAAACATCTTTCAACACACCAACACTTTCTTGAAATATTTTCAAAGTCAACACTTTGTATGCATTCTTATAGAGACGAGAATCATTACAAAGTTTGCCCAACGACAAAACTTTTCAAAATATTTTCAAACAAACACATTCACAAAAGCATTTCAAAAGTGAGCTAGCAACTAAGAGACCGCAGATAACTACAGATGGAAAGGGTGCTAACACCTCCCCTTTTCATAACACACCCCCCAAACTCAAGAATATTCTCAAAATGTATTTCCTGTTCTTTTCACCCTTTCCTTTATTGGATAAAATAAAAGTTAGTGGTGACTCTTGCTATCCGCAACAATTACGATAAAACGCAAAACACCAAGTCATTTCTCCCACCGTATCACAGAACTGGAGACTCTACTGGGGAGAAAACTAAAAGTGGGGTTACCTTAAGAGCTAGATCACCTTTATTGCTTTACTTGTTTGATTTGTTTGCTTTACATTTATGGGTAATTCTTGGGTTTATTACTTGTAAATATCATATTCTTGGATTTAGGGCACATTAGATAAGTAGCAATAGATCGTGGAAACTGTACAACATAGACCGATATGGTTGAAGTGATGGCTATGTTGGTGTGACACATTTGTTGGTACTGGTGTCCCTTGTGTTGAATCAAGGAGAATACGGGGCCACTGTGTGGTGTCATGAAGCACTAACTGACCGTAGAACCTTAGTTGAACAACTTGGCCATTAGAAAGTAATGAGATAGTCGGATTTGGTGCAAAACTGAAGATTGGTTGATACTCGATACTACACTCAGTGAGATTGTACTTTCGTGATATTTTGGCCGCAAGAAAAGATTGATTATGCTGAAGCAATACCCGATGAAGAAAGATCAATGATATTGAGATTCCTTAGAACCTGATTACTTCTTTTAGGACAGGTTGAACCAACTAAATTTCAAGAGGGTACTTACCTATAAACCCCATGCAAGTCTAAACCTAAGTTCATTGTGTGATTTGTTTGTAATTAATTATCAATGACATCATAAACATCATGTCATAGCATTTTCACTAACCATTTCAAGGATCTACAGATTTATCTTTGTTCTGTTTTGTAGGATATGGGTTCCGGTCGTAGAAATACCATCCGAGTCTGCTTCATAAAAGTTCCTCCTCAACTTAAAGAGTTAGAATCAAGGGTTCCTGAGAATTATTTGTTCACAAAAAGACATGGTCGGCTTCTCAACTTGGTTACCTTAAGCTTTCAAGAAGAAATTATGTGTGTGCTCTTTAAGTTCTTTGATCCTATGCATCATTGCTTCACATTTCTAGATTACCAATTGGTGCCCATATTGGAAGAATTCTCTCAACTATTAGGAGTGCATTTTCTTGATCAAATACCATTCATCGGTTCAGAGGAAACTCCAAAGCTTGAAGTTATTGCCAAGGCCTTGCATTTGAAGAGATCCGACATTGTAGCTAATTGGGAAACAAGGAGTGGAGTCGAGGGTTTTCTAACCAAGTTTCTGTTAGAGAAGGCTCGACTTTTTTGGGAAGATATGGATTTTCAAGCTTTTGAAGATGTCTTGGCTCTTCTAATATATGGTTTGCTTTGTTCCCTAATTCGGACCAACTCATAGATGAGAATACTATCAAGGTTTTTCTTTCTCGTAACCCCGTGCCTACTTTGCTTGGGGACATTCTACATTGTCTTCACACTCACACTATAAGGAAGCGAGGAGCCTTTATGTGTTGCATAAAATTGTTGTCTAGGTGGTTTATTTCGCACTTTCCTTGATCAGTATTGAAGAATGAACAAGGGTTGACATAGTCTCAAAGGGTGATGTCACTTTCTCATTCGGATATTCGTTGGTGTTCTCGATCTCTAGAAGACATTACTATCATTGACCATTGTGGGGAGTTCCCTATTGTTCCACTCTTAGGCATTAGGAGAGGTATTACTTATAACCCTTCACTAGCTCTACGACAATTTGGCTATGCTCGAAGAGATGAACCTCATGACGCACTTATCCATGGTATTATGTTCGACTATGAGAATGATGTCCAAGGTTATCGTCGAAG
Organism: Vicia faba; assembly: GCA_948472305.1. NCBI lineage: Eukaryota > Viridiplantae > Streptophyta > Magnoliopsida > Fabales > Fabaceae > Vicia > Vicia faba. The sequence goes on from OX451740.1 coordinate 1,292,601,725, forward strand.
ATTTGTACGAGCTTGGGGCATGATAAACAGGGTTGATAGCAAGACTTTGGGGCATAAGAACTCCATCCCTCTTGATCCTTATCTCAAATGGGTACGAGCTCGTTCTCAAAGTCCCATGATGCCATATTATGATATTCTACCAATAGTTGTGAAGCCTGTTCCCGAAAGGGATGTTCCTCATACCATTCTCCATCCTAACATGCCTACCAAACTCGAAGAATTGCAAAGGTTATGGATTTAACTCAAGGGGGAATGAGACACATTTGAATCTCGATTATATGCAAGCAAGAAGAAAGTGTTAGAGCTCACAAGGCAACTTCATGAGGAGTAAATCCTGAATGCATACATTGCACCAAAGAGGATGCATCCGTGGGAGACTTGAGTCTTTTGTTTTAGGAGTCTATTTTGTTGTCTCCTTGAGACATTTTTGCTTTTTCATTGTAAGCCCAAGAGGCAGTTGTAATCTTTGAACTTATTAATATAATTGTTGCGTTTGTTTCCTTTTTGGAAAAAAAATTTAAATTCCTTAAGGTCCTTGAAAACATTGCATCCGCATAGCATGCATCATATCATAAGCATATTTTCTGATACAGGTTTCCTCATCTTTTTACTATTTATTGAAGTATAAGATGGCTCTAGAGAAAACCATCAAAGATCTATAAACTAAACACGCACAATTCTAAGAAACTCTCCTCAACTTAGCTAAAGGTCAGCACGAAATGATGGCACTTCTTGTCACCAAAAAGAAGACTAAGAAGAGGGTTGTTATTCTCAACATGGGAAGAAGGTTCAAGGGGTCTTCTCGACTGGATCAAATAGAAGAGGCTTCTTCTGAGGATGAAGAAAATCAAGAAGAGGAAGCTAGAAGCACTAAAGCTGGGGGTGGAAATAACCAAGCTACTGAGGACGAAGACAATTCCGAGGAGAAATACCCATCGGCGGATGATAAGTACAAACAACTCGAAAACCAACTTAAGGCTGTAGAGATCTAAACAATGTCTGGTTTGGACTTTGGAGACTTAGGTCCGGTCCATGGGGTGGTCAATCCCCACAAATTCAAGGTCTCTGTCTTTTCCAAATACGACGGGGTCTCCTATCCAAAGATGCATATGTGGTTTGATGTCTGCAAGATTCAATCGCACACCGCTAATAGAAAGTTATGGGTGCACTTTTTCCAAGAAAGCTTATCTAGAACACAGTTGAAATGGTTCTATCAACTTGAGGGGACTAATATCCACACCTGGGAGGATCTAGCTGCTTCCTTCTACAAACAATACCAATACAACGCTGATCTTGCACCAACTCGTGTGCAGTTGAAGAATATGACTATGAGTTAAAATGAAGGTTTTAAACAGTATGCTCAAAAGTGGAGGGACCTAGTTCAAAGGGTGCAGCCCCCATTGACTGATAGAGAATTAATGGACATGTTAATGGGCCCCTTGACTGGTCCATTCTTCAATTTGCTGATTAAGAGTTCATCATCTGGGTTTGCTGAATTCATTTTGACTGGCGAGCGAGTGGAAAGCGGAATCAAAAGTGGAAAGATCCTAATGGCCTCAACCTCTAATTTTGTAAATAAACCATTTATTGGTAAGAAGGAAACTAATGTTGTTTATGGAAAAAGGATTCGTTTCAAGAATGATCGTCATTAGTCGGTAGGAGCTGTATTGATTTCAAACCCTACCCCAGTTCAACGACCACAACAATCAAACAGTCAACAAAGGCCTGATGCCTTGAGGAGGCAGTTTACTAGAATTGACATGCCACTGTCTCAAGATTTAGAACATCTATTGAAGTCATATTTGGTAATGTTGCAAGATCCTCACCCTAATCCCAATACTTCCTCTCCCAAATATAATCTGAACGTGAAATGCGCCTATCATTCAAATAGTCTTGGACATGATACAAACATCTGTTGGGCGTTGAAGAACAAGATCCAAGATTTGATTGATAACAAAGGGATTGAGTTTGACCCTCCGTAGACCCCTAATGTGATTACCGCACCAATGCCTAGTCACAGTAAAGGTGTCAATGCAATTGACGATGTCCCCTTTGTTTTCTCAATCAGTGATTTGACTACTCCCTTATTCACTATTAAGAAGAATCTGTTAAGAGCCGATTTATTTCCTGGATGCCTTGAAAATTGTTACCATTATGCTTTCGAAGTTAATGGTTGTATGTGGTTGAAGAAAGGCATTCAATGCCTGATTGATAACCATGAAATTCTGTTCGAGAAAACTCCATCCGTGAAAAGTTTTCCTGAAAGTATACTTGAAGATGTTTCCACAATCACCATTTCAAATACTCCTATTAGGATCACCTCTAAAGGCCCTATAAGGATCTCTACTGAGCCAAGAGTGGCTCCCCTGATTATCACTACATCGGGCCAGTCCCTTATACCTCTGACAAAGTTGTGCCCTAGAACTATGGGGCAGAAGTTTATTATCATGGTGTCAAGCAAAAGCCATGGATTACTAAAAACAAAGAGCTTGAAATTACAAACATTGCTGGAACTAGTAAGGTCACTAGAACAGGAAGGATCTTCTCTCCGGAGATCTCTCCTCCAACAACTACTGTAACACTTGTTCGCATTCTTGCTGCTAGGCCAACTGCCAATGCCCGAGGTAAAGAGAAAATTACCGAGCCTGCCCTGATGGAGGCACCCCCAAAAGAAGTTACATTTGAATACCCACCTAGACAAGAGATGGAAGAAATCCTGAAGATCATCAGAAAAAAGTGACTGCAAAATAGTTGAGCAGCTGAGGCAGACACCCTCAAAGATATCCATGTTGTCCTTATTGTTATGCTCCAACGCACATGTCCAAGATTTGTTGAAATTCCTAAAGAATGCCCTTGTTCCACAAGAAACCACTGCTGATCAATTTGAGAATTGTGTAGCAAGCCTAACTGCTGACAATGGCTTGGGTTTTTATGATGCAGAGTTAACTCCGGCGAGGAAGAATCACAACAAAGCTCTGCACATCTCTATTGAATGTAAAGGCACCACTCTGGCGCATGTGTTAGTAGATACTAGGTCCTCCCTAAATGTTTTACCCAAAGGTGATTTGGATGGATTGGACTGTGAAGGGATGGTGCTGAAACCCAACGATATTGTAGTAAGAGCCTTTGATGGGTCAAAGAGGATGGCCCATGGAGAGGTTGATCTTCCGATCAAGGTGGGATCTCAAGTCTTCAACTCTACATTTTATGTAATAGATATTCGCCCGACCTATTCTTGCTTGCTAGGATGCCCATGGATTCATGTGGAAGGTTCGGTTACCTCTACATTACATCAAAAGCTGAAATACCCAGTGAAAGGGAAGATTGTCACAGTCTGTGGAGAGGAAGAATTCATGTTCAGTCATTTGAATTCTTTCAAATACATTGAAATGGATGGTGAATTCATTGAAACTCCTTGTCAAGCATTTGAAATAATCCCTCCAACGATTGCTTTTGCTAAAGCTATGCATTCTACCCCAATAATGGCCTCCCTGAAGGACACTCGGGTTGTTGTAGAAGATGGAGGTTACACCATCTAGGGATAACTTCCCGACATTCCCTATAAATCTAACAAATTTAGGTTGGGTTTTACTTCAAAGGATCAGAAAGAGGTTCAACATGCTCGTGCTGGTGGACCACCTCTCCGTATTAGCAACAATGAAGTCAATGCACTGGAAGACACTAATAGAAATGATGACTTAGACGACTGAATATTCCCAACTACTGAAGGCTGACTCAACAACTGGAGGGCCAAAGACTTCATCTCAATATCCTTCAGCCATGAGTAATTGCTATTTCCTGTTTTTATTGCTTTAAGAAATTTGTCTATATAATTTCCTTCAAAACAATGACTTTAGACCATGTGCCTTTCCCGGGGCACAATGGTCCATTTGTTAAGGGTTTGTTATTTATATCATATGCTCATTTAATGAAAACATTGGATGATTTTTCATTCAAATTTTGCGCTCCTTGTCTTTCTTTTATTTTACTGCATTTTCAAATATCCATGTGACCTTACATGCACACACACATTTACAGATCCACAGCCACTCCGGATCTCATTGAAAACAACTCTGCTATTGCCATCTATGACTTCAAAAATACAATCTATCAAGCCGAATACGAAGGTGAGAAAGATTGTGAGATACCTGGAGAACTCGCCAGACTTCTGATACAGGAGAAAAAGGCCATCCAACCGCACGAAGAACCGGTGGAAGTGATAAACCTGGGTACTGAGGAAGATAGGAAGGAAGTCAAGATTGAAGCCAAACTAGAAGATAGGGTCAAGAGCATATTAGTTCAAATGTTGCACGAATATGTTAAAGTCTTTGCCTGGTCATACGAAGACATGCCATGGCTCGATACTAATATCGTGGTTCATCGTCTACCAATGAAAGAGGGTTGTTCTCCGATCAAACAAAAGGTTCGTCGCATGCGTCCTGATATGTGTGAGAAGATCAAGACTGGGGTAATGAAACAGTTCAATGCAGGTTTCTTGGCAGTAATGTCGTATCCCCAATGGGATGCAAATGTTGTTCCAGTGCCGAAGAAATATGATAAGGTCCGTATGTGTGTAGACTACATGGATTTAAATAGGGAAATCTTTAAAACAGGTTTGGGGTAGGATGTGGGCGACTTGGGAAATCTTTTTGAAACATCGGTATCGTCTTAACACCATAAGCTCCATGATTATAGGAATCAATCCCGATACCCCATATGCCATGGTGTTAATTATCATCCCAGAATAAGTCTTTTAGTAGTTTATCCTAGCGGTCAACTCCGGCTTAAGCATGCTCTACGTAGGGGACCGATGGAAATAAGTGAATGATCCTTCTTTTTTGTGCTTTTGAAAAGGCGAACTACAACACTGGGCTAGGTGACCCTCACACAATCATTTAACCTAAACTATTGTAAAAACTTGCAAAAAGAATAATGAGAAAAAGTTTGCCCATTGTTGGTTCGTTCAGAGGTATCTGGTGCTGGACTTGGCAGGGCGGATTACGATCCGATCCCCTACAACTGCAATTGGGTCTAGAAAATGGGTTACACCAACTTATGTACCAGAACCCCATGCTTGAGATCAGGGTCACTAACTGGTTACTCTACTATGAGTATGTAAGGATAACAGGCTTAATGTGATTGCACCTGAATGAAAGAGGATTCAAAAGAAATGAAAAGCTAGGCCTAGGTATAGTGGCATGATATGGATTGGTTTGTATAGGAACGAAGTTTATGTCCGTCCGCAGAAAGTGTTGTTACGATACCCTTGGTTCATTCAGTTAGTACCTATCAAATGCATTCTGTTTTGAACTTAGAAGCCGTTTTAGCCTAAATCGTTTGTTGATGATGTTTTTCTTTTATGAGCAATACAGAGTTTTTGCTTGAGGACAAGCAAAGGTTTAAGTATGGGAGAATTTGATAACACTAAAACACACTGCATATTTGAATCAGACTGCACATGTTTGTTAGGGTTTTTGTTTCCATTTTCTTGTGTAATGCTTGTTTTTGTTTTGTTTTTAGGTACTTTGATTATCTAGAGCCCCTCTTGAAGAAATGAAAAAAAACGAGCAAGAAATCAAGTTTTTGAACAAATTGTACACATGGCGGGCGCCACCCTTGTTAAATGGTGTCCCGCCCAAAAGGAGTTGTGGGGCACCTTGGTAATTCCATGGAGTATGGTTCTTCTATAAATAGGAGGTTCTATTTTCTTTTTCTTTTCATCCAAGCTTAGTTACAAACTTAAGCCATATACTGTCAGATTTTATAAGTGATAATCCCTTCACATTGAAGAGTTATCACACCATTGATAGAGTCTGTAATCGAGTTTGGAGCACTTTGGTAGAATTTAATCCTGCTGCCATTTTCATTTCCAGTCGCATTTATTTCCAATTGTACCTGATTTAAAGCCTCAGACTTGGAGCGGGTTTTTATTTACAAGTCTCGCTTTACTTTATTTATTTCATCGCACTCGCTTTACTTTATTTATTTCATCAAAATCACTTTACTTTATTTATTTCATCGCACTCGCTTTACTTGTTTATTTACTTGTCTTGCACTTATTTACTTGCTTTATTTACTTGTCTTTTAAAGCCTTTTTACTTTAAGAATCTACTTTAACATGATCTATTTTAACATGTATGTTTACGTTTTCATGTCTGGCTAAATTTTAAAGGTTAGAATGTAAGGATCATAGTTAAAGTAATGTTCTATATAATGTGTCTGTAGAAATACTTAAGGGCTATTTTGGTTTTTAACACAAGTTTTCTGCACTTAATTTTTGTTGGGTAAGATCGAAAGCCATCCAACCTTCAGTTAAACTTGGGTAGTCTCATATGTTTAAAGGAAGCGAAAGAGATTTGATCAATTAAGTAGGAATCTTTTAACATTTCTAGAAAAACGATTTCAAAACTCTTTTCAGACGTGTTTATGGGTTTAAAGGTCTAGTCCTCTTTTGGTTAGAAGTTCCAAGTCAAAATTACTTTTCAACTAAGTCAAGAAACTATATTTCTTAAAAATAGGTTTATTAATTTAACACAATGCATGCCTTTTTATAAGTGACAATAAGAGGGATTGATTAAAGAATAAACTCGGTTCTGAATATCCAAAAGCGACAGTTCTTGTTAAATTAGTTCTTTTCATGAGTAGAAAATATTGCCCTAAAAGTAGTTCTATTTAGAAGCATTTGGAATATTATCAGTCTGTGAATTATATTCAAGCCTGTTATTTTTATCTGAATTTTTATCTTCGTACTTTACTTTCACTGTGTACTCATAAACCCCTGAATTGTTTTACCTTAGATAAACATCATAACAACAGAAATCAATAGATTGCTGTTTGGTCTCTGTGGGATCGATAATCTTTTATATTACTCTGACGCGTTTCATATACTTGCGAAAACCATGCATCACACAGATGAGTGTCAAAAGAAGACACAAACAGGTACCAAAGAAATGTTTAACACAGACGGGTGTTTAAGACGATGTAGGTTGACACAGACGAGTGTTTGGAGAGCTAACACAGACGAGTGTTGGTAGCCGACGTAGACGAGTGTTAGAAGACTGAATTATTTTTAAGACAGGAACTGCCTACTAGATGATAATTGGGTTTAGACTTGATTGTCAGATGGGAACTGACTAACAGACGAGAACTGGGTTTATATGACAAGGTGTAGTAATTTTGCTAGGCATTGTAAAGGTGAAGCTCACCAACTGGGGATTTGGTAGTGATATCCTCTTATGGGGATGTGTTATTGTCTTTGAATGATTAAGGTCTTTTGTGTAAGGTAACTGGCCTGGATTATGCTTCGTATGCATGTTTGAATTTCTTTTTCTGCAGAGATCCATTCTGATGGATCAACTATGCGCTTTTGAGGATGCAATGTTATGCAATGATAACTATATGCAATACACAGAAATAAACTTCATGAGGATAAGCGAAGGCTCGTTGGGAACTGTTTCTCATCACCGGGGATGCCTATACATATCAGTGCTGGAAACCTACGGTACTAAAGATTGCTGGGGATACTGATAAAAATTCACAGGGGAGCCCATTATACCGAAGATTATTGGTGACTCTACAGGAGATTGAATTGCTGATGAAGCGAGTTTTCAGGTAAGCCACTGAATTCTGAATTGTATTGTTGGGGGAATAGATAATCTGGTGCAACTTCTCTACATCATGAACCGCTGCAAGGATGATATAACTGAATATGTCGAGGAATGAATACTAAAAACCGTGTGGATCTCTTCGAATGCATGCCCAAAGTTTACGCCACACTGGGGAATTACCTCTTGAATCACTTGGAGATAAAATATGGGCATGGACCTACGAATTCCCTAGTTTAACTCTACAGATTCCCCAGTTTGCTCCACTAGGATGTGCACTTGTGCGCGCTAGTCAAACGACGACTCTGAACTTTCTAAATTCACTTGGGGAATCAGGTTTAGAATTATCTATAGCAGATGAAAGAGGCTTTGTGCATCGGATAGGTTAGGGTGACCACTATGATGCTTATAGCTTGATTATAGTCATCTCATGCAACATAATTGGCTTGAACAACTTTGCGAGTACGGATACAAAATGCCCCTGTCTGTGGGATTTTTGAAAGAACTGTGCCGAATAGAATACTAGAATATCCGTGGCACCATAGGATATGAGGTGGCCTGCCCGAATCTCTTGAATCACGAAATAAACTGCTCTTGATTACAGATTTCTTAGAGAGATTTGCTGAATCTCGACGTAACTTCCCCCAGTTGAATGAATTTTGAATTGATTTCTCGATGTAATAGCCCTTGATCGACGACAACTTGAAGAGGTTTATCAACGTGATAGCCTCTGATTGATAACTTGACGAGATTTATCGATGTGATAGCCTCTAGTTGAGTACAACTCGAAGAGATTTATCAACGTGATAGCCTCTGATTGGGTATAGCTTTGAGGGAATGCCCCGGATTTGGATGAGCTTAGAGAGATCGAATATCGACTTGATTGCCCCGGATTGGCGAAATCTGCTACCTTCATCCCTAAAGGGTACTCAGACTGTGAAGCACCAAGATGCTTTCTTTTGACATAATCATTGGTTAACATGCCCCTGGATAAGTCATTTCTCTTGTGACAGCTGACTCTTGCTTCAACAGAGTATTCAAGCCTCTCTTTTGTGACAAGATTGAGCTCTTTACTGATTGTTCATTGTGTAAAATTACTTGATGTCAATGAGTTGTTTTGTATGCAGAAGAATGTTTATTATGAGAATGATAATTCTAGTGCAACACATATGTAAGTCTTGAAGTTTGAAATAACTTTGAATGACATGATGTCACAACTCTGTTGTGAACGAGTCACTAGATAGAGAGCAACATTTGAAAATTATAATTTTATGAAATATAATGCAAGCTAATGATGTCAACACAGATATTCAAACATACCTCTTAGGAGTCAGTTAAATGCTATCTCCTTGTAGCACGTTTTCGAATTGACCCATGCTTCAGTTAGGACTTTTAGGGGTTGTAACGTGGCCTGGTTCACGGTTTTAGAAAAAAGGATTTTAGGCTCAAAATTATTTGGTGCCCACCCATTCTCCATGATGTTCTCCATTCCTATGTTTAGTTGACCCGATACAAGCATTCATCTCTCGAGAAGAGTTTGTGATGGTTGAGGAACCATTGAGGCCTTTTGTACACAACCGTCACTAACTTCTGATTTTGGTGTTTGATCACACAACCTTATTCTCTCAATAGGGATTTTTATTGTTAATACTTTTCTCGCATTTTAGGATTTTTTCAATTTCTTTCTTGATTTTGCCTAGATAAATTCTTTTGAATTTCGATTTGAAAGTCAAACGGGATGCCCCATCTTTTGCCTAAGCGACTTATTTTCACGTTTCGACTTAGCAGGATTTTTGTTTCTTTCTTATTCAATACTTTCCATTTTGAACTAGTCGTTGATCTTTACTTTGTTTTCGATTTGTTGGAAGTGGTTGTGACTGTCCAAGTCTTTAGTAGATGAGAGATATTCATTGTTGTATCGTCATTTGTTAACCTCCTGATGTGAGAGAGATACCCATTGGGATATCATTAATTGATGCACGTTGCTGATAGATGAGGGTTAACCATTGTGGTTCTGACTTTCCTCAACCTTTTGATGGATAACCATTGTTGTATCCTTAATTGCGCACTCTTGATGGGTTCTGAACGCTTGATCAGATTAACTGAACACTACCCACCCCAGGGTTAAAATGAGGGGTTTTTCTGAACAGAAAAGAAACCCCTACTTCGAAGGCTCAGATGGGTTAACGAGATTCTATCTCCCTTATATCTCCGGTGTTTAGGAATATAAACCAGGTTTATACATCGTCAGCAGGGTCTTACTCAAAATCATACCAACCAGAGATTTTTTGCTTTTTTAGATTATCGTCATCCTCCCTCCAATCTTTAACTAAGCATAAGACTTGGAAACTTGGCATCAATATGAAATTAAAACATTTAAAGAGTGATAACAAATGGATGAATAAAAACGAAAAGAAGACTTCAAGACAAGCATACTTATTGCATTAAGATTTTCATTCAAAAATAGACAAGTTTTTACATGCAAGTAATGTTTAAACAGACAAGCAAGAATGCAAATGAAAATGCAATAAAGAAACCAATGATTGCCATCATTAAGGAGACTTGACTCCGTATGTACTTCTTGATTCTGACGACTTTCTATAGTCTTTGTGCTTAAATGGGCGAGAGAACTCCCCTTCAGATCTTATGTGAACACAATAGTCTCTGGATTGATTCCATCTCGAACCTTGTCTCTAGATTACATACCATCTTCAATCGAATGGCCAGGTGCTCCAGAATAATATGCATAGAAGATTTTCTCAGGAGACCGAATGAATTCTTAATCAAATGAATTGGTATACTGCATCACCAAGCGTCTTATGCCACAAAGAAACAATACAATTCGTCTTCTATCAAACCAGAAGCCGCGTCTAGCTTGTGAGAAAGAGTCTTAGCGTTGGCCAAATGGGAATTGGACCTTTGGAAGAGACGTCAGACATGTACTGGACTTTGTACTTCAACCCCTTTACAGTCTTCAATATCAAAACTGGGTGTCCCATAATAGAGGATACATCTAGCATGTGTATCGCTATCAAAAGAGATGTTTGTGGGAGGAGGACCTCAAAGATCAGAGTATTATTAATTGAACTCCACTAGGCGAGGAAATAACAGGATGTGATGCACTCAGATCGCATCAACATGCATTGTCTTTGCTTAAAAGCTTTTCCCCATGTATTCACTTGGGGAATAAAGACTGGTTGCTGTCGAACAAATCATGGAATGCAAAGTTATGGAGAATGCCCATGATTGAATAGTCGGATGCCCCGACATGGTAACCACATCTAACGTTGGTATCATGATTTAGAAGGGAATTTATAGACAGTACCGAAGTACAGGGTCTAACTCACTAAATATCAAATAAGTGTGGGAACCAATGAGAATGAAACACTGATATTCCATAACTGATCTATGAACATGTGACAGCAAGATATCCAAATCTGTAACTCTGAAGAGAGCACCAGGTCTGAATAAGAATCTCCAATCCTTGAATACCTATTATGGATGCATGAATATGCATGGCGTGCATGAATGGATGCCATGGCATATTCCTTCATTTCTAAGGAACTTACATGCTTTGGATTTTGATTTTACGCAAGTAAGGGATGGAAAAGTTCAACATAAGGATTACAAATATGATTCCCTAGAAATAACAGAACATGTATGTTAAGCATATGGTTAACCATGTTATTGATGCAATGACATGGGATCAAATGGGATCAAAGTTCCATCATTTCTGAATATGATTGTTGCAATGTTTCTGAATTATATGAATATCACCAGATCCGAGGTCTGACATAGCTTCTGCACATACAAGAACCAATTACCATGTAGATCTTCCATTGTACGAGATCAAGTCTTCTGGAATAGCGAATACTGTTGATAATTTTCTGAACATGTTGGGAATATCAAGATCAAAGGTCCGAATGAACCTCTAAATAAACAAGTCAAGAAATCAGAAAATAAATCTGAGAACCCCATAGTCACCAATAAAACACCATATGAACATAGTCACCAACGGTACCTGCTATAATAGTTCTCGCCCCACTCACGAGTAAAGACTAGGTCTGGGTAAAGTCAATGGTAACTCAAAATCGCGGGTTCTCTTGAGAGTACTATCTGTAGCGGTAGAAATGTTAAATACTAAGCCATTGGATTGACTAGACTTATACAGATCAAAAAATAAAAATCTCTACCGCGCTTTATTGTTTCCAAAGGAATGGGAAAAGAGCGAGTAACCCAAAAAAGAGGGGGAAAGATTCTAGGTAAGGGGGTTGGTTATGCAAAGTGAAGGTATTAGCACCCTAAACATCTACGGTACTCTGCAGAAACCTCTTTGTAAAATCTGTATATTTTGGCTATAAAATGTTGTATAAAAATAGATGGTGGAGCTGAGAAAAGAAATATTTTTAGAATTTTTTCACCCGCCGCGGTTGTGAAACTTTAGTGCCTACGTACCACCTTTCATGCAATAGGGGATCAGGGTAAAAGTAGTTCACCTTTAAAAGTTTTAAAACACAAATGTGTTGGTTAATTTTATGAGATAAGACATCATTGTCATTGTCTGTGTGGAAAACATACTTACTACCCACAATCATGAGAAAGGAGAATTTACATCATCTCAAAGTGGAGGATATGGCTTGGATTTTAAAATCAACAATGCCTCACTCAACACCCAAGTGGAAAATATCTCTCTTCACTACATATTGTAGAAGTATAGTTGTTTGCATCACTACAAGGATTGACAAGAGTCTAATCTTTTGAGAAAAGTTTTTAAGATAAGAGCCAAAATGGCAAAATGGTTTGGATGAGATTGATTGACTTTTAGTCTTCTCACAAAAATGTCAAGGTATTATTAAGTTGTTTGGAGTTTACTTATGAAAATGTTTTTTTGAAAATGCATGGACATAAGTCCAAGTTTATTATGAAAATGGTTCAAGTTAAAAAACAAGAAGAGTTTTCAAAAGGAGGGAGACGATTTTTTTGAAATTTAAGAAGATGGGAGGAGAAGAAGAGGCTATCCTAAAGCATAAGGTAAAAGCTAGGGATAAGAACCATCTAACTAACAAGAAGCCAATACTTGACATTATGAGTCAAGATAGAATTCCCATTCTTTGGATTGAAACCAAACAAGCAAAGATACTAGACCTCTTGTGAGAACTAAACTTCAAGTGTATTAAGTCTTCATAAAAAATTGGGCAGAGTAACGGCTGTATACGGGTGAATTCCAGATTACAAACAAAGGATGTAATCACAATAACCTGCACACAAAACAAACAAACAACTCAATGTCTTGAGGTAAACCTCAAGAACTCCAGACAAAATATCAATTAAGGTCATAAGTTCTCCAACATAGGCCCAGGTTTTTAATCCTAAGTCCAAGAAGTCCAATACTCCATAATGTCAAGGATAGTAACCAAATAGTCCAAGTATCATTAATGTTTTTTATGGTTCATGTTGATTATTAGGTGTCTTAGAATAGAAAAGAAAAGGCTCAAGTGAGCAAAATAAAAATGACATGAAATGTAATACTTAAAGTAAATGGTAATAAAGCATAAAAACTAAAAGGGAATAAAGTAATTTTTTTTAATAATTAGTGGTTAGTTAGATGGCCATCTTAAAACTTGCATTTGGAACTTATTAGAGGATTGGTAGAACCAAAGCCTCCACACAACAAGTTGAATTTTCTTTTTGTTAAGTATATCATCCATTTGGAATCCTCAAAAGTACCATTTAATGATCAACAATGTTTAAGTGATCCGCGTTAACCAAAAGTGTTGTAGATCCATTAGAGGATTGGTAGAACCAAAGCCTCCATCCAATAAATCTCAAGGTTATTGGATCAAAGAGATAAAATTAACATACTTGGGCTTGCAAACATAGGTTTGAGCCACGAATGATCATTTATTAGAACCGGGACAAAATTTAGCGCTATGTTAAGCAATCGTAAGTGGACTTATATAGAAGTCACACCTATTTTAAGGCCGGTCAATAGCAATTTATGCACCATTTGTTTTGAGACATGATATAGAGATCATGCTCCAATGATACTTAGTGCAATGAGAAAGGGATGAGATGAAAAGGGATGGGAAAAAAATATACAAACCACATTTGAATTAAATTTAAATCAAACTATTATTAAAATCATTCATCCATTTTTGTGTAGTTAGACTCAACACCATGGATCCAATGATGTTAACAAAGTTCATGACCAAAAATTTAATCCAAGATCATCCAGAAAATAATCACAAAATAATATTGCATTTAATATATACTTAAAAAAGGGTGTTAAAAATGTTTAAAAATAGATATAAAAGAGAAAAATATCAACTATATTCAAATTAATCAAGAAAATAAAAGTAAGACTATAGAAAAATCAGAAATGAACTAAAATAATTTTTATAAAATTTTTGGTAATTTTAAAAAGTCAGAAATTATTTTTAAAATTAAAAGAAATGAGTAAAATAAACCAAAAAATGATAAAAAATAACAAATTCAGAAATAAAAAATAAACGAGGTCACCAATATTTGTCACAATATCATTGGAACATTCCATAATTTTTTCAGAATTTAAAAATGCATAAAAGTGTTTTTAAACATTTAAAACAAATAAAATAAAGTAGAAATTTATAAAAAATATCAAAACACAAAATAAAATTATGAAAAAATAAAAATCGGAAACAGAAAAATCAAAAATATTTTTCATAATTTTTTCAAATTTTTTTGACTAAAAATGAATTTTCCTATGATTTTTTGAAATTTAAAACAATTAAATATAAAACTCAGAAAAGAAAAATAAAGTCAAAAATATGTGGACCATTGGATGAGAAGCAAAACGCGTTAGTAATCAAATCCAAGGGATCTGGCGCATTGTGCATATCATGGTCATTAGTGAATAAAGCACTGAATCAAATGTAAATCAGAAATTCAAAAAATCCAAATGGCATTGTTTCATTGGTTGAAGGATGACACGTTGGTCATCTTCAACCTCCATCCAGTCCCAAAACCAGGTTGCTCAATCTGTAAAATTAGAGCACGAGACTTGTGCCATTCGCTTCGTCTCTTCAAGACAAAGAATACCACACCTTCGCAATAAATTTATATAAAATGTAGCTCAAGCAATTTGGAAAGAAAGTTTTGAAAAGAGATTGGAAATTTCATGGTCAAAACAAGTTTCCAGATAAAAGTAAGTGTTGTAACTAGAACCAGGGCAATGAGAGCATCACAATGATATCAAAGTTTTGAAGAATTGATGAAGGAATCTACCTATTGAAGTTGAGTTGCAGAGCTCTGAAACTGGACTTCTATGGAGCAATATAGGGCACGATTCTTGAATGTAATTATATGGTTAGCTTCAGGGAAGATCAAGGAAGGTAAATTGATGGAAAGATTGGATTGAAAAAGGCTTGAAAAAAGATTTCGAAATTGCAGAATTACGAGTTACGAAACAAGTTTGGCAGGGTGATTTTGGCTATCCAAGCTTGAGAAAATGAATGGGGGATGACCCTCTATTTATAGGGAATCAAATGGGATGTTCAAGCGTATGAAATGATGAAGTTTGGAGGGAAATCGTTTGAACCTGATGCACGAGCAAAGTGTGATATGATTTCCATCAAAACTCATCCAATCCTTGCGTTTTAAGGCTCTAATCCACTTTGGAAACTTGGTTAAACATGTTTAGATCACAAACGCGTGCTAATTTGATGTTTAGAGGCCAAATCATGAATTTCAAATTCTGACTTATGAAGAAACTTCAATTCCAAGTTACCAAGTTCAATCCAATGGCATTCTCAACTAAAGGGGTCTTAAGGCATGACTCTTGATGCTTTAGAATGATGAGGTTACAAGCTTTGTAATGGAAAAAGAATGGAATCAAATGGATACTTGAGATGAAAGTTGCATTGAGTCAAAGTTGGGGGAAAAAGTTGACTTTCCATACTTAGAAATATTTCAAATTTTTCTTCAAAAGTGACCTATAATGTTTTGCATCTAAACATGTCTTCCACTTGAAATTTTCTCTTGACCAAAATATATGGTATGAAATAGACCTCTTGAATAAAATTTTGAAACTTTAACCATTCGAAATCTCCAAAAATTGAGGGAGTTATGAGGTGTTAAAGTTGGCAAAAAATCATGAAATGACCTATAATCTTTTGTATCCTTAGGGCATCTTCCATCCATTTTCTCACTTTACACATAAAATAAGGCATAAATTTCACATACTAAAGATAATTGTGGAAAAAGAATGGGCTCAATGTGATAAACATTTACCAAGTTATGATCATTTGAAGTCACACATGAGAAATTGGGGGTTCATCTGGAGGACTTGTAATCTTTCTTCATCATCAAGTTTCTTCTACATGAAAACTCCTTGAAACTTTTGAAGTGATTTTCTAATAACATTTTAAAGAGAAGGATGTCTTTAGAATCACTCAAAAATACCAAAAGATGAGCAAGATATGCTTCTTTGAAGTTCAAAACCCTAGCTCCTAGATCAAGAAAATGCTTTGAGGAACTTTGACAATTATGAACAAAATTCTTGTACCAATACCCTTGCTTTGTAAATAGAAGTTGTTGAGGATGAAAATGAGAAATCATAGACACCAAAAACACTTCCATATCTTGAGAATTGAGATAAATATGCACTTGTAACCAATGGGAACAAAGCCTTGTCCAAGCATGACAACTTCTTCAATCAACCCTTTGTACTTTTGAATCAAATTTGATAACCTTGAAATATGGTGAACCAAAATAACCTTGCCATTCCATTTCTTACAAAACAAATCCAATGGTGAGGTTTGAAATTCTCAAGCTTTATTGACTATGGAATGGAAATAAACTCATGAACCCATGGAGTAACTTACTAAATCTCATTGCCTTTACCTACATTAGTAACAATCAAGACAAACCAACATTGCATTTTATTAATTAAAAGGAAAAATCAAGACAAAATATTCATGACCACAAAAGGAAACAAGTCAAGGTGCTTGGTGATTCCTCAAAGAGCAAAGCTAAAGGTAGGGAGGAGGACCAAAAGCGCTAATGTGATCTTGTTGTGATTGAATCAATATGGTATGATGAAGGGGTATTAGGGGGAAAAATTGGGGTATAACAGTTTCCCTTATTTAAGTTTCTTCTATTCAGAGATACGAAGGTTAAAAATCTTCGTGTCGACGCGATCGAAGATACTTAAATATAAAACAAACCCTATTTTTGGCCCTAAGATGCCATGTAATGCTTATGAATATGAGTGCACATGGACAACTCCAAAGGGACGCAAAACACCACTGGGGATGTAACAAAATAAAGAAACAAGAGAGCAACCCGACCAGAAAAATAAATCAGTGGTGAATTAAAAGACCTGACTTATAGAGGATGGTAAAATGGTCAAAGGATAAACCAAATCCCACTGAAGGCGAAACTACCAATGTTCACTGAAGGTAGAAGGAAAATAAATAACAACACGGACGTTCACTAAAGGTAGAAGGAAAAGAAATATCATAACATCGCCGCTCACTAACGATGAACTACCAACATTCACTGAGGGTTGAAAAAAGATAACAATCACAAACTTTCACTGAAGGTGACCTACCAACTTTCACTGAAGGTAGAGAGAAAATATATCATAACACCGCCGTTCACTGAGGATGAACTACCAACGTTCACTGAAGGTAGCAAAAAGATAACAATCATCAACGTTCACTGCCGATGACCTACCAACTTTCACTGAAGGTAGAGATAAAATATATCATAACACCACCGTTCACTGACGATGAACTACCAACAATCACTGATGGTAGAAAAAAGATAACAATCATCAACGTTCACTGCTAATGACCTACCAACTTTCACTGAAGGTAGATAGAATATATATCATAACACCGCCATTCACTGATGATGAACTACCAACATTCAATGAGGGTAGAAAAAAGATAACAATCATCGGCGTTCACTGCCGATAACCTACCAACTTTCACTGAAGTAGAGAGAAAATATATCATAACACCGCCGTTCACTGTCGATGAACTACCAACGTTCATTGAGGGTAGTAAAAAGATAACAATCATCGACGTTCACTGCTGATGATCTACCAACTTTCACTGAAGGTAGATAGAAAATATATCATAGCACCATCGTTCACTAACAATGAACTACCAACGTTCACTGCCGATGACCTACCAACTTTCACGGAAGGTAGAGAGAAAATATATCATAACACCGCCGTTCACTGACGATGAACTACCAATGTTCACTGAGGGTAGAAAAAATATAACAATCATCGACGTTCACTGCCGATGACCTACCAACTTTCACTGAAGGTAGAGAGAAAATATATCATAACACCGCCGTTCATTGACGATGAACAACCAACGTTCACTGAGGGTAGAAAAAAGATAACAATCATCAACGTTCACTGCCGATGACCTACAAACTTTCACTGAAGGTAGAGAGAAAATATATCATAACACCGCCGTTCACTGACAATGAACTACCAATATTCACTGAGGGTAGCAAAAAGATAAAAATCATCAACGTTCACTGCCGATGACCTACCAACTTTCACTGAAGGTAGAGAGAAAATATATCATAACACCGCCGTTCACTGACGATGAACTACCAACATTCACTGAGGGTAGCAAAAAGATAACAAGTTTCCCAAAAATTCAGGCATTTCACCTAGAACGAGTCTCAACTTCTTCTTTAACCAAGGCACTTCGCCTGGAAAGGGTAATATATAAGTTGTCTCAAATAAAGAGACTACCACTTGTAAAGATTTCAAATGAAATGTCTCTGCGATATTGAAAGTCTTGCCATTCACTGGAGTAATTTGGCAACAGACTGCAAACTATCCATTCATAAAGAAGATAGTAAAAAAGGTTACGTCGAATTTTATAGGGAAGTACAGGTTGCTCAAATAAATAGACCTGCTACTTGTTGTTATAGGAAGGATTGTAAAAAAATGATTTTTGGGGAGAGAAAAATGACTTCCTGGGGAAATTCCAATATATTCCTACTTGAGGAGATAAAGGTTTTCTCGTGCAAAATAAATGCACATTCTCAAACCAATGCTCGAAGCTTGTAGAAATCCAAAGTAATAATATTGTCGAGGATAAAATATTCAAACCAGAAATAAACTGGAATGAGACAGTCGTCCGAAATAATTCCTTTGAGAAATAAACTCAAGAGGGAAACCCAAATCATCCATACAAAGAGCTATTCAAGAAGGCTAAAGCAAAAATCTTCCACGAGGGATAAATCAGTGGGGAAATTAAAAGAATATACACTTTCTGCTTAAGGCCAACATTCTATTGGAGAGAGGACAGCGTAACTCTGCAAAACAGGGTGATATGTCAACAAAATATTAACGAATGTGAATGAGAAATGATTTGCCCATTTTAGCTATGCATGATGTATGTATGAACGTATGAGTATTATCGTGCGTATGCTGACAAAATATATATACAACACTGGGAGTAACCGGGCAAAACCAACTCGGGCACAATCAACACTCGACTAAATTACATCCAAGATGAACAATCCAAGAAAAAGTAAGCACCAACCGAGGAAACAAAAAACTAATGCCTAGTTTAACTTTACTGGGGAGAAACGTAATTCGGAAGTAAACAAAACATAGCGACCAAACAATATAGATGCAGAGATATAACATCCT
This sequence comes from Vicia faba, assembly GCA_948472305.1. Lineage (NCBI taxonomy): Eukaryota > Viridiplantae > Streptophyta > Magnoliopsida > Fabales > Fabaceae > Vicia > Vicia faba. Next base: position 1,292,620,997 of record OX451740.1, read on the forward strand.
TCTCTAGGCTTTACCAGGGAATATCACTCAGACTTCAACGGGGGATCAAATATTTTCGAAAGTAATGCCTCTACTCAGGATTTGAAAAATCAATTTCAAGTAGAGCAGACGAACATCAAATCATCGAAACATTTACTGGGGGATTCGTGCCGACTTCATTGGGGAGGTTAACACCACAATCACAAAGGGAAAACCAATATACGTTCTTCACTGGGGAAAACAGAGGCCCGTGTTCTTTGAGAGTAATTATTGTACCGACTTCTCTGAAAAAAACTTATATTAAACAAATGAAACCTTCATTGGAGAAATCTTGGATTGAATCTTCAAATCATGCAAACTCAGAAACGAGGAGAAATGAACCAAAACTTGACTGGGGATATTGGAGTCACAAACCCGATACATCGAAAACATCTTGAGAAAAACTTCCCCTGGAAACAAAACTTATTAAAAGCAACTAGAGTTTGTCCATTCCTGGGATCACCACTTTTGTTGTTTCTCTTGCGTCAAAAATTTAAAAGTAAAAGCAAATTGTAAATTCTTTTTTGAAAAATCAATTTTATTATTTAATCTTTTTGCTTTGAAAGTTATTATCAATAATAAATGGAGTCTTTGCAAGCTAAATAAAATAAGAAATAAAAATAATTGGGTAAAAGCTCAAATTTCATTAATAGAATGGTAGTCTGCGAATGGCGAGACTCCATGGATGATTACAAAGTTCGGAAAATGGTAATATATAATGGAAAAGATACATTGAGATACAATGACCAGTATCCCCTCTAACAACTTTTGAAATCCTGAGCAGCAGCTTCTGTTGAAGTGTGATGAGGATCCGAGAAGATCGTTGCTCCAATGATCAAGTCTTGTCTGATGTAGTTACTTGCCAAGAAAGTCCCTAACTTTTGCCTAAGCTGCCCTTGCGGGTTTTCAACTTAGCGGGAAATTTATTATGTTTATGTCTCTAATTTTTGCCTAGACCTCCCTTTCGGGTTTTCGGCCTACCGAGATGCTTTTTTTTTGCCTAAGCCACCCTTTCGGGTTATCAACTTAGCGAGCTGTTCTTTCATTTCTGTAGGAGAAGTATTTCTTAACTGCATCAGCATTCATGGGACGTGGGAACTCCTCGCCATCCATAGTTTCAAGAATTAATTCACCGCCAGAGAAGGCCTTCTTGACAACATATGTGCCTTCAAAATTGGGAGTCCACTTGCCCCTAGAATCAGCATTAAAAGACATTATCTTTCTGAGCACGAGGTCGCCTTCTCTGAATTCACAAGGTTTGACCTTCTTATCAAAAGCTTTCTTCATCCTTTTCTGATATAACTGTCCATGACACAAAGCTGTCATTCTCTTCTCTTCAATCAAATTCAGTTGGTCAAACTTGTTCTGGACCCATTCAGCCTTTGACAACTTGGTTTCCATTATCACATGCAAAGAGGGAATCTCAAAATTAATTGGGAGCACTGCTTCCATTTCATACACAAGGGAGAACATGGTTGCTCCTATTGAAGTACGGAAAAATGTTCGATATCCATGCAAAGTAAAGGGGAGCATTTCATCCCAATCCTTATAAGTAACAACCATTTTCTGGATAATCTTCTTGATATTCTTATTAGCAGCTTCAACAGCCCCATTCATCTTTGGCCTGTACGAAGATGAGTTGTGATGGACAATCTTGAATTCTTCACACAGTTCTATCATCATTTTGTTGTTCAGATTCAAGCCATTATCAGTGATAATTTTGTTCGGCACACCATACCGACATATAAGATTATTCTTAATGAAGCGCAAAACCACCTGCTTAGTAACATTTGCATATGAAGCAACTTCCACCCACTTGGTGAAGTAATCAATTGCTACCAAGATAAAACGGTGTCCATTCGAAGCTTTAGGTTCTATAATTCCAATCATGTCAATACCCCACATAGAGAAAGGCCACGGGGAAGATATCACATTGAGAAGTGTCAGAGGCACATGAACCTTATCCGCATAAATATGGAATTTATGACACTTCTTTGAAAATTTGTAACAATCAGATTCCATCATCAGCCAATAGTAACTTGCCCTTAGCATCCATTTAGCCATCAAATGTCCATTGGCATGAGTGCCAAATGAACCTTCATCAACCTCATGCATTAACATGTCCGCTTCGTGTCTATCCATACATCTGAGAAAGACCATGTCATAATTTCTCTTGTACAACACATTTTCACTGAGGAAGAAACTGCCAGCCAATCTTCTTAATGTCTTTCTATCTTTATTCCATGCACCAATAGGGTATTCCTGAGTTTGGAGAAAATGCTTGATATCATAATACCAAGGTTTCTCATCTTCTACCTCTTCTGTTGTAAACACATGAGTGGGCCTATCCAGTCGCTGAACCATAATTCGAGGTATATCATTCCAAGTATTCACTTGATACACATAATCCAGAGTTACCAGAGTGTCCTCTATTTTATTTTCATCTCTAGGAATGTGATGGAATTCAACTTTATTAAAGAAGGGTAACAACCTTCTAGCATAATCTTTGTAAGGGATCAAGCCGGGGTGACGAGTATCCCATTCTCCTTTAATTTGGTTTATTACCAAAGTTGCATCACCATACACATCTAGAATTTTAATTCTGAGATCAATAGCTTCTTCGAGACCCATGATGCAAGCCTCATATTCTCCCATATTATTAGTACAATCAAATGTTAACCTTGCAGTAAAAGGAATGTGTGATCCATGTGGAGTGACAATCACAACACCAATTCCTTTACCATAAGCATTCACAGCTCCGTCAAATATCATACTCCAACGAGATTCAAGATCAGGACCTTGCTCAGGCAATGGTTCATCATTATCCCTCACTTTCAGAAACATCACATCCTCATCGGGAAATTCATACTTCACAGACTGATGATCCTCAACTGGTTGGTGAGCAAGATAATATGCCAACACGCTGCTTTTAATAGCTTTTTGAGTGCGGTAATCAATGTCATATTCAGATAACAGCATCCGCCAGCAGGCAATTCTCCCAGCAAGAGCAGGCTTTTCAAAAATGTACTTGATTGGATCCATTTTGGAGATCAACCAGGTAGTTTGATTCAACATATACTGCCGCAACCGTTTTTCCGCCCAAGCCAGAGCACAACATGTCTTTTCCAGCATGGAATACCGCGACTCACAATCAGTAAACTTTTTACTGAGATAATAAATGGCATACTCTTTCTTCCCCATTTCATCTTGTTGTCCCAGAATATAACCCATGGATTTATCTAACACTGTCAGATACATAATCAACGGTCTTCCTTCGACAGGAGGGAGCAAGATAGGAGGTCCAAGCAGATATTCTTTAATACTTTCAAATTCCCTTTTGCAGTCATCTGTCCATACACAACCTTGATCTTTCTTTAACAACTTAAAGATCGGTTCACATGTTGCAGTCATGTGGGAAATGAATCTGGAAACATAATTCAAACGCCCGAGGAACCCTCTGACTTGCTTTTCAATTCTTGGCGCTGGCATCTCTTGAATTTCTTTGACTTTATCAGGGTCAACTTCAATTCCTTTCTGGCTAACAATGAAACCCAACAATTTCCCTGATCGGACACCGAAGGTACATTTATTTGGATTCAAGCAGAGACGATACTTCCTCAAACGCTGAAACAACTTCAAAAAATCTTCTACATGCCCTTCTTCAGTCTGGGATTTAGCAATCATATCATTAACATATACCTCAATTTCCTTGTGCATCAGATCATGGAATAGGGTTGTCATAGCCCTCTGGTACGTTGCACCAACGTTCTTCAACCCGAAGGGCATCACTCTGTAACAGAATGTTCCCTAGGGTGTGTTAAACATTGTTTTTTCCATGTCCTCTAGAGCCATTCTTATTTGATTATACCTGGAAAATCCATCCATGAACGAGAATACTTTGAATTTTGCTGTGCTATCCTCTAACATATCAATGTGTGGCAATGGAAAATCATCTTTTGGACTAGCTTTATTTAGATCTCAGTAATCTATGCACATGCGGACTTTTCCGTCTTTTTTTGGTACTGGGAAAATATTGGCAATCCATTGAGGATACACTTACATCACAAGAAAACCGACAATAATCTGCTTCAAAACCTCCTCTTTAATCTTCACTGCCATATCTGGGTGAGTTCTTCTCAACTTTTGTTTGATTGGTGGACACTCTGGTTTCAACGGCAAACGGTGCTCTACAATATTTGTATCTAAACCAGGCATATCTTGATAAGACCAAGCGAAAATATCCACATACTCTTTCAACAAGTCAATCAACCTGCTCTTCACATCAAGATGCAGCAATGCTCCAATTTTGACTTCTTTCAGATCTTCTTCTAAATCCAAATTGATTACTTCCAATGGCTCTTTATATGGATGAATGGCATTTTCCTCGCGCTCAAGAAACCGTGATACCTCTTCTGGAATCTCATCATATTCTTCTTCTTAGGCCCCATACACAGGACATTCAAAGTTGAGAGAAGATGCAGGGTCATTGTATTCAACGAGTTTTTAAATTAATCTGCACATATGATTTATGATTGTTTTTAGAAACTGACACATATAAAAAGTGATCATGCAGATTGAATTTCAGTTATTATTTATTTTGAAAGGTTTTTTTCTTCTGATTACCATTTTCCAAGAAAAAAGCAGAAAATAAATACATAATTTGAGAAACAAAGACAACTTTTATTATTGATTTTAAAAGTCACATCAAACAGATAAGCCCGTACAATATTAATACTTCCACCTTGGGCAGAGTGAAAGCTTTTCAAAAAGATTAACAAATCAAATTACTTTGAAATATGTATGCAAGAGGGAACATCAATGGTGATCCAGTTCTAAACCCTAACTCCGTGCGTCATGCAATTCGGAATTTCCTGCTCTGCTTCATCTTCCACAATGGCATTCATCCCAGAAACAGTCGGATGAAGATAAACCCTGCTACGAAAGATGTCTTGATACTTTCCTGTAGCAGACTTTGACTTCATGCTCTTACCTTTGTCATTCTTCAAAGATAACCCCAAGCCGACTCTGTTCTTGTTTACAGGTGGATCAACAACTTGTCCCCATACTTCAATATGACCCTTATGCATAACTTGCTGCGCATCCTTAAGCGAGACCATAGAATTCTCATTTCCTCTTATATTATCAATGGATAAGGCTTGGAACTGGGTTCCAACAACAGCTTCATCCGCCTCCACAACGCTAAAAGAGGATAAATGGGATATCAATAATGCCTGCTCTCCATTTATGATTACCACTTTTCCTTCACGTACAAACTTCAGTTTCTGGTGTAAAGTTGAAGTGACAGCCCATGCCTCATGTATCCACGGCCTTCCTAGAAAATAGCTATAAGCGAGGTACAATATCCATGACCTCGAAAGTAATCTGAAACAAATGTGGGCCTATATGAATAGGCAAGTCCACTTCACCGATAACAGATTTCCTTGATCCATCAAACGCTTTTACAATAATTCCACTTGGGCGCATGGGCGTTCCTTGATATTTTAACTTCATAAGTGTGCTCCTCGGTATAATGTTCAAAGCGGATCCATTATCAATCAGCACATTGGATAATGAATTATTCTTGCAGTTCATAGAGATGTGAAGGGCCAGGTTGTGATTCCTTCCTTCATCTGGAAATTCATCATCGCAGAAACTCAGGTTTTTACATGAGGTAATGTTCCCTAATACACTGCTGAATTGGTCTATAGGCTTGTCACTTTCCACAAAAGCTTGGTCCAGTACCCTCATCATAGATTCTCTGTGAGCAGAGGAGTTCATTAATAAAGCCAAGATAGATATTTTTGAAGGAGTCTGTAGTAGCTGATCTACAATTCTATAGTTTCTCATCTTGATTATCTTCAAAATATCATCCATTTCTTTCTCTAACGTAGCCCCACTAGTTTCACCCGTAACCTTCTTGGGTTCGACATTCTCAGCAATTTTCTTTCCAGCACTAACATCTCCATAAACAACTAGTGCAAATTTACGACCACTGTGGGTCACTATGCTAGTTTCAACAATATTTCCAACACCAGGCATTGGATGGATGGGAACTTCCACACCATCCTCTAAGATTGTAGCGTTATATTTGTAGGGTACAGCCTTATCTGACTTGTAGGGGACAGGACCCAGCAAACTAATCACCAATGGGGTAACATCTGGCTTTCTATAATACTTAACTTCAAATGGGCGGGTGCACCGAACTAAGGAACAATGACGTTTACCCCTTCTTCAACGCAATCAATCATTATTGAGTTATCTCTGGAAAGCAAATCCTCATCTGAGGAGAAATACTCATCTACAGAGGCATACTCATCATCCAACTCTTCTTCAGCGAAAAAAACCTCAATCATATCAACTTCATGGTAATCATCCCTTTGACCTGTAACCTTGATAGTTCCATTGTCCAACAACAATTGAACACCATTCTTCACGATTGAGCATCCTCGGGAGTCTCGACAGCAAATTCAGTAAGATCCATACTGATGTTCCACCTGACCAGCCAAGTGGCAGAAAGTAGCATGCAATTGCACAGGGTCTTCATTCATATACTCCACATCAAAAATTCTGAACTCTCCAGGAAATCTAGAAACCATATTCACCTCCTCTTCATACTCTTCCCTAGGCCTGATTATGTGGATGAGGCCCTCATCCATCATATCCTTCAAATCAACCTTTATCTTATCACAACCCTGTATGTCTGTATTGCAAATAGCACAACTGAAATGGTCATGCATATAGTAGCTAAATTTAGAGAGGTCTGCATGCATTTTCACCAAATCTCCTCTGACCAGATGAATATAAAAAATCCGGAAGTCGCCTGGACAATCGACCACCATATTCACAGCATTTGCTCCTCCATGCTTGGGTAGAGGATTGTCTTTCACATTTGGACCCACATCTTTGAAAGATAGAATACCAGACTTCACCAATTTCTGTACCTCAGTCTTCAAAGGATAGCAATTCCCAACATTATGCCCTGGTGCTCCCTGATGAAAAGAACATGTTTGGTCTGCCTTGTAATACCAAGGAAAAGGTGATGGTACAGCGGGAGATGGTCGGGTCTGTACCAACTTCTTCTGAATCAATACCGGTAGTAACTCCATATAACTCATAGGAATAGGGTCATAACTCTCCCTTCTCTGATTATACCCTTGATTCCCCTGCTAGGATGGTCTCTGATAAACAACGGTGGTTGGAGCTACACCAACAACTGGAGTAACTGAAGCGACTTGTTGATGACGCTGATAATTTATTATAGGAGGATTAACCCTTCTTTCTTGCATAACAACATTTGCATCACCTTCCTTCTTCTTGGTAAACCCATAAGATGGATTCTTCGCACCTCCAGATCCTTCACTCTTCGTTAAGCGGCCCTCTCTTACAACCTCTTCTAAATGGATACCCATGCCTACCATTTTAGTAAAGTCACTTGGATTACTTGCTACCATCCTTTCATAGTAGAAAGCACCCAAAGTCTTCAAGAAAATCTTAGTCAGCTCCTTCTCTTCCATGGGAGGAATCACTTGGGAGGCTACCTCACGCCATCTCTTCATATTCTTTGAATGATTCCTTGTCTTTTTGAACCATAGCCCTGAGTTGATCACGGTCAGGCGCCATGTCCATGTTATACTTGTATTGTCTGATAAATGCTTCTCCCAAGTCATTGAAAGTATGGATGTTGATGCTGTCCAAAATCATATACCACTTCAGCGCAACACCGGTCAAACTATCCTGAAAAAAGTGAATCAGTAGACGCTGATCATCAGTATGGGTAGACATTCTCCTTACATACATTACAAGATGATCACGGGGGCAAGTGTTGCCTTTGTACTTCTTAAACTCCAGGATCTTAAACTTTGCAGTTATCTTAACATTCGGGACCAAGCATAATTCATTCACATTTTGCTCGGATAACTCTTTTCCCCTGAGGGCCTTCATCTCCCTCTGCATCTTGTCAAACTGCTCTTGAAAATCATCAATTCTGTCATAGAGACCCAAGTCTTGACTTGGTGGAGGAAAAGGATGATACACATCATCATTAACAAACATAATCATATTCACCAAAGGAGGTGCAGCAGGAGTAGCATGCACCACAGGAGGTGCAGGAGTAACAATAGTCTGAAAAACTGGAGTATCTTGAGGACCAAGATTGAAACCTTCATGCGCAAAGTTCTCTGGCATTCCACATGGATAACCTTAAGGCTTGCGATTATGAATAACAGTTGGAGTAGCGGATACAGGAGAAGTCAGAGCTTTAGCAGTAGCCCTTGTTGGTTGAGGTTGAACACTCAGTGGCTAATTCTGAGCAGCCACCAGAGATTCCATCAGAGCAGTAAGATTGGACATGCTGGCCTTCAAAGCAAAAAATTCCTCACGCAACTCGCGATTCTCTTGTTCTAAGTTGTCCATCTTCCTTATAAAATTAGCCCGAGTGTTGTAGTGGTGAGTCAGCTTGCTGAACAAAGTAAAGAAGCTTGGTAAGACACCTAGATATGCATAAAAAATGCAAGAAATATGTGCAATATGATGCATGATATGAAATGCACATGATTTTATTTTGTTATATTTAAAGGTACTTTAAGATTTATAGACACATTGCAAATATCAAAGTAATAACGCATTTAAAATACTGAAAATGTTTATTATAATAACTTCAAAATAGGTTACAAGTCTCAATAATCCCAAGTACAAGATGAAAATAAAGTCTAAAACCCTGAGAAGTAATGCTGTCGGAGATCACTATATACGCTGGCGCTTCCCTGTAAGCCTGGAAATCTGAGCATTCAACCTCTGGTTTTCTTTCGCATACCTGGTGGCCACCTCATTCGAATCACCTGAATTGGGAAGCGAGCAGCTAACATCTGACTGAGTCTTAGGAGAAAATAAACCCCTTGCCTCTCCATGTTCTCTACTGCTCGAATCTCAAGGATCTCAATCAAGTCGTCCCTTTCCTTCAAGTCTGGTCTATAGGAAATCTCTAAAGTTTGGCACTTATTCTTCCAAACATCCTTTTCCTGTTGCATCCTGACCAAAGCAAGCTGTAGCTCTTCTATATCATCCAATAATAGAGGAGTGGTCTTCACAAACAAATCAGGCATAGGTGTTTCCCGGGAATACGACATCTTTAACCGAATAGCTCTCGCTTGGACCCACTGAAGATATGGCTCCAAAGAAACAGCCCCCTTGGGTCCCAAGTCTTTCCTACTCTTCTTATGAATGTGACGCCAGACCATCGCGATCTTCTCTCTAGCTTCCTTATGGTCTTCTCCCTCCTTCAGAAAGAAACTACTCAAATGAATACTATTTGGTTTATCCCTCATCGGATAACCAAGCTGTCGTCGTGCAAGAATAGGGTTATAGTTAATTCCTCCCTTTGTACCAAGAAGAGGTACATTGGGGAAACTACCACAACTGTCAACAATCTCTATATCCTGGTAAGCTCGATGATACCAAGCAATATCCAAGTGAGTAAGTGCCATGATCTTAGGAGCCCATCGGGGTTCCTTCCTGACATCCCAAAAAGCATCAGACAGAGGCATATGAGAGATAAACCACCCGTACAACAAAGGCGTGCAACAGATAATCATCCCTCCATGATAATAATTCCGAAGTTGAATAGAGTAATAAGCATCACCCAATAATGTAGTAACTGGGTTTCCAATCATGAAGATCCTGATAACATTAATGTCAACAAACTTGTCCATATTAGGAAATAAGAACAACCCGTAAGCAAGTAGAGCAAAGATGGCCTCAAAAGTGACTGTACTCTTCATCATGGAAAAGTAATGAGATTTATCCAATAATAACTGGGCCGGTAATCCTCTAATACCTCCTTTAGTAGTCATATGGGCTTCCACCTCAGACTTCCCCAGATGGATCAAAGCAGCAATCTCATGTGTTTTTGGCTCACCCTCCAAACCAGTAAAAGGAACACGATCGATAATAGGTAAATCCAACAGATAAGAATACTCCTCCAGTGTAGGCATAAACTAATAGTCGGGAAAAGTAAAGCAATGATACATCAGATCATAGAACTATACCAAGGTAGAGAATACCCTCCTTCATCCTAAGCTTCATAAGAGGAATGATGGATCCATACTTCTTCCGAAAATCTGCAGAACACTCGATCTCGGGAATTAGACTGATCAACTCATCTATCTTGGGATCCTTGAAACGGTACTTTCCTGTCTTTCTTTTTCCAGAATCCATGGTTAAAAATTACCCGAGTTATTCACAAATGGTCAACTTTTAAGTCCCTTGAAATAAGATTTCTTCAAAAGATGCTTATGAGTACATGAATGCATGATGCAACAATCACACAAAAGATCACACATATAGGGTTCATAGGTTCAACGTCACGATCATGAGGTCGAAGGTACTACCTGTAAGGTGTTGTTCTAAAGGTTATCACTTGCCGAACAAGGATTTAGAGGTTCTCAGAGTCTACATCCTTCCTTCGGATATTACCAACTTCCCAATTAATCTGGTAATTAGTAATATTCTCAAGAAAAACCCGTCCGAGCGTAGTATCGTGTGACAACTATTTCCGGATTACTCCGTCATAGCTTCCGCACTACACCTAAAAGGCCAAGGTGGGTTTGGTATTCTATGGTCCTAGCTTCAGCAGGCTCCCAGGTTGAAAGCAGTACGTCTTCCCGATTACTCGGTAAACGACACTACAGTCAAAGAGGCCTCCACTGAGTGGGGGAGCTCATGCCTCCTTTTTTGGGATTACTCCGTCAAAGTTAAAATGACTATACCGCCCGCCCTATCTTAAAGTTTTCCCAAGTCCTGGTATAGGACTTATAAGTAATCACCAAGCACCCTGAAAACTAGGAAAATCCAGACAAATATATATAAAAGATATAACACATAAACAACAATACCACATATACAGATATAAACAAAGATAGGCTCAACCCACTTAGGGATGGACCAGCAAGAGGTCAATCTTTCCCCAGTTAATTCGCCATTTTTTTCTGTAGCGGTAGAAATTTTTAAGACTAAGTCATTGGATTGACTAGACTTATATAGATCAAAAAATAAAAATCGCTACCACGCTTTATTGTTTCCAAAGGAATGGGAAAAGAGCGAGTAATCCAAAAAAGAGGGGGAAATATTCTAGGTAAGGGGGTTGGTTACACAAATGGAATGTATTAGCACCCTAAACATCTACGGTACTCCGCAGGAACCTCTTTGTAAAATATGTATATTTTGGCTATAAAATGTTGTATAAAAATAGATGGTGGATGTGATAAAAGAAATGTTTTTTATGATTTTTGCACCCGCCGCAGTTGTGAACCTTTAGTGCCTACGTACCACCTTTCATGCAATAGGGGATCAGAGTACACGTAGTTCACCGTTAAAAATTTAAAAACATAAATGTGTTGGTTAATTTTATGAGATAAGACATTATTATCATTGTCCGTGTGGAAAACATACTTACTACCCACAATCATGAGAAAGGAGAATTTGCATCATCTCAAATGGAGGATATGGCTTGGATTTTAAAATCAACAATGCCTCACTCAACACCCAAGTGGAAAATATTTCTCTTCACTACATATTGTAGAAGTATAGTTGTTTGCATCACTACAAGGATTGACAAGAGTCTAATCTTTTGAGAAAAGTTTTAAAGATAAGAGCCAAAATGGCAAAATGGTTTGGATGAGATTGATTGACTTTTAGTCTTCTCACAAAAATGTCAAGGTATTATTAAGTTGATTGGAGTTTATTTATGAAATATTTTTTTTTTGAAAATGCATGGACCTAAGTCCAAGTTTATTATGAAAATGGTTCAAGTTAAAAAACAAGAAGAGTTTTCAAAAGGAGGGAGAAGATTTTTTTGAAATTTAAGAAGATGGAAGGAGAAGAGGAGACTATCCTAAAGCATAAGGTAAAAGCTAGGGATAAGAACCATCTAACCAACAAGAAGCCAATACTTGACATTATGAGTCAAGATAGAATTCCCATTCTTTGGATTGTAACCAAACAAGCAAAGATACTAGACCTCTTGTGAGAACCAATCTTCAAGTGTATTAAGTCTTCATAAAAATTGGGCAGAGTAACGGCTGTATACGGGTGAATTCCAGATTACAAACAAAGGATGTAATCACAATAACCTGCACACAAAACAAACAAACAACCCAATGTCTTAAGGTAAACCTCAAGAACTCTAGACAAAATATCAATTAAAATCACAAGGTCTCCAACATAGGCCCAGGTTTCTAATTCTAAGTCCAAGAAGTTCAATACTCCATAATGCCAAGGATAGTAACCAAATAGTCCAAGTATCATTAAAGTTTTTTATGGTTCATGTTGATTATTCTTAGAAAAGAAAAGAAAAGGCTCAAGTGAGCAAAATAAAAATGACATGAAATGTAATGCAAAAAGTAAATGGTACATAAAGCATAAAAAATAAAAAGGCATAAAGTAAAAACAATTTAATAATTAGTGGTTAGTTGGATGACCATCTTGAAACTTGCATTTGGAACTTATTAGAGGATTGGTAGAACCAAAGCCTCCACACAACAAGTTGTATTTGCTTTTTGTCAAGTATATCATCCATTTGGAATCCTCAAAAGTACCATTTAATGATCAATGATGTTTAAGTGATCCGCGTTGACCAAAAGTGTTGTAGATCCATTAGACGATTGGTAGAACCAAAGCCTCCACAGAATGAATCTCAAGGTTATTGGATCAAAGAGATCAAATTAATATACTTGGGTTTATAAACATAGGTTTGGGCCACGGATGATTATTTATTCGAATCGGGATAAAATTTAGCGCTATGTTAAGCAATCATAAGTGGACTTATGTAGAAGTCGCACCTATTTTGAGGTCGGTCAATAAAAATTTATGCACCATTGGTTTTGAGACATGATATAGAGATCATGCTCTAATAACACTTAGTGCAATGAGAAAGGGATGGGATGAAAAAGGATGGGAAAGAATATACAAACCACATTTGAATTAAATTTAAATAAAACTATTATTAAAATCATTCATCCATTTTTATGGAGTTAGACTCAACACCATGGATCAAATGATGTTAACAAAGTTCATGACCAAAAATTTAATCCAAGATCAGCCAGAAAATAATCACAAAATAATATTGCATTTAATATATACATAAAAAAGGGTTTTAAAAATGTTTAAAAATAGAAATAAAAGAGAAAAATATCAACTATATTTAAATTAATCAAGAAAATAAAAGTAAGACCATAGAAAAATCCAAAATGAACTAAAATGATTTTTATAAAAATTTTGGTAATTTTTAAAAGTCAGAAACTATTTTTAAAATTAAAAGAAATGAGTAAAATAAACCAAAAAATGATAAAATAATAACAAAGTCAGAAATAAAAAATAAATAAGTTCACCAATATTTGTCACAATATCATTGGATCATTCCATAATTTTTTTTTCAGAATTTAAAAATGCATAAAATTATTTTTAAACATTTAAAACAAATCAAATAAAATGGAAATTTATAAAAAATATCAAAACACAAAATAAAATTGTGAAAAAATAAAAATCAGAAAGAGAAAAATCAAAAATATTTTTCATAATTTTTTATATATTTTTGACTAAAAATGAATTTTCTATGATTTTTTGAAATTTAAAATAATTAAATATAAAAATCAGAAAAGAAAAATAAAGTCAAAAATATGTGGACCATTGGATGAGAGTCAAAACGCGCTAGTAATCAAATCCAAGAGATCTGGCGCACTGTGCATATCATGGTCATTAGTGAATAAAACACTGAATCAAATGTAAATCAGAAATTCAAAAAATCCAAATGGCGCTGTCTCATTGATTGAAGGATGACACGTTAGTCATCTTCAACCTCCAGCTAGTCCCAAAACCATGTTGCTCACTTTGTAAAATTAGAGCACGAGACCTATGTCATTCGCTTCGTCTCTTCAAGACGAAGACAACCACACCTTCGCGATAAATTTATATGAACTATAGCTCAAGAAATTTGGAAAGAAAGTTTTGAAAAGGGATTTGAAATTTCATGGTCAAAACAAGTTTCCAGATAAAAGTAAGTGTTGCGACTAGAACCAGGGCAATGAGAGCATCACAATGATATCAAAGTTTTGAAGAATTTATGAAGGAGTCTACCTATTGAAGTTGAGTTGCAGAGCTCTGAAACTGGACTTCTATGGAGCAATATAGGGCACGATTCTTGAGTGTAATTATATGGTTAGCTTCAGGGAAGATCAAGGAAGGTAAATTGATGGAAAGATTGGATTGAAAAAGGCTTGAAAACAGATTTCAAAGTTGCAGAATTATGAGTTATAGAACAAGTTTGATAGGGTGATTTTGGCTATCCAAGCTTGATAAAATGAACGGGGGATGACCCTCTATTTACAGGGAATCAAATGGAATGTTCAAGTGTGTGAAATGTTTAAGTTCGGAGGGAAATCGTGTGAACCTGATGCACGGGCAAAGTGTGATCTGATTTCCATCAAAACTCATCCAATCCTTGCGTTTTAAGGCTCTAATTCACTTTGGCAACTTGGTTAAACATTTTTAGATCACAAACGCGCGCTAAATTGATGGTTAGAAGCCAAAACATGAATTTCAAATTCTGACTTATGAAGAAACTTCAGTTCCAAATTACCAAGTTCAATCCAATGGCATTCTCAACTCAAGGGGTCTTAAGGCATGATTTTTGATGCTTTAGAAATATGAGGTTACAATCTTTGCAATGGAATCAAATGGATGCTTGAGCTGAAAGTTGCATTGAGTCAAAGTTGGGGGAAAAAGGTTGACTTTCCATACTTAGAAATATTTCAAAATTTTCTTCAAAAGTGACCTATAATGTTTTGCATCCAAACATGGCCCTCCACTTGAAATTTGCACTTGACCAAAAAATATGGCATTAAATAGACCTCTTGAATAACATTTTGAAACTTGAACCATTCAAAATCTCCAAAAATTGAGAGAGTGATGAATTTTTGAAGTTGGCAAAAAATCATGAAATGACCTATAATCTTTTGTAATCTTAGGGCATCTTCCATCCATTTTCTCACTTTGAACATAAAAGAAGGCATAAAGTTCACATCCTCAAGATCATTGTGTAAAAATAATGGGCTCAAGGTGATAAAAATTGAACAAGTTATGATCATTTGAAGTCACACATGAGAAATTGAGGGTTCATCTGGAGCACTTGTAATCTTTCTTCATCATCAAGTTTCTTCTACATGAAAAATCCTTGAAACTTTTGAAGTGATTTTCTAATAACCTTTTAAAGAGAAGGATGTCTTTTGAATCACTCAAAAATACCACAATATGATCAAGATATGCTTCTTTGAAGTTCAAAACCCTAGCTCCTAGATTAAGAAAATGCTTTGAGGAACTTTGACAATTTTGAACAAACTTCTTGTACCAACACCCTTGCTTTGTAAATAGAAGTTGTTGAGGATGAACATGAGAACTAATAGCCACAAAAGCAACTTCCATATCTTGATAATTGAGATAAATATGCACTTGTGACCAATGGGAACAAATCCTTGTCCAGGCATGACAACTTCTTCAATCAACCCCTTGTACTTTTGAATCAAATTTGATAACCTTGAAATATGGTGAACCAAAATAACCATGCCATGCCATTTCTTCCAAAACAAATCCAATGGTGAGGTTTGAACTTATTAAGCTATATTGACTAGGGCATGGAAATAAACTCATGAACCCATGGAGTAACTTACTAAATCACATTTCCTTTACCTACATTAGTAACAAGCAAGACAAACCAACATTGCATTTTATTAATTAAAAGGAAAAATCAAGACAAAATATTCATGACCACAAAAGGAAACAAGTCAAGGTGCTTGGTGATTCCTCAAAGAGCAAATCTAAAGGTAGGGAGGAGGACCAAAAGCCCTAATGTGATCTTGTTGTGATTGAATCAATATGGTATGATGAAGGGATCTTAGGGGAAAAATTGGGGTACAACACTATCATCGTAAACCTACGTGATAATGATAGCACCTCATTAAAACCTCATCTGAGCGTGGACGATACAGCCGTCTAGGGTAATCTACATCCTCTATCCGTCGTTTTCCACTCTATTCCTAGTGTTCCTATTGTTTGTCACTTGGCCTGGGTATTGGGCCTTTTACCTTATAGTAATATCCACTCAACAAGTAGCAGACCCGGTACAACAGTAGCATATGAAAAATAGTAAAATGCTATGCATACATATGCTCAAGTAAACATGTATGAATGAATAAAGTGAGAGCATAAAAATAAACACCCAAAGAAAAGAAAACAAGAGCTAGGAGCGACTCCGGGATGGACCAGCAATTGGTCGACCTTTCCCCAGTGAAGTCGCCAGCTGAAACAACCGGCTGAAAATCATCAAACAATGAAGTCGCCATCGAACGTCTTTTATCCCGCATGGAGGGAAAGGTGAACATCGAGAAAACCTAAGAAGGGAGAAGTCACGGTTTTGCAACTGAGATATCGGGTAAGGGAGTCTGTTACGCGAGGGGAAGGTATTAGCACCCCACACGCCCGTAGTACTCTATGGTATCCACTCTTTTTATCTATCTTATGGGTGTGTCTAATCTATACTTACTGTTATTACTGAGAAAGAATGCATGTAAAATAAAGGAGAAAATAATCTAGGGAAAATAAAGTTGTACTCGCTTGGGCCCTACCCCAATTCCTATGTATCCTCTTTGAGGAATCAGAGCTACCATAGTTCGGCTAACATGTTTTTGTTTGTTTTATGTTTTTTATGAACAATGTTAATTCCGCCTTCTGCCGCTGCTCGACCTTTAGAGACTCACGCGTTGGCTCAGAAGCAAATTAATCATGTCCTTACTGAAAAGGTTTTGAGTTACGCCCTCAAGGCAAGATGCCACATTTGATTGGTTTGTGTTTTGTTACCTTGAAAAAGGGTTTAAGTATGATTAGCATGTTTTGTGATTTGCTAATAAATGTTTTAGTTTTAAATGCATATGCAAAAGGGGAAGAAAATAGTCTACGTGGGAGTAGCCTATTTCTAACCTAATTTTATCATACAATGGTAGCCCTACGATTTAGATTAACAAAAGGGAAACGTCTACCTAATGTTAGCATGCATGGATTGCAACCTAAGGTCTAACTTGCGTCCGAAGAAATAAACACATCCTAAGGGAACATGGTATGTACAAGGATAAAGAAATCAAGCTTAAAGAAACACACGCATAAAATAGTAAGGAAAAGAAGAGAAATGATTTAGTCAAGGGGAGCGTATCACCCGAGACAAACAAGCGGGAGTGAAACGTAAAATAAAAAGGTGATGTCCAAAGCAACTGAAGATATAACCAAGATATAGGAGATCGAGGTATGCGACAAAAGGCAATATAAGCAATCACACAGTATCAGCATTGGCCAATGCGAACTCCTGACGAAGCGTGGGGGTTCAATTGCGGGACCCTTCCCCACTTGACGACTCTATACACAAGAGCAAGCACAACTCCGAAGCATCGTGGTGCGTCACAAGCTAGTGATGACACAAACGAAATTATGGGGGTTGATTACTAACCCTCCCCGCTCACCTATTTTTGAGGACTTATCATCTGTACATATACGAGCACAAATATAAACACACATGCAGAATACCTACTCAAATATAGGGTTTTAAATGAACCACACACAAGTAGCACAAAATGAAAAACAATGCGGAATTGCCCTAAACGGGTCTTCAAATAAACCAGAGGGGTTCCTGACATGATCAACAACGGAGACCCCGTCATACATCTCTACCCTACTTCTCATGGCATCAGAAAGCAGTAAACCCCTACTTCTTATGATATGTAGAAAAGCGGTAAAGAAATGTAGTAAAGTGCGAAGAAGTATGAAGGTAGTAGCGATGACTACCAAAAGCAAGCAAATCGTCAAGAGCGGATGAAAGCAATGGAGAAGCACGGAGTACGCATTGAGCAAGCTTCACCAAGAAGCAAACAAAGTCAGAAATAATATCCAACTAAGATAAAAGCAAACATGTATTGCGAATGCACGCGTAATCATAAGTTCCTGTACAAAGTATCATAAAGTATCACACGCATCAGGACAACATATAATATGATATGAATTTCTCAGGATGGTGAGAAATAAGGCGTGTCGTCTCGGAAGCGAGCATAAGCCGTATGCTTCTATCACCTAACTACCTGTTATGTTACATGATCGAAAGAGAAAAAATATACCTTGCACAATTAACAAACATGTTAAACATAACAAGGAAAGTATATGGAAGAAAGAGTAGAAGAGTGCTTGGGAGAAAGCAAGGCCAAAGGAAGGCAAAAGAAACGGAAAAAAAGCAATGCTGGCAGTTTGAGTCGACTCAAAGATAGGATGAGTCAACTCAAAAAAATGAGTCGACTCAAAGGGTCAGCGCGACACTTCATGTAAGTGGCCAGACTTGGTTTTTGTTCAGTTTGCGTCGACTCAAAGCACTATATGCATCGATGCACAGGTTTGAGTCGAATCATAGGGTCAGTGCGACACTTTCTGCGGCTGGAAAAATGGTTTTTGTTCATTTTTGCGTTGACCGGAGCTAAGTTGGAGTTGACTCAAACTGCCTGATAGTGCAATTTTGTGCAATTTTTGCAACTTTGAAGCAACATAAATTTTGCATCAAGTATCTGTTTCATGCGTTGTTCGAATCGTTGGAAAGCTTGAAAATCATAGAATATCCACGACACGAAATGGAAAACAAACCGATGAATGCACACACGAAAAAAATCTCCTTGATCATTTCATAATCGAAGTATGAACTCACAATCTGTTTTTATGAGTTTCGACATGTTTCGACATGTTTTAACGAATCAAAAAACCCAATTCACACCAATCATGCAATCATCCTAGCAAAGAGGATCTACGTGCATTCAAAAATGGTGATATCATGCTTTAAGACTAAGATGTCATGACTCAAGCATTGTGTCGAGCATATAATCTACACAAGATTGCACATGGATTTTGATTCACAAATCAAGGCTCTAGTCTATGTCAAATTACATGCAAATTCAGAGTTCTCATTAATTATCCAAGTCAACAATGTTAAACAACATGAATAATAACTTTTCTCGAGAATCAATTAATTGTAAAAGTGATTATTGATCATCCAATTCCGGATCTAAGCATTTTGATCAATCAGTTTACAACTCCACCACTAGATCCACAATCACAATTCAATTCTCTATTCAAAATTCACTTCAATTATCAATTATAGAAAAGTACTTATTTCAAGAATTAATTATGCAAGAGTGCTTAAATAAAGAAAATCAACCATGAAATCAAAGAGGAGGTTGAGGAGAAGAGATTGCCGATGTCAGATCGAAGATCGGAGAACTCTAGCAAGAGAGGGAGGGGGCGAAATTCTTGAGGAGGGAGAGAGATTTCTTCAACTTCCTTTGTGTTTTTGAGCAAACTTTAGAGAAAAGATGCTTTGATCTTCTTGCACTTGAGAGTGAATCAAGAGTAGTGTTTTTTGTGTTTGTAAAATTATGAGAGGGAAGATAAAGAATCAAGTTATTGCATGGAAGAGAGCGAGAGGAGTTGCTATGGAGGTTTTTTTGAAAACATGATTTTTTCCAAGAGGGAAATTGACAAAGGTTAAGTAGTTAGTTGCCGTTTTTTTATAGATTTTGATCATTTTTGGTTATCTTGAATCAAGGTCATGGAATGTGGATCAGTTTTGTTGACCCTTTTGATATGGTGCAGAACTGCTCCTGTTATATATATTTCTGTTTCCGACTGATATGCAATTGAATTAACCTTAGCCCTATGGATGTCTGAACCGTGTACATGAATCTTCCTTTATGGAAGTTTCTCCCTCTGCTTCTAACTCTCTGTTTGAACTAAGTGCATAATTTTGAATTTTGTTGCACTTGAATTATTAGATAATAGACAAACAGACCTGTTGATACTTGCTTAAGACATATGTAGTGACCATGTTAAACTGGTGCATCTATGAAATCCCTTTCCACGCGGGCTTCGACCGTGAGATGCATTAAATTCCAATCTGTTTGTTAGTTTTTCTTATCGGCCTTTGATGTAATGTTGCAGATCTTATCATAGTGATGCGAATTACAATTCTGTAGATATGCATGGTTGTTGTAGTTTGCGTCGATTTCACATTTTATTATGTTCACGCTTGGAATATCTTGAAGTCATATGTGTATCACTTTACTTTCTTTTCTTTGTGCAGGCAAGATTTTGTTTTCTTGAGCTGACGAACATAGATTCATACATGTTGAAGGAAAGTCTTTTTGTGGTTGTGTTTGACTGCAAATTCGCTCTGGTGTACATGTTCTGGCACTGATGCAAGTCAGATATTTGGATGCAATGATGGCTGAAGCAAAGCTGACTCATGAAGGAAGTTTGAGGAGACTCGAAAGAATCATATTTTAGAGCATGAAGATGTGATCATGATGAAACTTAGGACTGTATTAGGGTGGATTTCCATGTTTTTTTTGCGTACTTGTATTGAATATGAATTTCTCTCAATTGCTTTTGAACACATAATTGAATAATCATTTCTTTAATCCTGAAATATTGTTGATAGAATAATGATGGATATTATGGACTTTGATGATGAATGATGAGACATTGCACTTGAATGACGTAAATGACAAATGATATGCAAAATTCGAATAACGATGATGAATTGTGAATGAAACAATGATGTATGTTGAACTCCGTAACTTGTAATTTTAACTCCAAAAAATCCATACGGTTTTGGTTTCCAATCTTATTGAGTTGAATGTTTTTGACAATTTAATGACCAAAATGATTGGTGACATTCAATTAGTCTTGAAGTCCACTTCATTTCTCAATGAACATGTCCAAATCAAGCAACATAAATCATTTTAGTTCAAAGAAATTGCAAGCCTATTTCTCAAGATGTAGTTTGCACTTTAAATTTCAGATGACTTTATCTTCAAGCCTCGCTCAACATGTAACCTGCAAACCAATGACCTCATCACAACACTAATGCCTTTGAGGAAATACTTTGACTTAGATGAAACTGGGAGCATAGAAAAACATCCATGTGATAAAACCCTAATTTCATGAGATACATAGGGAAATAAACCCTAATCTCTGAAACTGATGAAGTTGGGTGGAGAATGGCCCTTATAGCTTGACGAAGAAGAAATCCTTAATGATCATGACTCACAACCCTAATTCCCATGCCCATTGCTTGAAGAAGAAATCAGCCTTTATCAGACACGAACGCCTTAACCAGTGTAAAGCCCTAATATTGCACGACCACTGAAACTCAAGCATTTCATTAAATGAAATGTATGCCATGTTAGTGACCCAATAGAGGTTATGTATATGATGATGCATAAGCCATATAACAGTAAGAGGGTAGGGAAAATTTGGGGTATTACAACCGGAGGCACATGTACTTTGTCAGCATAAATTTGACATTTGTGGCAAGTTCTGGAATGATGACGACAATTGATTCCTGTGATACGGAGGGAGAACTGACTTGAATGTTTTGCGTTTGATCGCAAATGTTGCGGTTAGCAAGGGTCGCCATCGACTTTTCTTTTATCCAAAAGGAAAGGTGAAAAAGCATAGGAAAGACCTTTGAGATTATTTCTTGAGTTCGGGGGGTAGATTATGAAAAGGGAAGGTATTAGCACCCTTTTCATCCATGGTTTTCCATGGGCTCTTAGTTACTTTCTAGATCACTTGATTTTGTTTGAAGTTATGCTTTGTGTGGTTTTTGAAAGTATTTTCTAAAGAGGCCATTGTTTAGGCAATCTTTGTAATGATTCTCGTTCGTAAGAATGTATACAAAGATGTTTGATCTTTTGAAAATGATTTCAAGTTTGTAAGATGTTTGAAAGTGTAGGTTTTTATTTTTGAAAATAGCAAGGATGTTTTGTTTGGAATTGAGCAAGTAATTAGGAGCATTCTACCTACTCAAAAGTCTTTCTTGTTCATTTTCTTTTCCTTTGACATTGTTATCTTACCATTGATTTGGTAAGTAACCCTATCTTTGGATGTAAACGGGACAGGCGTGGGTCATTATATAACCATGATTAGCAATGTTTCAAGGTATCTTAGCATTCTCTTTTAGGGACTAAGATCATTTTAAAGGTAACTTAGATAGCGTCATCGAGGGACTCTGATCTTATATTTGCTTATTTTTACTAAGATACCTTACATGCGTAATATGGGCATTTTGTAAGGCAACCAAGTGGATTTACCCTGGGGGGTGTTTGTGTGCAAGTGTATTATTTTCATGCTTGATTTTGTCTTTGAATAGGGTTTTCTATTTGATTGGTTTTAGTCTTTCCATACAAACCCTAATTACTAGCATTTGTATATAAAAGCGATAAATTGCAGAATTTAAAGTTACTACGCTATTACAATACTTGTGGGAGGGGGGAGTACAAAGTATAAATGGGGATTGCAAGAATTTAAAGCCTAATTATCTATTACAACCATCTTGAATTTATACAAGATTTGAAATAAATAATGTCCAAGATGAATAAATATGTAAGAATGTAAATGTGAAGAAAATGGGTATTTGTTTGGATTTTTTTAAAGAAAATGGGTTTTTGTTTTAACCTAATTAACTAGAAGAAAATAATTAATTAAACCTAAATTTACTAAGAAAATATTTTATATAAAACCCTAATTCTTTTAATTGATTAAAAAGAAATTAAGTTTAAGAAAAGTATTTTTGGTATTTTTGTCTTGAATATAATTATAGTGTTATAAAATATTTTTGTCCTTTTTTATATTAAAATAATATATTTTAATTGGTGTAAATGAAAATAACTAAAACCTATTTTTTTAATTAAATTTACAAAGATAATTAGTGAAATAAATAAAGTATGATTAATAAAATAATTTTGTGAGAAAAAATAAATAAACTATGTAAAAATACAAATCTACTATTTTTATATTTTTTATGATTTTTTAATATTAGAAAAGTATTTAAGAAAAAAAAAGAAATAAAAAAAAAAGAAAATAAAAATTGGGCCAGGGGTGTGTGAATGAAACAGAGGGGTTAGCAACAAGAAAAAAAACATAAGGCCAAAAGGGAGGCCCAGCGCCTGCAAAAAGGAAAGTCAGAAAAATGCAAAAATGTGAAAAAAAATTCCAAAAGGGTACCACTGGGGCTCGAACCCAGGTCCCAAAGGTTACAGGCGTGCGCTTCTACCACTGGGGTGGCTATATATCCGTTAACATAAGCAAAACAATAAATATATGATACAAAACACGCCCTGATTTACACTTCATCTTCAACCTCTAGCCAAACCAACTGTAACTTATTCATTTCTCAACAAAAATGAAAACTATAAACATGAAACTTGTAGCAAATTTCCTCACGATTTGAGAAATGTAAAGCATTAAAGCTATAGATCAAAGACAAACATGAATTTCATTGGCCCTAATCTGAACCCTAAAAATCTCATAAATTTCAATCTTAAAATTCTCTAAGCTCAAACAAAATTAATGAAAACTATGAACATGGTTAGCTTTAGGGCAATGATATCTACATGTTTCATTCACAAAGAAGTCATTGATGATGCCTGTATGAAAAGTTCCAAAGTTAGAAAATTTATCTTGCAAGAGGGTATCGTGTTTAAAGTTTGAGCAGCTTTCAAGGAGTTCCAATGTTTGGGTTAGCTTCCTCAAGTTCGCAGGAAGCTAATGGGATGCTTAGATTGAGCTGAAAGTGCCTGAGGAGTTCTGGAGAAGTCCAAGTGCAAAGCTCTGTTTTTGAAAATGGAGGATGGTGTTAATGGTGTTACAGTTTTGTAACAGGGTGTGGGATCGGTTCTAAATGATGTTTAGAAGCTTTAGGAACCAAAAGGCTTGAAAACGCACGAGGGAGTTATGAGTTTCAAGTTTTTAGTCAGTTTATATGAAAATGGAGGTATGAGATGTGATTATGAGATCTTGGTGTTTTTAGGGGTCAAGCATTCGTGTCTTTGTGGAAAAAGGTTTGTGTATGTATAAACAAAAGAGTTTGAGAGCTTTGGACAATCAGAAGTATAAGTTTTCAGCTAATTGCTAGGTTACTTGATTTTCAAGAAAAATGGGAAAACAAGTTTCAAGAGGAGGTACAAGCATGAGCTGAGTGATTGTAAGTGTCTAACAAGTTTCTTATGAGTTATAGGACTTTTATGATCAGAAGAGAATAAGTGAAAGGCTCAAGAACTATTTTTGTGTAAAAAAGCACTTTATCAAAATGGAAATGTACACTTTTTTCCCAAAATGGACATAAAGCATGGCCTTGCATTGAATGCTTGAAATGATACCTCTAACAGTTGTGTAAGAAATTAATTATGGAGTGCCTAACAAGTTTGAGGCCTTCAAAGTAGAGTTTATGCAGCACAACTTTGAAGTTGAATTTTGTTCATCATAAAATGCCTTGTAATTCAAGTGATAAAACCCAAACTTTATCTCTTCGATTCTCCCTACTCAAAAATGATCTCAAGGAGTTCTTGGACATTTTGGAAAGCTTGAAAGGTTCTCTACAACCCATATTTGAATTTCTTTTGAAGATTCCCCTTGTAAGTATATGAAAAAGTGCCATGAATTTGGGTCAAAATCCTGACCAATTAGGGCAAAAATTTCACTAAGTGTATTGTTTCATGACCACATGTTATTAAAATTATAACTTGAGATCCAAGTACTTTTGGAAGAAGTTGTGTGAAGAAAAGTTATAGATTTCGTGGAGATATACAACTTTCATGTTAAAAGTTTCTCCTGAATCATCTTGCATCATGGTGAAAATGTTGCTCAAAGTTGTGAAAAAATAAGAAATTTCCAACACTTAGGAAAATTTCTAAGTTTAGAAATTTTTACTTTTCAAAATGAAATTTTGAATTTTGGATTTCTTGATGAATAAGTTTCATATTTTGACATGTTTTGATGAATTGTGATCTTTGGCATTTGAATTTGTCAAAAAAGTCAAAGTTTGACTTTTCAGTATACAATTGACTTTTGACTAGTTGACTGAAAAATTCATTTGTAAATCTATTGGACTTGCAATGTTTTGAGCCATGTCATTAGGTAAAAATGATGCAATTGGACTCTTGAGATCATTCCTTATACCAATTGATCATTTACTAGGTCAAAAATCAGAAATTGCCTTTTCCCAGTCAAAACCCTAATTTTGATCATTTTGCCCTTTTGGAGATTTGATCAAATTTCTTGAGGAATTATGGTTCAAACTTGATCAAATTATACACATGAGTTTAAATTGTTGATGTGGATCAAAAATTATTAAGTTTGACTATAAATTGGTCATGGTTGACTTTTTCCCCAATACAACTGATTTTTAGGTCAACTGCTCAATTGATTGAGCAAAGGTGTGGTCCAGAGCTTGAAACTTGACATGAGTGATCTTGAGGGTCCATAATGATCCATTAAAGTCATATGGGGCATTGGAAGTTCAAAAATCCTTGTGCAATCTCAAACCCTAATTTTGGTCATCAGTGCTTAAGGAGGTGTCTTGAGCTAATCAACCCTAGTGCAGTCTTGAGCCAAAGGAGATCTTGTGAGAAAAGTTCTTGATAAGTGAGAGAGAAAATTTTGGGGTACAACAGCTTCCCCTGTTCAATCTTCTTAAACATGAAGAGTTATATTGACGAGTTTTGCCATTCGTGACTCGAGGGTGGAAGATGATTGGACACTAGAGTGCCCTGAAATTTCCACTCGGTGATGTGAAAGTTGATGGTATAGGGAATGGGCTTAAAGATGCCATTTGGAGGGATGATTGAAATTTGTTGGAGATGGGCTTGCAGATGCTATCCAAAAATGATTGTTGAACCGTATCTGTAAGCTGAAACTAATTGAGTATCAGAATTGCGTCAGTGTCTGGAGCGTATCTGAACTGTATCTGAAGATTGAATATGAATGAGTATCAAAATGGCATCCGTGTCTGGAGAGTATCTGAACTGTATCTGAGAGCTGAATTTGAATGAGTATTAGGATGGCATCCGTGTCTGGAGCGTATTTGAACCGTATCTGAGAGTTGAATTTGAATGAGTATCAGGATGACATCCGTGTCTGGAGCATATCTGAACTATATATGAGAGCTGAATCTGAATGAGTATCAGGATGGCATCCATGTCTGGAGCGTATCTGAACTGTATCTACAAGTTGAATATGAATGAGTATCAAAATGGCATCCGTGTCTGGAGCGTATCTGAACTGTATCTGAAGTTGAGTCTGAATGAGTATCAGAATGGAATCCGTGTCTAGAGCGTATCTGAAAGCTGAGTCTGAATGAGTATCAGAATGGCATCCGTGTTTGGAGCGTATCTGAACTGTATCTGAAAAGCCTTTGAACATTTTTAATGGTAGCTATTGATTAATCTTATCCTGAAAAGGGTAAAAAACATTAGTTGTATACAATGTCATGATGTATGAAATGCATGGTACAATGAGATTGTGATATATGCATTC
Organism: Vicia faba; assembly: GCA_948472305.1. Classification (NCBI taxonomy): domain Eukaryota; kingdom Viridiplantae; phylum Streptophyta; class Magnoliopsida; order Fabales; family Fabaceae; genus Vicia; species Vicia faba. The sequence continues at coordinate 1,292,647,457 of OX451740.1, forward strand.
GTGCTATCAATGTTTATGATATATGGATGCGACGTATGCGTATGTGAGCTAATTTGCTGCACTGTTGTTGGATTGGGGAAAATAAATCCCTGACTGCTGTTGAGGATATGGAGTGTAAGTCTTCATGTTGTGAGGTTGAAGTGTTGATGAATTTCCTCTTAGAGAAATAAACCTTGTCGTAAGGGAAATGTTGTGTACTGCTTGTAAAATCCTGTTGGGGAATCCTGAGAAATTGGACGACTTCTACTGAGGATTGATAACTGGAATCTTTGTTCCGCTGGGGATTAAACTGCACACTGCGGGGGATTTTATGGAATAGCTCAAAGATATTTCCGTATCTCTTAAAGCCATCAGTGATTGTCTTTTTACTTTGTTTATTTGTAAACAGTAATTATGTTCAAATGCATATGTTCAAAAATAAATCATTGGACGTTTTTGTAAACAAAACACAGGAGTAAATAAAAACAGATAGTTTTTCACTTTCAAAGGGATATCTTTGTATTGACTTTGAGTAAGTATTTTTGTACAATGAGACAAACATTCTAGTAAGAGAATGTCGTCGTAAAAATGAAAATTTTGATACAAAGAGAAGATAGCTATGTGCAATAATCCCATGGGTTTTCCATTCTTTTATAGCCTTCGGATCTCTGAGCATCTTGTCTATTTGTTGCCTTGTCCGAAGTTGATTGGATTGATCAGAACCATCGAGTTTGTCAGTAGAAGCCAAAGGTTGTCCGTAAGGTGATCCAACGGGACATAGTCACAGGCTTTAAATCCCTAACTTTTGCCTGGACCGCCCTTTCGGGTTTTCAGTCCACTGGGATACCCTTTTTTTCCCAAGCCGCCCTTTCGGGTTTTCAACTTGTCGGGTGTACATATTTTTTTGTTTTATCCCAAATTTTTGCCCGAACCCTTTTGGTTCGCCGGGAAGCCCTTGTTTTGCCTAGGTGTGTCGACCTAGCGGGTCTCTTCATGCGTAGTATCTTTTGACTATGTCTGTGTTCATAGGGTGTGGCAGGTCGTCACCATCCATGGTGGTCAAGATCATTGCTCCACCAGAGAATATGATTTTGATTACAAACGGTCCTTCATATGTAGGAGTTCATTTTCCCCTGGGATCACCTTGCGGTAGTATGATCCGTTTGATCACAAAATCACAAACAACAATAAGCCTTTTCTCATCAATCAAGTTCAGTTGATCAAGTCGAGTCTGGATCCAATCTTCTTCATTCAGCCCGACATCCTTCATAATTCTCAGAGAGGGGATATGGACCTCAATAGGCAAGACAACCTCCATGCCGTAAACCATAGAGTAGGGTGATCCCCCGGTTGATGTGCGAGCTGTGGTACGATACCCGTGGAGAGCGAATGGTAACATCTCATGCCTGTCTTTGTACGTGACTATCATTTTCTGTATGATCTTTTTGATATTCTTATTTGCGGCTTCGACAACACCATTCATCTTTGGCCGGTAAGGGGAAGAATTGTGATGCTGGATCTTGAATTGCTCGCATAGGGCGGTGATCATAGTATTATTTAGATTTGTAGCATTGTTTGTGATGATCCTCTCCGGGATACCATACCGACAAATGATATTCTGTTTAATGAACCGGGCTACAACATTCTTGGTTACGGAAGCGAAAGAGGCTTCCTCAACCGACTTTGTAAAATAGTCAATGGCCACTAAGATGAAGCGGTGTCCATTAGAGGCTTTTGGCTTGATTTCCCCAATCATATTGATGCCCCACATAGAAAAGGTCCAAGGAGCCGTCAAGACATTAAGAGGAACCAGAGGTACGTGTACCTCGTTAGCATAAACCTGACACTTGTGGCAGGTTCGAGAGTGTTGATAGCAATCTGCTTCCATGGTAGACCAGTAATAGCCTGCCCGTAGGATCTTCTTTGCCATCTTATGCCCACTAGAATGGGTGGAAAAAGTGCCCTCATGTAACTCAGCCATGATCTTTTCTGCCTTAACCTTGTCTACACAACAGAATAAAACAGAGTCATGGTTGCATTTGTAGAGAATTCCATTACTAAGGAAGAATTTAGTAGAGAATCTCCTTAATAACTTCTTATCATTGACTGAAGCTCCTTCTGGATATTCTTGAGCCTCGAGATACCTCTTGACTTCGTGAAACCAAGGCTGGTCCACTATTTCTTCAGTATTAATCTTGTGACAGTGAGATGGTCCATCCCTTCATTCAATGGTGATCTGGGGAGCCTCGGTATACCATTTAAGTTTAAACATGGATGACATTGTGGCTAGTGCATCTGCTAGCTGATTTTCTTCTCACGGGAAATGATCGAAGGTAATCTTCTCAAAATGTGGGATCAATGTCAACACATGTTCTTTGTAGGAGATAAGGTTAGGGTGTTTGGTGTCCCATTCCCCTTTGATTTGGCTGATGACCAAAGCTGAATCTCCGAATACATTAAAGGATTTGATCCCCAAATCTATGGTGGCTTTGAGATAAAAAAATGAACGCTTTGTATTCTGCCATGTTATTTGTAAAATTGAAGCAGAGTCTTGCCGTAAAGGGAGTATGACATCCTTCAGGAGATATGAGTACAACACCTATACCATTGCCGAGTGTGTTGGACGTCCCATCAAAAACCAGGGTCCACCAAGATCCTTGTTCAGGTCCGTCATATGGTCTGAATTCTTCACAGTTGTTTACCATCATGATGTCTTCATTTGGGAATTCGAACTTCATGGACTGGTAGTCTTCCACAGCTTGGTGAGCAAGGTGATCAGCTAGTACACTGCCCTTTATTGCTTTCTGGCCAGTATACTGTATGTCATATTCTGTCAGGATCATCTGCCATCTCGCTATCCTCCCAGAAAGGGCAGGCTTCTCGAAGATGTATTTTATTGGATCCATTTTAGATATCAATAAGGTAGTATGGGTCAGCATATACTGTCTTATCCGATGAGAAGCCCATGCCAGAGCGCAACAAGTTTTCTCGAGCAGTGAATATCTTGTTTCATAGTCGGTAAACTTTTTGTTCAGGTAATAAATAACATGCTCTTTTCGACCAGACTCGTCATGCTTCCCCAACACACACCCCATTGAATTTTCCAAAACAGTTAGATACATGATCAATGGTCTTCCCTCGACTGGTGGCACCAAAACAGGAGGCTCTTGTAAGTACTCTTTGATCTTATCGAAATCAGTTTGGCATTCATCATTCCATTTGACTACTGATCTTTCTTCAGTAATTTAAAGATTGGTTCACAAGTAGCTGTCAGGTGAGAAATGAATCTAGCAATGTAGTTTAAGCGTCCCAAGAATCCTCTGACTTCCTTCTCGATACGAGGAGCAGGCATATCTTGTATCGCTTTCACCTTGGCAGGATCTACTTCAATACCTTTATTGTTGACGACAAAGCCTAGGAGTTTACCAGACCTCACCCCAAATGTGCATTTATTTGGGTTCAACCTCAACTTGTATTTCTTTAGCCTCTCAAACAGTTTCTATAAGTGATCAAGATGCTCTTCTTCTGTTTGAGATCTAGGTATCATGTCGTCCACATAGACCTCTATTTCGTGATGTATCATGTCGTGAAATAGAGCTATCATGGCGCATTGATAGGTTACCCCAACATTCTTCAGCCTGAATGGCATAACCTTGTAGCAGAATGTGCCCCACTGTATGACAAAGGTTGTTTTCTCCATGTCCTCAGGCGCCATTTTGATTTGGTTGTATCCTGAGAAACCGTCCATGAAGGAAAACACTTTGTGTTGTGCCGTATTATCAACTAGAATATCAATGTGGGGAAGTGGGAAATCATCCTTAGGGCTTGCCCTATTCAAATCTTTGTAGTCCACGCACATTCGTACTTTGCCGTCCTTTTTGGGCATGAGAACAACATTGGCAACCCATTGCGGATAAGAGGTGACGACCAAGAATTCGGCGTTGAAATGTTCCATGACTTCCGCTTTAATCTTTGTTGACATGTCTGGTCGCATTCGACCGACTTTTTGTTTTACCGGAGGACAATCCTCTTTTGTAGGTAGACGATGTACTACGATATCTGCATCAAGTCCTGGCATGTCTTCATACGACCAGGAAAAGACCTCAACATAATCGTGCAGCAACTGAATCAGACGTTCTTTAACAATGGGTTCCAGATTGGCACCCACCTTGACTTCTCTTTTGTCTTCTTCGGTACCTAGGTTGATTGTGTCCACTGGTTCCTCGTGGGGATGAATGGTCCTCTCTTCTTATTGTAGTAACCTGGCGAGTTCCCCTGGAACTTCACAATCTTCCTCACCTTCGTCTTCGGCTTGGTAGATTAGACTTTCAGAGTCACAAAAGGCCATAGCAGAACCATTACCCATGGAATCCTGAGTGGATGTAGACCTGCATTGTGAATGTGAGTGTGTGTAAGAGTATAGCTATATTTGAAAGAAATGAAAATGTAAAAAGAAAAACAATGAGCACAAAGTTTGTATGCAAAAACATCCATGATTCATTGATGTCATATGGAAATGAGATAATAACCCTTACAAATGGACCATCATGCCTCAGGTAAGACACAAGGTTTTAAGAGTCTGAATTGTTTTAATATTACAGATCCGACAAAATCTAAAGATAAATTACTGTGGGATAAAAGTGATTGGGATGAAATCTCTAGCCTCCCAGTTACTGAGCCCTCCACTGACAGTTGGGAAAATCCAGTCCTCCAGGTTATAGTTGTCTTCATCATCCTCCACTACATTGACTTCGCGGTTGCTGATCTTCAAGGTTGGTCCTCCGGCACGAGTGCGGTGTACAACTTTTTGGGCACCTGAAGTGAAACCCATACCAAATTTGTCAGATTTGTATGGGATATCTGGGAGTTGGCCCCAGATAGTGCATCCACCTTCTTCTATCACTGCCTTGGCATCCTTCAAAGATGACATCTTGAGCGAAGGCCTTGTAATATTGGGAACTTGAGACACAACCTTGGTTACTGCCACAGTCTGCGGGACTTCTTCAAAGTGTTGATATGGAGTTTTAATAAATTCACCATATAATTCCACATATCTAAAGGAATTTAGATGGCTGACCATATACTCCTCTTCTCCATGAATGATGATGATTTTCCCTTGAATTGGATATTTCAGCATTTGATGCAACATAGAGGTGATTGCACCATCATTGTGAATCCATGGTCGGCCTAATAAGCAGGAATATGAAGGGCGAATATCCATTACATAAAAAGTTGAATCAAATGTTTGGGTTCCAACTTTTTTGGGGATGTCCACTTTCCCATGCACCATCTTTTTTGAGCCGTCAAAGGCCCTCACTACTATGTTGCTCAGTTTCAATGTAAATCCTTCACAGTCAAGCCTATCAAGAGCCTTTTTAGGAAATATATCCAGAGGCGAACCAGTGTCAAACAAAACACGAGCCAAGGTCATGCCCCTGCATTCAACTAAGACATGTAATGCCTCGTTATGCTTCCTCCCTCTTGGCGTTAAATCAACATCTGAAAAACCTAAGTCATTTTCTGCAGTCAAGCTGGCTACGCAGTCTTGGAACTGATCCGCAGATGTTTCTTGGGGTACATGGGCAGTTTTCAGGAATTTTACCAAGGCCTTTGCATGAGCCTCAGAACATAATAGTAAAGCCAGCATGGAAATTTTTGATGGAGTTTTCCCCAGTTGCTCAACTACGTTGTAGTCGCTTCTTTTTATGATCTTTAGAATTTCCTCCATCTCTTTCCGGGAAGTCTCAGGGATAGCTACTGATTGTGCCTTCGTCTAGACAGGCTCAACCAGAATACCTTTTCCTCGAGTCTCGGTTGACTCGACAGCAGGAATGTTAGTAGGGGTAATAACAGGGATTGTAACAGTTTTGTTAAGAAGAGTATTAACAAAGATGATTGTAGGACTAGGAATAGCCTTTGGAGGAGAAAAAACAACAAGAATGATCACGGGTCCAGAAATAGCTTTTGGAGGAGCAATTTCAGGAAAGAATACACTTCCACTTCGGGTAATCTTGCTAGTCCCTGCGATATTACTGATATCAGATATATCTTTCTCAAAACTTGAATCTTCGGCAGCTGGCCAATCTTGCTTGACATCGTGGTAGTAGACATCACCTCCATAATTCCATGGGACGGTTTTGTCTGACAAATACGGGATTGGTCCAGGCACTGTGATTATCAACGTAGCTACCTTAGGAACTGATTAATTCTAACGGGTCTTTTGGTGTAGACCCTGGAAGAATTGTCGGAAATGGTCACGATGGAAACGTCATTATAAGAAACATTTGGAATAAATGTCTTTTCGAACAAAATTTCCTTGTTATCTATTAGGCATTGAACGCTTGCTTTTAACAAAGGACGACTGGTTGGTGAGGACAAACAAAAATGACAGCTTTCACCACAGCCTGGGAATACACCGGAATTCAACAAGTTCTTTTTGATAGTCAGGAGTGGGGTCACAAGTTCATCAACCGAGGTAACAAACATATCTTCTTCAACGACATTGACATCACGACGGCGCTTGGGCATAGGGGCAGTAATGACATTGGGAATTTCTGGCGCATCGAATTCAACCTCTTTGGCTTCAAGAAGATCTTGTACTTTGTTCTTCAGAGCCCAAGAGTTGTTAGTGTCATGGCCGAGACTCTCGAATTGGTATGCGCAGCGGGCATTACAATGATAGTGAGGAGAAGTTATGTTAGGGTTCTTTGGAGCTTCTTTCAAAGTCACTAGGTTGGACCTTAACAAATGTGGCAATACTTGATATAGTTTCATATTAATTCGGGTGAATTGTCTAACTGGTCTTTCCATTCTTGGCTGGTTGCTTCTTTGCTGAGCAGGCGCAGGTTTAGGAATCATGACAGCCCCCACCATTGGACGGTGTTCAGTCCTACCTTCATTTCTCTGAGGATATACAACAACAACCTCTTTCTTTTCGATGAATGGTTTCCTTACAGCAACAGAGGATGTATCTTTTTGAATCTTCCCATTCTTTATCCCGGCTTCTACCCTTTCTCCGATCAATATCAATTCAGTAAAACCTGTCGATGAACTCCCAATTAAGTGGTTGAAGAAAGGACCAGACAAGGTGCCCAAAAACATATCCACTAACTCTCTTTCAGATAGGGGAGGCTGGACCCTTCCTGTTAAGTCCCTCCATTTTTGCGCGTAGTCTTTAAATCCTTCACTTGAAACCATGGCCATACTCTAGAGTTGAGTACGGGTAGGTGCAAGATCAGCGTTGTTTTGGTATTATTTGTAATAGGAAGAAGCAAGATCTTCCCAGTTATGAACATTGGCTCTTTCTAACTAATAAAACCAATCAAGTTGAGTTCTAGACAATCTGTCTTGAAAGAAGTGTACCCATAAATCCTTGTCAGCGGTGTGAGGCTGTATTTTCCTGACATAGGACCGGAGATGCATTTTTGGACATGAAACTCCATCGTATTTGGCGAACACCAGTGCTTTGAATTTTGGAGGGATGACAATCCCAAATACTGACCCCAATTCCTCAAAGTCCAATCCAGGCACTTTTTGGACTTCTATTGCACTTAATCGTTCTTCTAGATGCTTATACTTTTCGTCGGCTGGAGGGTATTGTTCTTCAGAATAGTCTTCTTCTTCCTCTTCTGAATCTGGTTGAACAACTGCTTCCTTGCCTTTCCTATCTTGATTGTCTTTCTCACCAGATGACGTAGCAAAGTCCAGGGTCCTTCTTGCTTGTCCTTGGAATCTTCTTTCCATGTTCAGAACTCCAGTTATTTTCTTTTCTTCTTTTTCTCTTCAACCAGCAAGGTCTTTAACTCTTCTTGTCCTTTGGCTAGAGTTAAGAACATTTGTTGAAATTGGGCATTTTGTGCTTGGAGGTCCTTCATCGTTTGCTCGAGATCCATCTTACTGAAATAAACAGTAGAAAGATGAGGAGACTTGTTACAAGAAACCTGTTTATGTTATGATGAATGGTAAATGCATATGCAATGATTTCAAGGATTTTAAAGATTCAAATTTGTTTTAGACAAAAAGGAAACACACGTTATATTAATAAATTAAAGCTTTAGTACATCAATGCCTCTTTGGGAAATACAAAAACTCTAAGACAAAAAGGTAGTACGCATCCTCTTTGGTGCAATGTAGGCATTCAGAGTCTGCTCCTCATGATGTTTCTTAGTGAGTTCCAAAACCTTCTTCTCGCTAGCGTAGAATTGGGCTTCGAAAGTATCTCGCTCCCCCTTGAGTTGGATGTAAGTCTTCAAGAGAGGTGGGCATGTCAGAATGTAGGATAGTGTATGGAACATCTCCTTCCATAACAGGCTCAATAATTACTGGGAGAATGGAGGGATAAGGCATCATAAGACTATGAGCACGAGTTCGTACCCATTTGAGGTAAGGCTCAAGAGGGATGGAATTATTATGCCCCAATGTCTTGCTATCTATCTTTTTCAACATCCTCCAAGATTGGATAAGCATCTCATGAGGGCCATCCCTTCGGTCGTAACCAAATTGTCTTAAGGCTAAGCAGGGGTTGTAGGTGATACCCCCCTAATGCCAAGCAAGGGGACATTAGGGAATTCTCCACAGCAGTCGATAATAGTAACATTCTCTATAGATCGGGAACACCAATGGATGTCTGAATGTTTGAGCGTCATCAACCTTTGTGACCACCTTGAACCTTGCTCATTCTTCAATACAGATTGGGGAAGATGCGAAATGAACCATCTTGCCAAGAGAGGAGTGCAACACATAAGTACACCTCTTTTCCTCATAGTGCGAGTGTGAAAAGAATGTAGGATGTACCCTAGCAAAGTAGGCACCAGGTTACGAGACATGAAGATCTTGACGGTGTTCACATCTATGAGTTGGTCAGGATTTGGGAACGAAACCATCCCATATATGAGGAGAGCCACAATTTCCTCAAAGGCTTGCAAATCCAAGGAGTTCCAATAGTTTCAGGATTTCTCAAACAAGAACTTTTCTAGGAAACCTTTGACACCACTCCTTGTTTCCCAATTAGTTGTGACATCAGATGATTGCAAGTGTAGAGCTTGAGCAATATCTTCTGGCTTTGGGTCTCTTTCCATACCGTTGAAAGGTAGTTGATTAAGAAAGGGAATCCTCAAGAGTTGGGATAATTCTTCCAAAGTTAGCATAAGTTGATAATCAGGAAATGTGAAGCAATGGTGTAAAGGATCAAAGAACTGAAAGAGCACATTCACCATGTCCTCATCAGTGTTGGAAGTGACCAAGTTGAGTAGGTGACCATGTCTCTCGGTAAATGGAGAATTTTCAGAAATCCTTGAAGCTAGCTCCTTAAGTTGTGGAGGGATCCTTACAAGATTGACTTGAATGGTTTTCCTGCGAATATAATCCATGTCCTACAAAATAGAACAAAGATAAATCCCAAGATCCTTGAAATGGTTAGTGAATGATTATGATGTTATGATGTTCATGATGTTATGTATAAGTAAATATACACAAACAAAGCAAACAAGTCCTTAGGTTTGGGCTTGCATGGGGTCTTATAGGTAAGTACCCTCTTGAAGTTTAGTTGGCTCAAACCTGTCCTAGTAATAGTAACCGGGTTCTAAGGAGCTCAGTATCACTGGTTTGTTTTCTTGAGCATTGTTTCAGCACATGCCTCTTTAGTGGTGACCGAAATATCCCAAAAGAACCAAACCATAATGAGTGTAGTATCGAGTATCTACCAGCTTCGGAATGCACCATAGCCGGTCATCTCACTACGTCCTAAAGGCCAAGTTGTTCAAGTAAAGGTTATAATAGTTCATTAGTGCTTCATGACATCACTCAGCGGCCCTGTATTCTCCTTGATTAACTCAAGGGCTACCGGTACCCACAAATATGTCGCACTAACGTAGTTATTGCTTAGACCATGTCGGTATACCCCGCACAGTTTCCACAACGTATTTCTACTTACCTATAAGGTATCCCAAATCCGGGTAGAGGATTCAAACCCAAACAAAGAACCATAATGTAAAGCAAACAAGTCAAACAAAGAAAGAAAGTAAATGTGATCTAACCCTAAGGTAACCCTATTTTAGAATATCCCCAGCAGAGTCGCCAGTTCTGTGATACAGTGGGAGAACTGACTTGAATATTTTGCATTTGATCGCAAATGTTGCGGTTAGCAAGAGTCGCCATCGACTTTTCTTTTATCCAAAAGGAAAGGTGAAAAAGCATAGGAAATACCTTTGAGATTATTTCTTGAGTTCGGGGGCTAGATTATGAAAAGGGAAGGTATTAGCACCCTTTTCATCCATGGTTTTCCTTGGGCTCTTAGTTACTTTCTAGGTCACTTGCTTTTGTTTGAAATTGTGCTTTGTGTGGTTTTTGAAAGTATTTTGTAAAGAATCCATTGTTTAGGCAATCTTTGTAATGATTCTCGTTCGTAAGAATGTATACAAAGATGTTTGATCTTTTGAAAATGTTTTCAAGTTTGTAAGATGTTTCAAAGTGTAGGTGTTTGTTTTTGAAAATAGCAAGGATGTTTTGTTTGGAATAGAGCAAGTAATTCGGAGCATTATACCTACTCAAACGTCTTTCTTGTTCATTTTATTTTCCTTTGACATTGTTATCTTACCATTGATTTGGTAAGTAACCCTATCTTTGGATGTAAACGGGACGGGCGTGGGTCATCGTATAAACATGATTAGAAATGTTGCAAGGTATCTTAACATTCTATTTTAGGGACTAAGATCATTTGAAAGGTAACTTAGATAGCGTCATCGAGGGACTATGGTCTTATATTTGCTTGTTTTTGCTAAGATACCTCACATACGTAATATGGCCATTTCGTAAGGCAATCAAGTGGATTTAGCCTAGGGGGTGTTTGTGTGCAAGTGTATTGTTTTCATACTTGATTTGGTCTTTGATTATGGTTTTCTATTTGATTGGTTTTAGTTTTTTCATACAAACCCTAATTACTAGCATTTGTATATAAAAGCGATAAATTGCGGAATTTAAAGTTACTACGCTATTACAATACTTGTGGGAAGGGGGAGTACAAAGTATAAATGGGGATTGCAAGAATTTAAAGCCTAATTATCTATTACAACCATATTGAATTTATACAAGAATTGAAATAAATAATGTACAAGATGAATAAATATGTAAGAATGTAAATGTGAAGAAAATGGGTATTTGTTCGGATTTTTTAGAGAAAATGGGTTTTTGTTTTAACCTAATTAACTAGAAGAAAATAATTAGTTAAACCTAAATTTACTAAGAAAATATTTTATATAAAACCCTAATTCTTTTAATTTATTAAAAAGAAATTAAGTTTAAGAAAAATATTTTTGGTATTTTTGTCTTGAATATAATTATAGTGTTATAAAATATTTTTGTCCTTTTTTATATTAAAATAATATATTTTAATTGGTGTAAATGAAAATAACTAAAACCTATTTTTTTAATTAAATTTACAAAGATAATTAGTGAAATAAATAAAGTATGATTAATAAAATAATTTTGTGAGAAAAAATAAATAAACTATGTAAAAATACAAATCTACTATTTTTATATTTTTTATGATTTTTTAATATTAGAAAAGTATTTAAGAAAAAAAAAGAAATAAAAAAAAAAGAAAATAAAAATTGGGCCAGGGGTGTGTGAATGAAACAGAGGGGTTAGCAACAAGAAAAAAAACATAAGGCCAAAAGGGAGGCCCAGCGCCTGCAAAAAGGAAAGTCAGAAAAATGCAAAAATGTGAAAAAAAATTCCAAAAGGGTACCACTGGGGCTCGAACCCAGGTCCCAAAGGTTACAGGCGTGCGCTTCTACCACTGGGGTGGCTATATATCCGTTAACATAAGCAAAACAATAAATATATGATACAAAACACGCCCTGATTTACACTTCATCTTCAACCTCTAGCCAAACCAACTGTAACTTATTCATTTCTCAACAAAAATGAAAACTATAAACATGAAACTTGTAGCAAATTTCCTCACGATTTGAGAAATGTAAAGCATTAAAGCTATAGATCAAAGACAAACATGAATTTCATTGGCCCTAATCTGAACCCTAAAAATCTCATAAATTTCAATCTTAAAATTCTCTAAGCTCAAACAAAATTAATGAAAACTATGAACATGGTTAGCTTTAGGGCAATGATATCTACATGTTTCATTCACAAAGAAGTCATTGATGATGCCTGTATGAAAAGTTCCAAAGTTAGAAAACTTATCTTGCAAGAGGGTATCGTGTTTAAAGTTTGAGCAGCTTTCAAGGAGTTCCAATGTTTGGGTTAGCTTCCTCAAGTTCGCAGGAAGCTAATGGGATGCTTAGATTGAGCTGAAAGTGCCTGAGGAGTTCTGGAGAAGTCCAAGTGCAAAGCTCTGTTTTTGAAAATGGAGGATGGTGTTAATGGTGTTACAGTTTTGTAACAGGGTGTGGGATCGGTTCTAAATGATGTTTAGAAGCTTTAGGAACCAAAAGGCTTGAAAACGCACGAGGGAGTTATGAGTTTCAAGTTTTTAGTCAGTTTATATGAAAATGGAGGTATGAGATGTGATTATGAGATCTTGGTGTTTTTAGGGGTCAAGCATTCGTGTCTTTGTGGAAAAAGGTTTGTGTATGTATAAACAAAAGAGTTTGAGAGCTTTGGACAATCAGAAGTATAAGTTTTCAGCTAATTGCTAGGTTACTTGATTTTCAAGAAAAATGGGAAAACAAGTTTCAAGAGGAGGTACAAGCATGAGCTGAGTGATTGTAAGTGTCTAACAAGTTTCTTATGAGTTATAGGACTTGTATGATCATAAGAGAACAAGTTCAAGGCTCAAGAACAAGTTTTGTGTAAAAAAGCACTTTATCAAAATGGCAATGTACACTTTCTTCCCAAAATGGACATAAAGCACGACCTTGCATTGAATGCTTGAAATGAGACCTCTAACAGCTTTGCAAGCAATTAATTATAGAGTTCCTAACAAGTTTGAGGCCTTCAAAGTAGATTTTATGCAGCACAACTTTGAATTTGAATTTTGTTCATCATAAAATGCCTTGTAATTCAAGTGATAAAACCCTAACTTCATCTCTTCGATTATCCCTACTCAAAAATGATCTCAAGGAGTTCTTGGACATTTTGGAAATCTTGAAATGTGCTCCAAAAACCATATTTAAATTTATTTTTAATATTCCACTTGTAACTATATGAAAAAGTGCCATGAAGTTGGGTCAAAATCCTGACCAATTAGGGCAAAAATTTCACTAAGTGTTTTGTTTCATGGCCACATGTTCTTAAAATTATAACTTGAGATCCAAGTACTTTTGGAAGAAGTTGTGTGAAGAAAAGTTATAGATTTCGTGGAGATATACAACTTTCATGTTAAAAGTTTCTCCTGAATCATCTTGCATCATGGTGAAAATGTTGCTCAAAGTTGTGAAAAAATAAGAAATTTCCAACACTTAGAAAAATTTCTAAGTTTAGAAATTTTTACTTTTCAAAATGAAATTTTGAATTTTGGATTTCTTGATGAATAAGTTTCATATTTTGACATGTTTTGATGAATTGTGATCTTTGGCATTTGAATTTGTCAAAAAAGTCAAAGTTTGACTTTTCAGTATACAGTTGACTTTTGACCAGTTGACTGAAAAATTCATTTGTCAATCTATTGGACTTGCAATGTTTTGAGCCATGTCATTAGGTCAAAATGAAGCAATTAGAATCATGAGATCATGCCTTAAACCAATTGATCATTTGCTAGGTCAAAAATCAGAAATTGCCTTTTCCTAGTCAAAACCCTAATTTTGACCATTTTGCCCTTTTGGAGATTTGATCAAATTTCTTGAGGAATTTTGGTTCAACCTTGATCAAATGATACATATGAGTTTAAATTGTTGATGTGGATAAAAAATTCTGAAGTTTGACTGTAAATTGGCCATGGTTGACTTTTCCCCCAATACAACTGATTTTTAGGTCAACTGCTCAATTGACTGAGCAAAGGTGTGATCCAGAGCTTTAAACTTGACATGAGTGATCTTGAGGGTCCATAATGATCCATGAAAGTCATATGGGGCATTGGAAGTTCAAAAATCCTTGTGCAATCTCAAACCCTAATTTTGGTCTTAGTGCTTAAGGAGATGTCTTGAGTTGATCAACCCTAGTGCAGTCTTGAGCCAAAGGAGATCTTGTGAGCAAAATTCATGATAAGTGAGAGGGAAAATTTTGGGGTACAACAGTTACCATGGTAGACCAATAATAACATGCTCTCTGAATCTTCTTAGCCATTGTATGCCCACTAGAGTGAGTACCAAAGACATCTTCGTGCATATCTTCCATAATTTTCCCAACTTCCTTCTTGTATACACAACGAAGCAAAGTCGAGTCGTGGATGTGGTTGTACATGATTTCCTTACTCATAATGAACTTGGAAGAGAACCTCCTTATAAATTTCTTATCATTGATAGATTCCTCTTCAAGATATTCTTGAGTTTTGAGGTATCTTTTTACTTCGTGGTACCGAGGCTTTTCCTCTACTTCATCAGTATCAAATTTGTAGCAGTGTGTTGGTTCGTCTAGTCTATCAATAGTAATTGGAGGAGCTTCATTATCCCATCTGAATTTGAACATAGATGGCATGGTATCTAATGCGTCTTCCAATTGATTCTCTTCTCGTGGAATATGTTCAAAAGTGATTTCTTATAAGTACAAAATTAATGTCGACACATGCTCTCGATAAGGAATGAGATTTGGATGCTTTGTGTCCCATTCTCCCTTAATCTGAATGATCACTAGGGCTGAGTCCCCATATACAATCAACAATTTAATTCTCATATCAATGGCATCTTTGATACCCATGATGCATGATTTGTACTCAGCCATATTCTTGGCACAGTCAAAATAGAATATGGAAGTGAAGGGTGTATGGAAACCCATAGGAGAGACAATCACAACACCAATTCCATTAACAAGCGCATTTGAAGCTCCATCAAAAACCATAGGCCATTAGGATCCCGATTCAGGTCCTTCATATGGTCAAGGTTCTTCATAATCAATAACTAGCATGATATTCTCATCTGGGAACTCAAAATTCATAAACTGATAGTCATCTACATCTTGATGAAATGATCTGCCAGTACACTTCCCTTGATTATCTTCTAAGTAGTGTATTGAATGTCATATTCTGTCAAGAACATTTGCCATCTTTCTATTCTTTCAAAGAGAGAGGGTTTCTCAAATATGTATTTTATTGGATCCATCTCAGAGATCAACAAAGGAGTATGAGTCAACATATATGATCTTAGTCGGCGAGAAGCCCATGCCAAAATGCAACAAGTTTTCTAGATTAATGAGTATCTTGTTTCACACTCGGTAAACTTTTTGCTAAGGTAGTATATTGCACGCTCTTTTCGAACATACTCGTCATGTTGCCCAAATACACACCCCATTGAGTTCTCTAATACTGTTAAGTACATGATCATAGGTCTTCCTTCAATCAGTGATATCAGAGTTGGAGGTTCCTGGAGGTACTCCTTGATTTTGTCAAAGTCTATCTGACAATCATTGTTCCACTTTACTACTTGATCTTTCTTCAGTAACTTGAAGATTGACTCACAAGTAGCGGTCAAATGGGAAATAAATCTGGCAATGTGGTTCAATCGTCCCAAGAAACCTCTGACTTCCTTCTCAATACGGGGAGCTGGAATTTATTGAATGGATTTAACCTTGGAAGGATCAACTTGAATACCTTTACCAGTGACGATGAAACCTAGGTGTTTATCGGCTCTTACCCCAAAGGTACACTTGTTTGAATTCAACCTCAACTTGTACTTCTCCAGTATCTCAAACATATTGTGCAGGTGGTCGATATGTTCTTCTTCAGTCTGAGACATGGCTATCATTTCATCAATGTAAACCTCTATCTCATGATGGATCGTATCATGGAAAAAAGCTACCGTAGCACGCTGATATGTTTCATTGGCGTTCTTCAAACCAAAAGGCATAACTTTGTAACAGAAAGTGCCCCACTGTGTGAGAAAAGTAGTTTTTTCCATGTCTTCAAGTGCCATCTTGATTTGATTATAAACAAAGAAACCATCCATGAAGGAAAATACTTTGTGTTGAGTGGTGTTGTCAGCCAAAACATCAATATGCAGAAGCGGAAAGTCATCTTTGGGGCTTGCCCTATTCAAATACCTGTAGTCTATACATATACACACCTTACCATTTTTCTTAGCTACCGGCACCACATTTTCAACCCACTGAGGATAGGACGTAACAACTAAGAAACCTGTATTGAACTACTTCATGACTTCAGCTTTGTTCTTTTTGGACATCTCGGGATGTATACGGCAAACCTTCTGCTTTATAGGAGGGCAACCTTCCTTCATCGGTAGACGGTGAACCACAATGTCAGTATCAAGCCCTGGCATGTCTTTATAAGACCAAGCAAATATCTCAACATAGTCACGTAACATATGGATTTATCTCTTTTTGACAATGTGTTCTAGGTTGGCACCTATCTTGATTTTTTTCTTTTCCTCTTCAGTACCCAAGTTCACAACCTTGACTGTATCTTCATGCGGTTGTATGGATCTTTCTTCCTGTTCTAACAGTCTAGCAAGCTCTCCAGGTACTTCACAATCTTCCTCACCTTCGTGCTCAGCATGGTAGATCGGATTTTCGAAGTCATAGTTGGCAATAGCAGAATTGTTATCAATGGGACCATGGGTGAATGTGGATCTGCAATTTGTTATGTAGGTGTGTGTAAGAACACATAGCTATTTTGAAATCAATAAAGTAAAAGAAAGACAAAGAGCGTAAAATTTGAATGCAAATGTCCAATGATTTATTAAATTAAAATATGTGGATGAAAAATGACAACCCTAACAAATGGACCATTGTGCCCTGGGTAAGGCACAAGGCTTAAAGTTATTTGTTCAAATTACATAACCAAAAACTTGAAAGCAAGAAAACATAAAATAGCATTTACTCCTGACTAAAGGAGATTGGTATAAAGTCTTCAGCCTTCCAATTGTTGAGCCCACTTCCAGTGGTAAGGAAAATCTATCTGTCTATGTCACAATCACTATCAGCGTCTTCCACAATGTTGACTTGATTTTTGTAAACTCCATTGTTGTTGATGCGGAATGGTGGTCTCCCAGAATTAAAACGAGCACGACAGACAAACCTATGAGCCTCTAAGGTAAAACCCAAACCAAATTTGTCAGACTTGTAAGGAATGTCGGGAAGCTGACCCCAACTAGTGCCACCACCTTCTTCTAACACAAACTTAACGTCTTTTAGAGAAGCCATTCTTGGTGGAATCTTGGTATCCTTAGGAACAGTAAGAGCAACTTTAGCAAAAGGGGTTTTCTGAGGAATAACTTCAAAGGTATGGAAAGGAGTCTCGAGAAATTCACCATCCATCTCAACATACTTGAAGGAGTTCAAATGACTCACCGTGTATTCCTCTTCCCCACAAACTGTAATGATTTTTTCCTTTCACGTTATACTTCAACTTTTGGTGTAAAGTAGAATTAACGGCGCCTGCCCCATGAATCCAAGGGTGTCCAAGAAAACAGGAATAGGATTGACGAATGTCCATCACATAGAAAGTTGAGTCGAATACCTGAAAAACTACTTTTATTAGAACCAGATCATAACGTCATAACAGAAATCCAGATCATAGCCATTAGAACCAATAGTTACCGTCTGAGCGTAGTCACCATCCGAGTATGAGTAACCATCTAAACATAGTCACCATCTGTACCTATAATAAGAATTCCCTCCCCGCTCACGGGTGAAAACTAGGTCAGGGTAAGGCAATGGTAACTCAGAATCGAGGGTACTCCTGAAAAACTATCGCCATATCACCTACGTGAAAATGATAGCCCCTCATTTGTACCTCATCTGAGCGTGGACGACATGGCAGCGATAGTGAGACCTAAGTCAACTAGCCGTTCATGTTCCACTCTATTTCTAGGGTTCCTATGGTATACAACTCTGGCCTGAGTGTTGGGCCTTTTACCTCATAGTAACACCCACCCAATAAGAAGCAGATCCAGTACAACAGTAGTATATGGAAGACAGTAAAATGCAATGCATATGTATGGTCAAGTATATACAAACTGAATGAAT
Organism: Vicia faba; assembly: GCA_948472305.1. Lineage (NCBI taxonomy): Eukaryota > Viridiplantae > Streptophyta > Magnoliopsida > Fabales > Fabaceae > Vicia > Vicia faba. Next base: position 1,292,665,526 of record OX451740.1, read on the forward strand.
AAACTGAAAGTGTAAAGATAAACACCCAAATGAAAGAAAGCAAGAGCTAGGAGCGACTCCGGGATGAACCAGCATTTGGTCAGTAATTTCCCCAGTGAAGTCGCCAGCTGAAACAACCGGCTGACCAATCAACTGATAATGAAATCAATGAAGTCACCATCGAACGTTTTTTATCCCATAAGAGGGGAAAGGTAAACATCGAGTAAACATGAGAAGGGAGAAGTCACGGTCTTGCGATCGAGAGATCGGGTAAGGGAGTCTGTTACGCGAGGGGAAGGTATTAGCACCCTACACGCCCGTAGTACTCTATGGTATCCACTCTTGTTATCTATCTTATGGGTGTGTTTAATCTATGCTTACTATTTATTACTGCTAAAGGGAGAATGCATGCAAAAGAAAGGAGAAAAGAATGTAGGGATAATAAAATTGTGCTCGCCTGGGCCCTACCCCAATGCCTACGTATCCTTTTTGAGGAATCAGAGCTACCGTAGTTCTGCTAACAAGTGTTTGTTTGTTTGTATTTTTTTAATGAACAATATAAATTTCGCCTTCTGCCGCAACTCGACCATTGGAGACTTACGCGTCAGCACAGAAGTGAATTAACATGTTCTTCCTGAAAAGAGTTTGAAAGAAAAGCCCGAAGGCGCAAAAGAGTTTGCATTGGTTGATATCTTTTACCTTGAAGAAGGATTTGTAAGTTGTTAGATGTTTTAATATTTTTCAAAGAAAAAGGAAATTTTTGTTTTCATGCATGGATGCAAAAGAAAGAAAAACATCTAAGGGAGACTAGTCTAAATCTATCCCTAATGTTATCATACAATGATTGATCCTAAGATTGAGTTTTGAAGGGAAATATCTATCCTAAGTTGACATGCTTGGATAAAAATCCTAATGTCTATCTTAACTCATCATCTATAGACGAATCAAGAAGTCCTAAAGGAGCATAGCAAGGGTCTATCACCTAAAACTATGTTAATCTCGAATCATCATCTATAGTTGAATCGAGAGCTCCTAAGGGAACATGCCGAGGGTATATCATCTCAATACATGTACACGAAGATGAAATCAAACAGGTAAGTCAATAAGTTCAAGAGAACTAGCTCAAGCGAGCAAAACTAGAGAGAATCTATCTAGGCTACCATTATCTAAGAAAGTCTAACAAAACTATCCTATAGGGAGCATGCAATGAGAGCGAAGTCATGATCTCAATTTCTAAATTGAGTGACTCATCGATCAACAAGAGATAAAGGAAAGCGATGACATCCTATAGGGAGCATGCACTGAGAGCGAAGTCGTGATCTCAATTTCTAAATTGAGTGACTCATCGATCAACAAGAAAGTAAACAAACACAAGAACAACACATATGGAAAATGAAGTGCGGAATGCCTGCTACAGGTCTTTAAACAGCGACTTCGAGTGCACGATCTTTATTTCCTACTTCTCATGATATCTAAAAAACAATAAAGTACTGAAATGAGATAAACAAGGGAAAATACCGAACAGATATCAATCCGTATCAAAGCCTATCAAAACAAAGAAACCCGACGATCTTCGCGAACAACTTCACCAAGCAAAGAAAAGAGTCAGAAATCAAACACTCAGAATAAGTGTCGAAGCATCATCAATGTGAAAATAAATCACAATCGAAATCTCAAGTGCATCCTCATATCGTGCGATAAACCTGCATTAGACTAAAATCTCAACAAGAAAAAGTGAATTACCGATCTCAAATATCATCAGACAATCGGAATTAAATTCCTAAAATCTCAAATAAAAACTAACAAATTTTTATATTTGAATTTATTATTTTTATTGCGTAAAGCAAATTCAAACAAGTCTAAACAATTAACAAAATTAGTTAAAAGAAAATACTAGAAGAGTGAACTCAGGGGGTATTATGCTTAAGTCAGGGGGTGTTGAAGCAAGTCTGGCACCTAGGCCCAGACTATTGAGTCCACAATACTATTTTGTTTGCAAAGCCATAAGCTGCTGCCAAAAAATACGCCCCTGGGCCTAAGAGAGATTCAGTCCAAAGCATAACAAGATCCAACCCTTCCTTTTTATATTTTTTCTTCAGATTGTTATTAACTACAAAAAAATCCCAATGGGCCACACAAGAAGGTAGAATCCGGTCTAATAATACACCTCCATCACCCTGGTCCATGTTTAGTGAAAATGCTAGGGTTATTTGAATTGTGTTTATTCAGCTTTCCCTTCTTCCTCTCTTTCTATATTCCACCGCACCAACAAACAGCCGTCACGGATGATGCCAGCGACGTAAGATCCTTGTTGAATCAGCCTCACCTCACTTCCTTCATCCCGAATCCGCGAATCTCAATCACCTATCAATATCCGTCGCAACTACACTTTCGCCTCCGGTCCGGTTTCCATCTCCGTCGATGCAGCGCATTCAACAAATAGTCGCCGACGTGTCACTTGCGTCTCTGCTTCATCTTTCGATTCACTTCTCTCAACCTCGATTACCTGCGGTATCTTCTCCTTCGATCGCATTCGGTTTGCTTCAAGTTCAACCTCCGACTGTCATTCGCCTCAACCGGAGATGGCGAAATCGACGAGAACTCAACGACCCTCAGTTGTTGCTACGAACTCAGGTACAAATTGGACTTGCACTTTTTCTTCCTACTTCTTCATCACAATCTCTTTCTGTCGTTGCTTCGATGTTATTATTGTTGATTCTGCATTGAAGATACAAGGAAGTTGTGCGATGATGTTTTTGTTGTTGCTTGTTTGCAGTGAGGAAAATTGAACATGTGAAGTTTTTGAAGGATTGAAGATGATGTTGACGCAGGGGCACAAGGAAGAAGCAGTTACAGTGTTAACTGCATAACGAACAAATGAAGATTGAAACGGATTCGAAGCAGCAGCTATGATGTGATGATGATGACATGTTGAAGATTTGTTGTGAGTAGGAGAATTCTTGAAGATGAACACGGTTGAAATTGGAAACTTTGACGGTGATTGAAGAATCGTGACCTTCTGGTGAAAGTTTACTGATGATTGAAAATGCAGAGTTCAAGTGAGAGATCCAGAATCCTCTTGGTTGTGTGAGTTTCCAACTGAATTATAGAGAGTTTTTGTTATAGGTTTTTGATTCTGTTAACCGTTAGTTAACAGTTCAGTTAGAGGTTGTTAGAGGATATTATGAAGTTAGTTAGAGTTTGGTTAACAATTTTTTTCCGGTTAGGCTTGGTCACAGTTAGGAATGGTTGAGGAACAGGAAAAAATGGTTAGGAGGTTGTTTTAGAGTTTCTTATAGACAATTAGGGGCTTGTAGAGGCAGTTAGAAAACTGTTAGCATTCTGTTATGAAAATTAGTTGTTAATTCTGTTGGATAATGCTTGGTTACCATGAGTTTAATGCTGAAAACTGTTAGTTGCTGCAGAATGAGTTATTTTAATTGTTTTAGTTCCTACAATTTCAGAAGCTGATTCTGCAACTGTTCTTTCTTCTAATTATCCTTCAAAGAACTTGACATGCTAAGAGATTCCTTGTTTATGCTCTGATTTATGAACTGATAAACCTTCCTATGAATTTTATTGCGTGAACATACGTTGAACGGTCTCGGTACAGAGCTGAACGAATGTAACTTCTTTATTTAGTTCTTTTGATTTTATTTTTTTGTTGATACTGAACTGGTCATTTCTTTTTTGTTGAATGCAGGTTTGGGAATCCAAATTTAATGAACAAATTTGATGTTTGCAGGTATGCAAATCAAACTATTTTAGGTATAAGTAGCTTATCGCATTCGTTTGTGTCAACTGATATGTGCAGGGAATTTTTTGGATGAACTTGTTGGCTTAATACACTGAATAACACTCTTTATGAACACACCTGCCATATGTTAGGCACTGAATTTACCTTGAAAAATATGCACTTATTATGAAATTGTTTCAACTTTTGAAAACCTGTTGATTTGTATATGTATCTATCTGTTATGCAGATTTCCCATAGTCTTCCGGGTTGAAATCATAGTGCGCAGTGCAAGATTTTGATGGACATATCCTACAGCAGCTTGTGTACCGCAGATGCCAATGAGCTGCACATATTGGTTTGATGGCTCAACATAGAAGCAACAAGTTCATAGCCTTATACATGACGTGCTCGAATCCTTTTGCTGGAATTTGGAGTTTCGCATGAAGTAACTTTTGAATGAAAATGTTCTGTGTAATTCTTGTAATGATGCAATTGTACTTTGTATGCCATCCTTATGAACTTTAAATGTGAAGCTTGAATGGATATTTGTACATAACTTGTATTGGAATCGTTGTAATGGTTTTTTGAATAGTCGAAAATCAAACCTTTAACAAAGATAAACAAACTTTGTGCAATATAGCCATATCAATGCGCCCAAAAATTTCTTAGCCTCTTATTTCAAAATTCCTTGTCTTACCTCGACTGAATCTTGAATGATATTTTGCATTATGGATACATCTTGCAAAAATATTGATCCACTTGAATGTCTTGCTAGTAGAACACATCCATATAAATGGGCTTTCCAATCTACATGCTTGAATCGGACATAAGGGAGTCATAAACCGATACTTTGAATTATGCTTCTTGATTATTTGCCAACGGAATTCATAACACATATGAGCCCTTGAGCCAGTCAACGCTCGGTAAGAAAATGAAATCATTATACTTCCAATGCATGTTTAATCAATGAACCTTAATCTCAATTGAATCCATAAATTCTAGTCATCTTGAATTTGAAACAACTATGATAAACACTTGAATGTTATTAAATGAATCTTTTTATCTTTTACCTTGGGATGAACAATGATGTGGAATAATCTTGGAAGTAACAACTTGAATCATGGAGAGATTTACTTGATACCATGTACTTTAATCTCAGCTTATATTCATGTGCCATCTTCCTCCGCAAGAATTTATGAACTAAACCTTCAGGCATGCTATTTCCCTTTTTTATCATGTTGAACCTTAACCCATGTTTGAAACCAAAGTTCTTGCACAAATATCCAAACAATAGCTTGCACCACTTATTCGTAATGCCTTGACCGTCAAGCAACCAAATTTACCATACAAAATATCATGAATCATGACGTACCCAACCCTAATTGATTAACTTATGGATAGATGAACTCAATGCAACAATGACATAGTCAACAACCTGTAACGCAAGCATCATATGCGTCTTGGATTGATAACAAATCTTGATCCTTTAGAGAAATCTTAATACACCTCTAGTATTGACAAAACCTTGGCCAAATGATAAGCACAACGATAGATTGAGGTGTTTTGAATCAAAGATCATGTACGCGAGATCACAACCTTAAGTTATTGACAGGAATACCCTGCAACCTATTGTTCAGTGGAAGATAATAGCCTTGTAGCTTGATGGAGAAGAAATTCAAGCTGAACATTGAAACAAAACCCTAATTCTAAAACCTTTTACACCGAGAAGATCCTGGATAATAAAACTTATTCAACACATACACCTCAAATCAGCTGTAAACCCTAGCTTCCTAACTGCTAATCTTTTGAGCCTCAGGCGATCTATTTTATGAAAAATGCGTGTTATGCAAATGACCCATTGGAATGATGCATATAAATGCAAAGAGTCTAAGCCATAAAAGTGTAATTAGGAGGGAAAATTTTGGGGTGCAACAGGTGGTGACTCTTTTCTATCCGTAACAATTGCGATAAAATGCAAAACACCCAAGTCAGTTCTCCCACTGTATTATAGAACTGGCGACTCTGTTGGGGACTAACTTAAAATTGGGGTTACCTTAGGGACTAGATTACCTTTAAAATGCTTTCATTGCTTGACTTGTATGCTTTACATTATGGGTTATGTTTGGGTTTTTATAGATCCTCTACCCGGATCTGGGAACATCATTAGGTAAGTAGCAAAGGTTGTGGAGACTGTACGGTGTAGACCGATATGGTTGAGACAATAGCTACGTTAGTGTGACACATTTGTTGGTACCGATATCCATTGTGGCGAATCGAGGAGAATACAGGGTCACTGTGTGGTGTCATGAAGCACTAACAAACCTTAGAACCATTGGTTTAACAACTTGGCCATTAGGAAGTAGTGAGATATCTGGCTTTGGTGCAATTCGAATTTGGTTGATACTCGATACTATGCTCATTGAGATAAAACTTTCAGGATATTCCGATCGCCAAAATAGAGGCTTGCGCTGAAACAATGGCCGATGAAGAAAGATCAATGATATTGAGATTCCATAGAACCCGATAACTTTTTAGGACAGGTTAAACCAACTAAACTTCAAGAGGGTACTTACCTATGAACTCCATGCAAGCCTAAACTTAAGGACTTGTTTGCTTTGCTTGTATATGATTATTTGTACATGACATCATGACATCATACCATAGCATTTTCAATAACCATTTTAAGGACCTAGAGATTTATATTTGTTTTGTTTTATAGGATATGGCTTACGTTCGCAGAAATACCATCTGAATCAACCTTGTGAAGGCACCTCCTTAACTCAAGGATTTAACGTCAAGGGTTCCCGATAATTCTCCATTCACCAAGAAGTATGGTCGACTCCTTAACTTGGTTACCTCAAGCTTTGAAGAAGACATGGTACATGTGCTCTTTCAATTCTTTGACCCTAAACACCACTGTTTCACATTCCCTGATTACCAATTGTTGCCCACCATGGAAGAATTCTCTCAAATGTTGGGAATACCTATTCTTGATCAAATACCCTTCACCGGCATTGAGAAAGACCCAAGACCTGAGGAGATCTCTCTAGCCTTACATTTGTAACGGCCCAACATAGTGGCTAATTGGGAAACAAGGAGTGGTGTTAAGGGTTTTCTAGCCAAGTTTCTGTTTGAGAAGGCTCAACTATTTTTGGATGCTCTGGATTTGCAAGATTTTGAAGAAGTTTTGGCTCTTCTAATCTATGGGTTGGTCATGTTCCCTAATCCAGACCAACTTATAGATGTGAATGTGGTTAAAGTTTTTCTATCTCATAACCCGGTGCCTACCATGCTCGGAGATATTTTGCATTCTCTTCACGCTCTTATCAGGAAGAGAAGAGGGATTCTTATGTGTTTCACTCCTTTGCTGGCTAGGTGGTTTATTTCACACCTTCCTCGATCAGTTTTAAAGAACGAACAAGGTATAAGGTGGTCTCAAATGTTGATGTCACTCTCGCATTCAGATATTCATTGGTGTTCTCGGTCTTTGGAGGATGTTACCATCATAGACCGTTGTGGGGAATTCCCTAATGTCCCACTCTTTGGAATTAGGGGAGGTATCACTTATAATCCTTTCTTGGCTCTTCAACAGTTTGGGTATGCTCGGAGGGATGGCCCTCATGACGCGCTTGTCCAAGGTATTGTATTTGACTATAAGAATGATGTCCAAGGTTATCATCAAATATTTGTACGAGATTGGGGGCATGGTGAACAAGTTTGATAGAAAACATTTGGGGCATAAGAACTCCATTCCTTTGGAGCCTTATCTCAAGTGGGTGCGAGCTCGCGCTGAAAACCTCATGATGCCATATGTGGCTATCCTACCTATCATTATGGAGCCTATTACCGAAGGATATGTTCCCTACACCATTCTTCATCTTGACATGCCTACTACTCTTGAGGAGTTCCAAAGATATTAGATTCAACTCAAGGGAGAGCGAGACACCTTCGAAGCTCAATTCTATGCAGGCGAGAAGAAAGTGTTGGAGCTCACAAGACAACTTCACGAGGAGTGAAACTTGAATGACTACATTAGTTCGAAGAGGAAGCGTCCATAGGAGACTTGAATATTTTGTTGTATAATTTCATTTTTGTTGTTCAAGATGCAATTTGTAACCTTTTGAACTTATTAAGACAATTAATGTTTTGTTTCCTCTTTGTTTAAGCAAATTTAAATCTTAAAAGTCCTTGAAAACATTGCATACGCATAACATGCATCATATCATAAGCAGGTCTTCCGACATAGGTTTCCTCATCTTTCTACTGTTTATTTCAGTATAAGATGGACCTAGAGAAAACTGTGAAGGATCTGCATACTCAAAACTCTCAGTTTCAAGAAACTCTGCTTAACTTAGCAAAGGGTCAGCAAGAAATGATGTCACTTCTGGTTACGAAGAAGAAGACCAAGAAGAAAGTTGTGATCAACATGGGGAAAAGATTCAAAGGCCCCGTCTGACAAGTTTAAGTTGAAGAGGACTCCTTTGAGGAGGATGAGAATCAAGATGAAGATGCTAGGAGCACCCGTGCTGGGGGTGGAAACAATCAAATATCTGAAGATGAGGACTATTTTGATGAGCAATATCTACCGGCCAAAAACAAATATAAGCAACTAGAAGACAGATTGAAGGCTGTAGAAATATAAGTTATGCCTGGCTTGGACTTTAGTGACTTGGGTTTGGTTCCTGGGGTAGTCATTCCCCACAAATTCAAGATCCCTGTTTTTTCCAAGTACGATGGTGTTGTACCCCAAAATTTTCCCTCCCATATTTCTCAATACATGTCAATTGAGGTCCTCAAATTGCTCAAGGAAGTCCAAGGGTTGACCAGACAAACTCTCTCATAAGGCAATCTACCTCAAATTAGGGTTTCATTTTGCATCAAGATGTTTGAGTCCAAAGGATCCCAAATTCTCACCATTGTCCTAATATGTTCTCAAGATCATCCATGTCAAGTTTCAAGCCTTGCAGAGGAAGTTTGCTCAGTCAATTGTTCAAAGGCCTAAAAATCGACTGTGCTAGGGCAAAAGTCAACTATGGCCCACATACAGTCAAAGTTCAAGATTTTTGGTCAACACCCTCATTTTGAAGTATTGTTCATCACTTTATCAAGGGTTGATCATGATTCCTCAAGGATTGCTCACAATTCATCAAAATCCAAAAGTTGCTAAATTAGGGTTTTATAGGAAAAGTCAACTCAACTTTGACCAAGCATAACTTTCTCATACTTTATCAAAAATGACCCATACAAAGCTCATTTTGAAGAGGATGTAATTCCCTGAAATCCATCTTCATCTCCCAAGTTCAAAATATACACTCACAGGAAGATATAAATTTGGACATTATAGGTCATTTTGAAAAGCCAACAAAAACACCTTTTGGGTCAAAGCTTCATACAGGAACATGGAAGACTCAATTAAGATGAGACCAAAAGGTTTGCTTAGAGGACATCTTAAGATTTCTAAAAAGTCAAAGAACACATCTCTAGGGTAAAAATTGAGAGAGTTTTGCATTGGCCAATTTGAGCCTTTTTGCAAAATTTCCAAAAGTCAAATGTATCCAAAATTGAATTTTTTGTCAAATGGGCCCAACTTTTTATGCTTGCACTGAGTTAGTAATGTGACCCACGACCCATGAGCCATTACACTTGTAATTCTTTTATTTTTTGTCATTTATTTTGATTTCATTTCATTTAAATCAAATAAAATCAAAATAAAATAATGAAAATATCAAAAACTAATTAAATCTTGAGATTTTGTGCATGTTTAGGTTCATTACACAGCTGGAGACAAGATCAAATCATGCAAGACTCATATGGACACAAAAAGATTGGATTTGATTGATTTGGAAAGATTTTGTACAAGGATCAAATCATGAATCAATATTCATAATTGGAAGAGATTTGATACAAAATTGTAACCCTAATGCATTCTACTATACATAAGGAACAAGTGCAGACCAAAAACAGGAGGCTAGATGCGTGCAAAGGGAGAAAACAAATTTCAAAAATTGAAGGAAAAGTTGCAGACCAATTTCCATGTTACAGATCACTCCCAGGCATTCTAGTCATACCAATCAATTGTTGGACTCCCCAAGATCGTGATTCAATCGCTAGCAAGCTTCCCCACACTCAGAATCACGCTGTAAGGTTCATACAGTTTGGCTCTTTTCTTGAATTCGATTACATGGATTCTGACACATTTAGCATGTTTAATTGATATATTCATAATCCTTGAGTTGTTTGCAAGCTAATGGTTACATTTAATTGCGTTTTTACTGACTGAACATGAAAGTTCCATGGCTAGGGTTCTTGCTTTGTTTTTAGGGGTTTCTTGTACAGGAACAATTAGGCATGGATAATGGTACCATGATGCTCGTGAGGTTGCAACGAGTTGATTGGTACCATTGGTTTGCATTTATCATACATGTACAAGATTTTGGAAACACACAGGGTTATACCTACGGTGAACGTCTGTAGGTAAAAGTTTTGATTTCTAAAACGACAGGCCAGTGAAGGAGATGATGGCGCGGCAGCATGTGACTCGTCCATTTGAATTTCGCGCGTTTCAGAATTTGGCCTTTTGTTTTTATCATATAATATTCATTTGTTATTGTTTATACAAATAACACAACCAGCTCAGCTGGAAAGCGCACAGTGGGATAATGCCTAAGGGCCTGGGTTCGATCCCCAGGTCCCAACTTTATTTCATGTTTTTCTTGGACAGGAAATCCAGTGCATCTCACACTCTAGGATCCAGCATGCACTCTCCAGATCTGACCATCCAAACCACCCAGGGCTTCAGATCTAAGGCCTTCCCCTGAAGGTCCACCATATGCCTGAGTCAAGCGTGCCCACTGGATCTAGCAAAGTCAATGAGGCCTGGAATTGTTGGGCCAAGAAATTGCCATCAACACCCCCTCCTTTTGCTAATACCAGGCCCATTCTTTCTTCTTTTCTATTTATTTCATTTATTTATTTAATTAATTTAATTATTTTCTAACACAATTAATTTCTTTTTTCACAAAAAATCATAAAATCAAGTTTCACAAGATTTAGAATTAGGTTTTTTTATTTTATCAAATTTAATTTAATGTTAGTTTAATTTAATATAGGGTAATTCTAACTTTTTATATATAATTAAAATCAATTAGAAAAATTAGGGTTACCTTGTGATTTAATTTTTATTTCTTTCTCAAATAAAATAAAAAAATACAAAAATAGGTTAATTTAATTATATTTCTTAAATTTAAATTAAATAGAAATTACGTTTTTTTTTATTCAATTAAACTTTATTTTCTCAAATAATCAAAAACGACAAAAAAAGTATTTCTTCTTGTAAATTACAATTAGGTAGTTGGGGTCAAAATCCTAATTCTCTCGTTTTCGATTCATCGCGCGCGTTTATTATTTTTTGCAATATTAATGTAACTGCTCACGGTATGTAATAGTTTAATCTAGGGTTTTCTTTATTTATCGTCTTTTACGGGTTTTTTTGGCTATGTAAATCCCTACCCCGAAGCCTTGTAATAGCGTAGGTTTTATTTTCTCGTGTTTTAATTCTCGCAAATATTAACTGTTTAGATGTATGTTAATAGGATTGTATGACAAGATTGCATGATAATTTAAAATGGCTAGAAAACCCTAATGTGCAAAGATAATAACTGAAATCAAATCACTCGCACATGCGCACTCTTAGGGTATACTCTCACTTCGGTTGCCTTCGGTAAATGATCATTAAGTATAGGGTGTTTTAGTGGTTGCCCTCATGTCTAACAAAGATCAAAAGTCCCGTTCGAAAATGTTTTCTCGGAAATGTTGCCTCGGAAATGTTGCCTCGAAAATGATCTTAAGACTTTAGGGTTATTACTAAGACGTCCTAATATTGCTTTAGTGATCGTATGTCCCTTTTGAATTGACCCTTACAACTCCAACGACGGTGCAACCTATTTCTCAATAGTAGGATAGCGCTGTCTAAAGGAAACAAGAGCAGAAACAATCTTTTTCGAGTAGGTAGATGCTAGTAGGTACTTGCTCAAAATCAAACTTTTTCACACTTACACTTTTCAAACAAAGTTTTCAAAAACAACTTCGTAACACTCTTGAGGATAGAAACAAGGGTTAAAACGAAGTAAAACAAAACTTTTTAAAGCAAACACAAACACAAGCAATTTTAAAGATGAGCCAGTACCTAAGAGCCCATGGAAAACCATGGATAGAAAGGGTGTTAACACCTTCCCTTTCTATAATCTACCCCCCGTACTCATAATATCTCGAAAAAGGTTTTTTCTGTTCTTTTTCCTTTTCCTTTGTTGGATAAAATAAAAGTCGGTGGCGACTCTTGCTTACCGCGACATTTTGCGAATATAAAACTTAAAATGCAAACCAACATTTTCAAAACAGTCAGTTCTGCTACCGTATCACAGATGGTATCTCATGCCCGAAGCTTCACTTAAGATTTTACGTCCGCAAAATTCAGCCGCATACCGCTGATAGAAAACTATGGGTTCACTTTTTCAAGAAAGTCTATATGGGACGCAGTTGGAGTGATTTTACCAATTGGAAGGGACTAACATCCATACTTGGGAGGATTTGGCCACTGCTTTTTACCTCCAATATCAATATAATGTTGATCTTGCGCCAACTAGGGTGCAATTGCAAGGTATGACCATGGGTTCCAACGAGGGCTTCAAAGAATACGCTCAAAAATGGAAATACCTGGATGGCAGGGTGCAGCCACCATTGACTGATAGAGAATTGGTAGACATGTTTATGGGAACATTGACTGGACCATTTTTCAACTTGCTAATTGGAAGTTCATCATCTGGATTTAGTGAATTGATTTTAACTGGTGAGAGGGTTGAAAGTGGGATTAAAAGCGGGAAGCTACCCATGGCCTCCACCTTAAATGCTGTTAAAAAGACATTTATTGGTAAAAAAGAGACTAATGTTGTGTATGGGTCAAGAAGCCATGCTAGGAAGGACCACCATCAGTCAGTAAATGCAGTTCTAATCTCCAATCCAACTTATACTCAAAGACCACAACAATAAGCTAATCAACAAAGGCCTGACATCCCGAGAAGACAATTTACCAGAATCAGCATGTCAGTATCTCAAGCTCTGCAACACCTATTAAAAGTTAATTTGGTAACATTATAGGATCCCCCTTCAAATCCCAATGTTTCATCACCAAAATATAACCCGAATGCCAAATGTGCTTACCATTCCAATAGTCCCGGATATGACACTGATCATTGTTGGGCGCTAAAATGCAAAATCCAAGACCTTATTGATAACAAGAAAATTTAATTTGACACTCTGCCAACTCCGAATGTGATCACCGTACCTATGGAAAATCATGGTAAGGGTGTCAATGCTATTGAAGATGCCTCTTTTGTTTCCTCCGTCAAAGATTTGACCACTCCTTTGAAGACTGTTAAAGACAATTTGCTGAAAGTTGGGGTATTCCCTGACTGCCTTGAAGACTTTATTGTTGTGCTATGCAAATTAATGATTGTGAATGGCTGAAGAAAGGTGTCCAACACCTGATAGATAGCCATGAGATTCTATTTGAAAGAACTCCATCTGTAAAAAGTTTGACCGAAGTTGTATCTCAAGAAGTTGAAGACGTATCCATCATTACTATCTCAAACAAACCCATTAGGATCACCTCTAAAAGTCCTATTAGGATTCCCGTTGAACCAAGAATAGCTCCACAGATAATCACCACACCAGGGCCAATCCCCTATTCTTATGATAAGACTGTGCCCTGGAATTATGGGGCAGAAGTGTATTACCATGGTATCAAACAAGATTCATGGATTGATGAAGATGAAAAATGCCGAAATTACCAATATTGCTGGATCAAGCAAAGTTACTAGGACGGGGAGGATCTTCTCTCTTGAGATTTCACCTCCGACCACCATAACTACACCCATTCGTATTACTGTTGACAAACCTAGTACTAATACTAGGGGAAAGGAAAAGATGATTGATCCTGCCTTGACGGAGGCGCCCGCAAAAGATACTATCATTGAGGAACCATCTACTCAAGAGATGGAGGAGATTTTGAAAATTATAAGGATGTGATTACAATATAGTGGAACAGTTGGGGAAAACACCATCAAAGATTTCTATGCTATCTTTATTGCTATGCTTCATTGTGCATGCTTAAGCGTTGATAAAATTCTTGAAAAATGAACATGTTCCTCAAGAAACTACGACTGACAAATTTGAGAATTGTGTAGCGAGTTTGACTTCCAACAATGGTTTGGGATTCTCAGATGCAGATCTGACTCTAGCCAGGAAAAATCAAAACAAAGCTCTACATGTTTCCATCGAGTGTAAAGGCCCCACTTTAGCCCATGTGTTGGTGGATACGAGTTCCTCCCTGAATTTCTTAACAAAGGGTGCCCTAGATAGGTTGGACTGTGAAGGTTTGGTACTAAAGCCTAGTGACATAGTGGTGAGAGCTTTTGACGGATCAAAGAGGATGGTCCATGGAGAGGTTGATCTCTCTATCAATGTTGGGTCTCAAGTATCAACTCGACATTCTATGTGATGGATATCCATCCTGCTCATTCTTGCTTTCTTGGATGCCCATGGATACATGGGGCAGGTGCGGTGACTTCCACGCTACATCAAAAGTTGAAATACCCGGTCAAGGGGAAAATTGTCACTGTATGCGGAGAAGAAGAGTTTATGATTAGTCATCTGAATGTATTCAAGTATGTTGAAATGGATGTCGAGTTCATAGAAACTCCTTGTCAAGCCTTTGAAGTGGTCTCTCCCATGGTTGATGTTGCCAAAGCCACTCCTGACACTCCCAAAGCTGCTAAAGATACACCTAGGATGGCTTCTCTCAAAGATGCTCGTGCTGCTGTTGAAGACGAAGGATGCACCATTTAGGGACAACTTCCTGATATCCCTTTCAAGTCATACAAGTTTGGATTGGGCTTCACTTCCAATTCTCAAAAGGAGGTTCAACGTGCTCGTGTAGGGAAACCACCTCTCTGAATTAGTAACCATGAGGTTAATGCTCTTGAAGACTCTGATGCTGATTGCGAATTTGATGACTGGATCTACCTGGTTGATGGTGAAGGACTCAACAACTAGCGAACCAAGGACTTCATTCCAATCTCCTTCATTCAGGAGTAAATTCCATTTACTATTTTTATTACTTTAAGAACTCTGTCTGTAATTTCTATTGAAACAATGACTTTAAGCCGTGTGCCTTGACCGGTGCACAATGGTCCATTTGTTAAGGGTTTGTCATTTTCATATGCCATATGCTCATTTTAATGAAAAAAATTGGACTATTTTTCATTTAAATTTTACACTCATTGTCTTTCTTTACTTTATTGCATTTTTAAAAATAACCATGTGACCATACATGCACACACACACATTTGTAGATCCACATCCACTCTGAATCTCATTAACAACGACTCTGCTATTGCCATCTATGACTTTAAAAATCCAATCTATCAAGCCGAAGACGAAGGCAAGGAAGATTGTGAAATACCTGGGGAACTTGCCAAACTTCTGATACAAGAGGAAAAGGCCATTCAACAGCACGAAGAACCAGTTGAAGTGATCAACCTAGGTACTGAGGCAGACAAGAGGGAAGTCAAGATCGGCGCCAACTTGGAAGATGGTGTCAAGAGAAGATAGGTCCAGATGTTGCACGACTATGTTGAAGTGTTCGCTTGGTCATATGAAGATATGTCAGGGCTTGATACTGATATCATAGTTCACCGTCTACTGATGAAGGAAGGTTATCATCCAGTCAAGCAAAAGGTTCGTTGCATGCGGCCAGATATGTCTGAGAAAATAAAAGCTGAGGTAATGAAGCAATTCAATGCAGGTTTTCTAGCAGTAACGTCATATCTGCAGTGGGTTGCAAATGTGGTCATGGTGCCTAAGAAAGATGGAAAAGTCCGTATGTGCATAGACTATAGGGATTTGAATAGGGCAAGTCCCAAAGAAGATTTCCCGCTACCACATATTAATGTCTTGGTCTACAATACTGCTCAATATAAAGTGTTCTCCTTCATGGATGGTTTCTCCGGTTACAATTAGATCAAAATGGCCCCCGAAGACATGGAGAAGACCACTTTTGTCAAACTGTGGGGCACCTTCTGTTACAAAGTCATGCCTTTCAGTTTGAAGAATGCAGGGGCAACCTATCAACGAGCTATGGTAGCTCTATTTTGTGACATGATCCATCATGAGATAGAAGTCTATGTGGATGATATGATTGCAAGGTCACAGACTGAGGAAGAACACCTTGATCATTTACACAAGCTATTTGAAAGGTTGAAAAAGTACACGCTAAGGTTGAATCCCAACAAGTGCACCTTTGGGGTAATATCTGGAAAACTCTTAGGGGTTTTCTTCAGTGGAAAAGGTATTGAAGTCGATCATGTGAAAGTCAAGGCCATACAAGAAATTACATCTCCCTGTACTGAGAAGAAAGTTAGGAGTTTCTTAGGTTGACTCAACTACATTGCTCAATTCATATGTCACTTAACTGCTACTTATGAGCCAATCTTTAAATTGTTGAAGAAAGATCAAGTAGTCGGATGGAATGACGACTACCAAATAACTTTTGTCAAGATCAAGGAGTACCTACAAGAACCTCTAATCTTGATGCCTCCAGTTGAAGGAATACCTCTGATTATGTACTTGACTGTATTAGAGAATTCAATGGGGTGTGTGTTGGGCCAACATGAAGAGTCTGGCTAAAAAGAGCATGCAATATACTACCTTAGAAAAAAATTTATCGACTGTGAAACCAGATATTCACTGCTCGAGAAAACTTGCTGCGCTTTGGTATGGGCTACTCGCCGGCTAAGACAGTATATGTTAACTCACACCACTCTATTAATTTTAAAGATGGATCCCATCAAGTACATCTTCGAGAAGTCATCTCTCTCTGGATGAATAGCTTGATGGCAAATGATCTTGATTGAATATGATATCCAGTACACTACATAAAAAGCAATCAAGGGAAGTGTGTTGGCGGATCATTTGGCCCATCAAGCTGTTGATGATTACCAATCCATGAACTTTGAATTCTCGGACGAGAATATCATTCTGGTAACCGACTGTAAAAAGCCTGGACCGTATAAAGGACCTGAACAAAGATCCTAATGGACTATGGTTTTTGATGGAGCTTCCAATGCTTTGGGTAATGGAATTGGTGTTGTGATCATTTCTCTCGAAGGTTTCCATACACCTTTCACTTCCAGGCTTTGCTTCAATTGTACAAACAACATGGTTGAGTATGAGGCATGCATCTTGGGTCTAAAGGATGCTATTTCCTTAAGAATCAAGTCCTTGAGTGTATACAAAGATTCAGCCATAGTAATCAGTCAAGTCAAAAGAGAATGGGGCACCAAACATACTAATTTGATCCCCTACAAAGAGCTTGTGCTAACCTTGATCCCATACTTCGAGGAGATCACCTTTGAACATATCCTGAGGGAAGAAAATCAGTTGGCAGATGCTTTAGCAACTATGTCATCTATGTTCAAGGACAATTGGGACAACGAAGCTCCTACAATTACCATCGAAAGATTTGACGAACCTGCACACTGTTATGAGATCGAAACTGATGAGGAGAAGCCTTGGTATCATGAAGTGAGAAAGTACCTTGAAGCACAAGAATTTCCTGAGGGAGCCTCAATTAACGACAAGAAATTCCTGCAGAGGCTCTCAGCCAAATTCTTCCTAAGCAACGAAATCCTGTACAAACACAACCATGATACAACTCTGCTCCGTTGTGTGGACAAGAAAGAGGTTGAAAATATCATTGAAGACATGAATGAGGGTATCTTCGGAACTTACTCTAGTGGACATACTATGGCCAAGAAGATTCTGAGGGTGGTTACTATTGGTCGACTATGGAAACTGATTGTCAACACCACTCGAGGACTTGCCATAAGTGTCAAATATATGTCGATAAGGTTCATGTACCTCCAATATCTTTAAACGTCATGACATCTCCGTGGCCATTTGCAATGTGGGGCATTGAAATTATTAGAGAAATAAAGCCCACTGCCTCTAATGGACATTATTTCATCCTTGTCGCCATTGATTACTTCACCAAATGGGTTGAAGATGCTTTATTTTCCTCAATAACCAAGAATGTTGTAGCCCGATTTATCAAGAATAACCTCATATGTCGGTACGACATCCCTGAAAGGATCATCACCGATAATGGAACCAATCTCAACAATGCTATGATCATTGAACTCTGCATGTTGTTCAAAATCAAGCATCACAACTCTTCTCCATACAGACCTAAGATGAATGGTGCAGTAGAAGCTTCCAATAAAAACATAAAGAAGTTTGTGCAAAATATGGTGGTGACCTATAAATACTGGCATGAGATGCTACCGTTTACTCTTCATGGCTATCGTACCTCGGCACGAAAATCAAGTAGGGAAACCCCATTCTCTTTAGTCTATGGCATGGAAGCCGTCCTTCCTGTTGAAGCTCATATTCCTACCTTAAGGATCATGAAAGAAGCAGACTTAGGCGAGGACGAATGGATTCAGACTAGGTTGGAGTTGAATTTGATTGATGAAAAGAGACTGGTTGTTGCCTGTCATGGTCAAATATATCAAAAGCGTATGATCAAGGCATTCAACGAGAAGGTCAAGCCTCGAGTATATCAGGCTGAAGACTTGGTAATAAATTGCTTCATTTTACCACAACATGATCCCAGGGGAAATGGACTCCTACTTACAAAGGGCCATTTGTTGTTAAGGAAGTATTCTATGGCGGTGCCATGATGTTAACCACCATGGACGATGAAGATTTCCCACATCCTGTGAACACGAACATAGTCAAAAGAATACTACGCCTATGAATGACCCGCTAGGGCGACATACCTAGGCAAAAATAAGGGCATACCGGCAAACCAAAATGTTCGGGAAAAAGTTAGGGATATATACAAAAGATTGTACACCCAGCAAGTCAAAAACCTGAAAGGGAGGCTTGGGCAAAAAAGGGTTTCCTGGTGGACTGAGAACCCGAAAGGGCGGTCCGGGAAAAAGTTAAGGATTAAAGCGTACGACTATGTCCCGTTGGATCACTAACAGTCAAATTTATTACCAAAGTCAAAAGTTCAAAGGGTAGAAGATCAATTCAATCAACTTCTTCCAACGACAAGGGATGATGTTCGAAGACATATGGGAAATAGAAGAGTTGAGACCCGATGAGATCACTTCCACATGTCTATATAATTTTTGTTTTCACTTTGTATTCTTTTCATTTTTTCGACGACTTCCTCTTATTAGGATTTCGGTCTCCCTGTACAAAATCCCCTGTTTATATGAAAATTATCAATACAAATATACTTTGAAGTGCAAACTTTTTGTTTTTTCTGTTTTGAGTGCAAAAAGTCCAATGACTAAAATTGAATAAACATATGCATACGAACATGATTAATTATTAACAAATGTACGCACAAGAACAATAACAAGGATTTACTTAAGGATTTGGGATATCCCCACAGAGTTACTTCAATAAGATTATCCCCATAGAGTGAATTCATACATTCTCCATCCAGAGTTCCAATCAGCATATTTCCTAGAAATTCTCTTCCCCAGTCGAGTTTTCCAAAACCGAAAGAGAAAACCTTGCAAAATTATTCCCTAGTAAGGTCACCAGAATGCCTTCCTTCAAAAGGGTTTATTTACCCAACAAACTTCAATCTCCCCAACTTGAGTTTACTCTTCAAACTACTACAAATCAACGAACAAAGCTCCTCTTCTCTAGTAGAGTTGATACTATCCCCAAAAAGTTGCTGCGAAGCTTGGAATCCAACCAGATACCAGTTAACTTTATCCTTCCCAGAAAAATCGGAAGTTTAGTCATCTCTTTTATCCCCAGTCAGGGTATTTGAGAATTAAATTCCCTAGTAGAATAATGGTCAACCAAGGTTCCTGAACCATACTCCTCAAGCAGAAATAAACATCCCATCTAGAGTTTTCCTCAAACAAATCAGTGGGAATCCCCAGTAGAAAAACTATAAACAAAGTTGAAGATACGCAGACTCTTCGTCTCCAACAGAAGTCCGGGATTCAGCTTTTCGAAACTCCCCAGCAGTAGTCAGGGATTTATTTTCTCAAATTAAGACACATTTTAATAAAATTATACATTCATACATCATGACACATGCATACAAAAGGCATATATCACAATCTCATTTATGATGAAAGCATCACTATGCAATGTATTTCATACATAATGATATTGCATACAGTTAACCCTTTTCCTTTCCAGGAAAGAATCAATCAATGGACAAAAGACCTCTTCTAGTTTAGATTTATTTCTTCCAATTAAAGACAGGCAGGCAAAAGACCTCTTCTTGTTTAGATTTATTTCTTCCAGTTAAAGACAGGCGGACAAAAGACCTTTTCTGGTTTTTAGATTTATTTCTTATTGTTAAAGACAGGCAGACAAAATCCCTCTTGTGGTTTAGATTTATTTCTTCTAGTTAAAGACATGTGGACAAAAGACCTCTTCTGGTTTAGATTTATTTCTTCCAGTTAAAGACAGGCAGACAAAAGACCTCTTCTGGTTTAGATTTATTTTTTCCAGTTAAAGACAGGCGGACAAAAGACCTCTTCTGGTTTAGATTTACTTCTTCCAGTTAAAGACAGGCGGACAAAAGACCTCTTTTGGTTTAGATTTATTTCTTCCAGTTAAAGACAGACGGGTAAAGGACCTCTTCTGGTTTAGATTTATTTCTTCTAGTTAAAGACAGGCAGATAAAAGACCTCTTCTAGTTTAGATTTATTTCTTCCAGTTAAAGACAGACAGACAAAAGACCTCTTCTGGTTTAGATTTACTTCTTCCAGTTAAAGACAGACGAATGAAATACCTTTTCGGGGTTTGATTTATTTCTTCCAGTTAAAATTAGGTGAAGGACATGTATTATTTCAGTATAAATCGACCAAAGATTTATTCAGGTACCTCTTCCAATATCTACCAACAGTCTCTCTGGATGGAATCTATAAGACCATCATTGATAACTCTTTATCACCTCTCTAAACTGCATCTTCAAGCCTATTTACAATACAATCAACCAACACATTACCTCATGCATCAGCGAGTGCAAATTTTTAGGTACTCTAGTGTTCAATGATCTTCCACCTTCAAGTCAGGAATGGCAGACACGCCAATCTAACTCTTCATGTTTAAAAAGATTGAAAAAGGGAAGATGTTATACCCTAAAATTTTCCCTCTCTTTTCTCAAGACATTTCTCACAAGATCTTCAAATAGCTCAAGTTTGCACAAGTATTGACTAGGCCAAACCACCTCCTAAACATTGATGCCCCAAATTAGGGTTTTGATTTTCACAGTGACAAATGGACTTTTAATGCCTCAAGTGACTTTCATGGATCATTATAGACCTCTAAGAATACTCATGTCAAGTTTCAAGCCTTGAATCATAATTTTGCTCAGTCAATTGATCAGATGACTAAAAAATCAACTGCATTGGTTAAAGAGTCAACTAAGGTCAACTTACAGTCGAACTTCAAGATTTTTGACCAATATCAACAATTTGAAGTCATATTCATCAATTGATCAAGTTTGGATCATAATTCCTCAAGAAAAGTGTGCAAATTATCAAAAGGGGAAAATGGTCAAAATTACGGTTTTTGATTAGAATGGATGATTTTTGACTTTTGAGCTAATACATGACTTATTGGTTTGAAACATGGTCTCAAGGATTCAATCACATTATCTTGACCTAATGTCATGATTCTAATCATTCCTCAAGATCAAACAATTGATAGATGAAATTTGGTCAAATGATGAAAAAGTCAACTGATAGAACAAAAGTCAAACTTTGACTTTTTGGTCAACATTGAGTCTCAAAGATCAAATTTCATCAAGACATTCAAAAATATGAAGCTTGATCATCAAGAATCAAGAAAATCAAAAATTCATATAAAGAGTCAAACTTTTCAAGACTTAGAAAAATTCCCAAGTGTTTTAACCTTATTATTTCATAACTTCATGACACCTTTTCATCAAAATGCAAGATGTTTCAAAGAAAACCTTAAACATGAAAGTTGTAGATATTGATGAAATATACAAATTTATTTTGTTGATCAAGTCCTATAAATGTTTGGATTTTGAGTTATAAATTTATGAAGTCATGCATTTTTTCTAAAACACTTTGTGAAATTTTGACCTAGTTTAGGCAGATTTTTGTCCTAACTTCTTGGCCATTTTTCACATAGTTAAAATTTGATTTAGCAAAAATGATCAAAAGTAAAGTTGTATAGGATGTTCCAAGATTTCCAAAATGTCGAAGAACTTGAAGACATCATTTGTGAGCTAAGAGAATCAAAGAGAAGAAATTGGGCTTCCATTCTTGAATTACAAGTCATTTTGATGATGAACACATAACCAAAACCCCAACCAAAGGTACAATATCTCTCTTTTCAGGCTATGCTCTCTCCAAAATTATACATAATCAAGCAATTACACAAACACTAAGTGTATTACATAAAGATTTGAAGCTTTGTCCAAGTCTTGATACCATTTATGGTTAGAAATGCAAAAGTAACATTTCCATTTGCATAAAGCTTCACTTTTCCAACAACTCTCTTCTTTCAAGATTGAAATCTATTCTAAAGATCACAACAAATATCTTAATATCAGAAGCAATCCACAAGAGTCTACAAAGCATTGCTAAGTTCCTTGATTCACTACTTTCTTCATCATGAAGCAACTTGTCTTTATGCATTTGAAAAATCCATAACATGTGATTCTGATCATCTCAAGTCCTCAAACCTTTCCCTATAAATAGAGACATCATTTACAAGCCAAGGACACGAATTAGCATACATAGAAACTCCCTCAAACTCATAATCATCCAAAACATCACAATACTTGGCGATTCTGACTTTGAAATCCAACCTTCAAATTCCCTTGTGCGTTCTTCCTCAAAATCAATCAGAAAGCACCTATCCATCATTTAAAAGCAAACCAAATACTTGTTACAGTTTTGTAACTCTATTTTCATCTTCCTCCATTTGAAAAATCAGAAGCTTGCACATTGACTTCTACAAAAGGATTCAGCCACTCTCAATCCAAAGTAGTTATTGCAATAGCTTCCTGGAGGTTCAAGGAAGCTAACCAAATCATTTTGAAGTGAGCTCAAACTCAAAACACAAATTCCATTTTCAGGGTGAGTTATCTGGTTTTCTATCTCTTCATACAGACATCATTTGACTTCCATTTTCAAAGATAAAATGTAGATATCATAGCCCTGAAACTAACCATGCTCTTAGAATTCATTTATATTGACTGAGTAATGTGAATTTTAAGTTTGAAATTGCTGAAAAAATTAGGTTAGATTTGGTACCAGTTAAATTTCATGCTCATCTTTGATTAATAACTTTAGTTATTTATATGTCTGAACTCGTGATAAAATTTGGAGCAAGTTTCATGTTTATATTTTTACAAATGGTTGAAAGATGAAGAAGTTACAAATTTTAACCATGTGCTGAATATTGTGGCGCGAGGTTGAAGATGATATACAATTATGAATCCAGTTTATCTTAAATTTAGCGTAACTTTTTTCTATATCGGATGTACAGGCCACCCTAGTGGCAACAAGCGCGCGCGTTAGGCATTTATGTAGAAGGTCCTGGATTCGAGCCCCAACGAGACCTTTTGTATTTTTCACATTTTTCTTGTCTCACCCTTTTTGTTTGCAGCGTGTTGGGCTCTCCAACAATGGGCCTAGCCTTATTTTTCCAATCATCACCCCCCTGGTTGCATCATGATACGCAGGCCATTATTTATTTTCATTTTCACTTTCTGACTTCAAACAAATAAAAATCAGTTTGGGCCTTAAAACAAAAACTAAAGACTGTTTTTTCTATCAAAACTCATTTTCACTTTCAAACCCCCCTGACCCAATTTTTATATTTTATTTTATTTTCTTTCCTTTTATTATCATTATTATTATTTTTTTTATTATTATATTATTGAAAAATACCAAAATATATTATATTTATTATTTAACTTATTAGTTTATTTTTATTTCATTTCTTTTAAACAAAACCCTAAAAATATTCTCTTAACAATTTTAATTTCTTTTCTTAAATTAAAATAAATTAGACTTAGTTTTTATTTTTATTTTTTATTTTTTAACTTGATATTTTAATTAAATCAACTTAGACTTTAATTAATTAATTTCGTTTTTTAGTTTAAATTCGTTAACTTTAAAACCTTTCACAAAAAAACCATAAAAACAATTTTTCTTTTCTCATCTTATATTCTTGTACATTTTATTTGGTATTATTCAATATGGTTGTAATAGTAATTAAGTTCTAATTACTTTCATCCCCATTTTTAATTTGTATCCTCATCCCCTAAAGTGATGTAATAGCATAGGACTTTTAATTTCCGCAATTTATCACTTTCCATATTATTGCTAGTAATTAGGGTTTATATGGCAAGACATAAAATCAAGCAATAGACAACCATAATTCAAGACAAAATAAATGAAAACAACACACTTCGCACACTTGAACATCTAGGATTAACCCACACTTGTTGCCTTAGAATAAAACAGTCATGTCCCTCGAACGTGGGATACTTTAGCAAAGAGCCTCGATTACAAGATCGTAGTCCCTCGATGACCCTTCGATATTGCCTTCGATAAAAGATCTTAGACCCTTATGACAAATTGATAAGGTGTCCTACAATGTTTCCTTTTATGACTGTATGATGATCCACGCCCGTCTCTTCACATCCAATAATATGGTTGCTTACTAACTAATAGTAAGATAATACTATCTAAAGGAGGAGAAAAAGAACAAAGACTTCCTTTGGAGTAGGTAGAACTCTCGTAGTTGCTTGCTCATAAACATTTCAAAACAAAAACATCTTCCAAAACACATCAACACTTTCATGAAATATTTTTAAAAGTCAACACTTTGTATACGTTCTTATAGAGACGAGAATCATTACAAAGTTCTCCTAAACAAAGGCACTTTTTCAGAAATACTTTCAAAACAAACCACAAGCACATTTATAAAGCATTTCAAAGTGAGCTAGCAACTAAGAGCCCGTAGATAACTATGGATGAAAAGGGTACTAACACCTTCCCTTTTCATAACCTACCCCCCGAACTCAAGAAAATATCTCAAAAGGTATTTCTTGTTCTTTTCACCCTTTTCTTTATTGGATAAAAGAATAGTCGGTGGTGACTCTTGCTATCCGCAACAATTGCGATAAAACGTAAAACAACCAAGTCAGTTCTCCCACTGTATTACACGTATGATCTTGTCCCCCCACGTGATTCAAGCTGCCATCTTTCTAGAAATTCCAGAAATACCCTCCAACGGTTATAATATTTTATTGGCTATAAAAGGGCTTGAAGACTAAGAGAGAAAATGCAAGTTCACGTTCTTAAGAGACTATTCATAGCATTCTTATTTCTTAAGTCTAAATTCTTGAAATATTGTTTACTAATCCGCTTGTTTAGAAGCATATCTTTTATAAAGAAACTTTGTTCAAACAATTGTTTGATTTGCCCTAAGAGATCAGTTGGTCAGAATCCTTGAGAATTCTAAGATTAGGGTGTCTTAAATGTTATAACGTTAGTCACTTGCAGTTAGCTTGTGAATTGTAATAATTTGTTTGATTATTAGATTAAGACTTTGTTGAGAAAGGAGAAATCACCTTGGCGGGTGGACTAGACTAGCCTGATAGTTTTCAAGTGAACTAGTATAAACATAACTTGTTCTCTCCTTCTTGCATCTTATCATTATTATTAATAAGTGAAGAAAACTTGTTTCCATTAAAGGGGATATTTTTAAAGAAAAGTTTTTGATTTAAAATCGAATTCAAACCCTCATTTCTTGTGTTTTTCACACCTTCATGTTACTCTATCTCACATCATAATAGTGTATAAACAATGTGGAATGCTCTTCAAGTCCTTTACAAGGGAACTGGAGACATTAAGGATTTTAAAATCATGTTGCCTCTTATCATTATTATTAATAAGTGAAGAAAACTTGTTTCCATTAAAGGGGATATTTTAAAGAAATGATTTTGATTTAAAACCCAATTCAAATCCCCTTTTCTTATGTTTTTCACACCTTCATATTACTCTATCTCACATCATAATAGTGTATAAACAATGTGGAATGCTCTTCAAGTCCTTTACGAGGGAACTGAAGACATTAAGGATTTTAAAATCAATATGTTGTCAGAGGAGCATGAAATTTTCTATATGGAACCCGGTAAATCCATGTAATCCATGCAGACCTGTTTTCTCCATTTATAAAAAAGATTGTGCTAACAAATTTTTTAGATCTATATGCAAGAAATGATAGCCGAAGGTTACGGCCATAAAAAAATTAAATGATTTTAGTAATTTGGATATCACAAAATTGTTTGGAAAGCTGGCCCAACATGAGAATGAACTGAAACAGCTCATTGCAAGCAAAGTAAGCTCGAAAAATAAAGAGAAGGTCATAGAAGAAAAGTGGGATATTTCTTTGAAAGATTTGTCATTAAAGACAAAGAAAGATAAGGATGAAAGTGATAGTTTTGCCAAATAATCTTCTAAAAAATAAGTGATGAGGTTATCCTTCAAGCGCTACAATCAATATATAAGGAATGTAAGCTCAAACATTCCGCAAAGAATCCGATTAATTTCAAGAAGTTTAGTCCGCACAAGAAGGAATATGAGAAAAATGAAGAAAATGTCACATGTTTGAATGAGGGAAGTTAGGTAATTAACGAATGATGTGTCAAAGTGATAACTCACTATTTGTGAGAGATTCAAGCATTTATTACTTGATTTTATTAAGGTTAAGCAATATTTATTAGGATATTTTAAGTATATTTTGTTATTTTAGTTCAATTAGTATAGAGGACACTTTATTCTCTCTTTTGTGAGTTTTATATGTTTTTTATTTCTGTAGGACTGCTCGAATGATAAGTTATGGCATGATAGAAATGATGCATTAATTCAACCTCACTCCCCAACATGCCTTAGAGTTATAAGACATTGTAAGAAATAAAGATCTTTAGAATTAGGGTAAACGTGGCATGAGTGTGAAGAATGAAGAACGAAGGAGCTAGAAAACTGAATGGATAAGATCAAACGCTACAAAAACCTACAAAAGTTGTTGGACACTGAAATCTGCATGTTGTTTGTCTGTCTGCACATCATACCCGCCACAGGATGCGCTCAGTCCTGCACACTGAGTTTTACTACCCGATATTGGAACTAGGGGATAAGGTGAAGGAATATGTTAATTTAAATGAGACAAGATAATGAATAATCACAAGGCGATGATCCAATACTAAAAGGAAACCCTAAAATTTAGGGGATTATAAAAGGACCACTTAGAAGAAATGAAAGGAAGCTCCAAAGTTGAGAGACTAGAGAAATCACTTAGAAAAATATCTCATTTGGAGAAGAATGAGTTTGAACCAGAAGTTGGGAGTTGCTCCCCTCTTTCCCCCATTGGAGAAAAGTTGAGCTTCCAGATATGACAGAACATGCCTTCTACTGATTGAAAGATTTCAAGGAGTAGAGTGTTACACTTAGGTTTACATTTTTATTTTCATTTGTGTTTAGAAATGTTAAATACAATAATTTATGTTTTTTTATTTCTTTTTCTTACCATGAGCTCAACCTTTTTATGTTGAGCAATGTGAATTTTAATGAGAAGTAGTATTTTATGTTAAATGATGTGGTTTGATGTAATGAATTTTACTATGTGAAATAACGATAATATAATATGGTGGGAGAACTGACTTTTTTGGTTTTATCCAAATGTGCGGATAACAAGAGTCGCCACCGAATTTTCTTTTATCCAATATTTAGGAAAGGTGAAAAGAACAGGAAAGACCTTTGATAGATTTTGAGTTCGGAGGGTAAGTTATGAAAAGGAAAGATGTTAGCACCCTTTTCATTCGTAGTTATCTACGGGATCTTAATTGATTAGCTAACTTTTGAAAACATGCTTTCTGTGTGCGATTTGTTTGAAAATATTTTGAAATAACAATGTAAGGCTAACTTTGTAATGATTCTTGTATCAGTCCTCAAGAATGTATACAGAGAGTTTTTGAAAATATTGTTTGAAAAGTAGTGTGAAAAATGTATTGTTTGTGAGAAAAGTTTATGAGCAAGCAATTAGGAGTTCTTACCCACTAAAGGTTTTTCTTGTTATTTTCCTTCTCTTTTAGAGATAGTATTATCTATAACATTAGTTGGTAGGTAATCACATCTATTGGGTGTGAAGGGACATACATAGGGTCATCATATGGTCATCGAAGGCAACATGTAAGGATATTTTAGCAATTTGTATCGGAGGGACTATCATCATTTTATAGGCAACTCGGAGGGTCATCGAGGGACTGTGATCTTTATTCTAAGGGACTATGATGATTTGATCGAGGGTCTTTTGCTAAAGTATCCCCACTTTCGTGGGACGTGACCAATATTCGTAAGGCAACAAGAGAGGTTACCCTAGAGGTGCAAAGTGTGGGAAGTGTGTTAATTCAGTTATCTATCTTGAGAATTAGGGTTTTCTACGTTTGTTCTTAGTCTTGCCATACAAACCCTAGTTACTAACAGTTAAATTTGTATAGAAAAATGAAGTGCGGAATGTAAAGTCCTACGCTATTATATGGCTTTGGGAGAGATACATAAGTATAAAAATTTGCGTGAAAGTAAACGTACACTATTACATCCTCGGAGCAGATACATAATTAGAAAAATGCGAGAAAAGAAATATACGTTATTACATCAGTTGTGCAAACCTATACAGTTTTCTAGGAAAATTAAATAGAAAAAAGATGAGAAAAAGAATGTTAAAAAAATATATTTTGTTTTGGTATTTTTGTAGAAAATAGTTTAAGTGTTAATAATTAATTAAAACCTAATTGTTTCAAATTGATTATAATATTTGAGAAAAAGGTTAATTAAGTAATTAATTAATTAGTAAATAAAAATATGTAAAAAATTTAATTACTAATTAAAATCCCTATCCCTAATTTGTTAAAGTGTTGGAAAAAATTAGGTTAGTTAATGTTTAATTAAAAATAATTAGTAAAGAAAATATAAAAATTAGGGTTAGAAAGAAAATAGTGTAAAAAATAATGCATGGGGTAGGTGTTGAACCCACGCTCTGGATCTCACAGATTTGCTTTCCTGCCACTGCGTCATATGCTGGTTAGTGTTTGAGAATTGGAAGCAATCATTATAATATTAACCTGCACGTTAGTTTTGAAAAAAATAAAATAATTTTGCAAGACGTAGGTATCGAACCCACGCCCCTCACATTACAGGCCTTCGTCTCTCACCATTTGCGCTACGCTGCATTCGTGTTATAGAATGTGAGCAAATAAATATATAATAAAGCAAGTGAACTAGAGAAGCGCTGGAGCCCTATCTCCAGTTGTCTTCTCCGACGAGACAATTTTCCAACTTGCAAAAATAGCAATATTTAAAGATTAAGAGGGGTCGTGTCCCCCTAATTTGGACCTCCTGAATCTAATGGTGGTGTTATTTTAGCCTGAAAATGCTTGTAGTTCAAGATACAAAGCTTCATCGAAGCTTTGCCCTAACGATGGCAAATCTTCGTCCCTGCATCAAACCTTACAACCAATGGTTCTAAAGCATTCAAACATAATTATGAACATGTATGAGTGCATCTAATCAATCAATAATTTATGAGTAAAAAGTTTGAGATTGAAGAAGTTTACCCAACCAGTGCAACATGGTTATAACTGTTTTGTACGTGGAATTGCTTCAGTAATGGTTGGGATGGACTCTTGGGAACTTCAGGAAGCTGGTGGAATGCTTGAAACAGATTGAAAGAGGCTAGAGATAAGGGTTTCGGGTTGCCCTAGTTTTGACAAAAATTAAGATTTTAAGGGTGTATTCTTGAGGCAATTTTCGTGTCCTTGATGGTCTGAACATGTTATGTATTTATAGGAGAGTGGTTTAGGTCAACAAACATGAATCAAATCTTTGTATTTCATGACCAAATATTTGATTGAAATTTTTGCATGAAATCTTTCTTTTTAGCCCAATCATGTACCTATCATCTCTACACATTTTTTGCAAGTTGTTACCAGCTTTTTGGGTTTATGATTTGATTCAAGAATAGATCCCCATGCCTTATATCATTTATTTGGTATTTTATTTGATTTATTTTGCTTTTAATTGAATAAAATCAAAATAAAAAGAAATCAAAATCAAAAAAATAAATGAATGGTTTCAGAGGCCTATTATGAGGTTAGGAACACGTTTGGACCTTAAAAGATAGGCCCATTAGCCCAAAATTTTAAATTTGCTCAATTTGGACTTCATGCATTTTATCAAAATTGTCCAACTTGCATCAATCATAACTCACTCAATTTTTGTCATATGAAGATGATCTTAGACTTTTTGGAAACCTCAAGATGTCTTCTACAATTTCCATGTTGGTCATTTTTTCATCTGGAGTCTTTAACTTAATGTAAATTGCTTTGACCGAGAATGTATTTTTGTTGACTTTTAAAATGATCTGTAATGTTTTGGCTCATATCTCTCAAATGAAGCATTTTTTGCCTTGAGCATAAACAGACAAATTTGTAGATAATTGAATTTCCTTCAAGGTAGGCTTTGGTTTAGGAATTTATGATGAAGTATGTGAAAGTTATGCTTGGTCAAAGTTCAGTTGACTTCTCCTTAAGAAAACCCTTATTTAGTAACTTTTGACTTTTGATGAATCTTGAGTTTTCTTGATGAATCATGATCAACCCTTGATCAAATGATGAATGTGACTTAAAATGTTGATGTTGACCAAAAATCTTGAAGTCTGACTGTAAATTGGTCAAAGTTGACTTTTTGTCCAATATAGTTGATTTTCAATCATTTGGCATGAGGATTCTTTGAAGCATATGAGAAACCATGAAGTCTATTTGAGGCATTAGAAACTAAATTCCCTTTGAGAAAAGAAAAACCCTAGTTGTAGGTTAATTGCTTAGGAGGAGAGTTTATCTGGTCAACCCTTGAGTAGTCTTGAGTGTTTGAGACCTTCATGAGCCATTAGAGGTGCCTTGAATTAATTTAACTCAGAGATGGGAGGGAAAATTTTAGGGCACAACAGATACATATATGATTTTATTCTTTATCACCTTAGAAATAGGTAAAAGTCAGTTGATGATTGAGAGAGCTATCAACTAGTGAAGCTCATAAGTAAATATGATTGAAAATAGTAGGATAAACATATTCACTAGATTAGTCTCTTTAGAGATACAAAACTAAGAAATAGGGGAAATCAAAAGTTAAAATAGACATGATTTAATGTTATTATGAGACCTAAAGAGTTGTTCTCCCTTGAATTAATTGACATGTTTTAATGTTGTAAACATACACCACTAGATCACTTTCTACCACTTCTGTCATAATAGATCTCTTCAAGCACGTGCAAGATATGAACTTCATTTAATGGACCATTGTCCAACATAGCTTTCACTATTGATTTAACTACTTTACTATTATTCATTTCTACTCAACTTGAATCTGTGACAACCAATTATTATTTTGACCCTTTTTACTCATAGCTATTCACAAAGTTTTACATTGAAAATCAACTTAAGTTATTGAAATATTTTTGGGATCGATATTCTTACTTTTATATCACTTGATACCATTTGACTATGTATACTTACACATAAAAAGAATCCACAACACCGAGTGTTAAAAAACATTAAAAGAAAAAGGATAAGGATTTCTAAAAGACGAAGGGCAAACATGTTAAAGGTCGTAAAGCCTATATTGTTTGAGAGTAAGAAGATGGGATATCCTCTTTATCTTTCCGTTCAAATTTAGATGATGAATGTTCTAACTCGTGCTTGATGGCACACAAGAAAAGTTAAGACTATGAGGTATATAGTTTTGATCCTGAAGTTAAACCTACTTATAAACAATTGTCGAAAGTGTTTAGTGAAATGCATGTAGATGAATTAAGTGATTTTAGGAAAATTTCTCCCCAAAGAAAACTTATTTCAAAACTTTAAAAGGAGATAAATGATCTTAATAAGGATTTAGATTTCTTACAGGAAGATCATGCATCTCTCATTGATGAGCATTTTATTATGATACTTTAGTTGAAAAGGTAGTAAAAAAAGGATTGTGTTACTTGTCAAGTTTTAATACTTGAAAATTAAAATTTTAAAGGACAATTAGCACAAACTATTTTTCTATCTACTACTAGTTCTACTTCTTCAAGTGAAAGGGGGATCAATTTTCAGAAAACCATCACTTTTGTAGAATAAATATAAAGAGTATTTCATCTAAAGAAACATGTCATTATTGTAGTGACGAGTGTAAGATTAGGCCTCATTTTCTCATTAGGATTGTAAAAGTTCCCAATATATGGTACCCTGGCTTGGATACTTATGTGTTCTTTAACTAACCCTTCAGGACCCACTAATTGGTCACATACATTACTTGTTTGATTGTATATAGGAATGTCTTGTCTTCGTGAAAAGGTTATGGCTCCTAGATAGCGAGGGGTGCTAATACATTCTACTTGCATAATCGACTCCCGAACCCGCTCTTGGTAGCGATTACCATTTCTTTTCTCTCGTGAGTTTTATTCGATATTTTCCATTTACTTTTAGAATAAATAAATATTGTTGGAGACTCTATTATATTTCGAGCGTGCAATCCACTCGGGTATATTTTTTGTGTCACGAAAACTGGAGACAATGTGAACCATTTACATAACCTTCACTTAGAGGAAACAAGTATTTTGTGGATGAGTTCACAAGAATGACATGGGTAGAACTCATTAAGTTTAAGCCCAGGGTGTTTACCGAGTTCTAGAAGTTCAAGGTGTAGGCTGAGAAATAAAGTGGTAAGAAGTTGAAAGTTCTCAGAACTGGTGGTGGGGGTGAGTATACCTCTACAGAGTTCCATAAGTTATGTGAGGAGAATGAAATTGAGCATGAGGTTACTGCTCCATAAATTCCTAAACACAATGGTCTTGCTAAAAGGAGAAATATAACTTTGCTTGATATGACAAGGAGCATGCTGAAAGAGAAGAAGCCGCCTCACACCTTGTTGGGAGAAGTTATTTCCACTTGAGCTTATATGCTCAATAGGTGTCCAACGAAGAAGCTGAAGGAAACTATTTCTTTAGAGAAGTGGACTGGAGATAAGCAAAGTGTGAGTCATTTCAACATATTTGGTTTAGTTTGTTACAAACATGTTTCAGATTCTAAGAGAAAGAAGTTGGATGGTAGAAGCAAAGTAATATTGTTGATTGGGTACTACAATACAAGTGCGTACAAGCTTTATTGTCCAATCACTAATAAAATTGAAGTCAACAGAGACGTCATTGTGAGAGATTTAGAAGCATGGGATTGAAGCAGGTCTTAATCCAACTCAGGTGTAGTGTTAACACCTGAGGTAACTTCTGAAGACAGTTCAGAATCTGATGATTCTAAAGATAGGTCAGAGTTAGAAAGAGACTCTGCAGACGAGTCAGAGTCAAGATGATTCTTATTCTGAAGGTCAATCTAATTCTGATCCAGAATCTGGTGGTCAAAACTCTGGTGGTCATGCTTCTGAAGGTGGACCTTCTGAAGATGGAGCTTCTCGAAGTGGTCGAACTTCTGAGGGAAGTACAAAAGGTGATATGGTTCCAGAATCAGAAGGAGATTCTAAACAAATTCATAGGCCACAAAGAATCAGACAAATACCAAGGAGATTCGTAAAGTTTGACATGTTGCAAGATACTGAAGTAGACTCTGAGAGAGAAGTCGTTCAGTGTGTCATGTTAGTATACTTTGAACAAATTATAGTTGAATAAGCGCTTAAGAAGAAAGTGTGGTTGAAGTCTATGGAAGAATAACTGGAGGATATTCATCAGTGGTTCCTACACAGTTATTGACAATTGATTTCAATTATCTTTTCTTTTTATTTTC
Source organism: Vicia faba (assembly GCA_948472305.1). NCBI lineage: Eukaryota > Viridiplantae > Streptophyta > Magnoliopsida > Fabales > Fabaceae > Vicia > Vicia faba. Next base: position 1,292,699,224 of record OX451740.1, read on the forward strand.
GAGTTTTTTATTTCATTTTACCACTTTTTATGTATTGGTTGTGTGTTTTACTATTTTCAGGTTCAAAGGAATAAATCAGGACAAAGCCGTGCAAAACTTGGAGTTTCAGAAGAAATGCAAAAATCACATTTCAGGAGGCCTGACATGGGTTGCTGTGTTAGGAGGAAACCAAGATGTGTTGAAGAAGAATGGAAGTCAAGGGTGCAACACGGGCGGCCATGTCGCCTGTCACGGGTCATGTTGCCCCTCCTGGGACTTAAAAAAATATTGGGAGTTTAGGGGCCAACACGGGCGACCGTGTTGCCTGATACGGGTCGTGTTGGCCGGTGACGCTGATTTCCCGACTTTTTCCTATTTTGTCCATATGTTAAGCTGTGGGGGAACTTTGGGTACTTCCAACCGACCTAAGTGAATTTTTGCTATTTATATGAGTTTCCACGATGAATTAGGGGACTTTTTGGCCAGCAAAGAATAGTTACACGATTGAAGATTGGAGAGAGCAATGTCCTTGGATAGCGGATGATCCTCATGAGCTGAAGCAATTGAAGATCGAAGTTATCCAAATACCTGTAATGTCTAGCTTTTATCTTGAAATTATTTTGAACAATATGATTAACTAAACCCCCCAATTCTAATAACTTTGATTTGACTCTGTAATGACTTTGATTTTCCTGTTGCAATGACAAGTTGTTTATAATAATTAATTTATTCTCTTGAGGTTTTTAACGTTTTTTCTTTCGGAACAAATTGAAATTGATGTATGATTATTGATTAGGCTGGACCGTCGTTGGTAATTCTTTCATGAGAATATACTATAATAAACATCACCTAGGACTAGGAATACCCTATAGTAATCGGATTATTCTTGATTTCATGATTCTTAATTTCATCCGTAAGTTTCTATAGACATTAGGGCTTAGGATGAATGATTAAAGGTTTTGTCACTAAGGACTTAGGAGAAAACACCCTTAAAAACTGGTAATTGATTGTGTAAAATATGTTATTGTAATGTTAATTCAGAAGAGTTACAGGGTAAATCACACAACTTCCCTAGCAGGTTACTCCTATTTATCAAATCCAGTCTAAGTTCCTGTTCACTTTTCTATGTCAGTATTTTTACTAAAAACAAATAAAACCCAACCATATTTTTTGCTTAATTGAACCACACATTAAACTCTATACTTATACGCATTCCTCGAGATCGATATCTGGAGAATTTCCCTATTATTACTATATTGGTGAATTAGTACACTTTCTAATTTACCAATCAGCTATAGAAAGAAACAAGACTTAGGAGTTGACTAAGCTTCCAAAGGAGAAGAAAACCATCAACATCAGATGGGTTTTCAAAATAAAGATGAAGCCATATGGATTAATTGGCAAATACAAAGCAATGTTTGTAGCTAGATGATTTTTACAAAAATATGGACTACATTACTTTGAGGTGTTTGTTCCTGTAGTTAGACAAGAAACAATTAGGCAGGTGATTGCCATAGCTACTGATACAGTTTGGCCTTTGATACATCTAGATGTGAAATCTGCATTTTTGAATGGTCCATTACAGGAAGAGGTATATGTATCACAACCTCCCAGATTTGTGAAAAAATTAGGAAGCAATGGTGTATAGATTACATAAAGCGTTATGGACTAAAACAAGCTCCTAGAGTTTAGAATCTAAAAATTGATTTATTTTTCAAACTGCAAGGGTTGAAAAAGTGTGAGACGAAGTATGGAGTTTATGTGCGACATACTTATGGAGGCAATATGATTTTGGTGTGTCTTTATGTGGATGACATATTGTTGATAGATAGTTATTCTGATGAGATAGTCAAGTTTGAGAATGTGCTAATGAACGAGTTTGAGGTGAATGATATAGAAAATATGGTATATATTTTAGGGATGGACATTTTGTACTCTGAGAAAGGTATTATTTTGCATCAGCTGAAGTATGAACTTGAGTTTTTGAAAAGGTTTGAGCTAACAAATTACAAGACTGCAATAACACATGCTGAGATGAATCAAAAGATGGATTCTGATGTTAAGGGTGATGATGTAGATTCTACAATTTTTAAAGAGTTGGTTGGCCCATTGACATTTTTGTGTAACACCAAACCTAATATTTGTTATGTTATTAGAATGATGAGTAGGTTCTAGAATAAACCGAAGTGGTAATATTACCAAGATATTGTCAGAATATTGAGGAACATTAAAGGGACTCTGAGGTATGGAGTGTTGTTCCCTTCTTGTGTCAAATTAGATGCATAGTTGATATGCTATTCAGAATCTGATTGTGTAGAGATAGAGTTGATAGAAGAATTACTCCTGGATACTTTTCAAGTATCCGAGATGTCCTATTTCTTGGTTCTCCAAAAAACACTACAAAAAATAACACTTTTCATGACAAAACTTTCGCGTCGTCCAGAAAAAAATTGAGGTTTTATTCCAAGGCGTGCCATATTTTATTTTATTTTGTTAAACAAAACAACTTGTTCCCTCGGTTATTTTAAAAACCGAGGTGTACTACCATTCCGGACATGCTTCGAATCCCGGCTATTGTACTTTATGTCTTTGTTTGTTTACAATTGTAAAATAAATGATCTAATCCTTGGGTTTTTTTTTATAACCCGGTGGATAAATTAATTATATTTAACTATAAAAACACTCGTTGAACATATTTCACCCTAATGATATTTTATTTGCGGCCGCCCTACCGTCGAATGCATCATTTTTTTGGGATGAATTGCAAATATGAAAAAATATTCTTCTACCTTGCACAAAACATTTTTCAGCTTTTGTAACTAAAACAATGGTGTTGATGTTGTTGTTATTCCTAAAAGCTTTACAGATGGATTGCAAATGCAGAAAAAACCTTTTCCAATTTTTGGGAGAAACACTTTATTAGAAGTTGGATGCATTCAACACATGCTCATTACATATGCTAGTGAATGCAGTGATAATGATAACATCAATAATCAATATTGGATGCAAATTTTTCACATTCAAGCATCAACACCTATATGATGGATTGCAAGTGCATAAAGACCATTGAAGAGATTTTTTGTAAACAATTTATTTTAATTTTATGTGTAAACAATGAAATATTAAAAAAAACTATCACCCCGGTTTTTAAATTAACCGAGGTGATATTTTAAAAAAAAATAATAAAAACTACCATGTCAGTTTTAAATTTTAAACCGAGGGGTATAATAGTCATATTTTACTATAAAAACAATCGTTAGATTTTACACTAATCTGTGTTCATATGAAGTCGCCCCAACTCGCAAAACAGAAAAAATCTTTAATATTCTTCTATCTAGAACAAAATATTATTTTTGCCCTATACTCACAAAATGATGTTGTATTTTTTCTCATTTGATAGATTGCAAGTGCAAAAAATCATTTTTTCTTCAACTCACACAAAGAATGAAGCTCAACCTTTGAAAGTCTAAAAATAGAAGGGAACTTAACTTTTTAGAAGATGGATATCAGTGAAACAGATCTCTAGCATTTTGTATGGGACCTGAACATGATGTATTTTTAATATTCTGCAAAGATTTATTGCATACAATGGAATTTTAATATTCTGGATAAGCAATGTACCAATTTTGTAAGAAATAAATTAATTAATCTAACCCCTCAGTTTTTTTCCAAAATCGAGAGAATAGTAAAGTGTTATTTTTAACTTTTTTCAACGGCCTTAAACAAATATTTGTCGTCCATTTAAAGGTCATCAACTCTCTAGAATCTTCCATTAGTGATCCGCGTGAAACCTAAGGGACATCCATTATATAAGTTCTCTTACAATATTGGAAATATCCCCTAAATGAAACATATGAAAGCTTGAAACCTAAGGACACTTGGAAAAGTTCTCCATGATGGATTGAAAGAGCAGAAAATCACCTAAGTTTAAGGTTTGTTTTATTAAATTTTATTTGTACCGAAAATATTTTTGATTAATGATATTAATTATCTTATCCTTTTTTTTACCAGAAACAACTACATGCTAGATCCGAAGAGATTATTCTTGCACCAAACATTTGAACTTCACCTAAATTCAATAATTCGAAGATCTATAGTCTACATCTTAAGGGGTTTGATTTTTATCTAGATCCCTAGGAAATTTGATTTTAATTTTAATTTCAATATTCTAGGTAAACAATGTAATATTCCGGGTAAACAATATAATATTTTGGGTAAACAATGTAATATTTTGGGTTACATATGTGTAAAAAATGTAATATTATATTGTTTACCCAGAATATTATATATGTGTAAAAAATGTAATATTCTGGGTAAATAATGTAATGAGTTTTATTATAAAAAAAACTAATAACCCCTCAGTTATTTTGATAAACCAAAATAAAAGATATGCTAGTTTTGAAAATAATAAAAGTTACAGCTGTTGGGGTTCGAACCCATGCACTAATAAAATTTTACCTCGGTGTTTTAAACACTGAGGTGACAAGTCTTTATTTTTTATGACGACCTTATTCACCTCACATCTATTGCCGAGGTAAAACGTATTTCATGTCCAATGTTACAAGCGTTATTTGTAGTAGTGAAAAACCATGTGGTTGCGTTTCAACTTTCAACTTGTGAAACTAAATATATTACAGGTGCTTTGACTGCATGTCAAACTATTTAGCTGATGAATTTGTTGCAGGATCTGAAGATCAAGATGAGCAAACCTGTAAAGTTGATTATTGACAATAAATCAGCTATAAGTCTTGTCAAGAATTCGGTGTTGCATGAGAGAAGCTAGTACATTGACAAATATTCATTTTCTCATAAGTCAAATTCAGAATGGAATGTTAGAAGTTGCACGCTGTAGCACCTAGAAGCAACTTGCAGATGTTCTGACGAAGGATGTCAAGACTGAACACTTTATTCGTTTGAGGAATGGAATTGGTGTTATAGAATTTAGTTAGCTAAATATGAATTAAGGGATGGTGTAAGAAGTAATTCATATTCATAAGTTTTTGTATTAGTTAGAAGCAGAGGCTTCTGCGGTTGCGTCCCAGAAGTATGTTTAACTTCTAGGATCCTAGTTTGTTTTGTTTGCTTAGTTATTAAGCATATTTTTGTTAGGGCTTACGTGACAGTTTATTTTGTGTATATAAGTAAGTTTGTAACTAGGGTTTTGCAATAAAGTTAATGCAATTGTGTATAGAATTTTTTTCTTAACAAGTTTGTTGTAGACGTCTTTTTCTCTCTCTCTCTCTTCTTTCATATTTATTTTCATCTTTAACCTTTGTGTACCAACAAGGACCACACGATAAGAAGGGGGAAATTTATCTCCTAATATTTTTTTGAATATTTTCTTCTTTGGACCGATTCTAATTGATTGTTCCGTAACACAATTCGAGTTCATTACACCTAGGATAATGGTAGAGATGGAAATGAGCTTGTGGCCTTAAGGTTAGATTGGCCACGATTAAAGTTGTAATGCATGCGTTCCTAATCAGTTGATCCAAATTTGTATTCTAACTCTTGTCTCTTCATACGATAATGTTTATTTAGTAAGGGTTCCTTTTGATAATGACATTAAATCTTTTGTTTTTTATATGAATGGTGAAGATGCACCAGGCTACGATGGTTATAGAAGACACTTGTATTGTATCAACGCTTTTGGGATATCATAACTTCTTATGTCATATCATTTGCTCAATCCTTTTTCTTGCACAACAAGTTACTTCACAATTGTAATTCTAATCTTTTGATTCCTAAAACTTCTAGTGTTGGTACAATTGAGAATTTTCATTCAATTACTCTTGAAATATTACAATTCAAGATTATTACAAAGATATTAACATATAGATTGGCTATTTTATATTTCATGACTACGAGAGAGCTTATGGCTAAGTTATCAACAAGAATGAGAGAAGATTATATGCAAGATCTATTCCAAATTCAAGATAGTGATGATCTCCACTCTCATAGGCTTCGATTTGGCATATTCCCTGTCAAATATTTAGGTTTTCCAATATTTTACAGAAAGTCTAAGGCTGTTCATTTTAATTTATTATTTTACAGAAAGTCTAAGGCTGTTCATTTTAATTTATTGTATCGACGATCAAAATTAAACTATATCAATTTTGTTAATATTTAAATGTTTTTCCTGATACTTATTTAATTTTGTTAATCACAATTTATTTTTTAGCATAAAAAACGGTGATGACTATATAGTATCGACACCTTTTATCGTGACTGTTACTAACCTTTTTTTAAAACAATATTCAAGAGGTAAGTTAGAGTTTTGAGCAAATTATTATCCATTTAATTTCTATGAATACAAGATATATTAAAATCATCCATACAGATATTACTGTTTTTCCATTGAATTCAAATGAAGAAGGCACATCAGATTAAACAGGAACAAAATATATGATATTTAATATTACTCCATGATCATCATAAAAATGATTCAATGCAAGTAAAATGTGTATATATTAGAACATAATACTTATTTTGCTTGTTCTTATTGTATTATCCACATCTATATCATCCTACAACCAAGTATATACAATGTTTTTGACTCAACATTGTCTATAAAATTGCATAAGCAATCTGGTTATGACAAACTAAGGAAACAATTAACCTTAAAATTAAGCCAAAAAAACACAATTAAATCATAGAATTAGTGGTGTTGGAGTCTCCGATAAATAAATAAAAAACATTCTCTTCACTATGAAGTGAAAAAAGCATATGACCTCCAATGGAAAAATCACAGATTGAGCTACCATAGCAACATGGAAATCGAGACGTTAAAACCTATTCAAGGCCACAAAAGATTGAAATACACTCATTCATGAAAAAGAAAAGTTATCCACCATGCAATGCCAAATTAGGGTAACATGGTTCTTCAAGCATCTTCCCTTTCATCAACCTACTTCTAGAACTCCACCTCACACTTGCAGCAGCAAAACTTCTTAAATCCATGACATCTAATTCCTCAAACTCATTCACCACACAAATTGAACAATTATCTTCCATTGTTATAACATATCTCACCTTTTTCTCATCACAATTAATGTAGCACTTACATCAAACCAACACCAAACCAACACTAAACCATTTTCTTCTCTTTGAAATCCAAAAGACTAATATAGTAATTATATTTTCTAGGAAACATTGTAGCGGCTAACAAACAATTACTACCTTCTAGCCATTGAAGTTTATTAGCATCACCAAGGGACCAACCTGGTCTTTTTTACTCTTCCTCATCATTACATTAACTGATGTAGATCTCTTGTGTTGTTCCTTATCAATACTTCAGCTGATGTAGGTAGTGTTGCTTTCTCTCATCAGTATATTAGTTGATGTAGATTTGTTGCACCTTTCCTCATCCGTACATTAGTTGATGTAGGTCGCTTTATCTCTCCCGTTAGTACATTAGCTGATGATTGTCGTTCTTTTGCTCTCCCTCATTAGTATATTAGCTGATGTAGGTCGTTCCTGCCTTCTTTCATCAGTATATTAGCTGATGTTCGTCATCATTTTACATCTCTCATAAGTACACTAGTTGATGTCAGTAATCCTTCGTTTTCTTTCATTAGTACACTAGCTGATGTCAGTCATATTTTTTTATCCTGTATCAACACATTAGTTGAGAATGATTTGGCATCGCCATTTCCTTTCCCCAGTGCGTCTTTCCGCGTAATCTCATTCAATCTACCATAAAATATTTTGTGTTTCCCCAACGTGTCTGCCCACGTCATATCATCCAACTACCACAAATTTTCAATTTCGAGTCTTTTCAATAATTTCCACAAAGTTAGTCTTTCATATCATGCATTATATATATATATATATATATATATATATATATATATATATATATATATATATATATATATATATATATATATATATAAAGAGTAGTACATCCATTGCATTTTCGCCATTTCATTCACGGCATAGCTATTGCATCTCAAGGTAAAATTGTGGGTTCTTTAATATTTAATTATCTCCCACTACGATCATATGAAGTCTTATCATCTTCATATCATCTAGTTGAAGATATTTAAACAGAGGCAGTCGTTGCACCTCAAATTTTACCCCGAGTTTTTCTCATTCGCATTCATATATCAAATTAATTTTTGTTCGCATGTTTGCATTTTTTATGCACATTTGCAACCTTTTATAGTTGAGGATATCTATTATTTCACTTCATATATTTTTTACCTCTTTACTCGCTTCATGCATTGCTCCAAGTTGTTTATAGGTCAATAACGTTGATATTTCAGTTTTACAGACAAATTGTTAAAAGTGATCTGACATTGTGCGAAAAATTAGAGAGAAAATATTTCATGTTTTCATCTTTTACTGACTGTTTTATGAATTTATGTTTCGCGTAGATCATTACTAAGGGAAATTGGACTTTGACCTCTACTAGTTCATACCCTTTAATCTTTCTTTGCACCCTTATCTTTTTCTTTTTGCTTTTATTTGTTGTTTGTTATTTTGTAAAAAAAAACGTTGATAATATAAAATTGTAATTAGGAATATAACTTTTGAGTTTATATTTTATTCAATTCGCTTGTAAATAAATTCAAGTCGTGTTGCTATTCTCATCATTGCATTGCAATTTCAAAGGTATTTCTAATTTACCTTTTGAATACGTATGGATGCATAGACTTCATTGACCAGTTTGTTTTTTGGATGTCGATTCAACACATCCCGGTCCCGTAACTTGATTTGGATTTCCTCTAAGACTTTGGGTAGTTTCTATGTGTTGTTAGTTCTATCTGTGTGTTTTATCTGAAGCAGGGATTTTTATCTGATATCTTGATGATACTTTATGCTTTATCTGACACTTTGAGATTACATGGTGCACTGTCCTGGACTGTGATTTATTTTCACTTGATGAGATTTATCCGATGCTTTTAGTTTTATCTGACGTCTTGGGTTTCTTTGATGTTGTCTGCTTGTGATTTATTTTCACCCGAGGTTTGGTATACTTTTGACTTACTTATCTGCTTATGGCTTTAAATCCAAATGGATGAGAATACGGTATTGGCTTCTTTATGTCAAGTATCGATTTTCGTTTGGTCAGATCTTCCTTTCCTCATCTTTTACCTTCCTGTACATAGGAGACTCTCTTCACCTCCTTCCCATTCTTCAATTTTCAAAACATTCTCATCTTTTTCAAAACCTTTTTTATTTTCAAATTCGAAATCTCTTTCATAATAAACATTGACTTTGTCAAGTGCCTTTTTCAAACTTATATTCTTAATAAATGCTAAACCACATAAGCATATTCAAACACTTTTCAGAAAGACTAAAAAACATTTAACTCCATTCAAATCTTCTGGTGCACTCGAGCACCTTTTATCCTTTAAACTTTTTTCCAGATTAGACATGATTTATTTTTAATCGAGATGTTATTCCTCTATCCCCATGGTTGTTAAATTTACCACTTGATTGGGATTTGAGGCGTTTTCAAACCCTCCCTCATGTTGGTGTGTAGTCTTTCTTATACCTTGTGAGCGATTAGATGAGTCTTCTCCTTAAAAATTACGACTTGTCTCTTCTTTTAAAATCAATCAACACATCAAGTTTTTTTCTTTATGAGGAGAACTACGAGTGATCTGATCCCTTATTGCATGAAAGGGGTACGTAGGCACAAAGGTTCGCAACTGCGGGCGCAATAATAAAAACATTTTCTTTTGTTTGTAAATATTCTTTCAATAATTTCCGTTAAGGAAGTAAGCCTTTAGGTAACACACACTTCAATTAGAAATAAACAAAGTGGATCCTGCGGAGTACCGTAGATGCTTAGGGTGCTAATACCTTCCTGAAACAACTGGAAAAATCATCAAAATAAACCTCAATGTAGTCGCCATCGAACGCTTTTTTATCCCGCCAAAAGGGAAAGGTGAAAATCGAGTAAACCTGAAGGGATGAAATCACGGTCTTGCGACCATAGAGATCGAGTGAGGAAGTCGGTTACGCGAGGGGAAGGTGTTAGCACCCCACACATCTGTGGTACTCCACGGGATCCACTTATGTTTGTTCTAACCTAAGGGTGTGTAAAATCTACGTCTAAAGCTAAAGAGCTAAAAAGCAAAGATGCAAAGAGGGAATGCGTGCAAAAGAGAAAACACGGGGAAAAGAAGGAAATATTACAAAGGTCGCTCGGATGAGCCCCGTGACCAGATGCCTATGTATCCCTTTTAAGGAATCAGAGTGTCGTAGTTCGGCTCAAAAGTTTCCATTTGTTTTGTATTTTTAATGAATAATATTAATTTCGTCTTCTGCCGTAACCCGACCTTCGGAGATTCACGCGTCAGCACATAAGTGAATTAACATATTCTTTTGAATGTTTTGAAAGAAAGGGCCCGAAGGCAAAAAAAAGAGTTTGTATTGGTTGGTGTTTTTTTATTGCAGATAATAGCTAGTTGATCTCAAGAGAGAGATAATAGCCACCTCTATACTTATCTATGAAACAAGTCTTTGATAATTGAACCACACTAAAGCCTAGAATGGAAGAATAATAAGATCGAGAGGAAAACCGCTTATCATCATCCATACTCAACAAAGGTATGATTCTCATCAGTAACTTTTAAGTGTTTTGAAGATTGAAAGGAAAAGAAGTATTTTTTAATGAGATGCAAAAGAGCAAAGAAAAGTCTAAGAGGAGACTATCCAAATAGCCCTAAATTTGTCATGCATTATTGATCCTATAATTGAGGATAAAAGAGGAAAATATCTACCTCATATTGGCATATGTGGATACAAGCCTAAGGTATATTCAATTCAAAATTAGAAAAGAGTGAATTGAAGATCCTATAGGGAGCATGGCAAGAAGATAATTAAGAAAATATAGAAGAAGGGACAATAGAACATCACTCATGGAATGCCCAAGCATCAAGTACACTCAACATTTTTATGACAAAACATAAGCAATAGATGAAACTCTTAAATACACCAAGAGAGGTGGATAATAAGTGTTCAAGGTTTAATAGAAGAAGAGGGTGTTAGGAGTTTTAGAAAAATAGTAGAAATGGAACACAATAGCACCAATTCAGTATCATATGCTATTCTAAAAAATGGCCCTTTACTATGCACACAAGTTTTCATATACCAACCTTTTGGTCAAGGCAAAACCCTAAACATGCCCCTAAATCAAAATTAGGCTAAAAATAGGAAAATGCTTGTAAAATTAAATCAATTAAATCCTAACTTCCTAAAGACTTGTAAAAGTCAGAAACATGAATTAAAATCCTTGGATTAACTTGAAAAGGTGGGAATGATTGGAAATCAACAAGACTAGTTGACAAAAGGGTTAAACTAGAGAGTTTTTAGCAAACAAAATTGTGAAAAATGTAAGATCAAAATTTAAAATTCAACAAAAATAGTTTTTATGATCTCAAGTCATCCAATAAATTCAAACACATTTTATTTGATTTTTGGAAGTAAAGGAAGTTAGATTTTTCAAATGTTTCTTTAGGTTTAAGTAAGAATAAAGACCAAAAACTAATATTAGCTTCTAAAATTTAGAAAAATAGGAAATATGAAATGTAAATTCAATTGAAATTCATAAAAATTTAGTTTAATACCTAAGAGTCAGTAAGTATATTGTTATGGACAAAACACCCTTCCGCTTCTTGTTAGACGACCCTCGCCAGTAAAATTATTAACATCAGCATTAAAATATTCAACAAACTTTTTCTCATAAGGACCCACTTCTTGTTTTACGCCATGGTAATATACTTCAGCACCATAATTCCATGGGACAACTTTCTTACTTGTATACGGTAACAAACCTGGAAAAGTGATTATCGAAGGAACTGTATTAGTAGTAACAGGAATACTCCTTCGAGTGCACGAGATAGAAACCATTGCAGTATCTTCTGTAGTAACTTTCCTATACTTCATAATCCTATCAAATTATAGGGAACCATCTTTAATCAACTCCTGAAAACGAGCTTTCAAGTCATCACAACCCTTCGGCTGTTCCACACACTTGCAATAATTTGGGCCACAACCAGGGAAAAAACTGTTATCACTCAAGCATCTCTTGACCAAAGGCAGAGATGTGGTCACCTGATTTACATCCATAACCAAATTCAGAACTTCACTGTCTTCAGCGATAGCATTAGCAGATGGACTATCATGTGGTGGCATTGGGCGTTGAATAACATTAGGCCCAGGAACAACATCAAATTGGATAGCTTTAACGTCAAGTAAATCTTGGATCTTTTTCTTTAGAGGATAGAAATTCACAACAGTATGATATATGCCACCAGAATGAAATTTACATCTAATGTTAGCGTCATATTGGATGGGATCCTATCAGGATTAACCGGCAAATGTCTCAGAGTGACCAAATTTGCCTTGAGCAGGTGCTAAAGAGCCTCAGAATAACTCATAGGCAGAGGATCAAATTTTCTTGGGTGCCTTGGCTGCTGATTATTCAGACGAGATGCATTTTTCTATCTCTGCTGCTACGGGCATTGTTGTTGAGGAACATTCACTAGAATTGTCACAACATTGACCTATTGATGTTGATGATTTCTTTCTCTTCCTAGGTGAGCGTAAACAACACTTGTTTCTCCTTCCTTTTTCCTGGGATAAGAAACAAATGGTTTTTTATTTCCTCCACTTGAGAAACCACCAAAGTTACTAACTTGGATCCTTCCCAATTTCCAACCAACTTCCATTCTCTCACCAACCATAACTAGTTCCGCAAAATCTACAGAGGTACTTCCAGTCATACAGTCATAATAAGGCCCTTGAAAAGTTCTCATGAACATGTAGATGAGTTTTCTTTCCATTAAATAAGGTTGAACCCAAGCAGCTAGCTCACGCCATTTCTGAGCATATTCCTTAAAAGAATCATTTGGTCCTTGAGCCAAGCTCTGCATATAAGTGGGATTTGGAGCCATGTCTACACTATACTGATAATGCCTAACAAAAGCCTCAGCCAAATCCCTCCAGCTTCTAATACGTGACCTCTCTAAACTCATGTACCATTCTAAAGAGGCACCTGACAAACTATCTTGAAAGTAGTGGACCAACAACCCTTCTTCCTCACAATGCACAAACATCTTACGATAGTAAGCTCTGGCATGAGTCTTTGGGAAAGTAAGCCCATTATACTTCTCAAATGCAGGAGGCTTGAAGTTCTGGGGAACCCTCACCCCAGGCACCAGACCCAAGTCATTAGCATCAATTCCTAGCACACCTTGACCTTCTCTATCCTTCAAATGTTTCTCGAGCTTTTGATACTTGTGATCTTCAGCAGGAACACCTTGGTCAAAATTCTTCACAGATAACTGATCCTCATTATTATACTCATAATCGGGCAACTGATCAATCCTCCTGTTTTGATGTCTTTCTCTAAGCAAAACAGATCTAGAGGGCGGTGGAAAGTGTCCCTGTTTATTGTTGAATGGGTTATAAGGACGTGGCCTGACCTCAAGATTATTTGCATTCCCATCCCTAAGGAAAACAAAGGTATCTTCAAAAAACCCTTGGTTACCATTTCCTTCCTGATTCCTCCTAGGCTTTTCCACAAGATCCCTTAACTCATCTTGTCTCCTGTTCATATTAGTGATGACCTCCAAGAATTGAGTCATATGGTTGGCCATTTGGGCCCTCATTTCAGCGAGTTCAACTTGAACATGTTCCATCTGTCTTGGTAGATTATTTCGGGTAGAATAATGATGAATAATCTTGAGCTCTGGCAAGAAAAGCAAAATCAAGATATAAGAATACTGGTCTTGAGAAAACCTATAATGTATGAAATGCATGGCATGCATGATATGTTAGTCATTTCCATGGTATCCAAAAGTTTTGTCAACCCCAAGAAATATTTAAACAAACATGATAAGAGAGAAAATAAAATAAAGACAAGAGATATAACAATGAAAATTGACTTCATTCATAATAAAACAATCCTCATGATCAATAGTGAATTCATACAAGAATGAACCAAAGTACATAATGAAATATAAATGATCCCATCCAACAAGACTGGTGGTGATCGAACGACGTCAAATAAAACAACAATCAATATGGTGGATCTCTGATCTCTGTTTATTATAATGGCCCCCCTGCCGAAAGTACTCTTCACTCCACTCTTTGGTTTCTTTGAATAATTTCTTCGTATTTTCACGATCTCGTCCACGTGCAAAGCTACCAATCACCACATCTTTCTGAAATATCTGTCCTTCCAAATACACACATTGCTCCAGGAAGCGATCACACTATTTGCACTCTGGCAAAGGTATAGGCAATATCACATATTTCATCTCCTTTATCTTGTCTCAGAGTCTAGAATTTTATTTCATTACCTCGGTCATTTGATCTTCCTTTATTTCTAGCTCCAACATAGCATCTTTGAGTTGCTTCTCCAACTCTTTGGCTTTGCCTTATCTCTATTGTTGGCCATTTGGAATTTCAGGGTCTCTTTATGATTTTTCTCTACATCGGCAAGGGAAATCTGATACTCCTCTACATATATAGAATAGTCTTCTACCCCAGGTCTTCTTTAGGTATTCCTTCCTACAGAACTAACTTCACCTTCATATTCTTTTAGCTGACGGGCTAATTCTCTTTTCCTTTCTGTTAAGAAATATATTTCTATATTTTTGTCCTCAAGGCTATGACAAATATCCCTATTTTCTAACTTCACTTGATAAAAGCATTCTTTAGGTACATCGTGTTGTAGCTCAGTGGGTTAAGGATATAAGGATACCTCTCTCCCAAAAGGTAACACGAGAGTTTTCACCCTTTCTTTCACCCAATCCACATAAGGATCAAAAGCTAAGACCTCCATCAATCCAAAGAACTATTTTCCTTTCTTATTAATATGGGACCAAGCAATTTATGCTTTTTTCAACAATTTAAGGTCTTTCCCCTTTTTGCAATACACAGCTTCAACTTCTTTAGCTGTGGGTGGACGCCCCATAGCATAGCCTAACTGGCGAAGAGAAATTACCAGATTGTAATTGATAATCCATTTTGTTCCTATGAGTGGAACATTAGAGAAACTCACATAGTTAGAGATGACCTCAACATTATCAACCTTGAGTTTGTACCACTGAATATCAAAAGAGGTGAGTGTCATTACTTTGGAAGCCTAAGAATGGGGATTTCCTTGAGTGGTCCCTTTGTAGGCAATTGTTCCATGAACCATTTGTAAAGCACTGGAACACAAAATACCACGACTCCTTTCTTCCCATACCTGGGGTGAATGGCATGGTAAGTATCAGCTAATAAGGTAGGTATCAGATTCTTATTCACGAAAACACACAAAGCAGCCAAGTCCACTATCTCCTTGATCTCAGGGAAGAGGACAACCCCATAAATGGTAGAAGCCAATAATGCATAATAATCATCCAAAAGTCCCTTGCTTGCCATTTGTTAAACCTCTCCTGCCAAGAAATCTACTAGAAGACCACAAGTGACTTTCATACACCTCCACTTTCCTTTCACATCATTAAGGCTCAAATAAAGAACCTTAGCAATATCTTCATAGTCAAGCTCAACAGAGACCTGGATAAATGGAATTTTGATTAGAAATTATGACGTGGAGAAGATGAGAATACTCCTCAAGAGTGGGCGCTAACTGATAATCCTGAAACGTGAAATAATGCAACTCCAGATCATAAACCTATAGTAAAGTCTGGGCAACCTTATTATCAACCCGAGCATCCAACAAAGATAGGAGATTCCCATATCTTTCACCAAAAACACCCATCTACTGACAATTCATGAGATCTTTGAGCTCTTCAAGAAAAGGCCAAACACTTGGATGGAACTGGTAGCTGAAGTTACCCTTCTTGGTCTTTATGACGATATCAGTGTTGTCTGCCATTCTTGGAGGAAAAGAAAACTCTGGAAAATACTGGAAATCACAATGCATATGCAGGTTAATCATTTTTTGTACATAATTTTTTTGAAAAGTGAATATGCTATTGTGATACGATGGAAGAACCGACTGTTATTACTGGTTTGCATTTTTTGTTTGAAAATGTCGCGGTAAGCAAGAGTCGCCACCGACTTTTATTTTATCCAATCAGGAAAAGGAAAAAGAACAGAAAAAACCTTTTTCGAGATGTTTCTGAGTACGGGGGGGGGGGGGGGGGGGGGTAGATTATAGAAAGGGGAGGTGTTAGCACCCTTTCTATCTGTGGTTTTCCACGGGCTCTTAGGTACTTGCTCATTTTGAAAACTGCTTGTGTGTGCTTGTTTTGAAAAGTTTTGTTTTACTTTGTATTAACCCTTGTTTCTGTCCTCAAGAGTGTTACGAAGTTGTTTTTGAAAACTTTGTTTGGAAAGTGTTGGTGTGAAAAAGTTTTTGTTTTTTTGAGCAAGTACCTAGGAACTAATCTACCTACTCGAAAAAGGTCTATTCGTTTTCCTTTTAGACAATGCTATCCCATTATTGAGAAATAGGTAGCATCATTGTTGGAGTTTTTTAGGGACATTCGAAGGGACAAATACGATCACAAAAGCAATGTTAGGGAATGTTAGTAATCATCCTAAAGCCTTAAAGATATTTTTCCGAGGCAACATCCAAATGGGTCATTTTAGATCTTTCGGGGCTAGAGGACAACCACTAACAAACCCTATACTTCATGACTGTTTACCAAAGGCAACCGGAGTGGAGTAAACCCTAGAAGTGAGAATGTGCGAGTGTAATTTTCAGTTAATTTATCTTTGCACATTTAGGGTTTTCTACCGTATTAATTTTCAGTTTGTCTTTCCATACAATCCTATTAGCATACATCTAAGCAGTTTATAGTTTGCGGAAATTAAAGCGAGAAAGTTAAAGTCCTAGCTATTACAGGTCTTTTGCAGATACATAATTATTTTGACCGAAAATAAAGATGCAGAATTGAAACCCTAATTATTATTACAAACTCAGAGCAATTACAATAATAATAAAAAGGAAATTAAAAAATGCGTGCGGTGAATTAAATGCGAGAATAATTAGCAAAACCTAAAAGATCTAATTAAAAAAATGTTTAGGTTAGTTTTTTGAGAAAAAATCAGATTATATACTAAATTAAACCCTAAGTCTAATTATTTTAAATTATGATAAAAGAAAGAATTAAATTTCCTTAATTTAATTAAACTAATTAATTAAAAGAAACAAAATATTTTTTATGAAAAATGATTTTGGATGTTTTTTATGATTTTTTGATTAAAAAAAAGTAATGATTTTTGTGTTATTTTTAAAAAAGAAAATAATTATAAATTAATTAAAATAATTAAAATAAAAAAGATAGAATGGGCCTGTTAGAAGCTGAATGAGGGGGTATGATGCTGAATTGCTTAGGCCCATGAAGCTGAGCCCATTCCATGCGTGTGATTCCTTGTTGTGCCAGCCTCAGATTGCACCATAGTCCTTCCTTGGTTGAGGCGTTGGATCTGGATAAGAATGAATCCAATGGCAAGATGGTGACAGCGCATGGGAGGCGCTTGGAAAGGCAATGCACATAATCTGTAGAAACAAAGTGAGGAAATAAAATTTGCTGGGACCTGGGATCGAACCCAGGTCCTCCCACTCAAATCAATACATGTCTTACCATCTGGGCTATCTGCTTTGTTTGTTAGTATAATAAAAACAAATAATAATATATTAAAACATATGGATAAAAACAAAAACGCGCGCCAGCATTTGAATGGACCAGTACCATGATGCCAAGTCATCGTCTCCTTCATTGAGACCGTAGTCTTAGGTATCACCTTTTACCTACAGACAAACGTCTGTAGCCATAGCTTGTACACTTCAAACATCAAGAAATATGCATGATAAATGAAATTAAAGACCATGGTTCAACTTATCTTGATGCCACAAACACCATGGCATCCTTTTCTTGGCCTAATTTAGCCTGTAGATAAAAAACCTAAAACGACCATGAAAACCCTAACAATGGAAAACACACATGCAAGCCTAAAAAATTCAATTAAACAATCCAGGCATGTTGCAAATACATCAATAATCACAAGTATATCATTAAAATATGCTAATGATGCAAGAATTGTTGTAATCGATTTTGAAAAAGAAAGCAAATTGTATGAAGTCTAGGGGTCGATTCTGGGCGTGAAGATGTGTGAAACTGATCGTGTTAGCTTCAGAGAGGCTTCAGGAAACGATTGGGGGTATTGGAATGGCTTGAATTGCCTTCTAGGTCCAAAAAAGATCCAACACTTTTGTCCAATTTTTTGAGTTTTGGTATGGTGTTTTACGACTGCAAATCCTTGTCTTTTTGGCTTGTTCTTGTTCTTGCTCAATATATATGCTAGAATGAATTAGGGTAACAAAAACAATTTGAATCTTTGAAGATCATCAAAATTTGATTTTTCCCCTTGCATCATATCTTTCTAAATGCATCAAAATCATGCCAATTTGAGCCATTCCACCCTTGCACGGTTTTATTTGGTCATGCTAGGTTGATTTGATTTGATTCCTACAAAAAAATTAGATCAAAATCAATCTTTTGTAGTTTTTGCCATTTATTTTATTTAATTTGAAATTTAAATAATAAAAAATCAAAAGAAAATAAATAATGAAGAAAATAAAGTGCGGATGCTGATTTGGGTCGTGGACCATGTCCCCAATAAGATTCAATCATGAAAAGCTAGGTCCATTTGACAAAAAATGCACTTTTGAGCACATTTGACTTTTGGCAATTTTGCAAAAATGGTCAACTTTGACAAGGCATATCTCTTCTAATTTTAACCCTAGAGAGGTGTTCTTGGACTTTTTAGAAAGCTTAGGATGTTCCCTAAACAAACCTTATGGTTTCATCTCAATTGGGTCTTCCATGTTCATGTAAGAAGCTTTGACCCAAAAGGTGTTTTTGTTGACTTTTCCAAAGGACCTATAATGTAGAAATTCATATCTTTTGATGAGTGAATGTTTTGAACTTGGGGGATGAAGATGAGTTGTAGGGAATTGCATCCTATTCAAAATGAGCCTTTGATGGAAAATTTCTGATAAAGTATGAAGAAGTTATGCCTGGTCAAAGTTTGGTTGACTTTTCCTGTGAAACCCTAATTTATAAACTTTTGGGTTTTGATGAATTTGGGGGAATTCCTTGAGGAATCATGATCAATCCTTGATCAAATGATGGATATCTCTTCAAAATGTTGATGTTGACCAAAAATCTTGAAGTTTGACTATATGTGGGCCACAGTTAACTTTTGACCTAGTATAATTGATTTTCAGGCATCTGGGCAATTGACTGAGCAAACTTCTTGTGCAAGGCATAGAACGTGATATGGATGATCTTGAGAACATATTGGGACCATGGAATGCATTTTGGACCTTTGGAGTTCCCACACCCTGATGAAAATGGAAACCCTAGTTTGAGGTACATTGCCTTAGGAGAGAGTTTGTCTGGTCAACTCTTGGGCATCCTTGAGCCAGTTGAGGACCTCAATGGGCACGTGTTGAGTAAAATGAGAGGGAAAATTTTGGGGTACAATAGCTGCCCCTGTTCAATCTTCTTAAACCTGATGATGTAGATTGGTTATTTTCCTTTCGTAATCTGAAGGTGGAAGATGATTGAAAACTAGAGTGCCCAGAAATTTGCACTCGTATGAGATGGTGCTGGACTGTGTAGGTAGTATCAGGAATGGGCTTACAGATTCCATTTGGAGGAGATGACGGAAGGTCACCAGAGATGGGCTTAAAGATGCCATCTGGAAGATATGACAGAGAATCGTCGGAGATAGGCTTAAAGTTGCCATCTAGAGGATGTTGATTTCCTGAGATATTCCTTTGATGAGAATTCTTGTTCCTGTCATTGAGGAGGAATCTGTTGAAGAATGATGGTCTCTGTTTTTGGGAGAAATGGAATTTTAGGAACTTCAGTTGTTCGTTACTCTACTGGGGAATCATCTCTTAGTCGAGGAGATGAAAATGAACTGCTATCTGGTCGTGCTCCAGGCCTTACGATGATTTGCTAAGGATAATAAGACTAACTGCTATCTGGTTGTTCTCCAGATTTTACAGTGACTTACTGGGGAGATGAGATTAAACTTGCTATTTGGTCGTGCTCCAGGCTTTGCAATCTCAAAAACTGTTATTTGGTCGTGCTCTAGGCTTCAGAAGGAATTAAGTGGTTATCCGGTCGCAGAAATCAGGAGAAATCAGGAGAATCTTAGCGGCGATTCGGATGACCCAGACGAAATTCTTAGAACATCTTCAACTAGAATAGAAACCTTAGTGTCGGTTTGACTAAACCAGAGAAAATCTTGAAAAGTGTTGGAATATCTTTTACTGGAATAGAAACCTTGGTGTCAGTTTGACTGAACAAGAGAGAAATTGTGAGAACTTGATTGCATCTTTCCCTGAAAGGTACAGAGTTAGTCGTATGTAATGTCATGATGTATGAAATGTATTGAGTAATGGTGTTCTCAAAATAAATGAGATTGTGATGTATAATATGTATGCACATGCCATGATGTATGAATATGCAATGCTATTATGATATTCTCTAGCTAAGGAAAATAAATCCTAGACTGCTGCTGGAGAGTATAAGGAGTTGAGTTCTTTGTTTCCTTTGGGGATAGTGGCCGAAGATGATTAGCTGGGGATTTACATCCATTCTGCTTGAGAACATTTTGCCAGAGGAGACTCTGTCTGAGAATAATCCTGCGGGGGAATGACTCTGTGGGGAAGAGAGATACTCTGTTGGAAGATCTGTTGATTTGGAGAAATAAACTCAGCTGGGGATGAACTTCTATTGCTAGAGAGAAGAGCTCTTTTGGAGATTGAGCTTTCGCTGTCAGAGAAATAAACTCTTCTCGGGAGATGGCTTTATAAACTGCTCATGGTTATAAAACTCGGCTGGGGAATGTAGATATCAGCTTTCTAAAGGAACCTGCTGGGGAAGGAATCCTGCTTGGGGATACGGAGGTCGGACCTTGTTTGTCTCGGCTCTGTGGGGAATATAGGTTTCACTGGCTTGTATGTGATAGTGACTTCGCTTCCAACTATTTATGCCCCTTGTACCATGATGGATGGGGTAACTGTCGGTATTTAGGTTTTGTACCAGTTTCTTTGAGTTCTAAGTGTCATACCCCAATTTTTTACCTAAGTTCCCTACTTCATCTGCATTATTTTTTACATACACATCAAGGTCATAGAATACGGTAGGTTTTGAACGTTTCGCTTTCGAGCTTTGACTGTGTAGAAATTATCGAGTGTTGTGAGCATTTTATGAATGACTAACCACTAATCAAGCACGAAGTGTATGTTTTTCTGTTTTATTTTCATGTGCAGAAAATAGGTCTGAAAGAAGAGCATTAGACGTTGTACGTGGATCAGGATTTCGAGTCTCAGAACATAAATGTTATCGTTCGTTAATTTCCAAAAGACTGGTTCATCAAAGAATTTCAGAGAATTATGCGTTTATTTCCACACTCTGTCCAGCAAATGGTCTTCGTTTTTCTCTGAATATTTTTCAGGAAGAACAGTCAAAATTCTACCGGCTTTGGTTCATGTGTGTTTCACATTGTTCTAAAATACAAGAAAAACGGGTTATACCGTCATTTTCGATTTCTTGGACCAAAAGTCATCTGCAAATTTTCTCACGATCCGGATTGAATTTTTCTGAAATGGGATAATTAAATTCAGAACTGTTCTAGAAGAATTTATTCGGAATATTCAGAATATTTGGAATTTTCTTTATTTGAATCCAAGTGATAATTAAACAGGAGCTATCAAGAGATCTCATCCAAGAATATTCATTTATCACATGGAATATTTATTCAAGATTATTTTTGTGATTATTTTGGAAGATCTACATCATGGTTATTTAAACACATTGAAGTATTATTTCAAGAAGTTAGTGGAAACTTCTATTTAATTACATGAGGAATTCTATTTGATTACAAAATTAATCTGTGTGATTTATTTGGATTTCTATTACAAAAGTGCAAGATTAAAGTCCAAGACTTGCATTATTATTTATTCTTCATTCAACAATTCATCCAAGTATTATTCAATTTTTTCCCAAATTTAAATGGAAGATCTTGAATTTTATCAAGATATATCAAGATTTATGTTTATGTGAAGATTCAAGATTATTCATAACTACCGAAGAATGGAAAATATATTGAAGAATGCATGTTTATTTATGTTACAATTTATTGGAGTTTATTACAAAGTTGCAAGAAGCTACAAGTGTGTACAAATGTATTTTCAACATAAAAATAATTCAGCAAAAGTTGCTAATGCAGTCCATGTTTGCAACCTTTCTTCAAGCCCACTGTTGCTGCATTTTTATTGGTCAACAATGCTCCAAACAGCCTGGAAAAAAACAGCAAATAGAGATGTTGTAAAATGCTACAAAATAGTAAAAAAAACAGCAACATACAGCAGCTCCAAATGTGAACAAAGAACAGCTTGCCAAAACAGTTCAAATTTTTACTATTTCCCCCCCCTCAAATACCACATACTCCACTATAAATAAGAGCCTTTGTCAACACAAAATAAAAGGAAGTGAAAAATTCAACAAGTAAGAAAAACCAGAAAAATATAGTGTTGTTCTAAAGTTTCAGCAAGAGTGAAAACAGAAAATTGGTGTTGTTCTATAAAAAATCCAGCAAGGAGAAAAGATAGCAAACTCAAGGAAGCTTACCATTTTGCTAGATGCCCCATCAGAGAGGCTCCGATAGGTATTATTATTTTTCTCCTCTCTATCTACTGTTGCATATGTTCATGCTTGAATCACTTGTTGTACCATTTTTTCTTTGCCATGCGATATTTGCCTTATCAATTCTTTTCTTTGTTATACTGTATTTGAGTTGAGTTGCTGCATGTTTGTTAGCATTTAAGCATGTTAGTATTCATAATATCGGTAATAATAACAAGTGTAATAAAAAACTTACTTCTTCTGTCGCGTAAAACCTGTTTATCGCTTGCTGTCCCAAAAACTTGTTATCCATTTTGCTCGCCAAATATAAGAATCATTAGAACCTGTAAACCAAATTTTGGAACTTGATGTATCAATAAATAAAAAAAACCTTCTTGCTGTTAAAAATATCCAAAACACCTTTGCTGTCCAAAAAACTTGGTTATCCTTTGTGCTGTTACAAAATCTCAAAGTCCACAAATCATTTGCTGTTACAAAATTTTCAAAACATTTGCTGTTACAAAAACAAAAAATATTTTGCAATTCTAATATCCAAAACCCAAAACATTTGTTGTTACAAAACCAAAAAATATTTTGCTATTCTAATATCCAAAACCAAAAAATATTTTTGCTGTTCTAATATCCAAAACCAAAAAATATTTTGCTATTCTAATATCCAAAACCAAAAAATATTTTGCTATACTAATATCCAAAACCAAAAAATATTTTTGTTGTTCTAATATCCAAAACCAAAAAATATTTTGCTATTCTAATATCCAAAACCAAATTTTTTTTCTATTCTAATATCCAAAAAAAAACATTATACTGTTGCAAATACCAAAATCCCAAATTTATCTCAAACTTTAAGATCAGAACCCCTTTTTGAAATCACACAAGAGTAAGATAAGAGTGAGAGTAGCAACGCTCTGCAGAAGAACGATGAAGTTGAAGTGGCCAAACATCATGTTCATCAGTTTTCTATTATCAACGGTAGCGCTCACATTTTCAGAATCAGAATCTTCAGAATCTAGCATCATTTCACGTTTTCAACAATACCTCAAAAACAAAACCACTTAAAAATCCAAATCGTCGTAACCAAGAACAAAGAGCGAGAACGAAACCGGTGTACGTGTGATCGGTTACAGAGGTTGAATGCGCAGTTGAGGTGGCGACTTTCGACGAAGAAAGCATCGGAAGGGGACAAGAAGATTCAGATATGCATTTGAGAGAGGGAAGAAAGAGAGTATATGCGTGAGAGAATGAGAGAGGAAGAGGTTTGGATCCGTTTGGAAGAAGAGAGATAACGTTGTTTTGTTTTTATCAAACTCACCTTACTGTTTATTTTTTTTTATTTTTATTGAAAGCATATAATATATTCATAATTATAATGTATTCTACCTATTCCCAAAAACATGATAATAATAATAATATTTGTTTTGTGGTTCCCTTCCCTATGCATATATCACAACGCCAGCTTGCATATGCGCCTCCATGTTGTTTTGTTTTTTTTCATTATATAATAATAATAATCTGTTCAATAACAGTAACAAATATAATATCATATAAAATCCATCTTTGTTTCCTCCTTTCAATAATAAACATTTTAATAATAATACTTTGTTGTTACATTTTCGTATGCTAGTACAGCATGTGCGTCGCGCCTCACTTTGCTCAATTAGGTTTATATCACTTTTTATTCCTTCCCTTTTTTGACCCGGTGGCCCATTGGGCCTATTTTGATTCATTTTCTTTTTAATTTTTTCCTTTATGTTTCATATAAATCATGCTAATTAATGAATAACAGCATGGCTCAATTGGCAAAAAGTGTTAATAGCAATCTAAAGGTCTTGAGTTTAAGTCCTTGTTGGGTTTTTTTTTGTCTTTTATTCTTTTGGCCATACTTCCCTTTTATTTAAACATACTTAATTAATTATTAATTTACTTTTCTGTATAATTATTAATTATTATAAAAAACACATGAAAAACGTTTAATTAAAATTCATCCTTATTTAATTTCGTCAACATACTATTAGTATTTATTTTTATTTTTGTGTTGTTGTTTATTTAATTATTAAAAATACATGTTTCATGATTTAATTTTTGTTATGTGTTTAATTATTAAAAATCTATGATTTCGTAATTTAATCTTCATGTACTTTTGATTATTTATTTAATCGTTAAAATGAATGCTAGTATGATTTAAATTTCATTAGTTAATTGTTCAATTATAATTTTAATTAATTGATCGTTAATCCGCATATCTTTCGTTCGTATCAATCCAAGGGAATTGTTTAATCTTTATCGACTTCATGTCATCAAACACATCGTGCGAATACCCTCATTCATCTTCCGTTTATTATTTTGTTAAAAAACTTAAGATAATTTTCCCAAATATTCAACCTTTCAAAACTCATACCTTTTAAGTCAAAACTTCGACGTTAGGTCGTCGTATCTTCAAAAAAACTCGTCCATACCCATTTTTGGCCAAGCAATTTATTTTTTTAATCAAACTAACATTTTTAATAAACAGATATTTCAAAAGGTTCTTATAGAATACTATAGATACATTGGGTGCTAATACCTTCCCATTGTATAACCAACCCCCGAACTCTAGACCTCTTTTCAAAAACGCCTTGTATTTTCATTACTATTAATGTATTATTTTACATTGCATATTTTAGGGTTTTATTTCGCTCTTTTCCCTTTTCCCTTGGAAATAATAAAGCACGGTGGCGACTCTTGCTTTTGTGAGACGAGTTAATTAATAGCTCAATCTCCAATTTACCCCGCTACATTTTTTATTGCTACAGAAATGACGACTCTGTTGGGGAAAGATTGACCTTTTGCTGGTCCATCCCTAAGTGGGTTAAGCCTAGTTTGTTTTATCTATTTTATTATTATTTGATTGTTTGATTATATGTTTATATTGGGGTTGTTTTGGTTTTTTGCAAAGGACGAATCCTATACCCGGATTAAGTTCCACTTAAGAATAGGACGGACGGTATAGTCATGTTAACTTTGAGGGAGTAATCCCGAAAAAGGAGGCATGAAATCCCCCACTCAGTGGAAGGCCCTTTTGAACGTAGTATATGTTTACCGAGTAATCGGGAAGACATTAATATTTTCGACCTGGGAGCCAGAGAAGCTGAGAACCGTAGAACCCTAACCCATCTTGGCCTTTTAGGTGTAGCGCGGAGACTATAACGGAGTAATCTGGAAGTAGTTGTCACGCGATGCTACGCTCGGATGAGTTTCTCTTGAGAATATTGCTAATTATTGAGTAATCAAGATGTTGGTAATATCCGAAGGAGGAATGTAGACTCTGGGAACTTTTAGAACCTTGTATTGCAGGTGTGATTAAACCGTTAGTACATAGCCTGGGGTGGGCTTTACCTTTGACTCCATGCTCGAAGCGTTGAACCTTTGAACCCCATATTTGTGAACTTGTGTGTAATTGTTGCATTATCATTCATCCATGCATCCATCTACATTTTTTGTAAAAACTTGTTTTTCAAGGAACTTAAGAATGATTTTTGCAGACATCTCAGGTATTGTTATTATGGAGTTTGGAAGAAGAAACACTCGAAGTTATAGTTTTAAGGAGCCCGAGATTGAAGAACTGAAGAGTTTGATTCCTAAGATCGAGAACCCGACAGAGTTTCAGAAGAAATATGGGTCCCTTATACCTCTCATGAAGCGAAAGATGAAGGAAGGCATCCTTAGTACGTTGGTCCAATTCTACGATCCTTTTTATCGATGCTTCACCTTTCCGGATTACCAGTTAATGCCCACCTTAGAAGAGTACTCCTACATACTTGGTTTTCCGATCATCGACTATGTTCCTTTTTCTGGCTTAGAAGAGGAACCCAAATCTCACGAGATAGCGACCATCACCCACTTGAGGAAGTCGGAGATAGAGGAGAACATGACTACAAAAGGGGGAATCCGAGGCTTATCTGCGCAGTTTTTGTTGAAGAAAGCTCGTCATTTCGCTGAGATAAAAGATACTATTGCCTTTGAATACGTCTTTGCTTTACTCGATTATGGCCTATTCTTATTTCCTAACATTTATAAGTTTGTGGATATCAACGCCATCATAATTTTATTGATTGGAAATCCGGTCCCTACGCTGCTAGGAGATACCTACTAATCCATCTATCTTTGAAACTCTTATCAAGGAGGGATGATTATTTGTTGTGCACCGTTGCTGTATTAGTGGTATGTTTCTCACCTACCTAGGTCTGATGTTTTTTGGGATCTCGTGAAGGATCCGCGATGGGAGCCAAAAATTATGGCTCTCACTCATTTCGACATTGATAGGTATAATCGAGTTTACTATAACGTGAAGATCATCAATAGCTATGGTATGAAAGGAGGAATTAACTATAATCTTGTTCTCGCGCGCCATCAGTTTGGATACCCGATAAGGGACAAGCCGAACAACATCCATGTGAGTGGCTTCTTTCTACAAGAAGGACAAGATCACCAAGCAGCTAAGAAGGAGATCGAAGGAGCTTGGCGTCACATCCATAGGAAATGGAGAGACAAGTTAGGACAGAGATGTGTTGTTTCTTTGGAGCCTTACCTACAATGGGTTCGTGCTAGGGCTTGTGCTCTCAAGATGCCCTATAAACCCGAGAAACCTTTATTCCCTATTGTTGCATCGTCATATGTTGATATCCCTATCGATAATATGGGAGAATACCAAGGAAATCTGGCTAGGATGAAGTCCAAGAGAGATGCTTGGAAACAAAAGTATAATATGTCAGAATACGAGAATCGGGTCCTGACTCGACAGCTAAAGGAAAAGGAGGATTTGCTATTTATTCAAGACGGCTGGTTCATTGATCATGATGAGAGGCTTCGTCAAAAGGGTGCTTTACTCAAGAAATATGCAAATGAAAGGAAGAGAAAGAAGGAAGATTCGGTAAGCGTTGCTCTTGTTCCTAATCCACGGAAGGAAATCATCAATCGACTAGTAGCTGAGAAGAAAGAGATGGAAGACTTTTATGAAGAGAAGATCAGGGAGCTCCAGTTACAGTTGGCATTTGGTCCTTCATCTGATGATTCTGAGTGATCTTTAGTTCTTAGTTTTATTTTTACTGATGTCATTTTGTAAAACTCTGTAAAAGGGCTTCATGTTCCAAAGTTGTAATTTACTGCTTTTATTATTGGGTTGTTGTCCCAAAGTTGTAATTTATTGCTTTTATTATTAGGTTGTTGTCCCAAAGTTGTAATTTATTTGTTTTGTTGTTCCAAAGTTGTAATTTGTAATTTACCGCTTTTGATTAATGAACTGGGTTTTTGTTGTTCCAAATTCCTTTACCATTGATGTGTGCAAAATTATCGAAGTTCCTTGAAAAAACTATCAAAATGAATGATCATTTGCATCTCATATCATGCATCATCCAACATTCCACTTCACATGTTTTCTAGAGTCTTATCCTTGTTTCTTTTTCCACTCTGATAGATTGTCAAGCTGTCTCATCGGTATGATACCCGAGCCAATCGTCAGAGGAAGATGGAAGATTTGGAACAGGAAAACCACGAGCTTCGCGAGGAGGTTGCTACCCTTCGTGTCGGAATGGAAAAATTAACTACGCTAGTGGAAAGTTTGATGGCTGTTCAGAATTAGCCATCGACTGCAGCTGCTGAGATTCAGACTTCAACTACTGTGGTCTCTGAGATTGTCACCATTCCAACATTTGTGACTCAAGTCAACTCTCCACTTCAACATAAGATGCCGAAAGTTTTTCCGTGGGGAATGCCTTATAACTTCATGCCAGAAGGGTATCAGCCTGCCGTACAACCTTTGGTTCAACCTACTGTGTACTTTCCTCAACCAGAGACAACTACTGTGCCACCTGTAATTCCGCCTGTGGCACCTTTCCCTCAACCAGTGATGACAATTGCCTCTCCTGTGGTTCATTCTATGCCATACTTGAATGAGCATACTTATCATGCTGAGCCTGCTGAAAGTCTGGGTCTTTTCGATAGAATGGAGGAATTTCAAGACCAGTTTCAAGAGATGCAGAGGGAGATCAGAGCGCTGAAAGGAAAATATTTGTTTGGAAAGAATGCTCATGACCTGTGTTTAGTTCCAAATGTAAAGATTCCAGCCAAATTCAAAGTACCGGAATTTTAAAGGTATAAAGGTGACTCGTGTCCTCGGAGTCATTGAACCATGTATGTAAGAAAGATGTCCACTTATTCCGACGATCATAATTTGTTAATTCACTACTTCCAAGACAGTTTTACTGGTGCCGCTCTAAAATGGTACATGGGTTTGGACAACACCCGGATCCGTAATTTCAACGATCTTAGTGAAGCTTTTGTTTGCCAGTATAAGTACAATGTCGACATGGCGCCGGACAGAGATCAACTCTGGGCGATGTCCCAGAAAGATAGAGAGTCCTTTAAATAATATGCCCAGAGGTGGCGCAAGATTGCTTCTCAGATTTATCCCCCTCTTGAGGAGAAGGAAATGACAAAGATATTCCTGAAGACTTTAGGTTCCTTTTATTATGAAAGAATGATTGCCAGCGCACCCAGTGACTTCACCGAGATGGTAAGTATGGGCATGCGGTTGGAAGAAGGGATTCGTGAGGGACGTTTGGTTAAGGAAGGAAGTCCATCTACCAGTATCAAGAAGTTTGGAAGTGTTTTCCCTAAAAGGAAAGAACAAGATATCAGTGTAATTTTCCCTGGGAGACCAAGGAGAGGCTATTCACATGTTCTGGCAGTCACTCCGGTTGTCTGCCCAACAATGGTGACCCTAACTCATCAAACCCCACCAACGTAGCAACGACCATTTCAACAGCAGCCTCGACAACAGGCTTATCAATTTAATAACCAGAATCGTTCACCAAGGAAACCTCAATTTGATGCCATTCCCATGACTTACACTGAGTTGTTCCCCGCTTTGATCAGGAAAAACCTCATAACGACGAAGCCTCCTCCTGTCGCACCGAATAGTACTTCTCCGTTGTACAAGGCAGATCAGTTCTGTGAATATCATCAAGGGTCGCCGGGGCACAACATTGAAAATTGCTTTGCTCTAAAGGCGGATGTGCAGAGGTTGATTAAGAACGGTATCTTGTCTTTCAAGGATGTTAACCCGAATGTTAGAGATAATCCTTTGCCTCGACATGGGGTAGCATCAGTGAATATGGTGGAAGGTTGTCCAGGAAAGTTTCGAGTTTTTCAAGTTGAACACATAAGAGATTTGTTGATCAGGTTACATCAGAGCTTAAGAAGACTTGCCTTTTTTAGGCATCAGCATGATTATGATGTTTGTGAATCTTGTTCAAGAGAATTTGATTTCCCTATTGTGAAGGAGGATATTCAAAAATTGTTAGACCAGAGGGTTATCACTATTACGCATGATATAGATCCAGTTAATGAAATGAATGTTATAATACCACAATTCAACTTGCCTGAACTAGTAGAGATCGTTTACGACAGTCAGACTGCACATGTTGCTCCTTTGATCATTTATCCACCTGGTCCTGTGCCTTACAACTCAGACCAAGCTATACCGTGTAAGTATAATGCCACAATGATTGAGTATGGGGTAGAAGTCCCTATACCGACAATGCCATCTTTTGTTAACATCGCTGATGTGAGTAGAGTCACGAGAAGCGGGCGTATCTTTGCAGTAGTACCTTTGAAGAGACCAGAAGTTCAAGTCAGGAGGCCTATATCGGCAGAAATTCCAGCGAGAAATGTTGAACCAAGGGTTGAGGTAGGCCGATCCAATGGACCTATCCCACACCTCGATGATGATGAGATTCTGAAGCTCATCAAGAGGAGTGAATACAAGATTGTGTACCAACTATTGTGAACTCCTTCCAAGATTTCTTTGCTTGCTTTACTGAGAGATTCTGGTTCCCATAGAGAAGCTTTGATGAAGTTCTTGGACCAAGCATTCGTAGATCATGATGTGACGGTTGACCAATTTGATGGAATTGTGGGAAATATTACTTCGTGTAACAATCTTGGTTTCAGTGATGAAGAGCTTCCGGAGGAGGGAAGGAACCATAATATGGCTTTGCATATCTCAATAAGTTGTGGAAATGATACTTTATCAAGTGTGCTGGTAGATACAGGTTCGTCGTTAAATGTAATGCCCAAAACTACATTATCTCGACTTTCATACCAAGGTGCTCCCATGAGACCTAGTGGAGTAATTGTCAAAGCGTTTGATGGTTCTAGGAAGACTGTCATTGGTGAAGTGGATCTTCCTATAATAATTGGTCCTCATACCTTTCAGATCACTTTTCAAGTAATGGATATTCGTGCCGCATACAGTTGCCTATTGGGTCGTCCATGGATCCATGATGCAGGGGCAGTCACTTCAACGCTCCATCAGAGATTGAAGTTTGTAAGGAATGGAAAGCTGGTAATGATTGGTGGAGAGCAAGCTATGGTGGTAAGCCATTTGTCATCTTTCTCTTTTATTGATGCCGATGAGGATGTTGGAACCCAATTCCAAGCTCTATTTGTTGCTAATAATGAAGTGAAGAAGCAAGGGACATCTATTTATTCTTTTGAGGTTGTGCGATGAATGGTTGAGAGTGGTTCGACTGAAGTTTGGGGCCAAGTGTTGACTTTACCTAACAACAAGTCTGGAGAATGTCTTGGTTTTCATCCCGTGTCTACAAGAGTTAAGCAGGATACAGTTACTCGTCCGATACAAGAAGTTTTCCGAAGCGCAGGTTTTATCCATCTGACTCATCCTGAAGTTGATGCTATAATAGGAGACGATTCTAAAGAGGATTTACCCGACTTTGTAACGCATGAAGTGGTTTTCCAGAACTGAATTGCTGTTGATATTCCTGTTGTGATGCATATTTTCGAGTAATGTTTTGTTTTATTCTTGAAGAAAAAAAAAGCTTTCGCTCTGCCCAAGGCGAAAAAGTATTTGTGTCGGGCTATATTGAAAATAAATCCTTTTGCTCTGCCCAAGGCAAAAGAGAAAATGTTTGGGCTCTTTATTTCAAGTATTTCCAATCATGAATAAAAATATTATTTTATCCACTATTGTTTTATTTTTTACTTTTTTCTGGGAAATAGTAATGAAAATTAATTGGTAGTAATAGGAAAATATAATAATCTTTTGTTCTATTTGTACGACATTCATATTAATCGATTTCTAAAATAAAGCATAATCATGTGTGCAAATTAATCCATGAATTAACCATTGAAAACAATGATCCTATGCCCCCTCCCAACTTTGAATTCCCTGTGTTCAGAGCCGAGGAAGAAGATAGTGAAGAAATTCCTGATGAAATTTCCCGTTTACTTGAGCACGATGAAAAGACTATTAAGCCGTTTGAAGAGCCTATAGAGATGATCAATTTGGGTAATGAAGAAGATAAAAAGGAAGTCAAGGTCGGAGCATTGCTTATCCCAGAGGTCAAAGAGAAAATGTTGGAGCTTCTCAGAGAGT
The DNA here is from genome assembly GCA_948472305.1 of Vicia faba. Taxonomy (NCBI): domain Eukaryota; kingdom Viridiplantae; phylum Streptophyta; class Magnoliopsida; order Fabales; family Fabaceae; genus Vicia; species Vicia faba. The sequence continues at coordinate 1,292,731,279 of OX451740.1, forward strand.
ATGTTGATGTGTTTGCTTGGTCCTACCAAGACATGCCAGGTTTGGATAACAATATTGTGGAGCATCGTTTGTCGTTGAGACCTGAATGTCCGCCGATTAAGCAGAAGTTGAGAAGGACTCGTCCCGATATGGACGAAAAGATCAAAGAAGAAGTTGAAAAACAAATTAATGCAGGTTTCCTTGTTACATCGGTCTATCCTCAATGGTTAGCCAATATAGTGCCTGTTGCTAAGAAGGATGGCAAAGTTCGAATGTGTGTAGACTACAGAGATCTGAATAGAGCTAGCCCAAAGGATGATTTTCCATTACCACACATTGACGTATTAGTCGACAGTACCGCAAAGTTCAAAGTCTTTTCTTTCATGGATGGTTTCTCTAGTTACAATCAAATCAAGATGGCACCAGAAGATATGGAGAAAACAACTTTCATTACACCTTGGGGAACATTTTGTTATTGAGTAATGCCGTTTGGTTTGAAGAATGATGGTGCAACGTATCAAAGGGCCATGACTGCTTTGTTCCATGATATGATGCATAAAGAGATAGAAGTTTATGTAGATGACATGATTCCCAAATCACAAACTGAAGAAGATCATTTGGAACATTTATTGGAATTATTCCAGCGTTTGAGAAAGTATAAACTGCGTCTGAATCCCAACAAGTGCACTTTTGGTGTTCGTTCTGGAAGACTTATGGGTTTCATTGTCAGTCAGAAAGGTATTGAGGTAGATCCTGATAAAGCCAAAGCTATTCGGGAAATTCCCGCACCCAAGACGGAAAAACAAGTAAGAGGATTCCTTGGGAGACTGAACTATATTTCTAGATTTATATCTCATATGACTGCTACCTGCGGGCCGATTTTCAAGCTTCTCCGAAAGAACCAAGGATGTGTGTGGACAGAGGATTGTCAGAAAGCTTTTGATAGCATCAAAGAATATTTACTTGAACCTCCCATTTTGATTCCTCCGGTGGAAGGAAGACCTTTGATTATGTACCTGACTATATTGGAAGATTCCATGGGATGTGTGCTTGGTCAACAAGATGAGACTGGAAGAAAGGAACATGCCATATATTATTTGAGTAAGAAATTCACAGACTGTGAGTCTCGATACTCATTGCTTGAGAATACCTGTTGTGCTTTAGCTTAGGCTGCTCGTCGTCTGCGCCAGTATATGATTAACCACACCACTTAGTTGATCTCCAAAATAGATCCGATCAAGTATATCTTTGAGAAGCCCGCCTTATCTGGAAGAATAGCCCATTGGCAGATGTTGTTATCTGAATATGACATTGAGTATCACACTCAGAAAGCAATCAAAGGGAGTATTTTAGCTGATCATTTGGCCCACCAACCAATTGACGACTATCAATCCATCAAGTTTGACTTCCCATATAAAGATGTTATGTACTTGAAAGCTAAAGATTGTGAAGAGCCATTACCCGAAGAAGGACCTGATCTCAAATCCCATTAGGGTTTGATATTTGACGGAGCTGTGAATTCTTATGGAAATGGAATTGGGGCAATCATTGTCACTCCCCGAGGTACTCATATCCCGTTCACAGCGAGATTTAAGTTTGACTGCACGAACAACATGGCTGAATATGAGGCATGTATTATGGGTCTCGAAGAAGCAGTGGATCTAAGGATTAAGATTCTTGATATTTACAGAGACTCGGCATTGGTAATTAATCAAATCAAAGGAGAATGGGAGACTCGTCATCCTAGTCTGATCCCTTACAGAGATTATGCTAGAAGATTGTTAACTTTCTTCAACAAAGTGGAATTACATCATATCCCTAGAGATGAAAACCAAATGGCTGATGCTTTGGCTACTTTGTCTTCAATGTTTCAAGTGAATGGTTGGAATGATGTGCCTACAATCCGAGTTATGCGCCTCGACTGACCTGCTCATGTGTTCTCAGCAGAAGAAGTAACCGACGATAAACCGTGATTCTATGACATTAAACGTGTTCTTCAAACTCAAGAGTACCCGCCTGGGGAATCCAATAAAGATAGGAAGACGTAGTGGAGATTGGCAAGTAGTTTCTTCCTCAATGAAGAAGTATTATATAAGAGGAATTACGACATGGTCCTACTCAGATGCGTAGACAGACATGAAGCAGACATGCTGATGCAAGAAGTACATAAAGGATCCTTTGGCACCCATGCCAACGGACATGCAATGGCTAAAAGGATGTTGAGAGCTGGTTACTATTGGATGACAATGGAATCTGATTGCTGCAAATATGTGAAGAAATGTCATAAATGCCAAATTTATGCGGACAAGATACATGTGCCACCGCCCCTCCTCAATGTGATCTCTTCACCTTGGCCTTTCTCTATGTGGGGCATCGATATTATTGGAATGATTGAACCCAAGGCTTCAAATGGTCATCGTTTCATCTTTGTAGCGATCAATTATTTTACTAAATGGGTGGAAGCAGCATCTTATGCTAATGTAACCAGACAGGTGGTAGTCAGATTTATCAAGAATCAGATCATTTGTCGATACGGCATCCCGAGCAAGATCATCACTGATAATGGATCGAATTTGAATAACAAGATGATGAAAGAGCTTTGTGAAGAATTCAAGATCGAACATCATAATTCTTCTCCCTACAGGCCGAAGATGAATGGGGCTGTTGAAGTTGCTAACAAGAACATCAAAAAGATTGTCCAAAAGATGGTGGTAACTTATAAAGATTGGCATGAAATGCTTCCGTTTGCTTTACATGTATACCGTACTTCAGTTTGAACTTCAACAGGCGTAACCCCGTTCTCCCTAGTTTATGGCATGGAAGCAGTACTCCCCGTGGAGGTTGAGATCCCGTCTATGAGAGTTTTGATGGAAGCTAAACTTTCTGAGGCTGAATGGTGTCAAAGTAGATATGATCAGTTGAATTTAATTGAAGAAAAGAGATTGATAGCGTTGTGTCACGGTCAACTATATCAGCAGAGAATGAAGAAGGCTTTTAATAAGAAGGTTCGACCACGCGAGTTCAGAGAAGGTTATCTCATGCTCAAGAAGATATTATATTTCCAACCTGATTCTAGGGGTAAGTGGACTCCTAATTATGAAGGACCGTATGTCGTTAAGAAGGTTTTCTCTGGAGGTGCCTTGATTCTCACAAATATGGACGGCGAAGAGCTCTCGCGCTCCATGAACGCCGATGCAGTCAAGAAGTATTTCGCCTAGGTTTGAGTTGACAGTTCGCTAAGTTGAAAACCCGAAGGGGCGGCTTAGGCAAGCTTTTGGTCACACCAGTCTTGGCATTTGAGCACATTTCAGAATTCGAAGTTGTTAGGGAGAATAGTGATCATTGTTTTTGTGTAACCTTTTTCTTTCATGTACTATTCGCCAAATTTTTGTAAATCATTGGAGTCGCATTGTTAGCGAACTACCATCTTACTAATGAAATTTGAGCATTTATCCATTTGTGGGCAAAATTTTAATTTTTTGGCAATATTTGAAACAAAGTTATTTAACGCACTCCTTTTTTTTAAATATGTCATTGAATACTGAAAGGAATATTAACAGTTGTTCCAAGGATAGTCAAGCCATGAAATGCAAAACAATACAGTAATTTATCCTCGCATGATGAACATGTTTTCTTTCAAAATCGTCATGAGGTGTTGGTTGTGTAAACTTGCATTTCTCGTGGTACTAAGCTTGGTGACTCCCCAACAATTCCGGTTAAGCTTTGTTTCAGTTATCTTTATTTGAGAAATTTCTGAAGTGTGGTACGTTTTGTATCATGTCAGTGGTCTATTGGTGTTAGAAGATTGGATTTGAATACTTTTCTCCCCATAAGACTTGAGCCTTGTAGCGTGATACGCTCTGACGTTGCTTTTTGGTTCCAGTTCCAGTTATTTTTCGTCTCTTTAAGATTGGCCGCGTATCTATTATTTCGTGATATCTTATCATCTTCAAGATATTCTATCCGCCCGTTTTGTCGGCATAACATTCATTTACTCATTTACACTTATACCACGCATGCATATTCACATTTGTCGTTGACTTTGAGTCGTATACCTTGTTTATGTTTATTCAGACAGCGTAGATGTTCTTTCCAAGTAGAATGTTAACTTAGGCATAAAATGTGCTTCCTTTCTAATTCCCCCAGCTGAGCTAATCCTCGTGGATAATTTTTTTATTTAGCCTTCCTTGTCCATTTCTGGATAGGATGAATCCCCAATTGAGTTATTTTCTCATTGGGTGGAGTCTTGTTTGACTGTCTCCTCTCTGGTTTATTCCTGGAGGGAGTTTTCGTCTCTTGCATAGGCTATCTCGTGGTTTTCTCCAAGCTAGGCAACCTAGATGAAGGGTGCATTTATTTTGCGCATTTAAGTATTTGATCTCCTCAGGAAGGATCTATTCATGGTTCCCTTTGACGAAGATTTTATTCTCTGATAGTGTTATCGTAACATTCTTCTGAAATATTCTTCGGAAAAAGGCAAGTGGCGGTCTCTTCATGAGAAACTTGTGTGTTATTAATATTTTTGGAAAACGGAAAGCGGCGGTCTCTTCATGAGCAACTTGTGCGTTATTAATATTTTTGGAAAACGGAAAGCGGCGGTCTCTTCATGAGCAACTTGTGCGTTATTAATATTTTTGGAAAACGGCAAGCGGCAGTCTCTTCATGAGCAACTTGTGTGTTATTAATATTTTTCGAAAATGGCAAGCGGCGGTCTCTTCATGAGCAACTTGTGTGTTATTAATATTTTTGGAAAACGGCAAGCGGTGGTCTCTTCATGAGCAACTTGTGCGTTATCATATTTTTGGAAAACAGCAAGTGGTGGTTTCTTTATTTGAGCAGCTTGTATGTTATTGTCATTTTTGGACAACAGCAAGTGGCGGCTTCTTTATTTGAGCAGCTTGTATGTTATAGTATTTTTTGGAAGACAGCAAGTGGCAGCTTCTTTGTTTGAGAAGCTTGTATGTTATAGTATTTTTGGAAGACAACAAGTGGCAGCTTCTTTATTTGAGCAGCTTGTATGTTATAGACATCCTTTGAAGACAGCAAGTGGCGGCTTCTTTATTTGAGCAGCTTGTATGTTATAGACATCCTTTGAAGACATCAAGTGGCGGCTTCTTTATTTGAGCATCTTGTGTATCTACAACCATATTATTATTTCGGCATTAATTGGTATCTCCCTCAAGAAAAATATCGCAGAGAAGTTTGTTATGAAATCTCTACCTTCAGAAGTCGGTAATCTGTTATCAGCAAAGTTGATACATCTTTTGTCTATCTTTGACCACAGGTTTTGAATGCACCTTTATCTTGGGTCAATAATCTGTTTGTTTCGTGGCCTATGCAAGGCGCCTTCTTTGTTAGGGTCAGAGGTCGTATTCTCTCAAATTTTATTCGCCGTTAAGAGTCTATCATTCGAAGTCGATGGCTCATTTCCCCAGTAGTGTATAATCTATGTTCATGTGGTTTGTTGGTGCTTGGTTTCTCCAGCATTATTTTGTCTCAAACAATATCATTCTCTATGAATTTAAATACTACATCCATATCATAAACATAATGGCGGTATCTTAGGGCAAAAATTGCGCATTATGTATTTAAGTACCTTCAATCTCGTCGAGACGAAGATTTTAATCTTCATATCTCCGAATAGAAGAAACTTAAATAGGGGCAGCTGTCATAACCCAATTTTTGACCTAAGATCCCTGCTTCATCTGCATTATTTTTTACATCCACATCAAGGTCACAGAATACGGTAGGTTTCGAACGTTTCGCTTTCGAGCTTTGACTGTGTAGAAATTATCAAGTGTTGTGAGCATTTTATAAATGACTAACCACTAATCAAGCACGAAGTGCATGTTTTGCTATTTTATTTTCAGGTGTAGAAAATAGGTCTGAAAGAAGAGCATTAGACGTTGTACGTCAATCAGGATTTCGAGTCTCAGAATAGAAATATTGTCGTTCATTAATTTCCAAAAGACTAGTTCATCAAAGAATTTCAGAGAATTGTGTGTTTATTTCCACACTCTGTCCAGCAAATGGTCTTCATTTTTCTCTGAATATTTTTCAGGAAGAACAATCAAAATTCTACCGACTTTGGTTCATGTGTGTTTCACATTGTTCTAAAATACAAGAAAAACGGGTTATACCGTCATTTTCGATTTCTTGGACCAAAAGTCATCTGCAAATTTTCTCACGATGCGGATTGAATTTCGCCGAAATGGGATAATTAAATTTAAAACTGTTCTAGAAGAATTTATTCGGAATATTCAGAATATTTGGAATTTTCTTTATTTGAATCCAAGTGATAATTAAAGAGGAGCTATCAAGAGATCTCATCCAAGAATATTCATTTATCACATGGAATATTTATTCAAAATTATTTTTGTGATTATTTTGGAAGATCTACATCATGGTTATTTAAATACATTGAAGTATTATTTCAAGAAGTTAGTGGGGAATTCTATTTAATTACATGAAGAATTCTATTTGATTACAAAATTATCCCGTGTGATTTATTTGGATTTCTATTACAAAAGTGCAAGATTAAAGTCCAAGACTTGCATTATTATTTATTCTTCATTCAACAATTCATCCAAGTATTATTCAATTTTTTCCCAAATTTAAATGGAAGATCTTGAATTTTATCAAGATATATCAAGATTTATGTTTATGTGAAGATTCAAGATTATTCATAACTACCGAAGAATGGAAAATATATTGAAGAATGCATGTTTATTCATGTTACAATTTATTGGAGTTTATTACAAAGTTGCAAGAAGCTACAAGTGTGTACAAATGTATTTTCAACATAAAAAAAATTCAGCAAAAGTTGCTAATGCAGTCCATGTTTGCAACCTTTCTTCAAGCCCACTTTTGCTGCATTTTTATTGGTCAACAATGCTCCAAACAGCCTGAAAAAATAGCAAATAGAGATGTTGTAAAATGCTACAAAACAGTAAAAAAAACAGCAACATACAGTAGCTCCAAGTGCTGCCAAAACCTGCTCTAACTGCATCAAAGTAGCAGCAATTTGTATCAAAATGGCAAAAGTAATTTGTGTGAACAAAGCATAGAAACAGCTTGCCAAAACAGTTCAAATTTCTACTATTTTCCCCCCTCAAATCCCACATACTTCACTATAAATAAGAGCCTTTGTCAACACAAAATAAAAGGAAGTTAAAAATTCAACAAGTAAGAAAAACCAGAAAAATAGAGTGTTGTTCTAAAGTTTCAACAAGAGTGAAAACAGAAAATTGGTGTTGTTCTAAAAAAAATCCAGCAAGGAGAAAAGATAGCAAACTCAAGGAAGCTTATCATTTTGCTAGAAGCCCCATCGGAGAGGCTCCGATAGGTATTATTCTTTTTCTCCTCTCTATCTACTATTGCATATGTTCATGCTTGAATCACTTGTTGTACCATTTTTTCTTTGCCATACGATATTTGCCTTATCAATTCTTTTCTTTGTTGTACTGTATTTGAGTTGAGTTGCTGCATGTTTGTTAGCATTTAAGCATGTTAGTATTCATAATATCGGTAATAATAACAAGTGTAATAAGAAGCTTACTTCTTCCGTCGCGTAAAACCTGTTTATCGTTTGCTGTCCCAAAAACGTGTTATCCATTTTGCTCGCCAAATATAATAATCATTAGAACCTATAAACAAAATTTTGGAACTTGTTGTATCAATAAAAAAACACCATTTTGTTGTTGCAAATATCCAAAACACCTTTGTTGTCCAAAACACCTTTGCTGTCCAAAAAACTTGGTTATCCTTTTGCTGTTACAAAATCTCAAGTCCACAAATCATTTGCTGTTACAAAATTTTTAAAAAATTTGTTGTTACAAAACCAAAAAATATTTTGCTATTCTAATATCCAAAACCAAAAACATTTGTTTTTACAAAACCAAAAAATATTTTGCTATTCTAATATCCAAAACCTAAAAATATTTTTGTTGTTCTAATATCCAAAACCAAAAAATATTTTGCTATTCTAATATCCAAAACCAAAAAATATTTTTCTATTCTAATATCCAAAACCAAAAAATATTTTTGTTGTTCTAATATCCAAAACCAAAAAATATTTTTCTATTCTAATATCCAAAACCAAAATATTTTTGCTATTCTAATATCCAAAAAAAAACATTATACTGTTGCAAATACCAAAATCCCAAATTTCTCTCAAACTTCAAGATCAAAACCCCTTTTTGAAATCACACAAGAGTAAGATAAGAGTGAGAGTAGCAACGCTCTGCAGAAGAACGATGAAGTTGAACTGGCCAAACATCATGTTCATAGGTTTTCTATTATCAATGGTAGTGCTCACATTTTCAGAATCAGAATCTTCAGAATCCAGCATCATTTCACGTTTTCAACAATACCTCAAAAACAAAACCACTGAAAAATCCAAATCGTCGTAACCAAGAACAAAGAGCGAGAACAAAATTGGTGTACGTGTGATCAGTTACAGAGGTTGAATGCGCGGTTGAGGTGGCGACTTTCGACGAAGAAAGCATCAGAGGGGGAGAAGAAGATTCTGATCTGTGTTTGAGAGAGGGAAGAAAGAGAGTATATGCGTGAGAGAATGAGAGAGGAAGAGGTTTGGATCCGTTTGGGAGAAGAGAGATAACGTTGTTTTGTTTTTATCAAACTCACTTTACTGTTTCTTTTTTTGTTTTTATTTATTAAAAGCATATAATATATTAATAATTATAATGTATTCTACCTATTCCCAAAAACATGATAATAATAATATTTGTTTTGTGGTTCCCTTCCCTATGCATATATCACAACGCCATCACAACGCCATCTTGCATATGCGCCTCCATGTTGTTTTGTTTTTTTTCATTATATAATAATAATAATTTGTTCAATAACAGTAACAAATATAATATCATATAAAATCCATCTGTGTTTCCTCCATTCAATAATAAACATTTTAATAATAATACTTTATTGTTACATTTCCCTATGCTAGTACAGCATGTGTGTCGCGCCTCACTTTGCTCAATTAGGTTTATATCACTTTTTATTCCTTCCCTTTTTTTGACCTGGTGACCCATTGGGCCTATTTTGATTCATTTTATTTTTAATTTTTTCCTTTATGTTTCATATAAATCATGCTAATTAATGAATAACAGCATGGCTCAATTGGCAAAAAGTGTTAACAGTTGGGTTTTTTTTTTGTCTTTTATTCTTTTGGCCACATTTCCCTTTTATTTAAACATACTTAATTAATTATTAATTTACTTTGCTATATAATTATTAATTATTATAAAAAACACATAAAAAACGTTTAATTAAAATTCATCCTTATTTAATTTCGGCAACATACTATTAGTATTTATTTTTATTTTTGTGTTGTTGTTTATTTAATTATTCAAAATACATGTTTCATGATTTAACTTTTGTTATGTGTTTAATTATTAAAAATCTATGATTTTGTAATTTAATCTTCATGTACTTTTGATTATTTATTTAATCGTTAAAATGCATGCTAGTATGATTTAAATTTCATTAGTTAATTGTTCAATTATAATTTTAATTAATCGATCGTTAATCCGCATATATTTCGTCCGTCTCAATCCAAGGGAATTGTTTAATCTTTGTCGACTTCATGTCATCAAACACATCGTGTGAATACCCTCATTCATCTTCCGTTTATTATTTTGTTAAAAAACTTAAGATAATTTTCCCAAATATTCAACCTTTCAAAACTCATACCTTTTAAGTCAAAACTTCGACGTTAGGTCGTCGTATCTTCAAAAAAACTCGTTCATACCCATTTTTGGCCAAGCAATTTATTTTTTTAATCAAACTAACATTTTTAATAAACAAATATTTCAAAAGGTTCCTATAGAATACTATAGATACATTGGGTGCTAATACCTTCCCATTGTATAACCAACCCCCGAATTCTAGACCTCTTTTCAAAAACGCATTGTATTTTCATTACTTTTAATGTATTATTTTACATTGCATATTTTAGGGTTTTATTTCTCTCTTTTCCCTTTTCCCTTGGAAATAATAAAGCGCGGTGGCGACTTTTGCTTTTGTGAGACGAGTTAATTAATAGCTCGATCTCCGATTTACCCCGCTACATTTTTTATCGCTACACTTAGTAACTGTCTTTCTATTTTATATGCAGATATTTGTGAAAAGTAATCATATTCAAATGCATATGTCAAGAATAAAACATTGGACGTTTTTTTTGCAAAACAAAACAGAAAACGGAAAAAACAAACATAGAGTTTTATACTCAAAAGACGCTTTGTATTGATTTGAAATTTTCCTATAACAGGCGTTTTTTACAAGGAGGATGGCGCTCTAGTAAGAGAATGCCGCTGTAAAAATGGAAATTATTACAGAAATTGTGTACAAAAAGAAAACAACTATGTGTAGTGATCCCATTGGGTTTCAATTCTTCTATTGCCCATATGTCTTCGAGCATCTCATCACTTTGCTTCTTATCTGAAGCTAACTGGATTGATCGGTACCGTTTGAGCTTGATATCTGATTACTGAGGTCTGATTACAAGGTGATCCAATGGGATATAGTGATACGCTTTAATCCCTAATTTTTGCCTGGACCGCCCTTTCGGGTTTTCAGTCCACCGGGATACCCTTTTTTCCCAAGCCTCCTTTTCAGGTTTTCGACTTGCCTGGTGTACAAATTTTTTTCATTTTTATCCCTAATCTTTGCCCGAACCCTATTGGTTCACCGGGATGCCCTTATTTTTGCCTAGGTATGTCAACCTAGCGGGTATTTATATGCGTAGTATTTTTTCACTATGTCTGCATTAACAGGGTGTGGAAGGTCGTCACCATCCATAGTGGTCGGAATCATGGCTCCACTCGAAAATATGTTCTTAATTACAAATGGTCCCTCATAGGTGAGAGTCCATTTGCCCCTGGGATCACCTTGCGGAAGTATGATGCGCTTGATTACTAGATCCCCTACTTGATACACTTGTTGTCTGACTTTCTTATTGAAGGCCTTGATCATTCGTGTTTGATACATTTGACCATGGCAGACAGCAGTAAGTCGTTTCTCGTCGATTAAATTCAATTGATCAAGTCGAGTTTGGATCTAATCGTCTTCGCTCAAACCCACATCCTTCATAATCCATAGAGAATGGATCTGGACCTTCATGGGTAGGACATCCTCCATGCCATAGAGAAGGGATCTGTCCCTCATAGGTGAGAGTCCATTTTCCCCTGTCGGCGTACGTGCTGAAGTACGGTACCCGTGAAGAGAAAACAGTAACATCTCATGCCAGTCTTTGTATGTCACCATCATCTTCTGTATGATCTTTTTAATATACTTATTAGCAGCTTCAACAGCCCCATTCATCTTCGGCCTGTAAGGAGAAGAGTTGTGATGATGAATCTTGAACTGTTTACAAAGTTCAGTGATCATCAAGTTGTTGAGATTAGTACCATTATCCGTGATGATTCTCTCAGGGATACTATAATGACAAACCAAGTTATGCTTGATGAATTGTGCCACCACATTCTTGGTAACCGTAGCAAAGGAGGCAACCTCAACCCACTTCGTGAAGTAATCAATGGCCACTAGGATGAAGCGATGCCCGTTGGACGCGGTAGGTATGATCTCGCCGATCATGTCAATGCCCCGCATTGCAAAGGGCCAACGAGCTGTCAAGACGTTCAAGGGAACTGGAGGTACACGCACCTTATCAGCATAGATTTGGCACTTGTGACAGGTTCGCGAATGCTGATAACAGTCGGCTTCCATAGTGGACCAGTAATATCTTGCCCGTAGGATCTTCTTCACCATGGTATGTCCACTGGAATAAGTGCCATTGGTACCTTCGGGTAGGTCTTCCATGATCCTCTCTGCTTCGCTCTTGTCTATACACCGCAGTAAGGTAGAGTCATGATTACGCTTATAGAGGATTCCATTGCTGAGGAAGAACTTTGCAGCAAACCTTCTCAGAAATTTCTTGTCATTGACAGATGCCCCTTCGGGGTATTCTTGAGCCTCGAGATACCTTTTCACCTCATAAAACCAAGGTTTGTCGGCTACCTCCTCAGTATCGATCTCACAGCAGTATGCCAGTTCATCCAACCTCTCAATAGTGATTCGGGGAGCTTCATTGTCCCTCCTGACCTTGAACATTGATGACATAGTAGCTAGCGCGTCCGCTAACTGATTCTCTTCTCATGGGAAATGTTCAAAGGTGATCTCTTCAAAATGCGGAAGCAGTGTCAGTACATGTTCTCTGTAAGGGATAAGGTTCGGGTGTTTCGTATCCCACTCGCCTTTGATCTAACTTATCACCAAAGCGGAATCCCCGAATACACTCAAGAACTTGATCCTTAGGTTAATAGCAGCTCTAAGACCCATGATACACGCTTCATACTCTGCCATGTTGTTGGTACAATTGAAACATAATTGGGCAGTGAACGGAGTATGACATCCCTCAGGAGATATGATTACAGCGCCAATGCTGTTACCCAGTGCGTTTGAGGCTCCATCAAAAAACATAGACCATCGGTGTACTTCCTTAGGTCCTTCATCCGGTCCAGGTTCTTCACAGTCGGTTACTAACATGATGTTCTCATCCGGGAACTCAAAATTCATGGACTGGTAGTCATCCACGGCCTTATGTGCCAAATGATCAGCTAACACACTTCCCTTGATTGATTTTTAGGTTGTGTATTAGATGTCGTACTCGATTAAGATCATTTTACATCTTGCTATTCTTCTGGAGAGAGCGGACTTCTCGAAAATGTACTTGATCGGATCCATCTTAGATATCAATAAAGTAGTGTGGGTCAACATATACTGTCTCAGTTGGCGAGCAGCCCATGCCAAAGTGCAACAAGTTTTCTCGAGCAGTGAGTATCGTGTTTCACAGTCGGTAAAATTTTTGCTAAGATAGTATATTGCGTGCTCTTTTCGACCAGACTCGTCATGCTGCCCCAGCACACACCCCATTGAATTATGTAGCACTGTTAAGTACATTATCAAAGGTCTTCCTCCAGTCGGAGGCATCAGAAAAGGAGGTTCTTGGAGGTATTGCTTGATTCTGTCAAAGGCGACCTGTCATTCTTCATTCCATTTTACCACTTGATCTTTCTTCAGAAGCTTGAAGATTGGCTCACAAGTAGTAGTCAGATGTGAAATGAATCGGGTAATGTAATTTAGGCGTCCCAAGAAACCTCTAACTTCCTTCTCAGTACGGGGAGTCGGCATCTCTTGTATGACCTTCACCTTTGCAGGGTCTACTTGAATAACTTTGTCACTGACGATGAATCCCATAAGCTTACCAGACCTTACCCCGAAGGTGCACTTGTTCAGATTTAACCTCAGCTTGTACGTCTTCAACCTATCAAACAACTTTTGTAGATGATCAAGATGTTCTTCCTCAGTTTGAGACCTAGCTATCATGTCATCAACTTAAACCTCTATCTCATGGTGAATCATGTCATGGAACAGAGCTACCATAGCTCGCTGATAAGTTGCCCCAGCATTCTTCAACCCAAACGGCATCACCTTGTAGCAGAAAGTGCCCCACTGTGTAACAAAGGTTGTCTTCTCCATGTCTTCAGGTGCCATCTTGATCTGATTGTAGCCATAGAAACCGCCCATGAAGGAAAAGACTTTGTGTTGTGCGGTGTTCTCAACCAAAACATCGATATGGGGAAGCGGGAAGTCATCCTTGGGGCTTGCCCTGTTCAGGTCTCTGTAATCCACACACATTCGTACTTTACCATCTTTCTTAGGTACTGGAAACAGATTAGCAACCCACTACGGATAGAAGGTGACAGCTAAGAACCATGCGTTGAACTGCTTCATAACCTCTGCTTTAATCTTCTCTGACATCTCAGGGGGCATACGAAGGACCTTTTGCTTTACTGGAGGGGAGTCTTCTTTAGTCGATAGACGATGAACGAATATATCCGTGTCTAGTCCCTGCATGTCTTCATATGATTAGGCAAAGATTTCAACATACTCATGCAACATCTGTACCAACCGCTGTTTGACACTAAGCTCCAGATTTGCACCTATCTTAACTTCTTTTATGTCTTCCTCTGTACCCAAGTTCACTGTCTCAACCGACTCTTCATGAGGCTATTAGGCCCTTTCTTCCTGCTGTAATAGTCTAGCAAGTTCTTCGGGTACCTCACAATCTTCCTCACCTTCGTCCTCAGCTTGGTTGATCGGATTTTCAAAGTCATAATGAGTAGTAGAAGAACTGTTATCAATGGGATCCAGAGTGGATATGGATTTGCATTTGGATACATGAGTGTGTGTAAGAGCATAGCTGTATAGACAGAATAAAAGAAAAGAAAGACAGAGAGCGCAAAATTTGTATGCAAACGTCCAATGCTTTATTGATGTCATATGAAAATGAAACATGATAACCCTCACAAATAGAACCATTATGCCCTGGATAAGACACATGGCTATAGAGTTTATATTTTTTTTAAATTACATATCCGAAAAATCAGAAAGAAAATTACTCCTGAACAAAAGTAATCGGTACAAAGTCCTTGGCAGTCCAGTTACTGAGTCCACCGTTGGTAGTCAGGAAGATCCAGCTGTCAATGTCGGAATCACCACCACTGTCTTCAAGCACATTGACCCTAGGATTGCTGATGCGTAGGGGAGGTCCTCCAGCCCGAGAACAAAGAACAACCCTTTGAGCACCTGTAGTGAAGCCCAGACCAGATTTGTCAGACTTGTAATGAATAACCGGGAGCTGACCCCAAATGGTAGACCCACCTTCTTCAACCACTGCTCGTGCATCTTTGAGAGAAGCTATCTTCGAGGGAGATTTGGTGACCTTTAGAGGACTGTCGGTAGTTTCTGCTGTAGCCATAATCTGAGGTACCTCTTCAAAGTTCTGGAAAGGAGTCTCGATGAACTCGCCATCCATTTCCACATACCTGAAGGATTTCAAGTGACTGATCATATACTCCTCTTCACCATGCACAATGTCAATCTTTCCTCTTACTGGGTACTTCAACATTTGGTGGAGGGTAGAAGTAACAGCCCCAGCCCGATGTATCCAAGGGCGTCCCAACAAGCAAGAATATGATGGTTTGATATCCATTACATAGAAAATGGATTCGAAGGTCTGGGAACCAACTTTGATAGGGACATCTACTTCCCCGTGCACCATCCTCTTCGAACAATCGAAAGCTCTCACTACTATATTGCTAGGCTTCAAGGTCAAGCCTTCGCAGTCCAATATGTCCAGAGCTTTTTTAGGTAGCACATTCAACGAGGATCCATTATCTACCAAAACATGGGCCAGAGTCATGCCCCTGCATTCAACGGAAACATGAAGACCATCATTATACTTCCTCCCCTTTGGTGTCAGATCCGCATTGGAAAAACCCAAACCATTATCGACAGTCAGACTAGCCACACAACCTTTAAACTGATCAGCAGATGTCTCTTGTGGCACGTGAGCCATCTTCAGAAACTTAACCAAAGCCTTCGCATGGGCCTCGGAACACAACAACAAAGCCAACATAGAAATTTTGGATGGGGTCTGCCCCAGCTGCTCGACCATGTTATAGTCTCTCTTCTTTATTATCTTCAAAATTTCTTCCATTTCTTTTTTGGAAGCTTCTGGTATGGTTACTGAATTGGCCTTTGTCAAGACAGACTCAATCAGTATGTCTTTGCCTCAAGTCTCGGCCGAATCGGTGATGGAAGGGTCAACAGGAGTGATTACTGGAATTGCAGTAGTAGTCTTGGATGGAACCACAGCAGGAATGATCACAGGTCCGATAACAGTCTTCGGGGGAGAAATTTCATGGGAGACACTCTTCCACTTCTTGTTATTTTACTGGTTCCGGCAATATTGACGATGTCGGAATCAGCATTTTCAGCAATCTTGTCTTCAATGGCTAGCATGTCCTGTTTTACGCCGTGGTAATAGACGCTGGCCCCATAGTTCCAAGGAACAGCTTTCTTCGAGGAGTATGGGATTGGTCCAGGCATGGTTATGATCAACGGAGTCACCTTCAGAACTGATGTAATCCTGACGGGTCTCTTAGAGGAGGCCCTGGGAGGATTGGTGGAAATGGTTATGATAGCAACATCTTCACAGGAAACAGTTGGAAAAGGAGTCTTCTCAAACAGAATCTCTTTGTCATCCATCAGGCGCTAAACACATGTCTTCAACAAAGGGCAACCAGTCGGTAGAAATGAACAAAGGTGGCAACCTTTATCACATCCCGGAAATAAACCGGACTTCAGCAAATTCCCTTTGATAGTCATGAGTGGGGTCACCAATTCTTCCACAGAAGTCACAAACACATCTTCTTCAACGACATTAACACCTCGACCATGTTTCGGCATAGGGGTAGTGATAATATTGGGAGTCTCTGGGGGATCAAATTCAATCTCCTTAGCATCAATCAGATCCTGTACTTTGTTCTTCAAAGCCCAGCAGTCATTGGTATCATGGCCTGGACTTTCCAAATGGTAAGCACAACGAGCATTCGATTTATAGTAGGGAGAGGTGGTGTTCAGATTCTTCGGAGCTTCCCTCAAAGTAACTAGATTGGACTTCAGCAAATGAGGTAAAACCTGAGACATCGTCATGTTGATCTGAGTGAACTGTCTAGCTGGTCTTTCTGCTCTTGGCTGATTGTTTCTTTGTTGAGAAGGTGCCGGTTTTGGAATCATAACAGCCCCTACAGTCGGACGATGCTCGGTTCGATTCTGATTCTTTTGGTTATAGACGACATTGACTTCCTTTTTACCTGCAAACGGCTTCCTTGCAGCACTAGAAGAGGCATCCTTCTGAATTTTTTCACTTCGGATTCCAGCTTCCACTCTTTCTCTTGTTAAGATCAGTTCAGTAAAACCCGCTGATAAACTTCCAATCAGATGGTTAAAGAATGGCCCAGTCAAAGTTCCCAGAAACATATCCACGAGCTCCCTGTTAGCCAAGGGAGGTTGAACTCTTCCAGCCAAATCTCTCCACTTCTGAGCATAATCCTTGAAACCCTCGTTCGAACCCATAGACATATTTTGGAGTTGTGTACGGGTGGGAGCGAGGTATGCATTATACTGATATTTCTTATAAAATGCAGTAGCAAGGTCTTCCCAATCACGAACATTGGCTCTTTCCAGTTGATAGAACCAATCCAGTTGTGTTCCAGACAGACTGTCTTGGAAGAAGTGAACCCACAAGTCTTTGTCAGCAGTATGAGGTTGTATCTTCCTCACATAGGAACAGAGATGAATTTTAGGACAAGAGACCCCATCGTACTTAGCAAATACCGGTGCCTTAAATTTTAGGGGGATGACAACCCCGGAGACCAGACCCAACTCTTCAAAATCCATCCCAGGAAACTTCTGGATTTCCATAGCACTCAGACGCTCTTCTAACAGCTTATACTTTTCATCAGCCGGAGGGTACTGCTCCTCATTATAATCAGTTTCATTGTCAGACTCTTTAGGACTAGGATCCTCTTCTCTGGCTTCACCATCTTGATTCTCTCCCTCTTTAGATGAAGAAGCTAAATCAACACCCCATCTTGGCGGCCCTCTGAACCTTCTGCTCATATATGCCACACCGGCTGTCCTCTTAGTCTTTTTAGTGTTCTTCTTAACAATCAGAGCCTTCAGCTCTTCCTGTCCTTTGGCCAGAGCCACAATCATTTTCTGGAACTGCATGTTCTGAGTCTGAAGATCTTTCACAGTTTGTTCAAGAGCCATTGTTGAAATAAATAGCGGAGGAGATGAGAAACCTGTTATGAATCCTGTTATTCAATGATATGTATGCAATGTTTTCGAGGGTTCTTAAAGGCTCAAATTTTCTTAAACAAAAAGGAACAAACGTGAATTGTATTAGTAAACTTGAATTGTTACAAAGAATTCATTTTGAGAGTACAATTAAGCAAAATAAAACAAAAAGAAGACTAGGTTTCCCATGAGAGCATCCTCTTTGGCGCGATATAGGCGTTGATATTCCTCTCTTCATGAAGTAGCCTAGTGAATTCCAAGACCTTCTTCTCGCTGGCGTAAAATTGGGCTTCAAACGTATCCCACTCCTCTTTAAGCTAGACCCAGGACTTTTGTAACTCTTCGTGATCAGTTGGCATGTCTGGATGAAGAACAAGATGAGGAGTGTCTCCCTTGGCAACTGGTTCCATAATCATAGGTCGGATAGTGGGATAAGGCATCATAAGAGTTTGAGCACGAGCTCGTACCCATATGAGATAAGGCCCAAGAGGTATGGAATTCTTATGCCCAAGTGTCTTGCTGTAAACCCTATGTACCATACTCCAAGCTTGTACAAACCTTTTGCGGTAACCCTGAACATCATTCTCATAGTTGAATGCGATTCCTTGAATAAGTGTATTATGAAGACCATCCCTTCTCGCATAACCAAACTGTCGTAATGCTAAGAAAGGGTTATAAGTGATTCCTCTCCTAATTCCTAAGAGAGGGACATTAGGGAATTCACCACATCGATCGATGATAGTAACATCTTCCGAGAACCGTGAACACCAATGAATGTATGAATGCGTAAGGGACATCAGTCGATGAGACCATCTTTTACCCTGTTCATTCTTCAAAGTAGATCTGGGTAGGTGCGAAATAAACCACCTAGCCAATAGAGGAGTGCAACACTGGAGGGTCCCTCTTCTTTTTAGAGTGCGAGCATGCAGAGAGTGTAGAATATCCCCGAGTAATGTAGGTACCGGATTCCGAGACAGAAAAACTTGGATTGTGCTCACATCTACGAGTTGATCCGCATTAGGGAACAATACTATCCCGTAGACAAGGAGCGCCAAAACCTCTTCAAAAGCTTGTAGATCCAGGGTATCCCAAAAATAGTAAGCCTTCTTGAACAAAAAATTAACCGAAATTCCTTGAACACTCCCTCTGGTTTCCCAATTTGTCACTATGTCGGACCATTGTAAGGATAGAGCTTTAGCAATTTCTTCAGGTTTGGGATGTCTTTCTGTACCACTGAAAGGTAGATGATCAAGAATGGTTATCCCTAATAATTGAGAAAATTCCTCCATAGTAGGCACTAACTGGTAATCCGGGAATGTGAAATAGTGATGCAGAGGATCGAAGAACTGAAACAGCACTCTCAACATTTCTTCGTTAGGTTTTGCAGTGACCAAGTTGAGCAACCGACCATGCTTTTCAGTGAAAGGAGAGCTTTCGGGAATCCTTACTTCCAAGTCCCTTAATTGGGGAGATACTTTCACTAGTTTAATCTGAATAGTGTTCCTGCGAGCGGATGCCATATCCTACAAAACAGAGCAAAGATGAGCCCTAGAAACCCTTGAAACAGTTAGCATGATATGCTATGGTATGATGTTTATGATGTCATGATAAATCACAGGTATAACAAACACAGAAAAATCACACCAAGTCCTTAGGTTTAAGGCCTGATTGAGTTTTAAGTTCATACCCTCTTGAAGCTAGATTGGTTTAACGTGTCCTATAAATATGTAACCGGGTTCTAAAGGGATCTCAATATCACCAATCTTTCCCCCAAGCCTTGTTCAATCGACGATTGACTCGTAATCAAACAAAACTCAGAAGTCAAACCTCAATGAGTATAGCATCGAGTATCTGTCGAACTTGGGCATACACCAAAGTCGGCCATCTCGCTACGTCCTACTGGCCAATTTGTGCAATTAAAGGTTCTAAGGTCAGTTGATGCTTTATGACACCACGCGGCGGCCCCGTACATCTCCCTGATTGACTCAAGGGTTACGGGTACCAACCAAAGTGCCACATCAATGTAGCTACTGCTTCAACCGTGTCGGTATACCCCAGTACAACTCCCTCACAGTTTATTGCTACTTACCTAAAAGGTGTTTCCCGATCCGGGTGTAGGATCAAATAACCCAAACAGTTCCCATAAATATAAAGCAAGCAATACAATCAAGAGAAAGCAATTAAATATGACCTAGATCCTAAGGTTTACCCCACTTTATATTCTTCTCCCCAGCAGAGTTGTTAGTTCTGTAATACATTGGAAGAACCGACTATTAATATTGGTTTGCGTTTTTTGTTTACAAATTCGCGGTAAGCAAGAGTCTTCACCGACTTTTATTTTATCCAGTCAGGAAAAGGAAAAGAACAGAAAAAACCTTTTTTGAGATGTTTCTGAGTACGGGGGTAGATTATAGAAAGGGAAGGTGTTAGCACCCTTTCTATCCGTGGTTTTCCACGGGCTCTTAGGTATTTGATCATTTTGAAAACTGCTTGTGTGTGCTTGTTTTCAAAAGTTTTGTTTAACTTCGTATTAACCCTTGTTTCTGTCCTCAAGAGTGTTACGAAGTTGTTTTTGAAAACTTTGTTTGGAAAGTTTTGGTGTGAAAAAGTTTTTGTTTTTTTAGCAAGTACCTAGGAACTAATCTACCTACTCGAAAAAGGTCTGTTCGTTCTCCTTTTAGACAATGTTATCCCATTATTAAGAAATAGGTAGCATCGTCGTTGGAGTTTTTTAGGGACATTCTAAGGGACAAATACGACCATAAAAGCAATGTTAGGAAATGTTAGTAATAATCCTAAAGCCTTAAAGATCTTTTTCCGAGGCAACATCCGAATAGGTCATTTTAGATCTTTCGGGGCTAGAGGACAACCACTAACAAACCCTATACTTCATGACCGTTTACCGAAGGCAATTGGAGTGGAGTAAACCCTAGGAGTGAGCATGTGCGAGTGTAATTTTCAGTTAATTTATCTTTGCACATTTAGGGTTTTCTACCGTATTAATTTTCAGTTTGTCTTTCTATACAATCCAATTAACATACATCTAAGCAGTTTATAGTTTGCGGAAATTAAAGCGGGAAAGTTAAAGTCCTAGCTATTATAGGGCTTTTGCAGATACATAATTATTTTGACCGAAAATAAAGATGCGGAATTGAAACCCTAATTACTATTACAAACTTAGAGCAGTTACAATAATAATAAAATGGAAAATAAAAAATGCGTGCGGCGAATTAAATGCGAGAATAATTAGCAAAACCTAAAAGATCTAATTAAAAAAATGTTTAGGTTAGTTTTTTGAGAAAAAAATCAGATTATACACAAAATTAAACCCTAAGTCTAATTATTTTAAATTATGACAAAAGAAAGAATTAAATTGCCTTAATTTAATTAAACTAATTAATTAATTAAAGAAACAAAATATTTTTTATGAAAAATGATTTTGGATGTTTTTTTATGATTTTTTGATTAAAAAAAGTAATGATTTTTGTGTTATTTTTAAAAAAGAAAATAATTAGAAAATAATTAAAAGAATTAAAATAAAAAAGATAGAATGGGCCTGTTAGAACCTGAATTAGGGGGTATGATGCTGAATTGCTTAGGCCCATGAAGCTGAGCCCATTCCATGCGTGTGATTCCCTGTTATGCCAGCCTGGGAGTGCACCATAGTCCTTCCTTGGTTGAGGCGTTGGATCTAGCTCAAAAAGAATCCAATGGCAAGATGGTGACAGCGCATGGGAGGCGCTTGGAAAGGCAATGCACATAATCTATAGAAACAAAGTGAGAAAATAAAACTTGCTGGGACCTGGGATCGAACCCAGGTCCTCTCACTCAAATAAATACACGTCATGCCATCTGGGTTATCTGCTTTGTTGTTAGTATAATAAAAACAAATAATAATATATAAAAACACATGGATAAACACAAAAACACGCGCCAACATTTGAATGGACCAGTACCATGATGCCAAGTCATCGTCTCCTTCATTGAGACCGTCGTCTTAGGTATCACCTTTTACCTACAGACAAACGTCTGTAGCCATAGCCTGTACACTTCAAACATTAAGAAATACACATGATAAATGAAATTAAAGACCATGGTTCAACTTATCTGGATACCACGAACACCATGGCATCCTTTTCTTGGCCTAATTTAGCCTGTAGAGAAAAAACCTAAAATGGCTATGAAAACCCTAACAATGGAAAACACACATACAATCCTCAAAACTTCGATTAAACAATCAAGGCATGTTGCAAATATATCAATAATCACAAGTATATCATTAAAATATGCTAATGATGCAAGAATTATTGTAATCGATTTTAAAAAAGAAATCAAACCGTGTGAAGTCTAGGGGTCGATTATGAGCGTGAGGATGCATGAAACTGATCGTGTTAGCTTCAGAGAGGCTTCAAGAAACGATTAGGATTATTGGAATAGCTTGAATTGCCTTCTAGGTCCAAAAACGATCCAACACTTTTGTCCAATTTTTTAAGTTTTGGTATGGCGTTTTACGATTGCAAATCGTTGTCTTTTTGGCTTGTTCTTGCTCAATATATATGCTTGAATGAATTAGGGTAAAAAAACAATTTGAATCTTTGAAGATCATCAAGATTTGATTTGTTTTTTCCCTTGTATCATATATTTCAAAATGCATCAAAATCATTCCAATTTGATCCATTCCACCCTTGCACGATTTTATTTGGTCATGCTAGGCTGACTTGATTTGATTCCTACAAAAAAATTAGATCAAAATCAATCTTTTGTAGTTTTTGTCCTTTATTTGATTTAATTTGTATTTTAAATAATAAAAAATCAAAAGAAAATAAATAATGAAGCAAATAAAGTGTGGATGCTGATTTGGGTCGTGGACCATGTCCCCAATAAGATTCAATCATGAAAAGCTAGGCCCATTTGACAAAAAATGCACTTTTGAGCACATTTGACTTTTGGAAATTTTGCAAAAATGGTCAACTTTGACAAGGCATGTCTCTTTCAATTTTAACCGTAGAGAGGTGTTCTTTAACTTTTTAGAAAGCTTAGGATTTTCCCTAAACAAACCTTTTGGTTTCATCTCAATTTGGTCTTCCATGTTCATGTAAGAAGCTTTGACCCAAAAGGTGTTTTTGTTGACTTTTCAAAAGGACCTATAATGTAGAAATTCATATCTTTTGATGAGTGCATATTTTGAACTTGTGGGATGAATATTATTTGTAGGGAATTGCATCCTATTCAAAATGAGCCCTGGATGGAAAATTTCTGATAAAGTATGAAGAAGTTATGCTTGGTCAAAATTTGGTTGACTTTTCCTATGAAACCCTAATTTAGCAACTTTTGGGTTTTGATGAATTTGGGGGAATTCCTTGAGTAATCATGATCAAACCTTGATAAAATGATGGATATATCTTAAAAATGTTGATGTTGAACAAAAATCTTGAAGTTTGACTGTATGTGGGCCACAGTTGACTTTTAACCTATTATAGTTGATTTTTAGGCATCTGGGCAATTGACTGAGCAAACTTCTTGAGCAAGGCATGAAACTTGACATGGATGATCTTGAGAACATATTGGGACCATGGAAGGAATTTGGGACATTTGGAGTTCCCACACCCTGATGAAATTGGAAACCCTAGTTTGAGGTACATTGCCTTAGGAGAGAGATTGTCTCGTCAACTCTTGGGCATCCTTGAGCCAGTTGAGGACCTCAATGGGCATGTGTTGAGTAAAATGAGAGGGAAATTTTTTGGGTACAACAACTATGATGATACATGATAGGACCATGGTTTCCAATAAACCGGACAATGTTATACTGCTGTATAGAGTCATAGGTTCAATGGTTCAGGATGGTCACCAATAATAGTCACCAACAGAACTAAAGTCACCATTAGAACTAGAGTCACCAACATAACCAAAGTGACCTTCAGAACTAGAGTTACCAACATAACCAAAGTCACCAATTGTACCTGCAAGAATCAACCCTCCCACTCACGGGTGAAGACTAGGTCAGGGTAAGGCAAGGGTAACTCAAAAATCACAGGTCTTCCTGAAAGTAAAATCATCGTAACAAAGACGTGCATGATGAAAATACCTTCACTTGAACCTCATCTGAGCGTGGTATATGACATGACTGCACTAATCGGACAACGCCATATAGCCGTCATGTCCTCACTCTATTCCTAGGTTTTCTATGAGTTCATAACTCTGGCCTGGGTATTGGGCCTTTTACCTCAAAAAGTAACATCCCAACCTCAAGAGAAACAACACAACAACATTATCCAAAGTATAGGAAGTAATCACATAAAATGCAATGCATGAAGGAAAATAATCAAAGCATTTAAAAAATAGAGCTAGAAAGAAATAAACACATAAACACCCAATATAAAAGAAAACATACACAAGTTAGGACTGACTTGCACAAGCATGAACCAGCATTTGGTCAACCTGTCCTTAGTGAAGTCTCCAGCTGAAATAACTGGAAAAATCATCGAAATAAAACTCGATGAAGTCGCAATCGAACATTTTTTATCCTGTCGAAATGGAAATCTGAACATCGAGTAAACCTGAAGGGGTGAAATCCTAGTCTTGCAACCATAGATATTGGGTAAGGAAGTTGGTTACATGAGGAGAAGGTGTTAGCACCCCACACGCCTGTGGTACTCCATAGGATCCACTTATGTTTGTTCTAATCTAAGGGTGTGTAAAATATACGCCTAAAGCTTAAGAGCTAAAAAGAAAATATGTATAGAGGGAATGTATAAAAAAGAGGAAACACGGGGAAAATAAGGAAATATTATAAAGGTCGCTCGCCTGAGCCCCGTGACTAGATGCCTATGCATCCCTTTTAAGGAATTAGAGCGTCGTAGTGCGGCACGAAAGTTTCCGTTTGTTTTGTATTTTTTTAATGAACAATATTAATTTCGCCTTCTTCCGCAACTCGACCTTAGGAGATTCACGCGTCAGCAGAGAATTGAATTAACATGTTCTTTTGAAAGTTTTAAAATAAAGGGCCTGGAGGCGAAAAAGATTTTGCATTGGTTGGTGTTTTTTTGATGCAGATAATAGCTAGTTGATCTTAAGAGAGAGATATTAGCCACCTCTCTACTTATCCATGAAAGGAGTCTTTGAGACTTGAACCACACCAAAGCCTAGAATGGAAGAATAATAAGATCGAGAAGATACCCGCTTATCATCTCCCATGCTCAACAAAGGTATGATTCACAACAATAATTTTTAAGTGTTTTAAAGATTGAAAGAAAAAGAAGTTTTTTTAATGAGATGAAAAAGAAGAAATAAAAGTCTAAGGTGATACTAGAAAAATATCCCTAAAGTTGTCATGCATTTTTGACCCTATATTTGAGGATAAAAGAGGGAAATATCTACCTAATATTGGCATACGTGGATACAAGCCTAAGGTCTATCCAATTCAAGTTTAGAAAAGAGTGAATTGAAGATCCTATAGGGAGCATGGCAAGAAGATAATTAAGTAAATATAGGAGAAGGGACGATATAACATCACTCATGGAATGACCAAGCATCAAGTACAATCAACATTTTTATGACAAAACATAAGCAATAGATGAAACTCTTAAACACACCAAGAGAGGTGGATAAAAAGTATTCAAGGTTTAATAGGAGAAGATGGTGTTAGGAGTTTTAGAAAAATAAGGGAAATAAAATACAATAGCACCAAGTCAGTATCATATGCTATGCTAAAAATTGTCCCTTTACTATGCACACAAGTTTTCATATACCAACCTTTTGGTCAAGGCAAAACCCTAAATATGCCCCTAAATCAAAATTAGTATAAAAATAGGAAAAAGGCTTGTAAAATTAAAAAAATTAAATCCTAACTTCCTAAATACTTTTAAAAGTCATAAACATGAATTAAAACCCTTGGATTAACTTGAAAAGGTGGGAGTGATCAGAAATCCACAAGACTAGTTGACAAAAGGGTCAAACTAGAGAACTTTTAGCAAAATAATTTGTGAAAAATGTAAGATAAAAAGTTAAAATTCAACAAAAATTATTTTTATGATCTCAAGTCATCCAAGAAATTCAAACATATTTTCTTTGATTTTTGGATGTAAAGGAAGTTAAATTTTCAAATGTTTCTTTAGGTTTAAGCAAGAAGAAAGACCAAAAACTAATATTAGCTTCTAAAATTTGGAAAAATAGGAAAGTTGAAATGTATATTCAATTGAAATTAATAAAAAAATTATTTTAATACCTAAGAGTCAGTAATTATATTTTTATGGAATTTCATCACTAGAGGAAAATATCAAACAAAAATTATTTGCACAATGTAACAAAAAAAGTAAAGAAAATGATAATACTTATTGATTGGTTTAATCAGCTTGGCACGAAATATTTTAAAATCAAATAAAAATTATTTTTATGAATTAGATTCACAAAGAAACTCATAACATTTTTTATGGATTTTTTAGGTTAGTAAAAATTAGAAAATAAAATTCTAGAATCTAAAAGATGATTAAAATCCTAACTGAACTAATTGAATTATTTAATCTTCTAAAAAATAGCAAAAATATGGAATAAAATTCATAATATGAAAATAGACTAAAAGTAAAGTATATAATATTTTTTGATAATTTTTTGAGTAAGAGAAAATAATAAAACAAAATTAAAGAAAACAAATAAAAGAATGCATGAAAATTCAAATATGTTGAGGTCTATTACACCTGTTAAAAACCAAACGTGTTGTAAAAGAAGTTTAAATCATGTTCAATTGGAAGCAGACACGTCATCGTCCCTGTCCTCTAACCATGCCCTAACTCTTCAAACTCAGATTATCACATGATTTTTAGGCCACGATTTCTCACTCGTTTCTTTATGAAATTGAACAAAATTTTGATCAAATTAAATATCTCATGGAGATCTTCAACATAGCACCAAGAATTTTCAAGAATGATTCACGATTCATAGAGAAAAACACACACGAAAATTACTGATTACACGTATTCCAAACTCATCTAACGCGCAGATCCAACACCTGACTTTCAAATTTATATTTCTCTTTCAATTCTTAACCAAAATTCATGATTCAAATCACAAATCAAAGATCTCTTAGCAATCTACATCATGCAACTTACGAAATTAAAAGTCATCAAGATATTGAGTAGAAATCAGAGCACGAATATCACAGAAATCACATTTTTCCAAAAATTTCAGAAACTTTTATCACGATCTGATCTTCAATTCTAAGAAAAATTATACATCAAGGCTAATGTCTGGCCAGCTATGAACATATAATCAAGCTTTAAATAAACTAAAATGTGCTATAAAAGAAGAAATTCAGATCTAAAATTGTACCTTGTGAGTTGAAAAATAAATTCAACTATTTCCTCTAAACTCGTATGAAACCCTTCTGATCCTGTCTGTTAAGCCTCACTGAGGATAAATTGATTAAGATGAGAGTTCTGAAGCAGAGGAAAAAAACTTCGAAGAGAGAGAATTTGAGAAATGAGATGAATTCTTGTTTTTATGAAGAAGCTTCTCCCAATAAATGAGATTGAGGTGAGCTTTTATAGAGTGAAGAAGAGTGCAAAGGAAGTTTTCTTGAGGGTATGAAGGTCATTGCAGAGTTGAAGAATGTTGGAGGGAAATTATATCAAGGCTAGCAGATTTGAGTGAGAAAATATGAGGCTTGCGTTTTGTGTTTTTTTAGCTTGGTCTTCACAATCGTTTTAATGAGAAGTCAAGAGTGAAAATGATGTGGAATAAGTATAACATGATGAGCTATCCTTATCTGCACATGGGTGGATTTTTGAAAGAAGATATTTTTTCGAAAAATGGTAACTCACGATGGAATGAGTCTCATGCTTATGAGGTGAGTCATTTAGCTTGTTTTGGCAAGTAAAATGAAGAGTAATCGTTCCAAACATGTGACTGAGTTCAAACCAAGATAAAATTCTACTAAACTGACTCAACATGGCCTTATTGATCAGACAACTTGTGGCTCAAAGAAATTAAAATTTATATGTGCAAAATTGGTGCTTGAGAGGCCTTTAGAAAGATATCATTATGTACTTTAACATGGTGCTTTGAATTATTGAAAATGATGCTTGCATCAGGGAGAAATTGATGTAAGAAGTTTGGAAAAACAAAGCTTGACAGGTCAGGACTCACGCGCGTGTATGCGTATGCATGCATGCTATGTGACAACTTCAAGAGCTAACATTCAAACCCTAATATCTCATCTAATAGTGATCCAAATTAAGTGGTTCAAATATCAAATTATAGCTTACATACCAAATTACAACTTATTTTTTAATCCCTTTTTCAATTAACGCTTGAATCAAGAGATAAAGCATCATGAACAGGGGCACGCCATATGTTTGTGGAAATGACTATAGGAGCGTGCAACATGACTTGTAATTTGACATATTTATGACCTAAAATTATAAGTTAAATAACTCACAAATATTTCATTTTTGGGACTTGGACATACATTGACAATCTTGTAGGATTTTTCTCAAGCTTTCCAAGCATGTAGGTTTTGCACATTTTCAATAAAAATTGAAAAAGTTATGATGGTTTGTTGTACCCCAAAATTTTCCCTCTCTTTTATCAAGAAATTTCTAAATAAAGAACTCAAACACAATATCTTAACCTAACTTCATGGCTCAAATCACTTCTCAAGATCATTGGATTGATATTTGAAATTTGATCAACTAATGAAAAGTCAACTGATACATAAAAAGTCAAACTTTGACTTTTTTTGGTCAACATTGAATTTCAAAGATCAAGATTCATCAAGACACTCAAAAATATCAAACTTGATACTAAAGAATCAAGAAAGTCAAGAAAGTCCATAAAAAGTCAAAGTTTCTAAGTGTTTTTACACTTGATAATTTCATTATTTCATGACATTTTTTCACCAAGATGCAAGATGATTCAAAGAAAACTTTCAACATGAAAGTTGTAGATCTTGATGAATTATACAACTTTGTATTAGAGGTTTGAAGTCCAAAATATGCTTATATTTTAAGATATAGGCTCATGAAGTCATGACACTTTTGTATAAACACTTGGAGAAATTTTCAACAAGATTGGTCAGATTTTTGTCCCAACTTCCTAGCCAATTTTCATCAAGTTCCAATGTGATTTAGTCAAAGTGGTCAAAATAAAAGTTGTAGACAATATTTCAAGCTTTCCAAAACATCCAAGAGCATGAATTTATCATACTTGATCTAGGAGATTCAAAGCCATGAAGTTGGGTACCCATTCTTGAATTACAAGTCATTTTGGTGAAGAACGCATAATCCAATCTGCATGCTATGTTGCATAATATTGACTTGCAAGCCTTCTAACTTTCAAATATCACCATAATTTAATGTTTACACAACTTTTGAGCTATGGTCCATTTAATTTAAGCATTGTCCAAAGCATAATTCCATTAATGGCACAAAGTTAACACTTCCATTTTTGAAAAGCAAGCTTTTGCAAAATATCAATGCATTGAGCTTTGTAATGGTTATAGTTGATTATAAGCAAGTTAAAAAGCATTCAAAAAAACCATATGCATCGAACAACTTCAGAAAATGCTTGTACTTGAAGCATTGAAACTATGAAAATTCATTCAACTTGGTTTTTCACTTTCAATCAAACCATAGAGGCTATCTTGCAAATTTGATTACTTCAACCTCCCAAATCTCTTGCCTATAAATAGAGAGATCGATTGCAATATGAAGGAGATGAACAAACCCTCAAAACCCCTTTACTCTCAAAAAAACCAGAATTATCCCCAAAACCTCCATTTTTGAGCTTTGAGGTCCAAATCTTTGAATCTCTCAAACCTTGTAAGGTTTGCCCAAACAAATCACCCAAATACTTCACATATATCATACAGAAGTTGTTCAAACACAAGAAAAAATCCTGTAACATCATTATCACCATCTTCCAAACTCAAAAACAATACCTTGCAACTTGACTTGGTTGGAGTGATTCAGCAACTTTCAGCATAAAGTGAGGATTGTCATAGCTTCAAGAAGGTCCAAGGGAGCTCAATCAATCACCACTTTGCACCCGGAAACATCCATATGTGTTCTAAAGTTTTCACTTCAAGAGGTAATTTTTTCTAAAACTGTAATATCCGTATCCATACATCATTTGCTTTCGTTTTCAAAAGGATACAACAGGATAAATCAGAGAGAAAACTTATTAAAAAGGAAGGACAAAGGCTGACATGGGTACCCGTGTCACACGACACGGTCTGTGTTAATTAAGTTGGGTTGTAAACCTAGCAAACAAGGCAGGACAGGGGCAGACACGGGTGCCTGTATCACACGACACGGCCCATGTCAATTTAGTTGGGTTGGAAATTTGGCAAAAAAGGAAGGACAAGGGATGACACAGGCGCCCGTGTCACACGAAACGGCCCGTGTCAATTTAGCTGGAACAATAAAATGTGCGAAGAGGCAGGGAAGATGCTGACACGGGTGCCCGTGTTCGGTGACACGGCCCGTGTCAGCCTAAGCATTAGAAATCCAGATTTTTTGAGATTTTCGCTATAATTTTGGATCATTAAAGGTAAACTAGACATTTTGCATTGGTGAGAGATGACCTAACACCATAAAACTTTTTTTATACAAAACATCACAAATATTATTCTTAACCGATTAATCTTTTTTTTTGAATTAAAAAATAATTAGACTTATTTTTTATTTAATTTCCCTTTTAATTAAATTAACATAGATTTTTAGGTTTTTGTTTAAATTAATTAATTCTTTTTTCTAATTAAAGCCAATTAGTATTAGGTTAATTATCAAACATTTTCCATCAAAAAACCATAAAAATATTTTCTTTCCTCTTTACATTTTCTTGTGCATTTTACTATTTAGCATTACAAATTATATAATTGTCAAAGCCTTATAATAGTAATTAGGATTCATTTTACTTGTCATCCTCATTTGTAAATTTGTATCCCCCATCCCCCAAAGTATTGTAATAGTGTATGATATTTAAATTTCGCAATTTATCGCTTTCCATATTATTATTAGTAATTAGCGTTTGTATGGAAAGACCTTAAAATCAACCTTAAACAACCCTAATTCAAGATAAAATAATTTAATCCAACACACTTTACACACATGCACCTCTAGGGTAACCCGCACTTGTTGCCTCAGATAAAAACAGTCATGTCCCTCGAACGTGAGATGTTTTAGTAAAGGACCCTCGATTAAAAGATCATAGTCCCTCAATGACCCTTCAATGTTGCCTTCAGTAAATGATCTTAGTCCCTTACGACAATTGCTAAAACATCTTAGAAGTTGCCTTCTATGACGGTACGATAACCCACGCCTGTCCCTCACATCCGATGGTATGGCCCTCTACCAAACAATGGTAAAGTAGCATTATCTAAAGGAGGAGGAAAAGAACAAAGACTTGTTAAGTAGGTAGATTGCTCGTAATTGCTTGCTCACAAAGAAAACCATTTTCACCTTACACTTTCAAAACACTTTCCAAACAAACTTTTTGCATACATTCTCAACGATGTGAGAATAATTACAAAATTGCCTTACAAAACATCTTTCAAACATTCCCTTTTCAAAAAAATATTTTCAAAACCAACACTTTGTATACATTCTCAACGATGCGAGAATCATTGCAAAGTTTTCCAAACTTAGGCGTTTTCAAAATATTTTCAAACTTACACAAACACAAATAGTTTCAAAGTGATCAAGCAATTAAGAGCCCGTAGATAACTACAGATGAAAAGGGTGATAAAACCTTCCCAATTCATAACCTACCCCCCAAACTCAAGAAAATTCTCAAAAGATCTTTCCTATTCTTTTCACCTTTTCCTTTATTGGATAAAAGAAAAGTCGGTGGCGACTCTTGCTATCCGCAACATTTGCAATAAAATGCAAAACACCCAAGTCAGTTCTCCCACCGTATCACAGAAATGGAGACTCTTCTGGGGAGAATATACTAAAAAGTGGGGTTACCTTAAGAGCTAGATCACCTTTTTTACTTTAATTGTTTGCTTTGTTTTCTTTACATTTGTGGGTTATGCTTGAGTTTATTACTTGTAAAAATACTATACCCAGATTTGGGGCATATTAGGTCAATAGCAATAGATCGTGGGGACTATGCAGCGTAATACCGATATGGTTGAAGCGATGGCTATGTTAGTGTGACACATTTGTTGGTACCAGTGTCCCTTGAGTCCAGTCAAGGAGAATACGGGGGCCGCTGTATGGTGTCATGAAGCACTAACTGACCTTAGAACCTTAGTTGAATAACTTGGCCATTAGAAAGTAGTGGGATAGCTTGCTTTGGTGCAAGACTAAAGTTGGTTGATACTCGATAATACACTCATTGAGATTGGAATTTTGGGATATTTTGGCCGTAGTTTGGATGCTTGAGCTAAAACAATTGCCAATGAAGAAAGATCAGTGATATTGAGATTCCTTAGAACCCGATTACTTTTGTTAGGACATGTTGAACCAACTAAACTTAAAGAGGGTACTTACCTATAAACCTCATGCAAGCCTAAACCTAAGGCTCTGTGTGCTTTATTTGTGTGTGATTATTTGTTCATAAACATCATACCATCATGCCATAGCATTTTTCACTAACCATTTCAAGGACCTACAGATTTATCTTTGTTCTGTCTTGTAGGATATAGCTTCCACTCACAGAAATACCATTCAAATCAACTTCATAAGGGTGCCTCCTCAACTCAAAGAGTTAGCGTCAAGGGTTCCTGAAAATTCTCCCTTCACCAAAAGATATAGTCAACTTCTCAATCTGGTTACCTCAAGCTTTGAAGAATACATGATGAGGGTGCTCTTTCAATTCTTTGACCCTGTACATCATTGTTTCACCTTTCTCGACTATCAACTAGTGCCCACAAGGGAAGAATTATCTCAACTATTGGGAGTACCAGTCCTTGATCAAATGACATTCACCGGTTTAGAGTAAACTCCAAATTCCGAGGTTATTGCCAAAGCCTTACATTTGAAGAGTTCTGACATTGTAGCTAATTGGGAGACAAGAAGTGGGGTCAAAGGATTTTTGGATAAATTTCGGATAGAGAAGGCCCAAATTTTTTTGGATGCTATGTATTTACAAGATTTTGAGGAGATCTTGGCTCTTCTAATCTATGAGTTGGTGCTTTTTCCTAACCCTGACCAACTCGTAGATGTGAATGCCATCAAAATTTTCCTTACTCGTAATCCCGTGCCTACTTTGCTTGGAGATATTCTACATTGTCTTCACACTCGCACCATGAGGAAGAGAGGGGCTCTTATGTGTTGTATTCCGTTGTTGTCTAGGTGGTTTATTCCGCACCTTACTCGATCAGTATTAAAGAATGAGCAAGGTATAAGGTGGTCTCAAAGGATAATGTCACTTTCTCATGCAGATATCCATTAGTGCTCTCGTTCTCAAGAAGACATTACTATCATTTGCCGTTGTGGGGAATTTCCTAATGTTCCAGTTTTGGGTATTAGGGGAGGTATCACTTATAATTCATTTCTAGCCATACTAAAATTTGGCTATGCTCGAAGAGATGGTCCCCATAAATCACTTATTCAAGGTATTGTATTGGACTATGAGAATGATGTTCAAGGTTATTATCTAAGGTTTGTGTATGCTTGGGGCATGGTAAGAAAAGTTGATAGCAAGACTTTGGAGAATAAGAATTCCATCCTGTTGTACCCCAAAATTTACCCTCTCATTTTACTCAACACATGCCCATTGAGCTCCTCAACTGGCTCAAGGATGCCCAAGAGTTGACCAAACAAACTCTCTCCTAAGGCAATGTACCTCAAACTAGGGTTTCCATTTTCATCAAGGTGTGGGAACTCCAAAGGTCCCAAATTCCTTCCATGGTCCCAATATGTTCTCAAGATCATCCATGTCAAGTTTCATGCTTTGCACAAGAAGTTTGCTAAGTCAATTGCCCAGATGCCTGAAAATCAACTATACTAGGTCAAAAGTTAATTGTGGCCCACATACAGTCAAACTTCAAGATTTTTGGTCAACATCAACATTTTGAATAGATATCCATCATTTGATAAAGTTTTGATCATGATTCCTCGAGGAATTCCCCCAAATTCATCAAAACCCAAAAGTTGCTAAATTAGGGTTTCATAGGAAAAGTCAACCAAACTTTGACCAGGCATAACTTCTTCATACTTTATCAGAAATTTTCCATCCAAGGCTCATTTTGAACAGGATGAAATTTCCTACAACTCATCTTCATCCCCCAAGTTCAAAATATGCACTCATCAAAAGATGTGAATTTCTACATTATAGGTCCTTTTGAAAAGTCAACAAAAACACTTTTTGGGTCAAAGCTTCTTACATGAACATGGAAAACCAATTGAGATGAAACCAAAAGGTTTGTTTACCGGACATCCTAAGATTTATAAAAAGTCAAATAACACCCATCTAGGGTTAAAATTGGAGGAGATATGCATTGTCAAAGTTGGCTGTTGTACCCCAAAATTTGCCCTCCCATATTCTTCAAGATTTGTCAAGGTCAATCCCCAAATGGTTCAAAATCTCTCAAGGGTTGCACAGTTCAAACACCCTCCCAACACAGTCAAAATTAGGGTTTTAGTTCTTACAAAGAAATTGAGGTTTTCAAGGGTCCAATCAAGTCCCATATGCCTATATACATTGTCAAGCATGTATATGTCAAGTTTCAAGACTCACAACATCAAGTTGCACAGTCAAAAGCCCTTAATGCTTCACAGTCAACTGCAGGGGCAAAATGGTCATTTGACAGTCAAAAGTCAAAAATTTTGGTCAACATCTTATTTTGAAGCCACAATCATCATTTTATCAATTCTTGATCATGATTCCACAAGCATGGCTCAAAAAGTCTCAAGATGCAAAAGTTTCTATTTTTGGACAGCTGAAAAGTCAACTGTAACTTGACCAAGGCATAACTTTTTCATGGTTCATCAGAAAAATCCCATCCAATGCTCATTTTGAAGGGGATGACATTTCCTACAACTCATCTTCACATTCCAAGTCCAAGAAATGCTCTCACAAAAAGTTATCAATTTCTACATTATAGGTCAATTTCAAAAGTCAACAAAAAGGCACTTTAAGTCAAAGACCATAACTTGAGATTGGTAAATCCAAATGACATGGGACCAAAGGAATTGGTTAGAGGACTTCAAGACCTTTCCAAAATGTCCAGGAACATGTTCATAGCTTCAAAATTGAGCAAGATATGCATTGGAGAAGTTGGGAAAATTTTGGGAACTTTCAAAAGTCAACTTTGCCTAAAACACTTCATTTTTGCTAATGGGCCTCAAATTCCTTCTTGAATCTTTGCCCAAGGCTTATGCACGACCCATTGAGATTAAATTGAACTATTTTCTTATTTTTATTAATTATTTAGATTTTTAATTGATTATTAATTCATTTAATTAAATTAATTGTAGGAAAATATCAAAACATGGTTGTCAAATCTTTTTATGAAGCAAATACACTCCATACATGCTGAAGATCTCGTGCATCACTCAAGGGGACAAGATCTCCCAATTTGGCAAGGTTTTTTATTGAAAAAGATTGAAAAAATATTTGATTGGAATTCAAAGATGCAAACTTGAATACAATGGATTTATGGGCCTAATTTTAACCTAATTCTCTTCACATACATATGCTGAAGCAAACCCTATTCCTGGACACAAAAAACTGCTGCAAGAACACCATAGGCAACATTGAAAAAAAGGTGAAACAACTCAAAACTGTTTTCTAATTTACAGGCCGATTCAAGGGAATTTGGTGACTCTAATCCATTGCAGAGAGTTCCCTGAACGTATTGCAAGCAATTTCCAACTTCATAGCTCAAAGAATCAAAGAATACAGTGTCACGGTTTGCTTTCCTTATCCAGAATCATAACTCATAAATCATGCATATTTGACGTGTTTTCTTGATTGGTTTGTGTTGTTAGGAACCTTCTGAAGCTAGTGAAACAGTTTAATTGAACTGAAGCGCACTGAATCCAAAATCACCATGAACAAATTCTAGGGTTCTTCAGTTTCAAATTTGGGGCTTTCTAAACCCAGAACAATTAGGACTAGTGATGCATATGACTGGATTCGTTGCAACAAGACAAACAAGAAGGACATATCGCGCCCAATTTATATGCACCCTAACTCTAATCGCTATTATTCGTTGTTGTAGTTAGTGGGGGTTAAAAACCCCCGCTACTTGTTCTTTGTTTTGCAGGAAAAGGATGAAGACGAAAGGCGTGGAAACATGTGACTGGGTGATTCAAATGAGTGGCGCGCGTTTTTGTTCTGTGGCATAATTATTTGATTCCTTAATATAATATTTCTTTGTCAATATGTTTACAAACACACGCAGATGATGGAGTGGTTGGTGACGTGTTTGTTCACCACTGGGACCTGGGTTCGATTCCCAGGTCCCCCATATATTTCTTCATATTTTTCCTAAAACGTTCAGGTGCAGCATTCATCCAAAGTTCCACCATGCGTCCTCATATACCAGCGTGCCATGTGTCCCCAGCTTCCATTCAATGGCCAGGAGATGAAGTCCATGATACACCCCAGTCAAACAGCACGCACGTGATCATGAAAAGTCAAACGTGGCTTGGTCTTCTTGGGCCAGAACTTCCCAATTTTACCTCCACTTTGGGCCATCACACCCCCTTTGGTTTCCCTTGTTTTTTTTTCTTTTAATACTTTTAATTGTTTTAATTATTATTATTAATTCACCACAAATTAATTTTTCCTAATAAAAATCAGAAAATCAAAATTGTAAATATATTTTAATTATTTATTAATTTCACCGTTAACTTATTTTTGTAAATAAATACTAATAACTAACTTAGCTTAATTTAGGTTTAAATTTTAATCCTTTTTCTTAATAAATAAAATTGCATAGAATTAGGTTTTGACCTTTTTAATCATTTTCTTATTATCATCATTATTAATTATTATTATTTTTGTAAATAACATGTAAATTAATTAATTAGTTTAAATTAGTTTAAGTTTAACATTTTCATTAATAATTAAAATAAACTTAGAACTAGGGTTTTCTGGACTTTTAATTTATTTTATTTTCATTAAATACAAAAAACATTAAAAAAAACATCTTTCTTGTAAATAATTAATCAAATTAGTATTAGGTTTAATTTTAATTTAATTTTAAGCAAAGGACAAAAACTCTTAATTTCTCAAAAGGGTCAAAAACCCTCGGACATTCCATTTTAATTCTTTCGCACGTTATTTTCTTATTGGATTATTATGTAACTGTTTCCGGAATGTAATAGTAATTAGGTTTATTGCTTTTTTATTTTCCGCATCTTTATCAAAAACGGGTCTTTGTTTTTTTGGCGATGTATAGACCCGCGCCTTGTAATAGCGTAGCTTTTTCCTTTCCGTATTTTATTTTCCGCACTCCTAACTGCTAAATTGCATGAAAGAATGTATCATAATTAAAAACAACTCGTAGCTCACAATTGCATGATCAAAGATAAATGTTAACATGAAAACAACACACAAAGCACACGCCACTTCTAGGGTACGCCTCACTCGTTGCCTCGAAAGTGGTCGTCAAGTATAGGGTGTTTTAGCGACCGCCCTTATGTCTAAGATCCAGTTGCCTCGAAACGGTTGCCTCAGATTAAAAAGGATCTAGGACATTAGGGTTACTTCTAAGGTGTCCTACTATTGCTTCGGTGACCACACTGTCTCTCAATCGAATTGACCCGAATACCTCCAACGACGGTGCTTCCTACTTCTCAATAGTGGGATAGCACTGTTTAAAGGACTCTTTGACAACCTAATTCCTTAGAGTAGGTAGATCTCATGGGTACTTGCTCTCTCAAAAACAAACAAAAACAACTTTTCACCTTGACATTTTCAAAAGGTTTTCAAACAAATTTTTCAAACACTCTTGAGGACAGATACAAGAGTCACTCAGAAATATTTCAAAAACGAAACTTTTTTCAAAACCCACACACACTTGAAAAGCAAACATCTTTTGAAAACATAATGAGCAAGTACCTAAGAGCTCGTGGATAACCACGGATAGAAAGGGTGCTAACACCTTCCCTTTCTATAAATCTACCTCCCGAACCGAGAGACATCTCAAAAAAGGAATTTTGTTGTGCTTTTGTCCTTTCCTTGTTGGAGAACATAAAAGACGGTGGCGAATCTTGCTTACCGCGACATACGCGATCCAGATTTAAACATTCAGTTCTATTTCCATCGATCACAGAACTGACGACTCTGTTGGGGAAACTTTAAAGTGAGGTGTACCTTAGGATAGATCACACTTATGTTTTCAATTGAATGTTTTGTTTGCTTTATTATTGTGGGCATTGTCTTGGAGTTTCATTGATCCTAACCCGGATCTGGGGATACCCTTTTAGGTAGCATAAGCTGTGTGGGACCTGTCCGGCGTAGACCGACACGGGTGAAGCAGTGGCTACGTTGGTGTTGCACCTTGGTCTGTACCGATATCCCTTGTGTTGCAACGAGGAGAATATGGGTCTTCTGAGGAGTCATTAAGCACCAACTGACCTTAGAACCCTAATTTGACCCAACTTGGCCATAGAACAGTAGCAGTATGCTACACCCATTGAGGCTAAACTCTCGCGATGGTTCTGGCTGCAAGAAAAGATTGCGACGCTGGAGTTATGACCGATTGAGGGTAGTCAGTGATATTGGGATCCTCTAGAACCCGGTTACTTTTGATAGGACAGGTCTTAACCAACAAACTAAAAGAGGGTAGTACCTGAACTTCATGCTGGCCTAAACCCTAAGGGCTGTCTTGTGTGACTTGTGTGCCTTATCATGTTTGCCTTTGTGAATACTTGTGGTGTGCTTTATCATAACATCATGCCATCATACCATTGCATGCATCCTGCATAAGGACTGACCTATTTCAAAGACAAGAGGGTTTCACCTTTGCTCTGTTTTGTAGGACATCATGATGCCTGTGCGAAGGAACACTATCCGGCTTAATTTTGTTCACCCACCTGATTTGCTTAAAGAGTTGGTTGACAGAATTCCAAACACTACTTCCTTCATCCAGAGGCATGGTTCTCTTCTCGGTTTAGTCACTGCAAAGTGGGACCAACAACTGATGAGCATCTTGACCCAGTTTTATGATCCCTTGTATAATTGCTTCACCTTTCAAGACTTCCAGCTGGTCCCTACCCTGGAAGAATTCTCTGATTTGCTTGGTATCCCTATTTTGAATCAGACTCCCTTCACTGGTTGGGAAAAGACTCTTAGGCTTGAGGAGATTGCTGCAGCCCTTCCCTTGACCAACAAGGAGGTAATGGACAACTGGGTGACTAGAAGCAGAGTTAAGGGCTTCTTGGCCAAGTTTCTGATTGGTAAAGCTAACAGTTTCTGGAATGACTTAGACTTCAGGGTGTATGAAGACATTCTAGCTCTCTTAATCTATGGTCTAGTTTTGTTTCCTAATCCTGATAACTTCATTAACGTCAATGCCATAAGGATCTTCATGTCTCGGAACCCTGTGCCCACTCTCTTGGGTGATATTCTGCAACAACTCTATGCTCGTACTGCCCGAAGACGAGGAACTCTGTGGTGTTGTACTCCTTTGTTAGTGAGGTGGTTTATTTCTCACCTCCCTAAGTTCGTGCTGAAGAACAAAGAAGGAAGAGGTTGGGCTCATAGGTTAATGTCTCTCACCGATAATGACATCATTTGGACTCTCAGAGGTTTGGATGAGGTAGTTGTTATTGATCGTTGCGGAGAATATCCAAATGTTCCTTTGATTGGTACCCAAGGAGGGATCTGTTATAATCCATGTCTAGCTCTCCGTCAGTTTGGAAGAGCCAGAAGAGCAGGGCCTCATGAGATGTTGGTGCCTCACATCAGTTTTGAGTTTCAGGTAGATAGTGACGAGCTGCGTTGTAAATTCATCAAGGCTTGGGACAGAATTCACAAAGCTGACCCACATGAGTTAGGACCGAAGACTTCTCTACCTATGGAACCCTACTACAGATGGGTCCGCATCCGTGCTCAGAGGTTAGGTATGCCATACGAAGCTGTCAGACCCATCATCCTTGAGTTTCCTGATAGAGACGGGGCTCCTCCAACTGTTCTCGCTCCTCAGATACCTACTGATGTTGATACACTAAAGAGGTCTTGGGCGCAACTACAAGAAGAACGGGATTCTTATCGGGAAAAGTTCAACGAGCAGGAATTGAAGATCCAGAAGCTGACAAAGCAGTTGGAGAACGAGCGGACCTTGAATGACTACATCCGTACTGAGAATAAGAGACCCCGGGATCACTGATGAGCTTTGGATGATCTTTTACAGTTTTTATTTCCCTTTTCAGTATTTCCATTTTATGTAACGCCTAAGGGCAATCTGTTGAACCATTTAAATTTCAAAGTTGAATCTAATAAAGTGCGCTTCCTTTTTGTTTACAAAGTTAAATCCCGATTGTCTTTGAAAACATAAATCATACGCATTCCATTCATCATATGCATCACATGTACTCTTCTTTTCAGGTTGCTTAATGTTCTTTGCTGTTTATTTCAGCAATCATCATGAATCCTGAATCATCTACTGAGCAATCCATCAAGGCCCTCCAGGCTCAGAATGCCCAGTTCCAAGAGTTGATCATGAGTTTAGCCCAAGGTCAAGAGGAATTGAAGGCTCTGCTGGTAAAGAAGAAGAAGAAGAGAACTGTACTATTCAACACTGGACGGAGGTTTGGCAATACACTGCAAAATGAGGCTGACCAAGCTGCTTCCTCTGTAGGCAAAAGCAGTCCCCAAGGGGGAAGGGTTCCTAGTCCTGTGGTCTCTGACAACGAGACTGATTTCAATGATGAGCAGTACCCTCCCGCTGAAGACTGGTACAAGCAGTTAGAGGATCGTCTGAGTGCCATGGAAATTCAACAGGTGCCTGGGTTGGATTTTGGAGATCTGGGTTTATCTTCTGGGGTGGTGATCCCATACAAGTTCAAGGCACCATCTTTTGCAAAGTATGACGGGGCTTCCTGCCCTAAGATACATCTCAAATCTTATGTGCGGAAGATCCAACTGTATACTATGGACAAGAACTTATGGATCCATTTCTTCCAGGATAGCCTTTCAGGGGCTCAACTCGAGTGGTTCTATCAGCTGGATGGAGCCAGTATTCGAAACTGGGAGGACTTGGCTACTGATTTTTATAAGCAGTATCAGTACAATGCCGACCTCGCTCCTACACATACCCAACTCCAGGGTATGTCGCTAGGATCGGGAGAAGGTTTTAAGGAGTACGTGCAAAAGTGGAGAGACCTGGCTGGCAGGGTGCGGCCACCGTTGACGGATCGTGAACTAGTGGACATGTTCTTGGGGACCCTATCTGGTCCATTCTTCAACCATCTCATTGGTAATTCCTCTGCTGGGTTCACAGACCTCATTCTGATGGGTGAAAGGATAGAAGCTGGTATGAAATCGGGGAAGATACAGAAAGGTGCGTCCTCAAGTTCTGAAAAGAAGCCCTTCAAGAAGGAAGCCAGTGCTGTGTATGGTCCCAAAAGGCAAAATAAACCGGAACGCCGCCAAGCTGTCAACGCGGTGGTAATTTCAAAGCCTGTTGCCGTTCCTCGGCAACCTAACCAACCAAGGGGTGAGAGACCCAGAAGAGAATACACTCGGCTTAGTATGACCTTGTCGCAGATCTTGCCGCAACTGCTATCAACCAACTTGGTAACTGTCAGAGAAGCTCCGAAGGTGGTAAACACAACATCTCCGAAGTATAATCCCAACGCCCGCTGTGCTTATCACTCTGACAGCCCGGGGCATTCTACTGACGATTGTTGGGCTCTAAGGAATAAGGTTCAGGACCTTATAAATGCTAAAGAGGTACAGTTCGAGGCGCCCGAGAAGCCTAATGTGGTGATAGCTCCCATGCCCAATCATGGGGTGAATGCTATCAGGGATGGTGACGAAGTGGAGGAATCTGAGTTCAACAGCTGGATCTACCCAACGACCGATAGTGGACCAAGCAATTGGACTGCTAAAGACTACATACCTGTTACTTTTGTTACTCAGTAATGAATTCCTTTGTTTTTAAGTTTGTAACGAACAATAATGTGAAACTTTATGGCCTGGTGTCTTACCCGGGGCACCGTGGCTTCATTTGTGAGGGCTTATTACTTGTCATTTCCATATATCATGAATAAAAACATTGGACGTTTTTCGCATTTCGAATCTTGTGCTCCCTTTCTTTCTTTATATATTGCAAAACAGCTATATTTACACACACTCACTGTGATCGATGGATCTGGAACTGACTGTTTAACGCTGGTTCGCGAAATGTCACGGAAGCAAGAGTCGCCACCGTCTTTTATTTTCTCCAACAAGGAAAGGACAAAAGCACAGAAAAATTCCTTATGAGATTAGCTCTCGGTTCAGGAGTTAGGTTATAGAAAGGGAAGGTGTTAGCACCCTTTCTATCCATGGTTATCCATGGGCTCTTAGATACTTGCTCATTTGTGTTTTCAAAATGGTTTGTTTTCTTTTCAATTGTGGGTTTTAAAAAAAGTTTCTTTGAAAATTCCAGTTCGACTCTTGTATTGGTCCTCAAGAGTGTTTGAAAATTTGCTTTCGAAAGCTTTTTGAAAAGGTGTCGGTGTGAAAAGTATTTTTGATTTGTTTTGAAATTAGAGCAAGTATCTAGAGTCGTCTACCTACCCTAAGGAATTCGTCTGTGTAAATCTCCTTTAAAGTAGTGCCATCCCACCATTGAGAGGTAGGTAGCACCACCGTTGGAGGTGTTCGGGTTAATTCGAGGTTCGGGACATGGTGATCACCAAAGCAATGGGAAGACACCTTAGAAGCTACCCTCATGCCAGGTTCCCGGATCATGAGGACTTACTAAGACATCCTCTACTCGACGATCACCTTTCGAGGCAAGGCAACAGTGAGGCGTACCCTAGGGGTGGTGTGTGATTTGTGTGTCATGTTCAGTTATTTTGTCTTATTCATGTCAAGGTGATCTATGCGTTTGTTTTTGTTTTAGGCCATTCATTCTTGCATGCATTTATTTAACAGTTAAAAATTGTGAGAAAGATAAAATTCT
This sequence comes from Vicia faba, assembly GCA_948472305.1. NCBI lineage: Eukaryota > Viridiplantae > Streptophyta > Magnoliopsida > Fabales > Fabaceae > Vicia > Vicia faba. The sequence goes on from OX451740.1 coordinate 1,292,774,057, forward strand.
AAACTATTACAAAGGCGCGGGTCCACATCGCCAAAATTTCCAGGACCCGATTTGACAGAAAAATAAAGAAATAAAGTAAAAGTGCGAAAGATAAGTATTTACAAGGCTTTGGGAGAAGTACATGAATAATTAAAAAATAAATAAATACGCGAATTGAACTAAAATTAAAAACGAGGGCGTTGGACCCTTTTTAATGAAATTATATTAAATTATTAAATTGATTAAATTAAAAAGAAAAAAAGAAATTGTTTTTGGTATTTTTTTGATTTTTTTGGATTTATGGTTTTAATGAAAATAATTAAATGAAATTGAGAATTTAACCCTAATTCTAATCTTTATTTATGAAGAAAAACATATTAACATTTAAACCTAAAATTATATTAATTATTCACATGCAATTTTGATTTATAAAAAATAAATAATATTTAATTATTAGTGAAAAGAAAAGAAAAAAAGATAAACAATTGATCAAACCCTAGTTCTACCAATTTTAAGTTTATTAGAAAAATATTAAGATTTACTCCTAAATTAAAACTAATTAATTGATACAAAACTTTATTTACAAAAATATTAGTTAAATAACAATATATTTAATTTTGTCTTTTTCTGATTTTTTATTGTTTTTATATTTTTACAAAAAATAATTAAATTAAAGAATTAAATTTTAAAAAAAAAGGAAATAATTGAATCAAAATAAAAAATAAAAAAATAGAAAAGATGTTGCAAACCTAGGGGGGTCTGTCCCCAATTGAGAGGTATATTGTAGCAATTCTGGCCCAAGGTTTTAAGGCCCTTTTTTACTTCCCTTGCCAGCGTGTGAAGGTGTTGACTCATGTCCACTATGTTCCTCAAACTGTGGCCCTCTGATTGATCTTGGCATATGCGTGGCAAGCTGGATGGTGAGTTGCATGGTAGACTCCCTGTATCGAAACTGCATAGGATGATAATTAAAGGAAAAATATAAGGAAAGGGGGGGGACCTGGGATCGAACCCAGGTCCTAGAGATTACCACTACCAAGCCTCGCCACTGAAGCACTCTACACGCGTTGTATAATGAATAACAATCAATTAATATAATATAAAACAAAGCGTTGGTGTCTTTTTCGCGCGAAATTTTGAATGGACCAATCGCTGCCTTCCACTTCATCATCTTCTTCATGGTTTGTATTTTCCCTGAAACAAAAGATGGTTAGCGGGGGTTTTGAACCCCCCCAAAACATGCCATATCCAATAATAGCGAATAGGCCATATGGGTGTATAAATTAGGCGCGAGGGTTGATTCTGAACCGTCCAAGCACGCTGAGTTTGGTCATGGCATTATGGTGTTCTAATTTTACCATATTCAAAAACCCCTAATTCGAAAGCTGAAGAACCCTAATATCCTTTAATGGTGAAATCGCGTATGGGTGATAAAAATGCAATCAAACAACTGGGTTAGCTTCAGAATCAATCAAGAAACATAAATCAAACATTAAAAAGTATTGAAAACGCATGAATCATGATGCAAGCATATGAAAAAATTTCTGTACAGGGTGTGATCGTTCTCACTTTTCTTGGTGTTAAAGCTTATGGTTTTGATTCCAATTCCTTCCTTGAAGTCTCAGCAAGCCAATGGAATAGTTGTTTGATCTTGAAAAGCCCTAAAATCTAGTTTTCAATTTTCAATTTTTAGGCAAAAAACTCAAGTGTGGTTCTTGGTCTATGGCGCAGCTAGGAGGTTCTGAGGAGTAGGGTTAGCATATGTATATATGTGTGAGTGATTTAGGTCAAAGAAAACAAATCAAAACCTTTGCATTCATGATTTTCAAGATTTGATTCTTAAGGATCTTTTCAAATATTGTTTCATGCCTATTAGGTACAAATCATGGCCAATCACTTCAATTCCTTCCATATATGATCATGCACGAAATTTTAAACCTATTCCATGCACAAAAAGATTTGATTGCATTGGTTTGGTATTTTTCATGTATTTTAATTAATTAAATGAATTATTAATGATTAAAAATCCAAATAAATAAATAAAAATGATAAAAAACTTCCCTTTGGGCCAAATGGTCGTGCACATGCCTTGGATGATTAATTGTGGAAGAAAAAGAGGCCCATTAGCATTTTTAGGTCATTTGAAGCAATGTTGACTTTTCAAAATATCCAAAAATTTCCCAACTTCCACAAGGCATATCTTGCTCAATCTTTAAGCTTTTCTCATGTTCTTGGACATTTTGGAAAGTTCTTTGAGTCCTCTAACCAATGTCTTTGGTCCCATGTCATTTTGATTTACCAATCTCAAGTTATGGCCTTTGACTTAAAGTCCCTTTTTGTTGACTTTTGAAAATGACCTATAATGTTGAAATTGATAACTTTTTGTGAGAGAATTTCTTGGACTTGAAGTATGAAGAGGAGTTGTAGGAAATGTCTTTATCTTCAAAATGAGCTTTGGATGGAATTTTTCTGATAATCCATGTGGAAGTTATGCCCTGGTCAATTTACAGTTGACTTTTTCAACTGTCCAAATATGGAAACTTTTGCACCTTGATGATTTTTGAGCCAAGCTTTGAGAATCATGATCAAGAATTGATCAAATGATGTTTGTGACTTCAAAATGAGATGTTGACCAAAAATTTGAACTTTTGACTGTCAAATGACCATTTTGCCCCTACAGTTGACTGTAGTGCAATTAGGGTTTTTGACTGTGCCATTTTGTGTTGTAAGTCTTGAAACTTGGTATGAGGATGCTTGACCATGTTTATAAGAATGTGGGACTTGATTGGACCCTTGGAAACTTCATTTTCTTTGTCAGAACCAAAACCCTAATTTTTGACTGTTAGGAGGCCCTTGAACTGTGCAACTCTTGGAGAGATTTTGAAGCTTTGACTTGGCAAACTTTGGAGAATATGGGAGGGCAAATTTTGGGGTACAACAGTTGCCCCTGTTCAATCTTCTTGGACCTGAGGATGCAGATTGGCTGACGTGCCTTTCGTAATCCGAAGGTAGAAGATGATTGAACACTAGAGTGCCCAGAAGTTTGCGCTCACATAGTAGCAGTGTGACGATGGGAATGGGCTTATAGATGCCATTTGGGGATTGATGGATAGGATGATGGGCTTATAGATGCCATGCTAAGAGATGATGGAGAGTGGATGGGCTTATAGATGCCATGCTGGGTGTTGATCGCATAAGAGATCCCTTAGCGAGAGCCTGCGTACCTGCAAAAGAAAGATGAGTACCTGACATGTTGCAGGAACTGGTCTTCAGATGCTTTGTATAGATGTATCCTGACTGGTTACAGGAGCTAGATCTGGAGCTTCAAACGGTGATGAATGAACCAGGGATGGTTACTACCTCAACAGGAACGGTGAGAGAACCTTGGATGATTACTACCTCAACAGCAATCATTGAGAGAATCTTGGACGACTTCAACTTCAACAGCAATCGTTGAGCGAATCTGGGGATGATTACTACCTCCGCAGTATCGGGGAGAGAACCATAGGCGACTACAACCTCAACAGCAATCATTGAGAGAATCTTGGATAACTTCAACTTCAACAGCAATCGTTGAGCGAATCTTGGGATGATTACTACCTCCGCAGGATCGGGGAGAGAACCATAGGCGACTACAACCTCAACAGCAATCATTGAGAGAATCTTGGATAACTTCAACTTCAACAGCAATCGTTGAGCGAATCTTGGGATGATTACTACCTCCGCAGTATCGGGGAGAGAACCATAGGCGACTACAACCTCAATAGCAATCATTGAGAGAATCTTGGATAACTTCAACCTCAACAGCAATCGTTGAGAGAATCTTGGGATGATTACTACCTCCGCAGTATCGGGGAGAGAACCATAGGCGACTACAACCTCAATAGCAATCATTGAGAGAATCTTGGATAACTTCAACCTCAACAGCAATCGTTGAGAGAATCTTGGGATGATTACTACCTCCGCAGTATCGGGGAGAGAACCATAGGCGACTACAACCTCAACAGCAATCATTGAGAGAATCTTGGATGACTTCGACTTCAACAGCAATCGTTGAGCGAGTCTTGGGATGATTACTACCTCCGCAGTATCGGGGAGAGAACCATAGGCGACTACAACCTCAACAACAATCATTGAGAGAATCTTGGATAACTTCTACTGAGTCTTTATCAGGAAAATCTGTTAGGGGTCGATTTGACTGGACTAGAGAAGGCCTTGGACTGGATAAGAAACAGAGAATCTTAGGGTCGATTAACTGAACCGGTCTAGGTCTTGAAATGTCTTCAACTGGATAAGAAACAGGGAGATCTTAGGGTCGATCTGACTGAACCAGAGAAGGCCTTTGACTGGATAAGAAACAGAGAAATCTTTGGAGTCGATTTAACTGAACCGGTCTAGGTCTTGAATATAGTTGAGAACTTAACTCGATCTTTCCTGAAAGGTAAAGGTCAGTCATATGCAATGCATGATATGGATCAAGCAATGATGTTCTCAACATAAATGAGATTTGTAAGATATGATGCATATATGCATGCTATAATGATGTATGTGATGTTTAGGAATGTATGTTTTCGTCTAGGAAAGTAAATCCTTGACGGGTACCGGGAAGTCACTCCTGGGCTGACGTTGAAGAATAGATTTTGCTTCCACTGGGTGATAGTTGCAAGAATACCGGTAGGAGAAGATGACTCCGTTGGGGAATAAACTTGGCGAATGGATAACTTTGCGGGGAGGAAAATACTCTAGCGATCTTGCTGGGAAGCAATGCTCTGTGGGGAGAGAGATACTTTGCTGAGTTGTTGATAATAATTTGCTGGGGATACCCTTGTTGTGTTGGAAGTGCTAATAGACTTCGCTGGGGATAAGAAAGAACTGTGTTGATGACGACCTTTCCGTGGCTTTTGGCTGAGGATAACCCAGTTATATCCTGGTAAGGAAATAACTCTTAGAATAAAGCCGGAGGACGCGTTCGTGCTCTTCGAGGGAGAAGCTTCCAGAATCTACTGGGGATAAGCTTATTGCTTGGGGGGATGAATTCCAACTTTCCTGGGGAACTAGATTGGACTCTCTTGGGGAAGTTTTGAGCTGCATTGGGAAGTGGCCCTGCTGAATGCCTGGTATGCCGCCGGGGAACAATCTTTAGACCAAGATTGCCGGGGATGCTTGTTAAGATTGTATGCTGCTGGGGAAGGTTGAGATCTGCGGGAGTATACCCAACTTCCTTAAGGTTTGACAATAGCTTTGCCTGAGAGTGCTCTGACTGGCTGGCTCACTCTCTGGGGATTTAGGATATCTGGTTATGTTCTTTAGTTGAACCTACCTTGGTACCTTAGTGGATAGAACAATTAGATTGCGTAGACAACTCTTTATTGCCCCTGTTTCTAATGTTACCTGTAATTAATCCTTTGTTTCGTACGCAAATATTCATGAGTTAGCAAATTATTGTCAATGCATATATCACAAATTGAACCTTGGACGTTCTTCGCAAAACAAAACAGAAAAAGGAAAAACAATTGGCAATTTTAACTGAAAAGTGTATTTGTATTGATTTTGAATTTGCCTGTAAAATAGGCGTTTTATGTACAAGAGGCTGACGTCCTAGTAAGAGAAAGCCGCCGAACAAAAGAGTTTATACAAATTTTGTACAAGAGAAAATAAAACAGCTGTGTGAAATGAATGATCCCACTGGGTTTCAACTCTGCTATTGCCTTTATAACTCCGAGCTTCTCATCACTTGATGACCTTAGTTGAAGGTGAAGCTGACTGATCGATGCCGTCTGAACTTGATGTAGATACCGGATTCTGGATGCAAAGTGATCCAATGAGACATAGTATTACGCTTTATCCCTAACTTTTGCCTGGACTGCCCTTTCGGGTTTTCAGTCCACCGGGATACCCATTTTTGCCCAAGCCGCCTTTTCAGGTTTTCGACTTGCCGGGTGTACAGATTTTTTATTTCATCCCTCATTTTGCCCGAACCCTTTTGGTTCGCCGGGAAGCCCTAATTTTTGCCTAGGCATGTCAGCCTAGCGGGTCCTTTTTTATGCGTAGTATCTTTTTACTATGTCTGCATTGGCGGGGTGAGGAAGGTCGTCACCATCCATATTGGTTAGAATCATGGCTCCTCCTGAGAACACATGTTTAACCACAAATGGCCCTTCGTACGTAGGGGTCCATTTGCCCCTTGGATCACTCTGAGGAAGGATGATTCGCTTGATTACCAGATCCCCAACTTGATATTCCTGTGGTCTGACCTTTTTGTTAAATGCCCTGATCATCCGTTTCTGATACATCTGACCATGACAGATAGCAGCAAGTCTGTTTTCATCAATTAAGTTTAGCTGATCAAGTCGTGTCTGGATCCAATCATCTTCACTCAGATCTGCATCCTTCATTATCCGGAGAGAGGGTATTTGCACTTCGATCGGTAAGACTGCCTCCATACCATAAACCAAAGAGAAAGGAGTTGCCCCGGTTGACGTCCTAGCTGAGGTACGGTACCCATGTAGAGCGAACGGTAACATCTCGTGCCAATCTTTATAAGTCACTGTCATCTTCTGCACGATTTTCTTGATATTTTTATTTGCTGCTTCTACAGCCCCATTCATCTTCGGTCTGTAAGGAGAAGAATTGTGGTGCTGTATTTTGAACTGCTCGCAGAGCTCAGTGATCATCTTATTATTCAGATTGGTACCGTTGTCTGTAATGATCCTCTCTGGGACGCCGTACCGACAGATCAGATTATGCCGAATGAACCGTGCCACAACAGTCTTGGTTACCGTAGCGTAGGAAGCTGCTTCAACCCACTTTGTAAAGTAATCAATCGCCACTAGGATGAAGCGATGCCCATTAGATGCCGTAGGTTTAATCTCACCGATCATGTCTATGCCCCACATTGCAAACGGCCAAGGCGCAGTCAGAACATTCAGAGGAACTGGAGGAACATGCACCTTGTCTGCATAAATCTGGCACTTATGGCATGTCCTGGAATGTTGGTAGCAGTCAGCTTCCATTGTGGACCAGTAATACCCTGCCCGAAGGATCTTCTTTGCCATTGTATGTCCACTGGAATGTGTACCAAAGGTCCCTTCATGTAGCTCTTCCATGATCCTTTCTGCTTCAGTCTTATCCACACAACGCAGTAAGGTTGAATCATGGTTTCGCTTGTACAAGATGTCGTTGCTAAGGAAGAACTTTGCCGCGAACCTTCTCAGGAACTTCTTATCATTGACAGAGGCACCCTCAGGGTATTCCTGAGCTTCCAGATATCTCTTCACCTCATGGTACCAAGGCTTCTCAGTCACCAATTCAGTCTCGAGATCGCAACAGTATGCCGGTTCGTCCAGTTTCCAGATGATGATCCGGGGAGCCTCATTATCCCATTTGACCTTGAACATAGAAGACATTGTAGCTAACGCGTCCGCCAGCTGATTCTCCTCTCTCGGAAAGTGTTCAAAGGTTATCTTCGTGAAGTGGGGGATCAAGGTCAACACACATTCTCTGTAAGGAATAAGATTCGGATGTTTCATATCCCGCTCTCCTTTGATCTGATTGATCACAAGAGCGGAATCTCCGAAGACACTCAGAAACTTGATCCTTAAGTCGATCGCAGCTTGAAGACCCATGATGCACGCCTCGTACTCCGCCATGTTGTTGGTACAGTTGAAACATAGTCGGGCAGTGAGTGGAGTATGAGTGCCTTGAGGAGATATGATTACGGCGCCAATGCCATTACCCAAAGCATTGGAGGCTCCGTCAAAGTGCATAGACCATCGGGATCCTTCCTCAGGTCCTTCATCCGGTCCAGGTACTTCACAATCAGTCACTATCATAATGCTCTCGTCCGGGAACTCAAAATTCATTGACTGATAGTCGTCTACTGCCTGATGTGCCAAGTGGTCTGCCAATACACTTCCCTTGATGGCTTTCTGGGTCGTGTACTGAATGTCATATTCCGTCAAGATCATTTGCCATCTTGCTATTCTCCCAGACAGAGCAGGCTTTTCGAATATGTACTTTATAGGATCCATCTTTGAGATCAACAAGGTGGTATGAGTCAGCATATACTGTCTCAGCCGGCGAGCAGCCCATACCAAAGCGCAGCAAGTTTTCTCAAGCAGTGAGTATCGGGTCTCACAGTCGGTAAACTTTTTGCTAAGGTAATAAATGGCATGCTCTTTTCGGCCAGACTCATCATGCTGCCCCAGCACACACCCCATTGAGTTGTCAAGCACTGTTAGATATAGTATCAGAGGTCTCCCTTCAACCGGTGGCATAAGGATGGGTGGTTCTTGGAGATACTCTTTGATTCTGTCAAAAGCAGCCTGACATTCATCATTCCAGCGTACTACCTGATCTTTCTTCAGCAGCTTGAAGATTGGCTCACAGGTAGCAGTCAGGTGTGAGATGAAGCGAGCAATGTAATTCAGGCGTCCTAAAAAACCTCTGACTTCCTTCTCTGTCCTAGGCACTGGCATCTCTTGAATAGCTTTAACCTTAGCAGGGTCCACTTGAATACCTTTATCACTTACAACGAAGCCTAGCAACTTCCCAGATCTTACCCCGAAGGTGCACTTGTTCGGGTTCAACCTCAGCTTGTATAATTTCAACCGGTCAAACAATTTCTGTAGATGATCTAGGTGCTCTTCCTCCGTTTGGGACCTTGCGATCATGTCGTCAACATACACTTCTATCTCATGATGGATCATATCATGAAATAAAGCAACCATGGCACGTTGGTAGGTTGCCCCAGCGTTCTTTAGTCCAAAAGGCATGACCTTGTAGCAGAAGGTGCCCCACTGAGTAACAAATGTAGTCTTTTCCATGTCTTCAGGTGCCATCTTGATCTGATTGTAGCCTGAAAAACCATCCATGAAAGAGAACACCTTATACTGAGCTGTATTGTCAACAAGGACATCAATGTGAGGTAGGGGGAAGTCATCCTTGGGGCTGGCCCTGTTCAGATCCCTGTAGTCAACACACATTCTGACCTTTCCATCTTTCTTTGGTACCGGCACCACATTAGCAACCCACTGAGGGTAAGAAGTCACTGCAAGGAACCCAGCATCAAACTATTTCATAACCTCGGCTTTGATCTTCTCAGACATCTCTGGACGCATACGACAGACCTTTTGCTTAACCGGAGGGCAGTCTTCCTTAGTAGGCAAGTGATGGACCACAATGTCGGTATCCAACCCGGGCATATCTTCGTAGGACCAGGCAAATATCTCCATATAATCATGTAGCATCTTAGTCAACCGTTGCTTCACGCTGAGCTCTAGGTTGGCACCAATCTTTACCTCTTTCCTGTCTGCCTCAGTACCCAAGTTTATTATTTCCACTGGCTCTTCATGTGGTTGAATTGCCCTCTCTTCCTGGAGTAACAGTCTTGCAAGCTCGCCAGGAACTTCGCAATCATCTTCACCTTCGTCTTCGGCTAAGTTGATCGGATTTTCGAAGTCATAACTGGCAGTAGCAGAGTCGTTACCAGTGAGATCCAGAGTGGATTGAAACCTGTATGAGTGAGTGTGTGTGTAAATACAGCTGTTTTGAAATATATGTAAAGGAAGGAAAGACAGAAAAGGAGCATAAGATTTGAAACGCGAGAAAACGTCCAAGATTTTCATTTATGATATATGAAATGACAATTTATATGCCCTCACAAATGAAGCCAACGGTGCCTCGGGTAAGACACCGGGCCATAAAGTTCAATTTATTGTTTATTACAAATAACAAAACAAAGAAGTTTATTACTGCGTAACAAAAGTAACAGGAGTATGGTCTTTGACAATCCAATTGGTCAATCCGCCTTCAGTCGTCGGGTAGATCCAACTATTGAACTCAGCTTCATCCGCTTCATTATCCTCCCCCACAACATTCACTCCTGGATTAGTAATGAGCACAGGAGGTCTTCTGGTCTTTGCCTTCCGCATAGCTTTCTGACCCTCTGCAGTAAAACCTAGTCCAAATTTGTCAGTTTTCTGTGTAAAGTCGGGAAGCCTGCCCCAGTTAGCACATTCACCTTTTTGAACCACAACCCGGGCATCCTTCAGGGAAGCCATCTTCAAGGGAACATCCTCTTCGACCGCTGTTTCTGCTGCTGCTGAAATTGGAAGCACCTCCTCGAAATGCTGAAAGGGGGTTTCAATAAACTCCCCATCCATCTCAATGTATCTGAAGGAATTCAGATGGCTTACCATATACTCCTCCTCTCCTTGCACAGTGACGATCTTCCCTCTGACGGGGTATTTTAGCTTCTGGTGCAAGGTAGAGGTCATTGCCCCAGCTTTATGGATCCAAGGTCGACCCAGTAGACAAGAGTACGATGGACGGATATCCATCACATAAAAAGTAGAGTCAAACACCTGAGAGCCCACATGAATAGGAATGTCAACCTCTCCATGAACCATCCTCTTGGAACCGTCAAAGGCTCTAACGATGATATTTCTAGGTTTTAGTTCCAGGCCTTCACAATCCAAACGGTCTAAGGCCTTCTTTGGTAGAACATTCAAGGAAGAACCAGTGTCCACCAACACATGTGCCAGAGTAGTGCCCCTGCATTCAATAGAGACATGCAGAGCATCATTGTGGTCTCTTCCTTTTGCAGTCAGGTCAGCATCTGAGAAACCCAAGCCATTATCCGCTGTCAGATTTGCTACGCAGTCAGTGAACTGGACTGCAGATGTCTCCTGTGGCACATTGGCCGTCTTGAGAAATGAGATCAAGGCCTTAGCATGGGCCTCGGAGCATATCAATAAGGAGAGCATGGAGATCTTGGAGGGCGTATGCCCCAGCTGCTCGACAACATTGAAATCACTCTTCTTTATTATTTTCAGGATTTCCTCCATTTCTTGTTAGGAGGCTTCAGCAGTTATAGGTATTGGTGCCTCCATCCGGGCAGGCTCAACTTCAATCCCTTTGCCCCGAGCATTAGAAGACTCGGCAGCAGGGGTAACAACTTGATCAGCAATAGGAACAGGTACACTTGTAGGTGTTATAAGGAGGGGTCTTCGAGTAGCGGGCGGTGCAATGTCAGGAGAGAAGAGCCTGCCACTGCGGGTAACCTTGGCTGGGCCAGTGATATCGCAGATACTGGCGCCAGTGTTGAATTCTTGTTTGATTCCATTCACATATACGTCTGCCCCATAATGTCAGAGGACAGCTTTATCAGATACGTAGGGAAGAGGCCCCGGAACAGTGATAACAACAGGTGCGACAGTCATGATTTGGACAGGCTTCTTCGGGAGAGCCTTGATTGGATTATTGAAGATGGTAACCACATAAACTTCTTCTACCGGAACCAACCGAACAGCAGACTTCTTGAACAGAATCTCCTTACTGTCCATCAGGCTTTGGATGCCTAACTTCAGCAAGGGACAACCAGATAGGGAAACAACACAGAACAGGCAACCCTCACTGCAACCCGGAAATAAACCGGCCAGCAGTAGGTTCTTCTTGACAGTTATTAAGGGAGTGGCTAGATCATCCACAGAAACAGTGTACACCTCTTCATCAACAGCAGTTACCCCATGCTGAGGCATAGGAGCAGTCACCACATTCGGCCTCTCAGGCGCTTCGAACTGTATCTCTTTCGCGTCAATAAGGTCTTGCACCTTATTCCTTAATGCCCAACAGTCATCAGTGGAATGCCCCGGGCTATCAGAATGATAAGCACAACGAGAATTTGGGTTGTATTTGGGGGAGGCAGTGTTCACAACTTTTGGGGCCTCTCTGAAAGTCACTAGATTGGTGGATAGCAACTGTGGCAAGATCTGCGATAAGGTCATGCTCAAACGGGTGAATTCTCTCCGGGGTCTTTCAGCCCTTTGAGGATTGGTTGGTCGAGGCGCGGCAGCAGGCTTGGCAATCATTACCGCACTGACAGATTGGCGGTGCTCAGATTTCTCTTGTCTTCTAGAGCCATATACAGCACTAGCCTCCTTCTTCAAGGGTTTCTTCTCCGAACTAGACGATGCACCCTTCGGAATCTTTCCAGACTTCAACCCAGCCTCAATTCTCTCTCCAGTCAAAATAAGATCAGTAAACCCTGCAGATGAGTTACCGATAAGATGGTTGAAAAACGGCCTAGATAGGGTCCCCAAGAACATGTCTACCAACTCTCGGTCAGTCAACGGAGGCTGCACCCTGCCAGCCAGATCCCTCCACTTCTGAGCGTACTCCTTAAAACCTTCACTTGAACCTAACAACATACCCTGGAGTTGGGTACGTGTAGGGGCAAGGTCGGCATTATATTGATACTGCTTATAGAAAGCAGTAGCCAACTCCTCCCAGTTACGAACCTTGGTCACATCCAGCTGATAAAACCATTCGAGATGAGTCCCTGAAAGACTCTCCTGGAAGAAGTGGATCCACAAATTCTTATCCACTGAGTACGGTTGAATCTTCCGAACATAGGACCTGAGATGTAGCTTGGGACAAGACGCCCCATCGTACTTAGTGAAAGATGGTGCTTTGAATTTACGAGGAATGATCACACCAGTAGACAAACCCAAATCTCCAAAATCCAGCCCAAGTACCTGTTGTATCTCCATAGCATTCAGCCTGTCCTCCAACTGCTTGTAACGGTCTTCTGCCGGAGGATATTGCTCTTCATCAAAATCAGTCTCGTTGTCGGAGACTACCGGACTAGGACCTTTTTCCGCTTGAGGAGTACCCTTGCCAACGGAAGAACCAGCCTCTTCATTCTGCAGAGTGTTGCCAAACCTTCGGCCCGAGTTGAACAGAACAGTTCTTCCCTTCTTCTTCTTTTCCTTCTTCAGGAGCAGAGCCTTCAGCTCCTCTTGGCCCTGAGCCAAACCCATGATTAGTTCCTGAAATTGCGCATTCTGCGCCTGTAGAGCTTTGATGGACATCTCAGTTGATGATGAGTCAGGATTCATGATGCTGAAATAAACAGCGAAGGATGGTAAGCAACCTGAAAAGAAGAAAACCTGTTATGCACATGATGAATGATATGCGTATGATTTATGTTTTCAAATACAATCGGGAATCAACTTTGTAAACAAAAAGGAACACACTTCATTAGATTCAACTTTGAAACTTGAATTGTTCAACAGGTTGCCCTTAGGCGTTACATGAAAGGAAATACTGAAAAGGGAAGTAAAACTGTAAAAGAACATCCAGAGCTCCTTATTGATCCCATGGTCTCCTCTTCTCAGTACGGATGTAGGCATTCAGAGCTCGCTCATTCTCCAACTGCTTTGTCAGCTTCTGGATCTTTAATTCCTGCTCGTTGAACTTTTCCCGGTAAGAATCCCGTTCTTCTCGCAGTTGCGACCAAGATCTCTTCAATGTCTCATAATCAGTAGGTATCTGAGGAGGAAGGACAGTTGGAGGAACACCATCTTTGTCAGGAGACTCAAGAATGACGGGTCTGACAGCTTCATACGGCATACCTAACTTCTGAGCACGGATGCGAACCCATTTGTAGTAGGCTTCCATAGGTAAATAAGTCTTTGGCCCCAACTCTTGTGGGTCAGCTTTATGAACTTTGTCCCAAGCCTTGATGAACCTACGACGCAGCTCGTCACTATCCACCTGAAACTCAAAACTGATGTGAGGCACCAACATTTCATGAGGCCCTGCTCTTCTTGCTCTTCCAAACTGACGGAGTGCTAGACATGGATTGTAAGAGATCCCTCCTTGGGTACCAATCAGAGGAACATTAGGGTATTCCCCGCATCGATCAATGACAGCTATCTCATCTAAACCTCTGCAAGTCCAAATGATGTCTTTGTCGGTGAGAGACATTAACCTATGAGCCCAACCTCTTCCTTCTTGGTTCTTCAGTACGAACTTAGGGAGGTGCAAAATAAACCACCTCAACAACAAAGGGATACAACACCATAGGGTTCCTCATCTTCGGGTAGTACGAGCATGAAGTTGTTGCAAGATGTCACCCAAGAGAGTGGGCACGGGATTCTGAGACGTAAAGATCCTTATGGCAGTGACATTGATGAAGTTGTCAGGATTAGGAAACAAGACTAACCCATAGATTAAGAGAGCCAAGATGTCTTCATATGCCCTAAAGTCCAGGTCATTCCAGAAACTGTTAGCTTTACCAATCAGAAACTTGGCCAAGAAACCCTTAACTCCGCTTCTAGTTACCCAGTTGTCCATTACCTCTTGATGTGTCAGGGGAAGAGCTGCAGCAACATCCTCAAGCCTGAGGGTCTTTTCCCAACCAGTGAAGGGAGTCTGATCCAAGATAGGGATACCAAGCAAATCAGAGAACTCTTCCAGGGTAGGGACCAGCTGGAAGTCTTGAAAGGTGAAGCACTGGTACAGAGGGTCATAGAACTGGGTCGGAACACTCATCAACTGTTGATCCCGCTTTGCAGTGACTAAACTGAGAAGAGAATCATGCCTCTGAATGAAAGAAGTGGTATTTGGAATTCTGTTAACCAACTCTTCAAGCAACTCAGGTGAATGAACAAAGTTGAACCGGATAGTATTCCTTCGCACAGGCATCATGATGTCCTACAAAACAGAGCAAAGGTGAAACCCTCTTGTCTTTGAAATGGTCAATCCTTATGCAGGATGCATGCAATGCTCATGATGTTATGATGTTATGATAAAGCACACCACAAATAGATACAAAGGCAAACATGGTAAGGCACACAAGGCAAGCCCCTAAAGTTTAGGCCAGCATGAGGTCTAGGTACTACCCTCTTTCAGTTTGTTGGTTCATACCTGTCCTATCAAAGTAACCGGGTTCTTAGAGGATCCCAATATCATTGACTACCCTGAATCGGTCATAACTCCAGCATCGCAATCTTTTCTTGCGGCCAGAACCATCACGAGAGTTTAGCCTCAATGGGCGTAGCATACTGCTACTGTTCTAATGGCCAAGTTTTGTCATTTAAGGTTCTAAGGTTGTTGGTGCTTAATGACTCCTCAGAAGACCCATACTCTCCTCATTGCAACACAAGGGATATCGGTACAGACCAAGGTGCCACACCAACGTAGCCACTGTTTCACCCGTGTCGGTCTACGCCGGACAGGTCCCTCACAGCTTATGCTACCTAAACAGGGTATCCCCAGATCCGGGTTAGGATCTATGTAACTCCCATGCAACCCACAAATTTAAAGCAGACAAGTCAATACAATTGAAAACACAGTTATGAACTAACCCTAAGGTACACCTCACTTTAAAAAGTCTCCCCAGCAGAGTCGCCAGTTCTGTGATCGGTGGATCTGGAACTGACTGTTTAACGCTGGTTCGCGAAATGTCGCAGAAGCAAGAGTCGCCACCGTCTTTTGTTTTCTCCAACAAGGAAAGGACAAAAGCACAGAAAAATTCCTTATGAGATTAGCTCTCGGTTCGGGAGGTAGGTTATAGAAAGGGAAGGTATTAGCACCCTTTCTATCCATGGTTATCCATGGGCTCTTAGATACTTGCTCATTTATGTTTTCAAAATGGTTTGTTTGCTTTTCAATTGTGGGTTTTAAAAAAAGTTTCTTTGAAAATTCCAGTTCGACTCTTGTATCGGTCCTCAAGAGTGTTTGAAAATTTGCTTTCGAAAGCTTTTTGAAAAGGTGTCGGTGTGAAAAGTATTTTTGATTTGTTTTCAAATTAGAGCAAGTATCTAGAGTCGTCTACCTACCCTAAGGATTTCGTCTGTGTAAATGTCCTTTAAAGTAGTGCCATCCCACCATTGAGAGGTAGGTAGCACCACCGTTGGAGGTGTTCGGGTTAATTCGAGGTTCAGGACATGGTGATCACCAGAGCAATGGGAAGACACCTTAGAAGCTACCCTCATGCCAGGTTCCCGGATCATGAGGACTTACTAAGACATCCTCTACTCGACGATCACCTTTCGAGGCAAGGCAACAGTGAGGTGTACCCTAAGGGTGGTGTATGATTTGTGTGTCATGTTCAGTTATTTTGTCTTATTCATGTCAAGGT
The DNA here is from genome assembly GCA_948472305.1 of Vicia faba. NCBI lineage: Eukaryota > Viridiplantae > Streptophyta > Magnoliopsida > Fabales > Fabaceae > Vicia > Vicia faba. The sequence goes on from OX451740.1 coordinate 1,292,789,964, forward strand.
GATCTATGCGTTTGTTTTTATTTTAGGCCATTCATTCTTGCATGCATTTATTTAACAGTTAAAAATTGTGAGAAAGATAAAATTCTAAACTATTACAAAGGCGCGGGTCCACATCGCCAAAATTTCCAGGACCCGATTTGACAGAAAAATAAAGAAATAAAGTAAAAGTGCGAAAGATAAGTATTTACAAGGCTTTGGGAGAAGTACATGAATAATTAAAAAAGAAATAAATACGCGAATTGAACTAAAATTAAAAACGAGGGCGTTGGACCCTTTTTAATGAAATTATATTAAATTATTAAATTGATTAAATTAAAAAGAAAAAAAGAAATTGTTTTTGGTATTTTTTTTGATTTTTTTGGATTTATGGTTTTAATGAAAATAATTAAATGAAATTGAGAATTTAACCCTAATTCTAATCTTTATTTATGAAGAAAAACATATTAACATTTAAACCTAAAATTAAATTAATTATTCACATGCAATTTTGATTTATAAAAAATAAATAATATTTAATTATTAGTGAAAAGAAAAGAAAAAAAGATAAACAATTGATCAAACCCTAGTTCTACCAATTTTAAGTTTATTAGAAAAATATTAAGATTTACTCCTAAATTAAAACTAATTAATTGATACAAAACTTTATTTACAAAAATATTAGTTAAATAACAATATATTTAATTTTGTCTTTTTCTGATTTTTTATTGTTTTTATATTTTTACGAAAAATAATTAAATTAAAGAATTAAATTTAAAAAAAAAGGAAATAATTGAATCAAAATAAAAAATAAAAAATAGAAAAGATGTTGCAAACCTAGGGGGGTCTGTCCCCAATTGAGAGGTATATTGTAGCAATTCTGGCCCAAGGTTTTAAGGCCCTTTTTGACTTCCCTTGCCAGCGTGTGAAGGTGTTGACTCATGTCCACTACGTTCCTCAAACTGTGGCCCTCTGATTGATCTTGGCATATGCGTGGCAAGCTGGATGGTGAGTTACATGGTAGACTCCCTGTATCGAAACTGCATAGGATGATAATTAAAGGAAAAATATAAGGAAAAGGTGGGGGGGACCTGGGATCGAACCCAGGTCCTAGAGATTACCACTACCAAGCCTCGCCACTGAAGCACTCTACACGCGTTGTATAATGAATAACAATCAATTAATATAAAATAAAACAAAGCGTTGGTGTCTTTTTCGCAAGAAATTTTGAATGGACCAATCGCTGCCTTCCACTTCATCATCTTCTTCGTGGTTTGTATTTTCCCTGAAACAAAAGATGGTTAGCGGGGGTTTTGAACCCCCCCAAAACATGCCATATCCAATAATAGCGAATAGGCCATATGGGTGTATAAATTAGGCGCGAGGGTTGATTCTGAACCGTCCAAGCACGCTGAGTTTGGTCATGGCATTATGGTGTTCTAATTTTACCATATTCAAAAACCCCTAATTCGAAAGCTGAAGAACCCTAATATCCTTTAATGGTGAAATCGCGTATGGGTGATAAAAATGCAATCAAACAACTGGGTTAGCTTCAGAATCAATCAAGAAACATAAATCAAACATTAAAAAGTATTGAAAACGCATGAATTATGATGCAAGCATATGAAAAATTTTCTGTACAGGGTGTGATCGTTCTCACTTTTCTTGGTGTTAAAGCTTATGGTTTTGATTTCAATTCCTTCCTTGAAGTCTCAGCAAGCCAATGGAATAGTTGTTTGATCTTGAAAAGCCCTAAAATCTAGTTTTCAGTTTTCAATTTTTAGGCAAAAAACTCAAGTGTTGTTCTTGGTCTATGGCGCAGCTGGGAGGTTCTGAGGAGTAGGGTTAGCATATGTATATATGTGTGAGTGATTTAGGTCAAAGAAAACAAATCAAAACCTTTGCATTCATGATTTTCAAGATTTGATTCTTAAGGATCTTTTCAAATATTTTTTCATGCCTATTTGGTACAAATCATGGCCAATCACTTCAATTCCTTCCATATATGATCATGCACGAAATTTTAAACCTATTCCATGCACAAAAAGATTTGATTGCATTGGTTTGGTATTTTTCATGTATTTTAATTAATTAAATGAATTATTAATGATTAAAAATCCAAATAAATAAATAAAAATGATAAAAAACTTCCCTTTGGGCCAAATGGTCGTGCACATGCCTTGGATGATGAATTGTGGAAGAAAAAGAGGCCCATTAGCATTTTTAGGTCATTTGAAGCAATGTTGACTTTTCAAAATATCCAAAAATTTCCCAACTTCCACAAGGCATATCTTGCTCAATTTATAAGCTTTGCTCATGTTCTTGGACATTTTGGAAAGGTCTTTGAGTCCTTTAACCAATGTCTTTGGTCCCATGTCATATGGATTTACCAATCTCAAGTTATGGCCTTTGACTTAAAGTCCCTTTTTGTTGACTTTTGAAAATGACCTATAATGTTGAAATTGATAACTTTTTGTGAGAGCATTTCTTGGACTTAAAGTATGAAGAGGAGTTGTAGGAAATGTCTTTATCTTCAAATTGAGCTTTGGATGGAATTTTTCTGATAATCCATGTGGGAGTTATGCCCTGGTCAATTTACAGTTGACTTTTTCAACTGTCCAAATATGGAAACTTTTGCACCTTGATGATTTTTGAGCCAAGCTTTGAGAATCATGATCAAGCATTGATCAAATGATGTTTGTGACTTCAAAATGAGATGTTGACCAAAAATTTGAACTTTTGACTGTCAAATGACCATTTTGCCCCTACAGTTGACTGTAGTGCAATTAGGGTTTTTGACTGTGCCATTTTGTGTTGTAAGTCTTGAAACTTGGTATGAGGATTCTTGACCATGTTTATAAGCATGTGGGACTTGATTGGACCCTTGGAAACTTCATTTTCTTTGTCAGAACCAAAACCCTAATTTTTGACTGTTAGGAGGCCCTTGAACTGTGCAACTCTTGGAGAGATTTTGAAGCTTTGACTTGGCAAACTTTGGAGAATATGGGAGGGCAAATTTTGGGGTACAACACTCACTTATACAGGTTTCAATCCACTCTGGATCTCACTGGTAACGACTCTGCTACTGCCAGTTATGACCTTGAAAATTCGATCAACTTAGCGGAAGACGAAGGTGAAGATGATTGTGAAGTGTCTGGCAAGCTTGCAAGACTGTTACTCCAGGAAGAGAGGGCCATTCAGCCACATGAGGAACCAGTGGAAACGATAAATCTGGGTACTGAGACAGACAGAAAGGAAGTCAAGATTGGTGCCAATCTGGAGCTCAGTGTGAAACAACGGTTGATTCAGATGTTGCATGATTACGTGGAAATCTTTGCCTGGTCCTACGAAGACATGCCTGGGTTGGATACTGACATTGTGGTTCATCACCTGCCTACCAAAGAAGACTGCCCTCCGGTTAAACAGAAGGTCTGCCGTATGCGTCCAGAAATGTCCGAGAAAATCAAAGCTGAGGTTATGAAACAATTTGAGGCCGGGTTTCTAGTAGTGACTTCTTACCCTCAGTGGGTTGCCAACGTGGTTCCGGTGCCGAAGAAAGATGGTAAGGTCCGAATGTGTGTTGACTATAGGGATTTGAATAGGGCCAGCCCTAAAGATGATTTCCCCTTGCCTCACATCGAAGTTCTGGTTGACAATACTGCTCAGCACAAGGTGTTCTCCTTCATGGACGGCTTTTCAGGTTATAATCAGATCAAGATGGCTCCTGAAGAAATGGAAAAGACTACCTTTGTTACTCAGTGGGGCACCTTCTGTTACAAGATCATGCCTTTTGGGTTGAAAAATGCTAGGGCAACCTACCAACGTGCCATGGTTGCTTTATTTCATGACATGATTCACCATGAGATTGAAGTATACGTCGATGATATGATTGCAAGGTCTCAAATTGAGGAGGAGCACCTGGATCATATACAGAAGCTGTTTGACCGTCTGAAGTTGTACAAGCTAAGATTAAATCCAAACAAATGCACATTCGGGGTAAGATCTGGAAAATTGCTAGGCTTCGTCGTAAGCGACAAAGGTATTCAAGGGGACCCTGCCAAGGTTAAAGCCATATAAGAGATGCCAATTCCCAAGACAGAGAAAGAAGTCAGAGGCTTTCTAGGACGACTGAACTACAATGCCCGATTCATCTCGCACCTAACTGCTACTTATGAACCAATCTTCAAGCTACTGAAGAAAGATCAAGTAGTACGTTGGAACGATGAATGTCAGGCCGATTTCGACAGAATCAAAGAGTATCTCTAAGAACCACCCATTCTTATGCCACCGGTTGAAGGGAGACCTCTAATACTATACTTGACAGTACTCGACAGCTTGATGGGGTGTGTTCTGGGGCAGCATGACGAGTCTGGCCGAAAAGAGCATGCCATTTATTACCTTAGCAAAAAGTTTACCGACTGTGAGACCCGATACTCACTGCTCGAGAAAACTTGTTGCGCTTTGGTATGGGCTGCTCGCCGGCTGAGACAGTATATGCTGACTCACACTACTCTGTTGATTTCAAAAATGGATCCAATAAAGTACATATTTGAAAAGCCCGCCTTGTCCGGAAGAATAGCAAGATGGCAGATGATCTTGACAGAATATGACATCCAGTACACGACTCAGAAAGCCATCAAGGGAAGTGTATTGGCAGACCATTTGGCACACCAGACAATGGATGACTACCAGTCAATGAACTTTGAATTTCCTGACAAGAACATCATGGTAGTGAATGATTGTGAAGTACCTGGACCGGATGAAGGACCTGAGGAAGGATCCCGATGGTCTATGCACTTTGACGGAGCCTCCAACGCTTTGGGTAATGGTATCGGCGCGGTGATCATATCCCCAAAAGGCACTCATACTCCACTTACTGCCTGGCTATGTTTCAACTGCACCAACAATATGGCGGAGTATGAGGCATGCATCATGGGTCTTCAAGCTGCAATTGACTTAAGGATCAAGTTTCTGAGTGTCTTCGGAGATTCCGCTCTCGTGATCAATCAGATCAAAGGCGAGTGGGATACGAAACACCCAAACCTTATTCCTTACAAAGAATGTGTGTTGACATTGATCCACCATTTCACGGAGATAGCTTTTGAACACTTCCCAAGAGAGGAGAATCAGTTGGCGGACGCGTTGGCTACGATGTCTTCTATGTTCAAGGTCAAATGGGATAACAAAGCTCCCCGGATCATTATCTGGAAACTGGATGACCCTGCATATTGCTGTGATCTTGAGACTGAAGAGGTAACTGAAAAACCTTGGTATCATGAGGTGAAGAGGTATCTGGAAGCTCAAGAATACCCTGAGGGTGCATCTGTCAATGACAAGAAGTTTCTGAGAAGGTTCGCAGCAAAGTTCTTCCTCAGCAATGGCATTCTTTACAAGTGAAACCATGATTCAACCTTACTGCGTTATGTGGATAAAACAGAAGCAGAAAAGATCATGGCAGAACTACATGAAGGTACCTTCGGAACACATTCCAATGGACACACCATGGCAAAGAAAATCCTTCGGGCAGGATATTTCTGGTCCACAATGGAAGCCGACTGTTACCAACATTCTCGGACATGTCATAAGTGCCAGATCTATGCTGATAAAGTGCACGTTCCTCCAGTCCCTCTGAATGTCTTGACTGCACCTTGGCCTTTTGCAATGTGGGGCATTGATATGATCGGCGAGATCAGACCTACGGCATCCAACGGGCATCGCTTCATCCTGGTAGCCATTGATTACTTCACAAAGTGGGTTGAAGCAGCTTCCTACGCTACCGTAACCAAGAACGTCGTGGCACGGTTCATTCGACACAACCTGATCTGTCGATACGGCGTCCCGGAAAGAATCATTACAGACAATGCTACCAATCTTAATAACAAGATGATCACTGAGCTCTGCGAGCAATTCAAGATACAGCACCACAACTCTTCTCCCTACCGGCCGAAGATGAATGGAGCTGTCGAAGCAGCTAATAAGAATATCAAAAAGATTGTGCAGAAGATGACAGTGACGTACAAAGATTGGCACGAGATGTTACCGTTTTCTCTTCACGGGTACCGTACCTCAGCAAGAACGTCAACCGGGGAAACTCCCTTTTCCTTGGTCTATGGCATGGAGGCAGTATTGCCGATTGAAGTCCAGATACCCTCTCTCCGGATAATGAAGGATGCAGGTTTGAGCGAAGATGACTGGATTCAGACTCGACTTGATCAATTAAACCTAATTGACGAAAAGAGACTCACTGCTATTTGCCATGGTCAAACGTATCAAAAATGGATGATCAGGGCATTTACCAAGAAAGTCAGACCACAAGAGTATCAAGTGGGGGACTTGGTAATCAAGCGCATCATTCTTCCTCAAGGTAATCCCAGGGGCAAATGGACCCCTACATACGAAGGGCCATTTGTGGTTAAACATATCTTCTATGGAGGAGCTATGATTCTAACCACCTTGGATGGTGACGACCTTCCTCACCCCGCCAATGCAGACATAGTAAAAAGATACTACGCATGAACAAAAGACCCGCTAGGTTGACACACCTAGGCAAAAATAAGGGCTTCCCGGCGAACCAAAAGGGTTCGGGCAAAAATAAGGGATGAAAAATGAAAAAAAAATTGTACACCCGGCAAGTCGAAAACCTGAAAAGGCGGCTTGGGCAAAAATGGGTATCCCGGTGGACCGAAAACCCGAAAGGGCGGTCTAGGCAAAAGTTAGGGATTAAAGCGTAATATTATGTCTCATTGAATCACCTTGCATCCAGAATCCGGTATCAACCATCAGGTTCAGACGGCATCGATCGATCAACTTCATCTTCAACTAAGCAGCCAAGTGATGAGACGCTCGAAGATATAAAGGCGATAGCAGAGTTGGAACCCAGTGGGATTATTCTTTTCACATAGCTGTTTTGTTTTCCTTTTTCACAAAATTGTATAAACTCTGTTTGTTCGGCGGCGTTCTCTTACTAGGACGTCAGCCTCTTGTACACAAACGCCTATTTACAGGCAAATTCAAAAAAATCAATACAAATTCACGTTTCAGATAAATTGCCAATTATTTTCCTTTTTCTGTTTTGTTTTGCAAAGAACGTCCAATGTTCATTTTTGATATATGCATTTGACACTAATTGCTAACTCATAAATATTTGCATGCGAAACAAAGGACTAATTACAGGTGACATCAGAAACAGGGGCAATAATGAGTCGTCTAAGCGATCTAGTTGCTCTGTCCACCAAGGTACCAAGGTAAGTTCGGCTGAAGAATGTAACCCAGATACCTTCACTCCCCGCCGAGTAAGATGAGACTCGACAATACTCTCCCAAGAAGTTGGTCTCCAATCAGCCCTAAAAAGTCACAGTATCTCCAGTAAGTCAGCAACACTCTCCCCGAGCAGAGTTAGCCTACTGTTAGCCCTAAGGAAGATGGGTATCCCCAGAAAATCTCAATATTCCCCAGCGGAGTATACAAACATTCCTAACAAGCATCCCCGGCAATCTTGATCTAAGATTTTTCCCCGGCGGAATACCGGACATCCAGTGGAGCCACTTCCCCAGTACAGTCCAAAAGTTTCCCCAGGAGAGTTGAATCATCCTCCCTAGTAGATTCTGGAAGCTTATCCCCAGTAGATTCTGGAAGCTTATCCCCTGCAGAGAACGAAAGCATATCCCCGACCATGTTCAAAGGTTATTCCCCACCAGAGCTTATAACTGGGTTATCCTCAGCCAATTGCCACGGAAAGATCGTCCCCGACGATGTTCCAGCGGAGTTCATCAAATCCCCAACATAACTCATCAACGGAATCCCCAACGGAGTTATCATCAAATCTCAGCGAAGTATCTCTTCCCACAAAGTATTTCCCCTCAGAGTAATCTTTCCAGCAAGTTTATTCCTCAACAGAGTCATCTTCTCCTACAGGTTTATTCTCGCAACCGTCATCCCCAGCGGAAACAAAGAGCTCTACTCTTCAACATCAGCCCAGGATTCAACAAACTCACGGAATTCGTCAAGGATTTATTTTCCTAGACAAAAATACATTCATAAATATTACATCTTCATACATTATAGCATGCACATACGCATCATGAACATACGATCTCATTTATTTTGATAACATCCCACATTTCATACATCATGACATTGCATACAACTAATGTTTCGCCTTTTCAGGAAAAAGGTCAATATAAAGATGATTACTATCAACTGTCGCAATTCCAGATTCGATTCCTGTATCTAGCCAGGGCATATCTGTGAGCGATTACTTGTGGATTCGACACCTGTATCCAGCCAGGGCATATCTGCATAAAGAAATTCCGGACTCGATTCCTGTATCCAGCCAGGGCACGTCTGAAGAGTTTGAAGATTCGATTCCTGTATCCAGCCAGGGCATATCTGTTGACGACTAATTCCGGACTCGATTCCTGTATCCAACCAGGGCACGTTTGAAGAGTTTGAAGATTCGATTCCTGTATCCAGCCAGGGCATATCTGTTGACGACTAATGCTAGACTCGATTCCTGTATCCAGCCAGGGCACGTCTGAAGAGTTTGAAGATTCGATTCCTGTATCCAGCCAGGGCATATCTGTTGACGACTAATTCCGGACTCGATTCCTGTATCCAGCCAGGGAATGTCTGAAGAGTTTGAAGATTCGATTCATGTATCTAGCCAGGGCATATCTGTTGACGACTAATTCCGGACTCGATTCCTGTATCCAGCCAGGGCACGTCTGGAGAGTTTGAAGATTCGATTCCTGTATCCAGCCAGGGCATATCTATTGACGACTAATTCTGGACTCGATTCCTGTATCCAGCCAGGGCACGTCTGAAGAGTTTGAAGATTCGATTCCTGTATCCAGCCAGGGCATATCTGTTGACGACTAATTCCAGATTTGATTCCTGTATCCAGCCAGGGCACGTCTGAAGAGTTTTAAGATTCGATTCCTGTATCCAGCCAGGGCATATCTTTTGACGACTAATTCCGGACTCGATTCCTGTATCCAGCCAGGGCATATCTGTTGACGACTAATACCAGACTCGATTCCTGTATCCAGCCAGGGCACGTCTGAAGAGTTTGAAGATTCGACTCCTGTATCCAGCCAGGGCATATCTGTTGATGACTGATTCCAGATTCGATACCTGTATCTAGCCAGGGCACATCTGTGAGTAACTGATTGTAGACTCGATACCTGTATCTAGCCAGGGCATATCTACATGAAGAGTTTAGAGATTCGATACCTGTATCCAGCCAGGGCATATCTACATAAAGAGTTTGAAGATCAACCCCTATAACAGGCCAGGTAATTATCTTTCTTTCTCAGGTACGCAAGTTCTCGCTAAGGAATCTCTTACGCGATCGACGCCTAGATGGCATCTATAAGCCCATCCACATACCGACAGTCTCCGAATGGCATCTATAAGCCCATTCCCGACAAGGCCCCGTCACAGCTCCTGATGGCATCTATAAGCCCATCCTCCTATCCATCATCTCTCCAAATGGCATTTGTAAGCCCATTCCCGCTATCACACTGCTGATACTCTACTATGTGAGTGCAAATTTCTGGGCACTCTAGTGTTCAATCATCTTCCACCTTCGGATCACGAAAGGCACGCAACTCATCTTCACATTCCAAGTCCAAGAAATGCTCTTACAAAAAGTTATCAATTTCTACATTATAGGTCAATTTCAAAAGTCAACAAAAAGGAACTTTAAGTCAAAGACCATAACTTGAGATTGGTAAATCAAAATGACATGGGACTAAAGTAATTGGTTGGAGGACTTCAAGACCTTTCCAAAATGTCAAATAACATGTTCATAGGTTCAAAATTGAGCAAGATATGCATTGGAGAAGTTGGGAAATATTTGGGAACTTTCAAAAGTCAACTTTGCCTAAAACACTTCATTTTTGCTAATGGGCCTCAAATTCCTTCTTGAATCTTTGCCCAAGGCTTATGCACGACCCATTGAGATTAAATTGAACTATTTTCTTATTTTTATTAATTATTTGGATTTTTAATTGATTATTAATTCATTTAATTAAATTAATTGTAGGAAAATATTAAAACATGGTTGTCAAATCTTTTTATGAAGCAAATACACTCCATACATGCTGAAGATCTCTTGCATCACTCAAGGGGACAAGATCTCCCAATTTGGCAATGTTTTTCATTGAAAAAGATTGAAAAAATATTTGATTGGAAATCAAAGATGCAAACTTGAATACAATGGATTTATGGGCCTAATTTTAACCTAATTCTCTTCACATACATATGCTGAAGCAAACCCTATTCCTGGACACGAAAAACTGCTGCGAGAACACCATAGGCAACATTGAAAAAAAGGTGAAAAAACTCAAAACTGTTTTCTAATTTACAGGCCGATTCAAGGGAATTTGATGACTCTAATCCATTGCAGAGAGTTCCCTGAACGTATTGCAAGCAATTTCCAACTTTATAGCTCAAAGAATCAAAGAATACAGTGTCACGGTTTGCTTTCCATATCCAGAATCATAACTCATAAATCATGCATATTTGACGTGTTTTCTTGATTGGTTTGTGTTGTTAGGAACCTTCTGAAGCTAGTGAAACAGTTTAATTGAACTGAAGCGCACTGAATCCAAAATCACCATGAACAAATTCTAGGGTTCTTCAGTTTCAAATTTGGGGCTTTCTAAACCCAGAACAATTAGGAATAGTGATGCATATGACTGGATTCGTTGCAACAAGACAAACAAGAAGGACATATCGCGCCCAATTTATATGCACCCTAACTCTAATCGCTATTATTCGTTGTTGTAGTTAGTGGGGGTTAAAAACCCCCGCTACTTGTTCTTTGTTTTGCAGGAAAAGGATGAAGACGAAAGGCGTGGCAACATGTGACTGGGTGATTCAAATGAGTGGCGCGCGTTTTTGTTCTGTGGCATAATTATTTGATTCCTTAATATAATATTTCTTTGTCAATATGTTTACAAACACACGCACATGGTGGAGTGGTTGGTGACGTGTTTGTTCACCACTGGGACCTGGGTTCGATTCCCAGGTCCCCCATATATTTCTTCATATTTTTCCTAAAACGTTCAGGTGCAGCATTCATCCAAAGTTCCACTATGCGTCCTCATATACCAGCGTACCATGTGTCCCCAGCT